>OY728151.1:1944056944-1946456944 GCA_963277665.1 Viscum album
AATTTTATGACTATTATTATAAAGGTTATGATACATAAAAATTCATAAAATATTCATTATTTTATGATGCATATGATTTAACTGATTATAAATTGGTAAGGGATAATTTCCCAATCTCATTGCTATTGGAGATTTTTTTATTCGTCATTATTTACTAGGGTATATTTGTCATCTATATCCAGGTTTCCAAAATATGTAATATTTTATCTATTATTATTAAACATAAATTGAAGAAAATTTTACCCATTTTTGAATTATTAGTAAACGGTTTGAATGAAATATTTTATCGTTATTCGATACGAGGTACTTTTTGACATTTTTAGTAAAAGTATGAGGATAATTTTTTTAAATTATATGGAATGAATGGTTTTTTATGTCTTCATAATGACATATTTCCATGAAACATTCTCTCCAATATTTTTATTTTATTTTAAAATAATTTTTTCCTTTTAAAATTAAGCGGAATTTTGAGAGACCAAAATTTTTTTGAAGAAGAAATGGTATTTTTCTCAAGAATTGATATAAAGTGTTTTATAAAAATTATTTTGAATATAAGATGACATTATTTATAAATGGTTATGTTTCTATACCTATTATTACAATGGTTTTGTTGTATTTATGATGGAATTATATTTATCTAATCTATTTTTTATAAGGATTATGATGGAATGATGTTTAAGAAACCCATTTAATTCCTTAGTTTATGCTATGATGAATGATTATTGTTTTCTTGGAACATGATAGAAAGATTTAATTATGAGATGGGTGGGACCTCTATCTACCTCTGATTAATTGGTTGTATATTTATATTTCCTAAGATAGACATGGCTAGAATGGAATGATAATATTGTTATGTAATACAGAGTTAGAACAGCAAGTAAATACGTTTGGGTAATTCATGGCAGGAATGAAGACAGAAACATGGTTCAGAAGTGAACTTTGTCTGCTATGATCATCTAGGAAATGATCCATGGTTAATATTGAAATGATTTTCTATTCTTATGTGTTTTACAATTTCTATGTTTTGTGCTAATTTTATGTTATCATGTTTCTTGTTCCATTATTATTTATTCCTTATTTTCAACTAACATTTCTTTAATGGTTCAATATTTTGATATTAAAAATATATTTTCTTGTTTTTACATTATTAGGTTTATTTTTTTACCCTTACTAAGCATTTGGATTCAATATTTTTATGTTTTCTTTTCCCCATGATATAAAGAAATGTTTTAGTTCAGAAAACTAAAGGGGAAGATATTTTTTGGAAGATGTTAAAGATATTTCACCAATTTAGAAGAATGTTTTCCATTTTTTGAAAGAAAAAAAAACTAATATAGCCATTTTTAATCTATTTTTGAATTTTATTAAGTATTCCTCTAACGAAATTTAAAATTTATGTTCATCATTCTTGGGAATTTACGTTTGGTATCAGTGTGAAGGTTTAGTCAACCTTTGGAATCTTGATTACAAGAAATTTAGTGAAATCCCTAGATGTATTTTTAAGGATATGTTTTGGGATGTATTAAGGATAGGACTAATTATATGTTAAAATCCTAGAGTTTTTTTATAATAATGAATAACCTAGTATTAAAATAATGATTTTTGAGATTTATAGTACTCCCCTTGATTATTTTTTTCCCTAAAATATTTTTGACTCTCACACTTTTCTTTTTGGGTTTTTGAAAAAGGATGAAAATAGGAGGATTCATGATAATGGATAATATTATGTACAATGGAATGATATTAATCATTAGAAAGAAAATGAAATTGGATTTTTAATTCTAAATATTTTAATTATTCTTAATCAACATTCTAATAATATTATCAAAAATAATAAAAATTTTTAGATTCAGGACCCACCTAATTTGAGAAATATGATGATTCATAGTGACTAAATAGGAATGAAAGTTCAATTTTCCTCATGTAAATAATATTTGAAGAGGCATCAAAGAGAATGTTTCAAAAAACCTAGAAGATGCTTTGGGTGTGCAAAAGAAAGACACAAATCGAGTAATTTCATTGGAAATGGTTCAGTTGACATAATGGACAATGATAATTGTATTTCTAAGTCATCAATGATGATTAAATGTTTTAAATGTAAAATTAATGGGAATTATGCAAATTTATTCCCTAGGGAAAAATAACATAAATTGAATCTGCATAGCCGTATGGTTACAATTTATGTTTTTTATGATGAAGAGATTATGAATGATATATGAGATGAAGAAGTGTTAAAGAATAAAACGATGAAGTACGATAAATGGTTCAATAAAATATTGGATTGATTTTAGGTTTTTCAAGAATAATGTTGTATAAGTAATTTTATGTAATTAATGAATAAATAAATATCTAATGATTTTTAAACTATTGTTTTTACTTAAGTATTTGGATATACTTGTTGACTGGTACCTGTATACCTGAAATGTTATTTAGATATTTTTGGAAGGCACATTAAGGGAAGGAAAACCCTTAGTATTATAATGAGGATTATATAATGATATTTGGATAAAGATATGTTGTATATGAATAGGTAAATTAGATGGTATTTATTTCCTTAAACCTGATTAAGAATTTTTTTGATATTTTTTTATTCTATTAATGGTGAATATTATAGTTTTTTGGAATTAATAAGAAGGAAAGATGATTTTTACAATAAGGATATATGGTAATTTAGGCTATTACCATGACATAAGAGAATACATGATGAAGGTGTTCATATGTTTTGAAAGTGACCAATAAGAGATATATTTTGATATATAGAGGATAAATTTTAATCTGATTTAGTGATCTTCTTTCTAATGTCTGGGATTTTCAGCATTCATTGGGATTGTTAGGTTACTAATTTATTTAAAATTTATGTTAAATTCAAAATGATATTTTTTAGATTAAAGTGTCATCTCACTATTGGTGGATTTATGCATATTTGATTACCTATAATAATATTTTTTTGGGGGATAAAGATGGATGGAATGGATTATAATTCTATTTATGGATCACATGATCTACTAACATTTCAAGAATGAAAAATTCAACATCATTTCTTTGAATAAGATTTCTAGTATAAATTATTCAATACATGACCCGTAGTGAGGTTGTCATGAAACCAAGTAAGAATATCTTCTCAAGAAAATTATTCAACATAATGAAAAGGGATAGTGATGTAAAATATTGTCCTATTGTCATCCTTTTTTATTATATCAATGACCTCATTCATGCCTTTTTATTTTATGGTTTTATGACTGATAACATTCTCTAGATCACCCACTTCCTTGTGATTCATGATCTTTATCATTCTATATTATTATTTAAGATTTTCCTCCATTCCCAAATCATCACATTTGATCTCATACATAGAGACCTAATTATGATTTACTTTGGTAACTGTTAATTTCTTATTATTCCTTTTTAAAAGGGAATTTAAGTGTTCATTTTTATGATGTGGGTTTCTATAAAATAAAATCCCTTATATCAATCCTTTTATAACCTATATGAACTATGCAGGTGAAATTCATTTTAAGAGGGGTAAAATGTAATAGCCAATGATTTTTATGAGATATATTTTTTAATTTATTTGATGTCTTATATTATACGCTACACCCAGATAATCTTATGATATACACAAAACTGGCTTAGCTTGTGGTATACAAAACACTATGCTTATTTTATAATTCACATAATTTCATGTTCTTTTTATATATTTCATTTCATGCAAGACGATGTATAAGTGAACAGCTAAATATAATAACCAAGTCATTATAATGGGGATTATGAATAGTATTAACTTCCTTCAAAAAAGTAATTTAAATGAATATAACTGAGTCTATAAAATAAAAATTTCACTATTGATGGATTCAATATAAGGACTAAAATTTATTTTATATTTATTCTAGATATGATATATTGAAATTCAATTTTCTGGATAAAAGAAGTATTTTTCAAAAAAAAATGTAGGTGTTCCGCCTTTTGATGGAGCACCCATTTTAAATCTAGATTTCACACTTTTTTATATTCAATATGAAAAATAACCTTATTCTTTTAATATATAATATAAAAATTTATTTTGGTTTAATTTTTTGTATTTTTTGTTTTGTTTCATTTATTTATTAAATGTGAAAATGAAATAATATTTAAATCGAAGAAAGACAAAAAGTGTCATTTTCATTATCTATAATATCTATTATGTGTCCACATATAGAAAGGGGGTTCCCAACAAAAATAAAATAAGGACAATACCAGTAGGAATAAAGGGAAATGATCTAACTCAAGAGGCTAAGAAGGACTCACCCCGCTAAGTGTCACCCACCCCCAAAATCGAAATGACATAATATTGATCAAAAAATGAAAAGGATAAACTCATGAACCAAAATTTAATCCACTTTCTTGAATAAATAAAATATAATCAAACCATATCCCAAAATAAAACACAAAAAACACTACCAGGAGAAGCTCAAGAAATTTACCTCAAATGAACACTGAATTCGAAATAGGTTACGACAGCCTTGATTCAAAAAAACCGTTTGGCATGCTCCAATCCCAATGTTTACCCGTGAATAAATTTTTTGATTAGATAGCTATGAATGAGGCTACCTACCACCATGACAAAACCAAGGGAAAAATTGAGTTATTGGTATTTGGAGATCTGATCGGTCTCCCCACAATAATAATAATGTAACACTCAATATTGATCCTAAACACAAACATGGGGAGTCCGGATGGACTCCCCACCATAGCTGACAACATCATTTTTGAAGACAAAACCCGTACACCAATAGGGGGAGGCCCTAACAGACACCCCACCATAACTGATAGACCAACATTAGGAATACTCCAAAATAACTCACATGAGACCCCAGAGACAGAAGCTAAACCATGATCCATTACACCCACGGTGCTTTCCTGACTATTCACTAGCTTCACTCTGGAACCTATGGTTGATGCTCAGATGATTGAAGCATCTCCTATCTCCTATTTAGGCATTGAAAACCCCAGATAAAAACCTCCCCTTTTGGTGTCACTAGGAACAACACCAACTCTCAGAAAAAACCACTAGGACATAGCACGCTCTAAAACCCACTTTACCCTAGTATGGTAACATTATTAAGATAGGGGCCTCTAAGAGGCATATGAATTTCTACACTCACCCAAAAAAAAGAAACATCATAGGAAAGAACACAAGGAACACACCTTCATTTAGGAAAGATTATTTCATGAATTCCCATAATAAGAGAGACTTTTATTTTAGCAGAAGTCCTCAAAATGTTCTACAACATCAACCACCACATGTAAAATAAAACACAAAATATCAACACATCACCAAGCATGAACCTAGAATCCGATATTGACATTATAATTTGTGGTACCTTGAACTATGCCCTAAACAACATGAGATATCCCCAAACATCTATAACAGCCTACAACGACCAGATTTTCCATGCTGGTGGACTAAAATGAGTCCTTTTCTTATAAGAAACCAATTAAATTCACATATTCCCATAAATATTTCAACCAAATCCGTCAACTCTGGACATCTCTACATTTCTTCAATAGAATTTCCCTTCACTACTTTCTGATAGAACCTACAGACACGATGGTGTCAAACTTCCCCATTGATGACTTAGGTAAAGTAAAAGACTAAGGTATATTTCAAACTTACACAACCACTATCCTACTAAAAGAGTACCCACTTAAATAAAAAAATAATTGTGGTAGGCTCAATCTCCAATTCTCAAGAAGAGATTCATTATATTGATCAATAAGAGGATCTAGCAATGTTGAATCACCCTTGGCCTCACATCAATCATGAATTAACTCTTTATGGGTTATTCCCAAGACAACATCAAAACCCAATGACCCATACAAGCTATCCCATTTTTACAAACATACCACAAACCATATCCAAACACAAGTTTGGAATTACCAAAAAGGCTTACCAACACATTTCTCATAAAACACCACTAATCAATACTTCAACTCAACTTACCAATTAAACACAAACCCAAACCATTGGTCAAATGAGAGGGGTTAACAAATTAAAATATCCCATGAAAACATTCCAAAAACACACAAGACACCCCACCCAAACACAAGTTATCAAAATAATAAAAGTTTCATTAAAAATCATTTTGTTGGAAGTAAATGTGGTCTCCAGTTAGCGCATTCACCAATGGTATCTCAAGGGCCTATCACATGCATGTTTTCATGCTACACTGGTAACCCTCCTCATATTCACCCCAAAACACCTCTATTAGTTCCATTTACCATCATTCTTTACATGTAAACCCATTCATGTGGTCACCCAGGAGGATACAAAAAACTAAAATAGAACCTTTCCTCCTTTCAAAATCAGAACATTATATCCACACTTTCTCTTTCTCAAAACCAATAACCACAAAATCAAAACCCAATTTAAATATTAAAAAATATTTGAGGAACTCAAAATCCATTCATATAGAAACACACATTCTAGTCTTAAACATTATTTTCGAAATATTTCACCCCATTTGAAAACATTTCTGATTTCTTGACAAACTCCATTTCCTCATTCACCAACTAATTAATAACTCAACACTTCTTATTTTAACACAAGGTTCCCTGGAATCATAAAACTTTTCAAATGTTCACTGTTTACCAAATCAAAATACATTTCCAAACTCGACACATATATTCCAAAACACTCCATCTCATTTAAAAAATATTTCAATACATTAACAAATTCTATTTGAAATTGATTTTCAAAACCCACATCAACAAAATTCATGCTTTGAAAACAATTCTAAAAATTCATTTCCACCATTTTAGAAATAAATCAATTTCAACATTACTAAAAAAATATTTTCATAGAAAATATTATTTTATAAAACCAAGTCATTTTTATATTAAAAATAGGTCTTCGTGATTCTAAAATAAGTATTTTAGAAAAGGATTTCAAAAAACTCAACGTGACAAAAGGAACATCTCAAAATAAGGAAACTAATGTTAGTGGGATACTTGGGCATAAGGTTGTAGGTCATACTCTAGTCACTCCACAATCAAAAATAGTGTTCTAGGACCATATCACCATCCCCACATGGATTTTTAGGCCCTATGAGCTCACTAGGACTATTAACCCAACTCCCTATTCATTTCCTAAACAACGAGAAAATATAACGGCTAAATGACTTCGATGGAACCCAAATTCACCTCGTAAATCAAGTCCCACAATGATGTGTGTTGTCTAGGAAACTTCATAATAACTATAATGAAAATTTTCAAAATACCAAGATTAGATCAATCTCAAATTTTCCTCAATAACATGACCCAAAGGAGTAGAACCCACTCAGATACAATTTTATCACAAACCAGATCAAGTCGCCATCCAAATCGCCACCTAACCCAGTCCATGGCAAGACCCGATGGGTGTTCCCTAACTCCATAGGCAAGAACAAGTTTACGAGTATCATAAAAAATATTTGGTAATGATTTACATTAGTTTAGAAACATTGAACATCCAATAATAATAAATAAACCGAATGTGAAAATTTAATCCAACAAGAAATTAAATTAAATTAATAATGGAATTACATAGTTTTAATGAAACCCCAATAGAAACAAAACTCAAAGGGAGTAGAAATCCGGACTCAAGAACCCCCACATGTAAAGGGGGCATCACCACCAAGCCATCTCCACAACACCACACCCGGAAAAGAAGCGAACAAACTGAAACATACTCTCCATGGAAATTTACTTTACTTATGTCAAACATTATCATGTCTACTTACACCCATGGGTGTATGTAGTGTGTGAGCATAAGTCCAATAGGATTCTAATAAAATGATTATGTGTTATAAAAATTTTAAGACAAAAATCTTGCATGTATTTATAAAATATAAATGCTAGTAAAAATTACTAAGATATGCAACATAAAATCATAACATCTTGCCAGAGGGAAACATTAAAGAAGGAACACTTTTAAATAAATAACATATGATACATAATTTTCAAACAAGTCGCATTGTATGCCAAGGTTAAGTACCAAATATCCAATGATCACTAGTCACATGATCACCCATAGGCATTTGTTAGTTGTAGGGCCCTATATACAACGTATCATGGTGTATAAGTAACATTAACCAATATCCTTCTCATACATGATCCACTAAGAGCGGAAACCCCAATGTCCTAGTGGTCCCCAAACATCATAAATGTTTATTTAGTGTTTTCATCATCAAATATTCTAAGTAAAATAATTATGATACCACTACCAGATCACTAGTATTCTAGTCCTAGACTGCCCACCTGGATACTTAGGTTACCCTATTTTTTCTCACACAAGTTCCCCATTTTTTTTAAAAAAATCACTTAAAAATAATTTATAAATCATACACACTAAAAAAGTACAAAAATTTTCTTTCACATTTTTGTAACTCAAGAAACTATTTAAAAAATTCATAAAACAATTTCATGAAGTAAAATAAGGATTTGCACACAAAATCCATTTCAAACCCCACTTTCAAGGCAAAATTCACCCCAATACAATAACAAAACAAAATTTTCACCCCTATAAACAATTAATAATGAAATTTACATAAATTAAAAAATTCCATCAAATGATACCACATGATTTACACTTTAAAAACACTCAATTTGAAGCCAAAAAAAGTAGTTGGAACCAAATTCGTAACCGATTATATCAAAAATAATTTTCACAATACACAAAATAAGTAAGAATAATTCTAGTAATATCAGGCAAGAAAACTAACTCATCAAATAATTCTTACACTTGGAATCACTTACCTTAAATGTAAAAACCCCAAAAATCATTGTGTGAAACTTCAAGCGCACCACAATCACACCACAAGGGAGTGAAAATGAACCCTAAAACACAATATTGAACCATGAAATAGGAAAATAAACCTTAGGTATGAAACCCTAGTTACATGAAATTTTGAATTTTAAGAAAGATGGAAGAAACCCTAAGGAGAAGGAAGAAACCAAAGAGATAATCACTTACTTGAAGAACCATCAGTTCTCCCCACCAAAAACCCCTACAAAAATGGGTTACTAAAGAGCTTGAGAGAGCTTGGAAGTTGTACATGGATGGAAGGAACGAATGGGGGAAGAAAGTGGCATGCTATGGTTAATCTCTATTGGAAAAACATGGACTAAAAAATTAATGTTTAAAACCTAAAAACTTGTGCATGGTTTGTATTCATGATTCTATAAACCATGAGGCCAAACCATGTTCCCAGTTCTATCCACCCAAAACTTGACCATTTTATTAAAAATTCAATGGGGTCCTAGGTGGAACCTTGGGAGAAAAGATAAGACATGATTAGATGAGAAATAATCCCCCAAAATTTCAAACCTGTCACAATTTAACTCCTAAGAAGACGAATAGAAACCCAACCCGAACTAGAATGAAGTAAAACTTAAAAACCCAATTGTGAAAATATAGGAATATTTTTTATAGATTTGGTGTTATTAGAATATTATAAATCCTCTCCGTACTGGTGTTCTATAAAAACATTAACCTTGCATTTATTATTTATGTGGAAATTATTTTCTCTAAGGAAATTGTTGTTATTGAGGGGGTCATGGTTGTCATTGTTAAATTTATATTAGAGAAATTACTAATTATGATGTGTAAAAATCTAATGTGGAGGTAACTTTATAATATTCTTATGCATCAAACTAATTTTAATTATATTAAAATTGATACATATACTAAAAAGGACCCCTAAAACTACCTGAGAAGTGTGAAATACTACTATTTCCACCAGATGGTATCAAACGATATACTCTAATAGAGTAAGATAGATCCATCTATTGAATCCAAAAATCATTCTATAATCTATACATATGAATGAAAACCTTAGCTACTAACATAAACCTCTTCACTACTCCAATAAATTTTCTAAAAATATATTCTCATTCAAACTATTTATATCTTATGAAACACTGATCATGCTATCACCCTAAATAGGTAATCAATCTGAATGTAACAATCTAGTAATGTATATTTAAAAAGAGTATATATAGTCTCATAAACTATCATCATCTAGATTATATAGATAATAATGAGTGAGTTCCAATAAGTTTATTTTTAAATCTAAAAAACTAGAATTCTCTTGATGGATGGTCAATAACTCCCATGGATACTAACTTTGAGGATCACTAATTTGAATTATATAACCAAATTTTCCCAATACTAGTTTAGCTGGACTATAGAATCATCTAAAACTCAATGGAAAAGTGTCAAATATTGTATATTTTTTAACTACATTAATCTCATAGCTGAATGTTCATATAGGATTATTAGAAACTAAACATCATAAAACATTATCTACACATAAAAAGACTGTTAATAAGTTTCATAATCTTAGAAAAGTCTTCATACATCAAAAATAATCACAACTAAAAATGGGGAAATGTTATATCCCAAGACTTATCTGGTGTCATATCTATTTACTCAAACATTTAAATAATTTATCCTTGTGGCTACTTAAACTCATAATTTATATCCCTATAGTGATGAAATAATAAAATCACTAAAAAATAATATAATATCTTTATTAAACTCAAACCAAGGAAATGAATGAAAAAGACTCAAGTATTTTACACCTCAGTGTTTCCCTTGTATATCACATATAATCTAGATCTTTATATAGAATCAAATAGGATCTCCCTATCCATATCCAGTGCCTTTGACCTACATCAAATACTATATCTAGGAATATTATTATCATAATAAACTAATTCAATTATACCATGAAACTACTATAATCTCCATCATAAATGTCTTATTTATACCACCATAACATGAAAAACTCTCACCAGGACCCCAACCAATGTCAAAGATAATGAATTAGTGTAACACCCCAAACTCAAATCTAATATACTTGGGGTTGATGAATAATCCCAAATATATTATCACCCATATTGTAGAAATCACCCATAGGTATTGGGACTTAGGGTTAGACTAAAGTCAAGCCTAGGGGATTACGCTCCATCAGGAAATTTTTGGGCTAACTATCTTTCACACCATACTTGGTATTGTGGGGATTTTGATTTCATATAATTTATATCCTTTAAATGAAAAGGTTTCATATACCTTATGTATGTGATGAATTTTGATACATGTAAATATATTTGGATTATTATTTATATTGGTGACACATGCTATGAGAAGTGTAAAGAGTTATTGATCTATATAGCCTAAACAAATAGAATTCATGGAATAAGTAGGTATTCAAAAATAAATCATTATAATCACACATACGAGTAATGGAAATACATGAGATAAAATGGTGGTATATCTTAATCCCATTAAAATACAAATTGTTAGATTCATTTCAAATTAAACACATGTTAAAACCTTGATAATTCAGTATGGGTAACCCAAAATATCAGTCTCATATTGATTATATTGTTTATGGAATGGTGTAAATATATAACCATGATAGTTAGATAATTATATATCTTTGTAATATTTAGTTTATACATATATAGAAAACCCTAAGAGTTAGGATTCTTAATAAATGGAGTTTTGATAATCAAAATTTTGGATTTGGGAAATGATTTATTTATTTAACCTTCAAAATGTCCAATATAAAATTATTAACATGATAGTCTTCCAAAAAATTTATGAAATGGGTGAAATATTAAAGTTAAACCAAATCATAGTGAATTATAAATGTTTTAATACAAATAGATGTGATGTAAAACTATTTTTTTAATTTTCTGGTAGAAAATTTAATAAAATTCCTTACTCAATTATTTTAAAACATAATACTCATGTAATAAAATATTATTCTCTAGATCATCCATAAATTTGAGACCGTTCCTTGAAATTGGAAAATACAGTCCAAGTAACTACATTTTATGGTATAAAAACATACAAATAATTCTTAATCAAGAAGAAAATTTCGATATGTCCGAGAATCCCCTTCTTGAGTAGTTGATTGGAGGCGTTACACACCTTCAAAATCTAGATTCTTATAAATGCCAAATAAGGATTCACTTATGGTTTTTCATGAATTATTCTAATAAAAAATGACCAATGTAACATCATCTTATGCTCATATACTCAGTATGGTTGGGTGAGTCAATGACATGGAGTGGTTAGTGTCTCCCATGGGGCATGTTCTACATATAAAATTCATTTTACCATGGTGTTTGGAAATTTTCTACTACTATGAATGAGTTTAATAAATTTATTCCTAATATACTCATTTTATTGAAGATACATTAGTGGAATATGGGAAGTAGTGGCTCTTGGGCAGTGGAAATAGTTAAAAAGGGTAAATTTTTATGTCGAAAAAAGAAAATTGAAGGGTCTAATAGTTTTCCTTATCCATTGAAACCAAATAGATTTGTTATGAAATTGGATAAGTGACTTATTAGAAATATAATTTCCTAGATTACATGGCGTTTTTTGGGAAATCTATAGAGATCCTATTGTATGGAATATTGTTATTAAAATACATTCTTATATTTTTTTATATATGATATCAACTATAGATTAAAAAATTGATGTGAATATATATAGGGTTTAAAAATTATTGACATGTAGTTAATTAAAGGTTAAATAATGAATTAATGTAATGGGTCAAGGGGTTTCTACATCAAGGTTCTAGATGTATTAGATTTATATAGTGCTCTGGAGGATGAGATTAATGATTTTATATATTTTTATCTTTTTTTCTTATGTGATAAGAGGAGTTTTTGTACGAAATAGTATTTACAATTATATAAGATGTTAATATTGAATTTTTTTTTGATGATTGATCTATTTATATTACATTATTTGAAAATAATTTTTAAATAAAAAACATTTATCCAAGATAAAAGAGTTTAACTAAAGTATTCATTAAAATATAAGGAAAATAGTTACCACTGACATTAAAATGTAATATTTTAAATCATATAATTTGGTTTTAAGTATTGTTGAAGACATGTAAAATTTTAGATAATATATTGTTATTAATATCTTATTTTTAAAATATTTCTACTAAAATAAACAATATTTCTTTCTAAATATTAATTTGTTCTTCTTATCAATATATTTTAAAGAATAGAAAGTTTCCAAGTGGAAAGAAAGATAATTTTTGTGATAAAATAAGTTTATAAGTAGAAAAAAATATTATAGAATTTAAATTCAATGATATTTGATTTATATAAAAAAATTGTTTAGGTTATGTTGGTATATAATGATAATGTTAAAGAGTTTCATTTTTATACTAAAATGTACTCAAAGAAATGTTTAACTGGAGAAGTCCAACCAAAGATGATGATAATGGAATTAAAAAGAGTTTAAATTATAAAATAGTGGTTATTAATATCACTCAATTTCATGTTATATAGTAAAGAAATTTGCATTCTTATTCAAGGAATTGAATGTTAAGAATATTATTCCTAGTCATTATATTATTTTAAAAATATTTATTCATATAGTTTACTCACTATATGGGTTTAGTAAGATTTTTTATCAGATGATCATATAGAGATGTGGTCGTAAATATATAAAGATTTTATTATTTTATCAAAAAAATAAAAATAAAAATCATAGTAAATATAGGGATTCTATATCAGTATACTATATGAGATATGATTATATGTGAAACTAAATAGAGTTTTCTTAGTATTCTCTCATTATTTTAAGTATATAAGATTTATCATTTTAAATAAAATGTATTGTATGATTTATAGTTCTTTTATGTTGCATGTTCAAGATCAATAATTGAAATGAAAATTAATCACTAAATGTATGACTTTGAGATAGCATTTACTAGATAATATCATCATTCACACTCTAGCGGCCTCCATACTCAAGAACTTTTCTAGGTTTCTTGTGATATATTCAGGAAAATATGATGATAAATCTAATCCTTACTACTATATTTGATCTATTTCCTCTCCCAAACATCCCATACCCTTATCCTCATGGATTTCCTTTATTTTTCATCCCATTATCTCATTTTTTTAATGTTTTATCTTAGATGTCATCCCCTACTTTTTTCTCTTCCCTAGAACTAGTTTTCCAAAATTTTATCATATGTAGTGCTTCTAGTTTAAATCATCCTTGATCCCATCTCTAACAATTTCTCTTGTATTTGTAGGTGTATCTACCAAAAATGATTATATTTAACTTAACATTACAAACCCAGATATATATACCCAATCATAAGTAAACATCAAAGTGATGAGTCATTTTTTGTGATTTTGGAAGGTGTCAATGATGGATCCTGATGACAGGGTTATTCTTTAGTTGTTTAGGGTTTTTTTTGTTTCATTCTTGAGGTTGGTGTGATTTCCTTTGATGGTGATAGTTCTCCCTTGTAATTTTTAATTCATATTTCTGGTAAATAGTCCCTACATAATTCTATCATTGTGGGTGATTTTCATTTCTTTTGGTTCTTCATTTTTAATCAAACATCTCTTTAACAGTTTCATTATAATTTTGTTTTAGAGAAATTATGAGATAGTGTTAATCAAATTTGTTTTCTCTAGTGGACATAGAATTTAATTTGTGAAAACCCAAGTAATCCAACAAGATAAATCCTTTTTATGATTTATATTTACTATTTTAATGGTATCTTATTCATCAATGTTTTATAAATAATTTTATTGAATTTAACAATCAAAAAAGAGATAGTTTTATTTCACATCAATTTTTTTCCCACCAATTACATGGGTTTTGTTTAAATTTTTTAATTAAAAAATTTAGATTTTTAAAATTTATAAAACATAATTCATTTTTCACATCATCATGTCAAAATAATCATAAGATAAACTTCTAGTATTTTTTAAAAAAATTATATTTTTGGGTTAGTAGTAAAAATATTTCTTTTAAAAATACAATCATTTTTATGACATTATATTAAATCAATAATAAAATATAATTTATAAAACCTTTTTCATAGATCATATATATATTTAGTAACAAATATAATTCATTCAAAAATATATAATCAATATAATAAAACTATTTTTCACATTTTTGAAATCTATGTAATATTTTTATTCAAATAAAATCTATTATTTATTAATCTATTTTAATCATGTTTTCCAAAGGATACATTCTGTTTTGGTTTGGATTGAAATTAAAATATGTATTCTATGAATTATCATAAACCCATTAATTCCATGTGTATAAAAATTATACTATAAGTCTCTAAAAATTATTTTTATTCTTAAAATGGATTTTTTTTAAATGTTTTTTATTGAATTTTTAAAATTATATTAAGCTTAAATTTTACAAATTCTAGTAATTGAATATTTTAAATTAGATTCCATATTTGGATTCAACAGGTTAAATGTATATAAATATATACATTTAATTTTTATTTATAATGAATAGTTACTATGGTAAAAATTTTACCATGGTAAAGGATAATGTTGTTGATGAGGGGGTTAAACAAAGGGGAAAGGTTTCGGATATCTATAAAAAATTTCTAAATATATTTTTTGGGTATATTTAGATCATAAATTATCCTATATTATAAATTTGAGTATATTATTTTTACATTTCCTAATAAATGCATTTGTTCGATTTTAATGTTCTTAATATTCACAATGGTTAACACCTCCTAAATATAAAAAACACCTATTATACACACTTATCCTTATAAATTTATCACTATATATAAACTTATCAACCCAAATATCTTCCTAATTATCCTCCTCTCATCCTAATGATCATGGTATCACCAAAATACATATCCTTGAAGGGTTAAGGTGTAATCCAAAGGAAGATGTCTAATGAGGTGTAAGTCCAAACTGATTATATCAAATTTATTTCAGCTTATACCTCATTAAAATATATTTTAAACATCCTGATATAATAACATTTGTATCTTTACTATATTGAAATTTCAATATGTTTATAGATCAACTAATTTCTACAACATTTCCATCTTTGGGGAATGAGATGGTCTCCTATAAATTTGGGTATAAAACAATCTCCATGAAGTGATGTTTTTTTCATCACCACATCACAAGGGAGGATATAAATATAGATTATGATTCATCAATGATAAAATATTATCAACCATATTAACTTGATATTAATTAGAAAACTGTAACATCACTCATATGTAAGTGTGAACTACCACCTCGACGAAGCGATGTATTTCATTTTTCATCACCACCCCACAAGGATCTTCATAAGGATAGATTTAATTAATAAATATTGAATCTATAACATTATTTTTATTCTAGTAAGAAAAAAATTATATTATTTATTTCCTTTTCATCTATTTTAAAACAAAAATTCTTTGTCAAGCGTATGTGTAAACTACTTCTTCCATGAATGGTGTATCACATTTTTCATTATCATCACACATGGATAGATTTGAATATATTTTTAATGTAACAAATTATAATTAAAACACATTTAATATTTAGGTGATTATAGAACCATCACCCCTATGACTATCAAAAATACACCCAATTTGTTTTGTATCGAAAAACCTCAAGACTATTGATGTCAAAAAAACTTATTGACTAATTAAATAAGATATTGATATAAATGAAATCAAAATCATAATGATATTTTAATAAAAATGTAAATTTATATTTGGAATTAAATAATTAATATAATTTTCTAATTTATGCTTCATCTAATGTAATAATAAATACAATACTCAATGTAAAATATTATTTTTTAGAATGTTATTTTTATGTTTTTCATTTATCTATTTTTCCTCCATATATATGTACATGAAAATTTCCCAATTAAGTTATTCTCTATAATAAAATGAATTTTTAAATTATATTTTTTTATCCTTTAATTTATATAATGTTCATAAAAATAGTCATTTTATCATTTTCTATACGAGTTAATTTTATCAATTTTTACCAAAATGAAAAATAATTGTTTTATGTTTATCACCTGACCTCTATTTCCCATGGTCAGGGATGTTATTTTTTTATCAATAAACCACTAAATTTTTTTATTGTTTCTAAAATAATATTATACCCCGATTATTTTTGTTATTTTTTATTTTTATATTTATTAAAGGATTAGATATTTCTTCTTCTTCTTTTGTATAAAAGGAATGTGCTTCGATTGTGGGTGTGAATTTTTTTTCCAACGGTTTTATTATGAAAAAGTAATATATTAAAAAAATTATTTATATGATACATGTGAATTATAGATGATGATAGGTGAGCATATGATATATCTCTTTAATGCATTGGGTAATGATTTATTCTTTGAGGAAATAAGTTCGAGATAAACGATTAGGATACTCCTATTGAAATGATTCTATGAATGAGTTTAGCATGCATTCAAATATGATTTCTCGATATACCATTTTAGGTTTCCATTCATGGTATGGGATAAATGATTTTTTTAGAAAATATAGATTTTGTAGAGACCTGAAGCTTGACGTACGTGGACATTACATTACTTTTGCGGAATACATGGTACATAACAAAAACACACACAGAAGGATTGTAATAGTTTAGTGTCTTTGGAAACTCGGAACGTAATCTCATAATCATGGTGAAAGATCTTCAACATCTCCCATAAAGATCTTCCTTTTTTTTACCTAAAACCTTTATTTATATCCTGGGGAAAAGAAAATATAAAAGGGTGAGCTCAAATGCTCAGTAAGAGTAAACAAAAGAAATATCAATCACATCATATTCATAAGAACATAACATTTTGGAAATCATAACCTGCAAAAGAGAGAAAATTTCATAACATGGGATAAATCATGGCAGTGAAATGTAATCACAATAATCATAACATAAAACATGAAACATTGTGGAATACACACATAATCATAGAGAATCATTTCTTGTTAGTCAAGACTCATTGCCAAGACTATCTTAGTAGACAAAGTCCCTTTCTGAACTGAGTCACCCTCGTTTCAGTCCTGTTTCACTGAACCGGTATAACCTACCGTTCCATCCATGTATATCTCATGAGACATAAAATCTTTACCCAATGCATTGGAGGGAGATATAGGTCCCACCCATCTCATAATTATACCATTCTTATGTGTGCCACAAAATCATAAAGCATACATCATTGAATAACCCATATAATATAAATGGGAATCTTAAACGTCATGAAATCATTAAAAAATTCATATAGGATAAATGAATTCATAAAAATAATTCCATCACAACATAACCAAATCAATGTAATAATAGGGATAGAAACAGAACCCTATGTTATCTTATATGGAAAATAATTTTGATAAAACACTTGAAATGAATTCTTGAGGAAAATATCCTTTCTTCTTCAAAATCAATTTCTTTTCACAAAACGTCATGCAATTTTAAAAGAAAGAGATTTTATTGAAAATAGTCATGAAATCTTTTGGAGGAAGCTTCACTAAAATAAGGCTTTATAAAAACATTAAAATCCGTTCGTGCCGTATAAGTTAAAAAAACATTCTTCGTACTTTTGTCAAAAAAGTCAAAAAGTACCTCGTACGAAAAACGAAAAAAGATTCCTTTCATATCTTTTACTAAAGACTCACCAAAGGGTAAAATTGGATTTAAAAAATTGTAGGTGTATGGAAATAACATTACATATTGCGGAAACATAGATGTGGATGATAAAATACACCCCAGTAAATACCAACGTATAAACAATCTCAGATAAAAATGAGATTGTGATATTTCCTTAACCTTAGGTCCGACTGGCTTTGTGAGTGTCCGAACCTCCTGTATATGATTTAAATCATGTTATTGACTTATTCCAGAATCATATTCATTGTTATTATATCATATATGGTCCACTTATGACTTTATATTACCCGTTCTTTTGTAAATTCATGTTAATGTAGCGTTTTGGGTAAAATCGTCTCATTTTTCATTCGTGTTTTTAACTTGTAATTATTCATATGATTACTTAGATCATGATTAATTAATTCCAGAATATAAAACATGATTTATATATATATATATATATATATATATATATTCATAATACACATATGTAATAAATCATTAAATTGAAAGAAATACACCGTTCATGGAGACGGTAGTCCGTACGTACGCATGAACGCTGTTTTCGTTTCCTTATTGAATTGAATGGAATTAAGTAGATGAAATACATATAAATATAAATAATTACAGTATTATTAGGTCATATATTTCATTATTACTTATTATATATACATTATAATCATTCTTGAATGGTTAATCATTGAGAATGAATCTCATCGCGTCGTGGAGACGGTAGTCCGTACGTACGCACGAGCGATGATATCGTTCCCTTGGTCGTGGAATTGTGTTGAAGTGTATGTATACTATTTCAGTATCAATATCACTGTATAATAATCATATATAGTTACTCATTACACCTTTATACCTATCCAATTAATGTGGTGGCGGAAAATAGATTACACCACGGCGTGGAGACGGTATTCCGTACGTACGCACGCGCGGTGATTTCCTTTTTCCGTAGGATGGATAGAAGGTTAATTAGAGTTGTTTCATATTTATAATAACATATCAGTATATAAGAAATACTGATGTTATTACTTTATCATGAGACAACTAAAGAAGAAGAAGTTGAAGAAGAAAGAAATTGAAAAAGATCGGTAATGGATATTACCTCTTTTTGACGCGCCTTTTCTTAGACTCCACTTAAAGAACTAAGGATGGTCTTTGAAGAAGACCAGGACCTCTATGATGATACTAGGGAAGTAGAGAAGGGATTTTGGTAGGGTTTGGCCGAGATTGAGTGCTCAAATTGGTGTGATGAGGAGGGGGAGGAGGTGCCCTTTTATAAGGGAGGAGAGGGGCACCTTAGGAATATCTCAAAATATTATTTTATATTAAAGTCAAAATCGGTTTATAATGGTTCCAAAGGGTCTTATTTCGAAGATAAAGTGGGGATGGGTCTAAATCCTATCAACCAATAAGATTTAGACAAGTTTAGGTTATTATTTTAACCTTATCAATTAGATTTAACTCTAAGTTAAATAATTTATCTTTTACCATGTCTTTTTGTTTTCTTACACCATATGGTTAATACACTTACTATAACATGCCAAACGAACCCCAAATTGTTTATTATTAATATATATATCCTTATCTAAGTCATTTGGCCGAACCTTAGATTTTTAGGAATAAAATAACAATTAATAATATAATATTAGATTTAAAAACTATTTTGTGTCAATTTTGACACTATTTGATATATGATTTTTGTGAAAGTCATAACAGAATTAAATGTTCGAACAAAGTTTCTTAAATAAACACTAATATATCATAGTAACCTATAAAATTAGTGGAATTCATAAAAAGTCTTATATTACATTTATTTTGGTATTTATAATATCAATTATGTCAATATTTCATTAATAAGATAATTACTGCATCATCTTTGTGTCATACATAAATTAAATTATTTGATGTCTAAAAATTACAAATAAAATACCATCATGTAGGAAATCGTTTTATATTTCTAATGAATATTTACAATCGAATTTATTATATTTAAAACCCTATATTAAAAATGTTTTAGTAAATATACTTTGATTTTAACTCTTTTAACTCTTCTTTGAATTAAATAATAATAAATGTCCTAATCTAATCCAAGTGGGCCTAAATGATAATATTTTACACTTAAGGTTATTTTTGGTCGAGATAAACTTGTCCAATATAATTAGGACATGTGTTAGGGTAATATCAATATCATTCTTACCCTTAATTACCCTATTTACTTTTAACCGTGGTAAATAAAAGTAAAAAGTTACTATTCACCAAAAATTATTTTCATCTCATTGAACCACATTTTACTTACAGAAATCAACCGTGTCTCTCGGATTTTTGAAATTCCATTCACAGAAGTGGTAAAATTAATTTTTATGAAAAATTCAGTTTTTAACTACCACTTAGTAGTTTCACTATTCATCAAAAATTGATGTTTTTCAGAAAAATGCCAAAATTTCATCCTAAGCTATATTTCATATTCTGAATTCAAAAATGAAGTCTATTTTACCAAATTCATAACATAGAAGATGCATTAATTAATTTTATAATTAAATCCCGCTGTTAAAACAAATAGCGTGTTTTTAAGAAACAATATCTATCAAAAGATTGACACTTGATTATGTCTGGTTTAAATGTGAAATTACATTCAATGACCAATATTGTATTAAATTGTAAAAATATATTATAAATATACTTTAAAACCACTCAAATTAATAATTTATCACTATTAATTATTTCGATTAAAAAAGTTGTTTTTAATTATAATTTAGTAATTTTCACTATTCATCAGAATATGAAAGTTATCCGAAAAGTACCAAAATTTCACCTTAGGCTAAATTCGATACTCCGAATCCAAAAATGAAGTCCATTTTGAGAGCTAAAATTTCTATAATTTTAAATGGTGGTTATTACTTTTTATAACGGCTAGTTATAATAATATTATAATAGCATATCGTTGTTTAGTGAAACTCGGTATTGCGTACTACACACGCTATCGAGGAAGGTCGCGATTGCGTGTAATGCAAGGCAAGTCAAGGATGTGTGTTGTGCAATCTCCTTTTGGTGTAGCATACAACACAAGACATTAATAAAATTAAAAAAGAATAGTTTTTATAAAATCTCGGGCTGTTACATTCTACCCCCCTTAAAATGAATTTCGCCCTCGAAATTCATCGGGGTTATAAATAGTTTACTATTCAAAAGTTTCTTTAATAGAAACCCACATCGTAAAAAGGAATACCAAAACTTGGCTTTAAAAACTAAATTATGAAATGTAACAATTACCAAAATAAACTAATCACTGGGTTTCCACATAGGTGAAAATATGGATATGGAAGAGAAATCTAACCATCATGTTCTGATGGAGAGTGGTAGAGAACATGGCTATGGAAAAGCCAGTAATCACAAATCCATAGATCTGTGATGATATAAGGTACCATCTGATTCATCAGGTATAAGATCACTAGGACAACATTTTTGGTTTTTAAGTTCATTTCCCTAAAGTTTAAAATTTGAATTAGAATAGATACTTACTTTATTTTGGTACAATCTCACTGTTGTTCGGGCCTTGAACAATTTCCACTTCATCTCTTAAATAAATGAAGTTAAATTTGTTATTCGTGAAGTTTTAGCAGATAATGTGATAGAATAACGGGTCATTCCATCTGTCTCAAACAAAAGGTTAGCAAAAGTTATTAAATATACATAAGTCATTCTATAGTGAGATTAATCATATATGGTTCCTAACATGTACTTATACATCATATATCATACTACTTAATATAATAAAACTAGTTTCTAATAAACAGGGACTTCCTGTAGGCCAGTGGTAGGTGATAAAGGCCAGTCGCACTTCGGTTGTGGGTTCGATTCCCACATCCTTGTCCGACGCGATGGGTTGTCGCCCGTCCTGCAGGTTTTCCTTTTTCTAAAACTATATTACTATAACATCCCATCAATAATATCGAGAAAACTTCTATCCTTAAACAATACTAACTTATGTCCAACATAATCCATTCCAATCTTTAGTCTTATCCATAATACTGCAGTCCACTCTCATAACATAGTGAAAACGATTACCAGAGATTTAACACCATCGTCGATCCCCATATATCATAAGATATGTTTTTTTGGTCACATTCCAAACATTAAAGTCCTTAATCATGTATTCTCTTGAATACCTTAGTGAAAACATGAATGCAGTTAAAATTTAACTCTTTCCACATACCAAAATCCTCAAAATTCTATATACTCAAACAATGATATCACTTAGTCCTTATATCAATCATGAGCTCATGAATACTGTTAAACATTTCGTTTTCTCATTTTCCCTTAATTATGCTCATATCATCTTATTTCCAAAAATATCTCAATCACTTTGAATACCACATTAGACCAATACATAAATATTCCAATACTTTATGATACAACATTATTTTGGAATCCCATTACATAAACACTTAATCATTCCACCACATCGTTATCATATTCAACATCGCAAATGGTGATCGCATGTGACTTCCCTTTGTCCTTTGCCTTAAGCGGTTTCTCATGTCGATCATCACTAACCCTTGTATTAGGGAATTTATTAGCATAATGCCCCATTTCCTTGTACTTGAAGCATTGAAGTGTTGGTGGTGCGTTCTCTGCAGTGTTTTCTTTATTCACATCATTAGAATCCCTTTTTCCATTACTTTGACACTCAGCTGCTCGATGACCTTCTTTTCCACACTTAAAACATTTTCTAGTCCCTTTAAGACAATCTCCACCATGATTCTTTCCACACTTTGTGCATAAGGAAACATTCATCTTCTTTTCACCATTATTCTGAGATTTCTCCTTGAACTCCATCTTTCGTTTCTTGTCAAAACCATGAGATTGATATGTAACACCAACTTCCATTTCTACCTTGATAGCACAACGCACAATTTCTTCATAGCTACTGAAGTCTCTTATAGCTAATGCCCTTCGAAGACTTGGTTTTAAGCCACTGAAAAATCGATCAACTTTACTTTCAGGTTGGATGATAATACCAAAAGCGTACCTTGCAAGTCTTGTAAAATTTGCTTCATAGTTACCAACAGATTCATCATCCCTTTGCTTCAGTTCAAGAAACTATTTCTCCATCTTTGTTCGAAGAATACGAGGGAAGTACTTACTAAAAAAAAGTTCTTGAACTCGTCCCATTCCATGGACTCAATTTCATCTCTAGGCCTCGTATTCTTGATAAGATTCCACCATTGATCAGCCTCTCCTTCCAAACGATATACTGCTAAGATGAATTTATCATGCTCAGAACATTGAAGAACTGAAAATATCTTTTCATTGGTACTGATCCATTGTTCAGCAACAAGTGGATCAGAAGACCCACTGAAAGAAGGTGGACGTTGCCTCATGAAGGACTCAATAGAATATTGTTCCCTTCTCTGCTTATTTGGAAGTCCAGAATGATTCATAGCGTGTGTAAGTATAGAAATAAGATTTTGCACTCCATCAGCCATAATATTTGTTTGTTCAGGAGGGAAATCATTGCATTGTCCATTGCATTGATCAACACGGTTCCTTCGGGTTCCAGCCATCGTCTAAAACCCAAAAAGAATAGTGTGAGAGGCAAAAATCATGCTAGGGAAAACAACATAATAAAGGGGGAGTACCTTCAATATCTAACATCTTAGGTTTAATTCTATGATCATTAGTGTAATTCTAGTACTATAACCTATACGTATACTTAACCTTAGGGACATCCCTAGACATACCTTAGAAATATCTCTAGGGATCTCACTAACGTTTTCGCATCCTAGTTTCCAAAGGTTGACTAAACCTTTCCTATGATACCAACTGTAGAGACCTGAAGCTTGACGTACATGGACATTACATTACTTTTGCAGAATACTTGGTACATAACAAAAACACACACACAAGGATCGTAATAGTTTAGTGTCTTTGGAAACTCGGAACGTAATCTCCTAATCATGGTGAAAGATCTTCAACATCTCCCATAAAGATCTTCCTTTTTTTTACCTAAAACCTTTCTTTATATCCTAGGGAAAAGAAAACATAAAAGGCTGAGCTCAAATTCTCAGTAAGGGTAAACAAAAGAAATATCAATCACATCATATTCATAAGAACATAACATTTTGGAAATCATAACCTGCAAAAGAGAGCAAATTTCATAACATGGGATAAATCATGGCAGTGAAATGTAATCACAATAATCATAACTTAAAACATGAAACATTGTGGAATACACACATAATCATAGAGAATCATTTCTTGTTAGTCAAGATTCATTGCCAAGACTATCTTAGTAGACAAACTCCCTTTCTGAACTGAGTCACCCTCGTTTTAGTCCTGTTTCACTGAACCGGTATAACCTACCGTTCCATCCATGTCTATCTCATGAGATAAAAAATCTTTACCCAATGCATTTGAGGGAGATATAGGTCCCACCCATCTCATAATTAAACCATTATTATGTGTGCCACAAAATCATAAAGCATACATCATTGCATAACCCATATAATAAAAATGGGAATCTTAAACATCATTAAATCATAAAACAATTCATATAGGATAAATGAATTCATAAAAATAATTCCATCACAACATAACCAAATCAATGTAATAATAGGGATAGAAACAGAACCCTATGTTATCTTAGATGGAAAATAATTTTGATAAAACACTTGAAATGAATTCTTGAGGAAAATATCATTTCTTCTTCAAAATCAATTTCTTTTCACAAAATGTCATGGAATCTTAAAAGAAAGAGATTTTATTGAAAATAGTCATGAAATATTTTGGAGGAAGCTTCACTAAAATAAGGCTTTATAAAACCGTAAAAACCCGTTCGTTCCATATAAGTTAAAAAAACATTCTTCGTACTTTTGTCAAAAAAGTCAAAAAGTACCTCGTACGAAAAACGACAAAATATTCCTTTCATATCATTTAGTAAAAACTCACCAAAGGGTAAAATTTGATTTAAAAAATTGTATGTGGATGGAAATAACATTACATATTGTGGAAACATAGATGTGGATGATAAAATACACCCCAGTAAATACCAACGTATAAACAATCTCGGATAAAAATGAGATTGTGATATTTCCCTTACCATAGGTCCGACTTGCTTTGTGAGTGTCCGAACCTCCTGTATATGATTTAAATCATGTTATTGAATTATTCCAGAATCATATTCATTGTTATTATATCATATATGGTCCACTTATGACTTTATATTACCCGTTCTTTTGTAAATTCATGTTAAAGTAGCGTTTTGGGTAAAATCGTCTCATTTGTCGTTCGTGTTTTTAACTTGTAATTATTCATATGATTACTTAAATCATGATTACTTAATTCCAGAATATAAAACATGATATATATATATATTCATATTACACATATATTATAAATCAGTAAATGGAAAGAAATACACCGTTCATGGAGACGGTAGTCCGTACGTACGCATGAACGCTGTTTTCGTTTCCTTATTGAATTGAATGGAATTAAGTAGATGACATACATATAAATATAAATAATTCCAGTATTATTAGGTCATATATTTCATTAGTACTTATTATATATACTTTATAATCATTCATGAATGGTTAATCATTGAGAATGAATCTCATCGCGTCGTGGAGAAGGTAGTCCGTACGTACGCACGAGCGATGATATCATTCCCATGGTCGTGGAATTGTGTTGAAGTGTATGTATACTATTTAAGTATCAATATCAATATATAATAATCATATATAGTTACTCATTACACCTTTATACCCATCCAATTAATGTGGTGGCGGAAAATAGATTACACCACGGCGTGGAGACGGTATTCCGTACGTACGCACGCGCGGTGATTTCCTTTTTTCGTAGGATGGATAGAAGGTTAATTAGAGTTGTTTCATATTTATAATAACATATCAGTATATAAGAAATACTTATGTTATTACTTTATCATGAAACAACTAAATAAGAAGAAGTTGAAGAAGAAAGAAATTGAAAAAGATCGGTAATGGATATTACCTCTTTTTGACGCGCCTTTTCATAGCCTCCACTTAAAGAACTAAGGATGGTCTTTGAAGAATACCAGGACCTCTATGATGATACTAGGGAAGTGGAGAAGGTATTTTGGCAGGGGTTGGACGAGCTTGAGTGCTCAAATTTGTGTGAGGAGGAGGGGGAGGAGGTGCCCTTTTATAAGGGAGGAGAGGGGCACCTTAGGAATATCTCAAAATATTATTTTATATTAAAGTCAAAATCGGTTTATAATGGTTCCAAAGGGTCTTATTTCGAATCTAAAGTGGGGATGGATCGAAATCATATCAACCAATAGGATTTAGACAAGTTTAGGTTATTATTTTAACCATATCAATTAGATTTAACTCTAAGTTAAATAATTTATCTTTTACCATGTCTTTTTGTTTTCTTACACCATATGGTTAATAAACTTACTATAACATGCCAAACGAACCCCAAATTGTTTATTATTAATATATATATCCTTATCTAAGTCATTTGTCCAAACCTTATATTTTTAGGAATAAAATAACAATTAATAATATAATATTAGATTTAAAAACTATTTTGTGTCAATTTTGACACTATTTGATATATGATTTTTGTGAAAGTCATAACAGAATTATATGTTCGAACCAAGTTGTTTAAATAATCACTAATATTTCATAGTAACCTAGAAAATTAGTGGAATTCATAAAAAGTCTTAAATTACATTTATTTTGGTATTTATAATATCAATTATGTCAATATTTCAGTAATAAGATAATTACTGAATCATCTTTTTGTCATAAATAAATTAAATTATATGATGTCTAAAAATTACAAATAAAATACCCTCATGTATGAAATCTTTTTATCTTTCTAATGAATATTTACAATCGAATTTATCTTATGTAAAACCCTATATTAAAAATGTTTTAGTAAATATACTTTGATTTTAACTCTTTTAACTCTTCTTTGAATTAAATAATAATAAATGTCCTAATCTAATCCAAGTGGGCCTAAATGATAATATTTCACACTTAAGGTTATTTTTGGTCGAGATACACTTGTCCAATAAAATTAGGACATGTGTTAGGGTAATATCAATATCATTCTTACCCTTAATTACCCTATTTACTTTTAACCGTGGTAAATAAAAGTAAAAAGTTACTATTCACCAAAAATTATTTTCATCTCATTGAACCACATTTTACTTACAGACATCAACCGTGTCTCTCATATTTTTGAAATTCCATTCATAGAAGCGGTAAAATTATGTTTTATGAAAAATTCAGTTTTTAACTACCACTTAGTAGTTTCACTATTCATCAAAAATTGATGTTTTTCAGGAAAATGCCAAAATTTCATCCTAAGCTATATTTCATATTCCGAATTCAAAAATGAAGTCTATTTTACCAAATTCATAACATAGAAGTTTCATTAATTAATTTTATAATTAAATCCCGCTGTTAAAACAAATAGCGTGTTTTTAAAAAACAAATTCTATCAAAAGATTGACACTTGATTATGTCTGGTTTAAATGTGAAATTACATTCAATGACCAACATTGTATTAAATTGTAAAAATATATTCTAAATATACTTTAAAACCACTCAAATTAATAATTTATCACTATTAATTATTTCGATTAAAAAAGTTGTTTTTAATTATAATTTAGTAATTTTCACTATTCATCAGAATATGAAAGTTATCCGAAAAGTACCAAAATTTCACCTTAGGCTAAATTCGATAATCCAAATCCAAAAATGAAGTCCATTTTGAGAGCTGAAATTTCTATAATTTTAAAAGGTGGTTATTACTATTTATAACGGCTAGTTATAATAATATTATAATAGCATATCGTTGTTTAGTGAAACTCGGTATTGCGTACTACACACGCTATCGAGGAAGGTCGCGATTGCGTGTAATGCAAGGCAAGTCAAGGATGTGTGTTGTGCAATCTCCTTTTGGTGTAGCGTACAACACAAGACATTAATAAAATTAAAAAAGAATAGTTTTTATAAAATCTCGGGCTGTTACAGATTTTCACATGTGAATACTATTTATTTGATACACTCGGTTTTTATTGATAAAAATATAAATATTTTTATAAGTTCACATGTTTTTGACCAGATTAACAGGATTACATTGTTTTTATATCCCTTACAGAGAATATTTTACTCATCCAAGGTTTTAAAATGTTTTTCATGAGATCTAAGGTTTTTTATAAACAATATAATTGTAAATATTTTCTTTATAGTGATTGATGAAAAATGAATAAATTGGTATTTTAATAAAATATAGGGGTATATTTAAGAAAATGTTTTTATGGGAAAAATGTAATTTTTTTTGAAATATACAATTTTTTATGTAATTGTTTTCCAAATTCTCCAAAATTGATAATATAAAATATCTTGAAAATATATAATTTTAAATACAATTTATTAAACTCATAATAATGGTTTTTATTTGTTATTGGGTGTTTTATTTGGAATCTTATATAGGGCTTAGATAACTTTAAAAGTTGGGATATTTTGAAAAGAAAATATTAATAGATCAAAATTTATGGTTATAATATCCTGAGATTGATTTTACGTATTAAAATTCAACTAATTCATGTCTATTTATAATGGCTTTTCAATGATAAAATAGTTCAAATGGGTTTTTAATTCATTAAAATGATAATATAATTCTTTACCAGCAACATAAAGTGGTTAAAGTGAGAGATAATAAATGATACGAAGTGATAACTCCATTAATAATTATTATAAACATTGTAATCCATCAATGACAGAACATTAATTTCCCTTAGATTAATATGTTTACTGTATTGAATATCCTAAGTCAACAACCTTCGGTATTTGGTTGATCTTTAGACCCAGTGAGTGTTTAAGGATGGATAAATGCTTTCAAAAAGATATTTTAGATTTTTGGATCTTCATAATATCAAAAGGTAACTCTTTTTATTTACTAATTTGATGTTAAATATGATCTTTAGTGGGCTTTAATTAATCATAAAAAGGAGAAAAATGACATCGATATCATGGAGTAAAATTAAAAAACCCAAGTTAAATATGTAATTTTTATATCATTTCCCTTCGATAAAAATTAAAATTCACAAAATTCCTCAAAATCCTTGAAATGAATGATGTTGTGTCTTTAATGATTATCTACATATTTATCATATTATACAACATTTTCGGACATGCCTCCATAACATATACAAAAGAGACTCCCCTATTGACTTCTAATAAATTATACTCATCTTTATAACCTATGGAAGTGGAAAAATATGAAATGGTTTGAGATCAAATGATCATTAAGTAAAAACATAAGTGATGATAGTTAAATATCATAAATGATCAAAAATTTATTATATATATATAATTAAGGCCCATAAAACAAGTAACAAACTGACCCCTGAAGCCCAAAGCTGGTGAATTAGTTTATTAATTTTTCATGATTACAAGGAACCAAATCTCAAAGTACCAATCACATTATTAGTCTTGATGAGACCAGATACATACATGGAACCCATTTTACACTGGGAAAGGAAACAATTTATAATACATAAAAAATTCTATTAATCTGCATCCTTGAAAACTCACTAAATGATCTTTCCATCATAACTAGGGAAAGAAAAAATGAAAGGGGTGATCTCAAATTCTCAGTAGAGTTTACATATAGAGGAATCATGAATTAATAATATGTGTATCATAATGAATTTTTCATTATCAAAATGGAATGGTGAATAAATGAATAAAACATTACATTAATAAACTAAGAATGAAATTGCATCCAAACAATTATTCATAGAGAAAAATTCATGGACAGTAACAACTGAGTAATGAATGAAGGGAATTATTGTTATTTTGATGTCATATATCAAGCACATGAACCACCATACCACTGAGACTGTTAATGTAACACCCCAGGTAAATAAAGAATATGAAATTTTCATATTTATCCATATTTGTGAATAAAATATTGATATTACTTTAAAGGGGACACTATGCTCGATGGTATACCCAACACGCAACAACGAGTTTCTTGGGAATCTTACGTTGCACTCTAATAATAAAATAATATTATTTTAAATGGTAGTTAACATGTAGCCGTTGTAATGGAGGGAATGGATAGAAATAACTAAAATATGATTAAATATGTTTTTAAATGTTTTTACATTTATCCAATAAAGGATAGAGTCTTAAAATACGGAAAGAATTCAATTTTAGGCGTATATGCCCTAGTTTTCACTAAAGGTTCACTTATCACCTTTTGATGTTGAACCATAATTAAATATAGTTTTGTTCACTCTTAAACATTCTTTTGGACCAAATAAAACTCTTATTAAGAATCGGGACATCAAAATTTACTTTGTGTAAATTTTTGGTATCTTTCCGATAAATTTCATTTTTTTAATGAATAGTGTAAAATGTTGTATTTTAATTCAAAATCTCCTTTTAATCTAATTTATTTATATGATTATATTATCTTTTGAATTGGTTTTAAAGTGATATTAGAATATATATTTACCATTAAATCCAATAGTGGTCGTTGGAATTAATTTCATTTTGAAATCAGACTTAAACCAGTGTCAATCTTTTGATACTTATTGTTTCATAAAAACACGCTATTTGCTCTGACAGTGGGAATTAATTATTAAATTAATTAATGTGACTTATATGTTTTGAATTTTGTAAAATATGCTTCATTTTTGAATTCGGAATATCAAATATATCTTAGGGTGAAATTTTTGGATTTTTCTGAAAAACATCAATTTTTGAGGAATAGTGACACCACTAAGTGGTACTTATAAAAACTGATTTTTCCGTTTGAATGAAATTCTGCCATCTTTGTGTTTTAAATATCAAAAATCCGACATACATGGTTTTCATTAAGAAGTAAAATGTGGTTCAATGGGGTAAAAATAATTTTTTGGTGATTAGTAACTTATTAAGTTTTTAATCGCGATTAGTGGTATTTAGTGTAGTTTAAGGTAAAAATAATGCTTTAATAAATTAAGATGAACTTGACACATGTCCTACCCTCATTTTTTGTATCATGGCCGACCAAGAAAAGCAATGGGTCAACTTGGGGACCCCATGGTGCCACTTTGGTTGGGAAATGACATAAATAACTTTTTATTTAATGTAAAAGTAAAAATGACACAAACATCATATGTTTTACGAAAACAATTTTTACATGGGGTTATAAAGATCAGATATTTGATTATAAATAGTCATTGGAAATATAAAAATATTTCCTACATCATAGTATTTTTTTTATAATTTTTAGACTTTAAATAAATTAAATTATTTATGACATCATGATGATGCAGCGATGACCTCATTATTTAACGATTTAAATAAAATGGCAAGATAATGTAAAATCTAAGACCTAAACATGTCCAAAACCAATTGGATGGGTGGATTGAGAAACCTTATCACCTTATCCACGAATTATATCAATTTTGGACCTTTTAAAACCGAAACACATTTTCAAATAAAGTAATATTTCTTACTTTCCAAAAGTACCCCTCCTCTCCTCTTATAAAAGGCCCCCACCTATACCTCATTTCACACACTCCTCAAGCCTTTGGATCAGCCAAACCCTTCCCATTTACTCTCTCCACATCCCTCTCCTCATCTTAGATGATTCCTTTTGGGCAGAATCCTTTCAAAGGAAGCCTTTAGGCTCAAATCAAAAGGAGTTACACTTTTAAAGGTAATTCATTCTCTCATGTTCATTTGTTTTATTTTTATTCTCCAACCCCCAAAACTCTTTTAATTTACTTATTTTGTAATAAAACCAGTATCTTCAATATACTAGGATGTTGTTATACGATTTATTCGAGCTACACTCTCACACAACTACATCAAATGGTTAAAGAACATACGGTTTCCGTGGATGGCGAAATTCTGCCTCCCGAAACGATGATTGGTCAATACTCATTTAACACCTTCAAAGGTGGACATTATGATGTCACTATTTTTATATATGATATATAATATGTTTATTTTTTCCTTAATCTTCTATTTTTTTCATTTTGGGCATACCTTTATGGTTTCCATTATGGGTAAACGCGATATCTTCATTTACGGAAGTGCGGACTACCGCCCCCTCAAAGTGATTTGATTCGTTAAATACCATATGTGGGATGTATAAAGGATGGAACTATGATATTATATATGATATTATACTGGAATTATAATATACCTTTATATCATTATTATTCCATTCTATAAAATACGAAATAGAAATCAAAGTACGTTCATGCGTACGTATGGCTTACCGTCTCCATGAACGGTGCATTTCATTTCTTACCTCTAAATGATTCTGTAATGTTATAAATGCATGAATGTACTGGATATATATGACATATATTATATCTACATCATGAATACAATTCTGGATATAATAAACATTTGGCCACACGAACAACATGTAATTGTAAGAAGTCCACTTTCGACTTAAGAACCAAATATCAGCAAAACAAATATTATAAACTTAAATGATTACATAATGTTTATGACATGGTAATAAGTGATATAAAAGGAATAATGAACTTGAAAAAGGTTCTTAAGGAAGTAGAAATTTACTCATGTTTATTATTCAGGATATTAAAGAACGATCGAGTCAAGTCGGACCCGAGGTAAGGGATCCTACTCCTCTCTTTCTTTTTAAGTACACACTTTTATGTCATTCCTTTTAAAGCTCATATTTCTTGTTATTGGGATGATCTTTTATATTACAATTACTGTAATTTTTATGTTCATGTGATGAGAGACCCTATTCTCTCTCATCAATCCATTTTGGAAGTTTTGAGTGGTGCCGTTAGGCTGTCGAACATTCGTAAGAGATCTAACCTCTCTCTTTCTTTTTAAGTACTCTCCTTTATGTCACTTCTTTTAAGCTCCTATTTGTAATGTTGGGGGATGTTATTTTATATTCCTCTTTCTGTACATTTTATTTTAATTTGATGAGATACCCTATTTGATCTCATCAATCCATATTCAGAAGTTTTATGTGGTGTCGTTAGGCTGCCGAGTTTTCGTAAGGGATTTTTCATCTCACTTTTATTCCCGTAAGATTTATGCTGCATTTGCCAGAAATTCCATTGAGTGGTGTATGTACTTCCCATTATTCTAATCTTTGTGTAATATACTTTCGTTTATGAGTATTTACATCAATGATCTATTGTCCTTCTTTCATGGGGTGTATGTTTTGAAAGATACCCAAGTCGTTAAGGGAACCTTTCACCCTCCTCTTTTTTAAAAGACTTCTTTTGTTGGGTCTTTTAATTTACATATTGTTATGTTGGGATATGTTCTCATATATCCTTATTGATGTAAATTCTATGTCCAAGTGATGAGATACACTTTTAATCTCTCATCAACTCATTTTGATGTGATGTCGTTGGGCTATCAAGGGAACTTTTTAACCTAATTTCGATTTCTTTGGGTTCAACATGTAGTCATTGAATATGGCATCCATTGAATATGTGTGAATGACCTTTTATTGTTTTACACTTAATATACACTTATATTTGGTGTATTTATATTTTTCACACATATTTTTGAGATTGATTTGTCCTTAATTCAAGGATACCTTCTTTATAAAGTATTTCATCACATTTGACATTTCTATTGAGGGTTAATTGTTGTTATGCACCAATTCACTCTTATATGGTGTATATACTGTCCTTTGGAGTATTATATCATGAATCCATTTATTCTTATGATATTATAATGTTCTGACTAATTGTTATTCCTCAATTATTGTATTCAAGTGTCTCTAATTTTGGTAAAACCCCTTTAACCAAAATATCGTTTTAAATGTTTTAATTATTTCTTCTTATTAATATCCATGTTTTCAAAATGGTTTTAAAAATTTATTTATATGGATATTAATGGTTCAAAATTTTAAGCTTCAAGGTGGTATGGGACACTTTGATTCAAAAATATCTTTATTAAATGTTTTAAATGGTTTTGGAAATGGTTTCTTTTTGAATGGATTCATTATTTCAATATACTAAAATGTTATATTGTGATTGAAATGTGGAAATGTTATGTTTCCTTTATGCATGTTTTATGTGACACATTTAGGTTATGGTTCTTGGGCATTGTTATGAAAACGGGTGGTTCCATGATAAACTAAGGGCGGGTGAGCCCGATATAGCTCTCCAATGCATTGGGTAACGCGAAGGAGTGAAACGTTAAGGTTTCTTCGAAGAGATTTATGGAATATACTGTGATGGGTATTCCAAACATAACCAAGAGGGTTACTCCCTACGTAAGAATGTTATGAATGCCTCAAGTTACCTTTATGTCTTATGTTTTCTATGATTTATTCATGATTTGATATGCCTATGTTTTATGGGTAAAGTGTGATTTCATTCTAATGTATATATGAACTCATGTTTCCGTTCCATATTTTTATAACTCTTACTGAGCTTTTTATGCTCATCCCAAGTTTTTGAAATGTTTTTCACAGGTCAAGGGAAAGGTACATGATATGATGATAGTGTCAAGGATGTGTCAAGAAATAATCCGTGTTATATTTTAAATATGTTTCCGTTGATGGGAAGAATGAATATTGTCTTTTATGTAACCACTTTGTTTAAATGTGGAAAGTAATGAAAGTTTCATGATCTAATTCTCTAAAACACTAAACCTGAAAATATCCTCATTGTGTAATCTTGTAATAACTCAAGATTAAGTAAGGTTTAAGGCTGGGGCCTTATAGTTGGTATCAAAGGTCGGTTTAGATAACTTTAGAGGTTAGGGTATTCTTTAAGCATAAGTGACATTACCATAATGGTTAGGATTTCATAAACAGTCCTAGTTTTAGATAAAGTGAATGAGTAAGTGTATCTTAGTGTTTGCCTTCCTCATTAGTACAAGATGGTTTTGTTGATATACTCACACTGACATTTTTGGTTTTAGTAAATGGCTGGATCTAGCAGGCACCAAAGTGACAACAGGTTTGAAGGAAACTGTGGTGGTTCTCTGATTAAGAGACTAGATGAGATGGGGGATTCAATGAGGAATCTCATAGTTGTTCTAAACCAACTATCAAGGAGTCATGATCAACCACTTCAACCTTGGTGAGTTCTCTAATGCATCATGTACGATATGGCCAACTCGATGTGGAAATTCAGGTAATAATTATTAAGGTAACCATTAGGGTTTATATGATCCTTAATTTTTAGGTAATTATGGGTTACTCTATGATATGATGGAAAATGAAAGGAATGAGATAAACTTGAGTTTAAAATATGTTATGGTTATTTTTGATGATTTTATCCTTTTTTGGGGAATGATTTGAGAATTATATAGTTTTGGAAAAAGGACAACACGCAGACCGTGTGACAACCCGTCGCGTCGGACAAAGCTGCGGGAATCGAACCCACAACCAAAGTGCGACTGGTATTTATCGCCTACCACTGGACTACGTGAAGTCCTTGGTTAGTTTGACTGATTCTTTTTATTTATATTATTTTAGGAATTAAGAGTAAGTTGATTTTGGGTTATTTATGAAAATGATTAACCTATCATGGAGGATATGTGATTAGGTTAATTACTTTTCAATACGAGACTTTAGGAGCAACTAATGATGTTTGGAGATAAATGTTACGATTTAACTTGGTAGACTATGTGACTAAATCCTTCAAATATTTGGGTTTCAATCTTATATTGGTTAAATTTGAAGAATTTTATGGACAAATTGATTATATAATGGTTCTCGTTGATCTTTGGGTTTTGTTGGACAAATTTTGGAGATTAAGAATAGATTTTCTTTTTATAAAGGGTTATCCTTTTCTGGATTATCTGACCTTGTACTAAACTTTTTGGTTTTGGTTTTGGTTAAAGCCTAAAGACATGGGATGTATATAGTTCTCTTTTGTTGATCTGGTGATTCTCTAGAATTTTATTATAGTACTCTTAATGCGAACAAGTCTCCCAAAATACTCGTCTTTTGGAAAAAAGTATGAGTTTGATTAAGGAATCTAGTAAAAGTTGAAAGTCAACATGATAAGTGATTATGTTTCCTTATGAATAAATTCCTCAATAAAAAGTAACTTAAAACAAAAATGTTGTCTATTAACATTTCCTACTGGGGAACCCAACACCGTTTAACCCATCACAAATTTTTGATTTTCTTATTGTTAACTTTCTCCTAAACATGTTTTCTATCACTTTCCATCAGAACATGACCCTTTGTTTTTTTCCTCCATGTCCATATTTTCATACTTGGAATCCTAGTATGGGTTAACTCGGGTGACCTCTGTGCTTATCTTTCTTTATTTTAATGTGATGGTTTTACCGACTCTTGTTTCGATGTGGGACTTTCAAGGATGTTTCCAAGCTCAATTTTAAAAATTGCGAGGACGCAATTCCCAAAAAGGGGGAAGGATGTAACACCCCAGGTAAATAAAGAATATGACATTTTCATATTTATCCATATTTTTGAATAAAATATTTATATGACTTTAAAGGGGACGCTATGCTCGATGGCGTACCCAACACGCAACAACGAGTTTCTTGGGAATCTTACGTTGCACTCTAATAATAAAATAATATTATTTTAAATGGTAGTTAACATGTAGCCGTTATAATGGCGGGAATGGATAGAAATAACTAAAATATTATTATAAATGTTTTTAAATGTTTTTACATTTATCCAATAAATGATAGAGTCTTAAAATACGGAAAGAATTCAATTTTAGGCGTATATGCCCTAGTTTTCACTAAAGGTTCCCTTATCAAATTTTGATGTTGAACCATCATTAAATATAGTTTTGTTAACTCTTAAAAATTCTTTTGGACCAAATAAAACTCTTATTAAGAATCAGGACATCAAAATTTACTTTGTGTAAATTTTTGGTATCTTTCCGATAAAGTTCATTTTTTAATGAATAGTGTAAAATGTTGTATTTTAATTCAAAACCTCTTTTTAATCTAATTTATTTATATAATTAGATTATCTTTTGAATTTATTTTAAAGTGAAATTAGAATATATTTTTACCATTAAATCCAATAGTGGTCGTTGGAATTAATTTCATTTTGAAATCAGACTTAAACCAGTGTCAATCTTTTGATACTTATTGTTTCATAAAAACACGCTATTTGCTCTGACAGCGGGAATTAATTAATAAATTAATTAATGTGACTTATATGTTTTGAATTTTTTAAAATAGACTTCATTTTTGAATTCGGAATATCAAATATAGCTTGGGGTGAATTTTTGGGATTTTTCTGAAAAACATCAATTTTTTATGAATAGTGACACCACTCAGTGGTATTTATAAAAACTGATTTTTCCGTTTAAATAAAATTCTTCCATATTTGTGTTTTGAATTTAAAAAATCTGACATAAATGGTTTTCATTAAGAAGTAAAATGTGGTTCAATGGGATAAAAATAATTTTTTGGTGAATAGTAACTTATTAAGTTTTTAAGCGCGATTAGTGGTTATTAGTGTAGTTTAAGGTAAAAATAATGCTTTAATAAAATAAGATGAGCTTGACACATGTCCTACCCTAATTGGTTATATCATGTCCGACCAAGACAATCCATGGGTCAACTTTGGGACCCCATGGAGCCACTTTGGTTGGGAAATTACATAAATAACTTTTTATTTAATGTAAAAGTAAAAATGACACAAACATCATATGTTTTACGAAAATAATTTTTACATGAAGTTATAAAGATAAGATATTTGATTATAAATAGTCATTGGAAAGCTAAACAAATTTCCTACATCATAGTATTTGTTTAATAATTTTTAGACTTTAAATAAATTAAATTATTTATGACATCATGATGATGCAGCGATGAACTCATTATTTAAAGATTTAAATAAAATGGAAGGATAATGTAAAATATAAGACCTACACATGTCCAAAACCAATTGGATGAGTGTATTTGGAAACCTTATCACCTTATCCACGAATTATATCAATTTGGGACCTTTTAAAACCGAAACACATTTTCAAATAAAGTAATATTGCTTACTTTCCAAAAGTGCCCCTCCTCTCCTCTTATAAAAGGCCCCCACCTCTACCTCATTTCACACACTCCTAAAGCGTTTGGCTCAGCCAAACCCTGCCCATTTACTCTCTACACATCCCTCTCCTCATCCTAGAGGATTCCCTTTGGGCAGAATCCTTTCAAAGGAAGCCTTTAGGCTCAAATCAAAAGGAGTTACACTTTTAAAGGTAATTCATTCTCTCATGTTCATTTGTTTTATTTTGCTTCTCGAACCCCCTAAACTCTTTTTATTTACTTATTTTGTAACAAAAACAGTATCTACAATATACTAGGATGTTGTTATAATATTTATTCGAGCTAAACTCTCACACAACTACATCAAATGGTTAAAGAACATACGGTTTTCGTGGATGGCGAAATTCTGCATCCCGAAACGATGATTGTTCAATACTCATTTAACACCTTCAAAGGTGGCCATTATGATGTAAATATTTTTATATATGATATATAATATGTTTATGTTTTCCTTAAGCTTCTGTTTTTTTTCATTTTGGGCATACCTTTATGGTTTCCATTATGGGTAAACGCGATATCTTCATTTAAGGAAGTGCGGACTACCGCCCCCTCAAAGTGATTTGATTCGTTAAATACCATATGTGGGACGTATACAGGATGGAACTATGATATTATATATCATATTATACTGGAATTATAATATACCTTTATATCATTATTATTCCATTCTATAAAATATGAAATAGAAATGAAAGTAGCGTTCATGCGTACGTACGGCTTACCGTCTCCATGAACGGTGCATTTCATTTCTTACCTCTAAATGATTATGTAATGTTATAAATGCATGCATGTACTAGATATATATGACATATATGATATCTAAATCATGAATAAAATTCTGGATATAATAAACATTTGTCCACATGAACAACATGTAATTGTAAAAAGTCCACTTTCGACTTAAGAACCAAATATCGGCAAAACAAATATTATTAACTTAAATGATTACATAATGTTTATAACATGGTAATAAGTGATATAAAAGGAATAATTAACTTGAAAAAGGTTCTTAAGGAAGTAGAAATTAACTCATGTTTATTATTCAGGAGATTAAAGAATGATCGAGTCAAGTCAGACTCGAGGTAAGGGATCTTACTCCTCTCTTTCTTTTTAAGTACACACTTTTATGTCATTCCTTTTAAAGCTCATATTTCTTGTTATTGGGATGATCTTTTATATTACACTTACTGTAATTTTATTTTCATGTGATGAGAGACCCTATTCTCTCTCATCAACCCATTTTGGAAGTTTTTAGTGGCACCGTTAGGCTGCCGAACTTTTGTAAGAGATCTAACCTCTCTCTTTCTTTTTAAGTACTATCCTTTATGTCACTTATTTTAAGCTCCTCTTTGTAATGTTGGGGGATGTTATTTTATATTCTTCTTTCTGTACATTTTATTTTAATGTGATGAGATACCCTATTTGATCTCATCAATCCATATTCAGAAGTTTTATGTGGCGCCGTTAGGCTGGCGAGTTTTCGTAAGGGATTTTTCATCTCACTTTTATTCCCGTGAGATTTATGCTACATTTTCCACAAATTCCATTGAGTGGTGTATGTACTGCCCATTATTCTACTCTCTGTGTAATATAATTTCGTTTATGAGTATTTAAATCAATGATCTATTGTCCTTCTTTCATTAGGTGTATGTTTTGAAAGATACCCAAGTCGGTAAGGGAACTTTTCACCCTCCTCTTTTTTAAAAGACTTCTTTTGTTGGGTCTTTTAATTTACATATTTTTATGTTGGGGTATGTTCTCATATATCCTTATTGATGTAAATTTTATTTACAAGTGATGATATACACTTTTTATCTCTCATCAACTCATTTTGATGTGATGTCGTTAGGCTGTCAAGGGAACTTTTTAACCCAATTTCGATTTCTTTGGGTTCAACATGTAGTCATTGAATATGTCATCCATTGAATATGTGTGAATGACCTTTTATTGTTTTACACTTAATATCCACTTATATTGGGTGTATTTATATTTGTCACAAATATTTTTGAGATTGATTTGTCCTTAATTCAATGATACCTTCTTTATAAGGGATTTCATCACATTTGACATTTCTATTGAGGGTTCATTGTTGTTATACACCAATTCACTCTTATATGGTGTATATACTGTCCTTTAGAGTATTATATAATGAATCCATTTATTCTCATGATATTATAAAGTTCTGACTAAATGTTATTCCTCAATTATTGTATTCAAGTGTCTCTAATTTTGGTAAAACCCCTTTAACCAAAATATCGTTTTAAATGTTTTAATTATTTGTTCTTATTAATATCCATGTATTCAAAATGGTTTTAAGGATTTATTTATATGGATATTAATGGTTCAAAATTTTAAGCTTCAAGGTGGTATGGGACACTTTGATTCAAAATTCTCTTTATTAAATTTTTTAAATGGTTTTGGAAATGGTTTCTTTTTGAATGGATTCATTATTTCAATATACTAAAATGTTATATTGTGATTGAAATGTGGAAATGTTATGTTTCCTTTATGCATGTTTTATGTGACACATTTATGTTATGGTTCCTGGGAATTGTTATGAAAATGGGTGGTTTCGTGATAATCTAAGGGAGGGTGAGCTCGATATAGCTCTCCAATGCATTGGGTAACGCGAAGGAGTGAAACGTTAAGGTTTCTCCGAAGAGATTTAGGGAATATACTGTGATGGGTATTCCAAACGTAACCAAGAGGGTTACTCCCTGCGTAAGAATGTTATGAATACCTCAATTTACCTTTATGTCTTATGTTTTCTATGATTTATTCATGATTTGATATGACTTTGTTTTATGGGTAAAGTGTGATTTCATTCTAATGTATATATGAACTCATGTTTCCTTTCCATATTTTTATATCTCTTACTTAGATTTTTATGCCCATCCCAAGTTTTTGAAATGTTTTTCACAGGTCAAGGGAAAGGTACATGATGTGATGATAGTGTCAAGGATATGTCAAGAAAGAATCTGTTTTATATTTTAAATATGTTTCCATTGATGGGAAGAATGAATACTGTCTTTTATGTAACCACTTTGTTTAAATGTGGAATGTAATGCAAGTTTCATGATCTAATTCTCTAAAAATCTAAACCTGAAAATATCCTCAATGTTTAATCTTGTAATAACTCATGATTAAGTAAGGTTTAAGGTTGGGGCCTTATAGTTAAAGTCTTTGGGTATAAATCCATCTAATTTTTTAAAACAAACACGAAGGGTTTGTCGTGAACAAGTTGGCCTCATTAGACTAGTTGATGCATCAAGATGGATATAGTGGGTCCCAATCATAAATTATAGTCTAAATAATTCTTCAAAAAAAATAGTAAAAGAATAATATTTCTTTTGAATATTCTTATTGAGTAGAGGATGCAGATTCATCAATACATCCATAGTTAAAGAAAAATTCCAAATAATCCTTGTTTGTAAAATGGTATATGACTAAGAAAATAATCATACCCCAGTAACAAGAATATTAATATATTATATAATTATAATCTAGATTAAAAAAATCTCAAAGGGGCATTAGATACACCATAAGAATGATTAGGTTCACAAAACCATGTAAATCACAATGAAATAGAAATTGAGACTAAGTCCATTACAACTTTGTAATCAATAGAGTTAATAATCATCATGTGAATCACTAAATACCATGAATATAAAGTTAATAGTGATATTATATAACAAATGTAAATAAACAGACACCACATACATGAAATAAGTTGCGAACAAAGGAAATATCTTATAAATAAAAGTGAGATGAGAGATCCCTTACCTAAAGTCTCACATAATTACGTCACTTTTGCGCAACCTAGATAATAAAATTTTGTTTACTAAAAAAAATTTACAGAGTTAAATTATAGTCATTTTTTCAATTATAATCTCTGTATTATATTAATTAATTAATATTGATGAATTTGAAGTGTTTTGATATCATATTTTATATAAAAATTCCCCCATCATTCACCCATTTCACGATTATATTAAATGTAATTTATAAATTAGTTTAAATAATTCCCAAATCATAAATCAAATGTAATTAAATTTTTATATATTATATATAATCCATATTTTTCATTCATTTATGTTGTTATAAGAACAATTTTCGAAAATGGCTCCATAGGCGGTTATCCGACCATTAATCGGTCATTGTCATAAAAGCGTGAGTAAAATAAAGTATATATTCCATATATATAATACATGAAATTGGTTAACATAAATTAATATAATTTTAAAATTATCCATAAATAATTTTAGATTACATGGTTTTGAAATGAAATAGAAACTAAGATGGAGTAGTAGAAAATACAAACGAGTTAATTGAGACTTACTCTTTCCTTGGAGTGGATTCTCTTGCATAACTTTATAACACCCTTATTGATTGCAGTTAGATGACTCCAAAACATACCTAGGTATTCTAGAGGTTCCATAGGCAGTATTTTTAAAGGTATTTTCCTTTACGAAGGGTGTAATGAGTGGTTTTCCATAAGAAGGGGGAGTGGTTGTTTACATTTGAGGAGAAGGGTAATGTAGGGATTTCTTAAAATATTAAAATATAATAAATATAATATGGTGATTAAAACATTAAAATGTTCTAAAAATCATTTTAAATCACAAATTAGACCAAATTGTCTTATTTTTGGAGTTTTTTCAACAATTTTGTGATTTGTAAATAATTGAATTAGAAATTATATTCATGAAAAAATAATAATGTCAAATCAAACACAATTAATAACTTTTGACATTAAAACCATAAAAAAGTTCAAAAATAAAATCTAATTTTTATTATATCTTACTATTATCCTATAAATCAATTTAATTCCTAAATTATCATAAAAATAAAACAAATTATTTTTAATATCATTAATTTGATTTATTTATTAATTAAATTAATAATACATCATCATTAGGAATTCCATTATATTATATATTTATTTTCTAAAAATTATAATTAAAATTCTATGAGAAAGATAATTTTTTTTCTATTAACAAAAATTTATTCCCAAAACCCAATTAGGGAAAACCTTAAATAAAAATGTTATATAAACAATTGTTTATAATTTTAACACCTTTTCTTACTTTTAAATAATATATTCTAAAGTTATTAAATTGATTCCTGTGGGTCAAAAGTGTCCCCAAATCTAATAAAAATTTGATATTTTTATATCCTTACTTATATATAATTATTTTAAAAAAATATGTGTCATTTAATAATTCTATTAATTTTATTTACAAAAATATTTATTTTTCCTGTGCTTCCAGAAGCTCTGCATCGGCTTTACATAAGCATTAATGTTAATTATTTCATATATAAAAATAAGAAACAAATTAATATAATAAAAATAAATTATTATTTTTAAAAATAATCATTTATATTCTTTTATTATTTTTAATTACTAAAATCAATATCAAAACAACTTCTTTAATTTGATATTTTGTCTTTTCTTGTCTGGAATAAGCATTGCACATGAATTTAGATAAGTATAGTCATGTATAGCACTAAAATCAGAAATTAACAACCATATCCATAAATAATAAATAAAAATTAATAAATAAGTCCTGAAAAAAAAAATTTTGTTCCAATTATATATGTTACTAACTTTTATATTGTGAGCAATGTGCTGGCGCAACATCGGCACTCACAATGATTTAACAATTATCCTGAATAAAATTATAATTTACATATTAAAAATTAATTCTATAAAATATTTCAATCATAATAAAATTATTTAGTTATTACATAGTTTAAATAAATTTTTATATCATATTCATTTCATAACGATGTCATGGAAAATACATTATTTTATAAAAACATATATTTTTAACTATTCACCAAAAATTAAACCATTTCATAAAAATACCAAAACATAATCCAAACCATTCATCAATATATATATTGAACTAAATTTTATGAAAATAATTTTCTAAATATAAAAAATTTAATTTTTAATTAAAATAATCATTTACATTAGAGATATAGTTTTTTTAAAATTAATACCGGATTTATGAGAGCATAAAAATTTACTAAGGTCTTATTAAATAAACCTTAAATCATAGGACGAAGAAACATTGATTTAGGAATAAATTTTATGAAAAAAAAAATTTCTTTTAAATTTTTTTTTAATTATTAAATAGTAATTAAATATATATTACTCACAAAATACCAACACTTAATTATTAATTTTAAAAATATTCATTTGCATTTATAAGGTGCCTAAATTTTATTTACACATTCATGGGTGAGGTTAATATACATTAGGGTCAAATAACTATTAATAAGGGTACATTATTATTTGTAAGGGTAACATTACTATTCATAATGGTATGTTAATATTCATCAAAAATTAACTTCATTATTTCAGACTCAAAATATCATACTGAACGCAACAGTGTATGTCCGTTTTCCAAAATTTAGAATAGAGAAGTAGAAAAATTAAATTAAACAACTAGGTTATAAATATATCCTATAACCATATTTTGTTTCTTGGAGACTCAGTATTTCATGCATATTAAGCTATCTTGAATAAAATTATTTAAGTGGGAACATACCATAATTCTTGGGCTGTTATATTCTTCCCTCCTTTGGAAATTTAATACTTGAAATTTTTCTTGTATATACCCACTAAAATGATTTGTTCAGTTACCCTTCATAAAATCTTATGGATCCCACATTTCATCCTCCATTTTATGGTTTCTACAAAGAACCTTTACCTGTCAAGTTTTCCAATTTCTCAATATGTGCTCTCTTGTTTTGAGAATCTCGATAGGCTATTAATAGTAATACATTTTAGGTTCATATTTTATTTCTTCATAGCAGAGTAGATGTGTTGGGTCTGGAATGTAATTTATTAAAATGGTCATGTGGAATACATTGTTTACCTTAAAAAGGCAATGTGTAATTTCCAAATGATAATACCCAACTCTAATTCTCTCTATAATTTAGAAGGACCAATATAAATGTGGCTCAGTTTCTCTTTATTCCCAAAACATATAACAGCCTTCATTTATAATACCCATATTCATCCTTGCATGATCTATGTACTTGTGGTCCTTAGAAATCCTCAATTTGTTTAGAACTCCATGATTTACCCTTTTAAACACATTAGATACATTATTTTCCTTCAATAAATCTGAAAAACATCTAAATTTTCACATTTGAAACATGTGAATAACTTCACCATTTGTCCTCTTGAAATATGGTAATAACTATAATTAACATAAAACATTATCCAAAACATGAATTAATCCTTATATATTATCAAATACATTCCTTACATCCAAAATTGTTGTAAAATACATCATTTTTAGCATAGACCACTTGTCGACAAGTCCTTAAATATATTTAAGGTAGTCATCACTTATCTAAATAACTCATTTATTTATCATTATCTCAACATCCAAAATATTTTTCTGGTCTTATTTCAATTAATCATGAATTTCCAAAAAAATTAACTTTACACTTCCAATATTTTCTTTTTACCATTAAACATATGACCTCAAATCCTTAATGAAAAATAACTACTGTACATTCATCATATATTTCATAAATATTATAATCGATGTGTTTTTATTAAAATATTCAAATTACATGATTCTTGAATAGGAATACTAATCATTCTACTTCATTTATGGAAGAATCATAACTTGATCATTATCCAGTAATATCATTTGGGGTATATTTATTTGACACTTAGGATATTGATTCACGTAATGTCTCATCACCTTATATTTGAAGGATTATATATTGGAAACCTTTTATATACCCTTACAATCAAAAAATTAGTTTCCCTCTTCTCTAAAATTATAAAAAAAACTCCCAATCCCTTCAAGCATATACCCGAGTGATTCTTTCCAAAGTTATCACATGTTCAAAAACCATTATTTGCCTTCTTCCCTTTATCGATCATTTTCTCTTTCATACGCTTCTTATCTTGCTTCCCTTAAAAGACATAGGAACTAGATAATTATTTAAATAACTTTTTAACACATGATATTATTTCCTCATATGATTAGGATATACGAGAGACTATCTCAATTCTAAATGATGGCTTCATACCATGATAGGTATGATCCTTCTTACTCTTTTCATCATGTGAATTAGTGGATTTCTCATTCGTTTTTTTAGGCTCTATTTCTAAACAATACTGTATACTATATTATCTTATAAAATTATGAACTTTCTATAAATATAAATATGGTATAGCACATAACGTAAATTTATTCATTGTAAATCCTAGAATCATATACTTTGGTTACATTGGAAGAATAAATCCTTTATAATAGTATGTAAGAAAAATTTTAATTATCTTAATCATATCCCCTGGGAGTGTCAAACTAGGTGTGCATTAAGGCCGATTGTCGTGTACTAGGTCACCACAAATAATGCTCGAAACACCGTGTCAGAGTTGTTACTCCTAAGTACATATGTTCCAGAACAACATTCACATATAGTATGCAAACAGGGATATATTTTCGAGGAATATTCACATAATCTATAATATATCAACATTATCTTATGTTTATTTATTATTTTCCTCAATTTCTATCTTAGGGTTTGTTTCATAAATCTACAATTCATAAATCTAGTTTCCAAGGTTTCTACTAAACTTCCTCTGATACCAACTGTAATGCCCCGACCCATAAATACAAGAGCAGGTGAATTACATTATTATATTGTCATGATTAAAAGGAATGAAATCCTGAAATATTGGTCATTTTAGTGGTCTTGGAGACACCGAATACAAAAATGGAACCCATATTAAACTAGGAAATGAAACCATTTATAATACATAACAAAAGCTAATAAACTCCATCCATGAAAAATCAGAAAATCATATCTCCATCATAAAATGGGGAATGAAATCAAATGAAATAGGTTAGATCAAATACTAAATAATTTTTATATATAGTAGAAGAATGAATCAATAATAATTGATTCAAAATCAATTTTACATTATCAATGCGGCATATTGAATAAATGAAAAACTCACACCATTCATAATCTGAGAATGAAAATTCATTCATAGATTTCGTCATAGTGAAGACATCATAGATAGTAATAACTAAACAATGAATAAAGAGAATACTTATTAATTGGACATCATGTATCTGTCACATGAACCACCATACCTCCAAGACGGTTTATGTGTGTGGGTAGAAACCCGACCGATTTTGAGAAACAAACTCAATGGGTTTGTCTCCAACTACTTCGCCTCGTGAGACCTATCGATGCAACAATGGGAAATAGTGGTCCCCACCCATCACTTCCAGTACAAATAATTCTTTATAAAAATATTTAATACAAGAAAAATATTCCTTTTAAATTACTATATTGACAAGGTCATACAGATTCACCAATACTTCCATAGTTAAACCTACATTCCAAACAAACACTATATGTGAAATGGTATACGACTAAGACTATAATAATATACATATAAAAATAATATGAATATATAATATTACTTTAATCTCAAATAATAAAATTATTTCAATGGGTCAGTAGATACACCATAAAAATGATTAGGTTCAAAAAACAAAATAAAAAACAATGAAATGGTAATTGAGACAAGGCCCCTTACAACTTGGTAATCAATCGAGTTAATAATCCTCAAGTGAATCATTTAATACAATGAATTTAAAGGTAATAATGATATTATTTAGAAATTGTAGTAAACATACAACACATATAACAAATAATTGAAAAAAACGAAAATCTCATGGAAGTAAATGTGTGATGAGAGACCCGTTACCTAATGTTCGGCATAATTACATTGTTTTTGTGCCTCGTAAATAATAATATTATGTTTATTAAAACAATTATCCTGGAGATAATTATATTTTTTTATCATTTATAATCATTGGATTATATTTCTTAATTTCCATTGATGAAATTGAACTGTTTTGATATCATATTTTACTTAAAAATTCCCCCTCCATCCACCAATTACACTATTATATTAAATATAATTTAGAATTATGTTTAAATAATTCAAAAAGAATAAATTAAGTTTAATTATATAATTATATTTTATATATAATTCATATTTTCCATCCATTAAAATGGTTATGAGAACTAATTTTGGAAATGTCTCCATAGGCGGTTAACATACCATTAACGAGACGCTGTTGTAAGAGTGGGATTAAAAAATATATATAATTCAGATATAATACATGGATTATTTTAACATAATAAATATAATTTTAAATTACCCCGTAATTTTGTTAAAATCATATGATTTTGAAAGCAAAGGTAAAATAAGAAGGAGAAAAATGAAAGAATTAAGAGTTAATGGAGACTTACTCATTCATCGGTGTGACTTCTCTTGCACAACCCTATAAATCCCTTCATGATTGGAGTTAGAATTATTCAACACATATATAGGTATTATAGATGCTTAATAGGGTCTATTTTGAAATATATTTGGATTTGGAAATGGTGGAATGAGTGGTTTTCCAAAGGAAGGGAGAGGGAATATTTATATTTGAGGGGAAGGGTAATTTCAAGATTACATAAATTATTGAAATATAATAAATATAATATAGGGTTTAATATATTAAATTGGTATAAAAATCAAGATATATCACATAGTCGACCAAAAAATTTTATGTTTGGATTTTTTTGATAATTTTGTGATTTTTTTGAAATTAAATAAGATATTATATTCATGAAAAATGAGTTTATCAAATTAAACAATATTCATAACATTTGAATTTAAAAACATAAAACAAAAGATTCAAATTTGAATCCAATTATTATTATATATTATAATTATAGTATAAATTTTTTTAATTCTAAAATTAGCTTAAAATTATCAAAGTATCGTTATTTTATTATTTTTAATATCAATAATTTTATTTATTCATTACCTAAATTAATATTACATAATCATTGTGAAAGCCATTATGGTATTTATTTTTTGTCTAAAAAATAAAAATAAAATTCAATGAAAATTATAATTTTATCATATTTCAAAAAAAATACTTCTAAAAATCACTACTAGAAAAAGATTAAAATAATAATGTTACAAAAACTATTGATTATATTGTCAAAACCATATCATGCTTTTACATAAAATATTAAAAATGTCTTAAATTGATTCACGTGGGTCCAAAGTGTCCATAAATATAATAAAAGATAATTTTTTGTTGAAAAATACTTATATAAAAAATTTTACTCAAAATATGGGTCATTTAATAATTCTAATAATTTAAATAAAAACAGTTTATTTATTTTTCATATGCTTCCACGAGAACTACATCAGTGTTGCATAAGAATTAATGTTAATTATTTCATATGTGAATATTGAGAACAAAATCATATAACAAAAATAAATTATTTAGGTTAAAAATATATATTTATATTCATTTATTAGGTTTAATTACTCAAATCCATATCAAAATCACTTCTTTAATTTGTTATTTTCTCTTTTCTTGCCTTGCACAAGTATTGCACATGCATTTTGATAAGGATCATATTATATAGAACTAAAATTAAAAATTAATAACCAAATAAATAAATAATACAAAATAATTAATGAATATTTTATGGAAATAAATTTTATCACTCAATTAAATAAGTTACCACTTTTTTACTTTGTCAGCGGTTTGTGGGCACTACAGCGACATTGATAATGATTTTTATAATTATTATGAATAAAAATATAATTTTTATGTTGTAAACTAATTATATTCAATATTCAACTTATAATATATTTATTTAGTAATTACAATGTTTAAATAAATTTTTATATCATCATAATTTCAAGATTATGCCGCAGAAAATACGGTATTTTATAAAATAATGTATTTTTAATATTCACCAATAATTAAACTAATAATAAAAAATCCCAAAAAATCATCCAAACCATTATTAGGAATTTATATTTAAATAACTTTTTTGAAAATAATTTTATAAATGTTAGAATTTTAATTTTTAATTTAAATTGAAAATTACATAAAAAATATAGTTTTTTTAAATTAAAAATGACTTTATAACACTCGAAAAAGTTAACTAATGTCTTATTAAATTATCCTAAAATCATAGGACAAATAAATTTTGATTTAGGAATAAATTTTATTAAAATTAATTTTCTTTTAAATTAACTTATTATTAATATATTTTTACTTAAATATATATTACTCACACAAATACCTACACTTAATTATTAATTTTTAAAATATTCACTTTCATTTTAAGGTTCCAAAATTTTATTTATTCTTTCATGGGTGATTTTACTATTCATAAGGGTAATATTAATATTCATATGGTATATTTCTATTTATTAGAGTAATATTACTATTCATAAAGGTAAATTACTATTCACCAAAAAATTACTTCATCCTATCAGACTCTAAATATCTGACTAAATGCAACCATGTATGTCAATTTTTTGAAAATGCAAAACACAGAAGTGGAAAAATTAAATTTTACAACTATGTTATAACTATCTCCTATGACAATGTTTTGTTTCTCAAAGAGTGAACATTGCATGCATAATAAGTTATCTGGAAAAAATTTATTCAAAAAGGAATATACCATAATATCTTAGGGTTCTATAAATCTAACATAAGAGAATCATACCCAATAAATAATAGATCACAAATCATGAGTCATGACCTAAGTCTTTTCATAGAATATGATAGGAATCAAAACAATAAAAATACATTAGTACATAAACATGATCCATGAGAGTGTAACATTAGGATTCCTTAGAAATGTGGAAAAAAATATTATCATAGGGAAACATGAACTTTGTGTCTGACATAATTCTACCAACACTTGTGAGACAACATAACTTTACCCACATATACAACACCTTTGTGAGTCACATACATACACACAGGCTTGTAAGAAAACATGATTTTTATTATACATATAACAAGATATTTAAACATTAATCCAATGAATTATATGGTGATATTGAATCTAAAAAATCATCATCCTTAGATATGTGTTCTAAAAGATATAAATAATTAAAAATATCATGGAAAAATGGGGAAAAGTTCATAAAATTTTCAGATGAAATCAGAAAAAAAATTCATAATTATATGAATAATCAAAACTTGATAATCCCTTAGAAAATAAATATGCATCTGATGGTATTCAAAAACAATCAAGGTAAATACCCATCAATAAAATAGTAAATGTTATGTTATTTACACCAATATAGTTGAAATCATAATTATTTTATCCAATTGATTTATAAATTCTTATGTGAAAATATTTCAATCAATGAAAATAAATATAGACTGTTCACAGAGAAAATTCATTAGAATATATATTATATTTATACATAGAGGATAATTAGAAATAATATAAGCAGTGATAGATCAATCCTCTAATAGAAAAGCATAATTTATAATTTATCCGGAGAAATAAGGGGAATAATATTATTTTATGAATATCATTGAACAATCATAAAATGTGTCAAAGGATTATGATTTACATGAAAAATATTTTTTGGAGAATTTGAAAATTTTATATGGAATTAAGAAACATTCATGAACATTTTAAAAAAAATTAGTTAAACTAAAATATTTTATGTAATAAAAAGAAGAATAATTTTTCAAAAAAACATTAAAATTTATATTTTATGTTTCATAGAAAAAATACTAAAATTGATGGAAGTAATTTTCCCAAGTAAAATGATAAAAAGCTACATATTTCACAATTCAATGAAAATGAGCCACATATAAATCATTAATGTTTTATTTAAAATTTTAAGAGAATATCAAGTATTATAATATGATATTAATAAATTATAATGTAATGTATAACAACAGTCACGAAATTACTGTATGAATATGGCCATTGAATATTATGATTCTCGACTAAAAACAAGAGGAAGGAATTTTTTCCTTAAAATGGAAAATAATGAGATAAGGGTCGTATTGAAATAGTGATAAGAAAAAAAACTCAAAAATGATTATATGAGAAAAAAAGGTTGGGGGTTTTTGAAATAAAGATCAAATAAATTCTCTTTATAGATTATCATTTAAAAATAATCAATTTTTAAATTTTAAATTAAAGAAGAAACCCTTATAGTAATTGAAATAAAATAATAAAAAGAACATAAGAGGGACACCCTAAAATAAAAATAAAAATATTATGAACTGAATTATATTCAATATACATGAATTTAATTTCATAGTTAATACACTATATAAATGAAATTATGGTTAAAAATATCAAACATGTCTCAAAGAATGGAGAATGTAAACAAATAAGAATTACCCTAGGTCCAGATTCATTATGTGTATTTGGTTAACCTCCTAAATACTCAATTTTATGTTAAATAATAAAATTTTTAAGAAAACTTTTCATCAATTTTTCAGTTTCTATGTTATATTTATTAAAATAATATTTATATACATATATTAAATAGTTTTTTTATTATTATAATTACTTTGTGGGGTTCAATCGATTTCGATGAAACATTATCAGTGTATTTACTGTGTCCAAAATTGTTATATATTATCACCATAATATCCGTAGTTTTATAGGTTCATTTATTTTATTATTACATTCGAACAAAATTTATACATTTTAAAAGTTTTTTTTTTGAAAATAGAATCTAATTGATAATGTTTTCTTGATAATATTACTTTAGGTTGTTAAATTTACAAGGACCATTTATTTTTAATATCACTTATAAAATATCCAAAATTATATATACTTGATATTAATAGCTTAATAAATATAATTTTTATATATTAAATATATTTCTACATCATCTATGTTAGGTTGTAATGAAAAACAAAATATGACATTCTGTGGGGGAAATAGTCTGTCTATACACATTGACAACATTTTAATTTTACACATAATAAGATGGAATAAAAAATAAAATAATCACCATTTTATATTTTTAATAATTTTTTAAATATTATACTTTTTCAATATATAACTCTTTTATATTATTAATTGATGGCCATTAGGAAGAATAGAAAACATCATTCTTAGAGGTGGTAATCCATACATAATAATGACAACGTCTAAATTTCTTCATATAGTTTTTGATTTGGGTTGAAAATGGATATTACATTAGTATAATAAAAATTTCAATATATTATTAATATTTTTTTAATCATACATTCTATAATAATTAATATTTTATGGGTAGAATAATAAAATAAATAAGAATTCTTGGTTGAGAAAATTTCCCCTCTCTTTCAATGTTCGCCCTTGTGTAACTCCATAAGTAACCATAGAAAAATATTTTAAGAAAAAAGGCTTCTTGGAAGTGTGGATCAATTTTAGGGGGTGATAGGGATGATTTAGGGAAGATATTAGTTACTAGATTATGTGGGTAAATTCAGTTGAATTGAACACCTTTTATAAGTGAAGAAAATTGAACTTTTGTAAATATCCATTACTTTTTCCAAGATTGCATGTAACTATTTAATGTTCAATGGCTCGTAAATTCTATAATAATAGGTTTTTAGGATATATTAGGTCAATAAACCCTTAAAAAATATTTTTATACACTTTTTAAACATGTTTTGTTTAATTTTCCAGTAGATTTTTACTCATCAAAATTTTGGTTTATACCTTGCTAACTTGTTTTTAATTAATAAATATATGTTTTATTAAAAATTGAAGGTAACCCATCTAAAAAAATTTAGGTTTTTTCAACATAAATTTAAAAAACATATAATCTGATTCAATTTATAAATAATGGAAAATAAACATCTAAATTATAACATTTAATATAAAGAAAAACAATTTATAGACGTTAGTTATTTTCAACATTATATGTTTTGAACCATATATTGTTTTTATTATAAATTGAATGATTGTTAATTTAATTAAACATATTCCTCAAATTTATATTAACCTAATTTTTTATAATATGATAAATTACTTTACAAGATAAATATTTCACAATGTGAATAAAACTATTCATTTAGAATAACAGTTTTACCATTATCATGGTATTTAACTTTAATACTAGTAATATTTTTTATTCTTTTAATTGAACTAATTAAAAAATGTGAAAAAGTTATTCCAAAAAAATAAATTTCCTTTCTTATATTCAATTACCAAATGTGATGAAAAATAATTTTGAATAATAATAATTTTTAGACTAAAATATTACTTAACTTTTCAAGAAAATTAAACATAGGTTTTATAAATTGAATATTTTATTTTTAAATAAATTATTTTTATAGGTAAATATATTTTTCAAGTAATAAATTTTTTTTTAATTATTTGCGTAATATTTACTTCATGATAATGATATAAAAATTATGAATTAATGAAAACGGTATTTTTGAACTATTCACATAAAATCAATAATTTTATAAAAAACAACATTATATAATATTTAAACTAAAAATAAAAATTTGATGTAAATTTCATGATATTATAATTATAATTATATAATTTTACATTTTATATGAATATAAAATATATAAAGAAACAAATTATCAAAACACTCCCATTTAAAACGTTATGTGTTCTTAATATTATTATGAATCCATGTATAAATGATTTAAATATTTTTATTTACTTAAATATTTATAATTATCATTTTTTATTATTAATATTCATCTAATATGTCATTTTGTTTATTTTTTTTTGTTTCTGAAAAATAAGTGAACAAACATGGTATTAATTTAGAGGAAAAATATATTCCAAAATTTTAGGATGTTACATTATCCACCATAAATAAATTAAATCCTTTCGATTTTAATTGTCATATGCTAATAAAAAATTGTAACTGTTTATAATATTTTTTCAATAATAAAGGTCTGATTTCTTGAAAATAATCAAGCTTACATAATTATATAATGCATCTTTTTTCAAATAATAATATTATTATTTATATTGAGTTTTTCTTTAATAATTTGTGCTAGACATACATCATGGTTTGGCATCACGAATCCTATAAAAGAATTAGTTTTCTAATATATATCATTGTTCTCCATTCACAGATATATTATCCTAGGTTGTTTTGAGAAATTAAATATGGCTTATTTATTTAGTTTATTAATATGGAATCTATGTGGATATAGTTGTTATATTTCCAATATCATGAAAATTCATCGAAAAGATAGAAAATAATACATTCATGTATCATAAACAATAATACTTGGAGGATATTTATATACCTTTGATATAATAATGATATAACGAGATATCTTATTTCTAATTGAACAGTTCATAGTTTGTGAGAAATTATATAATATAAGACATCATAAAATCTATAGAGAAGAATAAGTGTACCTAACACAACTTAATTATCTCTGTATGCTTAAATAATAGCGATTTCATAGGATTTCATGTGTTCCCTTTGACTGGGAGGTCTCTGATTCCTCTTATCCTCGGTAGTCTAGGGTTAGGGAATCAATTTTCTTAACTCTCATACTTAATTCAATTGATTCAATTACATTTCTATGGTGATTCAGTTCATAATTATACACCTTCCACTGTATTGGATACCTGATTCATTTATGTTCAACAATTTTTTTCTCAATGGACAATTATTCCACAAATGAGACAATTTTTTCTTCCTTTAGGACATTTTCTCAGGTTCGTTATCGCATGTTTTTTACATGATGAAAATTCTATACCCACCCCTACATCATCATAATCACCTAAGATTCTAGGAAACTCCAACCATATCATATTTAATGGGTTTTTGATTTTGTAAATTCTCATGTTGTTAATCATAACTAAATATCTTTGGATGAGAATGAACCCAATATTTTCAACACCTTCTTTAATCCCATTTAGATCATCACCATATTGTCCATTGTATCCATTGATAACTTGGTTTCCCATTTATCTAAACATTACTTATATAATTGAACTTATATATAATAATATTCAATTTTATATCTTTATAAAAAGTAAACCAGTTAATTAAAAGGAATAAATCATCAATGGATTATAACACTAAAATAATAATGAAAATTATGTTTCAAACTAGGTTATTCATTACCTATATTATTTTAGGTTCTCTAACCATACCATAAATATGGTCTAAAATACTTCATAATGGTTTATTAAAAGAATGTGATTAACTAAATCGTATCCTACAAAAAATTGTTTAGTATATGGACTACTCATCATGCACCGACTAATGATCATGTTTGTAGTAAAACATAATTTTTTTTGAGTGATTTTCATTTGGTGGATATCTTCCAAAACTAAATCCACCTATCTATTTCCCTATAGGGATGTAATTACTAATAATACCACATAGTCATACTTCAACAAAATTTTAATATATTTTCCTATATATATAATTATCCCTTATACATTTCCCTAAGGTTTTATCTAATGATCTCTTATTCTATTCCCCAAAATATCACTCATATAATCCTAAAAAATAATTTAAATAATCTTGAAATGTAACTAAGAACTACTCATATACCAAAACAATAATCAAAGATAAACATATAATTATTTTACATAATTTTCATAATATAAACCATACCACTCACAAATCATCTCATAATCCAAATAATGAAAGATATTGTGTCTATGAGGACAATCTTTTTAAGAAAATAATTTTAAGAAATGTGTGTAAATTCCCTAATAATGGAGTCGGGTTGTAATTTCTTCTAGACCTCTCATAAATTACACTAATATTCATAACCTGGGGAAATTGATAGATAATAAAGGGGGTTGGCTCAAACACGTATTCAAGGTAAACATAAGAGAAAAATATTAATGATTATAATGATACATAACCCAAAAATATGAATATAATCATGTAATATGGAAATTATATAAGGTAATCATAAATAAAAATGAATATATCATAAATCATGATTCAGGGCATAAGGCATAAGAGAGCATAATAGATGAATCATATAAGTGTAGAAAATTTGTATATAAATATGATACAAGATGTCAGAACGTCATGATGCCCTATAATTGTGATGAAAACATAATCATAGTGAACTATAACATTTATGAGTGACACATTTGCACCCACACATGAAATAAGACTTAATTGTACCAGCATATAAATCACCATAAAGATTCACATAGTTGCACCAATTCTCGAGATACAAATTAGTTTTTCCCGTGTACACATTATTTCATGGGATTTAAAATTTAAATCAATTCATTGGAGGGGTATATAGGACCACATCCATCATTATACATACATATGTGTTCTGTAATATATCAATCATTCAACATATCATGTAAACCTCAAGGAAAAATTTGTTTTCATATTCTTTTCAAAAGGAATCACATAAGTAAATCATTCATAGTTACATAAACAATCATTAAATGATAAACTCATTGAAAATAAATGTGTACTACTGATATTTAATATATTTTTAGGTGAATTCCCATTAATCAATATAATAAAACATATGGTATTTACACCATATATATTAATGGTATATAGTATAGATATTAATTTCCCCAATCAATTAACAAGTGACATATAGGTGAAAAAAAATAAAACAGTGTAATGAAATATATTTTTTTATAAATGAAATGTAGTAGAAGAAAAATCATATTTGAACATGGTGGATAGTAAGGAAAGAAACAATTAGTGATGGATCGTTCCTCTGAATGAAAATAACAATTCATAATCCATAATAATAATTTATGTGGATTTTATAAATTAAAAAATATCATTAATAGAGCATTTAATATGTCATAGGATATTGAAATAGATGAAAAAAAATTAGAGCAATAGTAAAATCACTATTGATATACGAAACAATATTGACCTTTTTGAAAACATTTATTTCAATAGAAATATTTTATAAAACTAGGTGAATAAAAATTTATTTTTTAAAACATGAAAACATAGATATTAATTTTCATATATTGAAAAAAATATGTGTTAACATGGAAAATGTTAAATATATACATAAATCAAAATTTAAAGTAAATAACCCACATTGAAGATGATAAATTTTTCTTTAAAATATTTAAATATTATCAAATTTGTAGAATATGACCTTAAAAAATATTAAGGAAAAGATAATGGAATTGATAAATTAATGTAGTTAATGTGATCTTGGAAGTGGAGGATTCATGATAGAAAAGAAGAGGTAGGGTTGATTTCCTCACAATGGTTAAATAATGATTTAATGGGTAAAATGAAATATTGAGAAGACATAAAATCAAAAAAAAATAGTTGAAGAAAATAAAGAGGATTTTATGAATAAAGAAAAAATTAATTCTCCAAATGTCTTATCTTTCAAGAATAGTCCAAATTTAAATTTATGATTGAAGAAGAAACCCTTACTGTAATTGTAATGTAAGAATCAAAAGAACATAAGTGAGTTACCATGAAAAATAAATAAAAAGATCAAGAATTGAAATAAATTAATTATTCATGAAGAAAATAAGTTAATGAATACACCATACAAAATAAATGATAGTGTGCAATAATAAAAATGTGTCATGTAATTCAAAATAGATACAATTAACCATTACCTTGGGTACTGGTTCATTATGTGTAGGTGTAAACACAGTATGAATAAAAAAATACATTCCTTGGAAACTTTATTAAGAATGTTTTATATTTATTTGATATTTATTTGATTTATTTCTTATAATATATTATTTATTTATTAAAAAAATTCCTTATAGCGGCTACATTAGGTGGTTCGGTTGATTTCTATGAAGCTTTTTTAGTATATTTACTATGGTAAGAATTATTATAAAATAGCCTCATAATATCAAAAACTGTATATTTTTATTAATTTTATTGTTACATTAGCTCAAAATTTATATAGTTCAATATGTTTTCTTTAAATAGACTCAAATTAAGAAATATTTTTTGATATGTTCATTTTAAGAGGTTAAGTTTCATATGATAATTTAATGTTAATATTACTTATAAAATGCTCAATATTATAATTCCATAATATTAATATCTTTATAGATATTTTTTTTATAAAATATTTTTTTACTCTAAACCATGTTGGGCATTAATGGAAAATGAAATTGGATGTTTTGTGGAGGTGGTAGTCTGCACATACACAAAGATGACACTTTCATATACTATAAAATGAGAGGAAGCATAAAATATAAAATAATTACCATTTAATAATTTCATTAATGTTATTAAAATTATATTATTCAGTATGTAATTCTTTATAATAATACATGAATGTTTGTTATGAAAAATTGAATGACCCATTCATAGAGGTTATAATTTTCACATACGCATGATGACATCTTTATTTTTCAAATGGTTTTGGTCAAAGATATAAAATGGAGATTCCATTAGTATAATAACATTTTATAATATTATTAATATTTATGTTATCATAAATTAATGTATTAATGATATTATATGGGGTATAAGAAGAAAATTTATAGGGTAGCAATTTTGAGAAAATTACAATTCCCTTTGGATATTATCCCTTTAATAACACCTTAAGGAATCATAACATGGTATTTTGTAAAGTGCATACAATTTCCTAAGATCCATACATCTATATTTATTTTAATAGAATATTTTTTCAGATCCCATCTTCTTTCACGTATGTCAATTTTTAAATTTTTTAATAAACACTTTTTTATTGGGTTTGACTTTCATTTAAACAAGGTTTATCATGCCTAGTTCATGGATGGTTTAAATGTTTCAATGGTGAAGTTAGAATATAGAGTGTGTTCTAGCTAAAGAAAAAATTTAACTCATAGACCCAATTCATGACAAGATTTTTTTTTTGGGAATACTCTGTGAATTTAATTAATGGGAGGAATTAATTAACACCATATAAAAATGTAATAAAAATTTACACAACCTCCAATATTTCATGCCCTATATTCATGTCATCAAAATTTCCACACCATGTAAACATTTCATGAAAATTAACACGTGTCACAAAAAACATAAACTATATTTAATGTTTTATTATTGGTTTTTTAATGCCTATCTATGGGATTATGGGGAAAAAATATGATACGATACATAAATGACATGAATTAAATTCACATCATGTAAAATTATTTACCAACCTATTTAAACCCCATATGGAATCATGTTTTCATAAATAGGTCCTCCATATTTTATTTAAGACCGTTTATGCACCTTTTTCATTGACTGTTGACCACTTATAAAGCTCTGTCTTTGAATACAGGCCCTCCTTGCACTAATGTCATCAACTGCAGACCATCTGTAAACCTCCCTCTCAACATCAGAACATCCAAAGATGATTTATGAGAGTTTTATTTAATCTATAATTAATACCACATTGGATATTTTATTTTCAAAACTATATTCTAAAGTTACGTTATTTAATTATTTTATATATTCTCTATCCTTTTCTAACATATTTTTTAGATTTCATTGAAATGATAGAAGAATCGAATTACTACCATAGAAGTGATGTTTTCTCATCTCATTCACTATATTCAAGGTGGGTGGTGAAAATAAAATACCTATTTGTCTAATTTTATTATCCATGAATATGAAATAGTTTTCATTGCACCGGAATTCTGCACACGTGACCAAATTGGTTGGATAAGACTAATTAATTAGTAATTCCTTTTTTAAACTACCCCTAGACTTGAAGGTTGTTTAAATATGGTCTGATTTAACATATCTCCTAGTGATCAACTAGAATATTTGAATAATTTTTTTCTAATATAATAAATTGGCATAACATATAAATTACATGATTATATATGGTAGAATCGCCTTTGTTAATTTCTGTCAAATTATATTTTAAGTGACCTATGTGTCAAATTATAAAAAATATGTTTTATATAATTATTATGATAATTAGTAACATGAATTAATGGAATATATTTAGTTATAAAGATGATAATTTTATTAATTGATCATTATTTCTTATGATGATATATTTGGAATGTGTCTTTTGGAATTATGATGTTTCTTTTATATCATTTTTGTTTATTTCATACTGATGTGATTGATATTCATGATGGTAATATTTTTGAAATTCATGAGGGTGATTCACTAATATGATTGAGGATGATATTGTTTGTATTCCATATGATGAGATTTTTATATTCCATAGTGTTATTTCTTTTATATGCCTAAGGTAAATAATCTAATAGGATTTAGGTGGAAATTTATGATATGTTTAAGGGTGATATTCTGATATACCTGAGAGTGAGATTTATGGTATTCATAATTAAGAGATTCTCATGTATCCGAGGATGATATTTATGATATTTTTGAGGGAGATATTTTGTTAATCGTGAGGGTTAGATTTGTGATTTTCTTGAGGGGAGGTTCTGATATGTCTGAGGGTGGTATATATGAAATTTCTGTGGGAGAGATTCTAATATTCTTTATTGCTAGATTTATCATTTTCTTGAGGATTAGATTTGAGTAATCCAAAGGGTGAGATTCATGTATGATTGATGGAGATATTCTGGTTGGCCTAATGGTAGAGGCCATTTTCTATGATATGTTATGAGTGATTCATCCTCGTCATCTGAATCATACATTGAATCATTTGATCCTTCCTGATAGTGGAGGATATACCCTCATACAAAGACACTATGTAGTGTTCCAAAGTGGGTTTGGAAGTCCTTGGGTGTTAACCCTTATAACTTGGGTCAAGAGGTAAATTACATGTGTAATATTAATTTATTAAATTAATACTATATTTTTTTCATTATTGAATACAAAATTTTTTATATACTACAATGTTTTATACATTTTTGTGTCATCCTACTAAGTTTTACTCACACCCAATTTGGGTAGATGATTGGTACCTGAGAAAAAACATGTATACAATTTTGGAAATAGTCAAATCACCTTGTAGTGGATTGTTTTTTGGTGGATGGGTTTGAGCATGGAGATGGAACCGTCATGGGATTTTAGACTAGGGTCATTATAGTATTTATTTAATTATTCTTATTGATTTATTTGTAGATAATTAATCATGTAATTTAGTTCCATTCAACTTTTCATTACCATATTTTTTTATTATTTGGAATTATTTAGTTGGTTCTTTCCTAGCTCGGGTTATCTCATTATTTATTAATATTGTTTCCTCTATTTATAATTTTATTCTATTATTGTATCCTTTCATTATGACTCTTTACTAAAGGTTATATTATCCCCACTATATTAATATACCCTCACTATTATTCAGTAGCCTATAACATATGGGGTGGTGCACCTGAGGTCACATAGAAAAAAATATTAATCACTTGATGAAGCACAAGGTCTTGGACATTACAAAGTGGTATTATAGGAAGATTTTTTTGTTTCATTACTATTTAAGAAATTTTAATAATGAAAATTAGTATATTTTTTTAAATGGTAATGAGATTTTACATTGGAGTATCTAACCCATGTATGGGGTAAAATATGATCTCCATGGTATGGGATTGTAGTTCATTAGGTTTGATTGTTGTGGTTTGATGTTATTTCACCTTGGGTGATTCACATGTTGTGTGATGTTTAATTTATTTATATTTATACATGTGGATAGGTATGGTGAAATATGAATATGAATGAATCATTATAGGAACATAGGTATATATATTGACATAAATTATTCTTTATAGAGACATATTTATTGCATGTTATAAATTTTTTTGTTTGAACTATGAAATAAGATACTAGTTATATCTAATAAAAAGGGTATAAGTAAACTATTATGTTATGAATATTAACATGTTAAGAAATATTTAAAGATACTAGGAGCTATTATTTCTCTATTATTATCAGCAATTGGTATTGATATTTTTTGAACACTATATTCTATAGAGTTTTTTTCTTATATAGAAATTGGAACCTCGCCATCTTTGAATAGTGAATTAGGAGAGTGGAAATTAGCACACTCTTAATGTAGCTCAACCAGAGATTCCATTAATTCCTAATAAAAAGATTGATATTTATCTTTGAGATAGATTTTTATGGTCATTTGATCCATTTAAAGGGAGACTATTTATACCTGTCCTTTGATGTCGGAGCTGAAAAGAGAGTTTCGGCTATAACATCCACCAAGGATCACTGGGGAGACAGTCCCCATGGAAGATGATACCTGGATTGAGTCACTCAATATGATCTAGAAATTTCTTATTAAACCCATCTATATGAGGTTGAATCATACTACATACATACTTCAGGACCATCCAAGCATTAGTGGGATATTCAGGTGAAATATAAGCAATAAGAGGATTTATCATAGTAGGACATCAAGGAATGGTTTCTAAGACACTTCTATCCAAATAAATTCAGGTATGAGAGGGATCATGAGTTCATGAATCTAAAATAAGATGGTGTTTCAGTGATGGACTATGTAGGAGGCTTCACCAACCATCAATTCATTGTTTTATCCTTATATGTTGATGATATAACTATGAAAATATGTTTTAGGGTGGGCTTACCTATGATATCAGGTTGTAGGTGAATATATTTCACTTGAGAATCCATTCTAACATGATGAATCAAGATCTCATCATGAAGGAGAATATGATAGAGGCCCTGAGTAGTGGCCATGGTATTTCAATTGGTTGAACTAGGTACACTTTTTCTAATGGAGTGAAGCTTCTCTATGAATTTTATCAACAAGGTAACAGTGTTAGAGCATCAAGGGTGGTGGGAATCAATCTCTGAACCATTGTTTATTTCACTGATATCAGAATGTAAATTTATGACACAAGTATCCTTGGTGTTCATAACCTTATAAGTAGTTTCATTTTGGTGAAATATTGGGTTATAATTAGATTTTTTGTGCAATATTTCTATATTAGATTAGTTCTAGGATATTAGAACATATAGTGATAACTGGAAAGGACTCAGCTACCTAACAACAGACAATTCATCGAAGTTCCATTAGATTATTAGGCCATGAAAAGGGATGTGGTATCTCAGTGAAGGGGTGTGAGTACAACTCAGATGTGACCATATAGGGAATTTAGACTAGATATTAGGTTATAGTTTGAGCTATATATATGTTCTATAGTATTCTCCATTTGGTGTGGATACATGACTATCTACCATTATAGGTAGATTCTTATATCATCTACCTTAGTTTCTATTTTTTGATATTGTAGAACCCCATACCTTTTTATCATCTCTTTATTATAATGGATTGGGCTTTTATATAGATAATAGATGGGTCTAAGACCATTTACACATTATTGGGATTCTGTTGAGATGATATCTAATATTGAAATGGGTGTTCCCAAGAAATTGGTTGTTACCATTTCCTTTGGGAAACATTTGTACTAGAAATGATAGTATTTTATTTTATTCTTTGTTGGATTGGATAGTTTTATACCAGCATCATATCAACTATTATGAGAGGAGTGTCAACTTTATATCTCCAAGAGGAGGAAACTATACCCACTAGGAAGAGTAGGATCTTAATTCTATTCTTGCAAGAACAATTTAGTGAAGATTCGATTGTCTCATGGATTAGATGGAAATCCTTATTCTTGGTGATGGTGAAATGTGTCATAATACCATTCTTCTATAGTCTACCATTTTAAAGAGTTCATTAATATGTATTTATCTTTCTTTCCACCAAAATGATATATTTAGTTCAAGATCATGTTGGTTACATGACCTGATCATCTTTCTATCCCACCTTATAGGATGGTGTTGTTATAGCTTTGTGAGATGTAAGTTTATTTGGAAGATCTCGAAGACAAGTGTTTCATATGATCTGGTATATCATCATATAGTTCACTATATTTTTTTCTCCAACAAAGGTTATGGGATTTTGAGATTTTTTGTGGGTTATTGGAAACTAAATTACATGATGATTATAAACTGGTGTAATTATCCATGAGTTGGTGATATATTTGATTAGATGAGAGGAAACAAGATTTTCATCTAAGATCTATTTGAGATTAGGGTTCCATATGTTGTAGGTGAGACCGTAAGTCATCCATGAAATGCATTTTTAATTGTGTATGGATTTTAAAAGTTTTTAGTGATATCATATTTTTTGAATAATGAACAACATGTATTCATTATTTTGTTGAATCGGATCTTTAATCCTTTTTTGAACCAGTTTTGGAGGTTTTTCTGATGAAATATTAGTGTAGTCCTATTTAGTGGATTATTATTCCCAACATCTTGAAATCATAATGAGTACACTGATATTGAATTGTAATTATGCCATTTTATCCAAATTTAGTTTCTAGATTGATAATGTGCACTTCGTAGGCCTTGTTATCATAATTTTTTGATTGTAAGTGGACCAAGAGAAGGTTTGTCCATGGTATATTGGGATCCAGCCTACAATGTATTAAAGATTCAGAGTTTTCTTGTTCTAGAATGTTATTACTGGTGATTTATTTAAGACTTGTCCCATCTAGAAGCATTGATGTCCATGCAGACCAAGAAAGGTGTAAATTTGGTTTGGTCAGATTCTTGTGAGAGAACATTTCAATATCTGAAGATTAGGATGGCCTCAACACCTAATACCACTTCACCTAAGCCGAGTAGATCATATAAGATTTAATATAATGCATTTGAAGTTGAAATCAGAGAAGTTATCATACAGGTTGGTTGATTGGTTACTTTTATATCCAATTAATAGAAACCACATGAGGGGAATTATCCTACTCAGGATCTAGAGTTAGATACAGTGGTATATGACCTATGATTTTATAGACACTATCTTCTGGGTGATATGTTTTTGGTGTACATGCACCATAAGATCATCAAGTATATCTTTTCTTGGTGGTATGTGAACTATCCGTAGATGAGGTGGGCTGAGTACCTTTAGTATTTCATCATTGAGCCGGCTTACACATCAATAAATTGATATGTCATTGTCGTTGGTTTGAGATGATATACATTGAAAATGGAAGTGTGTGAATATTACAATGAGTGGTATGTGATAGAACACTTTGAAGATATGAATCATGAGGACCAGAGGTCCCAGGGATGAGTGGCTATAACTTTGACATATGTTACACCAGTGCTTCATGACCAAATCAAGACATAGAAGTTATCTAGTTTAAAGGGCTTAGCCCTAAGGGGTAATATATATGGTGGAGACCTAGCATCAGGATGATCTATGGGTGGACATAATGTAATTCACTTTTTTATAAGTGTATGGGATCCTATTGGTTTACAAAAGGAGATAAGGATAGATATTTATGCTTTATGATGGCTAGTACATCCTAGTTTTAAAAAGATGTGTCGTGATCTCCTTATAAATTACTCTTTTCATGGAATTAAGAAACACATAGTGTGATTCATGGATATATGTTTCACCTATCATCAAGTGAAGGTTTACCAGAAGATGCCTTTTGGGATTTTAAGCCTTCTCCCATTCTAAAGTGGAAGTTTGATGATTCTAATATTTATTTTTATATAGGATTACCCATGACACCTCACAAGAGTGATTATATATGTGTGATTTTGGATCAACTCCTGAAGGTATCCCACTTCTTTCCTATTAAGGAGACCTTCACTATTGATGATCTGGGTAGTGTTTATGTTCATGAGATTGTTTGTATACATGATCATTTAAGTAATATTGTTTCTAATAATGATTATTATCTCAAATCTCTTTTCTGGATGGATCTTTATAAGGATATGGGATCAAAAAATCTTGTGAGTACGCCCTACTATCCTAAAATTGATTTCCAATCTGAGTAGACAATTCAGATTTTAGTCAATATTTTAAGATCCATAGTTTTGGATATTAGTGGTTCATTGGAGAACCATTTAATACTCATGGATTTATCCTGTGAATACTGTTTATAAGAATCAGTCCAATTTTCTCCAGTCAAGTCCTTGTATGGAATACCGTGTCACTCCATAATTTTTTGGTTATTGTTGGGTGAGTAAGCACTTGTTATGCATAGTTTCATATAGGGGAGGACAGGGAAAGTTTATTTGATCAAAAATCATTTGGTGATGATGAAAAGTCCAAAGAAATTATAAGTTGAACATTGGAGATGACCTCTATAGTTTAAGGATGGCCAACGAGTCTTAATTTGGGTGTCACATAGACTGCAAAAATTTCATATCAAAATGAAAGGGAATCTAGAAAGAAGGTTTGTTTAGTCATTGGATGTAGTCAATTTGGTCTGTTGAGTGGCATACTATATTTCCAATCCATGGATATATACAACCATGAATGATGTTTTTCACATGTCCTATCTTTGGAGATATCATTTTGTCCATTCTCATGCGATATAGCCCGAATGGCTCGAAGGCCTTCTTTTTATTTTATTATAGATAATCCCCCTTCTAAGGGTTGAAGGGAAACCCGTACATGACCCGTAGGCCCAAGGAACAGGGCCCGACATAACCCGTAATACATGACCCGAAGGCCCAGAGGCATACCATGACCAATACATGACCCGTAGGCCCAGCCCACTAGAACTGTCCCTCCACAGATTCTGCATCATTGATTTCCTTTAGCTCCCCACCTGCATTGTTGATCCGCTAGAATTGCCTCATACAAAGTTGCATGGTGCCTGGTCCCGATGGTGGTTGACATACCCTCTCATTCTTCCAATCTGGTTAGCACTGCTTCTAGTGACTACTACTAGTGCTCTGATCCTCATCTGGGGCCTACTTTGTGTGAACTAGGCTACTTCATTGTCTTCAATGGCCCTATGGCCCTATGGCCTTAAGGCCTTTGATGGCTCGAAGGCCCTAAGACCTGTAGGCCCAAACCGGTGGCCCGAAATCCCCAACAGTGCCTACTACAGTGCCTACTACATTTCCTGCTACAGTGATTGCTACAGTACCCTTGGAAATTTTCCTCTACCAGGTTTTGAACCTGGGTCTCTTGGATTCCAAGCAGGAGCCCATACCACTCGGTTATGGGCTTGTTGGCCTCATATGACATATGTTGATGGATTTTTAGTTGATTTTGATATATCCTTTTAGAAGCATCTGGCGTGTATCATGGACTATAGTGAGAAAAATATTTGGGGGGAAGACTATGCCTATTTTCTGTGTATAGTAGAAACATGAAAGCTTTCAAGAGAAGACCCCTGAGATGGATTCTATTATTTGAGAACAATGTCCATACATGTTAACTAATACAATAATGTGAAGAATGGATCATATCTAGGATGAGTTGTTATAAGGTGGGGATATCGTAAGATCTCATATTTATTAAGTACATATCTTTTTAGATTATTTGGTTAACTCTTTTTTATTTGGGTTTTCCTCCATTTAAAACTAGTTTGTTGAACCTAGTTTTGGGATAATTTAAGTGTTTCTAGAGTGCAGTAGGAATAAGAAGTGTGTCCTAGTTATAGAAAAAATTCAATTCTTGAACCCAATTCATGATGTGAATCTTTTTGCCGAAGACACCATGAATTTAATTCATATTCTATATTAATTTACACAATGTAAAAATTTTATGAAAAATTACACACCCAATAATAATGTCACAAAAATTTACACACATTGTAAATGCATTTGGAAAAGTAAAACTTCTAAAAAACATATTTCACCACGTGTAATGTTTTATTCTTGTTTTTTTATTGCTTGGTTATAGGATTTTGGGAAAAATATAAGAAAAGGGGATATGATAATCACAAAACATGAAATGAATTCATTTCATGTAAGAGTTACACCCTATCTCTTTAAGACCTATCAAGAATTACATTTTCATAATGAAAACCTCCTTCTTCAACTTTAGACCCCCCACACACATCCATCTTCAACTAAACACCATTCATGATCCTCTATTTTCAACATTATACCTTCTATTCACCATCATATTTGAGTATAGATCACCCACACACCACTATCTCAAATAAAGACCTTCATTGACAGATTTTACAGATTCCACATTGATCTAGAAGTGAAACCTCATTGGATCTTGGATTATTGAACCTATATTATTAAGTTATTCCTTTTATGTTCTTCTTCTACATATTGATCTATTGCTAGAAAAATTTCTAGATTCCCTTTAAATAAAGGAATAATTTTATTTATTATACATATGTACAAATTTTTTATAACCCTCTCTACATTCAAGGTGGTTTTTCTAAATCAAATCACTATTTTTATGATTAAATTATCCATAGTGTATGTAATATGTGTGATCACACCACCATACCGTGTGCACAAACCAATTTTTAGATAACGTATGTTAAATAGTAATTATGTTTTTAACCTCCATGGGATATTGTTGGTCAATATGAGTGGAATCCAAGAGTTATGGACATATGATATGTGTTTTAGATGTGGATATTGTTGCATCACAGTCTACATTACATTATATCCCTATGATAACATACAAAAATTGATTAATTTTTTATTTAATTTCATGAACTAGTATAACATATAGATTTTTTGAGTGGTTATAGTGCAATCACCTCAGTTAGTTTTAGTTAAATGATATGGTAAATTAAATTGGGTTGAAATGATGAATAAAATAGTTTTGATATAATTATGATGATTATTAGGAACCTAAATTATTTGAATATATTCAGTAAGAAAATTGAAAATTTGAATAATTGGTCTTTGTGTCTTAGGATAATAAATATTTAATTATGTTTTAGTCTTGTGATTTTTCATAAATATATTTTTTTGTCCCTGATATGATTATGTGACGGGGGGAATGATTTCTAAATTTCTTGAGGGGGAGACTCTAATATGCATGAGGAAGATATTTCTCATATGCCTAAGAGTGAGATTTTAATATTCCTATAGGGTAATATTTTTGATATGCATGACGGAGAGATTCTAATATGCCTGATGGGGAGATTTATGATATTCCTGAGAGTGATATTTCTTACATTCCTAATGGTGTTATTCTAATATTCCTGAAGGTGAGATTTATGATATGCATAAGGGTGATACTATGATATTCCTAAGGGAGATATTTCTAATATTCCTAAAGTTCATATTCTGATATACCTTAGGTTTAGATTTTTTATATTCCAAATGGTGAGATTTTAGATATTCTTGAGGAAAAGAGTCATAATTTTCTTAGGGTGATATTCTTTTATACCGGAGTAAAATATTTTAGTATTCTTGAGAGATAGATTCTAGTTGGCTTGAGGGAAAAGACCATTTGATAATGGTTTGTTCGGATTGATTTATCCTTAGGAGAATAATATTTCAAAAAATAAGGTGATCCACTCTAATTCATGAGGACATGAACTCAAAAAGAGATACCTAGCAGCGTGACAATGTAGGATGGGTTGGCCTCATGTGTTAACCTATATCATATTGTTTAGTGGGTATATAACATGTATATTAATAATTTATTAAATTAATACAATGTTATTTGATTTATTGAAAACAATATTTTTCTTAGAATGGATTTTTTTACACATAGTGGAGTTGACCAAATGACTTTTATTCACACCCTATTTGGTACAAAATTTGGTAAACGAACATATTACATGGATGCAGGTTTGGATGAGGGTAAATTATGTTATAGTTCCTTGTTTATTTCCAAATGGGTTGGATATTGGAGACAACATTGTCTTGTGTTTTAGGAATGAGGTCATTAGAATATTTATATTAGTCTTCTTATTCTTTTATTTGTATGACCTTCATCATACATTTATTTTCATTCATCTTGTGTTCACATTATTATTTTATTATTTGGATTTATTCACTGGTTCCATTATTAGCTTGGGTTATATTATTGTTTATTAATAATTTTTTCATTATATATACTAATATTTCTTTATTTTCCACATTCATTTTCACTCTATACCAAGGGGTATACACTCCTCACTATATTCATAGACCCTCACAACTATTCGGTAGCCTCTAGTATATAGGGAGGCATGTTTGACGTCACGTATCTAACAAGCTCATTTACTAGATGGAGCACCGATTCGAGATGTTACATGATGTATATTTTTTTCCAAATAATTAACTATTAATATAATTTTTTTTAAAATATCAAATGATCTTCTTTTTTCTAGGTTTTAGAGGATTATGAAAAATACTTACAGTATATTAGACTCTACATAATTTATAATTAAAAAAGAAATTCATCACCACTCATGATATCTCCTTAAATGAAATCCAAACACCTTTGAAAATTCTACTAAACCTATGAAAATAATTTTGAAATTTAGTATGAGCATTAAATTTCTCATTGATGGGTTTTACAACCACAGATAAATCCTTTTATATACACTATTTTAGTCTCTTTGAAAATTTGTTTCTTTTATGTAATATACAAAATTGTTGATAAAAAAATTTATTTTCAAAAAATAATAAAATATGGTTTTCATGAAAATTCCATTAGAAATTGATTTTCAAAAAAAATTATATATAATTTTAAATACATATTTAATTTAAAAATAACTAAATTTTGAAATAAATTTTGATTTCTCATTTAAAATATTTTGTAATTAGTAACATTTATGGATTAAAATGAAATCAGGTTACCCTTACGAAAACTCGGAAGATACGAGTAGTATCAACATTAGGAAAACATCCCTCTGAGGCCATGGGTTTAACCCTCATTCTTCTTCATCTCCTTTATTACCCAATTTCCATGATATATAGTAATAAAATATTTTTTCAGGCCAACCTTTCTCATTTAAAAACCATTAAACACATTTGATAACGTACTTAAATTATTTTCTAATTAGAAAATTATTTTATATATTCTAAACATTGGTAAGAGATATTTTTCATAAATACCATAATAGTTAGGATAAATCCATTACTTCATAATATTTTCATAAATTTATTAGTTGTACATATAAACACTTTTGAAATTGAATGTAAAACATATGAATGTTTTAATTTTCTAGAAACATTAAAGAAAATTATAGTATATAGATATATATATTATCATAAAAACATTAATTAATATTAAATAACAGTTTACACATAAAATGATAAATGTAATAATTAAAACCAAACATTATTAACATTATAAAATGAATTTCCTTTTAATGGAACCTGCTAAATTTAAAATATCCAATTAAAATAGTCATAAAAATAAATATTTCACACACTAACCCCTAGAATATTAATTATTTTTAAATAGTTAATTATATTTATCAACTTTGTTAGTTTTAGTTTGGGTTTATTTTTAAACTTTTAATTTTTTGGATTTTTAAGCAGGGGTACACAGTGAGTGCATGGTTTGTAAAAATCATGTACAGACCATGTGAAAATGTTTGTTGTTTTTATCAAATAATACTATAGGTCTAGACCAAGGATTCCATAACTATGTTCCCTACCAATTTTGGGTTTCTAGAGGCCTAGATATGGCTACATGGATGTCACGTGATTTTTCCAGTTGTGTAACCAAACCGTGTGAACTGAAATACAAAAATAATTATATTAATAATAGTATTTATAATTATTATTATTAACAACTATTATAATTAATTTTATTTTTTTAATATCATAATTATTGTTATTATATATCCTCTACCCCTCCCCCATTTCCCTTTACCTATCATGTGCCTGAACCCCTCCACTTCATGTGTGTTGGGCAGCACTCGGTCGAAGCCCCATCCTTCACTCTCAGTATCTCCCTCCTCTCTCTATGGTGGCCAAATTATCTTTCAAATTCGTGAGTGATATTTTCCTATAATAATTTCTCCTCCTCCAATATCCCTGATTTTTTTTTAATTTTATTGGTTTTATTTTTTCCCTATAGTGGTGTTCATGAACTACCCAAACCCTAATCTGATTTTGAGTTTTATCTTTGTTGGTTTTTTGTTCCAAGGGATTTTTGGGCTTTATTAAGGATAATTTTTTCCATAGTCATTGAAGGCAGTGAGTTTTGCATTATTTTTGGTTAACGGTTATTTAGTTCATTTTATTTGTCCAATATTAATTAGGGATTTAGTAATTTTTGGGTTTCTTATATTTTTTTAGATTACTTTAGATTTTCATGAAATGGTTTCAAGTTGTTGTTGTCATAGGTGATTTTCATGTGTATGCATAGGTAGGAATATACATATATAAGTTCCCCCATTACATATATTCACACATGGAAGTATGAATATATATATTAGGGATAAGTGGAATTATATATATATATATATATATATATGAAAAATGCATCAGTGTGTCACAGTAAATGGGCTTGTGCAAGTATAGGCAAATGTATAAGGACCCCCTTGTACATATTCATGGCCATGAAAATATTTACTTTGGGGCTAGGTGTCCTTATATATCTATGTGTGTGTGTGTGTGAATGTGAAAAGTTAGGTATGTGGAAAAAGTGGAGATTCTATTGGTCCTTGATGAAAGAATCAAGTATTGTGGTGTTTCACCTTAGTTTTTACCCTCTTGAAGTAGGTTCCCTATCATTAACACATTAATTTGAATTCAATAACTACTTAATTATTATAAAAATATGTTTTCACTCTTATATAGATATTATATGCTAGGAAAATTAATTATGGATTTTTGAAATGGTAATTTCAACCATTTATCATAATTTACCTACTCTTGAAACAATATTTTTTATGTTAATATATTATTTCAACATTTTATTAGAAAGTGTAACATATTTTCAATGTTTTATTTATTTCCTAAATGATATTTCATTGAAAGTGGTAAGTCTTGTTTGATTCCTTTTGTAATTTTATGGAAAATGTTTTTAAAATATCATGATGTATAGGCCCTATTCGTACCTTCAAAAAAGTTAATATATGATGGGAACACGCATGGTTTCTTAATAATTAGAGAGGGTCATTGTGTGGATATTATTAAGAAGTGGATAAGGAATAAATGTTGGAACATGTGTTAGTTTCAATCATGTGATTTCCTCCTTGATTCTGCATTATGCTCTTATCATGGGATCCTGGGCATCGTAGTGAGGGTTGAGAGGTGGTTTCTATTATTTCCAAATTGGATGAACTATATCCCCATTTTAGGGAATGGTCATACTGGTGGTGCAACTTTTGAGGGTAATTGACAGCAGTCAAGTTGGTTATTGACTATGGATTGCATCAATATTACAACTGGTGGATTATGAACTGAGTATATTTATGGTATCTTCACTTGGTTTCTAGGTTTATCCCATGATATCTGATTCACATTTATTATGCATTCCTTAATTTTGTGTAGTTTTTAAAAAAATAATTTCAAAAATTATGTTTCCACATGTTGTTTTTATAACAACACTTATTTAATTATATTCCACTTTCATCTCCTTATGTTTAACTGAGATATTTCCTTCACTGCAAGTTATTTTTTCTGAAATTATTTTTTAGAAATTATTCATTATTTGGAGATAAAGTCATAATAGGATAGGAAAATGGTTTTTTTAAAATTATTATATTGTTAATTAGTTTAAAAAGGAAATGAAAACATTATTTTAAATATTTGTATTAAAAACTAGTATGACATGGTTTTCTTTTTAAAGATAAGGCTTAAGAAATAGCTTTTCTTTTGGCATCCCTAATGAGTATCTTGATGCTCAACCCTACACTATCTTTTAAATTTTAGGGTCTTCTAGTTCTGGATCACTTTTGGAGTGATCATTGTTCTTTGATTGATGGTGACCCATGAGGTCTTGTAGAAAAATGTTTCATAGTTTATTATTTTATCCTTTTTATCAATGTCAGTTTTTATTCTATTTTATTCTTATTTAGGTATCTTAATTTTAAATGCCAAATCATTCCCAGCTGAATTTTATTTGATGCTCTGTACTATTTTCCATCCTAGGAGGATCTAGAATACCTCACCTTCTTTGTTGTTGGTTGTCTTGGGTGACCGGTTCTGGGTTGACTCAGGTTGGTTTCTGAAAATCGGCATTTGGTTTTCAAATATCATTGAATGGGTATTTCATTAAATAAAAATCATATTTCTTTTTCAAACTTTTTTTTTTCCAAAATAAATTTGGAACGGGAATTTTAGAATAATTTTTCCCATGCATTTAGTAAAAGGTTCAGGAAACATAAAATCATAAGAATATTTTTTGCAGTAAAAATATTCCCTTAAACTAATAATATAGTAATTTTAAAAATAATACTTCCTTATACAAAATATTTACAAAAAAACTTACTATAAAATTATAACTATGATTTAAAATAAATGACTATTTATTAAGTTAAATCATTTATATTGATTAAATAGAGTTTTGAAAATATGTATTTAGTGGTTTTATAATTCATTTTTTCACATACAATATAAATTTTCAGAAACTCTTCTTCATTAAGGATGATAATTGTTTCTCTCTCTCTCTCTAACTTGCATTCTCTCTTACTAGAAACTCACAACACACTAAATGGTAAACCCTCTTATTAAAGGCTTCTATAAATAGAAATACATATACATTATATATATATAATATTATTTGAATGATACATTATATGTATCTTATATCAATGTTTATATATATATATGGACGTATACAGCCACTGAAAAACCGATATCCAATATTAAAGAATATTGATGACCAAGACATAAGACTCAAATTCCTAAATTTCCCTGAAACATTGGAACAAGTAGTTATATTTAATCAATTATATATATATATATATATATATTTTTTAAATTATCATCATAACTAGAAGAATCTAATTATATATCTCAATTCTTTGGATAACTCATAGTTTTCCATCTATAATTATTTCAGTAGGAATATGATGAGGGAGAATTAAGTTATTTGGATGTATAATAATTTTAAAATAATTAATATAGTTATATGTTGATGGGGAATATATATATATATATACAGTTATCAATACTATAGTTATGATCTAAGGAACAAAACAATGAATTGTAGAATTAAATATGAACTTTAGAAAATAGTAGTTTTAAATATGATGGTTACATTTAGTTTTATATATAAATATATATCATTTTAGATCATGTTTTATAGGGAAATGTTATTGAATATTCAGATTATATATTTTATAACTCAATTAAATCATATTTACTGAATGTTTTATGTACATGATAATACATGCCATTTCATTTACAATCGAGATAGACCATAGCTCTTCAAGGATGCAACCTATATGGGAGGACATGTAGAATATGACTTTAACGGCTTATATAGTTCAAGATTGAAATGAAAAATATGAACCATGATGAGAATGAATGGCTTTGTTATATCTAATCAAATAGATATGAAATAATTATTTTCTTAATCAGGGGTAAGAAATGTCCATATCCAATGAATCTCGCATTGGAAAATCGAAAGGTAGAGAACTTTATTATAAAAAATTCTCCCCAAACACAATGGTCCAAAGAATCAGTGGATAAGAACCTAGACACACCACACACACACCTCACATAGTTATGCCAATCAACAATGTTGCACCAGCAACCCATCGCACATCGTGTCTGTGCTCATGGGAACCTAGTGTGTGATTTGCATATCCAAACCTTCAAACCTAATATATACAGCTTGTTAGGGTTGACTTCCACCCATACATGGTCAACCCCTAAGGTCTCATAGGTGTGTGGTTGTAGTGTTCCATTGATCTAATCTAGGTTGTCTAATTTTTAATTTATAAGTAAAATTTAAATTACTTAATAGTAATAAAATATTAAATACCTTTTTAGAAGATAAAAGTTCTTATTTAAGAAAAGTTTTACCTAAAAACTTATAAAAATTGAATCCTCATTCTATTTACGTTACTTATAATTTTTTTATTAAAATTATATCCTAAATTAATATTATCACATGTTATCACAAATTTTATAATTTGGAAATATTATTTATAATATTAATCTCTTAGTAATAATAATTTATAAAAAGAAAATTAAAATAATTTTCATAAAAATTTAATTTTAAATAATTTAAAAAAATCAATAAACTTTTTCACTTATAACATTAATTTATTTAGAATTTTTAAAAATATATTTTATAAAAGATCCATAAAATATTCAAATATATTTATATTAAAATAGAATATATAATATTTTTAATTAAAAATAGTATTTCAAGAAAATTGTACTAATTTCAAAACATATAATATTAAAAACATGATCTCTTGAAAACAATAAATTTTATTTCAAAATAAAGTCAATTTTAATTAATGAATTTTATCTTTCTAAATATAAAGCTATAAAATAATTTATCATGTTTATTTCCAAAATTTACTACAAATTTGTTTTATTTAAATTTCAAAAATAAAATATTATTTGATTAAATATAAAAGTAATCGATACTTATTTTTAATATCATTTAGTTTCATAAGAGTATATAACAACATATTTTTGTTGATTCTAAATTATAAAACAATTAAATTAACAATAATTAAAACAAATAATATTATTTTTAAAATTTCTGGGATATTATATACTCCTACCCCCCCCCCCCCCCGCCCCACCTAAAGAAATTACAGATGCAGAATAATTTCATTTATATTAAATTAATTATGAATTTACATCTTCAGAATTAGGTAGTATTTGACAGATAAAACTTCTCTACTTATAGGGGTAACATAATCACATAGATATTGAAAATAAAATCTCAAACTCATAAATTTTCTGCAAAAAAACATTATCTCCAAATTTATCTAAATCATCACTCTGATTGCATTTATGCCATCCCAAGACCCAAAATTTTAGATCCAATATTAAAAACATGATGTGTATTTTTTTATTAAATGTAAGTTAAAATATATACACTTTTACATGAGGTATTAGAAAATATATATATAACAAATTTGATTTTACACAGTTTATAATTAACAAAACTATTTGGTATCACCCATGAAACCTCCTTAAATGATAACTAAACCCCTTTATAACTTCTACAGAGAGTGTGAAAATAATTATACAACATATCTGGGGCATAAAAGTTCTCAGTTAGGGGTTTTAAAACTGGATTAAAATCCCTTTATAAACACTATTTAAAATATTTTGAAACCAATTTTCTATTAAATCAGAAACAAGAAATTTGATATTAAAAATATATATTCCAAAATCAATAATATAATTTTCTCATGAAAACTCTAGATGAAATTACTTTTGAAAAACCCTTAAGAGTTATATCATTTCAAAAACCCATTTATTTTCAAAATAATAACATTTTATATAAACTGAGACTTCCCTAATAAAATATTTTCAAATTAGTAAAGTTTGATGGATTTTAATGATACTTGGAAAATATTAAGACAAAAGTGAAGGAACTAGAAATATGACCTTTAGAAAAATGCCCCTCTGTGTCCATGTGTTCACTCTCCATTCTATATCATCTCATTCGATACATAAGTGCCCATATTCATTTTATGAAAACATTTTTTAGGCCTTCCTTTCTCATTTAAATTACATTAAATTCATTTCAACATTTCGATAAATTATTAGATAAGTATAAAATAATTTTATATCTTCTTAAATTTAGTATTAACTAATTTTATGAAATACCAAAAGAGTTTGGAGGAATCCATAATTTTGGAATAGTTTTAAAAATTTAAATAAATTATACATAATCACTTTGGAAATTGAATTTAAAAAATCATATTCAATTAATATGTATGAAATGTAAATTAAAATTAATGTATATTCACATATCTATTATCATTAATGAAATTAATTTATATAAAATAATATATTAAACATAAAATGATAAATTTTTTCATTAAAATAAAACATTCCTAATTTTAGAAAACAAATTATCTTTTAAAAAAAATTACTTAATTTAAATGTGGTAATTAGAATAAATGTCCTAAATTAAAACTCCATTTCTAATAATGGATTTCATGATTCTAAAATCAGAGTTTCCTTAAATATATACATGTTTTTTATTAAATATAATATTTCAGAAACTAATCATGGAAATATATTTTTCCTAAAACAAAAAATTTCATTATAATGTTTTTTTAAAATATAAAATCTTAAAAATATTTTTTCCACAAAAATAATTCCCTAGACACATAAAATAGTAATAATAAAAATACTACTCACTTATATAATATATTTGGAAACAAAAAATTCATGAAATTACAATTTTTGATTTAGAATAAATGACTTCCAAAAAGAATAATTCATTTACTAAGAATAAATAAATTTTGGAATATATTTATATATTAGTCCTAAAAATTATTTTTTCCATTAACTTATAAATTTTTAGATCTCTTCTTCTTCATGGAATATTACCATTTCTCTCTCTCACTTGGTTTCTCTTTTAATGGAAACTCAAAACACCCAGAATGGTTAGCCCTCTGATCGAAGGATTCTTTATATAGCCATAATTTTCATTTATATATATATATATATATATATAATTATGTGATGGTTATAATATATTTATCTTAAATCGATGATTGTAAATATAAATATATTGTTGAATAAAGTCACTTGAAAAATGATATCCAATATGATGAGTCTTGATGAACAGAACATATGGATCAAATTCATGACTTTCATTGAAGTTCAAGAACAATTAGTTATATTTGGAAGAGAATATAAATATATTAAATCTTTATCTCCACTAGAAGAATCAAAATAGAGATCCTGATTCATTTGATAACTCATAGTTTTTTAACTATGAATATGCCCATAGGAAGTTTATAAGGGATAATTAAATTAGGTTCATGTATACTAATTTTAAAATGCATGATGCAATTAAATATTATTGGGGAACATATATATATACTCATATCTACTACAAGTATATCCGAGGAATAAAATAACAAACTACGTAATAAAAAATGAACTGTAGAAAATATATGTTTTAAATATTATTATTACATTTATTTTTATATATACTCATTTTTTTATCATGTTTTCGGAGGGATTCATCAAGAATATTTGGTTCATATATTTTATAACACAATTAAATCCAATTTATTGACTATTGTTTTACATGATAATATATGTTAATTAATTTATCATCAAGTTGGATTATTTCTCATTGAGGATGGATTCAGTATCTGAGAAGAGGTAGAAGAGAATGTCAAGTATTTCTATAAGTCCATATTGTAATGAATAACATGAATCATGATGAGGACGGATGGCTCAATTACACCAGATTTGACGACAATGATATACATGGTTGTTTTAACCAAGGGTGAACAATACATGTACCCAAAGAATTATGTATCCGAAAATCAAATGGTTTAGTACTTGATTATATAAAAAATGGTAATCGAATATGTATATTCTAATGAACTAGGGGATCGACACCCAAAAACACCTCACACACAACTCATAAAGTTGTGTTGACCCACATGGTTTCACTAGAAACCCATCACACACAATACTCATTCATATACGCACCTAGTGAGTTCTAGGCATACTCAAACCATCACTCCTACCACCGGCACCAAGTATGGATCTACTTCCTCCAACAAAAGATCAAACCCTATTTTGCCATATGTTTTTTGTTGAGTCGTTCCCTTGATTCGCTCTACATTATCCAAAATTAAAGTACAATTTAAATTACTTGAACGAATTTTAAATAAAAAATATTATTATTTTATAGATACATGTACATCTTTAAAAAAAATTATCTTCAAAATTTTAAAAATATCATTCTTATTCTATTTATGTTAATTATGTATCGATTAGTAAAATTTAAGATACGGTATTAAAATTAAATTTTATCACTAACATTATACTTTGTAAAGATTAATACAAATATTAATAATTTAGAAATTAAATTTTAGAAAGAAAAAACTAAAATAATTTTATTATTTAAATAATATTAAATACATTTTCAAAAAAATTAATTAATATTATTCACCTATAACTTTGATGACATTTAAATTTTCCAAAAGGTCTTTTAAAGACCTTTAACAAAACAATTCTACATAATTAAACTAACAAAATAATTTATTCATTGTTTTATAAAAATTATATTTCTTGAAAAATAGTACTATATTCCAAACTTATAATATTAAAAAGGCGAGTTGATGAAAACAATAAATTTAATATAATAATAAAGTTACTACAAAATAAATAATCAAATATTTTTAAATGTCAAATGAAAAGATAATTTAGCATGTTTATTTATAATATTTACTAAAAAATTTATTCTATTTAAAATGATAAAATAAAATAATATTTCATTAAAAATAAATTTAACCATACTTATTTTTAATATAATAATTGTTTCATAAAATAGTATATTTAGACATGTTTTTATTAGATTTATATTATAAAAAAATTATTTAATATATATTAAAATAATTAATTATATGCATAAAATTTATAGGATGTTATATTCTATGTCTTATAGATAGTTATTATGGATAATGAGAGTAACTGAGAAGGTTTTCTTTTATATATCAAGTTTCATAATGGGTGGATAATTGTAGTGGAAGTGATCCCCACATATAAGTGTTGAAAATGGAATGTTTGTAAATGATGATTACTATTTAAATAATGGAATGGATTTCTTCAATAGTAAATGGATCTAAAAGATTAAAATAATGGTTTTGGGGTGATCATAAATCAAAAAATACATAATCATATATTTTGACAAATTTTTTAAATAGGTTTCTTGTTATTTTACATTATATTTTTATGCTTTAAATTTTTTTTACCTTGGTAACTATTTTTTATATAATTAATTTATGTTTCATTAAGAATATACGGTAATACCCCATAAAAAATTTTGGTTTGATACTCCAAAATTTAATCTATATATATATTAATTCAATTGAAAAATATGACAAAATTACCCTTTAAATTGAAACATTTACTATATAAAAAAACATTTGTAGAAAAATCCCGATGTCACCATTAAGTATTCTTAATCTTATATAGTATTTATTACCAATTGAATGAGAGTTATTATATTTATATTTAGTTTTAAATAATAAATTTATTAAAATTTTTATAAGAGATTAATTGATTTTTTAAGATAAAAATTACAAAATCCTAATAAAACAATTCTTTAAAAATAACACTTTTACCAATTATGCATTAATTAACAGTAATCCAAGTAGTATTGTTTTTATGATTGAAATAAACCCTATTACCAAATATAAACTCATTTATCTAAAATATTAAATCATTCGGTTTATATTTAATTATTAACTATTAGGATAACTTATTTTGAATAAAGATAATTTTTAGAGTAAAATATTAATTAAGTTTTTTAAACATTAAATAGGGATTTTATACATTCAACCTAGTATTTTTAAATTAATAATTTTAAGATTTAAATTTATTTTTTATCTCATAAAAAATATTAAAGTTTTTATGTAATATTTTACATATAATGAAGTTATAAATATTACATCCTAATAAAAATTATTTTTCTACTATTTTTCTTAAAATTTATTTATTTTAGAAAAATCTCAAAAAAATCAACATAAGATAATAATCGAAAATGGAATCAAAAAATGAGTATAATTTTTTATAATTGAAATTCTAAAATTTATTATGTTTTATTTTGATTGAAAATAAATCATATAATTGAAAATAACTTTTATTGAAAAAACTGCACTTTTAAAATATTAGGTGTTCATAACCATATTTTTTATGAATTTATAATTTATTAAAATATTTTCACTTGCTAGTGGATTTATTATTATTAAATATTATTAATAATATTCCTCTAATATTCCTTGAATCATTTATTCTCAGCTTTTTGTTTGAAACATGATATTGAATATATTATTCATTTAGTGAAAAAATACATATTCCAAAAACCTGGGGTGTTACAAGATGAACATTAAAAAAAGTTTTATGAGAAATATTTCACTAAAGTTAACAGAATAGAATATAAAGTTGGTTTATAATATTTAATCAATGTAAAGTGAAATTAATTTTCACTTATGAATACAATTTCACTAGACTAACTAGGTATGCCCCCAATTTCATTTTAGACCATGAAATTAAAATTTATATATTTTAAACATGTTTGAAACCAAGTTTACAATGATCCTTATCCACTAATGAATTTAAAATCTATATGAGATTTTTTATTCATGTTGCAAAATTTGTTTGAAATATTTTGATACTTATATACCTCATAAAAAGAAGAATTAAAAGAGGTCAAATTGGAATGAAATGGGGCATAATTCTATAAGTAAATCTAGGAGTAAGTAAACAACATGATCCAAATGTGTTAAAAGAAATTTTAATTAATTATTGATTGCATCAGGAAAGTGTTTCAGGTGTGGTAAGTTCAATCATGTGGGTCATGATTTCGAGGAAATTAGTTTTTATCAAACCAAAAATGATAAAATAGATAGTCAGTCAGTATTGAGATTTTATAATATTAATGATTTAGGTCTTTATGAAAAATATTGTTTGAAGGTATTTACTCAAGGTATAAATCATCAATATCTAAAGAAAAATGGTGTTGAAAAGTCTTTTACACTACTATGATAGATATTAGTCCATCAAATAAAGTGGTAAAAATAAATTTTACTTGTTTACTAAATTATTTTAATCTCTTTTTTAATTCCAGAACAATGAATTCATTTATTTATATGAAATTTTACATTAAAATGGAAATATCAATTATTTAAATGGAGATAAAAAATTTGTTAAAAACATTTCCAATTATTTTCAAAGAAACAATAATTTAAAGTAATCTTCCTTTTATCATTTATTATATGATTTTTTCTAAACCATTTTTATATTATTCATAGTGAAGTTTGATATTATTTAGGTTTTGGATTGAATATTTGTTTATCAAGATAAGAAAAATTACAGGTCTAAATAAGTCATATTCAATTATGAGAGTGATTTTGATTTATTAAATCATAATGAGTGTATATATGTGAGAACATATCAAGAAGATCAAAATTTTATTTAAAACAAGGGTGAAATTTATCTAGCACTTTTTTTATATAAGGTAATCATTAAACAATGTTAATTTTATTTTTTAACGGAATTTTTTAATGTACTTTTTTATGATCTTTCTGGAGTTTCTCATGGTTAAGAGTTTGAGTTTACTGTTGGATTAGTTTTTGATTCTATTCTATTTTTAAACCAACCTTATAAAATATATTCAGTGGATATATTGGAGTCAAAAAATAATTACAAGAATAACTTGATATAGGATCTATCGTCCCTATAACATCACCTTAGGGATATACTATTTTATTGTAAAAAATAATGATTTTTCTATTAAAATTTTCATTTATTATATAGAACTCAAAAACATTTAAGTTATAAAAATTTATATTTTTCCTCCTATTTATGACTTATTTGATCATCTCTATGGTAATTTATTTCTATAATATTGATCTTAGATCTAGATATCATCCATTGATATTTATGAAATATCATTTTCTAGGGAAAGTGTTTCAGATTACGTATAGACATTATGATGTTGTTTTTATTCCTTTAAGGTTAAAAAATACATTAACTATGTTTATGGATTTTATTAATTAATATTTATATGAGTACCTGGATAATTTTTTTTGGTATTCATTGATGAGGTTTGGGTATATTCTAATAATAATAAAGATCAGGATAATCCACTTCATATTTTTTTAATAGTTTTTAATGGGAAATAAATTGTATGGAAAATTTATCAAATGTGTGTTCTTGATAGAAAATATTTAATTACTCAAGAATATGTTTTATTGAAATATCATAATTATTGTACCTACCTAAAAAATTTTAAGAGATAAAATTACCTACAAATTTCACTGATGTAATATTTTTTCTCATATTAGTGGGTTACAATGGATGATTTATTGAACAAGTATCTTATTTATCTATCCCACAGACCATGTTAACTCAAAAAGGAGTTAAATTAATTTTGGAAATTAAATGTGATGAATATTTTTATGAATTTAAATGGAGATTATTAAATTCTCCAGTGTTAGCTTTTTTCCATCATGAAATGGTGAATTATTTATTTATAGTGATTATTTGTTGAATGTTCTTGGTTTTGTTTTGTTGTAAAATGATTAAGTTATTTAATATGTATAATTCTAACTGAAACTCCATGAGAAGAATTATACTATGCATGAATTTTGGATATATGTAGTAGATTTTTTATTTAAAAATATTTATATATATTTAATATGGGATAAATGTATAATATATATTGATTTAAAAAAATTTAAGTATATATTCACTCAAAAAAAGTTAAACATGAGGTAAAGAAGATGGTTATAACTGATAGATTATTATTACTACATTATTTACTATCATCTAGGTAAATCATAAAAGGTATCCACTAACATGAGTTTAAAAGATAATGCATAATTAATTATGTTACCTTTAAAACATAATCCACTGGTTAATTATTTAATGGATGTTTAACTTGAATTTTTATATATAGAAACTCATTCCTATTGGGTTAATGTATTAGTATAGGAATCATTAATAAAATTAAGTAAGAAAGATTAGAAGAAACATTATGGATTTCATGAAATTATAGATTAGGTTAAGGAAGGTATGTTTCATGAGTATAACATTGGAAAAGAGTGTATTATTTTCTAGGGAAAGAGGTTATGCGTTCTATTTGATTTTTTTTTTAAGAATGAATTGTTGAGTGAGGCTCACATGTCTCAATTTTCTATTCATCTTAATAGTACTGAGACAAAAAAATACCTCAAGAATGTTATTAATGGGAAGGAATGAGAAAATATATTTTTGATTTTACCATAAAATATTTGACCCATCAAAATGTTAAAGATGAACAAAATCCACCTACATAGATGCTTCATCTTTTTTAACTTCCTAAATAAAAATATGAGAATATAACCAAGTATTTCATGGTGACATTACACATATACATCACAAGGTAATAATTTTATTACGATTATTTTTTGATAATTGGATTATATTTTTTTATTTTAATACTATTTGAGATATTATTCCATTAGATCATCTCGATACACATTAATATAAATAGATAGTTAGTGTACATGGAGTTCCCTATTAATTATATCTAATCATGATCCCATATTTACATTTAAATTTTGTAAAGGAATTCATATGAATAAGGGTTCTTTGTTATGTAACTATACTAATTTCCAAACTCAATGTCATTTATAATAAGACTGAATAATTAAAAATATAGAAGATATTATCCTAGATTTCTCTTTGGACATTCGAGGAAGTAGGGATTATTATCTTTCATTTTTGTAATTTTTTTATAATATGGAAATTGATATCACACACCATTATTTTGGGTTGAAATTGGTAAAAGAATGTTTTTGGGACCAGAATTAGTGGAAGATATAGTATATTGGGTACTGAAAATTAATTACCATAAGAAAAAATATTAGATATGGAAGAAGTAATATGCATATAACTAGTGGAAATATCATTAATTTAAGGTAGGGGACCAGGTTTTTATTAAATTATATGCTAGGAATAGTATTATTCTCTATAAAGGTAAATGATAATTAATTTCATGGTATATTGGTAACTATGAAATTCTAATGAATGTGTGATTAGTTCCTTATGGCGAATCCTTACCTATGAGTTTATCTCAAGTATATGATGTGTTTTATGTTTTGTTGTCAAGGAAATGTATAACTAATGCATCTCATGTATTGACACATAAAGTAGTTTAGTTGGAGGAAGAATATTTCTTCTAAGGAAAATATTTTTCAGCCACTAGATCATAGAGAGATGGTATTTTATAATAATGTAACTCTCCAAGTTAAGGTTTTTTGGAAGTACCATATGATTAAAGAACCAACAAGAAAATTAGAAAAATTTATGATGGAAAAATATTAGAAATAGTAAGTATTAAATAAAATTATGTGAAAAAACATTTCTTTAAGGGGTATGTATAAGTACCTAATCCAAATTAAACCCATCATTTAATTTTTAAACACAAATTAATTTTTTATACAATCCCAATAGTAATGACAAATGGGCATGTAGCCTAAAACATTCATGAATATAGGGAGGATGTGATGTGGGGAGAGCTTAAAAATTATAATGATTTTGAGTATGGGATTATGTAGTTTAATATCATGCAGATATAGGCCAAATGGGTAACCACATTTTGGTGAATGAATACCCATGGGAATGATTTAGAAAAACTAAATCGTCACTTCTGTGCAATTCATTTATTATGGAGCTGATATATTCTTAACCACATGAGTGGTCTCTATTTCATCACATAAAACCATATTAGGATATTTTTTCATTTAAAAATTAAATATATATAATTATATTACCCCAGTTCCCTTCCCCCCATTACATCCATGCTCAAGTTTTGACTCATAGTGCTTCTCTACTCCATCCCTCCATATTTCAGTCATTTATACGCTACTAACCCACCATAATCCACCACTATTGTAACCACCTCAATCCCAAAACTATAAGAATATAGGTTTTATTATGAGGTATAAATCCCTTAATTTTTAGTTTAAATGAATATATATATCCTAATGGGAGTACCCATTTAGGTCATAGGGGTTTCAGAGGTGTCCCAGGCTTGTTCGAATCCCAGAACTGGGTTTTGGTCTGAAAATGGCATGGAAAATGGTTTGTACAAACTATGTGATGTTGGATATAGGGGGTGTATATGCTAAAAATTTTGTGGAAACCATGTGATATGAGGTGCATGGTCGTGTGTATTGGTCTGAAGTTTTTTCAAAACGTAACAATGGATTTTTAAAAACTTTATGCAGAGTTTGCAAACATTATGGGTTCCCCTTGACCAATAGGATGTCGTTCATGGTTTCATCATTATTTTCTAAAATGTGTGACCTAAACCATTAAACCCCTGTAATTTTATGTTTTTATTAATTTTTAATTAAATTAATTTCTTCTTATAACTCAAATTTTTTTTTCAATTGTACGTACAACAAGGGAGCATTTGAGAAGCTCCCAAAGGTGGATGGCATAGGATTCGATATAAATCTTTCATTGGATCTCCAATTTAAGAACGTTTTGTCTAATATTATATGTATTAGTAAGATATATATTTCTTTTTACTCATTCTTTGATTCTTTTGGCTATTATCTATGCTATTTGGATTTAAGCTAATATTTCTTAATTTCTTGTTCTTTATCCATTATTCAATTTTATACTAATTTGAGTAAAATCATGACTTTATACTAGATGATCACTAAACTACCAATATTAGGTTGGTATTATATACATTTATTTCTTTTTTTGGTCCTTTATTGAGTTATTGATCTTATTTTCAACAACCTGAAATTCTAAAGAGGCCCAAAAATTGAACTGACTAACTGAATTAGATGAACTTAGACCTTTTAAGGATTCCCTCGGGTTCCATTAAGGTGCGTTGGTGGTTTTTTCCATAACCATGGTTGACCATGGGGTGGAAAATGTGAATAAGCCATATTTTTTCCCTATTGAACCATCTATGGGATATGTTCTTGTGTATTCCTAATTAATTTTTGTTTAATTGGGATTAAACAGAATTGAGTTTAATTCTTAGATGATGTGTTTCCACAATTGTTTATTTAATTAAATGTTTGATTTAGTTGGATAATTTTTTAATTTATTAAATGGTTTATATTGCCCTTATCATTGATTATATTTCTTGTTTTGTAGTTGGTTAATGGGTGGTTATACTCATTAAATTCATTAAAAGTGAATTGTGATGATTGGGATGGTATAACTAGGTTATATTTTTAATTTGAATGGTGATAAATGGGTGGGTATAACAATGTTATATAATGTTATTTGAATGGATTACAAGAGTGGGTAGATACATGTATAATTTATTATAATGGAATAAATGTATGAATGTTTGTGTAGATTTCATGGGGAGATCTCCATAAATTTTGAATGTGGTATTGGACACATTAGGTTGAGTATGCCCCATGATTATTGATTTTGTGGGGTTCCTTGGGATATACTACCCCTTGTATTCTCCATGCATAGACTCGTATAGGTCCTTCCTGGTATGACATGCTTCTAAGACTCCAACTAGTGCCTATACCAAGTTTTTATTGAGGATCTCCTCTAAATCAATAATGATTCCTTGGTGTTGATACCTTTGATCCTGCCCTTCATAGTCTGATACATTTGTTTTTATTGTGTGGGAATGGAAATAGGATTCAATCGATTATACACTACTAGAAAATGGACCTATACACACGATTTTGGGGGAAACCATGGGTATAGGTCTCCCTATCCTAACAGATTTTCCCAAAACTGTGGGTAAAGTCGTCGGATAAAAAAACATATTCCCACGGTTTTGACAAGGCATGGGTATAGGTTTCCCGCATGTGCGTGGGAAATTTATTTTTTCCGCGGGAACAAAAAAAATTGCAGGAGTACTATACCCATGGTTTATTCTTATATACCCATGACTTAAATAAATATATTTAATAAAATATATATACATACATATATATATAGTGATGGTGTAGTGGTAAGGTCGCTCATGAACGGAGATATAGTCATGAGATCGATGCCCGTGGGCTGCTATTTTTTAAAATATGTTATACCCATGGTTTTCAAACTGTGGGTATAGAGTTATGGCATGGTTGGAAAACCTATTTTGTTGTTTTCATTGATATTTAAAATGTATCATTATCACCATCAGTGTATGAGATTACTTATGGATTTGTTTAGAAAATCATGTCATATTTTGTTATCAATATATTCTTGTTGAAACTATAATTTGGTTTGTGATGTTATTGAAATTCCACTATGTGTACTCTAGTAAAGAGGGTATAGGCTCCCCACTCACACACCTTGGCCCTTGAAACTGGTCAGAAACCAATTCTGTTTAGGGTAATGTGCTTGAGGACATGTAGCCAACTAGGATTGGGGAAATATTATGTGGAATATGAGTTTGGGACATTACAAATTGGTATCATAGGAGGTTTCATTTCTAGTTTTTATTACCTATTGAAGAAACTAGACAGTGATAGAATGGGAATGGAGTTTGGAAATAAGTTTTTCCTGGGAGCAGCTACCCTACATATAGGGACATGCCAAATTCCCTCAAATTTAATTTCAGTTTTTTTTTATTTTCATCATTATTGTTTATTGTAGTTTGGTATTTTTATTTCTAGTTTTTATTAGTATTATTACCAGTTTGATTTAGTTGCAACCTGATGAGATGAGGGTTTTCCATCTCATGCATCATATTGGAATTTGTCTTAAATCACATGTCATGCCTTATAACATGCCATTTAGGATGCATTATTCATTACATGTTTTTGTGATAGGTATTATTATTTCTATCTTTTCTACTATGATAGATTTTAAGAAGTGGATAGAGATGAAATTTCATCTTTAATTTAATAAATTGTATAGTCCCTTTGGACTAGGTAGTGACCCACCATTTAGACTAAATATTTTAAAGTTAATTTAATATGTATGGATTGAATGGGAACTGAATTTTGGATTCATAATATTTTATGGTCTCTCATGGATTTTTCAATTTTTGAACCATCAGTTAAACCTCTTGAATGATTGAATTATGGAAATTAATGTGAATTCAAAATAAAATTAAATACAAACATGAAAAAGTGAACCGACCATGACATGGATTTTGAGTGGTCAATAAGAAATGTCTCTAGTGTTTTTTGGTGATATTTATTTTAAATTACTAGATTCAAGAGTTTTTTATGGGTTATGACATGTTTTCTGGAGGTTTTTTATTGGTCATATACTATAGAGCTGTGAGGTTTGATCTCATTCTTTTCTGAGGCATGTGTTTGGAATTGTAGAGGCATGCCACCATGATTAATTCCACTCTTATGCCAAGAGGGAAGTGAAGAACACACTCCAGCAGTATTAGGACATAATGTACTAGATAATCCTCCTTTATTTAAACTTGTGTCATCAACTACAGTTCTAGACACAAGTGCTGAGGCACAATTTTAGGAGGGATTATTTCACTACATGCCGACTTTTTAGGAAGCACTATAACCTACCTTGTCCATGGCTGAGATGGTGCATGTGCTCTAACAGCATCATCCTCCAAACATTCTAAGCGTATGGAGGTCTATATGCTATTTTTATGTGGGTATATACTGACATTTAAATTTATGAGCACCTTGAGACACCTCCTAAGAAGAGTATCAATCTCACCACATATATGCTATATGAAGCAGTAAAGCACTTGTGAGATTTTTTCAACCAAGATTATAGGCTAGGATATATCAATTGGTTTGATTTCCAAACCTAATTCAATAACAATTTATACCCCACTACTCTATGGGATGATCATACTAGGGAATTATTGTGTCTATTGCAGGGTTTGATGAGAGTTATGGATTACGAGGTATGCTTTACAAAGTTGTAGTGTTTTGTGATGACATACCTTTCTGATGAGAAATCTAGAGTGAAATGCTTCATGTAAGGTCACTGAAATGATATTAGATCTCGGGTAAATATGTTCAGGTTATCCTCTTTCACATACATTTTGAATTAAGTTCTAATTACTGAGCGTAACCGGAGAGAATATGGGGGTGTAGAACAGGGTAGTGTTGTTTCTCAACCCAGTGGTTCAGTTTCTGTAAGCAAGAATATTTTTGAGTCTTCCCAAGTGATTATTACCAGTTAGGCTATGAGTACTAGTATCATAGTTTTATGTAATTAGTGTGGTATGAGAGGATTCATAAATAATCTATGCAATTATGACCTAGTCCACTACCAAGCTTCCAACAAGATGGGCCACATGAAAAGTTTCAATTGGAAATTCCCTCCAACTTTCAGTGATAGGGGGGTCAGCTCTGACACTAGAATCAGGAGAAGGTTCCTCATCTCCATGTCAGGTTAGGATTTTAAGTAGTACTGGTCAATCAGGTACAGTCATTGGTGGTCATGGTCAAGGAATCCAAAAACCAGTTACACTAAGACAACAGAGTGGGCCGACTCTAGGTAGTGAGGTTGTATTATAGTGTCATGGTGTAGTCCATTTTTTTCCATATATCCGGATTTCTAGTAGTATGGTTTCAGAACATCTATGGAAAGATGTAAAATCCTAGTAGCCTCTATTATTTCAACTTTTTTTTATTCAGTTGCATCGTATAGTTTTCTTATATACACTGATGATGAAAAGCCTTAAACTTGTTTTTCTATCTTTTGATAGAATTTTGACACTAGAAAAACCATTGGGAATAAAAATGGATAACATGATCAGGTGTAGGGAGTTCCCCCTTGAGGTTGGTGGGTGTCACTTCATCTGGGATATTTATGTCTTTGAGATGATATTGTATCACATCATCCTCAGGAGGTTCTGGTTAGTATCTTATCAAGCTTACGTTGACTTCTACCACTGTAGGGTGACTTTTTCATCACTAGAAGGTGTAGTGTACACTCACAAGGGTGAATGGGATGTTTAGGAATGCTGAGTTGCACCACTACATCATGGGTTGTGCAAAAATGATGGCCCAAATTCCTAGTTTGAATCTGAATTATCCAAGAGGGAGTTGTGGAAACATTCCCTCCATTTTTGAGTGCTTTAGGGATGTCTTCCTAGAAGAATTGTCCAGTTTACCTCCTAAGAGAGGGACGGATTTCTCTATCGATATAGTTCTAAGAGATGTGATGGTATTCATTCATCATTATAGGAAGTCTATGATGGTGTAGCATGTGATCAAGAGGCACATGGAGGATTTAGAGGCAAAGGGGTTTATTCGACCCAGTACTTCTCCAAGGGGTTCACATTTCCTTTTTTGAAAAAGTAAAATGGATCTCTAAGGATATTCATGGATTATTGAAAACAGAATTATATAATGGATAAAAATATGTATCCCCTGTCATTGATAGATGAAAATTTTGATAATCTTCAAGGAGCATCAGTGTTCAGGGAACTCAACATGGGGACATGATATCACTAGGTACATGTTCAACCTATATACATACCTTGTACATGCTATTGTAGCATGTATAGTATATATGAGCATCTGGTCATTTAGTTTGGTCTCACTAAAAATTCAGTAGTTTCCATGGAACTGATGAAATAAGTATTCCATCCATAACTATATTCTTGTATGGTGGTTCTCGTGGATGATAACTTGGTATATTCTTGAAATGAACATGACCATGCCAACTACCATGAAATTGTTTGGAATACACTAAGATAGAATCAGTTCTATGTCAAAATCACTAAGTTCCACTTTTGGATGGATCATATTCAATTCCAATTTCACATTATTTCCTAGATAGGAGTATTAGCGGTCCCATAGAAGGTGTGAGCATTGGTTTTTTGGGAATAGAACAAGAACATTTTTGACAAACAGATTTTCTTGGGGCTAGTTGGTTACTAAAATAATTTCATACAGGGCTTCTCACACATAGCAACATCCTTGATGAGCTTGACTAAGAATGGTGTGAATTTTTTGTGGTCAAATTATTATGAGACTTCCTTTCATAATCTGAAATGGAGTTTCACATAAGCACTAGTCCTGATACTGCTAAAATATGGTAGGAACTATACTATGTAATGTGATGCATCAGGTATATGGCTTGGAGTAGTTATGATGTATTGGGATAGATTCATAGAGTATGAGTCTCAATAGCTGAGACCACATGAGAGGAATTACTCAGTGCAAGTTCTTGAGCTGATTATAGTTGTTCATGAAATGAGTTATTATATACACTATTTACTGGGAGAGCATTCATTGGTGTACATGGTCTACCAAATCTTAAAATATATTTTTACAAAGTGTGATCTAAATATGAGGTGGGGAGATGGGTGGAGTACCTTATGTCTTTTTATTTAGATATTTCCTACAAACTCATTAAAGGAAATATAGTGGAGGATGCCCTCGTCAGGATGACCCAAGTACATGGAGTGATGAAGGCTAGTAGTGATAGGCATATTATAGGGTTGTTCTCTAGGAGTCACTTGGATGTGCACAATAGTTAGGAACATAAATATATAGCATCCTTAGCTATGCCCTGTACCCTAATAGACATAGTGTGAATGAAGAAGATATCAAATTATGAGGGCCTAATCCTATGGTAGAGTGTGTAATGTGGGGACCCATAAACTGGTTAGACAGTTGGAGAGGATGATTCCTTTGTATATATGGTTTTTTTGTGTTTTAGTGGATATACATGATGATATTATGCATCAATTACATGCATCAACATTGTCAGTGCTCCCTGAAGTCACCAAGATGTATCGTGACATAGGACATCAGTACTAATTTCCAGGTATGAAAATTGAAGTGGGTGGTTTTTTTATGATATGTTACACCGTTTTTTAGGATAAGGTAGATCAGAAGTGACCAGTATGGATTTTAAAACAATTAAGTATTCTATAGTGGAAATTAAATGATTTGATGATGTATTTCTAGACCATTCAAATAAGGATGCCTCAAATAATTGATTTGGTGTGGGTTATTGTTGATAGGCTCTTGAAGGTTTCTCATTTCATTATAATAAAGGAGATCCTTAGTGTTAATGATCATGGATGCTAGTACATCTGTGAGATAGTACAACTTCAAGGGGTCCCACGCACTATCCTTTTGGATAGGGACTCACATTTTATGCCTCATTTTTGGAATATTTTTTAGAGGATCTTGGGTACACAGGTCCTTCTGAGAATAGTATACCACCCTCATACGGATGGACACTTAGAGCATCCAAAACAGGTTCAAGAAGAAATGTTGCGAGCAACTGTCCTAAAATTTGGGGTCTCTTGGGAGAAGAATATACCCCTGTTAGATTTTTCCTATAATAAAAATTATCAAACATCCATACTGTTGGAACCTTATGAGACTTTTTATAGTAGGATATTCCAATCACCTCTACGGTAGCTAGAGTCTGGTGAGGTAGCATTACTAGTACCATGTCTCATACATGAGACTTTTGAGTAAGTTTAGTTGAAACAAAACTATATGGATATTGCACAGTATCCAAACAAATCATATGTCCTTCTCCATAGATGAACTATAGATTTCATGTTTGGGGATCATGTTTTCTTATATATTTCATTGAGTTTAGGACATAGGAGTATCACGAGATAGGGTATGATTTCACCTTGATATGTTAGCCCGTTCAAGATACTAGAGAGAGTTAGGTCAGTATCCAAATGATTGTAGATACCTCATAGGTACCAATGCATGAACAATGTATTCCATGTATCTCAGTTTTACCATTATCAATTATGCCCATATCATGCTTTTCAGTCTGAGGAGGATGAGTTTAATGTTGATGCTTCTTGTGAGGAGAATCTGATTCTTATTGTTTGTAGGAGCATGAAGGTTCTTTGACACTATTCGTTTCACCTAGTATTTCTGCTATTGTTGCACGACCATTTAAAAAATGTGACACGAGAGTATGAGGCTAATGTATATGCTCAGTGACCATTGTTTTTCATAGATGAATCTTGATCTTCTCACAAAGGTCAATTTGGGTCTGAATTTCTTTATGGGGGGGATTATAAGATCCTGAATTTTCGTATGATGTATGGATACCATATTTTTAGTTTACAACCTTATATATGTCCTAATGTGAGTACCCTTTTAGGTCATGGGTTTTATGGAGGCATATGTGTCTTGTTCGATGCCTGGAACCAGGTTATGGGTAGAAAATATCATGGTTGACTGTTTGTAGAAATCATACGAGACAGTTTGTATAGTTTGTTCACACCATGTGAGGCTCAATATAGGATCTATATATGCCACATTCTTTAAGGACACCATGAAATAGGAGGTTCATGACCATGAAGTCAGTTTTTTTTCTAAACTTGATAGTGGTTTATCGCATAGTTTACACACAATTTTCAATCTCTATAGGTGCCCTATGGCCTACATGATGTTTTGAATGGTTAGAGATATATTTTCTAAACCATGTTCCCTAGAAAATGTAACTCTTACAATTTTTGGTTTTTATTAATTTTTAATTAAATTAATTTATTTTTATAAATATCATTTGATTTTTGGTCCTACGTAATACAAGGTAGGGGTGAGAAGCTCTCAAATGTTTCTAACTTGCGATTTGTGTTAAATCCTTCTTCTAATCACTGATTCATGCATAATTTTTCTCATCATATCTTCATCGGTATGATCTAAATTCTTTTTTATACATTCTTTATTCTTCTGGATATTGGACTTCCTACATGGATTTGGTTCATTTTCTCAAATTTCTCATTCATTATATATTCTTCATATTTCTCCTATTTCAAGTCAAATTCAGACATTATACTGGACAACCCCTCCACTAACAAAAAGAGGATAGTTCACTATACATTTAATTTTATTTTTGGTGATTTATAGAGCTATCCTCCCTTATGTCTCCCTCCAAACCTTCTGACAGAGCCTTAAAATTGAATATTAAAATATAATTAAATGAACTTGGACCTATTAGGGATGACTTTAGATCCATTTGAGGTGAATTAGTAGTTTCTTCCAATCCATGGTCACCCATGGGTGTGCCAAATGAATAAGTCTTTTTTGATCCCAATTGAACCATCCTTGGGACGTGTTCTCGTGTTTTCTTAATTAAAAGGATTTTAATTATGATTAAATAAAATTTATTTTCCAGATTATGTGATGGGTTTCCATATTTATTTATTTTACTAAATGTTGTATGGATTTTTTCAATTGTTGAATTGATTAAATGGTTTATATTGAACTTGTAATGGAATATTTGGCTTGTTTGTTAATTGGTTAATGGGTGTGTATACTCATTAAATTCCTCAAACATGAATTGTGGTGAATGGGTGGGTATGCCCTAGTGATATGTTTTAATACTGATAAATGGAAAGGTACACACATGTTATATGATGGTATTTGAATGGTTTAAATGAGTGGGTAGACTCATGTGTAATGTATGAAAATGGTATAAATGGATGAATGTTTTTATATATTCCATGGGTGGATATCAATGGATCTTGAATGAGATAGTAGACATATTTAGATGAGTATTAACCTTTGGTCATGAATCCATGGGATGCATTAATCCTTACTACCATTTGGATATGGATTTATTGGAATTACATATGAATTTTTTGGTATGAAATTATCTTAGGACTCCAACAAGTGCCTATACCGAATTTTCATCGAGGATCTCCTTGGACTCGATGAGGATGCATTGGTCTTAACCCCATTGATTCATCCCTTCATCATATGGTACATTATTTATTACAGTGTGGCTATGGGAATGGGATTCAATCAATTATATGCTTGGTCATGGATGTTTTGACACTTCATGTTATACGGTATGGTCGTGTTGTTAGTTTATATTGCTTGTAGCTATCTTGTGTAAGGGCTTGACATTGTTTTGTAGGGATCCTTGAGAGAATATTATTTGGTGAATGTCTTAGTATTTCACAATCCATTGGAATATTTACTTTACCATTATTATTAATTTTTAAAATCTTGTCCTGTTATATTTCACACCATGAGATGTATAGATCTTGGGTGGTTGCCTACTATGATTTTATCTCATACCCTATTTTTGACTTCCTTGGGGAACTCGAACAGATTATATGATTATATATAATAATAAGGGTAATCACCCAAGCACAGGATGTTGATTTCTTCTAACGATATGGGCATAATAGGACCGAGATGAGGCTCACGATACAATATGGAGATAGAACCTTTTTTCCTTTAGATTTTGGAGATAAGTCTTATAATACTCTATTATGTGCCGATTTAGGATGTTGTCTTAGACATAGTTCCTCTATCATTATAACTATCATTTTATAATATTTATTTTCATTTTGTTTATAAAATCGTGTCATATTTAGTTATCAATTGTCTTCCTTTTATATCTGAATCCACTATTTTTATGTTAATGATATTCTATTGTGTATACTATAGTAATGAGGGACTAGTCTCTCAACTGAAAAAACTAGGCCCCCGCTGCTAGCTGGAAGCCTCTAGAGTTTGGGGAGATGTTCTTGAGGCAATGTATCCAACTCGGCTCAGGCTACTATTGAGTGGCATTGAAGTCCTAGGTTTTATAACCCCCCCCCCCCCCACTACAACATCTAGATTTAATCTCCAACATCCCCCACCAAGAACATCATCCATGTCACGATTCTTCTTTCTCTAATCAGGCTAGTGAGAATCTAGTGGTTGTTTGTGATGCATGATCAAATAAGGATGTGTGATTCAGTAGTATAGGGATTAAAGACGTAAAACATGGGGGACACTCTAGACATCGCTTCACTCATAGGGAGACGAGGATTCATTGAGTGAGGAAGGTAAGGGAGGTAGGTGGTCATATATTCACTTCTATGGAATTTCATAGAATCATAGGAAGGTTCGGTATTGATATGAATGGTTATATAGGTATTATTTGAGGTTGGTGAATTCTAAAGGGATGGGAGGCATGGGCATTTCTTCAGTCATATAGAAGGGATGTACATGCATCCATGGGAGGGAGGCTAGTATCCATTGGAGGTATAGGCTATCCACGAGCATACCCATTTCAGTAGTGGATAATAAGGAAAAATAATTTTTGAAACGAATATAATTCATTATTTTAATTTTTTTAAATTTAGTTAAGCATATGGGATACCCATGAGCATATTCAGGGAATGTTAAGACATGTATGACTTTTCATTGTATGCAAGCTTTGGGGAATAACCCATATAAGATCAAACCCATGTGGTCTTGTCCCACAACACATAGGACCAGCTATTTTGCATCACTAATTCCCAAAAGACCATTTTATACGTACAGTTTTAGAGAATTTTTTATTAAATTATAAGTGAAAACCTCATACATTAAAAGTTTGAAACATCAAATCAGTATCAAATTTTCTAAAAATATAATAATTTTAAATAAAATAAATTTTCTTCTCCTGAAAAATCATAATGATTTTAAACATTTATTTATCATTGAGTATACTCTTCCTTCAAATATATTAATTTTTTTTTTGAAAATGTCAGGTTAGTAAAAAATGATTAAAAATGTATATATATAAAAATAATATGAAAAAATAATAGACTATTTCAAATACATGTGATTATGAAATATAGTTTTTCTTAAATATAATAAATATTAATCTAAGATATTTATTTACATACACATGAAATCATCTTTACACCAAATTTTATTATAAAAAATAATTATAAGAAAACATAAACTAAATATTATTCACGATTTATTCTTAAGAAATGTGAGAAACTTTAGAAACCTTTAATTAAAACATAAATTTTTTTACTAAAATTTCATTATTATACCTTTCAATCAAAATATCATTACCTTATATTGTGAAATAAAAACAATACAAGGAAAATCATTAGAAAAATATTCTTGTAAATGCCATGGGACATCATATTCATAAAAAATATACAAGAACCACACAAAACCATTACAAATGGAATGACCTAAAATGTCAATTCCCACATATTTCTTTGGATAATATAATCATTACCTAATGTATTAGAATCAAGGTTTTTCATTAACAAAAACATGGAATATTGTAATGTAATAAAAAAATTAAATAATGCTTATAGTGGTTGGAAAATCCTTTTACACCACATATATTAAAATATACTTTCCTTTTTTATTTGTTTAAATATATCTATAACGTTCCATATTAAATACCTAAAATATTTCTATTAAATATAAAATGAAGTAAACTAAAAATGTAATAAAATTTCCTTTATAATTCATTTATATCCATATAAACACATTTATATGAATTATTTTTATGAATATTAACATTGATATAATAATATTTAGAAAAAAATCTTTAAAAAGTGTAAAATAAATTCTTTAAGATAAAGTGTCTCTTACCTCAAGTCAGAATTGACCTCTATGATTGGTATCTTCCTAAATTATAAATTTATATTAATTATTTATTTCATAATAATATTTTTCATGTTTATTATTAATTGTATTTAATTATATACATGTTATAATTAATCACTTAATTGATTAAGTTTACTTCAATCTTTTTAGGATATATTGTTCCTAAGTACAATATGAAATCGGTAGGTTGACATTTTTCAAATGAATCATGATTATATCATTACCAGAATCTTAATAATATTATGATTAACATTTCTATACATTATTTATTCTATTAAAACTAACCATGTAATATGGATATGAAAAATTAATTATGTTTCAATCATGGAGATAGTATGTCATACATACACATGGGCAACGTTTCTATTTTTTCAATGAATATGATGGGGAGAAGGTAAGTATCATTTTTTGTTTAAATAATCATAATTATTTCATTAATATAATTTATATATATATATATATATAATCATTATAACTAGTATTGAGATGTGGTGATGGGAAAACAAATTACATTTCTTCGTGAGGTGCTAGTTCAACATACACAAGAATGACAGTTCCATTCCCCATTTGATGGAATAGGATATAAATAGTTGTTATTACATAAATATAGTAACATATAAATATATGGTATGTAGTATTATTATTTTATTTTAAATTTTAATAATGATTTTATGTAGATAAAATAAGAAATAAAATATAAAGAATTTCTTAACCATTTTATAACTTCTTCGAAACTACTTCTTTAGGTTTTCCTCTGGGGCCCTATAATGTCGGTGTCACTATAAAACCAAGGTGGATAGGGTGTGGGTATGAGACTTATTAAGGTATTTTTGTATGGATTTTTGAATATAAGAGGCTCTTTAAATGTAGAGAAAGGAGAGAATGTTTTTCCAATTATAAGTTGGGGAGATGACACACTTGGTATTTTTTAAAAGATTAAAATATATTACCATATTAATAAACCCAAATGGATCAAAAATGGTCCATTTCAAAATATGAGATGATATAGGGTTAAAATATGGATATAAAATAAGATATATATAAGTTTTAGTTAGTTTTTACCATTTTCTTTTCAGTTTAGACCTTTTTAACATATTTTAACTCTTACAATGGTAGATTGTTTTTTTTTACCAAAGTTACTATTAATAGTGACCAAAAAAATATTTCCTCATTAAAAATTTGTAAATTATAATTAATATTTTAGAATTATTTTACCAAATTAAATTTCATAAGTTCTATAAATTTCTTTTAAAAAGATCCCACTAAACATGATGAAAATGGTTTTTTAATTCAATTTAAGTATAAAAATGTTTTTCTACAAAATTAATGTATAATTTTGATTACAGTGACATTTATTATATTATTTTAAATAAAAATTAACTAATTACACATTAAATCCAATTTAATATTGAATGTTCCTTTGTAAATACTTGAAAAGGTAAAATAGTTTTCTTAAAAATAGGGATTTTTTACAATTCTTAAAAAAATTAACATTCATAGAAAATTCCCCATAAAATAATTTTAAGATAATTTTAAAATCATGATTTTAAAATTTAAGTTTATTTTTTTTAAATGAAAATTATAAAATTTGGAATCAATATTTTAAATAAAACAATATAATATATGAGAACAAATTTGGGAATAATAAAACTATTTCACATTTATAGAAAGGTTTCTGTATATTCATATAGTTTGTATAAATATATAAAATATAATTAATAAAAATTAATAAGTAATAAAATTGATTTGATGTTAAAATTAATTTTTTTTTAATTTTTTCCTCACAATTTCATCCATTACTTAATCAAGTGGGAATATTTTTTCTTCAAAGAATTTTCTAATTCCCATATCGAATCTATAATCGTATAGTTTTTTCCAAAAACCATAACCTGGTGAATCACCTTATCCTATAAAATCATCTCTGTATAATAAATAATTTGAATAGTTTATTACTTATAAGAAAGGTTCTTTTCTATCTAAAATACTTCTACGATCAAAACATGAGATGTATCTGGTATATAATTTCATAATAATGAAACAAGAAACACATCATGTACATGGGATAAAATCAATTGAAAGGCCACATGGTTATAATTTGATCTAGTATCATAAAAAAATTATGTATTCCAATGAAATTGGACTTAGATTTTTCTTTTACCAACTTACAAAACAATTTCTTATTGAGATACATTAAAAAACCTGATCGCCAACCAATAATAAAAGATATTTACTCTGGTTATCTGCATAATGTTTCTACCTACTCAAACTTTTAATCAGGTGTTGTTATATTATCTTTACCTTCTTAACAATATCATATAATAATACTGGTCCCAACAACTTTCTTTTACTAACTTTTTTCAAAGAAGCTGCTTCCAAAACAACACTTTCCATATAATTCCTCAAAAGGAACAATAAATATACTGTAATGAAAATTTTTATTATAATAAATTTAACCTAATAAACATTATTAATACTATATTACCCATTGATCTATAGAATATGGTCAAATAATTTCTTCCAATTTCATTTTTATTCACTCTGACCAGCTATCAGATTGATGATGAAAAGTTATACTAATTTTTTTTCATTACTATATGACTACTAAGGACATTTCCAACTATTAGATGAAAACCTGGGATCAAGGTATGATACAATAGATTAAGAAACATCCTATAAACTAATTATCCCCAAGATATATAGTCAATAATACTTATTTAATTCAAAAATATATAGATTAGAATAGAAAAGTTAATATTTATTAAATCATTAGTCAAAAATAAAAAATGTATTATTTCCTTGATATGTATTTGGAAATTGATAAAACACTACTTTGTTGAATATTTTAGTGATTATAAATGATATAATTTCCCCACATTGTGTTAAATATGTTTATTTATAAAATATTTTTTATTTGATCATTCATTTGAAAATTTTGTGAAAATTCATGTTTTACACTTTATAGTGAACTGTAGTATTTCAAAGATAAATATTTTTATATTTGTTATTTTAATTTTAAATTTTGTAACAGTGTTCCTAAATTAATTTTCTACAGCTTTTATTCAAGACACTATATCTAAATAGTGCATTTGGTTGTTGAAAATGGGTCATGAAGTCAAATTTGGGCTGGACTCGGAAGAATGGACATGGGCTATATATTTGGGCCATAGTATCTCCATATGGGCTTTTATTAAGCCCAAATTTTGAGGAAAGCTTGGGAACATAATTTTTCACAAATCACCCTCCTAGAGGAAGCGCTTATTCATGCGTTTATGTGGTCAAATGGGCGGTGAATGTTGGATTAAAATATTTGGATGAACTTCGACATTTACACTTGAAACTACTTGTAACCTCTCCTCCCCTCCCCTCTATAAATTGGAGTTTTTCTCATATTGAGGGTTTGTTATGTGAATTGAGAAGTTGAGGGCAGAGGAGAAGTGGATCCACTCCAATTATCCAACCATTTCAAAAAGGCTAGCTCTTGAAGCAAGTATCCCTTCGACGAAACCTTCTTCTTCTCCTTCGTGTTGTAATAATTTTTTTGTGTAATAAACTTCTTTGTTCTTCTTTTATTTCTTCTATTTTCTTCTGTTTTGTTTAAATTTATTCTTCTCTTAATCTTCCTTTTTGTGCTAGAATTATTGAGTAGAAGCGTTATTGGGTTATACCCATTATAAACCTTTGCGCATGCAAAATGCTTCTACGATGATTATGCCACCCATGGAAGAGTAGTCTTTTTGTAATCGATCTATCTTCTACCTTATTCATTTAATTATTTGAATCAATGAGATAATTTAATTCAATTAATATTATCTATTAATTGAGTTTTTATTTTAAATGAAACTAAGAAAACAATTGAATAATAAACACAAATCACACGAGGTCGAGAATTGTGTGAATTGTGAGAGCGTGAACTTAAATGGTAATTCAAAACCACACTGGATCAATTTGCAGTGTTAAAATATAATCCCTAAACTCAATTAATACTATTTTCCATAGAGGATATGTGCCTTAATTTTCCACTAACCATAAGCTAACCTTATCACATAAATCAAAGTAGGGTGCTGCGATTGCATGTTCCGAAGTTAGCCTAAGGTTAAATTCACATAATCTTTGTGGTAAAGTTTATTCTCGTAGTGTTCGGGATTTAACAAATTAAGGGATCATAATTAAGTGGATATTAATATAAATGATAATGATTAATAAGTGAATGAATAGGTAGATTTAGATCGATTACGCCTTTTAAATATTGTCTAAAAAATATCTTTTTGTTATGTCATTTTAATCGAACTTCATTTCAAAATTAAAAAAAATGCAATCTTCTTCCAACAAACTTCTTTAAGTTTCATAAACGATAAACCCCCCCATACTTTCAAGTAGTATTTTTATTCACTTTTATTTTATTTTTAGAATACCTCTAATAAGTTGTTTGAATTTACTTCCTCCTTTGAGAGACGACCTTGGTCAGCCACTCCGCTGCACCTAAGTACACCGAAATCACACTAATCATTTGAGGACGCCCATAACAGCGCTCTTTCAAATTGGTGCCATTATCGGGAGGCATGTATTGTATTCAACTAATTAGATGTATTTTTTTACTTTTATTTTAATATTTTACCTTCTCTTCTTTCTTTCTTCTTTCCCCTTTCTCAATTATCTTTTTTGTTTTCCTTTTTCTTTTTTTGGTACCATCATATCAAACTTCTTATCATTATATTATGGTCCACTTTTCTTCACTTCATTTTTTTATTTATTTGATTTATGACATGAAATAATCATGGGGATCTCTTAGATCTTTCCCCTGAGATTGAACGCAGCCTTAGGGCTCGAATCCGTCATTCTCAGTCTATGGGAAGTGTCGACATTTACCCAACAGGGGAATTCCTCCACTCTAGGTATTTTGAAATTGGAAACACTTCTAATTACAAATTAAAACCAGAACCAATGGCCGAAAATAATGCAAATGAACTGAATAGAACCATTCAAGAATTGGCTGCACTGGATATTAACTATCAACCAAATTTTATTTCATACCCAAACCTTGAATCAGACATTGAATTGAAATCTGGATTAATTCACCTTCTTCCAATGTTTCATGGCTTATCTGGTGAGGATCCCAACAAACACCTTAAGGAATTTAATGTGGTTTGATCAACCTTAAAACTAAGAAATGTTTCTGAAGATCAAATCAAATTAAGAGAATTCCCATTCTCACTTGATGGAGCCAAAAAAGATTGGATGTATTATTTCCAACCTGAAGATGTAACATGTTGGAATGATTTGAAACGTCTTTTCTTGCAAGGATTTTTTTCAGCATCAAGTACAACATCCAATTATAATGAGATATTGGGGACCAAACAAGCCCAAGGGGAGTCAATGTATAAGTACTGGGAGCAATTCAAAAAGTTTTGTGCAATCTTTCCACATCACCAAATAAGTAAGAAACTCCTCATCCAATACATCTATGAAGGACTCACACCCATGGAGAGGAGCATGGTTGATGCTGCAGCTGGAGGAGCAGTGGTGGACAAAACACTAGTATCTACACGTGCGTTTATCAACAAGATGGACCACAACTACAAACAATTAGGTGATAGAGATACACCACATGTCAGGGGAGTACATCAGGTAAGTCCTTCTTCTCTTGAAAGTCATTTTATTGATACCAAGTTGGAATAATTGACCACTATGTTGAGGTAGAATAACTTGGCTCAAAATACATCCCAACCCACTCCTTCAAGGCCTTCTGGTATTTTTACTGAGACAAGCCACCCAATTGAATGTTTCCCACAACTCCAAGAAACAAAAGATTGTGAAGTAGTGTTCCCTAGGAGACCATATCAGCAAAAACAACAACAAACATATCACCAAAAGAAGTTTGATCCAACATACATCCAAGGGTGGAAGGATCAATCAGTCATGAGGTATGACTCTAGACAACAACAAACGCCCTCTTTTCAACAAAACATCCAGCATCCTCCACCTTACCAGCAGGGTTTCCAACAACCCCAAAGGAGATTTGAATCTCAAGAATCAAGAAGCCAAAAACAAGGGAATCCCCCACCAAAGGTAGATTCTAACATTGATGGCCTTTTGAAGCAAATTTTTCTTAATCAACAGAATGAGCTGAAAAGTCAAGGTTCGGAGCTGAGGGAGTTGAAGACACAAATGAGCCAGATTTCCACCGCCCTCCATGAACTTGTAAGTAATAATTCTGGAAATCTACCTTCCCAAATCACTCCAAATCCAAAGGGGAATGTTAGTGCCATCACATTGAGAAGTGGGAATCAAATGAACAATACATCTATACCTACCATTCCACTGGGATTCACCTCAACTCCAGAGAAGCTGCATTCCATACCAATTGATGAGAAATCCAAGAAGAAAAGATAAAGGTAAGAAAACAATTGATGATGTTCTTCTTAAACCCCTTCCATTTCCAAACAGGGTTGTTTAAACCAAGAAGATGGATGAAGAAGCAATGAAAAAGGAGGTTTTGGACACATTCAACCGTGTGGAGATCAACATTCCTCTACATGAAGCCATCAAGAAAATCCCAAGGTATACCAAATTCTTAAATGAACTCTAGACCAATCGAAGAAGACTCAAGGGAAATGAGAGGATCAATCTTGGAAGGAATGTGTCAGAACTCATTACACCAACTCTACCAATGCCAACAAAGTGCAAGGATCCAGGGACATTCACCAGCCCATGTACCATAGGGGAGTTGCACTTCTCTAATGATCTTTGTGATTTAGGAGCTTCAATAAATGTGATGCCTCACTCTGTATTCTCTTCTTTACAGGTTGGTGAGTTAAAGCCTACGAGAGTAGTGGTGCAGTTGGAAAATAGAGCTACAGCATATCCAACGGGAGTCCTGGAGGATGTACTTGTCCGGGTAAGAGACATGATCTTTCTTGTAGACTTCTATATGCTTAACACAGAGGATGATCAGTTATGTTCTCATGCCCCCATTATATTAGGTAGTACCTTCCTCAAAACTATAAAAACTATCATAAATGTTAATAAGGGTAAACTTTCCATGGATTTTGGAGATGAATTTGTGGTATTTAATGTCATGGAATCCATGAGGTACCCCTCAGAGGACAATTCTTCTTTTGTTATCTCCCATTTTGAACCATAGAATAAAAACTTCAAGGAATTTTATTGTACTAGTCTTAGGGAGATTATGAGTATTGGTTCGAGTTTTATGTCTAAGAGAACTTCCACACATGTTGCTGATACACAATCCTCTCTTGGATTTGATTTTGATGTGGATTCATATTCGGATTTTGATCATGTTCACTCTGATTATGACATGGTTTTTGAGTATGCTGATGGATTTGATGCTTTATTCTCTGATTTTGATGATTTCTATTCTGATACTGATGCTCTTTGTGTACATATTTCAGTTCCTTCAATGTCTCCATCCATACTACACCCTCCTTCATTAGAACTCAATCCATTGCCACCAAATCTGAAATACTCATACTTGTTGAGTGGTGAGAGATTACCTGTTATCATTGCTAACAATCACCCTTTTGAACATGAAGAAAAGATTTTGAATATTTTGAGGGATAACATCAGGGTGATTGGGTGGACCTTGGCTGACATGTCAGGTATTAGCCCCTCCATTTTCATTCATAGGATTCTCTTGGAGGATGGGGCTAAACCGGTGAGACAACAACAAACGAGACTCAATCCCACCCTCCTGGAAGTTGTTAAAAAAAGTTGACAAATTGCTCGAGGAAGGTATAATCTTTCCCATTTCAGATTCATAGTGGGTATGTCCTATTTAGGATGTGCCTAAGAAGAGTGGTGTTACAGTTGTTAAAAATGAGAAAGATGAGTTAGTTCCAATGAGGGTGAAAAACAGTTGTCGTGTGTGTATTGATTATAGGAAACTAAATCCGTCCACTAGCAAGGACCATTTCCCCCTCCCATTTATTGACCAAATGCTTGAGAGACTAGCTGGGAAAACACACTATTGTTTCTTGGATGGATTTAATGGATATTTTTAGGTTCCTATAGCTCCAGATGATCAGGAGAAGACAAAATTCACCTATCCCTTTGGCACGTTTTCCTACCGGAGGATGACATTTGGAGTTTGCAATGCACCATGTACCTTCCACAGATGCATGGTGAGTATTTTTTTCTGATTTTATTGAGACCTGCATGGAGGTATTTATGGATTATTTTAAAGTTTATGGATCCTCATTTGATGAATGTCTAAATAGTTTGGGTAATGTATTTAATAGTTATATTGAGAAGAATCTGGTCCTAAACTTTGAAAAGTGTCATTTTATGGTAGGGCATGGCATTGTCATAGGGAATGTAGTGTCAAAACATGGGATAGAGGTTGATAGATCTAAGATAGAAATTATTTCATCCTTACCATATCCTTCATGTGTGAGTGATGTTAGATCTTTCCTAGGGAATGCAGGATTTTATCAGCACTTCAGCAAAGATTTTAGTAAGATTGCTCTTCCTATGTAATGGTTACTCCAAAAGGATTCTGATTTTCTGTTTGATGATTCTTGAAGGAATTCCGTTGATGAGATAAATAAGTTTCTGACCACTCCACCAATCATACAGCCCCCACGGTGGGATATTCCTTTTGAGCTTATGTGTGACGCCTCCAACTTCGCGGTTGGAGCTGTCTTATATCAGAGGGTGGATGGACGTTCACATGTGATTGCCTATGCATTGAGTACAATGGATTCAGCCCAATCAAACTACACAACCATGGAAAATTAGTTTCTTGCTGTCATATTTTCATTAGATAAATTCCATTCATATTTATTGGGCTCTAAAGTAGTTGTTTTTTCTGACCATGCAGCTTTGAGGTACCTCCTAAAGAATCCAGATGCAAAGCCACGACTTATCCATTGGATGCTCCTTCTTCAAGAGTTTGACATCGAGATAAAGGACAAGAAGGGGTCAGAGAATTTTGTGGTAGACCACATGAGTAGGCTTACTCACACACCAGAGGGTGACACCTTGGACCAGGTACCACTTCGCGACACTTTCCCCAATAATCATCTCTATACCATCTCAGGTACTCATCCTTGGTATGCTGATTTAGTAAATTACATTTTTTCCTTTGAAATCCCAAAAAATTTGAATAAGCATCAAGTCCAAAAATTAAAAAGTGAGTCTATGTTTTATGTGTGGGATGATCCTTACCTCTTGCGCATATTTAGTGACCAATTCATTAGGAGGTGTGTTCCTGATCATGAGTTTGAGTCTATTTTGCATTTTTGTCGTACACTTGATTGTGGTGGACACTTTGGACCCCAACGGATAACTAGTAATGTTTTGGACTTTGGATTATATTTTCCTATCTTATTCCATGATGCCCATGTGTTTTTTAAGTCATGCTCTTGTTGCCAACACACTGGGAACATTTCTTGGAGACATGAGATGCCACAACAACCCATAATATTCTGTGAGATTTTTTATGTATGGGGCATTGATTTTATGGGTCCTTTTCCTAGTCCATTTGGATTGTTATATATTTTGGTTGTTTTTGATTATGTGAGTAAATGGTTGGAGGCCAAGGCCACCAGGACTGATGATTATCATGTTGTTGTGGACTTTGTCAAAGCGAAATTTTTTTGTAGGTTTAGAGTACCGAAGGCCATCATCAGTGACCAAGGGACACACTTTTGCAATCAGAATTTTTCTTCCCTCCTTAGAATTTATGGGGTGACACACAAAACATCAACACCATACCACCAACAAACAAATGGCCAGGATGAGGTTTCAAATCGTGAGTTGAAACAAATTTTGGAGAAAACTGCACGGCCAAATAAGAAGGTTTGGAGAAACCACTTGTATGATGCGTTGTGGGATTATAGGACAGCATACAAGACACCCATTGGTATGTCCCTATTTCGGATTGTTTTCGGGAAAGCATGTCATATTCCCTTGGAAGTTGAGCATCGGGCTTATTGGGCAATAAAGAAATGCAACATGGATTTGTCCCAAGATGGAATCCAAAGGAAGATGCAACTTCAAGAGCTTGAGTAGATTCGATTGTCTTCATATGAGAACTCAAGTCTCTATAAGGAAAAATCAAAAGCAACTCATGATAGAATGATCCATCAAAGGGAGTTTCATTTTGGAGAGAAATTCCTTCTCTTCAGTTCACGACTGAAGCTGATGCCTGGAAATTTGCGTTCCAGATGGTTAGGTATGTATATTGTATCTAATGTTTTTTCTTATGGTGCAGTGGAGATGGAACAAGAGGACACCGGAAGGAGATTTGCATTCAATGGACATTGTTTGAAGAGATATGTTGAGGGAATTCCAATTGATGTAGTGGATTTTATCACAGTGCATAACCCCATTATCACTTGAGCACATCAGGCTATTCCTAACCCTTTCACTTTTATATTATTTGTCCTATTTTAAAATTCTTCATTTCATGTTCATATATCACCTCATGTGTTCACATTGAGGACAATTCAATAATTTACGTGTGGGGGAGGGAACCATTTAGTTTAGTAATTTCAATTGTTTTCCTGATTAAAAAAACAAATACAAGAAATGTGTGTCTTTCAAATTGTGTGTTTTTATTTTTCAATTTTCTTTGTGTTTTTGAAATTTTTGATCTGAAATGATTATCATCACAATTTTGAAATGCATATCAATGAGTGTAACAAGTTATCCCATGAAACTGAGCTTTACTGAAAGCTGAAAATGTCTTTGTTTCAAGTTTAAATATTTAGTAATTTCATGAAAAGTACATTGAATTTTGAATCCCATGACACATCTAATTGTCTTTATATTTGAAACAAAATTCCTGTGAGGCTTAGAAACCATTATTTTCATTTTCTTTACATTCACCTCACTTCTTTTGAGAACTAAACCATTCTTGATTTTACCATAATTTGATTTATTTATTTCAAAACTTGAGGATTTGAGGTACTTATGTATAAATGATTGAAGCATTTGTTTGGTATTAAAACCCCTATTTCATAGAATCCTTTTTTATAATGGCCTACCATGAAAATTTAATCCTTGTAGCTCTTAGAATCCATGCACATCCTGTTGGGTTAGCCACATTACAATCCAATTTTCCCTATCCAACCAACTCTTGAAGTGAAATTGCATAATCTAGTTGAGCTTAAGTGTGGGGGAAGCTATTTTGGGTTGTGCTACCACATTTTTTGATACTTCGGGTAAAAAATTAAATTTTGAAGATATGTGTTTGCTACTGAAGAAAAAAATTATATTTAAATATGTGCCCTTCTAGAGCATTCATGATAAAAGAAGTTGTGCCTTTCTGGAGCTTCTAATAGAGGGGGAAAGTTGTGCCTATCTAGAGCTTTCAATAAAATCATGTTTGAGAAGATTTACATTTTTGATGCTGAGATGATTAATGGTGTAAACCATCCATGAATTTTCATGATGATGGAGCTGAATTTATACTATTGGGATTGAGGAGAAGACCATATTTAAGTGAAAATTAGATTAATGCAATTTTGCTTCAAAAAGAGTCAAGCCCTCCTCATTCAGCCTCAGAGTCTTTCAGATATTAATCCTACCAAAAAAAGCCACAGAACAACCCTGAAAAGTCGTCATGATAAACATATGTCCTTGACTCACATCAATTAGTGATATAAGAATTTATCAAGCCTATTGTGACCCTTGTATGAGTTTGGATAAGAAATACATTGCAAAAAAAAGTTGACATTTGTGTGATAAGAGAAAATTCAAGCGAGGAAGGTGTTTTGTGCATGGGAGGATAAATAGAGTAGAAATATATTGAATGATATAAATGAAGAACTTGAAATAATGGTTTTTTATGATGCATGATATCTTTTGTTTCTTGGTGTGTAATTGTTTGATCTCAAAGATATGTGTTTTAAAATTGGTTTTGATTTGATATTGATGTTTACTTGACATGAGGTTTTTCCCAGGAGTGCAAAAGGGTAATTGTGGGGGAGTTAATAAAACACTATTTTTTTTGAATATTTTAGTGATAATAAATGATATAATTTACTCACATTGTGTTAAATATGTTTATTTATAAAATATTTGGGATATGTTCATTCAATTTAAAATTTGGTGAAAATTTCAGTTTTACCCTTTATAGTGCTCTGTAGTATATCAAAGATAAATATTTGTATATTTATTATTTTAATTTTAAATTTTTTAATTGTGTTCCTAACTTAATTTTTTACAACTTTTATTCATGACACTAGAGCTAAATTGTGCATTTGGTTGTTGATAATGTGCCATGAAGTCAAAGTTGGGATGGACACGGCAGAATGGACATGGGTTCTGTATCTGGGCCATATCATCTCCATCCGAGCTTGGAGTGAGCCCAAAGTTTTAGGAAACCTCTGGGACATGATGTGTAATAAATAATCCTTCTAAAATAAGATCTTATTCACGTGTTTAGGTGGTCAAATGGGCTGTTTATGTCAGATTAAAATATTTGGCCGAATTTCCACATTCACACTTGAAACCACTTTTAACCTCTCCTCCCCTCCCCTATATAAATTAGAGTTTTTCACATATTGAGGGTTTGGGACGTGCATTGGGAAGTTTTGGGCAAAGGATAAGTGGATCCACTCCAATTATCAGACCATTTCAATAAGGGTAGATCTTGAAGCAAGGATCCCTTCGACGAAGCCTTCTTCTTCTCCTTCGTGTTGTAATGCTTTTGTTTGTGTAATAAACTTATTTTTTATTCTTTTATTTATTCTATCTTCATTTTTTTTTAAATTTATTCTTATATTAATCTTCCAATTTGGGATGGAATTCTTTAGTAGACACATTATTGGGTTATACCCATTATAAACCTTTGCACAGGCAGAACGCTTCTACGATGAGTATGTCACCCATAGAAGAGTAGTCTTTTAGTAATCGACCTATCTTCTACCCTCTTCATTTAATTATTTGAATCAATGAGCTACTGTAATTAAATTAATATAATCTATTAATTGAGTTTTTATTTTAAATGAAACTAATAAAAAAATTGAACAATAAACACAAATAACGCGAGGTCGAGAATTTTGTGAATTGTGAGAGCGCGAACTTAACTGGTAATTCAAAACCACACAGGATCAGTTTGAAGTGTTCAAATATAATCCCTAAACTCAATTAATTCTAATTTCTAAAGAAGATATCTACCTTAATTTACCACTGACCATAAGTTAACCTTATAACATAAATCAAAGCAGGGTGATGTGATTGGATGTTTCGAAGTTAGCCTAAGGTTAAATTCAGTTCATCATTGTGTTAAAGTTAATTCTCGTAGAGTTTCGGATTTAAAAAAATTAAGGGATCATAATTAAGTGGATATTAATTTAAATGATAATGATTAATAAGTGAATGAAGTGGTAGATTTAGATCGATTATGCCTTTTAAATATTGTCTAAAAAACATATTTTTTTGTGTCATTTTAATCTAACGTCATTTCAAAATTAAAAACAAAAAAATGCAATCTTCTTCCAGAAAAATTCTTTTAGTTTCATAAACGATAACCCCCCCTCCCCATACTTTAAAGTAGTATTTTTATTCACTTTTATTTTATTTTTATAATACCTTTAATAAGTTGTTTAAATTTACTTCCTCCTTTGATAGACGACCATGGTCAGCCACTCTGTTGCACCTAAGTACCCCAAAATTACACAAATCATTTGACGGCGCCCACGATAGTGCTCTTTCAGAAATAAAACTAATAAATCAATATATATATATATATATATATATATATATTCTCATTTCCACCACAACACTAGAAAATGATTAATCATCCCATTTATTAATTAACATTGTAGTTTGACTGATTGATGAGTTAATCATCTCATTGTAAATTCAGAAATTTGTATTTTTGTTACATCCCAATAATAATGTTTCCAATGGTCTCTATACATCTTAGTATTTCTGGTATGCATAGAAAATAGAGAAATATGATCTTCACTCAAAAATTATATCTTCAATTTTGGATCACAGGGAACATATAATCTTTTTCAATCTCTTATAACACCTTCTACATTAATATTAAATTATAGAATCTTTACCTTCTTGACTAATTTTACCTTTTCTTGTAAAAAAGGATCTTATTTCTCAACATTGTTAATTATATCTAAACAATATGGGTTTAAGGATACATAAAAATTAAATTATATTTCTAAATGCACAATTTATATACCAACATTCATCAAATCATTTATGAATGGGCCATGTTCAGAAAAATTAATTCTTATTGATGCATTGTCTTTCTAAATTAAAGTAAAAAATGATCTATTTTATTTTTGTAGAATATAATGAATTCAGTTGTCATAATGCATAATCAATTCCATCTATATTCTAGATCTCATGTGCAACTCATTATGAGTGATTATATACATCAAAATTTTAGGATCAGTATATATTTCACACTTTAATATATATAAATGATGTTTCCAAAATTTTCAAGAAAATTCAATTACATCAAGTTAAAGGTCATTTGTAAGATAATTTAGATCATTAAGATTCAAATGATGTGAAGCATAAGAAATTAAAAGATTATACTATATTAAAACATAACCGCGTCCCTTAAAATAAGAGTCATTTTAGATGATAAAGCTATCATTTTTAGATTGTAGGGCCAAAAGTGAGATATTTAATAATCTTATTTTAATTATTGTAATCATTCTTAACATTATTTCATCTTGATGAATTTAACTCCTTTTTATGTCAATATAGTTTGTTTGCCAAATAACCTAGAGAATTTTTCAACAATACATCAGTAGTAACCCAGTATTCCAAGAGAATTATGAATTGATGTGAAATTTGTAGGTCATGGAGACTCTCAAGCACAATATTTGTAAATAGAATAGTAGTTATTCCATATTTTATTACAATTTCTCCCGATAAATAATTCTATTGTAACCAAATTATTATTTGATAAATTTACTATAAAATTTATTTTCTTTTATGTGTTGAAAAATAACCCCTAAATGTTTCCCATGATCATCCTATTTTTTATAATATATCAGTATTTCATCAAGAAACATAACCAAAATTTTATCCAAGAACTCAGGGAAAATTATATTCATAAGGTATGCTAATATTGTTCAATAAATTTTCAACCCAAATGGATTAAATAAAACTCATAATTCCCATACCTAATCATAAATTCCATTATTGTAATGAAAAAATCCTTCACCTTAATATGGTTAAAACCAAACCAATGATAAACCATTGAAATTTTTTGATCTCCTTGGATTTGATAAAACAAGTCCTTTATAATAGGAAACATATAATTATTCATAAAAATAATGCTATTAAATGATCTATAATCAATGAATATCTTCTTGGAACCATATTTATTTTTAACAAAAAAATAGGATCACCACATGGTAATGTTATTAGATGAGTCGAACCTTTATCAAGTAACTATTTTAACTGGTTTTCCATTACAAAAGATTATTCATCCATTTGATAATGATGTTTTGATATAATCATATCATTAGGTGTTTAGGTAATAGTAAATTAAATCTCCGGATAAAGTGAAATACCATTAAATTTATCATGAAATATATTTATGTATTAAATTAATATAATAACATCAACAATTTGAATATTCTGCATCATCTCAATAATATGGGGAATAAAACATTCATTTCCATCTTTAATCAATTTCTCTACTTCATGGTATTTTATCAAATGTATGAATTCATTAATTTATAAAAAATGATACTTATTATTAAAAATATCTTCTTTATATCTACAATATATCTTAGCATGATAAATAGAAAGCTGATTCATACCAAGAACAACATCAAACTCTACACGGGAAATATCAATAAAGTTTTTATATAAATATATTCGACATACAAAAACATGAATATTATTAAAGATTTTTTCCTTAATACATCATCTAAGTGTTTTTACAATATGTTATATCTTTATTAATAATTATTAAATATCTAATTTATTAATAAATTTCATAGAAACGAAAGAATGTGTAGACCATGAATCAAAAAATACATTCGCATAATCTGAATAACCAAGTAATTTACCTAACACCACATATCAAGATAGTATAATATATATAGATATAGTAGAAAAGGATTTATCCACACCATTGTTCTTGTGATTTTAAAAACATTCATAATTTACTTCAATATTTAGAAAAGTACTCATATACTGACCCATTTTATTACAATTAAAACAACTTTAACCCATTCATTCAATATTTGTATTGTCATTATTGTGATACATTTCTTTATAGTCATCATATAAATGTATATACATACCACATCAAAAAAATTAAAATATTTTATAAGATATTATCTTTAATAATTTTTACTACACTTGTCATAAGATAAAAACACTATTTTCTTACTTTTGAATTTATTTGATTGAGGTATCTCTGTTACCTACTATGTGGAACTATTTTTCTTTCTGTAGTCATAGGACACTGGATTATTGTAAAACTCCATTTCTACCTTCTTGGATTATTAAACAAGTTTCCCATTACATTATATACATGATAATAAAATTCCCTTCAATATCATTGATTTAATCCTCATTTAAAATGATTAAATTTTTTTATAAATATCCTTAATAAAATTTTGGGCATACCTACCCAATAGGGTGAAGTTTTTTTAATATAAATCCACTAAATTAGCCTCATTTTTCCTCAATTCAATGAAATACATTTCCATACTAATTAATACAACCTTAATAAAATATTTCTCATGGAATATATTCTTAAATTCATCTTATTCCAAGGAATAAATCTCTTATATTTCTCTGATATCATTAACCATTGAACACCAATTACTAGGATAACATTCAAATTGTAAATTTAAAGAGTTTAATTTTGATGTTATGAAGAACATTTAAATTTAAATATCCTCTCTAATTATTTAACCCATCATTAATCTATCATAGGGTTAGTAGGTTCACTAAATATTAGAGGTTTTTATTTCACAAAATGCTCCATTTTAGACGTGTTTATCTATACTGAATGAGTTTTTTCTCATTTATGGATTCCATCATCATTTATATCTAGTTCTAGGTGAGCCATCACAACAAAAACAACTAAGTTAAAAATCCAACCATTCTACCTTTCTAGTTTGGACAGGTCGTGTCCTCTAAATGCCCTTGTATTTAAAATTTTATGTTCCCCTTAGTGAAAACCATTTTTAATTGACATAGTTTAGATGAATAAACATGGAAGTATTCAATTTCAATATCATAATAACCACAAATTACAATATTTTTAGGTTACATACATACATTATCAAAAACTCTAAAATAATCTAAACCATTCTCTGATTTGACAATAAGGAATTCATTCTTATTTGACCTATAACATATCCTTTTAAGTAGTATTTATTTTTCAACATTTAAAAATATTTTTAGGTTTAGAGTTTTAGATAAATGGTTCATAAATCATATATAAGAAACCCATTACTTTAAATTTTTACACATCCACACAATATACATTTTTTAACAAAAAAAACTTTTAAAATGTAATAAATTTTCTTTCCATGAAAAATCTTCATGATTTTAAACTGGACATCATCGTTTTTCAAATCATACTTAACCTCTGTAGAAAATAGTTTTCGATGTGGTGAGAGTTGAAAAATCTTACATATAAAAAAGGAATATAACCCCCCCCCCCCCATGATTTTGTGGGGTGTTTGGGATGGGAGGGTTGATGGGCATTTGTCGAGCATTTGAGTCCACGGGAAGGTGATTTCTTTTCATTCATGACTTATAAAGAATTTCTTTATGTAATAAATATACATGTCAGATCAATTAAAAAAATAACATCAATAAGTGTTTTCATTCAACATAATAACTTTTTTTCCCTAATATTCATTTACTTGTAAATATATTCATCTTTACTGCACATGGTTTTTTTATAAAAATACATTATAAGAAAACATAAATTAAAAATCACAATAATATGGGTTTATTATAAAATATGAGAACCTTTAGAAATTTTTTCTAAAAACATAACTTTTTACCCAAAAAGGGAATAATTTTTACTTTAAAAAATGATCTTTATCTTACCATATGAATTCAAAATATTTCCCTAAAAAATCGGTAACAAGTATACAAAAGTCTTGAAGGTATCATCTTCCTAGAAACATTGCATGAACCCTTACAAATGGAATAACCTACATGGTCAATTCCAACATAATTCTCTAGAGAGAATAATCATATCCCACTGTATCTAAGATCTCTATCAGGTTCATTCATCATTATATATGTATTAAGCCTTCCATTCATTAGTAAATAATTTCCATGGACCATAACAAGCATGAAAAACTTTAAATATTTCATTTTCATTATCAATCTCATAAAAAATATCCTTTTGAACCCATAACTAAAAAATTCGAAGATATATATATATATATATATATATATATATATATTTGGTAAAATAATTTTTTCTAAAATAAAACAACAAGAACAAAGGGAAAGGGTTTTTTATTTTGAAAAAACATGTAATATCATAATTTTAAAAAATAAAATAATGTCTACTGAGGTGGTAAACATTATTTATGTTATATATGTTAAAATAGAACATTTATTTGGCCTTCTGTAAAGGAATTCAAAATGTTTGATATAAAATAAATAAAAATATTTCTTTTAAAAACCATTGGTAGAAGACAAAAAGATACAAAAAAATTATTATATAATACTTTTATTTCCATTTAAATTAATTAATAAAATTATTTTTTAGAATATGTAAATGGAAGAAAAATATTTATATAATAAGTCATTAAGAAATTTAAAATGAGGTTTTTAAGGTAAAGGGTCCCTTAAATGGAGTCTAACTTGTCACGTATATTATTTATATTCCCAAATAACAAAATTATGTTCATTATTTACTATATTAATTAATATTTTCTGGATTATTATTAATTTTATTTTACTTATACCCATGTTTTACTTAATTACATAACTGACTATGTTTATTTCAAACATTTTGATGATGTTTCCTTCATGAGTAAAAAATAAATTCAGTAGGTTGACATTGTTCAAATGTATCATGATTATATAATTTATAAAATCCTAATAATGTTATAATTATAATTTTTATAAATAAATTTTACTTTTTGAACAAAATGTGAAAAATAGTTAGAAAAAGGAATTATGAAACAATCAGGGTGATGGTAGGCCACACATATGAATTAGTTGCATTTCTAATTTTCAACAAACCTAAGGAAAATAAAGTAAGTATAATTTTTTATTTAAAAAATTATAAATATTTCATTAAAATAATATATATACAATACATACATTATTATATATATTTTTGATAGTCATTGATGGAAAACGAATTACATTGGTTTGTGAGGTGATAGTCCACCGCATACATAAAAGATGGTTTCATTCTTAAATTGATGGTAGAGGAGTTGGGTAAAGGTTATGGAATCAAAATTATGCTGTCTAAATATATAAAATATTATTATTTTATTATATATGAAGGTTTAATAGTGTTTTTAATGGGATAAATAAGATTTAAAAAAACATAATGTTAAGTTCATTATCTCTTCTTCAGAAAACCTCCTTAGGTTTGCACCTTTTCCCTGGTAAGGTAGGTATTATGATCAAACTAGTGGATCTAGGGCATGAGGATAAATGTTATAAATGGGGTTTTTTAGTTCCTATATGTGAAATTAGTAACTATTAGTTTTTATAAAATAAAATATGCAAGTATTTTTATATGTGGTGGAAAGGGAACACATAAAATTTTCCAAAATATTAAAATATATTAATGTATTACACAACAAAAATGAAACTAAAATTGACCATTTTAAAATATGATATTCGATAGATTATAAATATTTCAAAAAATAAAATTTAGAATATTTTTTATTTCATATTAGAACATATCTTTTTAGTTTTAACCCATTTACCCTATTTTAACACATACATTGAAAACTGTCTTTTTTTCAATAGTTACAATTTATAATAACCAAAAATGAAATTTCACTCATTAAAAAAAATAGAAATGATGATTGAAAATATTTAGTTCATTTTATCTAAACTTACATAATTTCCATAAATTAATTTTAAAATAAATGCTCAAAAATCAATAAAAACATTTTTTCCTAAAAAAATTCTTTTTTTATATATAAAAATTTGTGTATAAAAAATTCAATTATAATTTTGATTCCAATTAAATTAATAGTAATTTATTAATTAAATATAATTAAATATATTCAAATACCAATCCAAAATAGAATTTTATTTTTAAAATACATTGATAAATATAGTTTTCTTTAAATTAATATTTTCTACTATTCATCCAAAAAAGCAACATCTTTGGAAAATTCCCTAATAAATAATTTAATGCAAATTTTGACATGATAATATAAAAAATAAAGTTCATTTGGTAAAAGTAAAATAATATAATTTTAAAATTAATATTATAAATAAAACCATATGATATATATTAATCAATTTAGTAACAATAAAACTATTTAATGTTTTATTATAAAATTACATAGCATTCTTATAGTGAATATGAATCTGTAAAATATATTTATTGAATATTAATAAGGAGTGAAATTTTTATACTATTAAAATTACCTCTTTTATTAAATTAAGTATTTTAAAACCTAGGTAATACTAGAAATGAAGTAATATTATGATTTAAGGTTAATCATTTTATGAGTACAAAAAATCAATTTTTTTGAAAAAAAAAGTTATATAAATTTTCAATCAAAAAATGAATAGTTTAATTTAACAAAAAACATTCATGTATTATATTGTTTTATATAAAAGTTAAAATTAATTATTTTATAATGTTAAATTTATAAAGTGGAATTCATTTTTTACATAATCATTTCAAATTTCTCATCTGATGAATTTTTTGTTTTTTTGGAAGTAGTTGATTTTTTTAGTTAATACTGAGAAATACTTATTTTACAAATACATTCATTTTTATGATATTATAATGATATAATAATGAATTTGATTCTTAAGAAAAAAATTATAGACCAAATATATATTTAATAATTAAAATAATTCATTTATTTATATACTTATTAAATTATAAATCTATGTTTGAAATTTTCAAAATCAAAGTAATATTTTCACTCATATAAAAAATATTTTTTGGTCTTCTATTTTAATCATTTTTTTAAAATATTTTTTTCCTTAAATTTTCGTTTTCCAAGTCACATAGGTATCATGTTATTTATCCTAAACAAATTTATTCCCTGGTAATCACAATTACACTTTATTTTGGTGAAATATAAATTTTATGCTTAAAAAAGGAAATTTCATAAAAACCATTTTCATTGATTTTTATAAACCAATATTGAAATTCAATTACAGAAATTTTTTAAATTTAATCATTGAGAATTTGTACCTTATTTTAAATCACCATGTTAACTTTTTTTAATGATAACAATTTAATTTATATTCCTAATGAATAGTTATCATGGTAAAAGAGTGTAATCCTAGAGAATGTTTAAATGGTTAAAGAGGGGGTAAATAAGATATAAGGTTTAGAATATCACTAATTTTTGTAAAAAAAAAATTGGTTAGTTATTTTAGACATTAAATTATCCTATATTCTAAATTGGAAAAAATTAGAGCAACATTTCATGGTAAATACATTTATATTATTTTAAAGTTCTAAATATTTACAAACATGCCACACCCCGCCCATATAAAAGAGAGCCTCCTCTATTAACTAATTCATACACTTTGAATACTCTATCTATAAAAATATATCTGAAAAAACATCTGAAACTCTTCAATTCATGTCCTAGAGGTCTTATTATAACCAAAATACCAATTTTATGGCTTAATTTGTAATCCAATGTAATCTATCCAAGGATGAGTTATAAGACATAACCGTAGTCTTTAAAGTTTGTTTCTTATTCTAACTCCATTAAATATATCCAAACTATATTAATATAATTATATAATGATATTTTATATACTTAAATTTTATTATGTTTATTTAATGACTATTTTCTATCACCTTTCCATCATATGGGAAATGAAAACACCGCTCATGTGTATGTATAGACTACCACTGCCATTAAGCAATGTGTTCCATTTTTCATCATCACCTCATGTTTCTGGTTATAAATATATATTTAATGGATATAATTTTTTTTTGTGATATATATTTTATTCTATAAATAAATATATTATATACCTTCATAACCATCTATTTTTAATAAAATGATAATTTCGTTATTGTGTTGGTGCAGACTACCACCTCTAAGAATGTTTTTTATCATTTTTCATTAACTTCATACATGGATGGTTTTAAAATTATATTTAATATAAAAAACAAAAAATTATAAGATTATTTAGATTATATAGATTTTGTAACCATGAATTCTTTGACTATGGCCAACACACTAAATTTGTTTTTGGACCGAACGATATCAAAACATCCATCATAAACATAACTAATTTACTAACAAAATAAAACATGGTAATAAAGAAAAAAAGAATAATTATAATGAAATGAAAATGAAAATTTTCATTAAGAAATTAAATAATTAATATAATTTTATTATTTAGGAGTTATATAACATACTAAGTACGATAGGACTCGTGGTATATGGTTTTTCATTAAAACCTTGTTTTAAATTTTTCCTTCCAACTCTTTTTCCCCGATATAAATTATATTCAAATTGTTTCAATATTTTACCACTTTTTATTAAAACTATTTTTAAATTTATTTTAAAATATTATTGAAATTTTAAAAAGGTTTTATAAATGTATTCTTTTTAAAATTTTATATATAATTCTGTTTTGGATCATTTTACCAAAGTTCAAAAGAATTCGTTTTCTATTGTCTACTACAAGATATCATTTTCCCACTTTCATTGAAGTGATTATTTATCATGATTCCTCTATAATTTTCAATTTATTAAATTTATTTTTCGATTCCAATTATTCCAAGAATTTTTCATTTTTATCTTCTCAAAATAAAATTATTTTTATTTTTATTTTTATCAGATAATTAAATGGTTTTTTACGGGTTTATATGATTGTTCCAAGGGGCATATAATGAAAATGTGAAAGATTAAAAAAATTGTTCTAGATATGGTACTTAGGAATTATTTATGATAATGGTTGATATTAGGATATTACTCTCAACTCTATTGGATAAGGAATTAGTCTTCTAAGATAAAATATTGGAGACAACTGATTAGGTTACTCCTATTGAAATGGTTCAATGAATGTGTTTAACACAATTTTGAATAAGTTGACTTCAGTTGAATTCTTGTGTTTTATATTCTTTCTATGGGTTTTAACTGTTCATTTATAATTCTTTTGCTTTTACATGTGATTATTACTTATTTTATATGATGAAGGTTTATTTTGAAGAAAGTAAACATTTTTATATGTTTCCATATTTTCACTCAACTAATAGGTTTCCATTATTCATATATCTGTTGTTTGAATTTTTTAATCATCTGATGTTTTTATAAGTTTTTCATAGGTTCAAAGGATTTGTAAGAACTATAGCATTTTCAATCATTACCCTATGGTTTCATGTCACAAAAAAAAGAAAAAATGTATTGAATGAAACATGGGTATTAATTTAAGAATATGTTTTTGTGAAAGAAATACGAATTGTTTGAAAATATCTATCATATTTTATAATGGTATTCATAATTATATTAAACACTAAACCTAAAATATAATACTAATATAATAATTTTACGTATTTTCTATTAAACTCATTATAATGAATTATTTATGTTACCAGGTGTTATATTGTTAATGTGGTCACATATTCTCAAGGAGTTAACACCATTAAATTATCATGGGGGATTTGATGCGAATGCGCATGGTAGACTCCTATGTTTTGGGTGGTTTATTTCTCAACTATAATTAAAGAATAATGTTTCTAGTTTTCATAAGGTGTTTTTGGTGTTTTTTATCAATGGAATTTTTTCTAAATTATTATCAAATAGAAATTATGTAATGGGTTTTGGTTTCATTTTTATTTTTGTATTTTTTATAATGACGATGGAGTTTCAGTTACTGAGGTTGAAGGATGAGGAGGTAAATGGTGATTGTAACTAGATAAGTAGTTTTATTCATCGATGTCTAGGGGCTTTCTTGGTCATTGTAATGGTGTGATCCCATGGTTCATGGGATTCTAGATCACTTATCACATGTATTTTAATAGAAATTATTCTTAGGATCCCCATTATCCCATGTTTTTTGTTCTTAACCCATCTCTAATTTTTTCACCTGTGTTTTCTAATTTATAATTTCTATCCATAAATAGATTTTTTTATTTGTTTAGTTTGTGACTTTTATTATTGTCTTTGTTTTGGGTTCCTAGCTCATCCCTTGCTCTGTATGGTTCCCAAATAACCTTATATTGGATATTATTGAAAATAATAAATGTATTAGATAGATTTATTTGAAGATAACGTTCATCATAGAGTATTATAATTTGTAATTAAATTATAATATTTAAATTGGTAGGATTTCGTATAGTGATAAAAAAATATGATCAAGATACACGATTGAGGTTTTGTGTGCTAAATGAAATACCCAACACACCACATGGAGTGGTATGCACTATGTATTGTATATACTAGGTTTTAATGTTTCATATTGACTCCTCATACATTATTATAAACAAGATACCTATCTTGAAATGTTCATACATTGATACCTTACTTATAGTATCCTTTTGGCTAAGAAAATCAAGGAGTGGTTTGTCATGTTACTCACCATTTCATCGGTTGAGTTTAATCAAAATAGGATTCTTCCCCTTATATCGGAAGTAGGGCTTATAAACCCTCATTTTATATATAATATAGGAGTGTATGGTTGTACATAGATAATCCACATATGATGTTACTCTCAATTGTATGAGGGTAATGTGATGTAATCATTCATCAAGATGAATTGAATGTGATGTGTTTACCCATCCAATCGGTTTGTACTTGTAGAATTGGGAATGTAAGAGTTGATATAGGGGATTAATACACTATATCTCCTATGGTTACTCTATTTCTTTTAAAAAATAATTATATCATCATGTATACTTAAATATAATATAGATTATATGCATAGGTATAGAGATAAATTTAATTGATGGATATCATGAGAAATACCTTTGTGGCATGACTATATATAATGTTATTATAGTGTATTGTCTTTAATAATTTCTTAAAATTATGTAATTTATAAAAAATATCAATTCTAAAAAGTCTTGTGTGGTCATAATTTATGGTTAACTAAATTTGGATTATGTTTTATAGAACAAAGAGAGAAACTCTATAAGTGTTTTAGAGTTTATTATAATTTTTTTGTGGATGTATATTCATAAATTACTATATATTATGTGATACATCATAGATTTGTGAAAGTATATTGAAAAAATCTAAAATGTGTTTTGGATATTGTTTCATGAGTTATTGTACATGATACAATATATGGTGAAATGGTAAAAGGTCTATGATTATTCTTTCATGTGGGATATTACTAGAGATATACCTTTAATTCTAATATATATATGATAAATACTAAAATATATCATATGGTATGATATATTTATATCATATGGTACAAAATATCTGAAACTAAAGAATATTGTATTCCTTTTTTTAGAAAATAATAATTAGTTATATAGTGATATTGTATCACTACCTTATCTATATATTAGTGCACAATATATGAATATCATAAATATTATGGTACGTGTGACCTATATTGTATAATTAATAATAGGAAGTTGAATGTGTATAATTTCAGGTACTCTTTCACATAAGATCTCATTAAACATTTGTATTTCATATGATGAAATATTTGGGGGAATCAACTGAATGAATTTAAATTTTAAATTCAAGAATTTCTAAAAAAATTACAAATTGTTTGTAACTAATGACACTAACTGAAAATTTCATTTTATTTTAGTGAACATCCTGAATAATTATGTAATATCCTTGAGTGTTATATTATATTTCTATATCTGTAGAAATTGTGATATGATTATCTTTTGTATATATTTATTCTCTATGTGTCACATCTCTCTTCTCTTTCTTCCATTACTATTTAGAGGTACAAATATACCGTGGTTAAAAAAAGGATCCTACAAAAGTATTGGGTGCTTAATCAATCCATGGATACCCTATGTGTATGGAGTCCATTGGATACTTTTGTTTTATCATCATTAGGCATTTTATAAAGAAAATGAAACTTGTAAATCCTCCATGTATGATATTTTCTTCCTTTTATATTACATATGGTTTCAATTTTAAAGAATAGATGATATGGGTTATGGTTTCTTATATTTTCCTCTTCTTGAATAAGTGTTATCAAATTCTAAGAAACTCATCACTAAATTTAAAAAAAAACCTCTAACATGACCCTATAATGATTATTTAGAAATGGAATTGTATAAAAAGTGTATATGTATAATTGAGAATAATTACACTTATTAAGTTTCCCTTGGAACCCTAATTGTTCTAATGTGAATGGATAACGATAATGCATCCATATATGTAGTGGTTTGGCCATGAAAATACAAATTATCCCAAGGAAAGGACTCTACGACTAGTTATACTTTATAGATCACCATAAACATGATCTCTAAAATATTTTATTCGTATTTATTTTGTAACACGCATTACAAAATTTTATGTCATTAAGGACCACTAAGAAACATATCTCATAAAATTTAGACACTATAAGTATCAAAATTTAATATCATGACATGTCTTATAAACAAATATCTCAAATACATTTATATTGTATCCATATATACCATAATCACTTAAATAATAAAAATAACAATTTGAGGGGTGGGGATCATAAATTTATCATCCAATAGGACACTTATAATTTGGATATTGGGTTACACCCATCCTCTGAACTATAGTGGTGGTCGCATACTGAATTATGTTTCTACCATTAATAAAATAATAGAACATATAATATATTCATTTAATACCTGATCTAAATATATAACTAAATCCATAAAATCAATCATTCTTTCGGAACATAATCTAATTATTATCAACAAAATTCTGAAAAATAAAATCATTATACTCACATCTTGGTCTCAATATTTCCCATATTGTTGAGTCAAAATAGATATTGAGACATCCAGTTAGACTAATCATATTACACCTCTACCATTTAATTTCAACCCGAGATAGTAACTCATAAATAATGAATCCATACTTTTATTCATATATATATATATAATCATATCTTTGAAAATCAACCATCACAAATCATCTTGAAGAAACTTCAACATCAATACCTCCAAGAAGACCACTGCCTAAAACAAATTAACTAACACCTTCCACATAAATATATATACATATATATATATAACCTATATGAAAACTGCATATCATCAAGGAATTCACCATTTTATTTCTAAAAATGTACTATGGAAACAAATAATTAACTCAATGGAAATGTTTCCAAATCACCATATAGATCATCAATATCAAAAGTTGATAAATATAATGGAAAATGAACCCTTTAGATATGATTTTTGCAATCCCTTTGTACTCTACCATTTTTATCTTACCTTCAATAACTCTATGTCCAACACAAGCTCTTTGGTACTCAACCTTATTCAAGATACAATATAAGAATCAAACTTATAAGGACCATTAATATTTCAATGTAAGGGAGTGAAATATTTATAAAAAATGTGTATATACGAATGAAAACCCTCAAGATCAAAACATATGGATCAATGAAGGAATACCTCATATTACTTTGATAAAATAAAGTCACTAAGGAATATCTAGAGGAACGCATATTTGTTACCATTAGTAAAACAAATCATGGGAATTAAACCATTTATAACTCACCCTTTGGATTATTCTAGAGTGAGTGAGACTCTTCACTCTGGTCATTCTTCTTCTAGAATTTTCATTTCAGTAGTGAATGGTTTTATATAAATGAATTCATTTCTGAAAGGTTCCAAGGTGTACAGTGAAATATAATGGAAGTCAATGTGCATAGCACTATTTTCACTGCTATTTTATAGACCCTGTCGGATTCCTGAAACCATTCTCGAATGAGTTCCCATCACTCACTTATTTTTCTAAAGATAAGAATGTGGTCTATGATTTTTGAACTGTGATATATGCTGAAAAATGGTATAAACTCTCTTACCCTATGACACTTTCTCAAAAGATCCTACATTGATATAAAAAATTGACAGGGTATTAGTTGGAATGCTTTTATTAAGGGCATGAAGCTCAATGTTGATAGGTCGTATATGAATGGAAAGATGAGAGGGGGAGGTTTTCGAAGAAACTCAAGGGGTTTGGATTTTATTGGGTTCAGTTATTTTTATGTTATGGGATACTCATTGGGTGTGGAGTTTAGGGTGCTTAACATTGGTCGCACTCTGTGTAAGAGGATTTATATTCCTGTAATGGGTTTCAAGAAGGACTCAGAGGATCTGGTCAGAATTATTTAGTGAAAATGTGATCCGCCATCGAACATGGCATATACTTCTAGAATATACTCACTAGATTCCAATTTTGGCTAGATGGTAAAGCACATTTGGTGATGATACAACTTCTCAAAAGATTATCTTTCTCTTGTTGGGAGGTCGTATGAATCCCTTATCATCTTTAATAGATTATATTATCTTCCTTGTGAATGTAAGATTTTTTTTACAAGGGGATTCCCATGGACTTCACTATTTTAGGCCCCCTAGAGGCCTCTCTTTATTTATTTAGGTGGGTGATGGATCCCATTATTAATAAAAAGTCAAATATTAGTCAGTATTACATTGCACAAGTAATTCTTGAGAACTATAATAGCTTACTGCCTTTAGAAACATGTAAACATAAACACTAGTCCATAAGTGAGATATATCATCACCAACTGTGTTCTTAATAACTAGAACACGTATTAGACATATCATAAATAATACATATATTCATAACCAGGGGAAAAGAAACAAAATAAACTATGATATAAAATTACTAGTAAGGGTAAACAAGGTAGATATGTAAGAAATACATCATCTTAAGGGTGTGAGAATAAAAGAATAACATTTGAAAACCATACTACTTATATCAAAGAACATAATGATGAGTCATGGCCTAATGATTGAAGTTCATAAGACAACATTTTGAGGGAATAAAAGAACATGATCCATTAGAGTATAAGATATTGAATTTTTGGCATATACATAAGCATAGAAAATTATTTCTGTATTAGTCAAGTCAAACTACAAAGGCAATAAGAGTGAAAAAAATCCTTGACATAATTGGGTTCAATCCCCATTTTATCCTTTTATTAATAAACCAGGTTTAATTCCCATTCCAAACATGTATTATTAAACCTGTTTCACCTCCCATTATGGTCTTATCTATATAATGAGATATAAATCAGTACCCAATGCATTTTAGGGAGATATATATCTCAACCATAAAATAATTAAATCATACATATGTGTGACACAATATTATAAAAATTCATCATATCATAATCGATGAAATGAAATGGGTATCCTGAAGATTTCATCATATCATCACTCATGGAAAAGGTACATGTTTCATAGTTAATTCATCATAGAAAAACCCTTGAAATGAATCTAGTTTCATAAGAATTTTCTCAGGGTATAACACATAGAAAGGAAACATGTTTCATAAACATCATTATATAAAAACATAAATTATTCATAGAAAGATTAGGAATGGTATCCATGGATCATATCTTGATTAAGGTATAGGTAACACAAAAAGGAAATATTAGATGGAAAATAATTTCAATATTAAATTTAAACTTTTATTGATGAAAAAAAATACCTATAAAATCATTTCCAAAACATTAATCGTTTTGAGAATCCATTTATTTGAAAATAACCTTGAATACATATAAATGCAAATTTAAAATCATTTAAAGCATTTCTTGACAAAGATATCCTTTTCATATTTAAAAAAAATTAAAATCATAAAAAAGATGAATACTTTTTTCTTTCAAATTAACCTTGAAAACCTAAAAAGTAATATTTTAATAAATTTTGCGTCATGATGCTGCAAAAATTTTCTCATATCGTACACATTAAAATGAACATTCCATTCAAATTTTTATGAAAATAAAAATGGAAATTCTTTTGGAAAACCATATGAAGAATCCAATAAATATTTTTAAAAGTGAAAAATGGGTAAAATCCCATTATAAATTATAATAGTGTAATAAATAATTTTTCAAAACATTTTTATAAAACATAGTTTTGGAATAAAATTGATTTTTGACCAAAGATATATATAAAGTCAGATTTTCATAAAAATATTTTCTAAATTATATTAGTTGAAAAAGTATTGAATAAATGGTAAACATATATGAATATGTCATCTATAAATTGTTTAGAATAAAATTATGGAAAATTATCTAGAGTTAGATCATGATATTTCATCATTGGTTACTTAACCATAAACAATCTTCATAAACAGTGAGATTGTAACATAATACTCTTTCCACTCTGGTAACATTAAATCATAATGCTAATGAAGGGATAACATAAAATGAAAACTAAAATATCATAAGGATGAATAAATTCATGATATTATATTTCAAAGGGTTTGTTTATACACATCGTGAAGTATTATAGGTGCATTACATAACGTACGTCTCAAAGAAGAAAAATTGAGACAAAATCCCTTACCAATTTGTTAAATTTTGAACAGTAATAACTATGAAAGATAGATAATAAAATAGAGATTTAAATCCAAATAATTTTAAATATAATAATAATAAAATAATTTCATGGGAATTATATACACCAAATTCATGGAAGAGGTGTTGAATATACCTTGTGTCTCACAAAAGTACAAAATGAGATAGAAATCCCTTACCATATGTATTGACTTCCGTATTAATCCTGAAAACCTATTTTATAATATATATTATTTACTTACACATATATTAAATAATAATATTCGTTATTATAATATAATTTATTATTTTATTATGAATTTTTCCCCCTTATTAGTGATTCTTTATTAATGTTACGTTTTGGGTAATAACCGCTTTGTTTTTCGTATGTGTTTTGATTGGATATATTTTGTGTCTTCTTACCTTAATAATGATTTTAGAATATCCATAATTATAACCATTATATTAACACCATATATAAATAATATATATTTATATTAATGATAATATTTAAAATATAGAAATAGGAAAGGAAATACAGAGTTTATTGAGATATTACATTTTACGTATGCATGAACGTTGGTTCCATCCTCAGGTTGGAACGAAATAAAGAAAATTAAATGATATATTATCATTATTGAATAATTTTTATATATTATATATAACATATTTTTATTAAACTAATCCTCAATACATTCCATGTAATCCTTGAATGAATCACATCACTTCACAAGGCTGTAGTCTACCATACACATGGACGACGTTATCCTATTCGCAAAAAATGGAATGTATGAATATATGTGTTATATAAAAATTAAATAATCATTAAAAAATTATACATATTACATATATATTATATATAATAAATAATTCAATCATTATTACTATACTTTAGAAATGGTAATGGAAAAATGAATGACATCGGTTTGCGAGGCAGTAGTCCGTTGTACACACGAACGATGATTTTGTAACCCATTTCATGTAAGTGGATATGATATTAAGACATAAAATTTATAAAAATATATAATTATATATAATATACTTACACTGTTATATTATTATTATATAAAAACAATTTATAGTGGCTTTTGGAAGAAAATAAAATAAAAATGCTCGTCGATTAACAAACCTCTTCTTCCGGTAATGTATGTTGGTTTTCACTAAAAGCCTTAACAGGATGTATTGACACCCAAAATAATGCATCTAGTATGAGAGGGGTAATTTGGGATGTTAATTGGGAAGGTCTTGTCATGACATAACTGGTTTTATTATTTCAAGAAGATATGATAGACAGTGACCATTTATATGTATGGGAGTGGACAGACATGGTATTTTTAAAATAAATTAGTGCTCTCGTGTCTTTTATATGTCCCATAGGTATAAATTAATCCATTTTAAATAATTAAAGGTGTAATAAAATAAATATTTCTATCCAATGGTCTTTATACAATCTTTTAGGTTATTTTACCATTTTCTTTTCAGTTTAACCCCTAGTAAACCCCTCTTTACGTTAAATGTGATAATTAGTTTTTTCTGAATTCACTATCCATTTAGGTAAAAAAATCAAGTAGAAATTATTATAAATTTTAAATTATTATCATTATAAATATGGAATCCATTATTCTAAATTGTACTAATATAATTGGAAAAAATTAACATAAAATTAATCTGGCGAACATAATTAGAATGAAAGTTTTTAAAGAGAAAAGGTCTAAAAGTTCACAAAGATTTTATATGTATTTTCAATGTGAAATTGATTTTTATGACCTCTATTTTATGGATAGTTTCATAATTTAACTAATTATATTATAAAATAAATTTAAAATATAACATAACCTTTTAATATATTAAATTAAAAGGTAGTTTTCAAAAAAAATTCAGTATTTTTCAATATTTAACAAGAAATTGATCTTCTCAGAAAAAACCAAAAAATAAAGCCTAAGATAATTTTTATATTTTGAATTAAAAATTAAAGTTTATTTAATCAAATATATTTTCTAAATGTCTAAAAAAATTAATTTTTTTATTATTCCCATAAAGTCATAAAATAGATTTATGAGAAAATAGTGTTTTTAAAATATATAGACTTTATTAAAAAATTAATTATTTTTTAATAATATTTTTTATTTATAGAAAAATGTTATACATAATATTTAAAAATTATATATCACTATTCATATAACAAATTTAACAAGTAGGTTATAATAAACGTGTTTAAATAAATATATTAATAATATGTCTTGATTTCTTTAAAACTCAATGTCATGTGAAATGCCATCTAACTCAGTGTTTTATATAGTGTAAGATTAACTAGGTTATTTTTATAATGAAATCATAATTTGGAATTCTATGTAACAAAATACATCAAAAAAAATTATTTTACTCGAAAAATCCTGAAACCTCTAGGTGTTATATTCTACCCACTTAAAATGAATTTAACAATAAAAAATCATCATTATTATAAAAATAAGACTACTTATGTCCCATCATATCCCTAGGTTCTGACATAGCTTCCTCAAACTAGTGTTTTCAGTATAAAACTCAGAATTGGTGAGTGGTATTGTCTCATAGAATGTTCTCTATATAATCTATAATCTCTATAGTTTACTCCTCAAATGAAAGATCTTACTTCAATGGTATAAACTATGATTTAAGTATATATGAAGGGTCAAATATTTACTTTCTTAGAAAATAAACATGTAACACATCATGAACTAGAGAGTTGTTTTCTGGAATCACTGAGAGATTGTTTTCCATCCCAATATGATCAATAATTTAAAAGAGAGGCGTGTACCTAAGTATTAGTTTCCCTTTCATCATGAATCTCATAACATTATTCCATAGATAAATTCTTAGAAAAAACTTATCCCCAAATTCAAATTCTAGACCACATCAGCAATTGTCAGCATAACTTTCCTATTAATTTTGATCTACAATGATGTTATTCTGAATTTATCTCACCTTATCTACCATTTATTTAGTCATACCATATACCAATATATTTCATTCCCCAAATTCATTCTATTACATTGGATATCTACATTTAATTCCATATATGTATTCATAATGGTCAATATGAATTATTTAGTGAAATTTATTATTGTAAGAAAACTCATCTTAATGAAGGTGGTGCTCGTAACCACCATTGAAATCTAAATAACATGATCTCAACACATCCTATAGGGTTTGAATTTTTCTTTCAAAATAAACATCAATTTTAAGATGATACATAGTGTTTAAACTCAATTATATGTCAAGAGATTGTTGAATATGTCACCAGAACATTGAGGTAAACATCAGATCATGATCAAACAAAATAGAATGTGGCACTCTATGAAACCTTACAACTTACGTAATGTATATCTTGTAACACTTATCCAAATATCATTTTTCATTGATAGTGATGATGTGTGTTAACATAGTAATGAAATCAACTACAATACATATATCATTATTCCATTTACATTTTTTTAGGAGTCCACAAAAAAATCCTTTTTGATGTTCTTTCATTTCCATTCTAGTATAGTTAATGGATGTAGTATCCCCTTATAATATTTGTTTTTGACATAAATTACTAACATACTAAGCACTGAGATACAAACTATATGTTATCTCTCTTCAAGGAATCCCACCCGAAGTATTTTTCCCAATCACTATACATATTCATACTTCTATAATGGATAGAAAATAAAGAATTATGAGTTTCCTATAATAACTCCTTCTTCAATTTTGGTAAGAAAAGAAATAATACATGGTTTGGAGACCGTACCATTCCGTCATGATCAATGTTAAACTCAAGAGCATTTCTAACCTTCTTTTGCTGCTCTACATTATCCTTCTATTGCATTTTAATATTCAATTGGAAGGATAGTTGGAAATTTAATTTAGAAAGATACTATTTTTACCCTTCTTAAGGATTTATATATCCATGCTTTGAAAATCAGTAAATTATAGATATTTTTAAATATGCTTTATGGATAATCTATCATGATCCTTTTGACTAAAATCAAAATCCATGTTGTTTGATTTCCCATGGTGGTAATGTATTGATCATTCAGAATATTTAATTAGATATAACCATCTTATTTGGTGTATATTAATGTCCTTTTGTGTAAATTTTAACATTAATATTTTAGGATAGATATATATATCAAATGTTTCTCCATAAACATAATTCATCAATATTTTAAATGAAAAAACTTATTCTAGATAACTCTAAATCACAAGATTCATAATGTTTATCACGAATCCTCAATAATCATGAGGATTAAACAATAACCATGTCATTTTTCATAAGAATACATCCTAATACCTTCTTGGATACATCAATATTGATTAAAAACCCTTCCCCACTATAGGGTAATGTAATCATAGGTGTGAAAACTAACCATCTCTTTAGTTTCTTGAAATTTTCCTCACACTCACCTGTCTAAATGAACATGGATCCCTTCTGAGTTTACATTGTCAAAGGATTGTATTTCAATGAGAAATTTTCCACAAATCATTGATAATATCCAAATAAGTCAAAAAATCAACGGATCATAGCTATAGTTTTTGGTTTAGACCAACATTCAATATATTCTATCTTTGATGGATCTTCTGATATACCATCTCTTGAGATTATATAACCCAGAAAAGAAATATTTTACTACCAAAATTCACATGCTCTGAATTTTTTCATATAATTTATCCTTCCTTAAAGAATTTAGTACAATTATATATTAGTATTCACTCTCTTACTTGACCTATTAATAGATAATAATATCATATATAAAGACTACAAAAAACTAATCATAGTAATATCTAAATATGTTATTCAATAAAACCATTAATATTGTTGTGGTATTATAGTAAGACTGCTTGGAGTCACTATATATTAATCATTATTATACCTTACATCAAAATTCATGTTATGTATATAACCCTTTTTCCATCAATTTATGATATCTAAAATGAAGTTAAATATTAAATAAGTATTCATCTCTGAGTAGTTAATCAAAAAAATTATCAAAATTGGGAAGAGGGTTCTTATTGTTAATTTTGATCTTGTTTAGCACCTGATAATCAATGTAGGGTCTCATTAATGCATCTTTATTTTTTTTAAATAACAGGTTCATCCCAAGGTGATTCACTTGAACAAATTAATCCTTTTTCTTGGATTTTCTGGAGTTTCATCATCAATTTGTTCAACTCAATTGGGGACATTCCATAGAGATATTTTAAAATTGGAGTAACATTGGGTATTAGTTCTATTAAGAACTCAACATCATGTTTTGGTTTAAGAAAAGGAAATTTTTCTGAAAATAAAAATCCCTAAAGTACTAAATAATATGAATATCATCGACTTCATGTTTCCTCTAACCATTTGAGATAGAAACACCTTTAGAATGGGAATAAAGACATATACAACGGATGTGATCTATGTTAGAAGCTCATATTTATCATCATATTGATAGTTAATTAATTGTTGGTTTAGAATTTCAAATATTACTTCCCTTCCTCGACAATTAATGTGCAATTTATGCAGGCAGATCCAATCAATGCCAAGTAATACATCAAATTCAACAAGAGGAAGAATGAAGAGAATTACAGGAAGCACATTCCCACCAACATCAACAGGAGAGGAATAATATACATGCCATTAGATCATCTCACCATTAGGATTTCTCACTACTAATTCCATGTATAATAATTTGGGTGGAATCTTTATACCATTATAAAATTATTTATATATGAAATAATGGGTAGCCCTATAGTGAAATAAGACATTACCATATCTATAGTGGACTGTAAGCATACCTTTAACAACATTATTATTGCACCCTATGTTTGAAGCATTGATTGCATGAGACTTCACCATGTTCCTCATATTAAGAGTTTTCTAACATCGATTATCGTCATTAACCCACATGATTGGGAACTAGTTAGAATAATTCCCATTATCCTTACACATGAAGAACTAAATTGAGGGAGGTTCATTCTATGTAGATTTATCTCTATTAACTTCATTCACTGACATCTTACCATCACTTCAATAATAAATTTACAAATAACCTTCCCTTACACACTTAAAACATTTAATAGCCCCCCAAATAGAATTTCTCTTATGATTTTTACCACACTTTGAGAAGAAATGAATTCTAATATTCTTATTTCCATGGTTCTTATATTTTCTTTTGAACTCCATTTTCATTTTCTTGTAAAACCATGAGATTGATACATAACTACAACCTCCATTTACACCATGACAGCACATAGAATAATCTCTTCATAGATAATGAAGTCTCTTATGAATAATTCCATTTCGAGGCTTGGTTTAATGCCACGAAATAATTGATCAACCTTACTTTTAGTTTGGATGATAATACCAAAATTGTACCTCACAAGTCTCCTAAAAGTTTCCTCATAAGTACCAAAATATTCATCATCCTTTTGTTTTAGCTCAAGGAACTACTTATCCATCTTTATATGATGAATATATGGAATTTACTTGTTGAAAAATATGTTATTGAACTAATCTAAATCCATGGAGTCAATTTCATTATGTTGCCTCATATTATTGATTAGAATCCCACAATGATATGCTTCACCATCCAATTAATAGAGAGGAAAAATCAAAATCTCATGTTCCAAACACTAGACTATGGAAAATATCATTTTAGTGGTACAAATCCTTTATTCAAAAACTAGTGGATCAGAATACCCACTAAGATAAGTTGGACATTTCCACATGAATTACTCAATCGAATGTTTCTCCCTCCTTTGTTTGTAAGTTTGACATGATTCATAACATTGAATCTTTTGTGATCGTAGCAACATGATTTTTCATTCCACCTCGCGCAAAATATGGATTTTCTAGAGGAAAATCATTCAATATTCCATCACACTCATCATTAAAAAAGGTCCTTTAGGTTCCATCCATTAACTAAAAAGAAAACTATTATTGTAAAAAATAATAATCATAGAGGGGAACAACATAATACTGAAAAATAACTTATCGTATATCTAAATCATAACATCTTATTTATTAGTATTTGGAAACCAAAGGTTTATTCATGGACAGTCATCGTCATATTCTATTTAAATCCTTCATCATGGTTCATAAAATGTTTTTTATTTTCAATTAATATCCTCCAGAAGTATCAAAATATTTTTCGAACTATCCATGTTGTTGACCACCAGTTCCTGATCGTTTCTAGCTTAATATATTGTTTTTTGGGGGGTTTACCCCTAGGTACATTTGTGCTAGATCCACATTCACCAATAGTATCCAAGAAGGAATGTATTTCTAAAAAAACATGGTTTATCCTACTAAAATTCCATTCAATTTTTCTCTACTTGGACACATCCTTAATCTTATAAATAGACATGTCGTTATGGATCTCTATAACAATCCTTCTTTTTATTACATACTTAAACATGATTTATTACATAAAACATTCTGTTGATACAACATATAAGATCAAGAGGTATAGTGTTTTGGGGGTTTAGGAAAATTACATAACAACTTAAATCATAGAATGCAGCATCTTATTGAAAACAGCCTTCACATGGCCACTATATTCCCTCGTACTTAGCATTGTATGGGATAACCTGAGGACATGAATAAGAAAATGGTGAGCTGTAAAGCCTTGTTATGAATAAGAATGGAATAACATCAGTAATAAAATACATGATAGCTGATAGTAATATCAACGGATCATAAGAAACACATGAAAATATAGGCATGATAAAAATGATAATCATAACATAGAGATGTGGCAACAACACTTGACATGGTATTAGCATAACCCAAGGCTCATTGGGCATGGAGAATGAGTAAACCCTCATTGCACTTGAATCACGAGTAAACACTCGTTACAATTGAATTAGCTTGTGTCAACACCCACTTCACATGACGTGTCATGATACTATAACTTACCCAATGCATTGGAGTGCTATCAGGGAACACCCTTTTGAAACATTTCATTTCATGCATAAGTCTGCCACATGGATCATAAAACATGGATTCATTAAACATCATCAGTTATTCGAATATTAAAGAATTTTTAATTCATACATATTACTATATAATAACTAAGTAAATGTTCATAAAGGTGAATACCCTTGATATAGAAATGGGTATGATATTCACTACACAATGACTTTGGCTTGGAAGAACGTGCTGCAATTTCATCAACATAACAACATGACATAATAATTCATAAAAATGGTTGTGATAGAGAAAGGGGTGTCTCATCATATGTACATGAAATAGACAGTAAGGGGGCCATACATATACATTTACAAACATAATTAATGGAATTTGGATTCATAATAAAAAATAATTGCATGAATGTAAATGAGAAGCGAGAAATTCTTTACGGAATTTTGGCATGGTAATAGGTGTACATGGGATGAATTAATGAGAGAGAAAGAGGTCAATAATTATTTCAAACATAACTAAGAGAAAATAAAGGAGGTTTGAAATCATATCCCAATATTTTTAATTGAAATTTAAAGGGTATTACAATATAAAGAAACATGGATTAAAATAATAAAGGATGGAATCCCTTACTTGGAAGTGTGATCCCAATGGCTTGGGAGGGGCTTGAGAGAGGCTTCTTGGGAGCATGGGGAGGCTTGGAAGGACTCTAGAGAGATGAGGGCAGAGGATGGATGAACTCCAAAGGCTTTGAGTGAAGAGGAAGTGGGACCTTGGGTGGGATTATATAGGAAAGGAGATAAAATTCTTTATTATTTAGGTTTGGGACACCACAACTTAAACTAATCAAAACTACAAAACAGACCATGGTTTTTGCCCATGGTTTTTTCAAAAGGGGAGTGTAAATCAATATTTTATAAGGAGAATGGACGAATTTCGTAATATAATAGGGTTTATTATGTGGAGGTGAGTCACACTATCTAGGAAATTAATTAAAAAAGATAATATAATTTATAAGCCATGGAGGGTCCACTAAAGATTTGTAAAATAAAAAAACAAACAAAAAATAATATTAATTTAATGTTAAAACATATATTGGCCGAATATACAATTTATATTATTTTATTACATCACTATTGGGTCATTAATATGTCATGAAGCACATTATATATTTAAACAATATTTAATTTTTACCCAAAAATTCAACTGTCTCAGAAAATTATGGAAAATTCATTGTTGGATAATTTTACATCCTGATTCCCAAAATAATATTCATTTTATATAAATAATTTACTGAATATTTGAATTTTAACTATTATAATAAAAACTGACATTTATCAAAAATTCATGGGTTTGGAAAAAAATAGGTTTCAAACCATAATAAAATTTGCAATTTTATTCAGAAAAATTATACAACCATTTATACTAAAAAAAGGTAATTTATAAATAATAATATTTTTTTAAAATATTATTTAATTCAAAAATCCATTAATTTATCAAAATATATTCCTTAGTATAATATTAATTAAAAATACTATTGGTGATTTTAAAAACTATTTACCAAGTAACACAAATAAAATGGATGTATATTCTCTATAAAAAAAATAATGTATATAATCATATTACTTGATTCTTGTTACATAACCCCTTATGAAACCCACATATGACTGAAGGGTAAGGTGTGTGATGGTGGAAGACTCTTGGGGTGGCTAAGATAACCTCTCTCGGGTGGTAATCTATATCAACTTCCACTTCTCCTGTAGGTTATTCCACTCAAGCTTAATGTATTCATGCTCTTCTTGGGCATAGTCCAGTGCAAAGCCCAATGACACCCCCTCTTTTCCAAGCTTTGACAAATGGTCTTTATATAGGTCAAGTATACTAGATAAGGCCATCGCATCCTTTGTCTGAGTAAATATGATTTGTTAAAGCCCAATATTTATACTAATCAGGTGATTACTATTCAATGGGAATATTAGAAATAGTAATAATTTTAAATGGTATTTTAAAATCCAAAAACATAAAAACAAAGAAGTGCATAGGTAATATAACCATTTCACATAATTATACATTTAATTATATTAAAATAAATTTCCATTAATAAATGTTAGGGTCATTACAATCTTCCCCCCTGAGGAAATTTCTTCCTCAATGTTTCATCTTCCCACACTAAACGATATGTGGGTAACTTTACTTCATCACTTCCTATGATTCCCATGTTTCTTATTCAAACGTATGGTTTTGCCACAACACCTTGATGAGGGGTATTGTCTTATTTCATATAACTTATTTTCTATTATCTGGGATCTTCTCTGGTTGCTCCTCGTAAAGAAATTATCCTCTAAATGTACTACCTCTGAAGAGAGTACATGTGAAGGTTCTGGTATGTACTTCTTTAAGAGGGATACATGAATGAAATCATGTACTTTTTCCATGCTAAGTGGAAGTTCTAGTCGATAATCCACCGCCCCGACATGATCAAGAATTTCAAAGGGGATGATGTACCTATGACATAATTGTTGAGTCAATAAGGTTTTCCTTATGACTTTTCCATTCCTTCTTGTTTTGAAAATCACAAACACCTTACACTTAAGAAAAACTATATTTTACTTCTATAAGGAAAATTTCCTTCCCAAAAGAATTTTCTCCTACCATATTTTCATTCCTCATATCAATATGTTTCTTAAGTATAAAAATTGGATTCATACCTAAAACCTTGAAATCATATAATACTTAGATGTGAAGCATTTTGTTTTTAGGATCCCAATTTTGGATACAAACTCTAATGAAGTTCTACTCCGAATTCTGGATACAAACTCTAATGAAGTTCCACTCCAAATTCTGGAGACGCACACTAATGAAGTTCCACTCCGAATTATGAATACAAACTCTAATGAAGTACCACTCTGAATTCTGGATACAGACTCTCATAAAGTTCCACTTTGAATTCTGGATATGAACTCTCATAATGTTTAACTCCGAATTATGGATATTAATTTTAATGAGTTTGACTCCGAAATTCTGTGATTTCGACTCCGAACTTCTACGAGTTCGACTCCGAACTATGTAAGTTCAGATTCAAAATTTGAGTGAAACCAGACTCCAAATTCCCTTAGAAAATCAGACTCTGGATTTCTATAGAATTCCGGTTCCAAATTTCTATAAAACATAATCCAAATATCTCTTTATTATAGACTCTGAATTCCATTTTCATTAGACTCCGAACTATTATTTTCATACATTCCGAACATCAGTTTTGCTTATACTTATACTTGTTTCATTACAAAAAGATGTCGTTCTTTCAATTATTAACTTACCATTGGTTGAGTGATTGGTGTACAAGTCCCTCCGAAATTCAAGGAGAAATATGACCATTGGAGGAGGGAGCTGACTGTTGAAGCTGTGCCTATAAATAGGACCTCATTTGAAATTCGACAACACTACTTTGACAGATATTTGAGATCTGCTCTTACATGTTGTTGAAGTGACTTCTAGAGAGAGAGGCTCTTATCAACTCTCAAAGCTTCGTGCAGAATGTTTGAATAGCTTGTTCAAACTTTGACTTATGCAGACTTACTTCGTGTGACTCTGAAAATTGTTGTGTACAATCGAGGGCTTCCAGAGATAAGAAGACAGAGGTTCCAACACCTTTATTTTGAGGGCTTCCTTACTGAGGAAGACAGCGGTTCCGACTATATTAAAGTTGAGGTCTTGTGGGTATAGCAAGACAAACTCCGATCTTCATATCGAGGGCTTACCCTAGTGTGGGTAAGACAGGATTTCTTGAAAGTATAAATCAAGGGACCTTTATCTAAGGTTATTGGATACCCTTATCTTTGGGTTAAAATAGATATTGTTTGTTAGTTGTAGTTTTACTACTTGTTTTTCTGCTTCATTTTTTATTGATAACGAAAGTATAACTTTTTTATACTTCCTTACATGAACTCGGATATAGTTAGATTCTATATGCTTTAAGGTAGAATCTTAATCCTTGTATCTTTAGTTAAGATCCATTTTTGGAATCACTCTTCTGAAATCGATCAAGTATTTAGTACTCATAGAGGTCTTTTGAATTGTCTTGTTTAACATTGTTAAACATAACCATTCTAAAATTTAGTAATGGAATTTTTAAAAGCTAAAATTCACCCCCCCCCCCCCCACACTCTTTTATCTGATAATCTCATTCTTATTTCCATCATACGTTTGATATTACAGAGTATATCATACTCAGAGTCATACCATCCTAAAAATTGGTATTAGAGGGTTTGGTTCAATCTTAATTAATCTTACGATTAGATTCAGAAGATATTTATCGGTATTGAACATTTCATATTCATATTTCCAGATTCATTCGTTTAGGAATATTTTTTTTTGGAATCATAGTTTGGATTCACTACTACATAAAGATTCAATTTTTTTTCTTTCTTAGAATATTTTCCTTGTTTACAAACTTTTTCTACTAACATGTTTGTGTCTCAAAGATTTTCTTAACAAAGTGAGGTCTAAATGTTGGTTCTATAGAAAATCTAAATCATACCAAACCACATATTTTTAATGGTAATGATTATGAATACGGGAGAGATCATATGAAGACTATCATTATTAATACTGGGGTAGATAACTTTGTCATGATTACTAGTGGAAATAAAATCCCTCATAAAGCAGATAGTGCTTTTACTAATCAAGAAAAACATGATTACCAACTCAACTATAAGGTATGAAATACTTTATTGTGTTTAATGACTAGGAACATATATAGCCAAATATTTTCTTGTGAAACAGCTAAATGTATATGGAAGAAACTTGAAGTTACTCATTTTGGTACATCCAAAGTCCTAGAGACAATAATAGCTATGTTGAGAGCTGAGTATCATGGTTTTAATTTTCCTTATAGAGAACCTATAAGAAAAGTACATCAATGGTTTATGACCATAGTGAACAGCTTACAATCAATGGGAGAAAAGGGTTTGGATGATACGGCTCTTCTGGATAAGATTATAGATATTATACCTAATGAGTGGTAATCAAAGAGGACTACAATTGATGAGTACAGAAAGGTTACTAAAATTTCACTTGATGAACTATTTGGGACACTTCTTCAACATGAGACAAGAATGAAGAGGGATGTTGATACCATAAAGAAGAAGAATTGGAATGGTAGTGTTGATTTTACTACAACTTCAAATCACATGAAAGATAAGACTCCTGAGAGAGTAACTAGATCCATGTCTAAGAATGTTACTATCCAATCCGGATCTAGTGAGAGTGAAGTCTCAAAAAATGAATTAGCTAATCTTGCTTGAGGAATTATCAAGATAGCTAGATAGAGAAATTTCCAATACAAGTATAAGAAGAATGAAAAAAAAAAGATAAGAAAGATTCAGAGGTCACATGCTATGATTGAAAAAGAAGTGGACACATAAGACCGGAATTTACTTTGCTTAAAAATAATGAAAGAAAAGAGAGGCATTCTGAAAAGAATAGGAAGAAGTTTTATAAATAAAAAGATAAGAAAGTCCTGAAATCTAACACTACTTGGAGTTCTAGCTGTGGATAATATTCAGAAAGGGAATCTTCTGAATCTGACTCATCAGCTCAGATGAATATTGGATTCATTGCTACTACTTCTCTCCCACATACATGTCTAATGGCCAAGGTACACTCTACCGAGGCTTTAACAAATTTATCTCTTGATAATAATTACTATTCCGAAAATAGTTATTCTAATGAAGATACTTAATCTTCAGAAAATGAAGAACCATCATATGAATAAGTATCTAGATTTTCAAAGTTACTTGAAGCAGAAAATTGTAAAATTTCTAAGAAATTAGATAAGGAAAATAATAGGGAAGAAATTATTACAAAAGTGATTTCAGATATTACTATGAATCTTAGAGATAAAGAAGTGATTTTAGAAAAACTATCTAAAGACCTTGAGAAACCAAATTATGATAAGGAAGAAAATTCTAAAGATCTTAAGAATGCTATTTTAGAGATGAAAATTTTTGAGGAAAAATATTACTCTAAGGAAATGATTCCTGAGGATATGAATTTAGTCATTAGACTGAAATCTGAAATATTTTATCTTAATAAACACCTAGCAAAATTTACCTCTGGTGAGGAAAATTTTGACAAGATGTATTCTCAAGTTAAACCTCAAGAAAACACTACTTTAGTAGGTTATACTCTCCAAAAACCAGTCTTCAAAAACAATTATTTTGTTCCTTCTAGAGCCCTTTTTGGAACTAACTGTCAAAGTGGTGGGAATTGGAAGAGAAAGTATTCTATGAATAGAGTTCAATATCTTGGGTTTCATAAAGAATATTTTTCTAAACAAATGCGGATACCAAAAATTTTGTTGTCTAACAATTCTGAATCCAAGCAAGTCTGGATTTTGAAAACCTAACTTTTTTTATTTTCAGGATAATTGGGAAAGTACAAACAGTAATACTTGGTACATGGATAGTGTATGTTCCCAGCACATGACTGGTAACCAAAGATATTTCAAAAATATTATCAAGATGAAAGGAGTACAAGTAACTTTTAGAGATAATGCTTAGGGAATTTTTTTTGGCATAGGTAACATTGTTCTTCTTAGAAAAACCTTGATTCAAATGTTTTGTTTGTTAAAGTTCTTAAGCACAATATCATTAGCATAAGTCAATTATGTGATGAAGGATACCTTGTGAATTTTAGGAATGATAATTTCTTAGTACACAATTCCAAGGAAGAATTTATTCTTTCTTCCCATAAGCAAGAGAATGTATACACTTTGAACATAGAAGACCTTAAGAGCCAATACATACCATTCCTTAGTGAAATGGAAGATCATTCTTGGTTGTGGCATAGAAGGTTAGGACACTGTAACCTTAGGAACTTATTAAAACATTCTATGAAAGGTTTAGTTAAGGATATACCAGAGCTTCTATTTGATTCTTAAAAAGTTTGTGATCCTTGTCATCATAGAAAGAAACATAAATAAAGTTTTAAATCAATTTTTGAAGTCTCAAAAACTGATTCACTACAGTTGGTGCACATGGATATTTTTGGTTCGACACAAACTGGAAGCATTGGAGGAAAGTACAATGTATTTGTTTTAGTTTATGATTATACTATATTTACGTGGGTCTATTTTTTAGAAAAAAAATCTTGAAGATTTTTATTATTTAAAATGTTTTATAGCCCAAGTTAAAAATAAGAAAAACCATCCATTGAAAACTATTCATAGTGATCATAGAGGAGAATTTCAGAATTCTGATTTTGAAACTTTTTGTAGTAAAAAAGGTATTACTCAGAACTTTTCAGCACCCAGAACACCTCAACAAAATGGTGTTGTTGATAGAAGAAATAGAATTCTTCAAGAGATAACTAGAACAATGTTGAGTGAGTATTTTTTAGCTAAACATTTTTCTGCTGAAGCTGTATGTACTACTTTATATACTATAAATAGTGTTTTAATAAGACCATTTCTTAATAAAACCCCTTATGAGTTATGGAATAGAAGAAAACCTAGACTTTCCTAATTTAAGGTTTTTTGTATGAAAAGTATTAATTCTTGAATACTAAAGATAGATTACATAAATTCGCACCAAAATCTGATGAAGGAATTTTCATAGGCTACTCCACAACTTCTAAGGCTTATAGAGTCTTTGACAAAAACACTTGCACTGTTGAAGAAACGGTACATGTCAAATTTGATGAAACTGATCCTTTTGTTTTCAATCAACCCCAACCTACATATTCAGATGTGTTTTCAAAAACTAATTATCAACCTTTGATAGAAAATGCTTCTGATAAGGAAAATGTTCATGAAGATAACTCTGAAACATTTATCCCTGAATATTTACTACCCTATGTTGAGGAACATGTTTTACAAGACCCAAATTAGTCGTTTCTAAAGAATCATCAAAGTGATAGTATCATTGGTGATGTGAATCAACTTGTAAGGACTAGAAGTTCCTTAAGAAATGATGTAGAACGTCTAGCATTCCGTTCCCAATTTGAACCAAAAAGCACTGGTGAAGCTTTAGGTGATAAAGATTGGATTAAATCCATGAAAGACGAACTAAATGAATTTGAAAGGAATAATGTCTAGACGTAGGTTTAAATACCTACGAACACTTCTGTTATTGGAGTAAAATGGGTCTTCAGAAATAAATGTGATAAAAATGGAGTCATTGTTAGAAATAAAGCTAGATTAGTTGCAAAAGGCAATAATCAATAGGAGGGAATAGACTATGAAGAAACCTATCCTCCAGTAGTTAGACATGAATCTATTCGTATTTTACTCGTCTGTGCAGCATTATTCAATTTTAAACTTTTTCAAATGGACGTGAAATGTGCTTTCTTTAATGGTTTTGTTCAAGAAGAAGTTTTTGTTAAACAACCTCCTGGCTTTGAAGATACAAAACAGCATGATCATGTTTTTAGACTTACCAATGCTTTTTATGGCCTTAAACATTCCCCACGAGCTTGGTATGATAGACTTACATGATTTTTGCTTGAAAATAACTATGTCAAGGAAAATGCAGATCCAACCATTTTTATAAAGAAAGATAAGAAAAATGTTTTGATTGTTCAAATTTATGTTGATGAAATTATATTTGGTTCAACTCAGCAATCCTTAACTGATTCTTTTACAGATCTAATGAAATCTGAGTTTGAAATGAGAATGATGGGTGAGTTAACATTTTTCCTTGGTTTTCAAATTTCTCAAAAACCAGAAGAAATCTACATATCCCAACATAAGTAGATTAAAGATCTTCTGAAAAATTATGGGTATGAAAACACTAAGAGTATAAGTACTCTTATTGGTACCTCAAACACACTTGATCTTGATGAAGTTGGGAAACTAGTAGATCAAGCATATTTTAGATGTATTATCGGAAGTCTACTTTACATGACAGCTAGTCGACCAGACTTGATGTTTTCAGTATGATTATGTGCAAGATATCAATCCAATCCTAAGAAATATCTTTTAAAGGTAGTGAAAATAATTTTTCACTACTTAAAGGGAACCATGGATCTAGGACTATTTTATACTTCTATAAATGATTTTGTTTTAAAATGATTTTCAGATACTGAATTTGGTGGATATAGAATGAATAGAAAGATTACATCTGGAACATTTCATTTCTCAGGAGATTTATTATTTTCTTGGTCATGCAAGAAGCAACATTCTGTAGCACTCTCCACTACTGAAGCTGAATATTTAGCAGGTGGATGTTGTTGTGCTCAAGTGTTGTGGATGCAACACACACTCACAGATTATGGACTGAGTTTTACTAAGATAGATATTTTGTGTGATAACACAAGTGCCATTTTCCTTAGTAAAATACCTACACATCACTCCCGTGAAAAACACATAGATATTAGGAATCACTTCTTTAGGGATCACACACTAAAAGGAGATATCATTCTTCTATTTATCGGAACACAAGATCAAATTGATGATATTTTCACAAAATCATTACCCTCTGATAGATTTGAATACATTAAATAGAAGTTATGAATTATAACCATGAGGTAATCTTCTTTCAATAACTTCTTGTTGAAGAATTATCCTTACAGTAGTAAACTCTTTTTCATAGGGGGAGTACATCTGTTATAAATTTTTTTTAAAAAAATCATTCGTATTGGTGTTTTTCATGTTTATTGTAATGAGGTTTTCATACTGGAAATTTTCGTAATGAAGTTTTCATACTGGAAATTTTCGTAATGAAGTTTTCATAGTGGAATTTTTTGTAATGAAATTTTTGTAATGGAAATTTTCATAATGAATTTTTCATACTGAGAATTTTCATACTGAGAATTTTTGTAATGAGAATTTTCGTAATGGGAATTATTTCATACTCATATTTTTTCGTAGTGAGTTTTTCATAAGGAGTTTTTCGTAATCAAATTTTCCTTAAGAAGAATATCACCTATTACGAATAAAATTACTAGCCAATCTGAATGGTATGACTTCTTTACTCAAGTTTTCTTAGTCATTTTTAGTTGTTGGTAATTTCCTTTTATTATAAAATTACTCAGATTTCCTTCTTCAAACCGAATGTTTTTTAAAAACCTCAAAAGATCGGATTCATGATTTCCTTGTGGGTATGATTTCAACCGTCAGATCAGATCAGAGAAATTCTCAACTGTTAGATTTCATTTAAAAGGTGAAAGGGCACCTCCATCGCCTATATAAAGGGCACCCCCTTTTGTGTCCCACATCGATTTCAAGCTCTCACGTGCTGAAACTCTACCTCAGTTCTTAAAGCCCATTCTGAATCATTCAGTGCTCCTCCATTCTGAATTTCTAGAGAAGCTTCTCCCCAAGATATGTCTTTGATGAAGCCAATCTCAAATTGGATAGTTTACAAGGAAAGTTTGGTTCATCCGAACTTTTTCAGTGAGTATGATTCTTTAATATCTAATAATATCAAACTAAATGGTTGGGAATATTTTTTCATATCTATACCAGGGGATCAGGATACTGTTTATACAGATTTTCTTGTATAATTCAATGAGTATGTTTCCTTCTATAAAGAAGATGGTAGAGAAAAGTTTTATTTTAAGAGCTATGGTAAGAATTACAAGTTTTCTTACACCAAGGCTGTAAACATGGTGGGGCTCTAATACGATGGTCAAGTAGAATTTTGTTCACATAAGTTTCCGGATGTGTAAGGAAGTTTTATCAAAGTGAAAGAAATAGAATGTCTTGGACTTAAAGATGACAAGATTGAAAATATTGCTCATATTTCCACCAACAACCGGAATCTACAGTTGTGGGTTCAAGGTATTTTTGTTCCGAGAAGATGAGATAAGGATATTATAAAGAAGAGTGATATTTACATCTTGGATTTCTTAGTAAATCTACGAATGATCTATTTTATGAGGCACGTTCTTATTACAGTTCAAAATATCAAGAATGAAAATTTGAGAGCTAAAATCATTATGTATTCAGCTATTATCTCCAAGATTATTATTCAGTGTCTACATTTGGTCAAGTTTACTTGCACTTCCAAGATGAGAATTTGTAAGATGATGCTGATAAGTGATGATACATTAAACAGGATGAAATCTGGATTTTCAAAAGATTTAGGTGAGTTTTACGATCTGCCAGAGGAGGAGGCAGAAGCCGTTTTGGAAAATATAGAGGAAGCAGAACCATCTAAGAAAGTAGGGATGAAGATGAAGCTGAAGGAAGTGGTGTCTAAAGACAAGAACCCTAAACCTAAGGAAACCCAATCCGCACCTCCCAAGCCGAAAAAACAGAAAACATATCCAGATGAGGTAGCTGTCAAGTAGAGGGAAGTTAAGGAAAAAAGGAAAGAAGGGGATCCTCAGTTTGGATTGGACCCTGCTGAGGCTAAGGCCTTCAGAGAGAAAGATGAGGATGAGTTAGAAAAGTAGGCCAAAGATAATAAGATGAACAAAAAGATATCTGAAGATAAAGTTTTATAATCTCTTTTAAGAGACACAGAAATAGCATCTGAGAAAATTCCCATTCTGGAAACTTTTGTTGCCCAATCTTTACGAGATAACCCTGGAAAAAATTACGTCACTCCAGAAAAGTCTAAAGGGAAAGAGGTTGCAGAATAAGTAGAGAAAGAAGCTGGTGAAGATGTAGAGGAAGAAGTTGTTGAAGAAATAAAAGAAGAAGAGGAAGAAGAATAATAAGAAGTAGTAGAAGAAGGAAGTGGTCATCTAGATGACTTGATTAAACAAGTTGAGTATTATCAAGAGAAGTAAAATCTTTCAGAAAAACTACCACTCTGAACTTCTGAGGCTGAGTCCTCAAAATTAGTCATTCCGGGAAAGGGAGATGGAAAAGATGGTAAGAAAGATAAAGACAAGGAGGAAGAAGAAGGGAATGTTTTATCTGAAGAAGAATGATATGAGAAGCACTTTCTTGAATAAGGATCGAAGAAGGAGAAACCAGATGAAGATAAGATTGTTCAAGTATCTGAAAGTGAGGAAGAATCTCTTGATGAGGCAGTTCTGAAAGTTGATAAGTGGAAAAAAGTGCTTATGGACACCCCAACAAAAGATATCATTAAGAAGAAATATGTTGGTGGTTCTTCTAGAAGAAAAATTGAGGAATTTGAAGAAGAAAAATCCCCAATAAAGGTGTCTGATTCCGAATCATCAGCACTGGGTCCTGATTTTGTTGTTATATCTTTGAAGAAGTTGGTGGACATAATTCTGATCTTCCCCACTATAGACTCCAGATGCCAGATGCTTCAACATAGCATAAATTAGAAATCGGAATTCTTATCCATGGTGATGGATGTGTGTGTGGAGATTGAGGCTGATCATATAAACTTCCTTATCAATTATGATGTTCATAGCAAATCTTGCAGCAAAATTACTCTATGGTCAAGGAACGATGATGATGAATTGGATGAGTTTGACTATTTTCAGAACGATGTAAAAGATTTTTTTGATACTGAGGATGCCAAGATTAATAATCTTCAGGATAAGCTGACCCTTGATCAAAATTCTCGGAATCAACAGGTGAGGGATTTGAATGGAAAGCTTAACTCAATTGCTCAAAATTGGAAACGGGAAAGAGATTTCTAGATTAAGTTTGAAGAGAAGCTGGAAAAGAAAGATGAGCTACTAAAGATGCAAGAAGAGGCCATGAAGGCTCGAGAAGAGGTCCTGAAACCTCAAAATGAAGGGATAAAAGAATTGGAGAAGCAAGTTGAGGAGGACCAGAAAGACATAAAGAAGCTGAAAACTCTGTTTAAGAAGTTAATCCCCATGGAAAAGGAAGAAAAATAGACAAATCCGATTTTTTAATGCCTTTCCTTGTAAAAATTCATTCAAATCTAATGAAATCTTTGGTTGTTGTATCTTTTTTTATTATGTACTACTGTTTTAAGTACTTTATTTCTTTTCCATTCTCTTAAATTCTTTTTGAAAATCACAATGGGGGAGAAGGAAATGAACTACTCAAAGGGGGATAAAGAAAAATCTAAAAGGGAGAAGAAACATTTCTATGTCAAGAACTATCCCTAAGTGAAAGGGATCTTATCTAAGGGGGAGTATTTAATTAATATGTTTTTCATTCCCATGATAATGAAAACACTATTTCAGAAATTCATAATACAATCCTTAAAGTTTCTAAGCCTAAGGGGGAATTAGTTGTATTCATCATCATCTACGAACAAAGGGAGATAAGTTTTAATTTCAAAGTCTAAAGAAAGTTTTCAATGTCCTTAAATTATTTTTCGAAATTTTGTTTCTATTTTCCAAAAATAAGGAGATTGTTGAGTCAATAAGGTTTTCCTTATGACTTTTCCATTCCTTCTTTTTTTGAAAATCACAAACACCTTACACTTATGCAAAAATATATTTTACTTCAATAAGGAAAATTTCCTTCCCAAAGGAGTTTACTCCTACTATATTTTCATTGCTCATATCAATATTTTTCTTATGTATAAAAATAGGAATTATACCTAAAATCTCGTAATCATATAATACATAGATATGAAGCATTATGTTTTTAGGATCTGAATTCTGGATATGAACACTAATGAAGCTCCACTCCGAATTCTAGATATGAACTCTAATGAAGTTCCACTCCAAATTCTGGATACGAACTCTAATGAAGTTCCACTCTGAATTATGAATACAAACTCTAATGAAGTTCCACTCCGAATTCTAGATACGAACTCAAATGAAGATCCACTCCAAATTCTAGATACAAACTCTAATGAAGTTCAACTCTGAATTCTGGATACGAACTCTCATAAAGTTCCACTCCAAATTCTGGATATGAACTCTCATAATGTTCAACTCCGAATTATGGATATGAATTTTAATTAGTTAGACTCTGAACATCTATGAGTTCGACTCCTAACTTCTATGTGTTTGACTCCGAACTCTGTAAGTTCAGATTATAAATTCTAGTAAAAACAGACTCTGAATTTCCTTATAAATTCAGACTCCGAATTTCAACAGAATTTAGGTTCCAAATTCCTATAAAACAGAATATGAATATCTCTTTATTATAGACTCTGAATTCGATTTTGGTTAAACTCAGAACTATTATTTGATTACATTCTGAACATCAGTTTTGCTTATAGTTATACTTGTTTCATTACAAAATGATGTCGTGCTTTCAGTTATTGACTAACCATTGGTTGAGTGAGAGATGTATAGGTCCCTCTGAAATTCAAGGTGAAATATGGCCGTTGGAGGAGAGAGCAGACCGTTGAAGCCTCGCCTATAAATAGGAGATCATTTGAAAGTCGAAAACACAAATTTGACACATCTTTGATATCTATGCTTACATGTTGTTGTAGTGATTTCTAGAGATAGAGGCTCTTATCAAATCTCAAATATTCGTGCAGAAATTTTGAATAGCTTGTTCAAACTTTGCCTTGTGCAGAATTGCTTCATGCGTCTCTGATTGTTGTTGTGTACAATCAAGGGCTTCCGGGGATAGGAAGTTAGAGGTTCCAACACCTTGAAGTTGAGGGCTTCCTTGCTGAGGAAGAGAAAGGTGCCGACTATCATATAGTTGAGGGCTTGTGGGGATAGCAAGATAGACTCTGATCTTTGTATCAAGGGCTTACCTTTGTGTGGGTAAGACAGACTTGCTTGAAAGTATAAATCAAGGGACCTTTATCCAAGGTTGTTGGATACCCTTCTCTTTGGGTTAAAATATTTATTGTTTGTTACTTGTAGGTTTACTATTTTTTCCGCTGCATTTTGTATTGATAAGGAAAGTATAACTTTCTTATACATCCTTACATGTACTCTGATATAGTTAGATTCTATATGATTTAAGGTAGAATCTTAATCCTTGTAACTTTTGTTAAGTTCCATTTTTGGAATCACTATTCTGAAATCTAGAAAGTCTTTAGTACTCATAAGGGTCTTGTGAATTATCTTGTTTAACTTTATTAAACATAACCATTCTAAAATTCCCTATATGAATTTTTAAATGGTACAATTCACCCCCCCCCCCCCCATCTTGTATCTGAGATTCTCATTCTTATTCAGATCCTACGTTTTGTATTATAGAGTATATCATACTCAGAGTCATACCATCCTAACATTGACTTCCCTTTAATTCCAAACCTCATGACCTTATTCCATAGAGATATTCATAGAAATAACATGTCTCCAACATTGAACTCAAGGTCTCATCGACGGTTATCTTCATAACACTTCTGTCAACTTTGTGCTGCCTTGATATGTTGCTGAATGGTTTTCACCTTCTCCACTATTTCATCTACCATTTTAGGTCCTAACAGCTTATGATCACTAAATTCATCCCAACACGCTGGTGTTCTACACCTTTTCCCAAAAATGGTTTTATATGGTTCCATTCAAATGCTATGGTGGAAACTGTTATTGTAGGATAATTTAACCAGTGGAATATGTTGGTCCCATCATCCTTTTAAGTCTATATAACATGATCTTAACATATCATCCAGTTTATGAATAATTTGCTCAGATTGGCCATCATTTTGAAAATGATAGGCCATAGTGAAGATCAGTTCAGTGCTTAGATCATGTTGGAGACTTTTTCAGAACATCGAGGTTAATCTTGGATCACGATCAGATACAATAGATAGTGGTACTCCAAGCAGCCTTAACACTTCTTTGATGAAAATATGTCCAAGTTGATCCAATGAGAATCCCTCTCAAATTGAGATAAAGTGATCTATCTTCATAAGATATAACCCAACAACCCATATATCATTGTTTCATCTATATGACCAAGGAAGTCTAGTAACAAAGACCATGGTAATGATCCCCCAATTCCATGTTGGTATGGTTAGTGGTTACATCATCCCCTTAGAATTTTTCCTCTCAGAAATCACTTGCTAACATACAAGGCACTTTGATGTGTATTCATAAATCTCCCTTTTCATATTATCCCACCAAAAGAATTCGCAGAGATCTTGATATATCTTTGTTCTCCCCTTGTGAATAGAGAAGGTTGATCTATATGCATCATTCAGAAGCTCCTTCTTTATCTCTGGGTCGGATGGTACACATAATTGTGACCCAAATCTCACAATTCCATCCTTTTTAACCATGAACTCTACAGATTTCCCATTTTTGATAGATTTCAACCTTTTCATAATTTCCACATCCTTTCTTTAAGCATCCTTTATTTTCTCCATGTGGGATGGTTGACCAATAATTTGGGAAAGTATTGAAGATGTTCCACCCTTAATGATTCACATATCAATCCTCTACAAATATAAGAATATTGGATCATTTTCAATTCTCATAATTGATTAAGATGTGGGATCCTTTCTACTTAGTGCATCTTCCTCCTTGTTTTCCATGTAGGGATGGTAGTGGATTGAGCAGTCGTAATCTTTGAAGAGTTATATCTATCTTCATTGGTGCATATTAATCTCTATTTGTGTAAATATATATATGAGGCTCTTCTTATCAGTATATATCTCACCCTTCTTCCCATATAGATAATTCCAACAGTTTTTCAATGCAAAGATCACATCCGCCAACTCGAGATCATGCGTGGGATAGGTTTTCTCATGGATTTTATCCTGCCTTGAGGCTTAGGCAATGACTTTGTCCTTTTTCACCAACACACATCCCAGGAAATTCCTCCAAGCATAACTAAATATCACAAAAATCTCTCCACTCATGGGTAATGAGAGAACAGGCACAGTGAAAAGCCTCCATTTCAACACCTTGAATATCTCTTCACATTCATAACTCCTAGAAAAAATTAATCCCTTCTGAGTTATCATTGTAAGAGGGTTGGAAATTTGTGAGAAATTTCTCACAAATCGGTTATAATATCCAGCTAACCCCATTAAGATACGGATATACATTACCAATGTTGGCCTCATAAATCCCTAAATGGTAGTTTTCATGCAGGGATCCACAAATATCACATTTCTTGTGATGAAATGACATAAGAATTAGACGTCCTTTAACTAGAACTCACACTTGTTGTAATTTTCATAGAGCTTATCCTTCTGTAAGGTCTCTATTACAGTTCATAGATGCTCCTCATGTTCCTCCTTGGTTTTGGAGTATATTAGAATAACATCAATTAAGACAACCAAAAACTTGTCGAGGTATTCTCTAAAGACTATATTCATCAATTACATGAAGATTGTTAGAGAATTTGTGAGTATGAAAGGCATTACTATGAATTCATTATGACTGTATCTTGTAAGAAAAGTAGTCTTGGGGATATCTTCCCTATTCACCCTTACTTTATAATATCTTGGCCGCAAATCCACCTTAGATAAGTATTGTTCTCCATGTAGCTGATCAAAAAAGTCATCAATTCGTTGAAGAGGATACTTGTTTTTTATCGTGATTTTGTTGTTCTCATGATAATCAATGGAAAGGCACATTGACCCATCCTTCTTCTTGACGAAGTGGACTGGTTCACCCCTTGGTGAAGCACATGGGCATATAAACCATTTATCCATATTCTATTATAGTTGTATCTTTAGCTCATCATGATCCAAAAAATCCATTCTATATGGAGTCTTGGATTAGAAATTACCCGGTTATAAGGTCAATAGAGAATTCAACATCTCTTCTTGGAGGAAGACTAGGAAATTCCTCAGGAAACACTCTAGTGAATTACCTCACAATAAGCATGTCTTCAAAGATGGTTTCCTCCTTAGACTCAATCGTCTAAGCTAGATACGCGTGTTCATAGGGTAGTAATATCCCCGCTAGAGATGATGGCACTAAATAATATTCATCTTCCTCGATGCTCTTTTATAGAATCGGTGGTCGATTCTATATATGGAGAAATATTTCCCTCTCATTGAAATTTATGTTTTTTCTATATATGTAAAGCCAATCCATGCCAAGAATTGCTTAAAATTCCACCAGTGGGAGTATAACAAGGTTCTATGGGATGTTCAATCCACCAATTATGACTAGGGTGGAGTTAAATTCATGGGTTGCAATTATTGACCCATTTTTTATACTCACAATTATCTTTACTTCCATGATTTGTGGTGGTGTTGGAATTTTTATACTAAAGTTTTCGGATATAAAAGAATGTGTAGAACTTGAATCAAAAATTATGTTCTCTATTCATGAATGAATAACTAGCTTACCTATCACCACTTCATTGTCAGGGTTCAATTTGGCTGTAGTGATGGAAAAATCTCGCCCTTTCTCCCTTGGAGGTTTTTGGTTGCCTCCAAAAACCCTTGGCTTAGGGAACTAATTTTCCAGATGCCTTGCCTCATTGTAGTTGAAGCAATGAACAACACTTTGAGTTTCGAAAATAGTGTTCCTCTCCTCCGTCATAGCTGTGAGTTTTTTTTGTTGGAAGTTAATGGCTAGGTTACCTTCTCTTCCCCACCTAAACAATTTACTCATCCCCTTTTGGCAATTTCGGAGGTGCTTCTTTCCACAACGTTGGAAAGAGGGGTGCTGGATATTTTTTGCAATGTTGGATTTATCCATCAGACTAGAAAATTGAAGTCCACCTTATGATTCTAATCCCTATGATACCCCTAAGATTCCCCAATATCCATTTAGACCTTGAGGGAACATCGGACAATATCCTCATAGTAGTCAAAGTCACGGATCATCTGGTATTTCCACAAGCTTGGTTTCATCCCACCAAAGAAGCGGTCACCCTTGCATTCGTGGATACCGACAAAGCCGGAGTCATATCATGAAAGTTGTGTGATGTTTTCCTCGTACGATGCAATGGATTCATTGACATTTTGTTTGATGGAATGGAATACCATTTCCATCTAAATGAAAAGGGTGTGTGGAAAATATTTGTCGAAAAACATCTTCTAGAAATACTTTCATTCCATCACCTCGATCTCCTCCTCTAGCTTTATATTTTTCATCAATGTTCACCATTGATCTGCTTCACCCTTGAATGATAAGTATCTAGAAGTACCATCTCTAGTTCAAAAAATTTAGGGATGGAGAATATATTTTCAATGGAGTTAATCAATTGTTCGGTGATTAAGGGATCATATGATCCATTAAAATTAGGAGGTCTTTGTCTCGTGAAGCTCTCGATAGTGACTTGTTCCTTCTTGGTGGTATGAATGTTCCTCTTGACCCATGATTCTGTTCAAAACTTGAGTTAACTAAGATAGTATCATGACAAAGTTTATGATTCCTGCTCCCACCGGATTGGGCATCTCATTAGAACAATCATAGCATTGGTCTTCGCATCAGTTGTTAGCTCGAGTCCTTCTATTACTGGACATTGGCTGGAATAAAAGGAAAGATGGGGGTAAAACATAAAGGGTAATCCAAGGAAAAAATGGATGGCTTATAAATAAATTGTATTTTTTTAAATTATGAATCTATAGGCTTCAATCTATGTTTTCCATGATCTACTTCCCAATATATATTCTTATGGGCTCTATTTTTATTCCCTTAAAAATGGTTTATAATAATATTGTGAATTTACCAAATAATATCCCCCAAAAGTGTCATAACCAAGAGTTCATCAAGAACCGTTGTTATGTACCAGTATTCCTTTGGTCAATCCCGAAACTTTTTGTCGGGGTTTTCAATCCTAGGTACATCTGCCTGAGAGCCTCCTCTACCTGCTCGTATCCTGACAGGGATGTATTTTCTTGATAAACCACTTACTTAATACTATTATCCCTAAGGCTTTCACTAGGTTTTTTTAATCCTAATCTGATTAAATAACTAAACCTATCCTCTGATACCAACTATAATAACCCTTCTTTTTATTATATACTTAAACATGATTTATTTCATAAAACATTCACTTGATACAACATAGAAGATCGAGTGGTATAGTGTATTTAGGTCTTAGGAACATTAAATAACAACATAAAACATAGAAAACAATATCTTATTGAAACATTACTATGCATGAACACTATATTCCCTCATACATACCATTGCATGGGATAACCTAAGGACATGCATAAGAAAAGGGTGATCTATAAATCCTAATATGGGAATAAACATGGAATACCATGAGGAATAAATAAATGTTATAAAATAGTCAAATCAATGGACCAAAATAGAAACATGAACATAAAGGCATGATAAAGCATGATAATCATAACAAGGAGATGTGGCAACAACCCATAACACGGTATTAGCATGAGCCAAGGCTCATTGCACATGGAGATTGAGTAAAACCTCATTTCACATGATGTAATAGTAAACCCTTTTTGCAATTTAATTAGAATAAATCAACACCCATTTTACAAGAATTATCACAATACTATATTTTACCCAATACATTGAAGCTCTATCAGGGTACACCCTTCTTAAACATTTGATTTCATGCATGATTGTACCACATGGATCATAAAACATGGATTCTTTAAACATCATCATTTATTCCATGATAAATTAATGGTTAATTCGTACATGAAACTATATAATCAATAATTAAATGTACATAAAGTTGAATACCCTTTATAGAGAAATGGGCATGGTATTCACTACACAATGACTTTGTCTTGAAAAAACACGGTGCAATTTCGGTAGCATAACGATGTGACATAAGAATTCATAAAAATGGTTGAAGAGAGAGAAAGGGGTGTCTCATCTTATGTACATTAAATGGAATGTAATGGGTTATATAGATACATGTCCCAACAGAAGTAAAAGAATTTGGATTCATAATACAAAATAATTTCTTGAATTTAAATGAGGAGAGATAAATTCTTGACAGACATTCAACATGGTAACGAGTTTACATGTGAGGAATTAATGAGAGAGAAATATGTCTATCATAATTTCAAACATAAGTAGCTGAAAATAAGGGAGTTTTGAAATCATACCCTAACATTTTTAATTGAATGTAAAAGGGTATTAAAACTTAAAGAAACTTGGATAACAATAAGAATGGAAGGGATCCCTTACTTGGAAGTGTGATCCCAAAGGCTTGGGAGAGTCTTGATAGAGGCTTATTGGGATATTGGGGAACCTTGGGAGGATTCTAGAGAGAAGAGGGCAGAGGTTGTACAAGCTCAAAAGGATTTGAGTGAAGAGGAAGTGGGAGCTTGGGTTGGATTATATAGGAAATGAGAGGGAATTATTTATTGTTTAGGTTTGGGACACCACATAATAAACTAATCAAAACCACAAACCAGCCCATGGTTTTTGCCAAAGGGTAGTGTAAAACAATATTTTATAAGGAAAATGGACGAAATTATTAAAATAATAGGGTTTCTTATGTGGAGGTGAGACAGACACTCAAAAAATAAAAATTTAAAAAGATAAAATGTTTTATAAGTCTTGGAGGGTCCACTAAATTTTTGTAAAATAAAAAAAACTAAAATCACATTATTTTAATTTTGAAATATTTATTGGCCAAAAATAAAATTTATAGTATTTTATTACATAACTATTGGGTCATTATGATGTCATAAAACACATTATATATTTAAACGGTATTTAATTTTACCCAAAAATTCAGATGTCTCGGAAAATTATGAAAAATTAACCATTGGATAATTTCAACATTCTAATTCCAAAAATAATATTCATTTTTCTAAATAATTTTCTAAATATGTTAATTTTCACTTTTGAAATAAAAACTGACAATTTTTGAAAATCCATGGGTTTTGACAAAAATAGCTTTCAAACGTTAATAAAATTAACAATTGTATTCCTAAAAAATATACGACCATTTATAATTAATAAAAAGATATTTAATAATAATAATATTTTATTAAAATATTATTGGATTCCAAAATCCATTAATTTATCAAAATAGATTATGTGGTTAAATATTAACTGAAAATACTATTTGTGCTTTTAAAGACTATTTACAAAGTAACAATAATAAAATAAATGTATAATATCGATACAAAAATAATACGCATAATCATTGGGATAGGGTATCAATATGTAACCCCTTATAACACCCACATATTACTCAAGGGTAAGGTGTGTGGTGGTGAAAAACACTTGGGTGGCTTGGATAACATCGCTCGGGTGGTAATCTCTATCAACTTCAACTTCTCTCGTAGGAGGTTCTTCTCGAGCTTAATGTATTCATGCTCGGATTGGTCTTGGTTGTGAGCAAATCCCAATGATCCCACCTCCTTTCCATGCACTGTAAAATATTCATTTTATGGGGAAAGTCTACTAGATGAGGCCATCGCTTCCTTTGTCTGAGTAAATTGGATTCGTTAAAGCCCTATATTTATATTAATCATGTGATCACTATTCAATGGCTATATTAGCAACAGTCACAATTATTAAAGGTATTTTAAAATCCAAAAACAAAAAACCAAATAAGTGCATATTTTATATAACCATTTCACATAATAAGACATTTAATTAGATCATGTTAAATTTCAATTAAAATTTTTTTGGGTCGTTACAATCTCACAAAAGTTTTCTCATCCTTGGTTCCAAAGGTTAACCAAACCATTACTCTGATACCAACAATAATGAACCAATATTTTCATACATATATATTACATAATTTTTCATGAATATTTAATAAATTATAAAAACACATGCATGATAAAATTAATATTTTAGTGACTATGGAAACATGGAAACGTAAAAATTAGTTTGTAAGATAGCTATGTAAAATCCTACTATGTTCTTTGTAACTAGTTCCCTTATTATACATATCCCATATAATATATATCTTCATAACCTGAGGAAAGGAAACATAAGAAAGGCTGATATCAAATGCTCAATAAGGGTAAATAGGGGTGATATATAAGCATAACATGAACATAAGGGTATAATAGGGAATAATTTTTGAAAATAATACCCTTGATATCAAAGATCATAATAATGTGTCATGGCATAAAAATTGGAAGTTTATATGACATGAATCATAAGAGAAACAAATATCATGATCTATGAGAACATAAGACATGGAATTTTACTCATACACATAAGAATATAAAATCATGACCATATTAGTCAAGGATCACTTCCAAGACCCACATAGGGAAAAATTCCTTTACTATATCTGTTTCACTCCACATTCAATCCTTGTACTACTCATCTAGTTTCACTTCCCATTCTTTCCATATATTGTTGAATCGGGTTCACTACCCATTTTAGTTCAGACCATCTCACAAGATATAATTCTATACCCAATGCATTGTATGGAGATATCGGTCTCACCGATAAAATAATTAAATCATATATATGTTTTCCACAAAATAATACTCATTAAACATATCATAACCCCTGAAAAGAAGTAAGTATCATAAACATTTCATCATATCATAACATGTAGAAAAGAAATAGGGTTTATAATCATTTTATCATAGATTAAATCATGAAAAGAAGTAGGATTCAAAAGTATTTCCTTATGGTATAACTTTTAAAGGAAAAAGGTTTCATAAGAATCATTCAACAAAAAAATAAACCATTTAGATAAATAATAAGAATGGTATCCTTGGATCATATCTTTAGGAAGGCATAGGTAACATCAACGGATGAAAAAATAGGTCGAAAATAATTTCGATAGATAACTTAGAAAATTAATAAAATAAATTTTCCTAGAAAATCATCTTTAAAACCAAAAAAAAATTTCGACATTAATTTATTTCAAAATAACCTTGAAATTTTATAAATGAGGCATCAAAATTTGTTTAAATCATTCTTGATAAAAATATCCTTTCCACATTGAAAACACTTTTTAAAGTATAATACATTTATTAAAACCTATTTATTTAAAATTAACCTTGAAAAATTAAGAATTAATCATATAAGAATGATTGATTATGATGTTTGAAATAAAATTTCATGTCGTGCACATTAAAACAATGTTTCCTTTCACATTTTTTGGTAAATTCCAAACTGGTCGTTTTTTTAAAACAACATAAATTTTCCTTTAAAAACATTTCATAAAAATTAAAACTTGGGTAAAAATTTCTTTTAAAAATGATAATATAGTAAAAAATAGTGAAAACCAATATGAAATCATAGTTTTGAAAGAAAACATATTTCTAACTGAAAAGAGAAATAAAGATGGATTTCATTAAAAACATTTTCTTAAATATATTATGTACCAAAGAGTAAAAAATGGTACCATTACATGAATATATCATGAATATTCCATGGATAAAAAAATTACAGGGAATTATTTTGATCTAGATAATAATATGTCATCATTGGAGACTCAATTATAAAAAATCTTAATAGATAAAAATATTATAACATAAAACTCTTACCACTTTGGTAACCTTGAATCATAATACCCATTATAGAATTAAATAAGATGAAATATAAAATATAATTAGGGTGAATAAATTCATGATATTACATGAAAAAGGGTATTTTTATACTCATTTTCAATGAATATGGGTTCATAATATAACAAATGTCTCAAAAAAAGGAAAATTGAGATAAAAATACCATACTAATTTGATAAATTTTGAACCGTAAACCCCATGAAAGAGAGTACTAAAATGTATATGTAAACCCAAATAATTTTCATAACAATCACCATAAAATACATTCATGTTTTGTATATAGTACACATAAAATAAATTGGTGGTGAATATGGAATGTGTCTCACAAAAGCAAAAAAAGTGATGAAGGAAATACCTTACCTTAAGTCGTGAATTCCATCATACTCATTAAAAAATATTATATAATAAATATAAGTTTATTATAAATATATAAAATAATATTATTATTATATATAATGACATATATTATTTTCTTTTGAACTTTTTTTACCCATTTATTAATTGTTCCATGTTTAAGTTACGTTTTCAGTAATAACTTTTTTGTTTTCAAAATGTATTTAGATTTTTTCTATTTGTTGTCCTATTTATTTAATCATAATTCCACCATATAAAAATGTTATAAATGGTATAAATACCATATACAATAAATATAAATGTGTATATAATAATCTATAAAATATATAAAGAGGAAATGACATACACTATTCATCGAGACGGTAGGCCGAACGTACAAATGAATAATGTTTCTATTTTCTTGTTGGATTGAAAGAAAGAAAAATATATCATATATTATCATTAATTACTAATTTTTATATAATTTATATCATATAAGTTTATTAAACCCATAATTAACACATCCCATGTAAAGTTTGAATGAATCACATTGCTTCGTGAGGTGGAAGTCCTCCATACACACGGACGATATTATCATATTCCCACAAAATAGAAAACAAGATGTTATGAATGAAATAACAATTAAAAAATTTTAATATCATAATAAATATCAAATATATAATATATAAATAATAAATTCATAATTTTGACCATCCGTTATAGGTGGTAAGGGGGTAACAAATGACATCAGTTTGTGAGGTGGTAGTCCACCATATACATGAACAATAACATCATAACCCATTTAATGGAAGTGGAGATTAATTTAAGTAATAAACATAATATAAAAAAATATATTTATATTTAATATACTTAGGTTATCATATAATCATGATATAAAAATAATTTTAGTGGTTTGAGGTAGAAATAAAAAAATGTTCATTGATGAATGTTACCTCTTCATCAGGTTTCCTCATTAGGTTATACTAAAATCCTTCATTTGATGGATTTATATGCAAAATAATGATTCTATGATTAGGGTAGGCATATTGGGAAGTTATTTAAGCAATTTTTTCCAAGAAAAATATGTTTAAATGAGTGAATAATAGAGGATAGGGGGTGTCCTTTTATAAGTGGGGGAGAAGACACACATGGTATTTCAAAAAAGAAGTAAGTGCTCCCAAATTTATCATATTTCAAAATAGTAAAATTCAAAAAAAATTATTAAACCTTGGAGATTAATGGCTTAAATACTCCCATAAATTATTTTTCAGATAATTTTATATTTTTTTTTAAGTTTATCATTTATGTTAACCCCCGGTAAACCCATTTTTACCTTAAAAGTAGTAATTAATTTTTACTACATTCACTGTTCATTTTTGGTCAAAAATTTAGTTTAACTTTTTAGAAATTATTAATTATTCTAATTCAATGTATATAATAAAATATTACATATTATATTCATATAAATGTAATATTTTAAATTAAATCTATCATGAATATGTGTTGATAAAGTTGGTTTTTAAAAGCGAAAAAGTTCAAAAGTTTACAAGGTTATTATATCTAATATCAATGTGAAATTGATTCTAATGACCAAACTTTTATTAATAGATAGATTATATAACTATTTATTCTTTAAAATCAATTTAAAATATAATTTATCATTATAAATATATTAAATGAAAATGCATTTTTCAATAAAAATTCAATATTATTCACTATTCATTAATAATGATTCATTTTAGAAAAAAATCCCAAAAATTCACCCAAAAATAATTATGACATTATAAATTCATAAATGAATTTTTATTTATCAACTTAATTTTCTAATAGTATCAAAAAAAAATTTATTATTTTTCATAGAATGACATAAAAAATAGATTTTTCAGAAAATAGTGTTTTCAAAATAAATAATTCCTTTAGAAAAAAATTTATTATGTTTTATTAATATGTTTTAATTACATAAAAAATATATAAATATTTTTTTTACAAAAATTTTATTACTATTTATATCACTAATTTTACTTCTAGGTTAAAATGGGTATGTTCAAATGAATATATTAATAATATATTGTGGTTTGGTTAAAAATCAGTGTTGTGTGAAACATTAGCTGACCTAGTGTTGAATGTAGCACACCATTAACATGATTTATAATATAATTAAATATTACATTGGTATTGCGTATAACACAAGACATAAAAGAAATTTAATTTATCCTAGAAAACAATTATACCTAAAAACTCGGTGTATTAAAATAACAGTCTTCAAAAATAGATAAATCAATCTCAATATTGTAAGAACTACCATTAAATATATCAATGTTAATTTATTAAACTTATAATTTTTGAATGGAATCATCTAGGGTAATTTCCACACTAAACAAATAAAAAAATAATTCCTAAAATTATAAAACACATTATAATATAGTATTTCAAGGTTATAAGAAAATGAAAAAACATTCTAGGCACTATAACATATTAACCATAAACATTTCAAATGTTATCTACTGCATTTCCTTAAATAATCTACCACCCACAATGATATTTATAAGATTTTAATATATTAAAATAGATTCAATGAACCCTCTATTGAAATAAACGAAATATAATAGGTAACACTCCCATATTTTATACTTACATTAAATGATTTTTTATTTTGAAATTTGATAAAAATTGAAAAAATTGAAATTTTTTTAAAAAATAATCATCTTTTTCATAATAAAATGGCTATGTTTAAAAAATTTGGGAAGAATAATTAGATTTAATGAATAATTTATACAGTAAACTAGGATTGTAATTATGGATTCATACTATTGGGGGCAGTGTTGAATGCATTGTTCAAGGAACATTTAAATAATTGTTCATATTAACTATGTTGTTGTAAAAACATGCATGAATTTCATCTTTAAAGTTAAAAAGTTATTCAATTTACCCATTTATTCTCTTTAACTCTATATAACGTATCAATGATCTCATTTGGAATTTTTGGTCAATTATTCAACCACCTAATAATTTTTCTTTCATCTTGTGTGGTTTTAATATGATGTTAGAAGTTTTCACTCACCTTATTTTTTTATATTTTTTGATGATCATGACCTTTCATGGGATGTCTCATACTCATTTTCAGGTATTGTATTGCCTTTTTGTATCATACATTAGTTGATCCATTCAAATTGGTAATTTTAGGTGAAATTTGAGAATTATAGAATCCTATGGGGCTTTGCACAGTTAGTGAATGATTAGGGAAAACCATGTTTTTTTCCCAATAAAATGATGCACCCCATTTTGATCCATTATATGGGGGGTGCACGATTTGACCAAATAATATGTCCATCCCCTACCCCCCCAACCAAGAATACACCCCTGGACAGAGTCGCATTTGATGGTTGGTCTAGGGTTTTTCAAACCATCTAGAAACCCAGTGCAAACCATGTACCCCAAGACAGTAGGGGTACATAGTATGGGTGCATGATATTTTTAATCATATGGCCCTTTGAGGAAACCATGTGCATCAGCATTAAAAACCTTGAATATTTAACTAAAAATGTAGATCGCTGGTATTTATTCCAAATCACCCTTAGTTGTCCTAATGTGTTTTCCTACTCTTTTATAATCTCTAGATAATTCTTAGGCTCCTCAAACACCTTTCATTGTGAATCAATGATCTGGTGGATGAAATTTACCTCTCTCTGGTATATGATCGCTTCCTTGTTTTAAGTTCTATCTCTATTATATTTTACTCAAATTATATCTGTATGAATCCTCCCATTTTTTATAGTTTATATCTTTGATTTAATGGATCATGTGTCATTGTATCTTGATCTTTGGTTTTCATCCAAGATCTTCTTCACTGTTGTGATTTCAATTATTCTACCTCCAATCAAGGAACAAGTTTTAGAAGATGTTCATTAACAACCCTATGGTAGATGGTATATATGATAATTTAAATAATCCTGACAATTATATATTGATTTTAGTTGTATAATTTCCATTCCATTTTTGTGAATTTTCTTTTAAAATAGTAATGTGAATTAAATTACGATGAATTTTATAAACCCCACTCAAAAACAATTGGATCTGTTTGGGATTACGAGAACAGGAATGATGGAAACCCATGGGGTGTTCCAAATTTCCATAAAGTAATAATAAAGTAAAGAAAAAGTTAATTATGAGGTTTATAAAAGTTAAAATAATTTTTAATTTTTTTCCATGTTAAATTGTTATAAATATTATTTGGATTAACCTCAAAAGGTTAATGAGTTATGAAATGATTCATGGTAATTTGGAAAAATGGTTCTGGTTTGAAATGATGTTAAATGATTTTTCATAAATGATATAGTGAATAGTGTTGGGAATGGTTGATAAAAGGGTTATTAATGTTTAACCTTGATATGTATATGTGAACACTGAGATGTGGGTATTAGAGTAATGATTCACATTTGTGGGTTCCAGATTTATGCTCTAGGACCCATTACTTGCATGTGATTTTGGTGCTACACTAGAAATCTATGTACTAGTGATATTTATACTAGAATAATTATCAATGTTTATTTTATTTTAGGGATATAATGATTCTATAAGAACCCATAATATTTTTTATGGATTTAAACTCCAAGTACATAAGATAATAATGGTTCACTGAGGCTCCAACAGTACATGACATGGTACATGGACTCATTTTCCTGGGTACCAAAATGAAATTTGAATTGAATTGAGATGAAAACCCATGTGAAAGAAAGTTTTGAACATGTGAGAGACGGTTAATACTCTAATTCTGGTATAATCAAATACCATTGGTCTGGGTGTCACTATGAACATGAGGGCCAATACAGTTAATTAAATATTATGAAAATTTGATCCATATTTACTTCAATTGACCTATTTATTATCCCTTATAAAACTACATACACTATGATAGAATAGATATTTCTTTTGACAATATTGGTGGTGGTCTGATGAGTTATAATCACAACCCACCTGGGCCACTGATTAGTACTCAAGTAGATTTCATGTTTGCAATTTTGGATATGAGAAAAATCACTAAGTTGGACGGAGGAGTTGTGATTCAGGATGGATCATGGATGGGGGAACTATACATGATGTTCAGACCCCATTGGGAGTTATCAATTTGGCTTTATTTTGGTATTCCAATAGACACTTGACACATATAAGACATGACATATATACTACTTTGGTTTATGGTCATTTCCCCTATTTTTGGAATCTTCATGTGATTCTTGGACATTAATGGTTATTTTTTACTATTTTTTTAATCTATTTGAATATTTATTTTATTTGTTGTCTTACTTTGATTAAGAGGGTATAATATCTCCAGTAAACATAATAGGCCCTTTTTGTTAGTTATTAGGCTTTGGTTTATAGGGAGGAATGCTTGAGGGCTTGTGGTGACCCAAATCGGGGCACTAAAATGTGGAACCCAGGTTTGGATGTTATAAATTGATATGGAGTTATTCTTTTATTTATTTTACTACTTGGGAAATGTAGATATGAGAATAGGATGTTTCGGTCATTGGCCATGATACCATGCATGGGAGTAGCTACCCAATCTATGGAGGAAAACCCAAGTACCCATGGTGGGGGATTTTTTTCATGATTCTTGTTGTTACAGATGAATGTTATTTAACCTTGGTTTATTCACTTAGTGTGTGATGTTCTTCTTTTTTGAGATTTTATTCATGGACTGAAATGAAACAAGAGTGGGGTATGTATGAATCATTCTAGGAACTCAATGATATATGTGGCAAATATCATTTTAGGAATTCATGGAATAGAAGGTTATAAGTGAGTTATGGGATAAGGGAATGCACTTATTTATATCTGAGACTTAAAGGAAATTTTTCCTAATAATGAATATATATTTCATAAATGATGTTCAAACATGGTGATATGAAATGGTTAAAAATGGTTTTTAACGGGAAACCTGTAAATATGAATATTGTTAAACATGTGATTTCAATGGCCCGGGTTATGGATTGTTAAGGGTAGTGATAGTGACATTGTTTTTACCAAAGAGTAGTGTATGTGGTATGATTTTATAAGGATTTATATGAATATTACATTAGTAAAAGAATTGTTATGAATTCTAAGGTGGTTGTTTGGCATTGTAGATACATTCCTCCAAGATGAAGTTTAATGGTAGGAATACAGGAAGACATTGTTGGGAATGAACCTCCAGTAGTAGGATAAAAGGACCAGATAGTTCTCAGGGAGGTGGAAGAAGAGTAGTTATGTGATAACTTCACTCGTTTTATTCATTTAATTGAATGTGACTCAAGGTGGGTTGTGCAGAATATGCCTAATTTGACTTGGGAGTTTTTGCTATAGAACCCTCTTATGCTCAACAAAGAGGTTGGAATTAAGGTAGATGTGTTTTGGATTATGTTTATATAAAAAATCTTGAACCATTTAAGTACTCCTATGAATAAAATAGTCAAATAATCATCATATAAGTTATGACAACTAGTAATTCACTACTGGGATATTTAATTTTGGGATGAGAAATTAGAGGGATTGGTATTGAAGGTCATTTAGAAGAGGATTATAGATTTCTTTTACCCATAGATGATATGACAAGATAGGGTGGAATATTTTGTGTAGTTAACCTAGGATAGCATATTAGTGATAGCCAATGTTGGCTGCTTCACCAACATATAGTGCTTTTTTCATACATTGGTAGGTGATGAGGAATCTATGGAGAGCCATTTTCAGGATGGACATAAATGTGATATTGTTTCCTTGGTTAATATCTTATCATTTAATAATTTTATTGAGGTTGTGAGTAAGGATTTCATTTTTTTAGGGGAATATAAAGTGGATTCTAGTTTAGTATATGTGGATTCATCCAGAAATCCATGAGTAATGTCATTAAAGGTGGATATATATGTTCATCATAGAGAATGGGATATTCATGAGGGATGTACAGGTCCATTTGAACAACAATTGAGGGAGCTCACCACCCAGTGTCTGAGTATTTAGTTGGATTAAGGGGGTTTGAAGCATATTGTCTTTCACCCATACTAGATTAGTTCTAGGACATGTTTCTAAAGTAATTTTCAGGAATTTTTCTTGATAAAGATTTTGAGTTTTTTATTGAGGTAATCCCTATAGATAAATTTATTTTCATGAGACCACAAATAATGACACTAGAAGAGTTTCAAGAACTTAATCCATATCTTGAAGAATTCATGGATAAGGGATTTAAATATTCAATTACATCACTTTGGGTTTCTATAGTATTGTTTTATTAGAAAACTGGTGGAATGTTTTTCTTGTGTGCTTATTGTAGGAAGCTGGATTGAATGGATGTTAAGAACTAGTATCCCCTTTCATGTATCAATGATCACTTTTACCTGATAAGGGGTGATTTTTTTCAATAATAATTTGAGGATAAGGTATCATCAGCTGGGTGTGAGACCTTTTGTTATACTCTAGACTACATCTATCATAAGGTATAGACTATATGAGTTATTCGTGATGTCATTCAAACTGAGGAGCACACTGTCTATGTTTATGTCCTTGATAAAACAAATATTTCTCCAATACTTTGATCATTTTATAATTTTTTGGGGGGACTATCTCTTCTTCTACTCCAAGGCTCATGACAATCATGATCAACATCTTAACATTGTCTTCAGTACACTAGAGATCATCATCTATACACAAAGTTATCTAAGTGTAATTTCTCAACTAATAGATTTCGTTTCAGGGGTCACATCATCTCATAAGATGGTGTGTTGGTGGACCAAGAGAAGGGTTGTGTAGTTTTTTCATGGGAGTATATGAATAATGTTGTTGATATCCAATGATTTCTAGGTTTTGAAGGATATTTTAAAAGATTAATCATAGAATTTTTCCCATTTTTAAAAGACACATTTAGGCCTAACTAAGAAGGGTGTCAATTTTTAATGTTCTCGATCATGTGAGAAGGCCTTATAGGAGCTAAATAAGAATTTGACCACCACACAAATCTTTATCCTACCCAAACTAGGTGAAGAGTTAAACATTTTGTGTGATGTGTCAGGAATATAACTTGGATTAGTTTTGATGCAAAGAGATTAGTTTGTGGCATATGGGTTATGAAAGTTACGGCCACATTAATGGAATTACCCTACACACGATCATAATTTGGTAATAGAGGTTTATTCCTTAACATTTTTACAGCATTACTTGTTGGGAAAAATAATTATTGTTTATACTGACCATAAAATTCTAAATTAAAACTTTTTATGGTGATATTTAAATCATTTATAGTGGATATGGGTTGAATGTATTCCAATGTTTGACTTTGATATATTATCTATACTCAAAAAAGAAAAATAGTGTTACTAACCTATTGATCCATAAGATACAAAAAAATGAAGTCTAAGAGACTAACTCTGAGTGGAATGTGATGTTCATATATTCTATGATTCATATAGTGGTTCAAGAGATCCAGGGGAAGACAATACTCATATCCTTCTCTGTTGAGTCCACAATTCTATGCCAGACCCAGGAAAGGTAGTATGAGGACCTGGAGTGACTAGAATTGAGAGATAGTTTTGAAGGTGGGGAGATACCTTCATATTTGTTTTATCGATAATTATGAAATCATATATGTATGTGGTCATGTTATTGTGCCTACTTTTATCTGAGAGGAGATTATGTATGATTTCCAAGACTTAAAGTGGTATAAGCACCTAGTTTGACAAAAATGTATCATTAAATTCATATTAAAAGTTAGTGGAAATGAATAATGAAATAGAACATAAGTTTTTTGACTTCATGTAACACTAGTTAGTAGGTGAAGGTGGATCATCAGTAGCCCTCTAGTCTTTTTCTGTCATTTCCCATACTTAAATAGATGTGGGATGATGTTACCATGGTTATTTTTGGTGGTTACATCGATATTCCCTTGGAATAATGTACTTTTATAGGTGGTTTTAGATAGGTTGGTTAAATTATCCCACTTCATTTTTATTAGGAATATATTCATGATTGATAGTTTGGGTGATTTATATGTTTGGAAGATAGTATGTTTACATGGGTTCCCAAAAAGTATAGTCTCATATTGAGACCCATGTTTTAATTCATAATTATAGAAAATATTGTTGATTGAAATTAGTAATTAGGTTTTTCTAAGTATATATTTTCACAGATAGATTGATGGGAAATCAAATCTTACTATTCAATTTTTGGATGACATATTGTGGGCATACGTCCTATACTTTGGTTGATCATGGCAGTATTACTTAGTTATGATTGTGTTCACCTATAATAATAGTTATCACGATACTATTCATATGGAACCATATGAGGTTATATATGGTAGTCGATTCAGATCACCATTAGTTTTGATGGATGTGGGTGAGTTGGATATTTTGGGACAGAGTCTCATGCAAGAGATATCGAATCAGCATTAGTTGATTCAGAAACATATGGAAATAGTTTAGATTAAAGGGAAGTCTTTTGTTGATCGACATTATTGAATTCTTTATTTTATGATGGATGACCGTTTATTCCTATGGGTGTCATAGAGATTGGGTCATCGTCAAATTTGTATGTATGGAAAGTCGGTTACAATGTTTATCAAACCATTTGATATTATGGAGATGATAGGACTGATGGCATATTGATTGGCTCATACACAATGGTATAGAGATACACTCTATTCTTTTCACCCCAAACCACCTCATGTGATATCTATTGATTATTTTGAGTTTCATTTTGATGTAAACTCTTATATGCATCTAATTTGTGTTATGGATCACAGTGAGAAATATTTTTAGTGAAAGACCATGCTGATAGTCTGAGTGTTGTGGTATAATGGCCATATTCAGGAGGAAACATGGGAGGGGGAAGCATATATATGGGCCCAGTGTCCAAACATTTTCACCTCAGAAGCACAAGAATGCATGGGGTGAATTTTATTGATTATTAGTGATAATGTGGGGAGATTTTAAGGTCTCAAACATTTTTGAGACATCTCACATTCATTTTTTAGAATTATATTAACCTTCCTCTGATAATAAATTGGTTAAACCATTCCTAACGTTCATTTTTTGAGAATTTAGGGAATTTTTAAAGTATATGGGGTCTTTCATGATTGGTGAATGGTTAAGGAAAAGCATGGGATTTTACCAAAAAAAATTTCACCCCATTTTTAGGCATAATAAGGGGAACATGGTTTGACCAAACCATGTGGTAACCCCCCACCCCATAATTATTCACCTTTGAACAGAGGAGGATTTTATTATTATCGTATAACTTTTCAAATCTTATAGTCACCAAGTGAAAACTATGTACCCAAGGATAGTAGGGGAACATGGTAAGGGGAACATTATTCTATCTATTAAACCATCAATGAAGTTGTGCTAATGGATTTTTAAACTCTTAAATATTTAATTAAAATTTTCCCTACCCATGGTATTTATTCATAATCTCCTACACTCAAACTAATATGGTTCCATTTTATTTTGGGGGATCCTGAGAGGATTCATAGGCTCCTCAAACTCCTTTACTTTCAAATCAATGATCTGGGGGTAGAAGTTGACCACCCTCCAATTTGTGATCTCTTCCTTGATTTAGGGTTTATTTTTCCCTTCATTTTATCCCTTTAGAGAGGGATATATCATAAAATTATTATGGTTTTTATCTATATTTTAATGGATATAGTTTCATTCGATCTAGATCCTTGGTTTTGATCCTAAATCATATTCACCATTGTGATTTTGGCCATTCTACCTTGAATTAAGGACCATGGTTTGGTAGACATTCATCAAAGACCCTGAGGTGGGTTGTATATTTGACAATTACCATAGTCATGATAATTATCTTTTGTTTATTGTTGTACCATTTTGTTTCCATGTTGTTAAATTTCTTTTAAATTAGAAAATAAAATTTAATTCCCATGAATTTGAGAGACCCTTCTAGAATCCCATTAGATATGTTGGAGATTCAAATACTATTCAATATGGAAACCCATGGGGTGTGTAAATATTACATGAAGTGATAATTATGGAATGAAAAATGGGAGTTACAAGGTTTATGAAATTAAACCAATTGTAATTGTTTGGTCATGTTACCTTGTTATATATATTGTTTTTTTACCTTGAAATGGAAATGAATTATGACATGATTCATTATAATTGGGTTAAATGGTTAATGGGTTCAAATAATGTTAGGTTTTTTCTAATAAATTACATGTTTCTCCATGTTGAGAATGGTTGATAAAAGGGTTATTAATTTTGAATCATGATATGTATATGTGAACAATGAGATGCGGCTGTTGGAAAAATTCTCCTCATCCAAGGGTGCTATATTAATTCCCTATGACCCATTACATATATGGTATTTTGGATCTAGACTAACAATCCATGTACCCATAATATTTTTTTTATAATAATGTTCAATGTACTCACGATTTTGGTGTTATATTGATGCTCTAAGTACCCAGGATATTGGGGTTGATCTAACACTCCAAGTACTTGACATAATGGTGCTGAACTGAGGCTATGAAAATATGTGACATGTTATCTAGATTTATGATCCAAGGTGTAAAAATTAAATTTGAATTTAATAAAAATAAAAACCTATGTGAATTAATGTGTTGAACACATGAGAGATAATTCTGACTCTAGCACAGTCTGAAACGGGAATTATTGGCTCAGGCATCACTGTGAACCTGATGGATAATGTGGTTAATTAAATATTCTTAAAATGTGATCCATTTTTACTCATATTGACCTATTTATTATGACTTATATAATTTAATACATTTTTATAGATTGGATATTTATTTAGACATTGTTAGTGGGGGAAAATTGAGTTGTACTCACACCCTACTTGGGCCACTGATTGCTATCCAAGTTGACTTCATCTTTGTAGGCTATAATAATGGAAAAATATAAATGTAAGATAGAATATTTGGTATTTTTGATGAATCATGAATGGGGGAACAAAAAATTATGTCATTCCCTGATTGGGTGTTGTGAGATTTTCTTTATTTTGGGTTTTCATTCTACACTTCACTCATATAAATCATTACACTTGTAGATCTTTAGTTTGTGGTCATTTCCCCTATTTTGGGATTCTTGATTTGATTCATGGTCTTTATTGGTTATTATTTATTATTAATTTTTAGATTTGTATATTTATTTCCACTATTTTCATACTTTCATGAAAAGTGTATAGTCATGCAATGAAACAAATTAGAGCCCCATTACTAGTCGGTAGCCACCAGTGTATGGGAAAGAACACATGAGGTCATATTGTGAACTAGATCGGGGAACTGGTGTGTGGAACCTGGGTTAGGATGTGAAAAAATACTCTTATATTTATACTCTCAATAGAAACTCTAGCTGTTACAATTAGATGTTATTTTTGTGGAATTTTGTTAATGAATTAAGAGTTTTTTTTTATTTTCTATTATCCAATCCTTATATGAATAGAATTATTTTTTATCCTTATTATATTTTCTTTTCTTGAATTAATTCTATATATGTGGATCTTCCAATATCCTTTTGGTGATAAACCTTGGGTATATGGGTTTGAATTATTTATATTCAATCCTTTTTATCGCATTTTTTATTTATGAAATTCATTTGGGGATTTTATCAAATATCTTCTTATTCAAATTGTTGATAATGTTATATTATTTTTTCAAAAACATTATTATTTACATAATATGGTTTATTGGAAGAAAATAATGTATTTTTTTGTTCATAGTGTATTTTAATTATTTTTGGGTAAAATTAAATGGGTTTTATGATTATTTAAAATTGATTTATGTGGTACTATTGGGATATATTGAATCTTATAAAAGTGACATAACAAAATTTTTAGAGAAAAAACATAGAAAGGTAAATTATATTATTTGTATATTTTTTTATCAATTTTTAGATAGATGGATCGTATTTTATCTTTTTACTATGTGAAACCTAGATATTGAGGATTTTTAACACTTTTATATAGGTTTTTCCATTAATTATCTCAAATTTATTCCTTTGGATGTTTTCATGGTTTATAGAAATTATTTTATAAATGGATATTGTTGTGTGAGTAAGGGTTTTATTATGGTGTTTGAGAATTTAAAATTTTTAAGGGTGATCATTATTCTATTTAAATGATCAATTTATTTAAATTGTTTTCATTATTTATTCAATATTTCGAAAATTCATTCTTATTTTTTATAAATTTCATAATGTGGAGTGTGCATTATTTTCTAGAACTAACAAATATATGCATGCCTACATGATTTCTTTTTGTGTTCTTATAGAAATTTAACAACCTGATATAGGAAAAGGGAAGATTCTTTTACTTATTAGTGGTTTATCATAGTGAATAAACATGACATTGTAGGTTTCACTGTAAGGATGGTTCCATGAGTTGGTTAGAGTTCCTTTCATTTCTTGGGTGTTTTAAAAGTGTAATTTGGGTTCACATAAGTGAATTTTTTAATTTATTTTTAGTGATCCTTTTAAACCTTGTTTCTTTCTTCCTTTTTCAGATTACTCAATTTGATATGTGTTTTTATACCTTAAGGGTTTTTTCATTTTTAATTCCTTATTGATTTTATAATTTTATTTATATTGTGTTTTATGTAAAAGATGGATGTGTATGATTTACATTGAGTTTTTACTAATCTATATAGGTACCCCAAAAAATAAATAAGGGTTTCAAATTTTTTTGCTTCCTAACAATAAGTGGGGAAATTTTTTATCTATAAGTATCGGTTTATTTTAACATAAAGATATCTCCTGATGAATTTTTGGAATAATTATGATATTAATAGTAAGTTCTACATGATGATAAATTGTTCCCCCATGGTAATAATGAATCCTCAGTATTTTTGGTATTTTAATTTGATCTAAGGGAATGAACTGAAGGTCTTGTGGCATCCTTTTCCTAGATAACGACTTAAATATCTAGTTTTGGGTGTTAAAATTTTCTATTAGTGACCTTAAAAGGTTTTTTCTCTTATGAAGTTAGTGTTTTTTAGTAAGTATGTCTGAAACTATAATATATTTAAAAATACTTATATATAAAAACATTATAATAAAATACAATTTACCAAGTAGTTCAAGATGAATAAGTGGATTTTAAACTATTATATGATTTTCTATTTTATAAATAAGTGTCTCTACCCACATTGTGCTAAGTGATTTAATTTAATCATCATGGCATTCATGAATAATATTTTCATGATATACGTTGATATATATGATTTTTTCTTATTAAAAGTTTAAGAAAGTGTTATTTCTAAATGTATTGGGAAAATAATAATCTGGTTTTATTTGAATATGGTTCGTTGTAAATTTTGAAATATTTTAAAAAGGGGGAAAATTTTCAAGAAGAATAAAAATCAACCATTTTGTAACATCAATCGATGTTTGGTCTTTCTTATTTTTTTTTAATTTTCTAGATTTCTCTATCCTTGTTAAATTATTCTGGAATTATAGAAATGTTACCACATATAGATCTAATACATTGAATAGAAATATTATAAGGAACGTTTCTTCAAGTGATTCTCCCATGAATAAAAAATTATTGAAAACCATAATTAAGGCCTTTCAAGTATTGGGAATGGAACTAGTGAAGGGAATCAGGGTGTATATAATGTTTTGTAATTTCAATGAAAAATCTCTCAAGGTTTATGGGTGATGTTGAAACCATTGAAGTAAAGTATTGGATTGTGTGAATAAAAAGAATATTTTAGTTCCTCCATGAACCATAATCCTAAAAATTTAATTTCACCACCAATATATCAAAAGAGATAGTTCAAAATAATTTGAGATAATGATGGAGGGGGAGATTCATGAGGCTGTTACTTAAGAGGGGTTTCAAATGATATTCATGAAACATTATTATCCCAAAATATAAAATGTATAAATGTATCAATAATTTATTAAACATTAGAGGGGAAATTTAACAGTTATGTTATATTCAAGTTATTTTTATGACCCAAAATACTTTGTTCCTGAGTTGGGGTGAAATGAAAATCATCAAGATCTGACTTTTGAAATGAATCACTACCCAGAGATTTATTCAAAGATTATTCTATTTAATATTACAATCTATTTTGAAGAGTTAACCAATGAAATGATAATAAAGGATGATATTTTAAGAGATCATGTTGAATTTTATTTCAATCCACCAGATAATGTGGAATAGATTGTATCTATTAAGTAAAAGAGAGAAAGGGATAACTTCTAATATGAAAATAGTGGGTTTTATAAATGTTACACCTTTATATTTTACCTTGTTTCATTGGGTATAGTATTAAAGGATGGATTATAATGTGTTATTTTAGGTTATTTGAAAGCTTATTGTCCATATCAAGCATAATTATTCTATTATTATGGATAGTTTTTCCATTCGAATAGATTTTACTGAAAATTTATTGAATAATATATCATTGATTCTTTAAACCAAAAATAGGGGTCAAAAAATATATGTAAAACACAATGTATGATGAATCTAGATCCCAGTCTATGGGAGTAAAAGCATCATCAATCTATAGAAGAAACCCTTAATTGGAGGGGATACCTCATGTTTTTAGTGATTAGGAATATATGTTTGCACAAAAACCAATGTTATTGGAATTAAAAGAGGACCCTATGATAGTTTTAGTTACTCTATTGATTTACTTTACCATTTTTTCTAGTTTATTTTGTGGATAAATATCTAATTCCCTTATATTTAAATGTATAGTTGACTAGTTTGAGTTTTATGCGGAACATATGAATCCCTCGCTAAATTTTTTTATAAATTTGGTAAAGATTAGTATTATGGGATTTAAATTTTAATATTTCACATTTATAATAGAAGGTGTCGAAAAAAGAATAAATTTTTAGTCGTTTAGATGGTCACATTGGTCTTGATTATTATGATGGACATATTTTTAAGCGTAATTATCATATCAATAGTTATTATTATAAGGATTATATGATAAACATCGGTTTATTGACAATTTAATATTTTAATTAAATAATTATATTCCTTAAAATCATTAAATTCTTGAGTTTTAGTACATTTTCATTATTTTGTTGAATTTTAGGTAATAAAATGTTTATATATTAAAATCATTGAATTTGGTGTATTCATTATTTTTCTTTTGAACATTATAGTATAATTACCTGATGAGAATTAGTCTATGAAATTATGTAGAAACCATGATATATGTAATAATTAAATCATTATCATTTAATTATTTTTTTACAAACCGTGGCTGACATAAGAATAATAGAAGAATTATTTACATAATAGATTTTGCATGGTTTGTTATAATGTAATTTTAAATCTTGTAAGAGTGATAAACCAACATTGTATAAATAATAAATATTTTTATAGGATATATGTTGTTAAATATTTTACATTGGAAATTAATGGCCTACTCTAGATACAAAAAAGATTATAAAAAATATGAATCAACCAATGATTAATACATATTTACTAATTATGATAAAATAATAAAAATTGAGCCAGATAAAATAACTCAATGAGGTAGTGAGCTGTGTATAAGTAATATAATATTTTCAAAATCCATGTAGGTATTATAATTTTCTTTAATATGATTAAATTTGATGAAAAAAGTGACTCGCATTATATTAACTCTTTCTCATGTATGAATACAAATAAAATGTAGACTCATAAGAGTTTTATTACGGAAAAACTTCAATCTAGAAATAAATGAAAACATGAACATATTAACCCAATTATTAGAAAGTGGATAATAAAAAAATGAAACTGAGATGGATGATAAAAAAAATTATATATAATTTAGAAGGAGGTTCTTCCTATGAATCTCTATGTGAATAAAAAATAACATAAAGATGATTTGGAATCACATATGAAGAAACCAATTCAACTAATGGATGAAGTTAGGGTTTCTATGTTGAACTAAAATACAACTACTACTTCCATTAAGTGGGACAAAGATAAATTAATGTTTATTTTCAAATAATTTATTTTATATATTTTAAATAAAATTATTCCATATAAAAGGATAAATCATTCGTGAGAATTTGGATGGGGATCCTGAGAGGTGATATATTTCTTAACTATTAAATGATGTTCATGGTTTCTTTTGGATTCTGGTAGAATAATCTAATGAGGGTATGTTTCACATTAATTTTAGGATAATATCCTGGTGACCAGTCCTTGGGAGATACATAGTGATTTCCTTTCCTATATTTCTTTCTTCCCTTACTATTACAATTCTTGACAGATTATATTCATTTAATGATTTTTGAATTATATAAATATTTTCATTCCGTAAATTTACAAAAACAAATCTATTTCAATTGATCTTTATGAATTCATTTTATTAAATTATTTTTGAATTGTAAAGGTATTTCTTTGATTTCATTATTGAATAATAATATTTTCAATTGAATTTGTATTATTTAAACTTATCATTTCTCTATTGAGGTTGTGAGCCTGAGAAAAGTAATATTGAATATTTAATCAGTAATTTTTGAAATGTAATCATTCATATTTAATAAAAGATCATCATTACTATGATTATAATGAATAATTTCTCTCATTTTAACCATATCATTTCTGGTTGTATGATTATGAAACTAGTATAGAAAACCATTTTTTAAAGTAATCTTTATTCATTAAGATAAGGAACACTATGATTCAAACTCGGTTAAGTTTACTACCTTTAATTTAATTATTTCTCTCTTGAAAAACTAAATTCCCCCCTTTTCAAATACATTTTTCATTATCTCCCCATTTATTTCCATTATCAAAAACTCATTGTTTCCACATTTTTCTCAAATCGAAATCACTATTTTGAAATTCATCATAAATACATTTTCATTAAATAAAATTCATTTTGTCTTATATTATAAATCATTTCATTGACAATAAATATAAATTATTTAAACCTCTTTGAAATCAACCTTGGTTTTTCGAATTTAGGATATACTTGTAAAAAAATTCATTAATAGAAGTATCCTAAAAAATAAAATACATCATGATTTCATCTATTTTAATGAAATAATTTTTAAATTTTGATGTGAAAGAAGAAATAAGAGAGATTTGATTTTAAAAATTTCCTTGAATGATTTTACTATAATCACATAGATTGTCTCTCAATTTTATAGGGGTGTTCTTAATGACTTACTCTTCTAGTGGTTGAGGATTTTCTTCCTCATATATCTCTTTGGGAGACCTTCTCTTATACCTTCTCTCACGATTCATTTTTTCTTGTAAATACTAATTTTCAAGGAAGGTATCCTTGAGTGTTATTCAAAACTACCTCTTTAAAAATAGGTTCCCTTACATTAATCTTTATTATGTTTATCATGTATTACTCGTATATCATTCAATTATTTTATTCATCTATTTGTCATAACCCTTTTTAGATTTATGGTTTTGTGCTACTCTTAAAACTGATTCTTTAATGTTTTATTCAGTTGCATCTCATTATCAAGGGTCTCTCTCATCATATACCTCTACTCTTTATAGATGACCCATATTACTAAACTGAAAATTTGGGTAGGTGTAATGGAATTTTATAGTGTGATGGGACTATGATAGTGGATTTTAGTGTTGTTTCCTTTTAATTCTCCTCTGTTGCTTGGGTTATTAGTTTTTTGGTAGTTTTTTTGTGTTATATTTCCTCATTTGTGGACAATTATTTCTTCTACCACTATTATGTTTTCCTAATTAACATTCATTGACCACATTATTGAAATCTATAATGGTATATGATGTATTTTGGTAATATATTTGTGTAGCATTTAGCATTGGATCAAATAAGTGTTACACATGTCAACCATTCTCCACTGTTGGAGTTTTGTTATTCTTCTAACTATAGACCTTCAATGGTTCTCCTAGAATCTATTATAGGTTGTTATATAAAATTAATTGATTGTAACATAGGTTTAAGTGGTTTTAATTTCATCATCATTGATAGTACTATGGTTATCGGTGCTACATTTCATATTCTATTCATTTCAGCAATGAGCTTTCTTCCCTCTCAACAAATTTATTTAATTGATTCATAATATTTGTTTCTTTAATTCATTACATTGGTATTTAATTCTATTTTGATTGATATGAAAATAATATCTCATTTATTTCTGATTCAAATATATAGGTGTTGTGGTTGGTGATGTTTTATTGTGGTGATTGAGGTTGGTGGTTGTTTGGCATAATTCCTACATAGTTTTGATCATTAGACTAGTGGTGAATAGTGATGATGTTTTCATAGGTGACATTATGGATGGTGGAGGGATTTTTAATGATCATGATGGATGAAATTGAGATCAATGTGATAGATAATGGATACACGTCATATTGGTCAATTAATCTCAGGGTGGAATATGTTTTTTGGAGAGTGTCCTCATTTTCACATCCCAATATAGTCATCTTTCATACAATCTCCCCTCTCCCAAGTTTTTTAATTTAAAATATTAATTTTTATTGTTGTATGACTAGGTTGGTTTGGTGAATGGTGTTTTGGTTATTGACATTGTTCAGGTTCCTACAATACACTTAAATGTGGTCTTTATAAAAATTTATTTTGAGAAGGGGATATCAATACAGGGAGAGTAGGTACAAACACCCAAGACATTAGACTCATCTCTTTTCATTGTATTTTAATGGTTCTCATAGTAGGAGAATAAGATAATCAATAAAAATTTTGAGTTTTTATATGCTAGTATCTAGATATATTTCCAAAAAACAACTTTTTGGATTACCTATTGAGAGGAAGATATAATTTTATATCTATCTACAAATTGGATTGACCCCAAATTTATTAACATCATATCATAGAGTATATACTTTTTTATTGGACTAAAATCTTGATTGAAATAATTAGTGATAAAAAATTTAATTAGATATAGTTTCTCATTATAAACCACTCTATTTAATTTTGAGAAAATGGTATATGATATTTTGTGACTATGTCTATATTATAACAAATTAAATAAAATTAAATTCAGGAAAAAATATAATTTTCCTCATATTGATAACTTATTCAATTAGTTTATGGATATCATATGGTTATCAAAGATTAATATATGATCTAGATATCATTAGTTGTGATGAGAAAAATTAAAATTTCATAGACTAAATCATAAACCTAGTATAGACTATATGATTGTTTGGTGATACCCTTTGAAATCACTAGTTCTTTAATTATATTTATAGATTCTATGAAGGGTGTCTTCTATAAGTGCCAAAATTATTTTTTCATGGTTTTTTTGATGACGTCATGATTTATAATCAATTGAGTATAGATCCTACAAATCACTTGACTTTTTAGATTTTAGGTGGGGACTTGTAATATTATAAATTCTTAAAAATCTATTCCATGATTTTTGTAGTGAAATTTTTGGGTCATGTCATCTTAGGGAAGGGAATTTCAGTCTTCCTATATAAATTAAAAAATTCTGATATCAGGAGGAATAACGTGTAATGTCCTTTAAATTTAGAGTTTTCTTGCATTAAAAGTCTAATGCTAAAATTTCATTCAATATTTCACAAATTTAGCCCCTCTTAGGATTTATCTCACATTAAAGGGGGTGATATTTTAATTAGAAGATATATAAAAAGTGAATTTTACGTAACATAATATGTGGAATATCATGGATCAAATTTTAATATTTCAATAGTTATGGGGAAAACTATAATATTTATTATGATGATTTTAGAATGGTTATGGGATGTGTGTTAATGTAAAGGTATAATGTTGTGGAATATATATTTAAGTATTTAAGGACACAGGAAAATAATTACCCAACTCAATATTTGGAACTTGGTGGATAGTTATTTATTATTTATATTGAAGGAAATATTTTTATAAATATATTCATCCTATATACATCCTAAGAAAGTTTTATATAAATTTTTTCCTTGTCATATTTAAATATAGAGAACAAAATTTTGTTGAATATCTTTAAATCATTGATTTTTTTGTATCTTACATGTCTATAAAGAGAAATTGATTTATTGGAATCTTGATTCACAAATAATAGGTTCATCGGATTAAAGAGTTAGTGGATGATAGGTAGTTAATTTTTATAGAAGAAAATTATATCTTATATATGGGATTATATAATGGTGGAGTGTTTTTCCAATTATATATATTTTCTAAGTGAGATTTGATTATGGAAAGGAGGAATCGTGATTATACATATAATATAAAGTGATGAGATAATCATTAATTCCTCGGATACCCTTGATAGGTTAATGTAATTGTATAAATTCCATATCTATTTTTTAGACTCTTTGGATGTTTTTTCAAAGATGAGTGAGAAAGTTGTGACAGATTTTCGTCATTCCTATTGGGATGTTTATTGTATAGTGACTAAATTGTGTCATTATATAAATTAAATATTTTAGAGTTCCAAAATGAAGTTAATAAAACTATTTTTTTCTTTTCTTAAATTTCAAACAAATAATGTTCAAGAATAGATGACTAACGTATATGTTTCAAATTATAGTAATTATACAATGGAAGTGTGAATTAATTTTGAATTTTTTTAGTTTTATTTTTTCAGTCACCAAGAGGGTAGGATACTATTTGGGTTATTATCATTCAACTCACAAAATTTCTGCAATTTCTACTCATCCAATAGAGTTATAAAGTATATGAGTTTTGTGAATTATAAGTTAAAGTGGTGATGAAATTGTATTTCATGCTAATTACAATTGTTTATGATAGAGATTCATTATTTATTACAATATTTTTCAAGTAAATATAAGAGACCATGGCAATAAAATTAAAGTATAGTATGAATAAGCACCTAGAAAATAGTGGTCAGATATAAAGGATTATATAGTTTCCAAAAGGCATGTTAAAATCATATATATTATATTCTGGAATATAATTGGAGGACCATCTCTCCTAGATTGATTTTTTTTGTACTAACATCTATCAAGACTTGATTTGTATATATTATTTTGAGGAACTATCTGTTATATAATATACTTCATCACTATTTTGGCTTGAATGGGGGGGAGTTCCATGTCCAAAACCTTCAATAACTTCCCTTGGGTTGTCAATAATATTAAGAGTGACCCACAAAGCCTATCTCCAATAGTCCATGGGGTAAAACCTGACACAAAGGGTATAAATTCATAAATATTATATGTTATTCCCATTTATTTATGTAAACCAAAACCCATATATACAATCAACCATTAAACTATATCCAATATATCAAATTAACACATTAATGGGTATATTAAACTCACAACTATCAAATAACTAAGAAACTAAATAATGAAACACAAACACCAGACTCCCCTTAAATTCATCTAGATATCCTCATATATGAGCTAGAATCATATGAAACCACCTTATAATTGATAATGTATGTCCTATAAAAATTATTATATGGTCATTATACAATTACACATAGTGGGTTTCTCATTTAACATTCACTCAGTTAAGTGATTTCGGATAATAAATTCTTATTAAATGTAATATATATATTATAAGTCTATTTTTGAACAAAAAAAAGAGATCCATAAATTCAATAAATCCACCCCCATTTTTTATCCTTAAAACCCATCCAAAACAGTAACCATTATCCACCTTATATCTACCAAAAACCATTATCCACCTTATATCTACCAGAAACCATTATCCTCATTAATGTTTGAATCACTTGTTAAATTTTCATTGAAATCTTACATTAAATCCTAAAATGCATATTCATGATAAAATATATCATTATTAATTCATTCAAAAATCCATAAACTAATATAAATATAATTTTAGGTTGATCCATTAGAAGAAGTATATCTATGATTTTTTATCGTTAATCATAGCCTCAATTTGTTCAATCCCATGAATAAATCTTTTTATTAATTTTTATAACCAATGAAATTCAACCTAATTCACCCCAATGATCAACCTAATGGTTTAGAAAATTTAATGTGAGTTAAAATATAATTTATAGGTATTTTCTAAAATTTATAGCATTACTTTCCAAAAACAACTACAAGATCTCTTACATCGTGATGTGTTTTCATTGTTCAACACCGGATCTTATATTTAAGGAATAATTTGTATATAAATCCTAAAATCCACAAAAAAATCAATTTTAATTCAAATGAAGATTATATCCTCCACTTTGTGTTAAAATGAATCATTAATTGATATTTTATTTTACTTAAAACCATTATATGAAAACTAGGTGTGTCACTATCTACATATTAGAAATTGTCTCTTTCTTTCCACATCTCATACTAAAATATCACAACATGTTTTGAATAAAACATGTATTGTTTGTTATAACTAAAATTTAAATAGTTACTCAAAATGTATATCCAAACCAGGACCAATAACTATATCATTTCCATCTTCACCATGATAGTTTTTGATAATACAGGATGGTTCTTATAACTAACATTAATCAGTGTCTATATTAGTGTTCCTCTACTCTAAGGAATTTGGATTTTAGTCCAAAAATGTAAATTCAAATTTCACAATAACATTTTAAATAACAAATATAGTTTGCTTTTAATGTCTAGTTGAACTTGTCTCAATATAAAACTCTATATACCATTTTTTTCTCCAAAACCAGTAAAAGTCAATAAGTAAATAAGCAGATTTTTTGGATATCTATATTAGATTCATTTAAAAAATCATCCTTAAAATTATAAAACATATAACATAAAAAGAACAAAGAAATAATCCATAAATCAAAAAATAACAATGCATACCTCTCATATTATTTCTTCTATGAAAATAGTAATCATTTCATAAATATTGAAAACTAATGAATTCATATACTTAAATTTAAAATTTTACCACATAATATATAAAATTTGGATAAAAGGCCAAGAATGTTGAATTTTATTTGTGGATCCCATTCCCAAGTACTTTCCTGCAAGTAACCAGGATTTTGTAGAAATTTTACTAACATTATAACCCATCCAGGAAACACTCTCTCTTTTTAATATCAAATATCAATTTGTTTATCAAAAAATTCTGAATCTTACACAACATCAAGGTTACACCAATAAATCCAATGTGATTAATCATGATGGTTCTTATAATGTTGATATATATAGAACACATATTGAGCACACTAAAATTTTTGTAAAACTAATAACTATTACCCCACTTCATCAAAATGTTTCAGTATCTCAAATGTTTTAAAGAACCATAAAGAAATATTTCTCCCTCAACCAACCATGAACAAACCCTGATTGAGTGAAATATTTGAGAACACGTTACCACTAAAATAAAATTCATATAGTCTCCAACTTTAGCAATAATATTAATTTAATTGAACCTATTACATCTTTATGCTCTCTTGAATCTTTTGTGTTGTCTCCATCATATTTTAAACCAAATTACATCAATTGATCACTACCTCACATACATTATCCCAACATAAGGTGATCTGTAAATTCATCTATAAAATGATTCAAATAATTAAATTTTAATTTATTCTTTTAGGGATCTTATCATAAGAAAAATCAACTAGTAAAGAATAATTCACCCACAATCCAAAAAAATATAGAATAAATGTTTTCGGTATATCTTTCTATATATAAATAATCAGCTTAGTTTGACAATAATTTTATAGTTCGACTGTTATGATAATGAAAAACTGGATAAAAAACCAAATTTTAATTCCATATAAATCCTAGATGTAAACTGAGGGTCACGGTATAAAATTGTCTTCCTCAGAACCCCATTAATTTTCACTACCTCCCCCATATAATGTATCTCAATACTATAAACTAAAAAAAATTCTCAAATTGAAAATAAAAGAGTTATATTCCCAAATATATAAGTATGAACCCAAAAAGAATAACTCCATGTCATCATATGAGGAAAGTTAGTATCAAAATAATTGGGGAAATCCTCCTACTTTTGAAATGTAATGTGAAATAGCTTTAAAAAAGTCATAACATTATTTAACTTTCTCTTTTTTCCATGTAAGAAATTTGAATTAAAATTAAATCACTAAACTCATAAACATATTCCACTAAAACATATACCTTGTATTTTCTTATAATTTTACGACATAGAGATGAAATGTTAAGGATAAGTTATATAAGTCTTGAAAAATTGATTCAAACATTCCTTGACAAACATGTTTCTTTCCCTGATGTAGAACATTATGTTCTTCATCCATTTATCAATAATCAATAGCATATCTAGTTTCCACTTGATCTTATTTGAAATCCATTACATGGTATTCTAGTTGAGATTATTTCATCTTTAAAACAAATATTAATGAACTCTTATATAATATAATAATTTTTCACTAAAAAACTCATCCGTATATAAATTAAAATTCCTAATATGATCTGTAATCTTTAATAAATTATTTTTACAATAATAAACATCATTCTCAGTATTCCAACTCAATATATAATCCACCACATTAATATTTCTCATAGTATATTTAAATTAAAAAATCATAATCATAAAGGAACTCTACCCATATTTACAAATGTAAATTGAAATCCATATATTAGATTATATAGTGAAATATCTTATGTTTAGTAAATAGAAAATAATAATTATCCTCTTATGTAATGTTAGTATAACATTAAATAAAATATTATAGTCTTGAGTAGCATAGTTTCATTCTTTAAGTCACAATTTTTTGGCCCATAATAAATAACTTCTCTTTACTTATTTAATATACACCAAAGAAATATGAAATTAAAAAATGGGGTAAGACTCAAACAAAATTATGTCCTTCTATCTGTGAAGAATATAGGTGAAAATAATATATTTCTTCTATAATATAAATATTAAATGAAATTATGTGGTCTAAATGAGAGCATGAACCATCTTAGAAAGAGATAATAAGGGTGCTAAAATATGTGATATTTAAAATATAATCCAATGATAATACCTATCTTACCAATGTAAATTATTCATATCATATACATTTATTGACACATCAGGAGAAAAAAATAATTCAACATAATATGTATACAAAATTATTACTAAATTTGATATATAATGTCTAAGAATGTAAACATTCCTTGCTAAAAAACATGCACATAGAAATATTATCATACAACTATTATAGGTTAATATTTTCCAAAACCATTTCTAAATATTAAATATTATCCTCCTCAGTCCTCGGTTAAACACAAATTTCCTTAACAAATACCTCTAAAAATGATCAATGTGTTTCTTGAAAAAAATAATTAATACCATGAACACTTTTAGTCCATTTGTAACTCTAAAGAAATTACTTTGAACACAAAATGTAACAAAATATTTGGGAATGTTTTATTTTTTATGTGTTTTCTCTTAACCCACATTTGTTGATATCTAAATTTTTAATACATCTTTGAAATCCAAATAAATTAATTCAAATAGTCGAATAATTTATCAATATTCAATAAAGTTTACTAATTATTCATTATCACTTGATTTAATCCCATGTAATCAAAACATAATCAAAAACACCTTTCATTCCTCTTAAAAAATAATATCTTGCATCTGATTGAAATATATTAGTGTGAATACAACCCCATAAAAATATATCATCAATTTGAATTTGTAGCCCCCAGTGCTCCACAGTATATATTTGATAAGAAACCATCGATATAGGAAATATAATCAGAAATATATATATTTTGTGCTTAGTCTCCCACATTAGTGGTAAACAGGTTATATCTTTTGGGAATACAATTAAAAAAATCCCAAACCATAATTATCAATTCATTCACTGTAGATTCATTTATGAAAATCATCAATCTCACAACATGAGATTTAATGAATTGAGGTTTAATATGATGCAACCCATTATATTGATCTCACTGTCCCATAAAAACTAAATTTTATATATCTATATTAGAATAATTAACCCTTCTCTGGTAGAAATATTAAAAGGCTTGCATGGAATAAAACCAATCCATGTAAAGTATTAAATATTAATGTTTAATATAAAATAAAGTCATATCCTTCATCATAATAAAATACTCTCATTACCTAATCTCACTTATGGATCGCCTTATATAAACAAAACCAATACCATACTAGATTAGATGCTTTAAGAGGTACATAAATCTTCTCTATAGTAAGTTATAATCCTCTTTATTGACTAATAATAGTAAATAAATGTGATATTCTATCATAAAATAAAACATATATAAGAGTAAAAAAGGATATATATCATAGCTCACACCATCTCAGGTACGCTAAAGTCATCAACTTCTATTTTATTGAGTTATACACAACTAAATCCTCTATAATATTTTCCATTCTGTATATCTATACATCTCTTTTAATCAATCATCATCCCATAGGGATAATAAAAATAATAAGGTTTTACTCTACCAATACCACCCTTTACCAATGATCCAATAATTTTTTATTCTACTTTGTTCAGAATAGTTTGGGTGGATACTACAGTTAACGTTGAATGTTTTCTACAATAAAATCACTCTCTAGCCCATACTGGCCACCCTAATATGTTTTTTATATCAACTGAAATTTTAATCTACCTCAATATAAATAGTATGCCACATAATTTTTCATTAACTATAATGTGGACTAAAAACTCCTAAGAATTATAAATAAGGGTTTCTACCCCAACGCCCCAACTACCCTATGAATGATGTGACCCTCCTTCCAAATCCACCTTGAACTGAACTTTATCACCCTCACTCGTGAATAGTGTTTCTCCACACTAATTTCCACTAAATTACATTTTCCTTAAAAACTACTATGTATAAATCATCAAATTAAATGGACTATTATACTTATAAATCCTTTTTTATTGTCTCCTATGAGAAAGGTTGAATCTATTTTCACTACCATAATATCAATCCTAAATAACAATTTAATCCATACTACACAAAATCATTGACAACTAATATATGTTGCACAAACCAACAATTATAAATTTACCCTGATTATAGTACACCATTCCTCGAGTAAAGAACCATAAGAAGATAGAATATGTGCTTAGAATCAATAGGTACTTATGTATCCCTATCTAGGTACCATATTATACTTCATATATTAAGATCTAGCGACACAAAATCTATACTGACCACTAAAGTCCACATAGTCCCTTAATCTAAACTCCATTCTAGATCATTGTCACTATAATACCATTATATCAAATTTTGGACCCTCTTGAACTCCTCCAAAGATAGTAACAATATCAAGTGTGATCCCCGAAGCCTTTCTCAAATAGACCACGATGTATCAACTTACACTGAGTTTATAACTTCTCATGTATTGAAGGTATTAACTTTTTATATATTTAAAAACAAAAAATAAATCTATGATAAACCATTAAAATATCTTTGATGTATCAAATGAACACATAAATGAATATATAAAATACACACATATCAAGAAATCCAATAACTCTAAAAGAAAACATAATGATTCTCCATTCTCCAAGATAGATCTTTTCATGTCCAAGAACAAATTTTCAAGCACCACCTTTTACTCAATCCTGTAATTTTGAAAAACAAATAGATAATAATAGGGTGAGTATACAAGTTCACCTAGTAGTTCCCTCCAACAACATCTTCTATGTAAAGTGAATAGGAAAAATAAATCCTTAATGGGTGACATATATTAATAAATATTCTATAAATAAATTTTGGAATGGAAATAAAAAATTAAACTCTCAATTCAAGAAATCCTTAAGAACATGTCATTAATGACACTGATATTCATCATCAATCATTATTCTCCTTGTCACTACTACAAACCATTATCCACCACACCAAAACCACATAATAATAACCCCACATCTCATTAACCATACCTTTATTGATTGTATAATTATAACCAAAACTACGATTTATCATTGTAATTTAAATAACAACAATAGAACAGAAGGATCATATAGTTACAATAATAATAATCATATAGTATTTTTATTAAATCAAAAAAACCAAACCTATATTGGGAGTAAAACAACTCCTCTATATATATCACCATTAAGTAATAGCGCATCCCTCTAATGGTACAATATTCAAGTATTACTGTATCACTTCAACTATATAATTATAAGATTAAAAATCATTATCATAATTCACATAAAGACATCAATTTCACCTAAATTAATAGATAAATAATATCATTATATTTGACATAACATATTACCAAAATCCATAGTATATAAAAAATTGCGCCGCAATATCCCAATCAACCACCAATAATATTCGTTTATCACATCCAACCTACAGTAATATTTCTATGTCCTTTGGAAACATACCTCAACCAAATAATAATCAAAAAATATATATTTATAAAATTTTATTACTGCATATCAAAATAACCACTTTTAGTTTAACATTTTCATTGTTTAATTATTAAAAAATATTAAGGTTCATAAAATCATATAAAAAATGAATAAATTCATTTATAATATAACTTTACTTCATGAATAATTGTAAAACAAATAATTAAAACCATGTATCCCATATACTCTTCATTTATATTATTTTCTATTTTAAATTAGATATAAACCATATAATTTACCTTCCATTAAATTAATAAAACTATACAAATCAACTAAATAAAAAAATAAAGAGTTCAGAATACCCTACCTCAAAGATTTTTGGATCTCGTGTTAAATTGGAATTGATCTTGAACATTAAATACATAGATATATATTCGCGATAAACATTCCCATGATCCATTCATTCACATATCCAATCCATAATATAAAGAGAAATATATAACATTTCACCAAATCATCTAAATGAATAGATCTAAGAATTGACTTACTATTGATGTAATATTAAATCCATTCAATCCTATACGTAAATCCATTATTTATTGGTATATATCCTTAGAAATATCATTAAATTGAGCATAATTTCTATATAAAGGTTGAGGTGAAGTTATAATGGTTACAATTTAATATTTTTTTAGTTTATTATATTTTTTACTTAACTTCCTAAAGTATGTGGTTTTTCACCTATTCCCTAGTGTGTTTCAATCATTCAATGCTATATCAAAATTCTCAATAACATTTTTTATCTCTCAAAAAAACATATACCATTTTCCATCTAAATTTTCATATAATTATTCTCCACCACATAATGTTTAAATAAACCATGATGTCTTTCATCAATTATCCCAAAACAATATTATGAAATTATGAAATTTCTCTATCATTATATTGGTTGTTATTGGTACATCTAGATTTACATATATCACCTAAATTACAAGAAATGATTTAAATAAAACGCATCATTTTTCTTCTATATAGAATTTTGTTAACTAACCCAAAATTATCTCCAAAATATGACCTATAACCATGTTATTTCTATCTTAACTATGGAGTGTTTCAATAAATCATACTTGAATTTTCAATACATGTTAACTTTTATTTTAAAAAGTCTACCTCCCCTCCAAATAACAAGAATTTTTTAAAAAAATTAAATTTAACTTTACAATGTAATTTTAAATAAAAAACACATTTTGGTTTCCATTTTAGTTTAAATTTTAAAAAAAATCTCCTCATCAACATTATTCTTCTCCAAAACAATTAAAACTCATTGATCCATTATAATTCAAAATATCAAATTTTATTATTTATATTATCTAATGTTTTTTTTATATTTATTATTATGTTGTTGAACCCACAATGATGGAAAAAAAATTTCATACCAAGAATTAGAAAAAATCATTAAAATTAAATCTTATAAAAGACTACTAAGAAACAAAAACATGACTACCAAATATAAGAGTGGGAATAAGACATAATGATGATCTCAGAAAAATTAAATTGGATGGCTAAGATGATTATTTATTCATTTAAAAATTTATTTGGATCATCTCCCTTAAAAAGAATTATCATTGACACACGCTCTAAATGTGTAGAATTTTTGAGCGGAATCTAGTAATTGTTAAACTGCTAAGTACAATGTTTGAAAAGAAATAATGATGAAACAAAAAATAATAATCTCATGGTTGATATTTTTTTTCCATTTTTCCATTAAAGTTTAATAGAAAAACAAATTAGGGAATTCATTGAAATTATGATTGAAATCCGAGTAACAGAAATTTAAAGTAATCACTAAATGGATAATAAAAAATAAACCAGATCAATTTATATTTCCCTAACTAGATTTATAACCACGAAAAATTTTATATCTATAATTACATAAAAATTTAGAATTTGTTGTAGTATTAATTAATAAAATAAGAAATAAAATAAAGATAATTTGAATCTCTTATCTTTATCAAAAATTAGAAAATAATTTCTCCTAACTGTAAATCATGTATTTTCTCTAGATGTTTATGAGAGTACTATATCTCCCATATAAAATGTTCATATCTCTATTTAAATTTATAAATGTTCACTTTTATTTTTAGGAACTACAGAATATATTTTAATTGTCAATTTTCTCTTCTCATAGCCAAGTTCCACCAAATTAGTTGAGTCTTAAATTAATCACCATCCTTCTAGCATTGATTACTATTTCATTAATCACCCAAACATGAGTCAATTAAATCATTCTTAAAAATCATGGTAGCCCCACATGCTTCCCAAATTTATGTTCTAATTTAAGCTTATCTAACTCAAAAAAACATCGTGAAATGTGAATCCATGATAATAAATAATGAACATTAGTTAAAGTATTTCTTTAAGCCCTCAATGTGAACCTGAAATAATATCCCAACTAATGTAATGGGTGACCGAAGCCTCCCCATTTACCGAATTGAACAACTAAAAAAATTGAACCCCTGTGAATAAAAATATTATATATCAAACTTTATCCACCATTATTTCTAACTCATATTAAGTGAATTCAACCTCACAAATTTCTAGTATACCATTCTTCTTAATGAATTTTAATTTCATTCTAATCCATCAAGGTGATCAATTTCATTCTAGAAATAAATAGGTCACCTATAAATCATGATTGAATGGCCCAAATATTGGTTTCCTTGAGTATAATAAGGTACCCCTCTAAATTTTTCAATTAATAGTAGTGATAAATAACTTTCAGTAATCCTTAATCGGCTTCAATCAGTGCTCATACCAGAAAAGGAATAGTATTATTTTTTGTTAACTTCATAATCCTCGATGCTGTAAATGCCTTCATCAATAAAATTGGGATTATCCATCATAAATCTTCACTGCAAGAGTACTCTATTTTATGAATTCTTGGACATGAAAATTATGAATTTTGGATGGATTCTTCATCATTAGTCGATGTCACATATATTTGAAACACCATGCCAAGTTAAATTATTTGTGTTATTTAAAGAATAATACAAATTTCAATGGATTTGGAATCTCCTGATGTTTAATGTGGGTCATCCTAACCAACCCATATGTTCTTGACACTCTAATTTTCTTTACTAGTTCATATTTTTAGGACTCTCCTAACATCAATTATACTAAATTTAAGAATTTTGGAACAAAACCCAACATATTAAACTTCCTCTCACAATAAAACAAGATAGGTTTTCATTAAATGGTAACTAAAATGGGGTTTTACCTCAAGTTCTTCTCCAACCCAGGATGATTTTTTGATTAATTGAAGGAGAAAGAGAGGCCACATGTTAACTTCTTCAGGTGAAAAGTATTATTCATATAGATATGCTTCTTGAAAAAAATAGTTAATTCACACAACTAAAATTGGCACAATAGTGACAAGAATTGAGTTAGGTTTATCATTTTGTATTGATCAAATTATTATCGTAAAAAATATATAATGATTTGACCAAATACCACCCTAAATTTGATTCAATTTCAACCCACAATTTCAAAAATTGAATCATAATTCCTTAATTATCTATTTTCATCAGTGTTTCTTGACTTTGTTGGAAACCATTGTTGGATCTCATTAGATCTTCATTTTACCATGGTTGAAAAAAACACCAAATCCCATAGCCTTTGTTTTATTTAGAAGTGTCACTAATTTTAATTCTCATTTATCATGTAATATAATTATCTTATATTAATTCTCTTACATGGGGATAATTTTTGTTACATGGAGCCATCATATCATAATTATTTTATATAGAATTAATTTTTATAATATTGGTTTTACCAAAATCATCTTACATAACAACAGTTTTTTTTATAGAAGATTTTATATGATTTGTCTCACATAAATAAAATTTATTTTCTAGCTGCTGCTTTAGTAATTCATCTTATGTTGATAACTCTAGTTAGCACATGTTCTGTTTCACACATCCTCTAAAATATTATCTTCATGTGAAATTATTAAAAACATAAAACAAATATCTATAATAATATTTCATAAATTTAGATAGTTTTACCATGATGATATAAAATTTATCCATACAAAATATATTTTAAAATTAAAAACAAGGTTGTGAAATTTAAATTTCATCTTTGATCCAGAAAAACAAATCATTTAATTTTTAAATGAAACTATTCTAAGAATAAATCAAAATAATTTCTTTAAAATGTATGAAAATTCATATAAAGGCGTCATAAAAATTGACCCAAGACTTCAAAATTTTGATAATATTTAAGAATAATTAAAATTTTATCTAGAATAATGAAAAATAGATTACATACCAATATAGTCTCACTTAAGATTGAAATTTCTTCATTAAATCATTGAAATTTAGTGGAAAACATATAAAGATAAAAAGACACATCAAATTCTCCCCCACGGAAGAAGGTGTTCTCAATAAGTAATCAATTTAAAAAATAGTTTGAGAAAATAATTCTTATGATTGAAAATATAAATTAAACTAAGATTTGTTTTTCATAAAACTAATTCCCCATGGACTCTCTCAAAAAATTTCCCTCTCATATATTCAACTGACTTGTTAAAATGTTGGTTTTTGATTTAAAAAATTTACCGAAATTAGAAATTTTTAAAGAGTATAAAAAAACATCAATTTTCATTTAACTATTAATTACAAAAATCTAATTAAAATTAAGATAATATACTTCCATAATGAAAATGCGTAATAATTAAACATTCTACTCATTTGAGAAGATTTAATTATTTCAAGAAGCATAAATAAATCTTCTAATAGCTTAACGAATAAAGGAATAATAGAATTAAAATATTAAAAGTTCAACCAAGATTATAAATATCATTTCATTTATCATTTAAATTCATAGATTACAATTTTTAAATTTCATAAAAAGGATCAAAACCAATGATGATTGTAAACCCTATTCTCAATTATTAAAAAAATAGGGAATGAAATTAATGAACCATATAAAATTCATAGGAAATCAAAAAAAACATTAACCTCCCCAAGTTAGGAAAACTGATTTCAAAATTAATAAAAATTTTGATACACTAAATTTTAATCTTATGGTTAGAAAACAAATCTATTTTTTTTTAAAAAATAGGGGTGGTTTTGATGTGTGCTGCATTAAATCATAACTTAATAAAAATTCAGACCCCTCCCCCAAACCTAAAATCCAAAAACTTTCCCCATTATTAAACTATAAAGTGGGATAGACAAATAGAAATTAATGGTCAAATATATTTTCAATAATTAGTTCAAAATTATGTTTAAGAGTGATAATAAATGAAAAAATAATTATTCAATAATTTCAAGCACTTCTTCTAAATCAGATTTAAAATGTGCAAGAATTATCTCAGTAATTCATCATATAAAGATTTCTAATAAATATTAAAATAATAGAACAATAATTATTGATTACACATGAACAAGTATCGAAACCAAGGTATTTTAGAGGGTTTCATCATGTTTTTAATTTTTCTTCAGTTGTATTTTTCATAATCTAACAAATAGCATGATAAACACCTAACAAAAAAATTAGGTTCACTTAAACAATAACTACCAGTGCATTATCTCCCCACCCCCCGCACTAAATTTCATATTTTGAGAATATATAAACACATTAAATCTAAATTATTAATTTTAAAAAATTAGAATAAATTATTACAAAATTCAAAGAAAAACTCCCATAATTGAAGGAGATTTATCAATTGAGTTCTTCTAAAAACAAATCATCCTTCATAGCATTGAGTGAAATAACTTCTTATTATTCAAATTTTAATACCTAAATGTTCAAAAAATATGAATTATATTTCCATAGTTGGGATCAAAAATAATTTAAACCCATATATTATGTTAAGGAATTTTTATCTAGTAAATATACAATAAATACCTTCTATTTGACTTGAAAATTATTGGCTTCTACTCTATTTTTTTAAACCAAACCGGAAACCTATTTTAAAAACTTTTAGGATACCATAAATTAAATCCCTGAAAAAACTATATTGTAATATATTGATTATAAAAACTATTAGTTCCACTAGGTTAGATACCATTAAAGGGGGGTGAATCAGGGTATGACAGATTAAAACAGTTGCCCCTATTGATCTTGTCTCGCTATTAAGCAAGAATATCTTCTCTCTCTTTCTTGTAGAAAAGTATAAACAAAAACATAAAGCATTCATAGGACACAATGATTTTTACATGGTTCACCATCACTGGGCTACGTCCAAGGACCATACACTGGCGATGTTCTGATGAACCAGATCCACTAAAAGTGTGCTTCTGTTTATAAAGTTTGGGATCGATCACTTCTATTACCAGGCTCACCGCCATTACAATGTTTAGAGTTAGGTCACTAGTTTCCCAAGGGTCACTCCCTATTTCTCTCTCTGGCTCGCTACTAGTGGAGAGGATCACCTTCTTCTTCTTCCTTTACACACTACTCTGGAAAGAATCCACTCACAGTTTATATACCTAAAGGTCTCTTCGTTATCACTAACGAATACATCCTCTGTTGTATGTAGATCCTCTGTTGATGTCCAACATTCATCCATAGATTAATCTCACTTTTCCCCAAAGGTATCGATCAATATTCTAGCTTTCGTGCAGCCCTAAAATGACTGTTGCACTTCTACCATACCTTGCATGCTTCTCCAAGCCAACGCAAAAGTTCAAGTGAACAATTACAAGATGGTGTGCAAGTTCACCTCAACCACTTGCGCGACACTTGCTTCTTCAACTCGAAACTTGCGCGACTCACACCCTTTTACACCCAAACTGTAACAGCCCGAGATTTTATGAAAACTATTCTTTTTAATTTTATTAATGTCTTGTGTTGTACGCTACACCAAAAGGAGCTTGCACAACACGTATCCTTGACCTGCCTTGCATTACACGCAATCGCAACCTTCCTCGATAGCGTGTGTAGTACGCAATACCGAGTTTCACTAAACAACGATATGCTATTAAAATATTATCAAAACTAGCTGTTATGAATAGTAATAACCACTTTTTGAAATTTTATAAATTTTATTTTTTCAAAATGGACTTCATTTTTGGATTCGGAATACCAAAATTATCCTAGGGTGAAATTTTGGTATTTTTCTGAAAACTTTCAATTTTTGATGAATAGTGAAACCACTAAGTGGTAGGTTAAAAACTGAATTTTGCATAAAACTTAATTTTACCGCTTCTGTGAATGGAATTTCGAAAATCCGAGAGACACGGTTAATATCAAGGACTAAAATGTGGTTCAATGAGATGAAAATAATTTTTTGGTGAATAGTACCTTTTTACTTTTTTTTACCGCGGTTAATAGTAAATAGGGTAACTAAGGGTAAATATGATATTAATATTACCCTAACACATGTCCTAATTCTATTGGACAAGTGTAATTCGACCAAAAACAAACTTAGGAATAAAATATGACCATTTAGTCCCACTTGGATTAGATTAGGACATTTATTATTAATTTATTTAAAGAAGGGTTAAAATAGTTAAAATCAAAGTTTAATAAGTAAATCATTTTTAATATGGGGTTATACATAAGATAAATTCGATTGTAAATATTCATTATAAATCTAAAAAGATTTCCTACATGATGGTATTTTATTTTTAATTTTTAGAAATCATATAATTTAATTTATTTATGACCCAAAGATGATGCAGTAATTATCTTATTAATGAAATATTGACATAATTGATAATATAAATACCAAAATAAATGTAATTCAAGACTTTTTATGAATTAAACTAATTTTATAGGTTACTATGATATATTAATGTTGGTTTAATCAACTTGTTTCGAACATATAATTCTGTTATGACTTTCACAAAAATCATATATCAAATAGTGTCAAAATTGACACAAAGTAGTTTTTAAATCAAATATTATATTATTAATTGTTATTTTATTTCTAAAAACCTAAGGTTCGGCCAAATGACTTAGATAAGGATATATATATTTATAATAAACAATTTGTGGTTATTTTGGCATGTTATAGTAAGTTTATTAACCATATAGTGAAAGAAAACAAAAAGACATGGTAAAAGTTAAATTATTTAACTTAGAGTTAAATCTAATTGATAAGGTTAAAATAATACCCTAAACTTGTCTAAATCCTATTGGTTGATAGGATTTCGGCCCATCCCCACCTTATCTTCGAAATAAGACCCTTTGGAGCCATTATAAAGCGATTTTGACTTTAATATAAAATAATATTTTGAGATATTCCTAAGGTGCCCCTCTCCTCCCTTATAAAAGGGCACCTCCTCCCCCTCCTCCTCACACCAAATTGAGCACTCAAGCTCGGCCAACCCCTGCCATTTTCCCTTCTCCACTTACCTAGAAACATCCTAGAGGTTCTGGTCTTCCTCAAAGACCAATTTTAGTGCCCTAAGAGGAGGTCTCAAAGAGGCGCTTCAAAGAAGAGGTAATTACCATTACCAATTCTTTCATCTTTATTTCTTCTTCCACTTCTTCTTCTTAGGTTGTTTCATTATGAAGTAATAACATCAGTATTACTCATATACTTATATGTTATTATATGTATGAAACAACCCTATTTCACAATCTATCCATCCTACGGAAAAATAAATCACCGCGCGTGCGTACGTACGGAATACCGTCTCCACGCCGTGGTGTAATCTATTTTTCCACCATCACATTACAAGGATGGGTATAATGGTGTAATGAGTAACTATATATGATTATTATGAAGTAATATTGATACTGAAATAATATATATATATACTCCAATACAATTCCACGATCATAGGAACGATATCATCACTCGTGCGTACGTACGGAATACCGTCTCCACGATGTGATGCGACTCGTTCTACATGATCTTCATTTCATAATGATTATATAAATGAATTGAATGAATGAATATGGTATATACTACACTAATACCATTCTGTAAATGAATTATCTATAACCTAAAGATAAGAATAATAATTTATTCGACAAAACACGCATAAGAACAAAAAGTTATAAAGACCCGAGTAACAAGTAACAATGAAATATTACTAACAAGAAGCTAATAATATGACCATATATGATATCATATCAATATGTATGATTCTGGAATAAGTGAATAACATTATTTAAACCATTATACAGGTGCTTCGGACACTAACAAAGCAAATCGGACCTAAGGTAAGGGAAATATCACAATCTCACTTTTATCTGAGATTGTTTTTACTTCGGTAATTACTGGGGTGTATTTTATCATCCACATCCATGTTTCATCAATATGTAATATTATTTCCATCCACCTACAATTGTTTAAATCCATTTTTACCCTTCGGTGAGTTTTTAGTAATATCTATGAAAGGAATCTTTTGTCATACGAGGTACTTTTTGACTTTTCTGACAAAAGTATGAAGAATGTTTTTTTTAACTTATACGGAATGAATGGATTTTTAAAACATTATTTCCAAGAAGCTTCCTTTACAAGTTTTCAAGTTTATTTTTAATCAACTTCATTTATTTTAAATTGGTATGACATGTTATGAAAGGAAAAAAAAAATTTGAAGAAGAAAGGATATTTTCCTCAAGAATGGAGTTCAAGTGTTTTATCAAAATTATTTTCCATCTAAGATAATAAAGGGTTCTGTTTTTATCCCTATTATTACATTGATTTGATCATGTTGTGATGGAATTATTTTTATGAATTCCTTTATCTTATATGAATTGATTTATGATGTCATGATGTTTCAAGAATCCCATTTTTGTTACATGTGTTATGCGATGATGTATGTTTTATGATTATGTGGCACACATAAGAAAGGATTCATTATAAGATGGGTGGGACCTATATCTCCCTCCAATGCATTGGGTAAAGATTTTATATCTCATGAGATAGACATGGCTGGAACGGAAGGTTATTTCGGTTCAGTGATACAGGACTGAAACGAGGAGTGAACTCGGTTCAGAAAGGGACTTTGTCCACTAAGATAGTCTTGGCAATGAGTCATGACTAACAAGAAATGATTTTCCATGATTATGTGTGCATGCCACAAAGTTTCAAGTTTTATGTTATGATTATGGGGATCTCATTTTCACTTCTATGATTTATTCCATGTTAAGATACTATGATCTCTTTTGCAGGTTTTGATTTTCATAAAGATATGATATGATTTTTATTTCCTTTATTTGCCCTTGCTGAGCATTTGAGCTCACCCTTTTATGTTTTCTTTTCCCCAGGATATAAAGAAAGGTTTTAGGTTAAAAAAAAGGGAAGATCTTTATGGGAGATATTGAAGATCATTCACCACGATTAGAAGATTACGTTCCGTGTTTCCAATGACACTAAACTATTACGATCCTTGTGTGTGTGTTTTTGTTATGTACTAAGTATTCCACAAATGTAATGTAATGTCCATGTACGACAGGCTTCGGGTCTCTACAGTTGGTATCAGAGGAAAGGTTTAGTCAACCTTTGGAAACTAGGATGCGAGAACTTTAGTGAGATCCCTAGAGATATTTCTAAGGTATGTCTAGGGATGTCCCTAAGGTTAAGTATACGTATAGGTTATAGTACTAGAATTACTCTAACGATCATAGAATTAAACCTAAGATGTTAGATATTGAAGGTACTCCCCCTTTATTATGTTGTTTTCCCTAGCATGGTTTTTGCCTCTCACACTATTCTTTTTGGGTTTTAGATGATGGCTGGAACCCGAAGGAACCGTATTGATCATTGCAATGGACAATGCAATGATTGCCCTCCTGAACAAACAAATGTTATGGGAGATGGAGTACAAAATCTTATTGCTATACTTACACAAGCTATGAATCATTCTGGAATTCCAAATGAGCAGAGAAGGGAACAATATTCTATTGAGTCTTTCATGAGGCAATGTCCACCTTCTTTCAGTGGGACTACCGATCCACTTGTTGCTGAACAATGGATCAGTACCACTGAAAAGATATTTTCAGTTCTTCAATGTTCTGAACATGATAAAGTCATCTTAGCAGTATATCGTTTGGAAGGTGAAGCTGGTCAATGGTGGAATCTTATCAAGAATACGAGGCAAAGAGATGAAATTGAGTCCATGGAATGGGACGAGTTCAAGAACTTGTTTTTCAGTAAGTACTTCCCTCGTATTCTTCGAACAAAGATGGAAAAGGAGTTTCTTGAGCTGAAGTAGAAGGATGATGAATCTGTTGGTATATACGAAGCAAATTTTACAAGACTTGCAAGGTATGCATCTAGCATTATTATCCAACCTGAAAGTAAAGTTGATCGATTTTTCAGTGGCTTAAAACCAAGTCTTCGAAGGGCATTAGCTATAAGAGACTTCAGTAGCTATGAAGAAATTGTGCGTTGTGCTGTCAAGGTAGAAATGGAAGTTGGTGTTTCATATCCATCTCATGGTTTTGACAAGAAACGAAAGATGGAATTCAAGGAGAAATCTCAGAATAATGGTGAAAAGAAGATGAATGTTTCCTTATGCACAAAGTGTGGAAAGAAGCATGGTGGAGATTGTCTTAAAGGGACTAGAAAATGCATTAAGTGTGGAAAAGAAGGTCATCGAGTAGCTGAGTGTCGAAGTAATGGAAAAAGGGATTCTAATGATGTGAATAAAGAAAACATTGCAGAGAACACATCACCAACACTTCAATGCTTCAAGTGCAAGGAAATGGGGCATTATGCTAATAAATGCCCTAATCCAAGGGTTAGTGATGATCGACATGAGCAACCGCTTAAGGCAAAGGACAAAGGGAAGTCACATGCGATCACTATTGGCGATGTTGAATATGACAACGATGTGGTGGAATGAATAATTGTTTATGTAATAGGATTCCAAAATAATGTTGTATCATGGAGTATTGGAATATTTATGTATTGGTCTATTGTGGTTTTCAATAATTTTATGGTACCAATAACCAAGGAAAGAGATTGAGATATTTTTGGAAAAAGAATGATATGCGCATAATGAAGGGAAAACGAGAAAATGAAATATTTTACAGTATTCATGAGCTCATGATTGATATAAGGACTAAGTGATATCATGGTTTGAGTATATAGAATTTTGAGGATTTTGGTAACTGCATTCATGTTTTCATTAAGGTTCAATGGGTATTCAAGAGAATACATGATTAAGGACTTTGAATGTCTGGAATGTGACCAGCAAAACATATCTTATGATATATGGGGATCAAAGATGGTATTAAATATATGGTAATCATTTTCACTATGAGAGTGGAGTACAATATTATGGATAAGCCTAAAGATTGGAATGGATTAAGGATAGAAGTTTTTTCGATATTATTGATGGGATGTTATAGTAATATAGTTTTAGAAAAAGGACAACCTGCAAGACGGGCGGCAGCCCATCGCATCGGACAAGGCTGTGGGAATCGAACCCACAACCGAAGTGCGACTGGCCTTTATCGCCTACCACTGGCCTACAGGAAGTCCCTGTTTAGTAGAAACTAGTTTTATTTTATTAAGCAGTATGATATATGAAGTATAAGTCCATTTTAGGAACCATATATGATTAATCTCACTATAGATCGACTTATGTATATAATTTTTTCTAACCTTTTGTTTGAGACAGATGGAATGACCCGTCGTTCTATCACATGATCTGCTAACACTTCACAAATTCAACTTAATTTATTTAAGAGATGAAGTGGAAATTGTTTAAGGCACGAACAACAGTGAGATTGTACCAAAATAAAGTAAGTATTTATTCTAATTCAAATTTTCAACTTTAGGGAAATGATCTTGAAAAACAAAAATGTTGTCCTAGTGATCTTATACCTGATGAATCAGATGGTACCTTATATCATCACAAATCTATGGATTTGTGATTACTGGATTTTCCATAGCCATGTTCTCTACCACTCTCCATCAGAACATGATGGTTAAATTTCTCTTCCATATCCATATTTTCACCTATGTGGAAACCCAGTGATTAGTTTATTTGGGTAATCGTTACATTTCATACTTTAGTTTTTAAAGAAAAGTTTTGGTATTCCTTTTTACGATGTGGGTTTCTATTAAAGAAACTTTCGAATAGTAAACTATTTATAACCCCGATGAATTTCGAGGGCGAAATTCATTTTAAGGGGGGTAGAATGTAACAGCCCGAGATTTTATGAAAACTATTCTTTTTAATTTTATTAATGTCTTGTGTTGTACGCTACACCAAAAGGAGCTTGCACAACACGTATCCTTGACCTGCCTTGCATTACACGCAATCGCAACCTTCCTCGATAGCGTGTGTAGTACGCAATACCGAGTTTCACTAAACAACGATATGCTATTAAAATATTATCAAAACTAGCCGTTATGAATAGTAATAACCACTTTTTGAAATTTTATACATTTTATTTTTTCAAAATGGACTTCATTTTTGGATTCGGAATACCAAAATTATCCTAGGGTGAAATTTTGGTATTTTTCTGAAAACTTTCAATTTTTGATGAATAGTGAAACCACTAAGTGGTAGGTTAAAAACTGAATTTTGCATAAAACTTAATTTTACCGCTTTTGTGAATGGATTTTCGAAAATCCGAGAGACACGGTTAATATCAAGGACTAAAATGTGGTTCAATGAGATGAAAATAATTTTTTGGTGAATAGTACCTTTTTACGTTTTTTTACCGCGGTTAATAGTAAATAGGGTAACTAAGGGTAAATATGATATTAATATTACCCTAACACATGTCCTAATTCTATTGGACAAGTGTAATTCGACCAAAAACAAACTTAGGAATAAAATATGACCATTTAGTCCCACTTGGATTAGATTAGGACATTTATTATTAATTTATTTAAAGAAGGGTTAAAATAGTTAAAATCAAAGTTTAATAAGTAAATCATTTTTAATATGGGGTTATACATAAGATAAATTCGATTGTAAATATTCATTAGAAAGCTAAAAAGATTTCCTACATGATGGTATTTTATTTGTAATTTTTAGAAATCATATAATTTAATTTATTTATGACCCAAAGATGATGCAGTAATTATCTTATTAATGAAATATTGACATAATTGATAATATAAATACCAAAATAAATGTAATTCAAGACTTTTTATGAATTACACTAATTTTATAGGTTACTATGATATATTAATGTTGGTTTAATAAACTTGTTTCGAACATATAATTCTGTTATGACTTTCACAAAAATCATATATCAAATAGTGTCAAAATTGACACAAAGTAGTTTTTAAATCAAATATTATATTATTAATTGTTATTTTATTCCTAAAAATCTAAGGTTCGGCCAAATGACTTAGATAAGGATATATATATTTATAATAAACAATTTGGGGTTCTTTTGGCATGTTATAGTAAGTTTATTAACCATATAGTGAAAGAAAACAAAAAGACATGGTAAAAGTTAAATTATTTAACTTAGAGTTAAATCTAATTGATAAGGTTAAAATAATACCCTAAACTTGTCTAAATCCTATTGGTTGATAGGATTTCGGCCCATCCCCACCTTATCTTCGAAATAAGACCCTTTGGAGCCATTATAAAGCGATTTTGACTTTAATATAAAATAATATTTTGAGATATTCCTAAGGTGCCCCTCTCCTCCCTTATAAAAGGGCACCTCCTCCCCCTCCTCCTCACACCAAATTGAGCACTCAAGCTCGGCCAACCCCTGCCATTTTCCCTTCTCCACTTACCTAGAAACATCCTAGAGGTTCTTGTCTTCCTCAAAAACCAATTTTAGTGCCCTAAGAGGAGGTCTCAAAGAGGCGCTTCAAAGAAGAGGTAATTACCATTACCAATTCTTTCATCTTTATTTCTTCTTCCACTTCTTCATCTTAGGTTGTTTCATTATGAAGTAATAACATCAGTATTAATCATATACTTATATGTTATTATATGTATGAAACAACCCTATTTCACAATCTATCCATCCTACGGAAAAATAAATCACCGCGCGTGCGTACGTACGGAATACCGTCTCCACGCCGTGGTGTAATCTATTTTTCCACCATCACATTACAAGGATGGGTATAATGGTGTAATGAGTAACTATATATGATTATTATGAAGTAATATTGATACTGAAATAATATATATATATACTCCAATACAATTCCACGATCATAGGAACGATATCATCACTCGTGCGTACGTACGGAATACCGTCTCCACGATGTGATGCGACTCGTTCTACATGATCTTCATTTCATAATGATTATATAAATGAATTGAATGAATGAATATGGTATATACTACACTAATACCATTCTGTAAATGAATTATCTATAACCTAAAGATAAGAATAATAATTTATTCGACAAAACACGCATAAGAACAAAAAGTTATAAAGACCCGAGTAACAAGTAACAATGAAATATTACTAACAAGAAGCTAATAATATGACCATATATGATATCATATCAATATGTATGATTCTGGAATAAGTCAATAACATTATTTAAACCATTATACAGGTGCTTCGGACACTAACAAAGCAAATCGGACCTAAGGTAAGGGAAATATCACAATCTCACTTTTATCCGAGATTGTTTTTACTTTGGTAATTACTGGGGTGTATTTTATCATCCACATCCATGTTTCATCAATATGTAATATTATTTCCATCCACCTACAATTGTTTAAATCCATTTTTACCCTTCGGTGAGTTTTTAGTAATATCTATGAAAGGAATCTTTTGTCATACGAGGTACTTTTTGACTTTTCCGACAAAATTATGAAGAATGTTTTTTTTAACTTATACGGAATGAATGGATTTTTAAAACATTATTTCCAAGAAGCTTCCTTTACAAGTTTTCAAGTTTATTTTTAATCAACTTCATTTATTTTAAATTGGTATGACATGTTATGAAAGGAAAAAAAAATTTGAAGAAGAAAGGATATTTTCCTCAAGAATGGAGTTCAAGTGTTTTATCAAAATTATTTTCCATCTAAGATAATAAAGGGTTCTGTTTTTATCCCTATTATTACATTGATTTGATCATGTTGTGATGGAATTATTTTTATGAATTCCTTTATCTTATATGAATTGATTTATGATGTCATGATGTTTCAAGAATCCCATTTTTGTTACATGTGTTATGCGATGATGTATGTTTTATGATTATGTGGCACACATAAGAAAGGATTCATTATAAGATGGGTGGGACCTATATCTCCCTCCAATGCATTGGGTAAAGATTTTATATCTCATGAGATAGACATGGCTGGAACGGAAGGTTATTTCGGTTCAGTGATACAGGACTGAAACGAGGAGTGAACTCGGTTCAGAAAGGGACTTTGTCCACTAAGATAGTCTTGGCAATGAGTCATGACTAACAAGAAATGATTTTCCATGATTATGTGTGCATGCCACAAAGTTTCAAGTTTTATGTTATGATTATGGGGATCTCATTTTCACTTCTATGATTTATTCCATGTTAAGATACTATGATCTCTTTTGCAGGTTTTGATTTTCATAAAGATATGATATGATTTTTATTTCCTTTATTTGCCCTTGCTGAGCATTTGAGCTCACCCTTTTATGTTTTCTTTTCCCCAGGATATAAAGAAAGGTTTTAGGTTAAAAAAAAGGGAAGATCTTTATGGGAGATATTGAAGATCATTCACCACGATTAGAAGATTACGTTCCGAGTTTCCAAAGACACTAAACTATTACGATCCTTGTGTGTGTGTTTTTGTTATGTACTAAGTATTCCACAAATGTAATGTAATGTCCATGTACGACAGGCTTCGGGTCTCTACACAAACCAATTTTGGCACGCAACTATCAACTATCGCGCTTCTTTGATGCCTGGAACGCAAGTGTCACCAAACCACCTGCATGACACCCCCTTCTTCAACTCTAAACTTGGGAGACTCACACCCTTTCTCTCCCAAACCACTTTGGTCACACAACTATAAATTGGCATGTAACTTCAAAATATCTTTATACTTTCATGACCACACCACATGCGTGACAGGAGCACTGATTTTATCAAATTGTTGAACTCTCTCTGAATGAGGAGGGTTTGACCTCTATTTATAGTCATTTGGACACCCTGAGTGCCAGGCATGCAAGTTTCCTCTCGGTGTGCAAGTCTCGCCGCCATAGTCTCTATCGCCCTAGTCACTTGCACGACTAAACCTAAAACTTGGGCACCCCTTTTTCCTTTGCAATATTTTGATGTTCTCATCTTGAAAAACATATGGTGCGCAAGTTTCCAAGACTCCAAGACACCGGCACGCATGTCCCTTTTCCAAAAACACTTTTCTCCATTGGTCGATTTGGAGGTCCAAAAATTTGGTAACCACTAGAAATTGACACCACCTTGTATCTGCTCTTTTATAACCACCTCCAGATTGACTATTCCTTTTTCGACATTCTTGAATAAATCATGGATCATTAACAACATCCCTTGAACTCGACATGCCACTATTAAATCCCATTTGTCAAAAAATTTGTACGTCATGGATTGTTCTATCAATAAACTCAACATGGAATCCCACTTTGTAAACAAACACAATCACCACAGAAAATGCTTCATTGATACCTTTAGAATTTTTTCCCAAAAAACATTATTATTAAAAAAAAATTAAACACAAAAAAATTACAAGACATTATGTCCCATGAAGTAATGAATTTATTATGATATTCCTTGTCTTTATTACACATTAAATCATGATTTATTACATATGATTATACAAAATACAACCCTTAATATTGATAACTCTAGTGTATTTTGGAATTAGTAACATTATATAACAACATAAAATATGGGTAAATCATCATTATTGAAAACATCCTTAACATGGTCATAATATTCCCTCATAGATAAAACATCATTGGATAACCTTGGGACATACATGAGAAAAGGTTGAGGAATAAAGACCAATATGGGAATAAACATGGTATAAATTGAAGAAAGAATTAAATTTTAGACAATAGATATATAAATGGTGTATTAAAGGTGTTATAATAATAAAAATTAACAATAAGGTATTATATAGCATTATAACCTAAAGGAAACATGGGAATGTGGAAGTAACATTAAACATGGCTTCATAAGCATAAGTCATGGTTAACCACCATGAAAACAAAACATAATGTGCTTAAGATAACAACTAGTCCACCCTAAGTGTAATATAATTATAGTAATACATTACCTATATCATTGGAGTGCTATCTATGTGCACCAATAATTTATGCTATAATAGGATCACCTGGTTCTATCTGGGTGCACCCAACATAATCATATCATGTACAATCATAAGTTTTTCACATTTATTATATAACAGAATAAAATATTTCATAAAATTTAATCCCATGATATTTTATTTTTAATTAAATACATGTAACTTCCCATAAAAGAAGTATAAATTCATAAAATTGAATACCCTTAATAGGAAATGGGTATGAGTATTCAATACACAATTTTTTGGCATGGAAAATCTCAGTGAAAAATTAGTGGCATAATAAGGGTATAAAAATGTTCATAAGATGGATTACTGATAATTAAAGTGGTGTCCCATCATTTAAATGTAATATGGTCATACAAGGGGTATATAAAAATATATCCCAACATTAGGAATTGGATAAAGGCATAAGATAATGGATATTCTTAAATAAATGGGAGAAGGAGGGGATCCCTTACCTTGAGAGGGTGATTCCAAAAACATGGGAGGAGCTTCTTTATAGATTCAAGGTATGATAAAAGGACTCTTTAGATGGGAGTTCAGAGTAAGAAAATGCTTCAAGGATCTCTAGTGAATAAAATGGGGACCTTTAGTGGGTTTATATAGGAAAAGAGAGAGGAATTCTTTATTATTTCCCAAACATTGGTTTTGGACTCTATGCAATAAAATAATAAAAACCACAATCTTTCACACGGTTTTTGAAAGTGTTTTCTTGTAAAGAGGAGTTATTTTAGTTGTTTTATAACTCTATAGGTCGAACTCATTAAACTATTACCCTTGGTGATGTGGAAGTGAGTCATGTTATAAAATATTGGTATTAAAACCTTAAAATATATTATAGATTTTTGGAGGATTGATAATGGCTATATAAAATTATAAAAATTACATAAGAATAAAATTATTTTTATATGAAAAATTAGATTTGGTCGTTTACTACTTTAATTTTATTTATTACATCACTTTGGGGTTATTATGCTGTCATAATACACACCATATATCTATACTATATTTAATTTTTACCTAGAAATTCAACTACCTCAGAAAATTATGAAAAAATAAATTTTGGATATTTTATACATTCTTATTCCAAAAATAATATTTCTTTTATCCAAAAATTTTTTTAAATATTTATTTATTCGCTTTTGAAATTAGAAGTGACAAATATTGAGAAAGTGTGCATTTTTGACAATAACAGTTATTGATCCTTTATAAAAATTACATTTGACATTATAAAAATTATATGATAATTTATATTTAATAATAATTTTTTAATAATAATATTTTTTTTAAAATAATATTAGTATAATAAATCAATTTAGTCAGAAAAATAAATTTCTTAATTGAAATTGAATATTACCCAAAAATACAATTATTGTTTTATTGAATCAAAATCATTTATAGATTAATAAGAAGTAAATAAAACCATAATTCGATTAAAAATAATATATAAATACTAATATTATTAGGTTTTTTATAAAAATCATTTTATTACACTGAAAAACAATCTGAGGGTAAGCTAGGATTTTGTGAGACTCTTATGGGGTTGTTCAACTTACATGGTTTTTGTCATGATCTCAATGTGCTTAAACTTCTCTAATAAATGATTTGTTGGTTTATTTATTAGATCTAGGATTGGGTTTGGTCAAGGGGAAATCCTAGTGATGATATATCCCTTGAAATCTCTGATAAATGGGGTTCATGTGGTATGATCATACAGGTTGAGGAAATCAATTCCATTGAATGTGTCAATTAGATTTGTTAAAACCCTATATTTTGGAAAATCATGTGATCATTTTTTCAAATGATATATTATCAATGGATATAATGTTTGAATATAATTTAAATCCAATAGTATATACAAAATTCAAATCAGTACATGTTTTTTCTATAACCATAATACATAATATTGAATTTAATTCAACAATAAAGTGAATTTTACTTGTAAAATATTATGTCATTTATACATTACCCCTTCAAAAATTTCACTGTAGAAATTTTCATTTCATAAAATAAATTAGATGAGGGTAAATATATTTCATCACATCCTCTGAATCCCTTAAAATCTCTTCAAAATTTTTGTTTCTCCTGATAACTTTTTCATAGTGCATTATAATTATTTTATATAACTTTGTCTCTATAATCTAATATATTCACTAAATGATCCACATATGAAATATCAGTTTCAAATGGTTCCACCTCTAGATTTAGTACATGTGATATTTATAGTATCTACTTCCTCAAGAGAGATACATGGAAAAAATCATGAACATGATATAGTTTTTGTGGGTGTGTTAGTAGATCGGTCACTACTTCGATGTGATCAAAGATCTCAAAGGGGCTTGTGTATCTTTGACAAATGTTCCCTTCTTCTAAAATCTCATGACTATTTTTCATAGAGATATGTAGTGGAATACCTTATATCCAACCTCATACATTAATCCACATATATGATTATCAATATATATCATTCTTTGACTCTAAGCATCCATGATGTACTACATAATGGTTCTGACCATTTCCACAATTTCCTCAACCATTTCAGGACATTGCAATTTGTGTTCCCCAACTTCATCCTAAATTGTAGGTGTTATATTCCTTCTCCCATAAAGGTATTCATATATGTCTATCTGGATTCTTGAGTGGAAACTATTATTTAATAAGAAATCAACCCAGGGAAGTGGTAGATCTCATCCTCTATAGAAGTCAATTGAGAATGCTCTCAATATGTCCTCAAGTGTCTGTATAGTATTCTCAAAATTTCCAACAGTTTGAGGATGATAAAATGGGATGAAGTTAAAAATAGTATTTTGAAAATTTTGGATACTCTTACAGAACTTTATGTTAAATATTGGATCTCAATCAGATAGAATTGATAGGGGTGTTCCATATATCTTCACCGCTTATCTAATATATATCCTTGCAATTTTATCGAGTGAGAAGTCCCATAAAATGTAAATTAATTGAGAATAGTTTGTAATATGTTTTAGAGAAACCTATATATAATTATTTCCTCTTAATGTATTCAAAATACTAGTGAAAATTTCCATGGTTATGTTTTTCCATTTTCATGTAAGTATGGGTAATGGTTCCATCATCCTATTGGATTTTTTCCCCTATACCTTCACTTTCTAGCATACAGGAAATCATGGTGTATATTCTATTATCTCCTTCTTCATATTGTCTCACCAATAGTTCACTCTAAGATCCTGATACATATTTGTTCTCCTAGGATGGATGGAAATGGTAGGGCACTGTGAATAATAAAAAATCACCTTTTTTAACTCATTATTTGAAGGTATAAATATTCATGACCCAAATCATACATCCCTTTATTCATTAATTTTAAACTCTAAGGATTTTACTTTTCTTATAGATTTCACCTTATTCTGAATTCCCACATAATTTCATTTAATATCCTATATCTTCTCTAAAATGGATGGTTGAGTAATCATTTTTGAAATGATTGATGATGTACCTTTCTTTATGATTCACATGTCCATACATTTCTAATCTATGTAGATTGGATCCTTCCCAATTCTCATAAATGATAAAAAATTTGATCATTTCTATTTAGAGTATCTTCCAATTTATATTCTTTCCCAGTATGGTAGTGAATTGAGCATTAATTTCCCTTAATGAGCTCTATACATCTTTGTTGGTGCATATTCATCTCTTTTTTTGTGAATATATAATTAAGTCTCTTAGGATTCATATATATTTCTCATTTCTCCCCAAATAGATAATGACATTATATTTTAAATGTGAAGATCACTATATCCAGCTGTAGATAATATCTTGTGCAGTTATATTCATGTATTTGAAAATGTCGTAAGGCATAGGCTATCACTTTGTTATTCTGTATTAACAAAAATCCCTATCGTTCTTCAAATCATCAAAATATACCATGAAATGTTCCCCACTCCTAGGTAGCATAATTTTAGGTGCATTGATATGCATATTTTTAAACTTCATGAATCTCTATTCACATTCATTATTCCAAAAACACATGAATCCATTAAGATTTATATTGATTATAGGTTTTTAAAATCATGCTGAATTTTTCACAAATCAATTATAGTACTTTGATAATATAAGAAAACTTGAATTTTAATCACATTTGTTGGCCTAAGCCATCGTTCAGTTGTTTCTATATTTAAAGGGTCCACATATATCCCATTGATTATGATAATATTCCCCTTAAATAAGAATTTATTCAACTGGAACTCACATTTTGTATACATTTCATAATTATTCTACTTTCATATGTTCTTTAACATATTTATAAGATGCTCCTCATGTTCCTCTTTTATTTTAGAGTATATTAGAATTTCATTCAAAAATAATACCAAATCATTTTTGTGGTGATCTCTAAAAAAAATATTCATAAATACCATGAGGATTTATGGAGCATTAGTGAGTCCAAATGGAATTACTATAAACTCATAGTGCTCCTACCATATACATAAATAATCATGGGGATATCCTCCTTCTTCTACCTTTCTTGATAAAACCATGACTAAAGATCCACCTTGGAAAATTTTTAGGATCCATGTAGCTGATCCAACAAGTCATAATCCTGTATAAGATAATAATTTTTATTTATTATTATATTATTCATCGCATGATAATCAATACAATGGCACATTGAACCATCCTTTTTTTTTTGATAAAGAGGACTGGTTCACCCTAAGGTGAACCACTTGGGGGCATTAACCCTTTATCCAAATTCTCTTATAATTGTTTCTTTAGATTCTAATGATCCATAAAATATATTCTATATGAATTCTTGAACTGTGGAATTTCACCATGTATAATATCAATTGAAAAGTCAACCTCTTAACTTTGAGGAAGACCAATTAATTATTCAGGAAACACATTTGTGTATTCATTCAAAATGGGCATGTATTCGAGGATGATCATTTAATTAGACTTAATATATTGATCTAGATACTCTTTATCATTGTGAAATAATATCCATTATTTATATTATAGTGAAAAATAAGATTCACCATCCTCCTTACAGTTGTATTAAATCGGAGGATGATTCACGATACATAGATTGGTTTCCTTTTGACAAAAATTTAGGTTGGATCTATATAAGGAAGGAAAATAAATACATCAAATTGCATCAAATTCCACTAAATTGAGTATGAAAATATTATATGGGATGTTTAACCAAACAATTTTAATAGGGTATGAGTTATATTCATGGGATATAATAATTTCCCCACTATTATTTTTCACTAACATCTCTTCTACCATGCACTGTGGTGGTGTTTGCATAGTTATATTAATCTTTCATGATATGAATGAATGTGTAAAACAAGAATCAAAAAGTATGTTTTCTAATCTTGAATGAATAAATAGCATACATTTCAGCACTTCATTTTTTGGATCCAACTTGGTAGTTGCGATGGAATAATCTCTCCATTGTTATATTTAAGGTTGTTGGTGTTTATTGTCTATGGAAACACTTATCATAGGGATGTGGTTTTCATAGTTTCTTCATTATTTGTAGTTGAAAGATTGTACCATAGGATGTGGGTGGTATGGACCATTACATTCTACTATTTCATTGGTGGGTTTCTTCAATCAATAATCTCAAGGGTGGTTCCCTTCCTTTCCACACCAAAATCACTTCTTAAACCCCCTATAAATTTCCAATGGGGGAATATTTCCACACTTTTAATAAGTGGGATGTTAAAATTTCATACCACTACTAGATTTTTTCATCACACCACCAAAATTAAACTAAACTATTCAATTATTTTCTCAATGAGACCCTTTAGAATCACTGATATCCATTTTGACTTTGAGGGAACATTAAAACATTTCTACAAAGCTATCAAAGTTTCATATCATCAGGGACTTAAAATGACTATGATTCATCCCACCCAATAAGTGGTCAACTTTTCACTCAGGGGTAAAGAAAAAGATAGAGGCATGTCATGCAGGTCATGTGATGTGTTCCCCATATGCCTCAATGGATTCATCATATTTTTTCTTGAGGTAAAGGAACTCCATTTCCATTTCATGTCATATCTTGTGAGGAAGATATTTTCCAAAAATCGTTTTTCAAATTTCATTCTATTACATCACTTCAATATCTTCCCAGCGATCTGCATTCTTGATCAATTTCCACCACTAATCAGATTCTCCCTCCATGTGATAAACAACCAATATAACATTATCTTACTCATAACATATAAGGATGGATAATATCTTCTTAATGGAGTTGATACAGTGTTCCATTATTAGTTGATCGGATGATCCATTGAAAGTCAGAGGCCTTGGTCATATAAATGTCTCAATTATAGAATGTTCTTTCTTAGGGGAATTTTGGTGTTCTTCATGATTCACGATTATATTAATAACCTCATTCAACTGAGATATTATCATTAAAAAAAATTAATTCCTTCTCCCATCAGTTTGAGAACCTCACTAGGATAGTTAGCACATTTCCCTTCACAGGGGTTGATTATTTTCTTCCTCCTATTTCATACTATTGGTGAGAATAAATGGAAAATTAGGGATGATTACTTTTAAACTATTAAAAACATAAAATAAAATCCAAAAAAAATTAAAATTAGGGATTATAAATGTCATTTTTTTTCTTAATATAGAAATTTCTAGGATTCAATCTATGTTATCCATGATATATTTCCTCACATAAAATTTAATGTCCATTATTGTTAATTTAATAACGGTTTGTAATAATTTTTTTAATTTACCAATTCATATCCCTTATAAGTGTCAAAACAGGTGGGTACAAAATCTCATTATCATGAACTAGTTCCCCATGAAGTTTTGCTCAATGAGGTGTTTTCATATTTTATGCCTTGTATATCTATTCTAGAACCACATCCATTTTAGTATCAAGATAGGGAAGTATTTTCATAAAAACCACTTACTCTACACTTCACTAAATTTTAAGGATATATTCTTATCTTTATTATTATCCTTAAGTCATTATCTATAGTTTTAAAATCTTATTTCAAAAAATAACTAAACATTATTATGATACTAACTATACAACCCTTATCTTTATTACACATTAAATCATGATTTATTACATAGTATTACACATAATACAACCTGGGAGATAAATAATTCTAGTTTCTTTGGTAATTATGTAAATTTTATAACTTAAAATATGGGGTATAATTCCATTATTGTAAATTCCATAAAATGATCATCATATTCCATCATACATAAAATTTCAAGGGATAACATGGTGACAAACATAAGAAAATTTTGAGATATAAATCCCAGAAAGGGAATTAACATGGCATAACATGATTAAATAATTACATGTTAGATAGTAGGTGTATCGATGGGACATGAAAGGGGTGGTAATCAAAAACATGAATAACGAGTCATGATGTAGCGTGATAACCTAAAAGAAATATAGGAATGTGGAAACAACTTTAAACATGACATTGTAAGAATAAGTCAACGTTAAACACCAAGAAAACATAATAAAATGTACCTTGGATAAACTCTCATAAACAATAAATGGAAAATTATGAGACTAAAACATTAACCAATTCATTGGAGAAGTATCTAAGTGCACCCATCATGTAGTCTATAACGTGATCACCTAGCGCTATCTAGGTGCACCCATCATAATCATATCATGTACATTCATATGTGTGGCACATAGATCAAATAACATAAGAAAATATTTATTCAAATTTAATCCCATGATAATGAAGTGTGCATCATATACATGTAATTCCCTAATAAAATATGCATCGGTGCATAAAGGTGAAAACCATTGATAAGAAATGGGTATGGGTATTCACTACACAATTTATTGTCATGGAAAAGTAAGGTGAAATTTCTATAGCATAACAGGAGCACATGAATATTAATGAGAGGTATTAAAGATTATTGAAGGATTATATAATCAGTTATAAATAATATGGGTGGTAATTGGGATATTTAATAACATATCCCAATATTAGAAAGTATATAAAAAAATGCTTAAGATAATGAAGATGCTTGAATAAAGAGGATAAGGAGAGGATCCCTTACCATGAGATGGTGATTCCAAAAACGTGGGAGGAGCTACTTGGGGTCATCAGAGCACCATGAGATGATTATAGAGAGGGGAGGGAAGGTTAAGGACATTATCAGATCTTTTTCAGTGAAGATAATGGGAATCTTGGGTAGGTTTATATAGGAAAAGTGAATGGAGTTCTTTATTATTTTCAAAACATAGGTCTTTGGCTCTATATAATAAAATAATAAAAACAATATTATATAGGTTATGCCCATTTTCTATTAAAAATATGAGTTTTTTTCATTATTTTATAAGGAAAAGGGGTAAACTCATTAATATATTACCCTTGGGGATGTGGAAGTGAGTTATGTTCTTAAATAATTGATTTCAATTCCTTAAAATATATTATAGGTTTTGGAGGATTTATAAAGGATTTATAAAATTAATAAAATAAAACTATAATTATATTATTTTAAAAGGTGAAAATTGATTTGGTAATGGATACCCTAAATATTATTTATTAAATCACTTTTGTGTCATTATTATGTCATAACACACACAATATATATATTCTATATTTAATTTTTACCCAAAAATGAAATTGTCTAAGAAAATTATGAAAATTATGTGTTAGATAATTTTAATGATTTGATTCCAAAAATAATATTCTTTTTCTTATAAATAATTTTCTATATAGTATAATTTTTACACATAGAATAAGAATCAACATATATTAATAAAATATTGATTTTTATGGGAATAAAAGTTTTCAAACCTATATAAAAATTACATTTGATTTCATAAAAATTGTATAATGATTTATATTTAATAAAAAATAATTTTTAATTAAAATATTATTCATTTAAAAAATAAATTAGTGTAAAAAAATAAATATATTAATTGAAATTGAATATAACCCAAATTACCAATTTTTAATGATGTAATCATGAAAACCATTATCCCTTTGCATATAAATCCTAGAATTATAATAAGACTCTCTCTTAATCTCATCTATCTCACTCATCCCAAGATGTATCCTCTCATCAACCTTATTAAAATGATTTTCCAAGGCCTTAAAAAAACATTACGACATGTGTTACATGTCCATGAATAAATGACATGATTTTATTATCAAAAACATATATATAGACCTTCAAATTTGGGTTTTAAAGGGAGTTTAGTAGTCCAATATTGATTAATCCAATTTCAAGGACCAATAAATCCTAGAACTAGAGAGATTTTTTTTAAAATATATTTTCGCTCCCTATTAGAAATTTCTACTTATACAATTGATTGTGGATGATTAGTTTTTCTGTTCTATGACAACACGTATACATCTACATCATATATTTAAACATAAAATTCATAAAAATGGTTACAGTGTCAATTTTTAAATCCATTGGGACTCTAATAATAAAAATATGTAATTTTTAGTGAATTCAAACACACAACTAATTTGCTTGTTGGAAAGTACCATAGTTTCTACCCACTTATAAATATAATAAATTTCCACCAATATGTACTCATTCCCATGGGAAGATGGAAATGGTCACATAAATTGCATCCCCCCATATCAAAGAAATTAAACTCTAAGATTCATTTTTGGGTAATCTTATCCTTCCAATACATCCTAACCTTTGAAACTTATCAAATCCCAAAAATAAAGTCCTGGAATCATGAAACAATGATGACCTATAAGTCTATCTTAAAAGATTATTTGGGTTGTCTTCTATCCACTATGATGACCTCCCATAGGCGGAGAATGAAAAATCTCTACAATAATAAATATCTCCCCTTTCGGAACATGCCTACTCACGATTCCATCAACACACCTCCTAAAATAGAAGAGATTCATCTAAAAATAGTAATTTTTCTCATAAATGAACTTTTTTGCATTCATTATATGAGTAATATTAGGGACTAACTCATAAATCCAAGAAGATGGAAATATATGAATACTATGAAAACTTCTTGACTAGAGTAGAAAATAAATTTCCATTAGGAAAGGTAGAACTAATTTCCTTTTGATCTTCAAGCTGAGAACTGGAGAGTCCAAATAATTGATCTACAACAAAATTCTCATATCCTTTTCTCTATAATCACTAAATAAATATCTTATTACAAAAATATTCAAATAAAGAATATGGTTTTGAATTATTTATTAGAAAAAAAACACTTTCAGGCTGTGTGGTCTCTAAAAACTATGACTTTTGAACCTAAAATGTGCTTCTAAAACATTTATAGAGGAAAAAATATCCAACAACTCCTCAATAGTGGTGTAACTGCTTTGAGCATCATCTTGTTGTCTACTAGTATAATACACCATATTTTATCTATTATCTTATTTTTTAACAAAAACAACTTCAAAAGTTATATCCCTTGTATCACACATAATTTCTAATAGAAATATAAAATCAAGTGAAATGATGATGGGTGATGAAGTGAATTTTTATTTACTAAAATTTAAAGATTAAAAACCATTTTCATTAAATGGTAATGATGTGTCTTTAATCAATTGTAAACAAAATTTATTTTTTAGTTTTAAATAGTATTTAATAAACCAATTGTAAAAACCAGCATGCACTATGATACTCCAAAAACCCTTTACATTTTCAAGAGGGGTCATTTTTTGATTTTCTTTGATATTATAATTATCAACCGCAATTTATCTCCTAGACACATTATATCAAAAGAATTCCATATATCAATATAAACTTGAATTTATCCTAGTTTATAAAAATATAGGTTTCCAAACATCTATTCAAAACTAATTATAGATTCTATAAATTGTTATCAAATGTGCTTCTAAAAATGGAGAAATCATCCATATACAATATAATGATTCTTTTAATCATGCCTAAAAATATTGACATCATGCACCTTTGAAAGGTGGTTGGGAACCACACAAGATAGATTGAATTATCCAGTAGGAAAATATTATAAATAATCATTTAAAGATATTTTCCCTTGGTCTTTTGGTGATATAGTAATCTAATTATAACCATAATATACATGAAGAAAAAAAATTTCCCATTCCCAACAAACATCTCAAACATTTTATCTAATAAAATCATTAGTAAATGTTCGTTCATCATGGATCAATTGAGCTTCCTATAATCTATAAAAGCTCTCTATTTTATCTCTTTCCTAACATGAATTTTATCATTCTTTTCATTAGTCATAATTGGGAATAATCATATCTTTGGAAAGACTAAAAAAAGACAAAACCAAAAAATATCTGAAATGGGATGGTTAATCCTATCATCTAATAGCTTAACTACCACTTTTCTCTTAACTAATTTTAGGTTTGGATTCAACATCCTTTGACACTCCACTCTCAGTTTATGGTCTAGTTCAATAGGAATACTATTCATTCTAAATGAATGGTTAATCACTTTGATATCATATATTGACCAACCTATTGTAGTTTTTGAAATTTTTCAAAATACCCAGAAATTTTTCTTCTTGATATTCATTAATTTTAGTATAAATAATGGTAGTTATAATTGAGTTTTAACCTAAAAATGAGTATTTATGGTGTGTTTGGAATAGTTTAATCTCCTCAGTAGGTACTTGTTCCCTAGAATAATGACTCTTGTGTAAGGTAAGTTCAAGGTTTTCAATATGTTTCTTAAAATGAGTGAAAATTGCACAAGGTATGAATTTCTGAACAAATTTAATATTATTCTTCACCACTATCCAAATTCTATAGCCAATTCATATGAGTTTCAAAATAATTTTTCAACATATTTATCATATAAAAATCATAAAATCATTTTATAAAATATCCCTCTACATTATAAAAAATTTCAAACTATGATTGTATAAGTAAAATCAACCAATGTTTCTCTTAAAAATTATTTTAGTTCAAATAATAAAAATTTATCTTCAACTTCACATTTCTCAGATGGAATATAATTTTGTTTAAAGGTATAAATCTATCCAGTTTCTCCCTTTGATAAAACTCATTAGTGTGTGAAATTTCATTTTCAACGTCTATAGGAATTTATTTAGTTGAGGATTGTGTATAAACTTTTTCACGATGATTTATTGATTCCTCAACCTATAACGTTTCTCCCTTGAGAGCCTTTCACATAAAGTAGTTTATTTTACATTTGTGGAAATTGAATTCCTCTTTTTTCTCTAAAAAATTAAAAAAACAACTAACCATTGTAAAAATAAACAAAATAACTCATAGTTTAAAATAAATACCTTCTTAGAATGATGGGGGCCTCTTGATCACACTCCATGTATAGAAAAATAAAATTAGCTTTAAAAAACATACCAAATCCAACTAGTAGGTCATCAATTTTTCCAATAGGGTGAGTGAAATATTGATCAGCCAACTATAGAATAATAGTGGTTGGATGAGACTCTCCTAACCTCTACTATTTTAATTTTTTGAATGGAATTATATTTATACTATCACTTATATCACAAAGAATTTTTTTTGGGAACAATTCCCTAAGGTGTAGAGAATGAAAATAATATATGGATATTTTTGTTATGGAGTGATTTTCTTTGGAATAATAGTGTTCCACTCTTTAGTGAGGCTTTATGTGGAAAATTTATAACAGTTTTCTAATTTGAAACAATTTTTTGGAGAAATTTTAGATATGAAGGAATCTGAATCAAGTCTTGGATTAATAGAATATTAACTTGGAAGTTGGTTAAATTCCAAAGGAACTTGAGAATTATAGGTTATTTATCTTTTTTTATCCTTTGAGGGAATAGGATTGGTAGGTAGTTTATTTAAAGGAGTTTTGTTTCCTCAAACTCAAATAAAATTATCATTCCCCATGTTCTTTTTATTTTTTAAGTCTTTTTCATCTTGTTTTTCAGGTGGAATTGTTTTATTTTCTTCATTTTCAATGTCATTGTCCTTATTTTCAGATTGAGTGTTATCCAACTTTTTAGTTACATAATCATATATATTTCCACCATGGAATCTCCTATTTTCATTACAACTTATCCTTGAGTTTTTAAAAAACTCCTTTTTTTGATATCCATGAAATTCTCCTTTGTGTTGAATTCAAGGGTTCTTTCCAGTTTTCTATATTAATTAAAAACTAACACCCTATCCATTAGACTGATTCTTATTTGAATGTTATTCATGTCATTATTGAGAATTTATTTTTGTGATTACATATCACATTTATGCCTAGAATATGGGTCATTCATTATATATATAAGAAATTCATAAATCCTTAGATATTCCCTTGGAAATTTAAATATTCATCCTTTGGCTCATTTAGATAAAAAGGTCAAGGATGTTGTGAAAAAAACCTAGAGAAGGAGATGGTCTAAACACACCCCACTCCATCCATGATAGTATGGGATAATTATTATGCCATTTATTATAACTGTCTGAAAAGGATCATCTTTTAATTGAGGTGTAGGATCAAAACCAGAAAAATTGGAATTTTAAGCATGTTGGGTAGGAGATTCAATGCTTGGATAAAAAAACCTATAATGAACATACATGCCACAATGTTGGAACTACTCTCTAAGTCAATTTTCTTAACTGAAATTATAGATTCCAGCAATATTTGAATTTTGAATAGGGTTGGTTTGTAACATATCATCCCAACATCCACTAAATAGATTCCCTGACCAAGTTCACCACAGGACCTCAAACATGGCTCCTCATACACCAAAAGATGCTAACTTGAAGTGGGGGGGGTCTAGGTTGGAAATTTTCGGACACTATACCCGCATATCAGAGTGCACAACCTGAAGTAAATAATAAGATATCATACATGTCATAGTGTATGGAATGAATAAATAAACTAAAGTAGAATCATGAAATAATATAATAAAATACAGTGAAGGAATTAAACAAACATTCCATATATACAACATCAATCGCCCACTAGGCCGATTACATATACAAGATAAAAAACTAAAAATTAAATAGGTTGGGATCTACGTCCCACTCAAATATATGTCACATACCCATTCTCTTGTACCATGTTGAACCACACCATAATGATCATCATAATCCATATGAGAAAACCGCTAAATCAAGAAATCATGGACCTTAACCTAATCCATCTAGCATCTATGATTATCCTAAAATAAAACATGAGTTATGGACACACATAGTTGTTCATGTACAAAGGATAAGAAATAAATCTCAATAGGCCACCCCCAATAGTGAACCTATAACATACTGCTATAAGTGCATTCTTGTACAATATATTTAGCCTAAAAATGGATAACTGAAAAAATACAAACAAAACCATCATTGGTCATTGGATCTATCACTCTGATCAACCATACCAACTTTTCCTTGTGTTATAGTGTATTTTATCATGTCTCAAAGACCATGCATCCTAAATCATGTTGTCCCTATATCAAAGGCAACACCAAACAATCCTCACACTCTAATCATTATAACTTAATTGGCACCTAGACTTATTAGTCCCATGTACTCATTCCATGCTAAAGTACTACCAAAACATATCAAATCACTCCAATATATAACCCATATCTCAAAACATAGTTCTTGGATAATTAGTCCAACACTTAAACCAGAAGTTTATTATCAGTGCCTAGATTCCCAGTCTAAAACCTAAACCATATGATAAACTATCTATGCAGAGAGAATCAGTCCAACGTCTATCAAGGGATACAGAGTGTCAATCCACCATCCCATTCCACTCGATATAACATCGCTACCCAAAGTAATGGTCTGGAACTTGAACCATAAAGTATACTATTTTTGTTGAGGGACTCAATCTGAAATATAATACATATGATATATTACCCATTCAAAGAGAGTGAGTCTACAATATAACAACATATGTGGAACATCATATCCACTATGATCAACTATATCAAAAAATGTCCCAAGAACCTCATTCTAGCACACAAATCATAAATAAACTATTTGTATGAATACAAAGTGTCATGTAAAACATTTTCAATCATGGATGTGGAACATCAAGTCTAACATCTAAAACCATACATGTGGGAAATCATATCAAGCTATCTCTTAAAAATTATAGACCATATCATAACAACCCCACAAGTGTGAACTAACCCTCATCATAAACCAAAAAAATCATATCAAGGCCCACCCAAAAATCCATGTCTGTCATCACTATCTCATCTACCTCAGCTCATAAATCAATTCGAGACCAAAGGGAACACCCGTAACCAATAAAAATAAAACACATGTGCCAACTCAAGGTCTTCCTATCAATAGGGAACTTGCCTAGAACACTAGGTCAACCCATGAATAGGGTAATCCATATGAGGATCCTTATAACTAGTACAAAGGTTGAGGCTTCCCACATTGGATCTTCTATGTCAGAACATAAGTACATACATCCCTCTCCTAATCCATGGTAATAAAAAACTCTTAGGAAAAAGCATGTATCTTAGGGGGTCAAACATCCTACAACCCTATATCTAGAATCTCACAACCTCATCATCCATAAAGTTAGTAAATCCTCATACTGGATTTGGCCTCAAGCCCAACCCTTTTTAAGTCACCCCAGGTTGTCACATACACCTAACATTTCCACCACCTTCATACACATCACATTCTAACTAACCATGGAAATCACATTCAAACATTAAAAAATTTCTCCAAAAAACCAATTATATATCCTCCAAACATTCTCTTAACCCTCTATTCATCCCTTACCTCACTCTTAGGAGATAGTTAAACTCACTTTCCATGAGAAAACATCTTATTTGTAACATTATCAACCCAAAACACGTCCTCAAAGTTATAAAATCTCCCCATGGGTTCCACCATCATGTTCTGTGTAGAAACATACTCAAAATGGAATCCTATTCTATCTAATTATGACTCTAGGATTTGAAATCACTCAAAACCTCTTGCTTGGACATGTACTTCTGCATGACATAACTCAAATGTGGTCTAACTATAACTAATACATGGTTAGGGATTACATGGGGGTTAGTTGGGAATTTCCACATGGTCATTTCCCGCATATGGGTTGTCTTCCCATGTATATAACCCCATGGACATGTCCCACAACATTGTTTTTAATCCAAGAACATGAAATTCAGTTCCAAAATTCCATTCTCCCTAATGTACAACCACATGACCATGTACTGCCCCATGTTCATGTACCACTACGTGACATGTAATCCTAGTGCATGGAATTTACATAAAAAACATCTTTCTTGAATGGGATGAACACATGGTGTGTGTTCTTAAAACCACACGCTGTGTAGTTAGGGTTTTTGAATGGGAAACACCTCAAACCACCCAAAATCCCCATTTTCCACAATTATGCATATATAAAACCCCATAGGGTCCTTAGCCATCATAAAATGTATCTAAAGCTTCAAAATAACTAATATATGGGTATTTGGGATTAAAAATCCAAACCATTCTATCTTGTGGTAAAAAATTCATTGCTTCATGCCCAGACCCTCTCTGGAATCCAATGAACCTCAATCTAGTCTCAATCTCCACCATGGACAAAGTAAAATAGAACCTCTCCCCCTTCCCTCTCAGTATTTCAATCATATATACAGAGAATACATCCCCTGCCTATTGTCCATTGGAATCCAAATTTGGGGGAGTTTAACAAAATTTAATTAATTAATTAATTAATTTCTCATTTAACACCATTTTAATGTCATAAAACCGGCAGCTTTTTTATACCTCACCTAATAATCCCCATGTTCATGAACTCTACCACTGAGATTAAATCTAAATACAAAACTCTTTTCAAAAGATATATCCACCATAATTTTCATGAATAATTTAATATTTAGTTATTTAAATATTAAATATTAATCCAAAACCTGAACTACCCATAATTATTACTAAATTATTCCCTAGGGTAAAATCCCTATTCTTGAAATAATGGAGTGTTCATGAAAAGTATTTGAGATAATCATAGAAGGAAAAATTATCATATTACCCATCATGAGAACCTGGAAAACCAAAATCAAATTTATTATCAAATTCAAGATTCATGGAAAGAAGGTTCTTTAAAACCTCTCCACCATAAAAAATCTCATCCTAGAGAAGCCTTGACGATCTTCAATAACACATCAAAATACTCCTCATTCCTCATTCCATGATCAACTCATTATGTTCCACTCTAGGATTACAATCGACTTCCGATATATAACTCCAATAACAAGTCATACAGCCCATCAAAATTGAAGACACTGCTTTCTATTATTATCAAAACACTAAGTTAGATCCTGACCATGCCCATCTATTTTGAGATGTCACAAAATCATAAAAAAACCAGTCATTAGTCTCACTGTTCTCCCCAAAAAATAAATCAAAATAAATTAGCTGATTCTGATCCACAACACTTCCCACTATCATAATATCCAATAAAAACACATCCATAATAGTCCATTGACCCACTAAATGTGGATAACATTTCATCATAAACCCCACTCACACAATTATCACATCACACTGACTGATTTCATACTCCTCTCCAAAGGAGTATCCTTACATTCACCTCCCAACAAAACACCCACTACATAACCAGTGTATCAATCACCACCAAACCACCAAATCTGACGTATATATCTCACTCTCACCCATGGGACAAATTAAAACATCAACTATTTTATATTCATAATATATAAGAATGGAAACAATGGTATTCATCGATATCTAATCCATCATGTTGGAATCACTCACAAATGGATGATGGTAAACTTCCCACTACATTTCATAACATACACCGATCCATGAGCACAATCTCCAGGGTGTCCCTCTATTAAACCCGAAGCAACAATTAGATACCTCATATTATTGTTAATAATCATTCACTGTACTTTGAAAATTTCCAATATATTGGGCATGATCATCAATACAATAGGATTACCCCAAAATTATATCTATTAATACCACCACAACCCCATACATTCCCAAAACATTATATTATTATCCCAAGGGCCTTGGGTCACCGTGGCCACAAGCCTCTCATCAATCCTACATCAGTTCTTGACATACTCATGGTTTCCTAATAAGCTCATGCACATCTCAAATATTCCCCCCATGACATTTGATCCACAATCTAGTTAACACAGTGCAACATCAATTCTCATGCCTCTGCCATCCCATTACCACATAACCATTACACGCTCTTGTGTAACCCAACCATAGAACCTATTTCTGACTCTAGAAAGTCACATCTCATGAAAAATCACCACAAAAGACCAATACCTTTCCCATGACTACCCTACATGCCTATCTCACCCATCTAAGAGCACCATTTTTTCTTTTCAAAACTCAAGGAAACTCAAAGAACCAAAACTAATGCCACAACCACTTAAAACCCATGTGTCATTAAAATTTTATACTAATTTCATATAAATTCACTCCACATACTTGAAGATGATCTAGAGTTAATCGGGCAAGGCACCAAACTGGTTATATCCTCATAAGGAACATGCACTATTGAATCATTGCCACTCTATGTTCTCTTTATCTCAAAGAGATCATAAGTATTCATTTGCCTCTCACTATGAACATACCGGGTCTACCTCTCTCATATGGTTTCATCCCAATGTAAACTCACATGTCAAAAAACCATATACCCTTGATCACCTCAATTTATCTTGATCTATCTCATAAAAAGAATGAAAAACATTCATAAGAAAACATTACCAAGGCTTGGAACCCAAAAAAAAACCTTCCCTTCTTGAAACCAACCATAAAGAAAAAACTGCATCACACAAGTTCTCTTTTTCAAAAATAAGGAATCATATATTCCTAAACCCGATACTAGGATTAGACCTTTTTGCACCATTTTCATAATGTCTCAGAACATCCAACCATGCCACATGACCCCAAAATCACACAAAAATTATATGAACACTCTCACATGTCACCCTTAAAAGACACAAGGAACCAACACCCTAAACTAGAGTCACATCAAGGAAGTTCATTAGTCTCTCAAACCTAGCCCAACTGGTCAAGTATCGCATGAAGCCACTAGGTCACCCACCTAGATATAAGAAGATTCATTGAAGGAAATATCCCATAGTGTGTTATATTTTTTGAAATCCTAACATTACTTAACTTCATCTTGTCAAAACACCAATCACTAGGGTATCACATTTAAAAGACATCACACATAAAACTAACTACCCAAAACAATGGAATATGTCCTCTTTAAGAATATGCACATCTGATCACTCCCTGGAGGTCCAACCCATATAACCAACCTCAATCCAAACTACCCACAAGGGTATATTAGTTATATAATTATCATGCAATAATCTACCATGATCACCACACCTACTACGCACATGGACTTCATCAGCAACCTCATTGTCGAGCATCTCACAATAAAACCACATAAACTACAATAAGAAAGAGATCCATATTTAATTAATCCTATATGATAATAATTATAACATGTTGATATATTGGAAAACACTATATTAGTTATTGTTGGCGCCTTAAACAATTGAACCCCTATCATCAACAAATTCACACATAAGGAGTCCTATAACATGTGGATCCTATATTCCTATCATGATTCATGAGACACATCTTTTCTCCACAATCCAAGAGTGAAAAACAAATCACCATCTTATTTACAATCATCCAAGTGTCCAAAATCCATCACAAATCAAACATTCAAACCACACGTGTGTTGCAATGATGTCCTAAACCTTTGGGGACTAATCCAAAACTACCCAAAACCCACTCCCAAAAGGTTAGGGGCTAGTGACTAGAACTGATTATGCAAATCACACAATTGATAGGAAATACCATAATGTACCTATACACATTCACACGTATCCAATACCATACAATGGTGAAATTTAAAACAACTAAAACAAATGAATGTATACATTTATAATCCTAAAATCATAGTATGTAAACAAGTACAGAAATGTAATGTCTAAATATAATCCCACTAAAAGAAACTAAAAACAATTCTAAGATTTGAAGTATGAGTAAACTTCTGTCAATTTAACAATCATAACCCACCTCAGCCTGTTTGGTTCCCTATGCTCAATCTAGACTTGGTCCCTATAGGACTCTGTCAAAAGTCTGGTCGCCTAGTTAAGACACAACATGTACGGAAAAATCCCATATAGGGTTGAGTATAAAAATACCTAGTAGGAAACCCAAAAAACACTAAAAATATATAAACATAAATAGTAAAATCATAACAAGGATATATAAATCAATGCATACAAAACACAAATATACTTGGGAATGACACCATGCCTCTAGGTGTTCAGAACCAAACTTCCAACCATAGGATTCTTCTTGAAACTTTCAGAAATGTTCATTTTGTAAGAACCCACTCCACGAGACAAGTTATGAGAGATAGTCATTCAAGAGGTCCTGATATTTGGGCCTTAACCAATAAAAATTATTGGTATCTATAGACCTCAATAAACTAAAATGGGATCACTCCCTAGACCACTGGGGGACACTACAAACCCAATATGGATCATCCCACGATGTAGGGAATTGTATTCCAGTGATACTGTGAACCTTAACAATGTGGACCGCTAGATAGTGGATCAATTCCCTATTCATGGAGGTCACATAAATCCCAAAAACCCCACCAGGTTATGATAAGAGATGATAGAAAACCACACTCTAGTATTATGGAGGGACCCCAAAAACTCTATTTGAGAATCATCCCTAATAGGGGATCACAATCTAGGGATGCAGATATAATTTCACAATGTACACTCGAGGGGATAGACCGAGGGAACACACTCAAATGATAATGGTCCAAACTAATGGAATGAAGGGATCCAAGTGCACTCTAAGGGGTTTCATGATGTGTACTATCAGAACATGGCGTGTCTAGAAAACCCTTGGTCTTCCCACGTGGTGATACCAAACACAGAATGTAAACCTAAAATGACACTAGTTTTTAGTTAGTTCACATGGTGAGTATAGGTTTTTTAGAACCCTACCCATATTTTCTATAAATTACCATGTACTTATGGTTGTGCCCATGTACAAACCCATGTACACCAGGTCATGCCCGTGTATGTCTAGTCATGTACTCTAGTTGTGTCTATGTACTTATTCCTACCCATTATCCTATATCCAATGATATAAATGTCAAACCACCAACACATGTAACATGACATGTGATAGGGGCCACATGATGTGTGACAATTTTCTCTCCATGGAAACCCTAGCGCCACATAAGGGGTTTCCACATTTCATGTAATTCAAGATTACATGACATATGACCCCATATTTAAATATGTTGTTTGTACTCTTCCATATCATTGTACACATCACTATTTCATATTAAATAATTTGAAAAAAGGTATTTGGGTTCATCTGACCCCTTCAATCACCGTTCACCTTGATTTGGTTTCATATATGCTCAAAAAACACCACCATCGAGCCATATACCACCGATATGGATCAAAACTTGGAATAATAGAATATGTCAATCCAAACGTTCTACCTCTGTTCATACTCTGTCATAATTTCACCTCAATATCACCCTCAATCATGAACCAAACCCATGGTATTGATTAATTATGCCAAAGAATTATCATGCAATGGGCGAATATTAGGTATTCATAAAACCACTAGAAAAGAAAACACCAATGATGAATGTATGATGAAAAAAGGGAGAAATATATAAACCAAAAGATGTGAGGAATGAACCTCATACATTGTTTGTTTTCATTCCTGATTCATTATTGAAGAAATAGATTATTGAAGAGGGAATTTACCAATGAAAAAGTATTATTCCGCGCAAATAAATCTTTTACTAATGCATGAATCAATTATCATTAATTCAATTGGTCTGTGTTTGGATGGGATAAAATCATAGGATAGAATTACACAAATAAAACATCATACCTAGAGATTGGATTGATCATCGATGAAGGGAAGTGTTGTTCTTCCATGATTAATGTGATCCATGAACTCTGTTGGCATATTATAATCAATCTATTCTTGCTCTAATATCATATGTCAAAAGTCCTCTAATGGTTCATCTCCAATAAAACCTCTCAATATATATGTTTTGAGATGGAAACTGTGTATTAAGACATAGACATGTATTTTTATAAGATTTTAGGTCATGATAAATTAGTAAAAATTAATTAATTTCATTTAATTGTTTTCTTTAAAAATTATCCCATGACTGATCCCAACCAGAGCATCCAATTAATTCTATGGTTATTCAACAAATAGGGTTAAGCCTACATTATAGTCTCAATGGAATCCTTGTATTTCTGTTTCAAGCCTATATTTAAGAGTTATTCCAATTCTTCAGAAAAAATACACTCACATGATATTAATATCCTTGATATTTTTTATTTATTAATTCTTGGTTTAGTGGGCCATCGATTCTCACACTGTCTTACACCCAGACTCCACAATCAATACATAAAATATTATAATGTAATACATATAACATTATATTTGTTACATTATCCTCTCCTTAGGAATTTTCATCTCAAAAAAAATAAAGACATGCTCTAAAGGATGAAGATACTGAGTTGGCATCTAGGTATCTCGCTCCCAAGTTCTATTTTAAAGATTATTATACTACTAATTGACACACACTAGGATAATTTCTCACCAATGGAGGATACTCTCCCATTGTCCCTTGATCTCCACTGAGTAATTAGTGTTGTTATCCCCATCCCTAATTTATATCTTACCCTAGTCGATAATATGTGATGGTTCATGCACATACATCCTTAGATGTGATACATGAAATACATTTTATTCCCAATCCAACCTAGGAAGTAGAGAAAAGTGGTATTCCACCTCACCAAGTCGATGTAGTATTTAGAAAGGACTGATGAATATCATAGATAACTTCCCTCCATTTCCAAATATTTGTAATCCACATCAATGTAAGACCCCTAAATGATCATGGTATCTCCCCTTGATCTCTAGATGCCTCCCTCATTGGACAGTATTGGAATTATGATGGATTTTTATTGTCTTTATATTCTCATTTATGATCTTAATCTTATCTATTGTATCTTTCAATAACTCTATTCTCACAAGTGTTGACTCTCCTAGATTAATCGAAAACTTGGTAACCTTAATGTTAACCCCAATAGAGCCTTTAATGGTATCACAATGATGGTGGAGTAGTTGATGTTGTTGAACAAAAACTCAAACAAGGGTAGGAGGTCCTAAGAAATACGGTAAAATCTATTAAACAATCCCATAATATGTCCTCAAAGAACTGATTATTCTAATTAGTCCAGACATCATTCTAGGGGTAAAATGTCATTCCCATGTGTAAATGAGTCCCAAAGGAATCTTGTAATCCTCTCCATAATCACAACATGAAGTGTTCGTCATGGTCTAAAATGATCACCAAGGAAACTCCATTGAGTCAAAAACTATCCAGCACATCAAAACATTCCAAGCTCTCTATCAAACTCTACTCTTGAATGGTGAGAAAGTGGAATGTCTTAGTGAGTCAGTCTATGATCACCCATATGGTATTGTTTCCCTTGTACATACATGGTAACCCCATCATGAATTCCATGGATATCACATCCCACTTCTACTCTAGCACCTTAAGGGGTTTTGCTAAACCCATTAGAACCTTGTGCCCAGACATCACTTGTAGAAAGGTGAGGCATCCTGATACAAACTCTTCAACACTTCCTTTTATATCTAGCCACCAAAACTGATGTCATTGGTCTTAGTACATCTTTTTCACGCCAAGATATATCTGAAATGTGGATGTATAAAACTCCTCCATCACCACCTCCCACATTTTCATTAGCACCACCATCTATCATTTTAAAAGGATAACATTATCCCAAACTAAAAAATACCCATCATGAGCACATCCAATGGATATATGAGTATATAAGGTCTAACATTTGGTATCATTATGTTGATCTTCCATAAAAAATTATAAAATTGATGGGGTAACAACCATCAAATGATGATATAAAGCGCTCTCCATGTCTACTAAGGACAACTAAAATGGGGATAAATGCTCTATCACATTTTCAAATAACTGAGAACAAGGTCTCCTAATGAGGATGTCAATAACCACATTCCCCTTCCCAATAATATAGACAATCATAATTACATATTCCTTGATGAATTCTATCCATCACCTTTATCTCAGGATAAGGTCCTTCTAAGGGAAAATATACTTGAGACTCTTGTGTTCATAGTAAGTGATAAACTGCTCACCCATAAGGGAGTGCCACGAAATATTCAGGGTGAAGACAACCACTACATTCTCAAGATCATTAGTTGTTTAGTTATTCTCATGTGGTACCAACTTCCTAGACCTTAAGGTAATCACTTCCTACCTCTTCATTAGGAAACAAGCAATTCTGGTCCCTTAGGTATCATATAACACTACGTACAAAACACACTCATATAGAATTCTCAAGATTGAGGCGCTAATCATCCTCTTTTTCAACTCCTATAAATATTGTTAGAACATTTCCATCCATATGGAAGTCTTCCCCTTTTAAGTCAAATCTATCCAGGGTGTTACCACTCTAGACAAATCAACCTCTGATAGTACCCTTAAAACCCAAGGAAACTCTACACCTCAGTAACACTCTTGGGTGGCTCCCTAGCTCATACTTCTTCAACCATAACTGAGCCTACTACCACTTTTACATTTGAGATAATGTTCCCCATGAAGTGGACCTCTCATATCCAAAACCAACACTTTGAAATCTTCCCATAAATCCAGTTCCCTCAGAGGGAATCTCAGACCATCTTCAAATGTCTTGTGTGATCCTACATAGAATCCAAGTATACTAGGATGTTTTTGTTAAGTCAATAAGGTTTTCCTTATGAATTTTCCATTCCTTCTTGTTTTTAAAATCACAAACACCCAATACTTAATAAAATCTACATTTTACTTAAATAAGGAAAATTCCCTTCTCAAAGGAATTTACCCCTACCATATTTTCATTGTTCATATCAATATTTTCCTTAAACATAAAAATCAGATTCATAATAAAAACCTCGGATTAATATAATACTTAGATATGAAGCATTCTGTTTTAGGATCCGAATTCTAGATATGAACTATAATGAAGATCCACTCCGAATTCCGGATATGAACTGTAATGAAGTTCCACTCCGAATTCTGGATATGAACTATAATGAAGTTCCACTCCGAATTCTGGATACGAACTCTAATGAAGTTCCATTCCGAATTCTGGATGCGAACTCTCATATAGTTCGACTCCGAATTTTGGATACTAACTCTCATATAGTTCCATTCTGAATTCTGGATATGAACTCTCATAGATTTCGACTCTGAATTCTAGATACGAACTCTCATATACATCCATTCTGGATTCTGGATATTAACTCTAATGAAGTTCAACTCCTAATTCTGGATACGAACTCTCATATAGTTCCATTCCGAATTCTGGACATGAACTCTCATATAGTTTGACTCTTACTTCTAGATACAAACTCTCATATAGTTCCATTCTGAATTCTGGATATGAACTCTAACAAATTTCAAACTCCGAACTTTTACTAGTTCGACTCTAAACTTTTCTGAGTTTTACTCTGAACTTTTTCCAGTTTGACTCTAAAATTTTATGAGCTTAACTCCGAACTCTATAAGTTTAGATTCTGAACTCTGGTGAAACCATAATCCGAATTTCCTTAGAAATCTAAACTCCAGATTTCTACAGAATTCAGGTTCCTAATTCCTATAAAATAGAATCCGAATATCCTTTTATTATAGACTCCGAATTTCATTTTGGTTAGACTCCAAACTTTTATTTTTTTACATTCTGAACTACATTTTTGTTTATGATTACACTCATTTCATTATAAAACGATGTCGTTCTTTCAGTTACACGTGTTTTGTTATAAAATGATTTCATCCATTCTATTTCTAAATAACCGTCGGTTTAGTGATACGTGTACAGGTCCCTCTGAAATTTAAGGAAAATATGACCGTTGGAGGAGGGAGCCGACCGTTCCAACTGATCCTATAAATAGGAGCTCATTTGAAAGATCTCACAATAAAAACAACTTTGACACAACTTGTTCTTACATGCTGTTGAAGTGATTTCTATAGAGAGGCTCTTATCAACTCTCAAGATTCGTGTAGAAAGTTTGAACAACTTGTTCGAACTTTTCCATGTGCAGACTTGATTAGTGAGACTCCGATTGTTAGTGATTACAATCGAGGGATTCTGGGGATAGGAAGACAGAGGTGCCGACTTCCTTGAAGTTAGAGGGCTTCCTTGCTGAGGAAGATAGAGGTTCCAACTACCTTGAAGTTGATGTCTTGCGGGGATAGTAAGACAGAGACTTTGTTTTTCGTATCGAGGGGTTACCCTAGTTTGGGTAAGACAAACTTTCTTGAATGTATAAATCAAGGGACCTTTATCCAAGGTTGTTGGATACCCTTCTCTTTGGGTTAAAATATTTATATCTTGTTACTTGTAGTTTTACTACTTTTTTTTTGCTACTTTTCATATTGTAAGGAAAGTATAATCTTCTTATATTTCCTTACACTTGTACTCTGATTAATTTAGATTCAATATTATATAAGGTAGAATCTCATTTTGTAAACTTTGGTTAAGTTTTAATTTCCGAGTTCATATTTCCAGAACCTGTTTTTCGGAATCACTTTCCAGATTTAAGAAAGTGCATAAAACTAGAAGTTTTTAACTTCATACTTTGTCCCAATCATTCATTGGTGTTAGAGGTGTTGTGAATTTTCTTAGTTTAACTTTTTTAAACTTAGATCTTTCCTTGTTTAAGGAAATTTTTAAAGTGTACAATTCACCCCCCCCCCCTCTTGTAAGTTGAGCATCTACATCATTATTTTGATCCTACAGTTTTTGGTTAAAACAACCACAAACTAGTCTATAAAGGAAGAAATATCTAGTTCATGAGTCCCATGATTACCATTAGAGAGTTCATCATGCTGAAGGTTATCATCAAGTACACATATAGAACATAGCGACATCTGAATGTCATCTTCAGTATTTCCTCATCCCATACTCATAGCTAGTGATAGTCTGATCTGAGTCCAATCTTCAAAAACCATTGTTCCCCTATCAACTAATCAAATAGGCATCAATAATTCATTATGGATACTTTTTATTTGCAATCACCTGATTTCGGTGATAATAATCCACAAACAACATCTAGCTCCCATCTGCCTTCTTGGTGAACAACACTAGGAATACCAAGCTGGAACATTGTGTATCATAAATACCTTGTCCTTTAAGTCCACTAAATACACCCTCATCTCATGAAGCTCTACCATATACATCCTATATGTTAGTGTATATATAAAGAACATACAAGGGTGAAGGTAAATGTAAAATTCTAGCACATACTCAGTCACCACTGTAGCGAACTGGTAGACCAAAATATCAACTTCTCTATGTTTCATTCAATCCAACTGGTGATCAATCAGCAACAAAATCCTATTTCTGAGACCATCCTACAATACCAAGGTTTCCTTTTCACCCATAATGGAAAACCCCATCCCATCACTTCTAACACAACACATCCCCCACCTAAAAAAATAAATCATGGAGTAAACTATGGATATCCAATCCATACCAATGATTATTTCATAAGGCCTCATTGTTGATACAATGAGATCCCATATGAATCTCTTGACTCCAATCTTTATAGTTCATTTTCATTAGAAGTTTGGAATCACTAAGCCACTATATATCAGAGTCTCCAAGCACAAGTATCATGCCAAAATCTCAATTGAAATTTCTAAGTATTGAACCATATGAGTTTAAATAATGTAATGACTTTTACCTGTGTTTATCAGTAATATATATATGTTATAAAAGACACATATCATACCTCATATCATCTCTGGAGCCTCAGGTTCATAGGTCTTCATAGCCTATAGGTGGCCTCATCGCTAACCACTGGCTCTTTGTGCTTTGTGAAGAACACCTAGGGGTGATGGTGGTAATAAGTAAAACCTCTAAATACATCCCCTTTCTCTACTAGACCCTCTATAATGTTTCCTTCCATGTGTACCTCCCTGGTTTTTCTTCTGGAAATGGGGATGACCTTCGTTTTTTAAGGTTCAAACATTTCAATCGATTTCTAAAGGGTTTATTCATAGAACCAGAAACATCCAATGATTCTATATCCATCTAGAACTACATTCCAAAGGCAGGTGCTCATTAGTTGTGGACCGATGAGGCTTAAGAATTTACATTGGTCGAGAGGATGGGAGGTCAGACTCATCACACCTTTTTTGGGGGAATTATTGCCTACTCCACGAATCTCATTATAGATTTGAATTATGTTCGTGAATCCTTATTAAATTACCAAGTATGAAAATGAACATTCCTTTATATATGAAAATCAATGATTAATATTTATGAAATTTAGATAATATTTTATATGTATTTGAGGTTCTTCATTGATAAAGAATCATCTGTAATTGTTAGAGATTCTTATTCAATGTTATCCTTCAAAACATTATGTAGAAATATCTTGTTCATTATGATAACCATACTAGTTTTAAAGCCACTTAGTGGGGCACTTGAATTATATTGTTATTTAGAAGGACAAGGATTATTTCAGAGTTGGGATCGTACCTACAGATGGTCTACCTACGTATCCCTATTTAGAAAAGGAATCATAACAGACGTAGTTCGAGTAAAAGAGAATGGAGTTTATGCATGATTGATGGCCCAAAGAAATATGTCATAATTAATATTACGCTCTAAGATCACATGAGTCATTCTCGGTGTGAGAAACAAGAGGTATCAGTAAAACCTGAGGATTGTGCCTCGAATGATGCAATCAAAGGAAATGATGCGGGGATTACGTATGTATGACTGCCTAGATAGATGAAGATCGGGATTTAATTCAGGGATGAAGCCCAGGAACATGGTCCATAGAGGTATATGTGCTTTATGGAGATTTGGATACTAAACTTAGGACTTAATCCTAAGAATCATGCCTAAATTAGAGGGGACTTATTATTGCGTTTTATATCTGAGAAGGAAGTCCAAATCAAAAGAAATTAAGACTCATTAAGAGAAATTATGACTGGGGATTATTCTTGAGAGGGAGGCCCAGGTTAATGGGAATTCAAAACTGAGGCTTATTCCAAATAAGTAAGCCCAAGTTAAGGATAATTATGACTGGGACTTACTCTTAAAAAGGATGCCCAGGTTATGGGAATTTGGAATTTGTGGCTTACTCCTAAGGAGGATTCCCATATTTGGGAACTTGGGGATTACTCCTAAAAAGGATGCCCATATTAAGGAAATTTGAGATTGGGGCTTACTCCTAAGAAGGATGCCCATTTTAAGGGAATTTGGACTGGGGATTACGCCTAAAAAGGAGGCCCAAGTTAGGGGAATTATGACTGGTGCTTACTCCTGAAAGGGAGGCCCAGATAATGGGACTTGTGATCTGGGGCTTAGTCATAAAAAGGAGGATCATATCAAAATAATTTAAGACATGGGGATTACTCCTAAGAAGGATGAACATGTTAAAGGTATTCTCATCTTAGAGGATGACATTGAATGGAGGAAATCTATAACGCTAGTGACATAAAGATATATAAATCACTAGGTTTTGAGAGATTTTACACATAATTTTTTTCAGATAAGGATACCAACAACAGAACCATTCCATAAATGACATTGAAGAGGGTTTTGAAGGCTACATCTTGAAGAGAGGAGGTTTATTTGACGAAAAGAGTTTAATAGGTAGGAGAGGCACCCAAAAAGAGGAAGGTGTGCAAGTCCTGTTTGGGCGCGCAAGTCCCGGTCGTGCAAGTATACTTGCACGACACATGTCTTGTGCGAAGGTTAACCCATAGGGTAATACTTGAGCGAGGCTTGGATAAAGCCCTTAGTATTATCCCAAGTGGCTTCCAAAAGGGTGGCGTGCAAGTTTTATTGAAGGGATAAGGTGGCGCGCAAGTGTCTTCATTTCCCTTAAGGGTTAGACACTTAGGCACGCAAGTGTTGATGAATTCTAACACTTAGGCATTATTCCTCCTCTTTAGATCTTCCTTTCTAGGTAAGAAATTACCTTAGAAGTGTTTAGAAGACATCAAGTAGAGACTAGGGCGCCAAGAGCTTAAATCTGACATTTGGATTTTTTCCGTCCCTGAAATGGGGGGCCCACAAGGGGTATTTATAGGCTATTGAAGACCAAGGGAGAAAATAAAATAGGGCGCGCAAGTCACCTGCGCGACCAATATGTGGCGCACAAGTATACTTGCACGACCATGATGAAACATTCATGACCCATGTGTAAACAAATTCTTGTTTATGCCTTTGTCAATTTTTTATGTTTCTTCAAAGGATGAAGCTCTTTATGTTAAGGTATTCCTCTCTTTCAGTTGTTAGACTCTATGATGGAATGGAGCATTGAAAAAACTCCCCCTTCATAGTTGGATCCGAAAGGAAGGACGATTTGACTCTGAGGTAAAGGAGAAAACCAAGGAGCTGCGGCGCGCAGGTTTTGAGCGCATTGGTCTCAGCACGCAAGTGCGATCCGCGCATGCTACAGCACACTAAGTGGGGCCTTTGCCTATAAATATGCGGCCATTTTCGCACAAAGAAATCGGCTTTCAAAACATCCCACTCTCACCGCGTAGGTTGATCTCGTCGCACAGGTTTACTCGGCTTTCCGCTCATCCGCGCAAGTACTGATGTCTATGGTTTGTTATTTAATTGTGTCGCAATTCTACAGAGGTAGTTTGAATTTCATGGTGATACATGTGTTCCCAAACTTGTATGACACAAATACACTTACGTGCCAACATTGGGCTTGCGCGCCTTAATTCCTTTATCCATTTTTTTACTTTTCTTCACAAATTTTATGAAAAATCAAATAACTTAAGAGATAGTTATTCAACCTTTGTGAAGATTCAATGGATCCCAGAAGAATTGGAATGGATAATGAGATGGATAGCAAGCGGATTGATGACATAATGAACGTCATTGGCCATGATTATTACAATATCTGCGATAGCACTCTCCCAGATTTGGCCAAGTAATTGAAGAAGTATCGTCTTAATTTCCCAGAGAGAATCTACCTATCTTCGTATGGCTATGGTCATATGCAAGGAGTCAACATTCCAGATGCAAAGAACTATATGTCTGAGATGCATTCGCACTGCTACTCCTCTATTTTGGTTATGTTGTTCATTAAGAGCAGCAAAAATGGTGTGAACATTCAATCTTTTCCTCTATGCCATTTCATTGCAGATATGAAAATGGAAAACCCATGGGCTGAAATGTTTTCCACTGCCGGTTGGTGGAGAAAATACAATCATGGCATTAGAAAAATATCTGAAAATATTACTCTCTCCAAATGGATCTTTACTTCCAATTCTTCATTCTCAAATCCATGTATCCATCTTCCAAGTCTCTTGGACAGGAATAGATTCACTGTTTGATAAGCATAAAATTTTCTCAAATTGCACTCAAGAACATTCTTTTACAATTGTTCCAAGAAGAGATGGTATCACTTTATCTCTTATTGTATCCAGTTGAATGAATGAAAATCCATGTGGCCACTGATGATGCTCAGGATGTCGTAAATCAAATAAAGAGTTATGTTTAAATCCCCTTGTAATTTCTGAAAAAGATAAGAGACACCAATCTATAGATGTCCTTCTTACTCTGGTGAATCAATTAAATACACTTTCATGTTCAATCATTTGTGTCTGTATTCTTTTGCTACCTGCATAAATTTTTTTTACTTCAACCAATGGTCCTAGTAAGTATAGTTTGATTTTTTCTAGGATTATAAAAAATAACACTACAAACATTGAATCTTTTTATTGCTCAATATTACCTAAATCATAAAAAATGCACATTCAGTGAGCTGGGACATGACTTTTGTTCAAGTTTCCCGTTATTTTGTGGGATGTTTGAAGTTATACACATTGGACATAAAATGTAGGCTAATGTTTAAGTTCAAAATAGCTTTGACTGAATGGATTAAAATTGACTCAATTCCATGATAATTTATCCGAAAACATATTACCATATTCAAGTATGGGGGAAAATGTAAACTATGACTTAATAAATTTTGAATCTGAGGAATGATATGAAAAAAGGGATAAAAGGGATTAGAAGAAGTATTTCCCAAGAATGAAGTTACCACTATTTAACAAACCCATTAGGGGGTTGAATTATGCAGGGCCGCTTAAGGGCATTGGCTGTATAGTCAAATAATAGCATCTTTTGGCTGATAGGTCTGTTATGTAGACTACTTTTGCAAGGCCATCTAAGGGCACATGCTGTAGAGCTAGGAAAAAGAACTCTCATAAATTTTACTTTTCTATTGCTAAAAATCTGGTGAAAGGTAATGGGGATTCAAATTTTCCAAAGCATAGAGTCTGCTTTATGAAGAGAGGTACTTGAATATAGAGAGTGTATTTCCAATCAAGATTATCAAAGAATTGGATGAATATCACTCCGGTGAAGGTCTGACCCAAATGTAGGGAAGGGAAATATAAACCATAGACTTGAATACTTTCAGATCATGAAAAAGAGTATGGGACAAATATGTTAACGATGGAATTTTTTTGTGGATCCCTACATATTGTTGTTAAGACAAATATGGAAAAAGAGGTTTTCCTCACAAGAATGAAGTTACACTATTTTAAAAACCCATTAGGGGGTTGAATTATGCACATCCACCTAAGGGAATTGTCTGCATAGTCAAATAATTGCATCTTTTGGATGACAGGTCCATTATGTAGACTGTTTATGCAAGGCCACCTAAGGGCACATGCTATATAGTCAGGAAAAAAGAACTCTCATGTATCAGAAATTTTGTTACCAGAATTCAAGAAAAAGGGTTATGGAGATCTGGAAGTATTTATGGTTAAGAGAATGACAAATGAAAATGAGTATTGTCCAATGCATGAAGGAGATATACATACCAATGCTAACCATAATCATGTTGTGGTTGGGTCCTGAATTGAGGTGTTGAACTTCACTACGTATCCCATAAGGATGTGAATCAAGCCAAAAGTAGTTCTTGAAATACAGTTTAACGTCATGTGGGATGAGAGTGTAGGAGATCTTAGTTTAGGGTCATAGAGCTCGGACCATAATAAGGAATACCCAGTGTGTGTTTTTATAAACATGATGTGAATGAAGACCAGGGTTTTCATACCACATTCATGTTTTCATAGGGGGACTTTTCATCCAAGGTACTGATAGTGGAATTTGGGGTTAGGCCCAAATACTTGGGTCTGGATTTCAGGGATTCTCGAACATTCCTACGTATCCCATAAGGATGGGAATCAATCCATATGTAGTTTTGGAAATACCCTTTGTACAGATTTGGTTCGTACAAGTGAAGGGTGAAAGGGGACTTTAGTGCAATGATGTTTTGACAGAATATTAAAGGTTCAGGCATTTCCATGTATGCACGTAGTCTTTGGATTATAACATGATTAGAGATCAATGTAAATTATTATTACCTCTTAGGTGAGGGTGTCAACGACTGTTTTAGTTTAATATCATACAGGAAAAAAGTGTGAATATTTTAACTTCATATGGAAAGGACGATGGTGAACGAATGTAAAAAAATATTGGTTCTGGGGTTGGCTTCAAGAATCAACATCGCATGAGATGAAGGTGAACTGATGTGATGATATTGGTTTTGGACTTGAACCTCAAGAGGTTTCCTACGTACCTAGCCTAGAAGTCAAGGATCTAAGTCCGCGTAGTTCGATTAAATAATGAATTAGTGATCAAGTTGTTCTTGAGGACAACGACCTAAAAATGGTGTTGGGACTTATACATGGTTAGCGGCCCAGAGAGGGTGTTATGGTTGAAGTTTACTCTAAGCTCGTGTGATTCATACTCGGTGTGAGAAGCAAGATGTAGCAATAACCCTAACGATGCACAATTTAATGTCATGTAGGACATATAAGGGACATGACACAGTTTTAACATCTTGTTGGATGAAAGAGGGACTATGCAGTTTAATGTCATGCAGTAAGGACTTGGGGGGGCTATGCATTTTAATTTCATACATTAAGGACAAAAGAGGGGCTTTATAGTTTAACTTCATATAGAAAGGATGATTGCTACACAGTTTAATGTTATGTAGCTAGAAAAACATAGTTTAACATCATATTGGACGTAGAAGGGGAATACAGTTTAACATCATGTTGGATGAAAGAGTGTTGTACAATTTAGCATCATGTAGCTAGGACAATGGCTATGCATTACAGTAAGGAAAATGGGGACACAATTTAATGTCATGTTGGATGTATTAGGGACTTTTCTCAGTTTAACGTCCTGTGGGATGAAGAGGTGCACGGTTTAACGTCCAATAGCTAGGATGACACAGTTTAACATCATGCTGTACGTAAGGAAAATAATATAGTTTAACGTCATGTTGGATGATAGTGAAAATAGTTTAATGTCATATGCATGGACCGTAGTGATGTATTTGTGTTATAGAAAGCACTTCTTCAAAAATCAGGCATTGGTTGGAGACGTGATGAGTTCTCCATCCATTGAGATTAGAGAATAAGATCCACTGGAGTAGACCTTATGTATTGAGTAAGGTCCTTCCCATTTTGGCTCAAGCTTGGGAGGTTTCTTTCCTCGTATCATTTGAGTTCTGAGAACCAATACCAATTCTCCATGAATTAATGAATGAAGAAGAACTTTTTTTTAAAGCTCTTGTTGTTCTATTCTGATAGACTTCTAAGTGGTGCAGGGTGCACAATATTTTTTCATCTAATCATTCCAATTCATCCAATTGATTTCGCGATTTTTCATCTGTAGATTACTAGTAAAAAATGGTTACTCTGAGCGAGGTTATTTGAACCTCAACGGGAATGACTACTTCTATTCCATACACCAATGAATATGGAGTTGACCACGTTGCAGTGCGAGTGGTGGTCTGATAAGCCCATAAAGCATGAAAATGTTTATCAGGCCATGAATTCTTATCTTTATCCACCATCATTTGTAGTATATTTGAAAGAGTCTTGTTGAAGGATTCTATTTGGCCATTGGCCACTGCATGATAACGAGATGAATTGTTGGATTTGATGTTCTATTCTTGATACAACTTCCTTACCTTGAATGAACAGAAGTTGGTGCCATTGTCCTTCAATATGGTATGAGGGACACCAAATCTGGTAATGATGTTAGACTTGATGAAGCTAACAATGATTTTGGAACTGACTTCTTTGAGAGGTATTGCCTCTGCCAATTTGGAAAAGAAGTCAGTATCAGTAAGCATATACTTAAACTGCTTGGATGTAGCTGAAGGGTTTGGTTCCACTGCATCCATTCCCCATTTGGAAAATGGCCATGTGTATTTAGCTATATGAAGCAACTCTGGGGTTGATGAATGAAGATGTCATGTAGTTGGAAAGAATGAAACTTCTTAGTGAAATTAGCACAATCTTGTATCATTGAAGGCCAAAAATATCCAAGCCTTCGAATTTGATCAGACAGTCTATGTCAGTTCTCAAGGAAATTCCGCCATCAACTCTGTGACGTAATCAAACCAAGGAATTAACTCTTATTTTCTGATGGAATGATCCCCATTGACCTGTTTGATTACCAGGTCTGAATCACCTTTCACCTTTAAGTGATTCACTTGTGCCTGAAGCGCCAACTCCAATCCTGTGATGAGAGCTTGATATTTTTCTTCATTATTTGTACCGACTTACCACAATAAGAAACAATAGGGTAGCACTTCCTTTTCTAGAGAAATGAGCACAATTCCTAACCCAACATTTTTGAATTTAGGATCTTCCATTTTCGTCGTTGTTGGACTTCTAGAAGCACCATCAAATTACATTTCCCATGTTTAAAGATTATCTTGAATAGAGAAGACTTCCTCATCGTGAAGTTTAGTATCTAAAGATGTATCTTCTATTGAAGGATGTTCAGCATGGAAATAAACTAGATCATGGCCCTTTATTAACTTTGCAGACATTTAATGGATATCAAATTGCTGCATAATAACTGCCAACCTTGCCAGACGTCCTGTAAGCATTGGTTGGCTAAGGATGAAATTGAGCATGTTATTGCGAGATACCAATTGTAACTCATGATGTTGTAGGTAGTGTCTCAACTTCTGAACTGCAAATGTTAACACTAGGCAGCACTTTTCAATACTTGAATATCAGGTTCCTACTTCATGAATAGTCCGACTAAGATAGTAAAGGCTGTTTTCATTCGCAGCATCATTCTTTTGGACAAAGAAGGCACTGAATGATTGATCTAAAGCTGTCACGTGAAGAATAAGTGGTCTCCCTTCAACAGGTGGAATTAATATCGATGGACACAAGAGATATTTCTTGAGATTATTGAATGATTTTTGAGATTCTTCTGTCCACTGGTATGTGACTCCCTTCTTCATCAATTTGGTGAAGGGTAAACTTTTTCCTTCCATATTGGCAATGAAACGCCAAATATAGGCCAAGTGTCCTTGAAGTCATCTCCATTACTTCAAATTTCGAGGAGGTGACATACCAAGGATTGACTTTGGCTTCTCAGGATCAACTTCGATACCACGATGGCGTACAACAAAGCCGGGAAATTTTCCTGAGCTTACCCCAAAAGCACATTTCAAGGGGATCATCTTCAAATTGTGTTGTCGAAGTTTGTGGAATATGACTTCCAAATCAGACAAGATATTTGAACATTGTTTGGATTTAACCGTAAAATCATCCACATAACATTCAATAAATTTCCCTAAAGTGTGTTTGAAGATATGGTGCATGGAATGCTGATATGTTGTGCCCAAATTCTTCAGGCCAAAGGGCATTACCTGATAGCAAAACACACCCTGAGGGGCTCTGAAAGCTGTAGATTCTTCACCTTCTGGAGCCATTCAGATTTGATTATACCCAGAATATCCATCCATGAATGAAAGTGCTTCATATTCAGTTGTTTCATCAATTAAGAGTTCTGTGATCGGAACTGGAAAATCATCATTGGGACAATGCCGATTAAGATCTCTGAAATCAATGCAGACTCTAATTTTTCCATTATTATTTTTCACAAGGAAAATATTAGCCAACCATATGGGATATTGAACTTCTCTGATGAAGTTATATTTGATAATCTTATCCACTTCAGCTTCAATATTGGAAGCATATGTTGGGTGTGTTCTTCTTGTGGCTTGCTTGAATCCTCGATGTTCTTCTGGAAAACCCAAATGATGAGTAGCAACATCAGGACCAAGCCCTGTAATTTCTTTATAATTCCAAGAAAATATATATCGTTTTTTCTTTAAATATGTAATATAAATTTCTTGTTCTTCAAGATTCATGGCCGCACTAATTAAAGTGGGGCGTGGATCTTCTTTTGTACCCAGATTTATTTCTCTAAGTTCATCCACAGTGCTAGAGATACCCTCTTATATGTTGTAGGGTCATACTTAAGATCTTCCTCTTCTACTTCAACACATGTTATCTCTTCTATTTCTACTTTCACAGTAGATGATGAAGCAGAATTTCCATGATTATGAGAGATGTTAAAATCTGAACATCTTGAGGAAGAAGCTTCCATTTCTGACCCTATTGATGATGAAGGGTCTTCCTTGGGTAATAAAGAGGAGATGATGGATTGAGAATCGACATCATCATTCACCTCTGAAATTACTATAACTTATTTTGGTCTAGTTGGTGAAATATAGACTTACTGGATTTCAGTGGATGAAATGAAGACATCTCCATTTGAGCTTTCATCATTGCTTGGTTAATCACCAATTTCTCCCATGTTGTCTGGCTTGATTTATGTAATTGTCCTTATAGAAGTTTCCTTAAGAGTATTTGGATTTGGTTCTATCCTATCAATTTGACTGATGGGAAACATATAATCTATACTCACATGTATGAATGGGTTTACTAGAATCTTTTACAAACCATATGGAGCATTAACTTTCGTAACCTCCCTTGTTGTGGATTTCTCCTTTCCCTCGATGTGATAGAATTATGCCTCAATGTATTGATATTCACATGTTTTCAATGGGGCCTTATCACCATGAAATGTCCCAATTTTACCATTGAAACAATATTTGATACATTGATGGTATGATGAAAGGATAGCCTCATGTTGATGTAGCCAAGGTCTTCCAAGAAAAATATTGAATGTTGTGTCATGACGTCCAACCATGAAATCTAATTTGGATACAAGATCTCCAAACTGAGTTCTGAGTGTGATCTCACCCAGAGTTTCTTGTTCATTTTTATCATATCCTTGCAACATGAAAGCAGAAGGAGATAAATCAGATTCGGTGAGGCCCAATTGAAAAAGTGTATGAATAGGGATGAGGATGACTCCTGAACCATTATCAATGAAAGATCTTCGGATGTCTACATCATTGACCTTTCCAGATAATTACAAAGGTCTAATATGTCAATGAACAACATCATATTCATCTTCATCTGTAAAAGATATCACTACATGGAATTCTACAGGATCATTCTCTACATAGTATACTTCATCCATAACAATTTCAATTGTGAATTCCTGAGGACTTGACCAAGCCTCAATGAGTGCATCCTGAAGATCCTTTGATAGATTCAAGGAATCCTGAATTGATAACTTGGATGGTACTTGGGACAAATGTTTCAAGACATCATATTATTGATCCAAAGGTCTACATTTCCCATCAGGAACATGTGGTTTCATAAGTGGCTTAGAAGTTGATGCTTTGGAAGTAGATTCTTCTTGTATCAGGGTAGGAGTTGGAAGTACTCCTGGATTTGGAAGATTAGACTGACTAGGTCTATATACATGTTGAGAGGAAGAAAGTGTAACCTCCAATAGGTCCTCCAAAATAATTGTGCCAGGACTGAATCTTCCATGCATGGAAGAACTATCTTGTACCTATTGAGCCCAATTAAGGGCTCTACCATGAGTTTCTACTACATACACAGTTCTAGCAGGGGTAGAATTAAAATAGTGGTTTTTGGGATATCCATGTCTTCCTCAATATCATTGACCACTGGAACTCCTTCTAATTCATCTATTTGATAAATGGAACTCAGGATCAACAAAATCGAAACTGTGACTGGCATAAGGATCTATTAATTGAATCATGTTACTAGAACCAAAGATCAACTCTTCATCTGATGGAGAATCTACATGATTATCCAATTTAGGTTGTGTTGTTTAGTGGGGTAGTGCTAGTGGCTTCGAAGTAGATGGAATAAAATCTATCAAAGTAAAAGGCAACAAGGGCTTTGAGACGATCTCATCTTCTTCTGACAGTTCCTCTATCTATGAATTATGCCGCTTCTTCGGGTATTTTCCCTCTTATAAAGAGGGTTTTGCAGTTAAATTCATAGCAGAAGACACAATTGGTTTCTTCCATTGCGTTCATAAAATGGCATGAGTTCGGTTGATCATTTTTCTGACCATCCAATCATCATATTTCTACACATTTTTGCTTTTGACTTCTTGTCACTCGCCTTCCTCCTCTAGATTTGTAGCAGTAACACATGCTACCTGAGTTGAAGAACCATTCAGTTTGACTTGTCCCAAGCCCACCATCTTCTGTAGGAGGTCTTTGAAGAAAAAATACTCTTTAATGAGATGTCCCAATATCTGATGAAATGGGAAAATGTTGGGACAGTCTTCATCTCCTTCCTTGTTCGTCCTTTTGATCCTTGGAAACTGAACCAAATTATTTTCTAGAGCTAAAATGAAGAAACCAGGAACATGTTTATTTCAGGAAGAATAAATTTGCTCTTTAACTCCTAAAATTGTTTCTGTCTTTGATCTCCTTGATCATCTTGATGAAACGGCCTTTGTTGTTGATGCTCAGGAGGTGGATCCCTTCGATAAGATGAAGGTTTTGAAGTAGAAGCAAGTACAGGTGGTTGTTTAAGCCTAACTGTAGCAGTTTTTTTCTTTACCCATTCTCTTTCCTGGAGCTGATGTAATTACATGAGTTTTATCCTTAGTCTTTGTAAGAGAGTCATCAATATGTTTAGTGATCGATGTAAGATCTCAAAACCCTCCTATGTATTTCACAGGGATCAACAGTGTGTGCAATTCATCAGGCAAATTTTCCACATAGATTGGAAATAACTCTTCTTGAGGGAGTTCTAAGCTTAGGAAATATGTTAATCCCTTCCAGCGAGCAATGAAATCTAAAACCCTTTCATTCACCCTTTGCTTACAATTTGTAAAATAAAAAACTGTTGTCTTTGGAAAAGTCAATCTGAATTGAAGAAGTAATTGTTGATGGAGATCCTCCCACCCAGTAATTGACCAGGATTGAAAGCATGTATACCAGAAAAAAGCAGCCCCTTTTAATGATTTTACAAAACACATGAGCTTAAATGCTTCTTGTTACTGAGGAGTTCCCATCATAGGATCACAATGAGAAACAAAATGTGTTAAGTGTTGTTCTGGGTCTCCCAGCCCATTAAAGATTGGGAATGTGGTACTTGAAAAATTTTATGGGGGATTAATTGCATCAACCCATTCATGGTAAGATCTCTTTTCTGGTTGAATCTGTGCATGCTTTCCCTCCATAGCTTCCAACCGAGCTGTTAATGACTCAATGGTAGTTATTAACTTTTGAGAAACATTTGATTGAGCTTAGACTTGAGCAGGTGAAATAACTGGAGCTTGGATAGGTGTGGTGGCTAGTACTGCAACTAATTGTAGCACCACCGATTGTTGTTGTACATGACCCATAGGATTAGACCTATGATGGTGTACTAGTAAAGAAGGATATTCTAGATCCATCTCAGTAGCTGTAACATATTCCCTTGGCTTAATGACTCAAGCACGCTTAGGATGAAGACTACCTTGAAGTAGTTCTGCATTCAACCTCCTTAATTCCTTCATTTCTTCCTCTTATTGTCTGAATCTTTGCTCTAGTGAGAGTGATTGGCCTTATCCAGAGGAAGGGTGGAATGAAACTTCAATATTTTCCTTTCCCCTTTTTGGACGCCTTTCAGATAGGGGTAATTTGGTTACTTAAAGGAATACTTAGATTCTGGTTAAGCCTTTGGTTTTATGTATGCACACCTTCTTCATTTTCCTCTGTGTCCATAACCTCTTGAGAAGGAACTTCCTTATCTGATCCCTCTAAGTGAGCCTAATGTTCTAGAGGATCTTAAACAATGGCATTGATGGCATTAACTGATGCATAACTCATTTCATCCCTTCTATCAGCATTTCTATGATACTGTCTTTTTCCATGTCCTTATTGAGACATTGCCTTTTGTTGATTTAATCCCTCAAGAACTTCTTGACGAAGCGTAATTTGGAGGGAATATCCTAATAATTCGGCTCTTCATTCCTCCTCTGGATTCTTCCCTAATCGGTAGAAGACTGACTTTCTCTGAGTAAGAGATTGAGGATTTTAAAAAGACCCTAGTCCTATGGACTGGGGTTGTTCCTGTTGTTCCTGCACAACACCTCGAATACTATTTGTTGATTCTGAGGGTTGGACTTAAAGAGACCCCAGTCGGGCAAGCTGGGGTGGTTCTTGAGCTGCTACATCTGAGACTTTCTTAAAATATCTCTTTATCTTGTGGACTTTAGTCTGTAAATTGGTTGTATTCATTAACCTACATCCACTCAATTCACTTGGTTCAAATGATCGTTGGATGATTTCTGACACTTCTGTCACTTGATGATCTGCACCCTCTAAACGAGAAGCATGTTTGATATTCTCATTTTCTTAATGCAGGAGTAATTCAACAACTTTTTCACTATTTTACTGACTTTGAGAAGAACTAGTTGAGGCATGTTCCTAAGAAATCCTTGGATTATAAACAAAATCAGCTAGATGTGGCCAGTTTTGGGAAATAAAATTGCATGAGACCACCTTTGGTGGGCTTTTTTGACTGGATAGTATAGTGAAATGTAGTTCTCCATGAACACCCCAGCCCCTGATATGAATACCAGATAGGGCATTGGAAATTAACTGGCACAACCTTTTTAGTGTGCCAAGGTATGAACGCTGAAGGGCTCTCTACTGTTTTTCAGCCTTTGGATATTAGGAAACTGAAAGAGATTCCAAATCAATTTAGTGTTGTAACCCTTATATTATCATGACATGATTTTCATATTCATCATAAGATAATATTTTCTATTTCAAGTTAAAAAGATTTTTCCACATGTTTAGACGAATATCATGAATACAATCTTCCGTCAATATCTCTAGAATATCATACTGAGAGCCAGCCAAAGGCCAAAACATGATTGGTACTTCACCTTTTGCAATTTGTTTTCTCATATTCAGTACTTCCTCTTTATCCTTCGATGAAGATTCTTCTAACTGATAAGACCAGACCCGGTGCTTCCTTGTTGCTTCATCAGATTCAACTTGATTGGTAGAGAATTCATTTATCAAACTAGAAGATGAATGACCTAGGGGTGGTTGGGAGAATAACCTATACCCCAGGCTATCTATTTATTGAGAAAGTATTTCACCTACAATCGGTAAAGCATCAGACATGTCTGGCTTCACATTTTCAAGTGCCTTAAGAATAGAGGGCTTTCTCGTTACTGAATTGTCCTTTGAAGAATTTTCCATGAAATTCAAATTTCTACCACGGAGAGGACTTTCGTAGCTAAATTCATCATCACGGGGAGGACCACAATGGTGGGTTACAGCAGAAGATGAAATCTTTTTCTTCTTGATCTTCTGGCCACGCAGAGGGTAATTGTGGATCTCATCTGAAGATAATACATTAAGATCGAACAAACTGTGATGAAGCAAGCCTTCATGAAGAAGTGTCTTATGAAGACCTTCGGAATTATTGTTCCCACTATTGGGAAATGATAGAGTAAAATCTTGAGTTGCAACAGATAATTGTCTAAGTGCATCAAGAACTCCAGCATCAAGAAAAGCCTTATTACATATTGTCTCTTGATTTCTTGACTAGGATGGATGAGTCTTTTTCATAGATGCCTTCTTACTCACTTTGGGACCCACTTGTTGACAAAATTGGTTATTATGGGCAGGTGTATGTGCCTGCTTAAGAGAAATAGTCAAGTTAGGCTGATTATCTCCATTCAAATCAGGTGTATGTACCGGACTTGATTCTCCGTATGATATGGGGGAGTATTCCCCACAATTCTCTTGGACTTGAACAGAGGTGTGTATCTGTTCTGAAGTGATATGTTGATGTGTCACTCTACTGGTAGGTTCAGATTTGTATTTCATTCCCTGTGATACGGCTGAAGCTATTATAATATTCCGACATGCATCCAGAATGTGAGCAGAGATTTGCTTCTTCTTTTTCACCATTGTCAGAATGTTCTTGGTGACTTCAGCTGCCGGAACGGGAATATACATCCATTACATGCTTGGAGTAGGTGTGTGTTCCTACTACTGTCCTCATGTTCCTGTCAGTGAATTCTAACAGTACTCATGTATGGAAGAGGAGAGTTGAGTCTGCTCCAAACTTGTCGTCGGAGCTTTCTGACTGAATTCTCTGGGAGCTACCAAACGAGACTGTTGGAAGTATTTATGAACATTGTCAGGTGTATGTGCCTACTGTGTATTCTTCTTCAAGTATGGTTGATGATTTTCCTTCAATACTGGCAGATGAGACTGCTGATAGAATTTTTGGTTGTAAACAGGTGTATGTTTCTGCTTATCAATGGCCACCATATTAGATTGGGGATCTTCATTTGGGGCAGTCAGACGAGCCTGCTGACTGGTTGATGAGTTATAAACTGCTTTATATGCCTTCCTATAATACTCCGCCAGAATTACCTGGTGGGATTGGCATGTTACTGCCAGATGAGTCTGCTGGACAGTAACAACAGGACAGACAGGTGTATAATCCAGCTCGTTATTTTCCACCAAGTTGGCCTGATGGACTTCTCCGGAGGGGGCAGAAGTAAGAACCTGCTCCCTGTGGATCATATTTCACATCTTCTGGTTCTTCTTGTAATCTCAGGTCTGAGGAAGCTGAGACGAACCCCTAAAAGCGATACCCTCATCATTTTGAGGGTGCACTTCCGTACGAGTCTGGCGGCGATTGTTGAGGGAGCCCTCAGGAAGGACTCTTGTCTCCTTGAATTAAGGACTTGAGTGACCTTCTCATTCACCTCATCATAATATGGGAGGGACTGGTGATTTTGTTCTGAGGATAACAACCTGAAATGGTTGGAGACGGTGGTTGGCACTACATGCTTCTTGATCACTAGTCGTCGATGTCCGGATAACCAGGGTGAATTATTGACTTGGAGAGCTTGTTGAGCAGCCTCCAGAGTCGTAATGGTACCGTGTTGATGGTATTCCTTAACCAGTGCATTTGAGACCCATCATTGAAGATGCTGAGTAGGTGATGTCTTCCTCAAATCGGACGAGGATCCAGCATGAGTAGCAGCAGATGCATTCACAGGTGTAAATATTAGAGAAGTAATTTCTGTAACGCAGAAAGATCATGGAAACAAGTGCCTATTTTATATGACAGAAATAATCAAGATATGTTCGGCCACTACATCTTTTGGATGAAAACATATTTTATTGATTTCTTTGTTGTCCCTCACATTGAATTAAATAGGGGCCTAACAAATAAGTAAAACATCATTTAACATGGTTAAGGATTCACGTCGGGTTCACCATTTTTAGTTTCATCTAGAAATGGGGATGACCTTGATTGTTTAAGGTTCAAACATTCTAATCGGTTTCTAACAGGTTTATTCATAGAACATGAAACATCCAATGATTCTATATCCATTTGGACATACTTTCCAAAGGCAGGTTCTCATTAGTTGTGAACCGTTGAGGCTTAAGAATTTTCATTGGTCGAGAGGATGGGAGGTCAGAATCATCACACCTTTTGGGGGGAATTATTATCTACTCCGGGACTCTATTTATAGATTTGAGTTAGGTTTGTGAATCCTTATTAAATTACCATGTTTGAAAATGAGCTTTCTTTTAGATCTGACAATCAATGATTAATATGTAAGAAATTTAGAGAATATTTTATATGTATTTTAGGTTCTTCATCAATAGAGAATCATCTATATTTGTTAGAGATTCTTAGTCAATGGTATCCTACATCACATTATATAGAAATATCTTGGTCATTATGACAACCATAATGGTTTTAAACCCACTCAGTGGGGAACTTGAAGTTTATTTTCGTTCAGAAGGACATGGATTATTTCAGAGTTGGGACCATACCCATAGATGGGATACCTACGTATCCTTGTTTAGAATAGGAATCAGTACCCACGTAGTTCGAGTAAAAGAGTATAGATTTTATGCATGATTGATGGCCCAAAGAAATATGTCATAATTACTTTTACGCTCGAACCTCACGTGATTCATGCTTGGTGAGAGAAACCAGAGGTGTCATTAAAACCTGACGATTTTTCCTCAAAATATTCAATCATAGGAAATGATGTGGGGCTTATATATGTATGACTACCCAGATAGATGAATATTCAGACTTAATTCAGGGAAGAATCCTGGGAACAAGGTCTATAAAGTTATATGTGCTTTATGGAGATTTGGATACTTATCTTAGGACTTAATCCTTAGAAGGATTCCCAAGTTAAAGGGGACTTATGATTGGGTTTTATTCTTGAGAAGGAAGTCCAAATCAAACGAAATTAATACTGGTTAAGAGAAATTATGACTGGGGCTTATTCCTAAGAAGGAGGCCCAGGATAAGGGGAATTGAGAACTAGGGCTTATTCCTTAGAAGGTGGCCCAGTTTAAGGGGAATTATGACTGGGGCTTACTCCTAAGGAGGATGCCCAGGTTAAGGGAATTTGGAATTTGGGGCTTACTCCTAAGGAGGATGCCCATATTTGGGAACTCGGGGCTTACTGCTAAGGAGGATGCCCATATTAAGGAAATTTGATATTGAGGCTTACTCTTGAGGAGGATTCCCAAGTTAAGGAAAAATTATGATTGGGTCTTACTCCGAAAAAGGAGGCCCAGGTTATAGGACTTATGATCTGGGGATTACTCGTGAAAAGGAGGCCCATATCAAAAGAATTTAAGACTTGGGGATTACTTATAAGGAGGATTAACAGGTTAAAGATCTTCTTATCAAAGAGGATGAGGTTTAATGGAGGAAATCTCTAACCTTAGTGACATAATGATATGTAAATCACTAGGTTTTGAGAGATGTTCCAAAGAATTTCTTTCAGATAAGGAAGCCAACAAAGGAACCATGCCATAAATGACTTTGAAGAGGGTATTGAAGGATAAACCTTGAATATGAGAGGTGGATTTGAATAAAAGAGTTGAATAGGTAGGAGAGGCACCCAAAAAGAGGTAGGCGTGCAAGTCTTGTTTGGGCGTATAAGTCCTGGTTGCGCAAGTATACATGGGCAACACATGTATAATTGCTCAAAGGTCAACCCATTGGGTAATACTTGGGCGAGGATTGCCTCAATCCCTTAGAATTATCCCTTGAGGATTCCAAAAGGGTGGTGTGCAAGTTCTGTTGAAGGGATAAGGTGGCGCGCAAGTGTCTTTATTTCCCATAAAGGTTAGACAATTAGGTGCGCAAGTGTTGATGAATTCCATTAGTTAGGCCTTATTCCTCCTCTTTAGATCTTCCTTTCTAGGTAAGAAATTACATTAGAAGTTTTCCAAAGACTTCATGTAGAGACTAGAGCACCGAGATCTTAAATATGACTTTTGGATTTTTCCATAGCCAAAATGGGGGGCCCACAAGGGGTATTTATATGCCATTAAAGACCTTGGGTGAAAATAAAATAGGGCATGAAATTCACCTGTGTGACCAATATGTGGCGTGCAAGTATACTTGCCCGACCAAGATGAAACTTGCACGACCCATGTGTAAACAAATCCTTGTTCATGACTTTGTCAATTTTTTATGTTTCTTCAAAGGATGAATCTCTTTATGCTAAGGTATTCCGCTTTTTTAGTCATTAGGATCTGTGACGGAATGGAGCGTCAACACCCGCATCTACCTTTGTCTCCACATTGGTGGTCCCCTGTCCATCTCTTGATCTGTTGTGCGGTGGGTCATACAATCTTGTTCAATATTTCCATGACCATTGCGAGAGAAGAACTACCTCTCCCTTGGCTAACTCGAGCCATCTTGAGATCTTTGTACCATTGATCCTTTGTTCTGGGATCATCATTAGAAGTGTCTGACACACCTATATACCAATGATAGCCATCAAATACCTTCTTCAAACATCCCATATTATATTTTTCCACTACTTGCATCCATTATTTATGCCTTCTCTATTAAGATACTCTCCACCACTAAGCCCAATGCAAGCACTCCAATGTGGGTGGGAATGTAGAGATATATCACTAAAACCATAATATCTCGTTGTAATCCCTTGTTGAATGTATCGGAATTGAAAAATGGATCCCCGGACACATCCATGGGGTATTTTGAGAGATTAGTAAACATCATTGAATAGTCCACCAAAGTCGTATGGCCATTCTATAGATGCATAAGCTTCTAGATGTGCACTAATTGCAATGTTTCTAGATAAAACATATCCTTAATGAGACACTCGAAGTGTATCTAGAAGAGATATATATCATCATGATACTGACTCACCAGAATCTACCATAACCCAGTGGATCCCTGAGGAATACTCGCTATGAAGAGTTCCATAAGATCTATAGGTGTCCTCAATAGGTATAAAACGCATGTTCCTACCACTAGTTAGTACTCAGCCACCTGGGTGTCTGGATCACCCTGAAACTAGGTGGTTTCTACCAATGAAACTCATTCATTGCACTCATCTTTTGTATAACCTCAAATAGAACTTCTAGTACTAACTTCTACTCAATGGGTGGTGGTATAACTAGTAAACCCCCTTGAGGTTCTATCTCTTGTATAATCTTTTATACTAAATCCTCACCATTTAGCAGATCATCATTGTGGTCACATAGTGGATTCCTTGCTAGATATCTTCACAGAGGCATCCTATAATAAACAAGATACAACATAGACAAAGATAATATCTTGGAAGCTGACTCAAGAAGGATATAAAAACCACAAACCATTCTTATATGATACATGTACCTATTTTCCCTCTTCAATAAATGTCTACATGTACTGGGTAAAAAGGATGGTGATCGGACTCCTGATGTATGGATACATTGGTCATCGCACCAACAATAGATCCCTTACTTGAAATCCAAACATGAAAAATGTAGCTTTGTTTCTATAAAACCAAAAATCACTCTCATAAACTCAGATCCCTAGGAATAACTGACTCCTTGGATACCACTCTATCATGACCTGACTAGCCATGACCCAAGTCGTAACTACCCCAAACCCACATCCAATTGTTTATGGGAAAGATACTAGCATCTAGTAGGCATATTACACACATGGGATGAATTTTCCTAATGTTCCAATATATATGCACACATCTCCAATCACATGAGATAATGAAATTTAAAAAAATTGATCCAATTAATGTATATATCTATTATCCTGAAATCAAAGTTTGAAAATAAGTACTAGAAATTAAGGTCCAAATACAATCCCACTAAAAGAAATTGAAATGAATTCCAAATAATGAAGTAGGAGTGAACATTTTTCAATGAAACCACTATTGAAAACCTTAGTCTATCTAACTCTCTAATCTTCACATTTGCTCCCTCTTGGACTCTTTCAACATGTTGGTCATCTACATAAGATAGAACATGTGTTGGAAAATACCATGTAGGGATGAGTATAACAATACCTAGTAAGACACCCAAAAAACACTACAAAATGGTATCAATAATAGTTATCTTATAATAAATATATAGAAACAAATTCATACAAAACCCCTATTTTCTCAGGAAGGAAACTGCCCCTCCAAGAAGTCACAACAAAACTGCTAGCCATAGTATTCTTCTAAAAGATTCTTGTAAATTATCATTCTGGGATAACCCACACCACGTTCCATTATATCATTGGATAAACTCATCCAAGAGGTCATGATCATTAGAAATCACCAACCAAAACCATCTAGTCTCTAAAGACCATGATAATTAGATAAGGGATCACTCCCAAGACCACTAGAGGACACCACAAACCGAATATGGATCAACCTACTATATAGAGGATCATATTCCAATGATACCTCAAACTATACTTATACAACCTTCTATATCGAGGATCAATTCCATGTGTAAGTAGGTAATTACAATTTTAAAAACCCCTCCAATGTTATAGGATAAAATAATAGAGGATCACACTCTGATATCCTATAGGGAAACCACAAACTCTATTTGAGACTCATCCTCCAAAGTGGATAACAATATAGGAATATGGATGTAATTTCTCATTGTACCCTTAATGGGATGGACCAAGGGAACAAAATAGACCAATAATGTTCCAAAATAAAGAATTTAAGGAATCAAAACAACCTCAAATGTTAGTACATAGTGTGTACTAGGAGTAGACGACATGTCCAGCCATCCTCTGGCATGCATCAGTGGTGATTTCACATAGGGCATGTAAACCCCAATGTAAACAGAATGTAAGTAAGTATACATAGTGTGTAAAGATTTTCTGACACCTTACCCTTGTCATGTTGTTGTTCCCATGTACAACTGGTCATGCCCGTGTACCAACCTGTGTACACCAGTTCGTGCCCATGTATGTCTGGTCTTGTACTCTGGATGTGTCCATGTACTTTATCCTAACCATTACCATGTATCATCTTAGATGCATGATGAGCCTCCAACATGGGTCACACCATATGTTATATGGGTCACACAAAATGTAATCTTTTTCTATCTATGGAAACCCTAGAACCACCCAAGGGGTGTCTTACATGGCATGTAATTCTATATTACTCACTATGTAACCTAATATTTCTATATCCTACTAGATCCACTTCTACATCATCCATTATGTCACTGTTATTACTTAACTTACTAAAAAATAAGGATTCTAGGTTGTTCTACCCCTGAAATCACCACTCATAGGAATTTATGTTAAGTTATTCTAATAATATGTCACCATCGAGCCATATATCACCACCACATGTCAAAAATGGGATGAAAAAAATCTGTAGATCCATCGTTTCTACCTTGAATCATCCTCTATCATTTATACATCACATTCACACCCTAAATGGTGAATCAGATCAGTGGTATTGATTTATTTCACTAAAAAAAATTCCCAAACTGATTGACTACCAGGTATTCATCAAATTATTGGCCAAATAAAATACCAATGATTCATGTGTGAAGAAACTAGAGAGAAATATATAAACCAGAATATTTGAGTAATGAACTGCATAATTTATCATTTTCATCCAATATTCATTGTCTATAAAATAGATGATTGAATAGTTAATTAACAAATGAATAAAATTTCATGACCTATCCCAGAGGGTCCCATGCCTTTACAACACGAAGCCTTCCTCTAATAGTCCAGCGGCTAGTGACATGCACCAAGTAGGCATATCCCACAAATGGGAGGCATTATCGTAAGAACATTTTTGCATGAACACATCTACAAGCCACAAAATGTTGAAATGTAAAAACCTCTAGGTAAAAAATGCATGGATACCAATATGATCTCAGAATAGAGTATGATAGGAAGTAAAGTAATGTAGACAAGGAAAAAATACAATCCCACCACAATCTGTCGGTAACAAAATTCCATCCTTGAAGTAAATGTTCTGGAACTACTATCTGAATGCTACAGGATCACACCTTTGTCTGTCTAGTCTAACTAGAAATTTTCTTGTCCCAATTTTCCTAGGACTCTGTCCAATGGTTGATCATCTACACAACACATGACACGTGTGTGAAAAGACCGTGTTGGGGTGGGTATAATAATACTTAGTAAAAAACCCTAAAACCACAAAGAAATACCACAATGGAATAAAAAAAGGAAATAACAGTCATCTCTACATAATTATATGTATATAGAATGTACAACAAGAATATAAAGATATAATGAGGAGAGGCACCACACCATCAGGTGGTCATAACCAACGTCTAGCCTCATGATTCTACTCGAAGCACATATGTTCCATGATAACTCACTCATAGAGTCATGATATCATCAAAGATACTCATAGAGAGGTTTAACTCATATTGTCCCTATCCAAAGAGGATGTATTGGTAAATGAATACTATTAAACACAAAGACGAGGTGACAACTAGAACATAATAGGGGACACTATGGATCACATCCAGACTCACTGGGGGATACCACGTACTCAATCTAGTTCAACCCACTACAAAGGGAATCACACACAGACAAACTTGGTGATATCACTAACCCTACTGATATAGCCATCTTGATAGAAGATTAGCACCCCACTCAAGGAGGTTACATTATTCCACACAATCCACTAGGGGTGATCGAGGATTTCACCCTAGTATTGGGGAGGGATTCCTATCATTATTTGCAACTCAGCCTCAAGAGGTGATATAATATAGTGATGTGGATGTAATGGTGTACTGAACCCTAGAGGTAAGGAACAACATAATTATCTCAACCTATGATAGTTCAAACTAAAAACTCGCCACTTTTCCCAAAATGACCATCTCAACAATAGTGTCTCAACTCTATAGATAGCTCATCTATGTGAGGATCTGTTTAGAAGATATGATCATTTGTGTTAAACCTCCCTCAGGCCTACTAGGGAATGCCGAAATACCAGCTTGGTAGGTCCAACCTACAGCTGCGGTCAACTACAGCGGTTAGTTGACTTGCCTCATGGTCCATCACGTAATCATTGCACGCATGGTTGACCATCACAGTTGGTGACCCCATGGACACTCAAGCTGCCACGACCCTACCGTTGACTGCAACTATCATCCATCCTAGCCACTCGAGATCTGACCTGGGACTTCCCCAAATCCATCTCAAGACTGACTCAGATCCGAACCAGGTCTTCTTCATCTAACCCGGCCCACTAACCCATCTCGGCCTATTCTATCGCCACCACATCTCACATGGATTTCCGCCACATCCCCCTCCTCTGTCTTCTTGTCCCACTGTCGTCATGCACCTTTCTTCACCACTATCTCCTATGATTATCACTGCTGGACATACAGGCCACACGCGTCTCCACTGCTATGCATCACTACCACCGCCGATCACTGATGTCATGCCGTTGGTCACTTATACAGACCATTGCACCTCTACCGATGCCCAAAAATCAAAATGGTCACAAATCTAAGCTCCTTGGGTTCCAATATACACATATCCATCCGCAGTTGTCGATTATCTATGAATCTAGGGGTTTGATCATGTTCAAAACCGCTTGGTAACATCGAGTGGTGATCCACATGGCTCTAACAGTGAAAAATGAAAAGAGTGGAGTGTTAAATTTAAAAGATTAATGTTTTAACATTATTTTACAAGTATTCATGTCCAAAAATCAAGAATGGGATATTTGGGGTTAGAAAGATAGATTTAATAAACCTTGATATACCGCAAAAAAACCATCCATCAAATATAGCCAAACTACGTATCAATTTGTTCGTCGATTTTTCTACGTTCATCGTGGAATTCAACAACAGGGAAAGGACATAAAGATAACAAGACACTCCTTGATTTGAATCAATTAATGATGAGGAAGGGCCATTGCATCATTGTCATAGGTAAGGTCCTACAAATCTGAGGTTTGTCGGTTGTGATCTACGATCTGTCATTATTGCCTGAGAGGGAATCCTTAAATCATTAACTAATGGTTCTCCCTATTTTCTAGGGTTATGGGGATAATCCTAGAAATACTTCATATTAATATTTTATAAATTATTATCCACAACTGCATTAAGGAAAATACTTTTTTTTTAATTATTTTATTCCCATTATGTCCCACAAAACCTTTTTCATAAATGACCCACGCTAACTTATGTTAAGTCATGCTTGGGGAAAAGTCTCCATTATGAGCTCAATGTAACCCTCATATTTTTTATCTGGGCACTCATTTAATTGATATTCAATTTTTTTTGGAAAACCACAGATGTGTTCTATTAAAAAGTTTAATATTTTTAAACATTTATTCTGGGCACATTGGGCCTTAGAATCATACGTTGTATCAACACCTAGTCTTGAAATTATTCTATATAATATCCAAAAATAGTTCACATAAAATTCATGATGTTTCATTCTCCCAACCATTTGGATTTATGTTCCTGAAATCCAAAAAATATTACTCAATAAAATGAGGGTACTGAGAACGAATATGATCCTCCTGCTCCCTTTTTCTCTCCTGGAGATTCTCATGCTACCACTGAATGTGCATTAGAGGAATCGAACACCCACATAGGATCCTCACCTTCTGATCCTAGATCCTTATGGGTAATCAGAAAAATTCACTCAATCCTCGAAGTCCATGTCTCCCCAGTCGATGACGTGTGATGGGTTATGCAAATAACTTCTCAACCGTGATACATAGAAGACATTGTGTATCCAATATAACTATGGTGGTATATCTAAGTGGTACACCCCCTCTCCAACTCTATACATTGTCTAGAAAGGGATGATAAACCTCAGAGATAGCTTTCCACCCTGGCCAAATCTCTATAATCCATATAGAGGTGAAACTTAATGGAAAATATGGTTTCATTTCTCTAACTCGAAAGGGCTATGCTAGCTATCAGTATAAGACAAATTATTGACCTATGTAGTCTTCATCCTCTCTTATATGATCAGAACCTTCTTAGTAGTATCTCTCCCCAACTCTAGGCCCATGAGTGATGACTCTCCAAAGTTATTCTAGGAATCTGGTGACCAACATGGTTTCCCATAAAAATCCTTGATTAGATCCATTCCAATAGTGGAATGACGGCTAGTGTTATGTGAAATATTAACCAGTGGAAGGTGATCATCTCAACTAAGCCCAATGTCTAATAAGAACGATTTTATTATTTCCTCTAGAACATGAATGTTTTTCTTAGTGTGGCCATCATTCTATAAGAGAAACACTGTGCTAAAGAGTAACAAGGTTTCAAATGCCACCTTTAATCCATTCCACAACTGATATGTAAAGCAAGAATTAAAATTTGAAACTATCATCGATGGAACTCCATGGAGTCAAACTATCTACAGCACGTAGATTCATCCCAAACACTATATTGAACCCTACTCCTAAATATCTTGTATGTTGGATGACATGGTGAGTCATCCAATAATAACAATGATGGAATTATGTCCCCTAGACATACAGGGTAATCCTATCATAGTGTCCATCAATATCCCCTCCAACTTCCATTCCGGCGCCTCAAGGGGTTTTTCTAAACCTACTGGAACCTTCTTCTCATCCTTCACTTTCATACAAGTAAAGGTATTAAGAGACAAACTCTGAAACTCCTTTCGTCATCCATGGCCACCAAAACTGATGTTGGAGGTCCAGGTTATAAGGACCCGGCCTTAAGAATTACTTATTATTGAATGAAATGAAAAATTCAAATTGAGTATCTTTTCAGGTTTAGAGTTTTAGAGAATTAGGACATAACTATTACATCTCAAAGGTTACAAAGTAGACACATCTACTCAGCTTCCATTTTTTTTTTACAAAAATAAAAACTCCTAAACAAAATATTCATGTCTAGTTCCTTGTTTTAGACAGCATGACATTTCCTTGATCCCATCCTATACCCTATTAAACTTTATGTCCTGGGAAAAAAAATTCAAAAAAACTTGGTATGAGCATAAAAAGCTCAGTAAGGGTTATAACAATATGGAAAGAAAACATTAGTCCATGTGTACATAAGAATCAATGAAATCATACTTTACTCATAAAGCATAAGAAATTTAACATACCTCATTAAATCATAAGATTTATGAATAACTGATAGAAATCACAAGACATAAAGGTAACTTGAGGCATTCATAACATTCTTACGTAGGGATTAACCCTCATGGTTACGTTTGGAATACCCATCACACTATATTCCCTAAATCTCATCGGAGAAACCTTAGAGTTTAACTCCTTCACGTTACCCAATGCATTGGAGAGCTATATCGGGCTCACCTGCCCCTAGTTTATCACGGAACCACCCGTCTTCATAAAAAATTCCCAAGAACCATAACATAATTGTATGACATAAAAAATACATAAAGGAAACATAACATTCCCAAATTGAAATAACAATATAACAATTTAAGATATTGAAATAATGAATCCATTCTAAAAAACCATTTTCAAAACCATTTAAAACATTTAGTAAAGAGATTTTTGAATCAAAGTGTCCCATACCACCTTGAAGCTTTTAAAATTTTAAACCATTAATATCCCTATAAATAAATCCTTAAAACCTTTTTGAAAACATTGATATTAATAATAACAAATCATTAAAACATTTAAATAAATATTTTGGTTAAAGGGTTTTTACCAAAAATAAAGACACTTGAATACAATAATTGAGGAATAACATTTAATCAGAAGTTCATAATATCATGAGAATAAATGGATTCATGATATAATATTCCAAAGTACAGTATATACACCATATAAGAGTGAATTGGTGCATAACAACAATGAGGTCTCAATAGAAATGTAAAATGAGATGAAATCCCTTATAATGAAGGTATCCTTAAATTAAGGATAAATAAATCTCAAAATTATGTGTGACAAATATAAATACACCCAATATAAGTTTATATTAAGTGTAAAAAAATCAAAGGTAATTCACACATATTCAAAGGATGAAATATTCAATAACTACATGTTGATCCCAATGAAATCTAAATTGGGTTAAAAAGTTCCATTTGTAAAATTCGACAGCCTAACGACCTCACATTAAAATTCATAAAATTAGTTGATGAGAGAGAAAATGGTATCACATCACTTGGAAATAAAATTTACGTCAATAATTATATATAATAACATATCCCAACATAAAAATATGTAAATTAAAAGACATAACAAAATAAGTCTTTTAAAAAGAGGATGGTGAAAGGTTCCCTTACATATTTAGGTAACTTTGGAAACGTACACCCCATAGAAGAAGGGTCATAAAATGAAGATGTAAATACAAATAAATGAGAGTATATTATTCAAATAGAAAAATAATGGGTATTACATACACCACACAAAATGAAATAGTGTCAAATGTAGCATGAATCTCATGGGAATAAAAGGTGGGATGAAAATCCCCTTATGAAACTTCGGTAGCCTAACGGCGCCACATAAAACATCCAAAAATGGATTGTTCAGATCAAATAAGGTCTCTCAACATATTATAACAAAATTTATAGCAAGATGAATATAAAATAACATCCCCCAACATAATAAATAGGAGCTTAAAGAAAGTTACATAATAAAGTGTACTTAAAAAGAAAGCGAGAGGTACGATCCCTTACCTCAAGTCCGACTTATCTTGTCCATTTTGTTATATTTGTAACACCCCAAGATTTCATAGTGTGTTATTTCTTCAAAATGATTCAATAACTTGCACTACACGCAACACCGAGTTCAAGCGCACCATGACTTACCAAACAAGCCGTTCAAAAAAGGTTATGAATAGTATTAACTAAATTTTAAACTTTATATAATCCTTGTAATTTTAGAATCCATATTATGAGTTTCTTAGACATAATGTAAGAACAAATTCATCTTCAGTATTGTAGTTTTACCAACTTTTAATAGTGAACCCTTTTTAAATAAAATATTTTAAACTTTTTGACTAAATGGGGACATCAAAAAATTTAAAATAAAACATCCCAAGCTTCCACGGTACGCTTTCCTTTGAATAAAACAGTAGCGTGTGTTGTACGCAACTTCGAGTTTTAACACACACCACAACCAATCAAACTAGCCGTTATGAATAGTAATACTTAATTTTTTGAAATTATATATATTTTATATTTCAAAATGGACTTCATTTTTGGATTCGGAATATCAAATTTAGCCTAAGGTGAAATTTTGGTACTTTTCGGATAACTTTCATATTTTGATGAATAGTAAAAATTACTAAATTTTAATTAAAAACAACTTTTTTAATCAAAATAATTAATAGTGATAAATTATGAATTTGAGTGGTTTTAAAGTATATTTAGAATATATTTTTACCGTTTAATATAATTTTGGTCATTGGACATAATTTTACAATTAAACCGAACATAAACAAGTGTCAATCTTTTGATAGTTATTATCTCTTAAAAACACGCTTTTTGTTTTGACAGCGGGAATTAATTTTAAATAAATTTCTGCCACTTCTGTGTTTTGAATTTAGAAAAATGGATTCCATATTTGGAATCAGGATGTTCAAATTGTGTAAATAGGTAACTTTTATTTTTAGACATTTTGAATAATTACTGCGGTAAATATTTTATTTACCATGGTTAAGGGTAAATCCGGTAAATAAGGGTTAAAAAAATAATATTATAATAATACTAAATTACCCTAAAACGTGTCTTAACCCTATTGGTTGATACATGGTCGACCATGTGCATCTTTGGGTCAATTTTGGGACCCCATTGGTCCACTTGTAAGTGATAATGACACTTTATTTTAATTAAGTTAAAATGAATACAAAAATGACAAAAGCATATATCTTTTAGCAAAACAATTTTTACATAGGGTTTTATATGTTGGATTTTCGATTATAAATATTCATTAGAAAGATAAAAAGATTTCCTACATAATGATATTTTATTTATAATTTTTAGACATCAAATAAGTTAAATTATTAATGACACAATAATGATTCAATGTTTACCTCATTAATAAATCATTTAAATAAATAAGATTATAATGATTAAAATATTATCTAAAACCTGTCCAATTCTTATTGGTTAATGTTATTTAGAATATGAGTCATCTTATCTTTGACCTCAATGATTTTTGGACCATTATAAACCGAAAATAATTATATTATAAAGTAATACTTTCACTCTTTCCTAAAGAGCCCCTCCTCTCCCTTATAAAAGGAGACCACTTCTACTCATTCCTCACACCTCTCAAGCCACTTGGCTCGTCCAAACCCTGCCCAAATAAGCTCCCCACATCCCTCTACTCCTCCTTGAAGTTTCCCCTTAGGCAGAAAGCATTTCAAGAAGTCCTTTGGTTCCAACCAAAGTGAGTTACCTAAATTAAAGGTAACAATTTCTCTTAAATTATTTTCATTTATTTTGCTTCTCCAACCCCCAAAATCTTTTTATTTCCTTTCTTTTGTAACAAAACCAGTATCCAAAATATACTAGGATGTGGTTATAAGAAGGATTAATACTACACATACACACAACTCCATCTAATGGATGATGAACATAATGTTTCTGTGGATGGCAAACTAACGCCTCACGAAACGATGATTGTTCAAATACATCTTACTGCCTCTCATGGTGGCCATTAGGATGGAACTGTAATTAAATATGATATTAATGATATATATTTTATATATAAGCTTCTGTAATTCCATTTTATTTCATACAATTATTCGTTTCATGTTGTATATACATACGATAATTTCATTTGAGGAAGTGCGGACTACCGCCCCCTTAAAATGATATGACTCGTTCATACCACACATGGAACGTATAAAGGATGGTGTTAATGAACTTAAGTAACATATATAAAATATTATATTTTACTGGAATAGTAATATACCAATGTATCATTTGGATTCAATTCTTTTAAAATAAAAATTAAATGGAAGTAGCGTTTGTGCGTACGTACGGACTACCGTCTCCACGAACGTGATGAGATTCATTCTCCATCATATCCATTCAAGTATAATTATCATTTGATGATTTAAAAATGATGTTTAAGGACTTGATACCATTCTGGATATGAATAATATACATCCCATTAATAACGAATATGGCTCACATAACAAAGAATATAAAGTAAAATGAACCCGTTAACACCTGAAATGACGATAATTCTAAGATATTATTAAAAAATCAATGTTAAAAGATCATATATGATATCATATTAAAGTAACTGATTCTTGTATTATTCAATAACAATTATTTCACCATTATACAGGAGGTAAACCTACCATCGACCAAGGAAAAACTACAAAGTAAGGGATTCTCTTATCTCACTTTCAATTTCGTGAGATTTCCATTATTCGCCACTAAATTATTGAAAGTGGTGTATTGTGTATGGACATTTGATATATATTATCATGATTCTCTTTATATTCATGTTATTCTGTAAATCATTTGGTGGTTATTAACTTTTGGCCATACGACTCAGTCGATTAACGTGGTAAGGGATTTTCTAATCTCACTTTTAATTTCGTGAGAATTCCATTGTTCACCACTTAATTATTGCATGTGGTGTATGTGTACTGCCCATGATTGAATTAATTGTGTAATATACTTTAATTTATGGGTATTTACATCATCATGGTATGATACTTCTTTCATGGGTGTATGTTTCGAAAGTTACCTAATCGATAAGGGAATTTGAAATTTCAATTTCCACTCATTTGGCTTTACGCATATTTCATTGATTATATTACCCCAAGATTATGTGTGAAATCACTATTCATTTGATTATGTCATAATTTCCACTCCCCTTCCTGTGGATATAAGTTTGATACACATAATCACTCCATTGATAATTCTCAAGTCATTGATATGAATTTGATAAGAGTAATTTTAACTCATTCACCATTTGTTGAGTTAAACATCCAATTCGTTGGTGTTGTTTTTACAAGAATATGTGTGAATATCCTTTGATTGTTTTACACTGAATATCCAATCATATTTAGTGTATTTATATTTGTCACACATAATTAAGTCGTTGATTTATCCTTAACCTAAGGATACGGCATTTATGAAAGATTTCATCTCAATTTACATTCCATTGAGACTTCTTTGTTGATATACACCAAATCACTTTTATGTGGTGTATATAATGTACTTTGACATAGTATATCATGAATCCATTTATTCTCATGATATTACAAAGTTTTGATTACCTCAATTATTTGTATTCAAGTGTCTCTTTTAGTTAGAATCTCTAACTAAAATACCATTTTTAAATGTTTTAAAGACTTATTCTTCTAAATCTTGCTCATTAATGTCCATGTTTTAAAAATGGTTTTAAGGATTTATTTATATGGACATTAAAGTTTTAGAAATTAAAACTCCTTTTAAAAAGTTTCAAAGTGGTATGGGACACTTTGATTCAAAAATCTACTTTTAAATGGCTTCTTGACAAATAGTGTGACTTTTAAATGTTTTCAATAAAAGGGGGATATTTCTCTCAAATAGTCTTGATGATTATTTTCATCTATGTGAACATCCTTCATTATTCTTGATTGAGGTTAATGTGATACAATACAATCTTCCATATTGTATCGAATGAGTTATGTTTGACTGTGGATGTGCTGTTTTTATACCATTCATGGTTTGTGGTAAAAGTATTGACATTTCGTATGCTAGTTTTAATACGAATGTTTATGTTATGTTTAAACATGTTCATATGAGGAATGCATTTGACTTAATAAGTGACGGGTGGAGCCCACTATAGCTCCTCGATGCATCGGTAGGTCTCATGAGACAAACTAGTGTCTTGGCACAAGGCCTTGGCAAAATCTTATTTGTAGTCTTGGCACGAGGCCTTGGCTATGTGGTTATGATAGTCTGGCATTATGCAATCCATCATTATGAAAGTGGATATTGATATTTCATGTGATCATTCGACTAGTAGAATATCCATGTGAGTAAGTAAATGGCATTATTTCATTTTACCTTTTCCATTTTATGCTGAAGTTCAAGTTTAAAAGGCTTTTGTTTTAGTTATAAATTGCCTTAAGTGTTTATGCTTATTTATGAAAGCTTCTGCTATAATGTTATCCTTACTGAGCATTTGAGCTCACCCCTTTCAATGTTTTATTTTTTTTTTCCAGGATTATGAAGAAGTAATTTATGAATGACCTGCAGGGATAGTATGAGGGGATATGAAGACAAGATGTTTTTTTTATGATGTAATGTAAAAATTTATGGATGTATCTAGTTATTCCAAGGCTACTAAACTAATCGGTCTTTCGAGACTTGATCTTTCTCATGATCATGCCAATGTTATGTAATAATGCACCGACTCTAGGTAACTAGGTTCGGGGCGTTACAGTTGGTATCAGAGGAAGTTTAGTACAAACCTTGGTAGCTAGATTTAGATAAACTCTGATTAGAGCACGTAGACCTAAGATGAACATTGAGGATTAGTATAAAAGAACTTCCTAGAATTTTGGTATTGTAGAGATTTTGTGAGTTTTCCGAGCAATACATCCCTGTCTGGATACGAGCAGGTAGAGGCGGCTCTGGCACAGATGTACCTAGGGGTAAAACCCGAAAACACCGCTTTGAGCTAGACTCGAACGGGAACTGGTGCACGACAACGGGCCTTACTGCACTCTTGGTTACGACACTCCCGGGGGATATGCTTAGGATAATTTACATTTTCTATACAAACCAATTTAAGTAATATATACATAAGATGAGAGTAAATGACCTTGGTTAATCCTAATTTGTTTCAAATTGAGAATATGGTGACATTTTAATCTCTAAATGATTTTACGACTACTATTACTCACACAATGCTTTCTGGTCATAGTCAATGGCTGGATTCCAAGGAAGTCATAGTGACTTTGAGAATGATGTACAAGGTGGGAACGATGGGGGCGATGAGAAACAAAATGGAATGTTGATAGGTGTAAAAGATATCGTCTTTATGCCAAATCAGTTTTCCAAAAATATGATCAACAACATATATATTAACCAACTCCCAGACTCATCAAGGAAGAGAAAGGTGATAAATGATAAGAGCTCCAGCAATGGAGACCATGGAGAAAAGAACCCTCAATTTAAATCATGCAGGAAATGTGGAAAGAGACACCTAGGAAAGTGTCTCAATGGGACAACGAAATGTTTTACGTGCGGGAAGGAAGGACATAAAGTGAAGAATTGCCGAAGAAAAATGAAGAGTACTATGGAAGAAGATAAAAATGGTCCCAAGAGTCCATTTACAGTCATTTGTCGCAAATGTAGGGGACCTGGCCATTACCCGAGTGAATGTCCTATTCTATAGGATATTTTCTTGGTCAAAGAATAAGCTATGTGGAAATAAATGGTTAGAGAAAAATTAGCACTACTTGTTGATGGGTTTACATTGGAATAATTTTCTCTTGTATTTGTAACCCCGCAGTTTGCCATGTGAGAATGATATTTGAGAAAGAATTGTCTCTTCTCTTGTGGATATAGGTATAAATAACCATTTGGTTTTATATGATCATTGGGGTTTGAGAAAATGATAAGTTATTATAATTTGGGATGAAAATGCAAAGTATGATATAACATTTGTGGTTAAATTATGTTATTTTGAGGAATTTATCTCATTTTGGTAATATTATAAATTATAGTTTTTGAAAAAGGACAACACGTAGACCGTGTGACAACCCATCGCGTCGGACAAAGCTGTGGGAATCGAACCCACAACCAAAGTGCGACTGGGATTTATCGCCTACCACTGGACTACGTGAAGTCCCTGGTTAGTGTGACTATTTTTTTTGTTAAATGATTTTAGTGATCAATAATAAGATTATTTGGGATCTTATGTCTTATCAAATGAATACCCTTGGTATAGGAAAATGATTTGGTGATTAAGTGATAAATGTTATTTTGGAAGATGTTCGCTTTGTTGGGAACACTATATGCCCAAGGAAAATAGAATACAATGAGGTTTCATTTGTAGAGTAATGGTGGATTTTTATCTACGTTTTTATTGTTGATTTATAGTGATTTGGGTTATTTATGGAAATGATTAACCTATAACAGAGAATATGTGATGATGTTAATTACTTTTAAGTATGTGACTTTAAGAGTATTTGATGTCATTTGGAGATACAATGTAACATGGGAGACTACATAATCAAATTCGTCTATGTTTTGGGTTTCAATATTAGTTTGGATTATATTAAAGGATTTTAAGGACAATTGGTTATTGAATGGTATCTATTTAACTTTGGGGTATTGTTGGTTTAATTTTAGAAATTAAGATTAGTGCATATTTATCTCAATGAATATCCTTTTGGGGGATCATTAGATCATTCACTAACCATTTTGGTTTTGATTAATCTTCAAAGATGATGTAAATATATGGTTTATCCTGCATGGATCATGTGATTCTATAGAAGTTTATTCTAGCTCTTCCAGTGTGACCAAGTCTTCTTGAATACTCATCGTTTAAAAAAAAAATTGAGTTAGTGGTGGAAATTTATTAAAGAATGAAAATCTACTTAAAATTTAAGTATATCTCATAATGTTCTTAGTCAATATCATAAATGAATTCCTCTTCCTTATGTAAGGTAACTTTAAAAAAAATGTTATCCTAGATGGTACCTTAAATCATCCCTAATTTATGGCTTTGGGATTATTGGCCTTTTCATATCCATGTTCTCTACCACTCTCCATCAGATAATTGATGGTTAGATTTCTCCTCCATATCCATATTTTCCTACATGGAACCCTAGTATGTGTTATTTTCGGTAATCTTCATACTTTCCACTCTTTATTTTAAATAGAGGCCTCATTAATTCATTTTTCGATGTGGGATTTCAACTAAGATATTTTGAAATGTCAAAAATGTGTGATCCCAATACCCTATATTTTGTTGAACCGATGGTACTTCAAATCATCATAGATTGATGAGTTTAAGGACCTCAATTTTATACTTGTTTGTGATTGATGACCTCAACCACTACCTATAAATATTTACGTTTTTCCTCCAATTATATGTCTCTAATTGCCACCAATGTTCTCCTAATCGAGATCATAATTTGGTGGTGACCCTTTCATTTCTCTTTTCCTCATATTAAGACTAAATTTTAGTAAACCAATTTCCGATGTGGGTTTTCCCACAAATATATTTTCTATTTTCAACCTTTTATTTTCGAAGAACAATTTCAAATTGTGAGGACGCAATTTATTGAAGGAGGAGAGAATGTAACACCCCAAGATTTCATAGTGTGTTATTTCTTCAAAATGATTCAATAACTTGCACTACACGCAACACCGAGTTCAAGCGCACCATGACTTACCAAACAAGCCGTTCAAAAAAGGTTATGAATAGTATTAACTAAATTTTAAACTTTATATAATCCTTGTAATTTTAGAATCCATATTATGAGTTTCTTAGACATAATGTAAGAACAAATTCATCTTCAGTATTGTAGTTTTACCAACTTTTAATAGTGAACCCTTTTTAAATAAAATATTTTAAACTTTTTGACTAAATGGGGACATCAAAAAATTTAAAATAAAACATCCCAAGCTTCCACGGTACGCTTTCCTTTGAATAAAACAGTAGCGTGTGTTGTACGCAACTTCGAGTTTTAACACACACCACAACCGATCAAACTAGCCGTTATGAATAGTAATGCTTAATTTTTTGAAATTATATATATTTTATATTTCAAAATGGACTTCATTTTTGGATTCGGAATATCAAATTTAGTCTAAGGTGAAATTTTGGTACTTTTCGGATAACTTTCATATTTTGATGAATAGTAAAAATTACTAAATTTTAATTAAAAACAACTTTTTTAATCAAAATAATTAATAGTGATAAATTATGAATTTGAGTGGTTTTAAAGTATATTTAGAATATATTTTTACCATTTAATATAATTTTGGTCATTGGACATAATTTTACAATTAAACCGAACATAAACAAGTGTCAATCTTTTGATAGTTATTATCTCTTAAAAACACGCTTTTTGTTTTGACAGCGGGAATTAATTTTAAATTAATTTCTGCCACTTCTGTGTTTTGAATTTAGAAAAATGGATTCCATATTTGGAATCAGGATTTTCAAATTGTGTAAATAGGTAACTTTTATTTTTAGACATTTTGAATAATTACTGCGGTAAATATTTTATTTACCATGGTTAAGGGTAAATCCGGTAAATAAGGGTTAAAAAAATAATATTATAATAATACTAAATTACCCTAAAACGTGTCTTAACCCTATGGGTTGATACATGGTGGACCATGGGCATCTTTGGGTCAATTTTGGGACCCCATTGATCCACATGTAAGTGATAATGACACTTTATTTTAATTAAGTTAAAATGAATACAAAAATGACACAAGCATATATCTTTTAGCAAAACAATTTTTACATAGGGTTTTATATGATGGATTTTCGTTTATAAATATTAATTAGAAAGATAAAAAGATTTCCTACATAATGATATTATATTTATAATTTTTAGACATCAGATAATTTAAATTATTAATGACACAATAATGATGAAATGTTTACCTCATTAATAAATCATTTAAATAAATAAGATTATAATGATTAAAATATTATCTAAAACCTGTCCAATTCTTATTGGTTGATGTTATTTAGAATATGAGTCTTCTTATCTTCGACCTCAATGATTTTTGGACCATTATAAACCGAATATAATTATATTATAAAGTAATACTTTCACTCTTTCCTAAAGAGCCCCTCCTCTCCCTTATAAAAGGAGACCACTTCTAATCATTCCTCACACCTCTCAAGCCACTTGGCTCGTCCCAACCCTGCCCAAATAAGCTCCCCACATCCCTCTCCTCCTCCTTGAAGTTTCCCCTTAGGCAGAAAGCATTTCAAGAAGTCCTTTGGTTCCAACCAAAGTGAGTTACCTAAATTAGAGGTAACGATTTCTCTTAAATTATTTTCATTTATTTTGCTTCTCCAACCCCCAAACTATTTTTATTTCCTTTCTTTTGTAACAACACCAGTATCCACAATATACTAGGATGTTGTTATAAGAAGGATTCAAACTACACATACACAAAACTCCATCTAATGGATGATGAACATAATGTTTCTGTGGATGGAAAACTAACGCCTCACGAAACGATGATTGTTCAAATACATCTTACTGCCTCTCATGGTGGCCATTAGGATGGAACTGTAATTAAATATGATATTAATGATATATATTTTATATATAAGCTTCTATAATTCCATTTTATTTCATAAAATTATTCGTTTCATGTTGTATATACATACGATAATTTAATTTGAGGAAGTGCGGACTACCGCCCCCTTAAAATGATATGACTCGTTCATACCACACATGGAACGTATAAAGGATGGTGTTAATGAACTTAAGTAACATATATAAAATATTATATTTTACTGGAATAGTAATATACCAATGTATCATTTGGATTCGATTCTTTTAAAATAAAAATTAAATGGAAGTAGCGTTCGTGCGTACGTACGGACTACCGTCTCCACGAACGCGATGAGATTCATTCTCCATCGTATCCATTAAAGTATAATTATCATTTGATGATTTAAAAATGATGTTTAAGGACTTGATACCATTCTGGATATGAATAATATACATCCCATTAATAACGAATATGGCTCACATAACAAAGAATATAAAGTAAAATGAACCCGATAACACCTGAAATGACGATAATTCTAAGATATTATTAACAAATCAATGTTAAAAGATCATATATGATATCATATTAAAGTAACTGATTCTTGTATTATTCAATAACAATTATTTCACCATTATACAGGAGGAAAACCTACCATCGACCAAGGAAAAACTACAAAGTAAGGGATTCTCTTATCTCACTTTCAATTTCGTGAGATTTCCATTATTCGCCACTAAATTATTGAAAGTGGTGTATTGTGTATGGCCATTTGATATATATTATCATGATTCTATTTATATTCATGTTATTCTGTAAATCATTTGGTGGTTATTAACTTTTGGCCATACGACTCAGTCGATTAACGTGGTAAGGGATTTTCTAATCTCACATTTAATTTCGTGAGAATTCCATTGTTCACCACTTAATTATTGCATGTAGTGTATGTGTACTGCCCATGATTGAATTCATTGTGTAATATAATTTAATTTATGGGTATTTACATCATCATGGTATGATACTTCTTTCATGGGTGTATGTTTCGAAAGTTACCTAATCGATAAGGGAATTTGAAATTTCAATTTCCACTCATTTGGCTTTACGCATATTTCATTGATTATATTACCCCAAGATTATGTGTGAAATCACTATTCATTTGATTATGTCATAATTTCCACTCCCCTTCCTGTGGATATAAGTTTGATACACATAATCACTCCATTGATAATTCTCAAGTCATTGATATGAATTTGATAAGAGTAATTTTAACTCATTCACCATTTGTTGAGTTAAACATCCAATTCGTTGGTGTTGTTTTTACAAGAATATGTGTGAATATCCTTTGATTGTTTTACACTGAATATCCAATCATATTTAGTGTATTTATATTTGTCACACATAATTAAGTCGTTGATTTATCCTTAACCTAAGGATACGACCTTTATGAGAGATTTCATCTCAATTTAAATTCCATTGAGACTTCTTTGTTGATATACACCAAATCACTTTTATGTGGTATATATAATGTACTTTTACATAGTATATCATGAATCCCTTTATTCTCATGATATTACAATGTTTTGATTACCTCAATTATTTGTATTCAAGTGTCTCTTTTGGTTAGAATCTCTAACTAAAATACCATTTTTAAATGTTTTAAAGACTTATTCTTCTAAATCTTGCTCATTAATGTCCATGTTTTAAAAATGGTTTTAAGGATTTATTTATATGGACATTAAAGTTTTAGAAATTAAAACTCCTTTTAAAAAGTTTCAAAGTGGTATGGGACACTTTGATTCGAAAATCTACTTTTAAATGGCTTCTTGACAAATAGTGTGACTTTTAAATGTTTTCAAGAAAAGGGGGATATTTCTCTCAAATAGTCTTGATGATTATTTTCATCTATGTCAACATCCTTCATTATTCTTGATTGAGGTTAATGTGATACAATACAATATTCCATATTGTATCGAATGAGTTATGTTTGACTGTGGATGTGCTGTTTTTATACCATTCATGGTTTGTGGTAAAAGTATTGACATTTCGTATGCTAGTTTTAATACGAATGTTTATGTTATGTTTAAACATGTTCATATGAGGAATGCATTGGACTTAATAAGTGACGGGTGGAGCCCGCTATAGCTCCTCGATGCATTGGTAGGTCTCATGAGACAAACTAGTGTCTTGGCATAAGGCCTTGGAAAAATCTTATTTGTAGTCTTGGCACGAGGCCTTGGCTATGTGGTTATGATAGTCTGGCATTATGCATTCCATCATTATGAAAGTGGATATTGATATTGCATGTGATCATTCGACTAGTAGAATATCCATGTGAGTAAGTAAATGGCATTATTTCATTTTACATTTGCCATTTTATGCTGAAGTTCAAGTTTAAAAGGCTTTTGTTTTAGTTATAAATTTCCTTAAGTGTTTATGCTTATTTATGAAAGCTTCTGCTATAATGTTTTCCTTACTGAGCATTTGAGCTCACCCCTTTCAATGTTTTATTTTTTTTCCCAGGATTATGAAGAAGTAATTTATGAATGACCTGCAGGGATAGTATGAGGGGATATGAAGACAAGATGTTTTTTTTATGATGTAATGTAAAAATTTATGGATGTATCTAGTTATTCCAAGGCTACTAAACTAATCAGTCTTTCGAGACTTGATCTTTCTCATGATCATGCCAATGTTATGTAATAATGCACCGACTCTAGGTAACTAGGGTCGGGGCGTTACAATATTCCTGAATAATAAACTTTGCTAAATTTATAATTTCTTAAGTTCCACCTTTAATTATTATTATTCTGTTCATATCACATATTATAATGTTATAATAATTGGTTATGTGAGTTCATATTAGACGTTTTTGTCGATGTTTGGTACATGAGTCAAAAATGAACTTGTTTTAAAATGATTGTCCATGTAGTTATAATTAAATCATCTCCCAAATAGTATTAATGATTTAAATATCATATATATCCCGTACATATTCATTTTAAATTATTCCATAACATTTAGAGATAAAAATAAATGAAATGCACCGTTCATGGAGACAGTAGGTTGTACGTACGCATGAACGCTACTTTCATTTCATTGACATATTAATGGAATTAAAAATAATTTAGAGATATATATATTATAATTCCAGAATAATATATATGTTTTATTGGTCACATATTTTCATTAATTTCATTCTTTATACATTCCATATATTGCATGAACAAGTCACATCACTTGAGGGGGTGGTAGTCCACACTTCCTCGTACGAAATTATCGCATTTGCACAACAGGCAAAGCATAAAGGTATGTTTTAAATATAAAATAAAGAAGCATATGGAAAACATAAATACCATATATATCATTTATAAAATACAGTGACATCATAATGGCCACCATGAAAGGTGTTATGAGAAGATTGAACAATCTTCGTTTCGTGAGGCAGTAATTCGCCATCCACAGAAATAGTATGTTCTTTAACCATTAGACGGAGGTGTGTGTAAGTGTAGCTCGAATCCTTCACATAAAAAAATCCTAGTATATTTAAGATACAGGTATTGTTACAAAAAAAGTAATAAGACAATTTTAGGGGTTTGGAGAAGCAAAATAATTCAAAAGAACACAAGTGAAGACATTACCTTCAAATCGGGCAACTCCTCTTTGTTTGAACCAAAAGGGCTTCATGAAGAGAATTCTGCCAAAGTTGAGGCATCAATGATGAATATAGGGATCTGGTGAGATAGAATGGGCAGGTTTTGGATGATCCAAAGGCTTGATAGGTGTGGGTATGGTGGTAGAGGTGGGGGCCTTTTATAAGAGAAGAGGAGGGGCACTCTTGGAAAGTTATAAAATATTACTTTATTATAAACTGCTTTTCGGCTTTTAAAGGTCGCAAAAGGATATATATCGAGGCTAAGGTGATATGGTTTCTAAATTCACCCATCCAATAGATTTTCGACAAGTGTAAGACTTATATTTAACACTATCTTCTCATTTTATTTAAATCGTTCATTTATGAGGTAATCACTGCATCATCACGGTGTCATAAATAAAATAATTCCTTTAATGTTTAAAAATTATAAAAAAATTATCATGATGTAGGAAATCTTTTTATCTTTCCAATTAATATTTATATTCTATGATATCTTTTTTTTAGACAAAATTAATATTATTTTACTTAGGTGTCACATACTTTGGTTACATTTTCCTTTAAAAACATATCATAAAAGGTCACTATCACACTAAAGTGATTACATGGGGTCCCAAGGTTGGCAAAAAGCATCCCATGGTCTACCATAACACCCCAAATAGCATTAGGACACATTTTGGGGTCATTTTATATTTTTATGATATTATTTTATTACCCTTAATTACTCAATTACTAATTAAACACGATAATTTAAGATAATTACCATCATTACTATTCATAATGTCCAAAAAAAGAGTATTAATTACATAATTTGGACCTTCTCATCCCAAATATTGAATCAATTTAATCAAATTAAAAACACATAAATTTTAGTAATTAATTTAAAATTAAATCTCATTGTCAAAATAAAAGATGGGTTTTTAAGAAGTAAAATTTATCAAAATATTGACTTGTTTTTACATCCAATTAAAAAGTGAAATTACATCCAATGATCAAAATTGTATTAAGTGATAAAAACATAATTCAATTTTACTTTAAAAACAATTAAAATTAGAATCTAAATATATAAATAAATTGGATGAAAAGGAAGTTTTGAATTAAAAACTGTATTTCTCACTATTCATTAAAAAAACATTATCAGAAAAATACCAAAAATTAACCCTAAGCTATATTTTATATTTCAAATTCAGAAATTATGTCCATTTTACCATATTAAAAACATATAAGTTTCATTAATAAATCATATAGTTAATTCCCTCTGTCAAAACAAATAGCAGTTTTTTTGGAAGCAATATCTATGAAAAGTTTGGCACTTGTTTATGTCCATTTTAAAAGTGAAATTAATTCTAATGACCACCATTGAATTAAATTGTAAAAATATATTCTAATTAAACATTAAAAAAAATTAAAAGGATAATCTAATGATATATTTATATTGGATGAAAAATTAGTTTTGATGTAAAATGCAATATTTTTCACTATTCATTAAAAAGAATGAATTTTGTCAAAAACATAACAAAAATTTAGCCAAAATAAATTTCAGTATCCCAATAATAAAGAATAAGATTATTTTGACAAATAGAGCTTATAAAATTGTCAAAATTTAGATTTGAAAAAGGTTCTCCATCAAAAGGTGATAAAACAATCTTTTAAAATTATCAGAGTATGTATTCTTAAAATTGGATTCATTTGGATTTTAAGCCTCTAAAATTTATTGGATAAATGTAAAAATATTTGACAAACATATTTAATCATTTTTTAGTTATTTCTTTTCATTCCCTCCATTACAACGGGTAGGCATTAACTATTATAATATTATTATATTTTTAGTGTGCAACGTATGATTTCAAAGAAACTCGTTGTTGTGTATTGGGTATGTCATAGAGCATAGCATTCCCTTTAAAGTAGTATTAACATTTTATTCAAAAATATTGATAAACATTAGTATTTAATATTATTTATTTACCTGGGATGTCACATCCTTCCACCCTTTTGGGAATTGCGTCCTCATAATTTCAAAATTGGGCTTGGAAACTTCATTGAAAGTCCCACATCGGAATAAGAGTCAGTAAAAATATCACTTTAAAAGAAAGGGAGAGAAGTACAATGGTCACCTGAGTTAACCCATACTAGGACTCCAAGTATAAAAATATGGAAATGGAGGAGAAAACAGAGGGTCATGTTCTGATGGAGAGTGATAGTAAACATGTCTAGGAGAAAGTTAACCACAAGAAAATCACAAACTTGTGATGGGTTAAACGGTATTAGATTCCCCAGTAGGAAAAGTTAACAGAAATCATTTTTTGTTTTAAGTTACTCTTCATTGAGAAATTTATTTTTGAGCATAACTAAATCATAATGAAACATACTTACTTGTCCCATAGACTTTCAGCTTTTACTAGATTTCTTAATCAAACTCATATTTTCTCCAAAAGATGAGTATTTAATAAGACTTGTTCGCATTAAGAGTACTATAATCAACTTCTTGAGAATCACCTAATCCACAAAAGAGAACTATATATTTCCCATGTCTTTAGATCTCAACCAAAACCAAACCAAAAAGGTTAGTACGAGATCAGATAATACCCAAAAAGGATATTGGTTTTTACAAAAAGAAAAACTACTCCTAATCTCCAAAATTTGTCAAACAAAACCCAAAGTTCAACAAAGACCATTCAATAAACATCTATCCATAAAACTCTTCAAAGTAAACCCAACTAAGATTGAAACCAAAATATTTGAAGGATTTAATCACATAGTCTCACAAGGTACAAATTAACATTTATCTCCAAATAACATCAGTTGCTCTTAAAGTCTCATACTGAAAAGTAATTAACCCAATCACATATCCTCCATGATAGGTTAATAATTTCCATAGATAACCCAAAATTAACTTACTCTTGATTCATAAAATCATCCAACTAAAAAAAATAATTAGTCCAACTGACCAGGGACTTCATGTAGTCTAGTGGTAGGCGAAAAATACCAGTCACACTTTGGTTGTGGGTTCGATCCCGCAGCTTTGTCCGACGCGACGGGTTGTCACACGGTCTGTGTGTTGTCATTTTTCCAAAACTATATAATTCTTAAAAAAATCCCCAAAATGAGATAAAATATTCCAAAATAACCATAACATAATTTAACCTCAAGTTTATCTCATTTCGTTCATATTCCATCATAACCTATAGTAACCCATAATTACCTCAAAAGTAAGGATCATATAAACCCTAATGGTTACCTTTATAATTATTACCTGAACTTCCATGTCGAGTTGGTTCTCTCGTACATGATGCATTAGAGAACTCACCATGGTTCAAGTGGTTGATCATGACACCTGGTAGTTGGTTTAGAATAACCATGAGATTTCTCATTAAATCCCCAATTTCATCAAGTCTCTTAATCAGAGAACCACCACAGTTTCTTTCAAACCCATTGTCACTTTGGTGCCTGCTAGATCCATCTATTTACTAAAACCAGAAATGTCAGGGTGAGTATATCAACAAAATCATTATGTACTAAAGAGGAAGATAAACACTAAGATATACTTATCCAAGTTATCCCAAACTCATTCCAACATTCAAAAATAACAATGACTCTATCTAATATAATAACCATTGTGGTTATACACAACTAGTCACTTAACACTCTTACTTCTAAAGTTATCTAAACCATCCTCTGATAACAACTATATGGACTCGGCCTTAAACATTACCTATTATTGTATTAAATGAATAATTCAAATTGAGGATTTTTTTAGGTTTAGAGTTTTAGAGAATTAGGAAATAACTATTACATCTCAAAGGATACAAAGTAGACACATTCACTCAGCTTCCATTTTTTTCACAAAAATAAAAACTCTTGAATAAAAGAGTCATGTCTAGTTCCTTGTTTTAGATAGCCTGACATTTCCTTGATCTCATCCTTGACCCTATTCAACTTTATGTCCTGTGAAAAACATTTCAAAAAAAAAACTTGGGAAGAGAATAAAAAGCTCAGTGAGGGTTATAAAAATACAGAAAGAAAACATTATTCCATGTATACATAAGAATCAATGAAATCATACTTTACTCATAAAGCATATGAAATTTAACATACCTCATGAAATCATAAGATTTACGAATAACTCATAGAAATCATAATACATAAATGTAACTTGATGCATTCATAACATTCTTACGTATGGAGTAACCCTCATGGTTACGTTTAGAATACCCATCACAGTATATTCCCTAAATCGCTTCAGATAAACTTTATCATTTAACTCCTTTGTGTTACCCAATGCATTGGAGAGCTATATCGGGCTCACCCACCCATAGTTTATCACAAAACCACTCGTCTTCATAAACAATGCCCAAGAACCATAACATAATCGTATGACATAAAACATGCTTAAGGGAAACATAACATTCCCACATTACAATAACAATATAACATTTTAAGATATTGAAATAATGAATCCATTCTAAAAAATAATTTTCAAAACCATTTAAAACATCTAATAAAGAGATTTTTGAATCAAAGTGTCTCATACCACCTTGAATATTTAAAATTTTAAACCATTAATATCCCTATAAATAAATCCTTAAAAGCATTTTGAAAACATGTATATTAATAAGAACAAAACATTAAAAAATTTAAAGCGATATTTTGGTTAAAGGGTTTTTACCAAAATTAGAGACACTTGAATACAATAATTGAGGAATAACATTTAATGAGAACTTTATAATATCATGAGAATAAATGGATTAATGATATAATATTCCAAAGGACATTATATACACCATATAAGAGTGAATTGGTGCATAACAACAATGAAGTCTCAATAGAAATGTAAAATGAGATGAAATCCCTTATAAAGAGGGTATCCTTAAATTAAGGATAAATCAATCTCAAAATTATGTGTGAAAAATATAAATACACCCAATATAAGTGGATATTAAGTGTCAAATAATCAAAGGAAATTAAAAAATATTCAAATGATGACATATTCAATAACTACATGTCGAACATAATGAAATCGAAATTGGGTTAAAAAGATCCCTTGGTAAAATTCGGCAGCCTAACAACGTCACTTTAAAATTTATAAAATTAGTTGATGAGAGATAAAATGGTATCACATCACATGGAAATAAAATTTTCATCAATAAGGATATATAATAACATATCCCAACATAAAAATATGTAAATTAAAAGTCATAACAAAATAAGTCTTTTTAAAAAGAGGATGGTGAAAGCTTCCCTTACCGATTTGGGTAACTTTCGAAACGTACACCCTATGAAAGAAGGGTCATAAAATGAAGATGTAAATACACATAAATGAGAGTATATTATACAAATAGTAAAATAGTGGTCATTACATACACCACAAAAAATGAAATAGTGGAAAATATGGCATGAATCTCATGGGAATAAAAATTGAGATGAAAATCCCCTAATGAAAATTCGGCAGCCTAACGGCGCCACATAAAACTTCCCAAAAAGGATTTTTGAGATCAAATTGGGTCTCTAATCATATTAAAATAAAATTTACAGAAAGAGTAATATAAAATGACATCCCCCATCATATGAAAGAGGAGCTTAAAGTAAGTTACATAATAAAGAGTACTTAAAAAGAAAGAGAGAGGTAGGATCCCTTACCTCAAGTCTGACTTGTCTTGTTCGTTTCATTATATTCCTGAATAATAAACTTATTTCAATTTATAATTGCTTAAGGTCCTAATTTAAATATTATAACTCAGTTCATATCACATATTATAATGTTATAATAATTGGTTATGTGAGTTCATATTAGACGTTTTTGTCGATGTTTGGTTCATGAGTCAAAAATGAACTTGTTTGAAAATGATTGTCCATGTAGTTATAAGTAAATAATCTAAAGAATAGTATTAATGATTTAAATATCATATATATCCATTACATATTCATTTTATACTATTCCATAACATTTGGAGATAAAAAGAAATGAAATTCACCATTCATGGAGACGATAGGTCGTACGTAAGCATGAACGCTACTTTCATTTCTTTGACATATTAATGGAATTAAAAATTATTGAGAGATATATATATTATAATTCCAGTATAATATATATGTTTTATAGATCACATAAGTTCATTAATTTCATTCTTTATACATCCCATGTATTGCATGAACGAGTCACATCACTTGAGGGGGCGGTAGTCCACACTTCCTTATATGAAATTATCGCATTTTCACAACGTGAAAAGCATAAAGGTATGTTTTAAATATAAAATACAGAAGCATATGGAAAACATAAATACCATATATATCATATATAAAATACAGTGACATCATAATGGCCACCATGAAAGGTGTTAAGAGAAGATTGAACAAACATCGTTTCGGGAGGCAGTAATTCTCCATCCACAGAAACAGTATGTTCTTTAACTATTAGATGGAGTTTTGTGTAAGTTTAGCTCAAATATATCACATAACAACATTCTAGTATATTTAAGATACTATATTTGTTACAAAATAAATAAATAAAAATATTTTAGGGGTTTTGATAAGAAAAATGAAACAAAAGAACACAAGTGAAGACATTACCTTTAAATCGGGTAACTCCTCTTGGTTTGAACCAAAAGGGTTTATTGAAAATAATTATGCCAAATTTGAGGCTTGAATGATGAATATAGGTATGTGGAGAGATGAAATGGGCAGGGTTTGGCCGAACCAAAGTCTTGAGAGGTGTGGGTAAGGTGGTAGAATTGGGGGCCTTTTATAAGAGAAGAGGAGGGGCACTCTTGGAAAGTTATAAAATATTACTTTATTATAAAATGATTTTCGGATTTTAAAGGTCCCAAAAGGATATATTTCAAGGATAAGGTGATAAGGTTTAGAAATACACCCATACAATAGGTTTTTGACAAGTGTACGACTTATATTTCACCCTATCTTCTCATTTTATTTAAATCATTCCTTTCTGAGGTAATCACTGCATCATCACGGTGTCATAAATAAAATAATTCATTTACTGTATAAAACTTATAAAAAAATATCATGAAGTAGGAAATATTTTTATCTCTCCAATTAATGTTTATTTTCTAACAGATATTTTATGTATACAAAATTAAAATTATTTTACTTAGGTGTCACATACTTTGGTTACATTTTCCTTTCTTTAAAAAATATATGATAAAAGGTCACTATCACACTAAAGTGATTCCATGGGGTCCCAAGGTTGAAACAAGGAATCCCATGGTCGTCCATGACACCATAAATAGAATTAGGACACATGTTGGGGTCATTTTATATTTTTATGATATTATTTTCTTACCCTCAGTTACCCGATTACTAATTAAACACTATAATTAATGATAATTATCGTCGTTACTATTCATAATGTCCAAAAAAATAGTATTAATTACATAATTTTTAACTTATTATTACAAATATGGAATCCATTTCATCAAATTCAAAACACATAAATTGTAGTAATTAATTTAAATGTAAATCTCATTGTCAAAACAAAAGGCGGGTTTATAAGAAGTAAAATTTATCAAAAGATTGACTTGTTTTTACATCGAATTAAAAAGTGAAATTACTTCTAATGAACAAAATTGTATTAAGTGATAAAAACATAATTCAATTATACTTTAAAAACAATTAAAATTAAAATCTACATATATAAATAAATTGGATGAAAAGGCAGTTTTTGAATTAAAAACTGTATTTTTCACTATTCTTTAAAAAAACATTATCAAAAAAATACCACAAATTAACCCTAATCTATATTTGATATTTCAAATTCAGAAATGATATCCATTTTCCCAAATTCAAAACATAGACGTTTCATTAATAAATCATATAGTTAATTCCTCCTGCCAAAACAATTAGCGGGTTTTTTGGAAGTAATATATATGAAAAGTTTGGCACATGTTTATGTCCACTTTCAAAGTGAAATTAATTCTAATGACCACAATTGAATTAAATTTTAAAAATATATTCTAATTAAACTTTTAAACCAACTAAAAATATAATCTAACCATATATTTAAATTAGATGAAAAAGCAGTTTTGATATAAAATGCAATATTTTTCACTATTCATTAAAAAAAATGAACATTGTCAGAAACATACCAAAAATTTCACCAAACTAAATTTAAATATCCCAATCATAAAGAATAATATATTTTTGAAAAATAGAGCTTATAAAATTGTCAAAAGTTATATTTAAAAAAGGTTCTCCATCAAAAGGTGGTAAAACAATCTTTTAGAAATATTAGAGTATTTATTCTTAAAATTTGATTCATTTGGATTTTAAGCCTCTGACATTTATTGCATAAATGTAAAAATATTTTACAAACATATGTAATCATTTTGTAGTTATTTCTGTTCATTCCCTCCATTACAACAGATATGCGTTAATTATTATAATATTATAATATTATTAGTGTGCAATGTAAGATTTCAAACAAACTCGTTGTTGCGTATTGGGCACGCCATTGAGCACAACATTCCCTTTAAAGTAGTATTAACATTTTATTCACAAATATTGATAAACATTAGAATGTAATATTATTTATTTTCCTGGGATGTTACACTGGTACAACTTCTCCATGCCAGGATATACCACAAAAGGGGATAAGTGAAACTACCTCAGATCCTCCTCATGTAACACCACTTGTACTACTACGCATCCTCTGAAAAGAATTTTGTGATCCACACATATAAAATATCCATCAGCAGTATGCCCTATGAACATCTGAGCCTGTATGGTCTCATAGTCACTATCCCCAAGTTGTGCCTCCCTAACTTGTTGTAATAGAGGAGGGGTGATAACAATCAACTGCAGGTAAGATTCACCATCTCTATCCATAAAGGATAACGATAATGAGGACAACTACTCTGACATATCATTTAACGACTACGTACTAAATATCCTACTAAGATCATCTACCACCACGTTCTCTTTTCCTGGAATATAGAAAATCTCAAAGTCCTATTCCTGTAAGAACTCTATCTATCACCTTTGTCTCAAGTTCATATCCTTCTAAGAAAATATATACCTGAGACTCTTGTGATCAGAGTAGATGATAAACTACTCGCCCATCTGGTAGTGTCATCACATATTCAATGAAAATACTACCACAACTAACTCAAGATCATTGGTCACTTAATTCTATTCATGCTATATTAACAAGTTCAACCCATAGGGAATTATTTATTTCCCCTACCTTAGGACACAACCGAGCCTGGTCCCCAATGAATCGTTGCATACCACATACTTGAAACCTTCCTCTAGTATCTTCATGATGGTAGCACTCATCAAACTCTGCCTCAGCTACTAGAAGCACTTATGGAACTCATCATTCCACACAAAAGGTTTCCCCTTCCATGTCAAAGCAGTAAAGGTTGATGCTACTCTGGAAAAGTTAGGTAGAACCCTCTGATAGTACCCTACCAATCAAAGGAAAATCTAAACCTCAGTAACACTCTTTTGTAGATCCCAAGAAATAACTTCCTCAACCTTCATTGGATCCATTGAAACTCCAGCCTTTGATATGATGTGTCCCAGAAAATGGACCTCTTGAATCCATAATTGACACTTTGATAGATACCCTTAATGTTGGTTCTCTCATAGTGTGTCTAGGATTATCCTTAAGTGTCTTGTGTGCTCCTCCTCAAACACTGAGTACACTAGGATGTCATCTAAGAAAACCCCCATGAACCGGTCTAAGTATGACTCAAAGATCTGGTTCATGAGTCCCATGAAAATTTTTAGGGTTTTCATCACACCAAACGACATCACCATGTACTCATAGTGACTATAATGACATCTAAAGGCCATCTTTAGAATATCCTCATCCTGTACTCGCAACTAGGGATAGCCTATGCTCAGGTAAATCTTTGAGAACCATCTTGACCCTTTCACCTAAACAAATAGGTTTTTGATCATTGTTAGTGGATAATTTTCTTTCATGGTCTCTTATTTTAAGCACCACTAATCCACACATAACCTCAAGCTACCATCTCTCTTCTTGGAAAACAAAACCGAGGATGCCCAGGTTGAAACATTGGGTCTCATGAAGCCCTTCCTCTACAAGTTATCCAATTGTATCCACAGCTCATAGAGCTCCATGGGATCCATCCAATATATAGGTGTAGATACTAAGGTTTTATTAGGTTTTAGATCAATATATAAGTCCATCTCTTTATGGGGGGTAATCATGGAACATTTTTAGGAAATATTTTATCATACTCTAGTACTACTACGGGAACCTGAGGACTCATAACATCCACCACACAGAGGATGAGGCTAGCCAGTTGATGAGTAATCAGATACATCCTCCTATGAGTGTGTTCATCCAATTCTATCTGTGTTTTCTTTTCACCAACAAATCAAGACCTAGTTCCATCTTTGTGGAAACACCACACTCAATGCCTAAAACTTTCAATTTGAGTATAAACTATGGATAACCATTCCATACCACGAATGAAATTTTAAGGCCTTGTGACTGCTACCAAGAAATCCCAACAAAAACTCTCACCTCTAAGAGTTATGTCACATTATCGGTACCAGTGTGTGATTATTTAGTCTCCATTAGTAGGAGCCTCCAACTGTAAGGGATGAGTCAACAATTCAACTGGAATCTCTGATTCCCAAACAAGGTTTGAGGAAAGGAAGTAATGACTAGAACCTGTGTCTATCAAAACTATAGATAAGTTGGAAAGGAAATAGATCATACCTCATATCATCCTTGGAGCTCTTAGGTCAGAAGACTTTGTCGCATACACCTATATTGTTCTTTACCACTAGCTCCATGGGCCTGGTGTTGAACACCTGAGGGTGGGGTGGTAATAGGTTGAACATCTGACCCCATCATGTTTCCCCGACTTCCCCTTACCCATTTATACCACCCTACAGAACACCCTACTCTTGTCTCTACCTCTACCTTAGTGTCCCTCCACTGTGTCCCGATCATCTGTACAATGGGTCAGGTAATCTTGTGCCAGATGTCACTAACTGATGCATGAGTAACATCGTATGTCCTTAAGATGATATAGGCCTCCCTGAGATCCATGTACCACTAAACCTAACTCCTAGGATCTTCCTTTAAAGCATCTGACCCACTTGGATCCATGTTCCATTCATCAGCTACCTAATAATGAGGTTTCATCTACCCAGTACCAACTTCTGCCTCCCACAACTTGTGTCCCCTCATCTAGAAAACTCTTCAATAGAAGGTATCTCTAAAGTACCCCATCATAGGTAAGAATTCTAATGGATACCACTGATGCCTCTATGTCCCAGTGCAATCCCTAATCAATGTTATGGGCCCTGAAGAATTAGTATCATATAATTTCCATGGATTAGCATGAAATATCAATGGACTTCTATGAATACTCCACCACCACCATACTCACAAGCATCAGATACAGAAGCTTTTGTATGTGTACCGATTGCAACATGTCTGTAGAGAAATCATCTCTAAAAAGACTCTTGAATTCTATCCAGGAGAAACCTTTCTTGTCATGTGACTGAGTATTCAACCTCCACCATCACCCGATGGATCCCTGAATAAAACATGTGGTGAAAACTATCATCTGGTTGGTAGGTTTCCTCACAAGGTGGAAAACATGGGTGGATTCCTCTTGCTAATCCTTGGCCATTTGAAGATTGGGATCATCCCCAATCATATGAGGTCACTTCCTCTGAATCATGTGTAATTCACTAAGCCTTTGTGTATCCTACGATGGTAGTTATAGTAGTAGCTGCTTCTCAATGGGTGTTGGTATGGATGGTAAACCACCCAAAGGTATCTCTTTTACAGGTCCATGTACTGATGTCTCTTCACTAGTGGGATCATCCTCATGATCACACAGTGAAATCATGCATTGTTGTTTACATGGAGGTATCTTGAAATAAATGAATATGTACCACAGTTAATAGAGTATATCTGGAGAGCTCACTCAAGAAGGACATGGAAAACACAAATATTCCTTTATGATGCATGTACCGTTTTTTTCATTGCAAACATTGTTTTCACATACTGAGTTGAAAATTAGGAAATCAGAGTCCTGGTGTATGAATATATCGGATGTCGTACCAACACTAGAGTCTCAAGCCTGAAATCCAAACTCGAAACAATTAACATTGTTTCCCCAAACCAACATCATAGACTCTCAGTCCTAAAGTAGAAATCACAGGGCTCTGAAACCACTCTATCATGACCCGCCCTAGAAAGGACAATGATGTGACTGCCCCAAGCCCTCCTCCAATAGGCCAGGGGTTGCTGACTAGCACCGAGTAGGCATATACCATGAATGGAAGTCATTATCCTCAGTACCTATATGCATGAACAAATCTCTAAGATGAAAAATAATGAAATTTAAAAAACAACTATGTAAACAATTCATGGATACCCCTAAGATCACACAACATAGTATGACATGAAGTAAAGTAAAGTTAACATGTATAGAATGCATGCCAATCACAATGACTTTGTAAGAGAAGTCCAAATGGTAAGTAAAGGTACTAGGGACATTGTCTAAAAGACACAGGAACATACCTCGGTCTATCCAGTCTCACTAAGCATCATTTGGTCATTTTATTCCTAGGAATCCATCAAAAGATCGATCATCTTCAAAAGACATGACATGTGGTGGAAAATCCTGTGAAGGTGTGTGTATAACAATACTAAGTATAACACCCTGATCCTACAAAAGAATAATAAAAAGGAAATTATAGTCATCTCTAGGGTGGTATATTTTTACGACACATATAACAAGAATATCAAGATATACTCAAGAGAGACACCACACCATCTAGTAGTCATAATCAATTACTAGACATAATATTCTTCTTGAACCTTGATGATTCTGAGAGAGATAACTCTTTAAGTAATGATATCATTAGAGACACTCACAATGAGGTAAAACTCATTTGGGCCCTTCCCAAGGAGGATGTATTAGTCAATGAATACTATGATACATAGAGAGGCTTCATGCCCAAAACTGATTGGGGGACACCACAAATCACACCCAGAGTCACTGGGGGGTAACCATGTACCCAATCTAGATAAACCCACAACATAGTGGATCAATCCTAGAAAACTAGGGGATACCACATACCCTACTAATGTATCCCACTAGATAGAGGATCAGTGCCCTTCCAATTTAGGATACGTGATTACACATACTCCACTAGGGGAAAAGAGGATCACACTCTAGTCTTAGAGAGGAATACAAAACTCTATATGAGACTCAGCCTCTACAAAGATTACAATTTAGTGATGTGAACGTAATACCTTACTGAACACTTGAGGGATGGAAAAAAGGGGACTCTCTCAACCTATACTGGTCCAAACTAAAAACTCACCACTTTTACCAAAATGAATGTCTCAACATCAGAGTCTCAACTCCATAGATGGATCATTAATTGGATGCTTTGTTTAGAAGATATACCCATTTGAGTGAAACTGCTCGCAGTCCGACATGGGACTATAGACCTACCACCGCATTCAACCAACTTGGTCAATCAACTAACCGTGCGGTCACTTCACCCCTGATCGACCATCATTGTCAATGCACCCGCGGCTACATAGGATGTTATAGCTCTATGATCATTCTTCTCAGTCGACCACAACTGGTCTACATCGTAGCCACCCCAGATCTGACTGGTATCCAACCCAGATCTGACATAGGTCTTGTTCAAGTCCAATTAATTCAACCCATCCCATCGGCCCACTAGTATGACCAGACTTGGCTAGAACCATTTCGTCATCGCTGATTCAACCTCTGCTGACCCAATCAGTGCATCCCACCACCGTTATGCGCCCGTCATCGCCACTGTCTCGTATGGACACCATCATGGCCACTACTGGTCACACCCGATGCGTATTGTTTCCACTACTAGTTCCATGTCAGTGGTCCTTTCTTTGGACCACCATGCCTCCTTCGATGCCAAAAAAAATCAAAATGGTCACAGATACAACCTCCTTGGGTCCAAATCTAAATTGATTTGGCCTCATTTGTTGATTCTCCTTAAATTTGGGGGGGGGGGGTCTGATCATTCTTGGAACCACTGAGAAATTTCGAACCATGATCCATGGGGTTCCAACACTAAATATTATGAAGAACATAGGGGTAAATGAACATGATAAAAGGATTTATATTTTTGTCCATGTGATCTTGGATAATGAAAAAGAATGAGTGATTTGGGGTTAGAAAAATATATTTAATATTCCCCAATAACCTAAAAACAAAACTATCCATAAAATATGACTGAACATTAGATCAATATATCCATTGATTGGTCTGCATTTTTCACCAAATTGAAGAACAGGGAAAGAAAATCAAGATAAAAATCCCTTCCTCAATTCGGATTTCTCACAGACAAAGAATTGTCATCGTGTCATAGTATTAGGCAAGGTACTTAAAATATGAGGTGTGTCAGTCATTGATCCATGATCCCTCTCTATATCCTGAGAGTGAGTCCACAAAAATCTCTCCAATAGTTCTACAAGGATTCTAGGGTTATCTAGATAACTCTAGAAAACCTCCATAATAATATTTTTTTAAAATATTGTCAACTTCTACTTCAAAAAAATAATTTTTGTTAAATTATTTTCATTCCATGATGTCTCGTGAAAATGTTTTTACAAAAAACCTATTTCAACTAATGTTAAGTCGCACATTGGTTAAATCCTCCATTTTTATCTCAATGGTTCCCTCTTATTTTTTATTTGGGTACCCATTTTAGTGATATTATACTTTTTTTAGAAAAACCATGATTGTGTGCTATTAAAAAGATTTATATTTTTCATAAATTTATTCTAGGTACATCGGGCCTCAGAATAGCATGTTGTCTCAATTCGTTCTCTCAAAATCATTCTATATAATATAAAAAATTATTACAAGGAAAATATGATATGTTACACAAAATAAATCAAATTAAAAAAATCTATCATTGTTGTGTGAATCGATTATTTTTCACGGAATTGATTTATGTTGGACTAGGATAAATGAATGGGATATAATTACACAAATCAAACATTCTATCTGGTGTTTGTATTGATCACTAATGAAGAATGGTAAAATATTTCCATCATTAGCGAGATCCATAAACTCTATTTCTGCACAATCATTGATCAAATATCGATTTGATATCGTCTACAATCGATCCCCCAATGACTCCTCACAATATATAGGTTTTTCAACTAACCCTAGTGATTGAGTTATATTCACGTACTTATAGATAATTTTAGGTCATGAAAAATTAATAAAATAAATAAATTTTATTTAATTAATTTCTTTAAAAATTCTCTCATGTCTAAGCCCAACCCGTGATTTCAATACGCCCCATGGTTATGTCACATCTAGGTTAAAACCAACACTCTGAACTCAATTTTGGACTCATATTTATAATTTGAGCCTTTAATTAATAATTATTCCACTTTTTTAATAAAATTATTCATTTTTTATATTAATATCATTAATATTTTTCAAATATTAATTTCGAGCTCACTTGGCCTCAGATTCTCAGATCATCTTAGCACCTAACACCAAAATTAATCCATATAATATTATAATGTAGTATATGGAATATCATAATCATTATAACCTCCCAAGGAAAAAATATTATACTACTGTAATATTGAATTCCAAGAATAACATTCACATTCCATAGTATTCTATACTTCTTACTACAATAGTTATTTTCGATACAGCAACTCGATATCCTTGAGTGGCCATAACACCATTAAATATCTCAAGTCTACCAAACCCCAAATATTGAAATAAAAGTAAACTAATCCATATGATACAACATTGTAATTTCACAACCTAGATTCCACTAAACTAGAACCCTGAGCTAGTTTTCCACAACTCCTTGAGTACTCCCCCTCATATACCAGAGGATACTAACTAGAAGTAGGGGTCTAAGATTTAATTATGAGGAGACTATACCCTCATATCATAGTTTATAACTACAATTAAATAATCAAACATAATAGACATCACAGTTTTCATAAAGAATATATAAACTAAATTAGAAACATACAATAATAAAATGAGATATAGTAAGGGCTTGAATAGTCATTGCAAATATAAAAAATTGATCACCACTAGGACAATCACATATAAAAAAACATATAAATCACGATATACTTACAAATCTGATCCATGTCACATACCCAATCTCCAATACCCTATCATGTAGATCCAATTTGATCACCATACTTTACATGAGCAACCTACTCAATCATGAAATCATGGGCATTCATCATATCCATCACATATTTGTGATCAACATGAAATATTAAATGAGGCATGAATGTACACCAAGGAACACATACATAGTGTGATAAATAAATATCAGCAGTCCACCCCCAGTAATGAACCTAATATTTTTTTTCATAAGGTCATGTTCATGAAATATTTTTACCCTATCTAAAACATAAATAAAATAAATACAAATAAAACCATAATTGATCATCAGGTTCATGACTCTGATCTATCATACCTTCTTTGTCCTACACCAGGGTGTCTCTAAGAATGTATATAGGACCATGAATCCCAAATAACTTGTGGTACCCATATCTCAGTCATCCCCAACCAAACCTTACATCATTACTTATTATTACTTACATGAACATAGACACATCATCCCTAGGTACTCATATCATGCTAATGAAATGCAAAAACCCATAGTACCCATATAACATCTAACCCATATCAATATCAAATAGGTCCTAGAGCATCATTATAACAACTAAACCATAAGTATAATATCTTTTTATAGAGACACATTCCTATCCTAATCCATATAGAATAAAATTTATACCTATAGCATTAGTTCTCCATCTAACCATTGATGTAGATTTGAAATCCACCATCTCATTCCACCTAGTATACCATCATTACCTTTATCATAAATCTAGAACATTAACCACAGATTATACTATATATGTCTAGAGCCTCAATATGACTCATAATTCATATAGTATACAACCCATGCATGGTGCATCCATCTGACTTATAACCGCATATGTGGAACTTCATTCCCACTATACATAACTAAATAAAAGAAGAAGTTCCTAAAATCTCAATCCATTCCTGAAACCATAAAAAATGTATCATAATTTCTATATAGCTTCATGTCTAACATTATTAATCATGGCTATGGAACATCAGGTCTGACATCCAAAACCCGAAATGTGGACTATCATATCCAGCTCTCTATCAGCCCTGGTATCCCATAACAATTGAACCATGTTCAAAAATGTTGAAAAACAACCATATCACAACATCCCCATGGGTGTGAACCAAGGATTGTCATAAACCAAAAAATATATATCAAGAGATGGATAAAATCCCATGTTTATCATCAATATCTTAGTCCCATTAACTCATATATCAATTCAGGTCCCGTGGGAACACCTATAACCAATAATACTCAAACAAACACACATTCTTAGGGTTATCCTATGAATTAGACACATACTTGGCCCTTTAAGTCAACACAGAAGTAGGGGTATCCATATTTGGATCCTTAAAACTAGTAAAAAGGTTGAGGAATCCTACTTTGGATCCTCTCAGTTAGAACATACGTGGATACCCCCATCTCCAAAACCATAGTAATAAAAAAATCTTAAGACAATTCTTGTATCATGGGGGTCGCATATCCTGTGACCCAGTCTCAAGAATCTAATGGCCCCACTGGCCTCAAATATTGTAAATCCTCATTAGGGATATGGAAAAATCCCCAATCCCTTTTCAAGTCAACCTAGGTTGGCCCATACACCCAACCTATCCACCAACTTGAGTAAAAAATATGTCATATTAACAAGGTAAATACAATTAAAACACCAAAAAATGTCTCCAATGAGAAACTTTTATGTTCTATAATAGTATTCCTCACATTCTCTCAAGTATCATCCCATGACTCACTCTCAAGAGATTGTTGCACTGATTTTCAAGAGCAAGAAAAATCTGTTGTAGCATACTCCCACCAAACTACTTCTTAGAAATCTTCAAAACAACCCATGTGGTCCACCATTGAAATCCACATGAAAAAATACTCATAATGGAATCCTCTTGTGTCCAATTATGACTCTAGGACTAAAAATCACTCAAAACCACCTTCTTGTCCATGAATATCTATACATATGGTCTCACATAGGGTTTGTCCATGTGTGACTACATAGCCAAGGTTTACATGGTGTTTTTCAAGGTACTGCCAAAAGTATTTTTCCCCCTACATGGGGTTTATTCCCACGTAACTGAATTTATTTCATCCATAAGTGTTACAAATAAAAAATAATTATACATCAATTATAAACATGAAATATCCCATGATAAAGAAATGGGATAGATAATAGTATCACAAATTATAAACCATCAATGTACTAAATATATTATTATGAAAATAAATAATCATGAAATATAATAAAATCATAAGTGAATGGTGAAAAATTAGTTCTGAATACTGTGATTCAATTGAAGGAAAATTTATGATAGTGGATGAAAAATAATATATACAAATAAACCCCTTTTTCATAATTTGAATATATTTGTAAAACGTATTTTGAAAGAAATAGTTGAATAAATTTTTCCTAAAATTCTAAAAACCATAATTTTTTATATATAATAATTGTGTTTTTAAAATCATAAATGAAAATATTCATTAGAGTAAGGATAAATTAAAAAAAATTGTTGAAAAAGTTTCCCATATAAAATTTGAAAAGGCTTGACTCAAAGAAATTATTTGAAAGGGATGTATAAAAATAAGCATATCACTAGAAAAATAAAAGAAATAAATTAATTTTGGAAGGGATGTTGATAGAATATAGAATAATAATTGGTATAAGAAAGATAAAGAGTGTGCATAAACCAAAATAGAGAGTGGGTGAGAGAGAGAGAGTGGAAGGTGTCCCCTGAAAAAATTAAGAGATCCACAAAATATATTTAAAATGAAATAAAGCAATAAAACATCCCAAAACTATAGAACCAAAATTATATTTTAGGGTAAAATGATATTTTTTTAAATCATTGAATAACATATGAATGAGAGGAGTAATACAAGAAAAATAAAAAATATATGTAAATGTTTTCCATTACATGCCTCATAATATTTTACATGAAATAATTAGCTGTAAGGATAGTTTATAAAAATTATAACCCAAATAAATATAGTAAAATAATATAAAATTTCTTCCAAATCATGTTGTCAATATAATTTTAGAAAGATGATGTCTAATCAAGAAATTGTGGGAGAGAGTTATTTCAACAAAATATAACATATGATCTATGAATTCATAAGAAATTTATGGAGATAAGTAATATATTAAAAATAAATGAAACATATAATAGTAAACATTAAAAAATTTAGAGATAAGTATCAAAAGATATGATAGTCAATATAAAAATAATACATGAAAAGAATTGAGATTTGGAAGAGATTTATTTATTAATTTAGTAATGTATGGGATATGGTCCAATACAAGAGGGAATGTTAACAAGGGAATGTAAATACTTTAAAATATAATATGAAGATTTCATAGGATAGTATATAAAAAAATATTATATATGAAGGGGAGGGAGTATGATTCAAAGGTAAACAATTTTGAAAATGAACCCCTGGTAAATTTTGTAAAGAATGAATTAATCTTGAATTATTGTGATTAGGTATGTAATGATTGGTTTTTAAGGATCGAACAACACTTATTATATGTAGAAGAATTAATTTGAAACCCCAAAACCCAATATCAACAATTCATTAAACTAAAACTATGTATAAATATTAATGAAGATCTAGAATTTACATGAAATAATAAATGGAAAAGAGTGCTTCATTCTAGTACATGATGATGAACACCCATTAAAATATTCTTTTGGATAAACACTAATACAATTTTAGAGAAAATCTCTAAGTTTTATTAAACTCAATCCCCATTCTAATAACTATAGATTGTAACCCCATGGGATTTTTTAGCATTGAAAAAAATTAATTCTTGAATATATAATCGTTAGAAAAGACTGTCCTTTAGTAATGAAATAGTGGTACTCATGTTAATAGGGGATATAGCATGATCTCCTTCAAACACATTTACCTATATACCTACATCCATAACCTGCATCATATACATGAATAGATTTTCATATGATCCCTATGTCTAGGACATCGAGTAACCATGGGACATTGAGTATGTCAATCCCTTATAACAACTCATTCATTCCCCATTTTATGAGTATTGACTAACTAGATAGATTAATATATAAAATGTTATTTACCTTTAATCATATGATCACATTGCATTCCCTTCACCTAAATAGATAAGCACATCATATGTATTATCTAGGTATAGTCGTACACTCCCTCATTCCATCTCAATTGAGGTACCATATGCCATACTCTTCATACAAGAGGAAAAATACCATCTTGGTTAAGCTCTAATGATGAAATGATTAGTGATATATCCAACCATCCCCTGAATTTCTATGCCTCAAGACTTGTGTAATAAAGGAATAAATTTATAATGGTTCACATGTTAGGTATCTCAATAAAATCATGTATAGTGAAAGATAAATTTCAATCATTCACCCATAGTGTACCAATGACATATTGTATGTGTTTGGCCCATAAGGGACTTGGGTGGGGAATACCCAAAGTGGGGGAGATCAAGGTATAGAATATTTTCTTAATTTAATCACCATTCCTCAATTTCTATACATAATTTTGGTGAAACAGACCTCTTTATTATAAGGGTCACTTGTTGTTTTATTTTCTTTTTGGGTTGATCATATTATTAAATCACCTGACCTGTCGCATTATTATTGATGTGAGATTTTAAATTTTACAAAAATAAGAAAGTAAGTTCACTAAAAGGATAAAATTTCATAACCTTATATCCTATGACTACATGGATATAGGGTATTAGAGTCATAGGGATATATCACTTGAAAATGGAGGATTGTGTAGGTGTCAGACCGTCAAAATTTTACTCACCAAAATATATATTATTTCATATCTACAACATCTTAAGAAGATGAACTATCAACCATAAATTCCAGTTGAGGTAGTGGAAATATTTAACAATTTGAAGGGTTCCTCCATGGATAACATTGAATATATTCTTCTTCCCATAAATATTATTGGACTATATAGACTGGAAAAAACATAATAAATGACCTATTTAAATAGTAAATTTGGTCACTTGTTCTGTACAATTTGGAAAAGGTTAGGGAAAAGTAAGATTTATATCATTTTAGTATTCCTTCTTCGTTATTTAAATAAAATGAAGTAGTGTTCCCCCATATATTAAGACATAATACTAAACCATTTAATATATAAATATTTTTTTCTTCCATGTTTTCTTTTAATATTTATTTGGGATAATCTATTCTTTACTCTTTGAGTGGTTTTTTATAGAGATATAGTGGCCTGGGTAATCATCTTCCATGTTCTTGTCATCCTATGTGGGGTTTATTCTGAAGTGTTTTCTTCTAAAAGTGAATTTTCAATGTAGTTTTATCTAGTTTAATAATAAAAAGCTCTCTATGAGCCTAATAAGTGGTATGATAGATTGCGGTTGAAGTGATTTTGGAGGATCAAGAATAGGTTATTGTTTTTCAAATATAAATTTAGCAGTAATATTATTCCCTTATAATTTTATACAAATATCTATAAGTTGTTCATTACCACATATTTTATTGATCGTAAGTACTAAGAGCTCTATATTTTTTGGTGGCATGGCATCGGAAAGAGAAAGGTGTCCCTAGAGAATTTATTTGGAATGAATTTTGGATTTTTGAAAATGTAGATAGAGGATTGTATTTTGCAGAAAGACCATGATCTTTCATTTAATGGATCCATGTTAGAGGTGATGAAAAAAGGAGGAGTGGGAAAAAAGATAATAAAGAATTTGGGATGATGTGAATGTAACTTTTATATAACATGTAATTCAATATATAGGAATCGAATACCATATTTGAACTCACCAAGTCCTTATATTATATGTATGAGACTCCCATAGTGGTGAACAAGGTGGTCCTGATAAGGAGTTGATTAAACATAAGTTTGTCAGAATTAATTATTGTATCCAAACATATGAATGACTTAAATGTAATTATAAGTCATATAGAATCAGAAATGGTAGACTTAAGAGGCTCGATTTAGTTGTTGTTGTTAATTTTTTCTATTTCATAGTCATGGGATGAAATGGTGATGGATGTAAGTAATTCTAACCTAAATATAGAATTTATGTTACAGGATTTAAGTGAACTGATCATGAATAAATAAATTACTCATAAAGAGATCCAATTATATTTAGATAGTTCTTACACTATAGAAGGAAGGGGAAGTACTACTGGGAAGAAAGTTTTCTAGAAGGGGATTGGTGGGAGGATTTGAAGAATGGGTATCTGATAAAAAGGTTTTAAATTGTGTTGGAATTATAGTAAGGATTTCATCCTTATAAAGGTTTAAATTTATTGATTTAAGAACTCCAGATGATTTTCTTTTTGAAGTGGATCTATGAACCCAATGTCAGAAGAAATGAGTTTCATTATCCTAAGTATTGTCATCTCACTTGATTCTTGGATGATAGGCTATAGAGCTTCATTCCATTCAATATCTAAGAGGGTAATGATAGATTACATCTCCCCAATATTCGATAGTGTTCATTTAGTGGATGTGAATTATCTTAAGATTTTTCCTTTGGGATATGTCTTTATCACGACAAGAAATGGAATCCTTGTGAATTAAATGGTCTAGGGAACATCCCTAGAGTAAAGGAAAAAAATTAATTTTTGTGGGGTAAATTGATTACACTGATTTATATAAAACATTCACATATGGAATGTGGAAAATATAGCATCAATATATAGATATTTTAAATCGAGTGATGAATAAGACCATGTTTCTTATGGGTTCATCAGATGGAGTGATACATGCGGCTGAAGTAACTTTTTTTAAATATTGGACTGACCATCTATGTCACTACTGTGATATGGGAATAAATATTCTATATACTAATGGATTTCAGAATACTAAAAGTATAGATTAAGTAATGTATGAGTATTGTTTCTTTGGAAAGCAGTTTATGGTGTCCTTCGGAAAGTAAGGGAAAATTCCAAAGCAACAGAAGATAGATTTGGTTCCCAAATATGCTTGGGGATAGCTCCAATGCATTCTCATAGAGGTTTACTCTACTACAAGATATTCATCAAAGACAATACATGAAAGGTGTGGGTGTAACTCATTAATAATATGTCTAAGGTGTTTAGGACTTCCATCAGTGGGAGGGATATGGTGGAAAATGAGACCAGATGAAGGTTCTAGAGATAGAAGAAGTGACTATTGGGTATAACCAACTCAAATTTTTGTCACAATGAATAAATATTCTATGATTTACATGATCTATAATCATCAGGACCAATGAAATCAATATGAATATTAATTGATAGGAACTCAGAACCTAGAATAGGGTGTCAATTCAAATATAACTTACATTAAATAAATTTAATTAAATTAGTACCTTTCATTGAAGTCTTTATTTGTTGTTGTTGATTTGGTGAAGACCTCTTGTCTTACCATCATTGTATTTGAGTAATCAAAGGTATATTTCTTCTGGTGGTGATCCACACATGTTGTGAAAACCTCTAATCATCCTCATATAATCCTCCTAGTTATATCACATAGGGATCTAATTATTGTATTAAAAAATAATTATCACAAATTGAATCTTTCAAGGTGACAAGGATTTTCACTGGTGGAGGTGAAGAAATGCTCTACATTATACAATGCATCTTAGGGGAGAACTATCTATGTCTTGAGAGAATCATCACTAGAATTGGTTGTGCGCAATGGTAAAATGTTTCTAGGGTTTCAAACATGTCATAATTGGGCTTAAATAGTTCTCGGTTTAGAGAATAATAATTATGTAAAGGCCCTTATTATGTTCTTAATCCCCAAAAAAACCCCATGTATAAATAATAATAATATTATTATTATTATTATTTACTTGATATGTGTCAGACAAGAAGATATAATAAGTATTATTTTTTCTTGAGTAAATAATTTAATAATTATTGAAATAATATTTATTATGACATTTCTCATTAGGCTATAAAATTCACATCGCTAACCCTCCAAATTTTTTATCAAGACTTGAATAGTAGATATTTATTTAATTACATAAATATCACTAAATTATTATTTATTAAATATATAAATATTATTTTTACCAAATTACTGAATACATATTTATTAAATATTCATGTATTTAAATAAATAAATATTTGTTTTTCCTTAAAAATAGTAATTAATAAACAAATATTATATAGTAACGTTATTAAATAAATAATTACGTTGTGAATATATATTTCTTAATTATTCAACTAACTTCTATATTCTCTCAAATCAATACTAATTAAATAGTATTGATCAAACTAACATGAATAATTATTAAATAATGTATGAGAACAACATTTATCTAACATGTTAAATTCAAATGGAATTAACTGAGGTTCTCAATACACTTAGTGTGTGACCCTTTAGGCCCCTTTCATAGTGGAATTAGACTACACCACCTAAAGTCCAAGGAGATAATCTCATAACATTCCAAGTCTCATAGAGAGAAATAAGTTAATGTTGAAATGACATAAAACCTCTTACAAATGTACCATAGTTAATATAATACCTTTGTCTCAATATCTATAATAAAACTATGTAACAAAATATACCTGGAATATCATCTCAATAAAAATCTAAATTAATATTCCATTGGCCTAAAGGGTATTATTGATCATCATGGGCTGGAAAAAAATTCCCAAACCTGAAGAAAACATCCTTTGGGAATGATTTCTCTCAGACCCAAGAGAAAATAAATCATAGATCATAGCTGTGAAATCAAAAAATTAAACAAAAATGTACAACCCCGTGTAGATAAAAGGAGATGATATGATGGAAAATAAGATCATAATGAAAAAAAACCTTCACAATACATATCTTGGTCATCCACAACCACCCACCATATCCCACGTCACATTCCCTCATCTTTCCAAGCACAAACCCACAATAAGAAGATGAAGAAAACATAAGCACATACCATATAAACATGAAAGATGAAAACACCAAGTGGTATATTCATGGTATGAGAAAAAAATTGGTATGTATGATCCAACTAATCTATATATAAAATTTCAAAACAAACATATTCAGATATACTAGTTTGGAAAATTAGAATGAAAAAATAATGTATTTTTATTATAAATAAATAAGGTAAAACATGTCACATTTTAAAAAGGGAAAAATAAATCCATAATGTTTGATTATGAGAAAAAGGGTTTCTAAACCAATATATTTTCCATTTAAAACTATTTTGGATTAACTGGAGGAAAACATTTCTAGAATACACTTTTAATGAAATACCCTTTTTAAGAAATCTTTGAAAATAATTTCACAAGATAAATTCAACAATGCATAAGGAATCTATGAACTGATACCACATATACAAGAAAAATTAAACATAACGAAGGAAGATACTTGGAAAAAGTGACTAGATTCATATATCAAGCCAATAGGCCTTACCAGTAGTTTGGTGTACCACCTATAGCCAATAGGCCTTACCAGTAGCATGGTGTACCACCTATAGCCAATATAGCCACTACCCATCCCACTTTCTAGCCAATAGGCCTTACGAGTAGCATGGTGTACCACCTATAGCTTCAGTATTATTGTTCTAGGTCTAAAACTATTAAAAGAATCAATGTTATCCTTCAACACCTTAAGAAACCCAAAACCATTTGCATGAATTGGTCCATGGATTAAATTAATTCCATGATGTGATAATTTTCCCCCACCAAATCTTTTTATATTCCCAAAAAAATCAGTCCAAAAGTTAGATAATCAAATATAGAAAGAACTTACACACCCAACTTGTGAGCTGGATAGTTCAAGAAATAGTGGAAGACCTTCTAAAAAAGAACCTCCAGTAACAACTCAAATAGGATGGAAAACTAAAATTCTTAAGAATACTAAAAGAAAATCCTTATAAAACACTACATGTTACCAAAAAACACCCACATCACTGAGAATTGAGAAGACCATACAAGGAACAGAGACCTAGAATATGACTCCCAGCTATTTAAATATTCACTAAAATTTTAGAATATGAGGAATAAATCCACTAAAAAAACATCCCCTAAGCCTGAAAAACAGAACACAATCACTAACCATTAAGAACCATATAAGAGAAGAATCTGAATCTCCAAAGGAAAGTCACACCCAAAGATCCTAAAAATTCCCGAAGAGACAACACCCTAAATATCCATCAATTATCCAAGCATCCACAAGAAAGGAAAAAACTGTAAAGGATTCCTCTCTTGGTAAAATACTCAATAGAAACCTAGGACTCATAACATCAAGTATAACCACTCAATGAGCTCTACAAAGAAAATATTAGCACCTTAAATCTCATATTCCAATAAGTATTATCACAGTTCAATTTTCCTACGTATGTCCCTAAGGCCAATCCAAGTCCAACAAGAAAGATCTCAAAACAAAATGGTCAATGCACAAATAGAGCACAAAAAGATCTTAAAAATATTGATAGACTAACTTTTTAAGATTAATCTACAACCCAAAATATGAAAAAATTGGATTCCATAAAAATAAAAACCAAACCATATTATATTCAACATTAACCATAGATATATGCCCATGGAAGGAAACAAAAAGTGTTTCAAAAGACCAAAACCAAAAAAAATAAGGGTTTCTTAGCACAGGATTCCATTCATCCAAAATGACCCAACAAACCTTGAGAGATTAAAAAAAATTATAATGGAAACTAACACCATTAAAGAAATCCCATAAATTATTAATATCTTAATATATCTCAATGAAAAGAAATTGTCATCCCAATAACCACTAGGAACCAACACTAGGAACAAACCATAAGAGAAAATCCACAACAATCACAAAACAAGCCACAAAAGATACCCAAAAAAATAAGGTCAATAAGAACTGATTACACCCTTAAATTTCATTTTTTGTAACCCAACATATTAAAACACTAAAGGAAACCCAAACAGATACACCGATCACAATCTCTAATAAATTTCAAACAGGATCTCTTATAATAACAAGGTATCCCACCCTGGAAGTGTGTGAGATTTATATTCTTCCCTTGAGAATATTATCCCCACTAAACCAACTTTTTTATACACTAAATGGGACATGTTAACTTAATAACACCACAAATTATGCACTAATCAATTCTTATTATTCCACTAGATCGACTTTAACTAACTAGGACCTTTCCAGAACCTTAAGATTAATGTTTTAACAGACTACTAATACAACAACTCCAATCTTAGGGTGAATACTTAAATTAAAATTAACACCCTTAAGGGATTCATCACCAATAATATCATGTGATAATAAAAAAACATGAAAATATCCATGCATACTTCATAACCGAACACTCACCATGTTTGAGACCCATGAGCACAGAAAGTTTATCCTTCACTCATTTCCTTGGGATATTTCCACTGAATAAATACATACTTGAAGTATTACTAATACATTATTTTATGCATGTGGGATGGAATAACAACTTCCCACCACTCTCAGTTAGGTCCTTCAAACAATGACATTATAGACTTAACCTTTAGAGTATCATGAGTCTTGATAGAATAAAAAATTCTTTCAACTTCTTCCGGCTGGATCATTGACTTAAGAGGACCCTAATAACCACTATAACATTAGGATAATGATCCAAAAAGTTCTAGATAAGATCTAAAAGCTATAAATACTCTAGATCAACCACTCAATTTGGATCCTAGGTATATTATTCAACTATAAATGACACTTATGAATGAAATGAAGGAATTCCTTGAAGATCAGTCTTGTTAAGAAAATTTGTATCTTCAATTGTATAAAATCATTGATATATATTTTTACATGATGAAACATAGTATTGGAAACTATATCATAAGATAAAACCAAAGGAAGAAAACAAGAACAAAAAAATAATTCAAACATAGCCACCGACCACTTTTATTAAAACATTTCTTCTTTAAAATATATATGTTTTTTCTATTTGTAAAACATTTAACTTTTCGTTCAAAATTTAACTACTTTATATGAATTCAACACAATTTTAAATCTCTTACAATCTCATATAATTCCTTACATGGTTTCAAAACATTATTCCTAAATTTAAAATTTTAACTAATTAGCCTTTTAAATATATCACAAGTCCCAAAACAATTCATAAAATATTCCATTAAAAACATTATATAAGAAACTATAAAAATAAAAATTTCAAACAAAATATTTTGTAAAATAGACATATTTGTAATTGATAACATTTTTCAAATTAATAAAACCAAAAATATTTTAAAATAAGAATGTGTATTTCCAATGGATTTAAAACTTTTAACAAAATTATTAAACTAAAATAACCAAACAGTAGTTTGAACTAAACTACACACATTACTGATCATCGAAAAAACCCTCAAAACTCACTAAATATATATGAGAATAGTTTCAGAAGAAAACTAACATGGAAAAAATTTTGTGTTAAAATGGAAATATTAATTTCTTGGTTTCAAGGTATGAAAAAAACATGAACTAACCACAAAACAAACCATGGAATGGAATCCATATCAACCACACATATTCCTCAAGTTTTACCAGACCATAAAGGCATTGTATAGTTATGATCACCTCTCTATTAAAACCCAAAACTATAATAGATTAAAAAAAATAAATATAGTCTCATAAGGAATCTATGTATCATCAACATTAAGAAACAAATAACTCAAAATAAAGTCTCAAGTACCCAATATCCCTAGTATCTTAATTCTCATTGTGAAGGGTGTTGATGAAGAACCCATTTATGAATGAACATTGGAGTCTCAACATATTCTTAATCTCATATCTACCATTAATCACACCAATTAAATAACATAAGGGGTTTTTAAGAATTATTTGTTTATGAAAACCCCCCCATTTGATACCAATTGCAATGAAATGAACCAAAAAACCATCTGAAGTGGCATCTGAACCAATCCTCCATTAGAATGAAGGGCATTCCCGATCCTCATTAGATAGCCACAATCATTGGGGCATCATGAAAATATCCTTTTGGAATGATTTTACCCAAACCAAAGATAAAATGAATCAAATATAACAATAGTAGAATAAAAAATTTAAACAAATGAGTTAATAAAAATATTTATATAAGGAGATGATATGATGTAAACCTAAATAAGAATGTAAAAAAACTAGACTATCATAAGCTTTCTCCTAGTGGTCCATGACCACCAAAAATTTCCCAAGTCCCCTTCCATTTTCCATCCAATCATGGACCCACAAAAGTAAGATAAAGAGAACACGATCACCAACAATAGAAACATAAAGACTACAAACAACATGTGGTATATTAGGTGTGAGAAAAATATATCATATTTTGATCTCACCATGAAGTCTATTCAATTTCTCTACCAAGTAATTCAAATATTGTAGTTTAAAAAATAATAATGAGAAAATGGGGTTTTTTATTATAAAGAATGTAGGTAAAACATGAATCATTTTAAAAATGGAAATAGAAATCCATAAAATACGATTGTGAGATAAATGTTGTATAAACCAATATATATACCTTTTTATAATCCATTTATGAATATCAAGAGTAAAAAAAGTCAAAATTCATTTTTAATAAAATACATTTTTAAGAAATACTTGAAAATACCTTTAAAAACAATGGTCAACAATGCATAATGAATCAATAAATGGATAAAAGTATCATAGAATAACTAAATATAACATAGGATGATAAATGAATAAAGAAAGTACCTCATAGAAAAAAAATGGATATAATAAATGAATTCAAATGTTCCAACTCCAATTTCGAGTATCAAATGACCAGTCAAAGTCATATATCAATTATCAATGTCAAGTGTCAAGATCATATCTCATGGAAATTCTTAGATATGTTAGTGATACTACTAAATACCAGAAAAAAAACCATTAATGACTTCATAATCATGTTTTATCTTCCATGTACTCAAGTTTAACAACATGGAGCACACCTTCATCCTTAGAGCACATCACTATCATGAATCGATGTTCTCTAGGGAGACACTAGTCTAGTTATGATCCCATAAAAATGTAGAATTGGTATATAGTATCTCTAATAGCTGTCGGGGTTTCCCATGAGAATTCAAATAGTTGAGTGAGAGGAAAGAATCAAGGATCACAATGTATATCCAAAATAGAGTCATCATGAACTAACAGCATTCCACGATATACAAATTTCACATCGAACCTCACCCCAAAACTCCCTTAAATATTAAAACCACTAATTAGAAACCCTAAATAATGTGATTGAATCACCATTACTCAAGAAAAATAATAATATATAAGGGGTTTATCAGGATTTTTCACAACCAAATCATTTACTTCATAAAGATTCAAATATTATATTGTGGAAAAAATTTATAAAAAAATCCTTCACAAATTAAATAAACCACCACTTTGAACTATCCTTTTAAAAAGATAAATTCATGCATGTTTCTGTTAAAGACTATATAAAAGTACCAAATGATCGTTTTGGAAAAGGAAATGAAAATTCCAACCAATTATTTTAATGATTTAAAATACACTTTAAATCAACCATTACAAAACAAATAGTTTCATGTTATTATTTAAATCATTCCAAAACACATTTCTATAGTGCACACACAATAAACCATTTATAATTACATTTAAATAATCAACCAACTTTCATTAAAATGAGGCTTTGTACTTTGGAAACTAATCCCACCAAGATTAAAAAATAATCCAATTTAATTTAAAAATAGTAGATCAATTAGAAAGATGAAACCATATATGTAAAATAATATTTTCACCAAAAATAGTCAGTTATTATTCAAAACTAACAATTTATGCTTAACCACTTTTAAATATAATAGAAAATATTTCCAGAAACACATGAATAATAACAATAATAAAAAACATTGAAACACCTACTTGGAATATCCAGGATTGTAAGGACCCATCATTTTTCAAATTGTAGTTTAGTGAAGAAATTTGATTCTTTGCTTTCAGATTCTGTTTAGAGGGTAAAATGGCCTTTCTCCCCAAGAAGATGATATCAGATAATTTCTATGACTACTCTTCTGGTCCTATAATAGGGTTTTTACCCTAGGAAAGGAGTTTGGTAGAAGAGAGAGCCATTCAAATTTTGGTGTAATAGTTGATATTTAATATTTAGGAAATTAAATATTTAATCATTCATGTAGGTTAGTTTGACCATAACATTTGAATGTAGAATTTGAATAAGATTCTTGTATACACTATTTAGTTTGTAATAGCTATTTTTCTTAGCGGGGAAAAAAACTCGAGTTGGGCGTCAGTGTAAGCAGTTTCCCCATTTTCTTTTCTTTTCATTTATTCTTCTTCATTATTTTATTTTTATTTTCTCTTATTTCCTCCCTCTTCTTATGTACGCATCTCATGTGGCTCCTCCTATGACACTCGACCAATAGAGAGAAGAGGGAGTGGGAGAAAGAGATAGACATATAAGGGAATAGCGGTACCATCCTGGAGTTCTCAAAGCACTCGATTGATGTGCGGCAATCATGGATGGAAAAATAGAACAAAGATTTGATTGTTTCCAATCAAAGATATTAAAATTTTAATTTTTACCTAAAATATCTTTTATATTCATTGTTTTTTTAATTTTTAAAACCCATATGTGACTAGTTATGTCTTATTGAGGCTGAATTTACTATTTTTTAGGGTGAAACAGGAGATTAGGGGTGATGTGAGGGTCTTCCATTCAGGAAAACCTAACAACATGGATTGTAGTTCCTGGTGACATGCCATGTGTTCTTACCATTTAGGGAAGATGAAGATTAAGGAGTACACACCATTTATAGGGGTATACACATCGTGTACTAGTACTCATCCATGTATTCAAGTGCCTAAGCTTGGCTACCCATGTAGGGGTACATGTTCGTGTTTGGTATATGGCTAGACCTTGTGTGGGTAACACATCGTGAAAAAGTACATGTCCTATCCATGTATACGACCAATCCAGTTGAGAGACATGATAAGGTACACCATGTGGGATAAACATCGTGTACCCTCATTTCACACCATGTACCTAGGGAATTTACTTGTTGATGCATCACTTTGAGAGTACATTACATGTTCCCATGGGGACACACTGTGTAATTCCCCCTTGTAACCCTTTGAGGGTTTTCCATGTCTCTCACCCATGAGTCAGAAATAGACCCATGATTAATCCATTCTAAGTATCATTTCATCTAAATCGCAATGGTAAGACCTATGAGGTGTTTTGATATATCCTATGTATTGTTTCAGGCCATTTATGAACAAAGAGGTTCTTCCTCTAGTTGTTCTATTTAGTGTGTCTGGAGAGTGAGAGGTGTCCTAAGATGACCCATGATCTATTTCTTTTGACATATGCCTTGTCGATTTGATTTTTTGGACATCTCCTGTGTGAGATGTGACATTCTGTACTATGAGGTCATGAGACTAGTTGTTATCAAGGATCCCCTAGAGGATCCCTCCACTTATGTTTTGACATATAGGATCGTATATAGGATTCCTCTACCATCTATCAGTTTACCTAGGATCTCCTAAGGGATTCCTTTTTCTTATATGTTGATCTAAGGGTTCCATTATAGGAACCCATTACCTTGGTATTGTTCCAAGGATTCCTTGTAGAATTCATCTACTCCTTATGATTTCTAGAGGGTCCCTTAGAGGATGTCTTCACCTTCTATTGTTTTGAGGATCCTGTGTAGGATTCCTCCATATTCATGTCATTTGAGGATCCCATATAAAATTCCTATTTTACCCTTCCAGCTAAGGATCTCTTGTAAGATACATTTTCTTGTCTGTTTACCTTTGAGGATCCTAATTAGAATGCGTCTTCTATGTTTGACTTGAAAGACCTAGCAGGTGCCCATTTTTTCTCGGATCCTGACATAGTATGCCGGGTTTCGGTAGATATGGTAGAGGGTGTTGACTTATAACACATGAAAAACTTATAATCTCATGGGTATGTGGAAGTATTTTTGGGTTTGGGAATTCAACCACCCTCACACTTTGTTTATATACATTTCATTTTTATAGATGATGTGGTGATATTTAACAGATGTTCTTCCTTGTTGGATGTCATTGATCTTGATGTGAGGAATCTTTATTTATCTTGGGATTCCCATATATTCTTATTAGGATCTGTATTGCTTGTTGGGATTCTTAGACGTTCTCTTCTAGGATCTGTCCTCTAATCGCTGATATTTTTGGTGTTTACTTGTGTATATATAGGTACTACCAGATACATCTATATTGATCCTGGATGTGTATTGATTATTATGTTATCTGTATTTCTAGATGTGTCACCTAGAATATGGTTGTTTATCCGGATACTATGATACATGGGTATGGAACCCCAATAATTATACTCGTGGATGATTACACTCTCCTCAACTCATGGTCTATAGAGAATTGTTATGCTCTCCTTGACTAATGACTTATTTAAATTGATTGATAAATCAATTCCCGATTGTAGGAATTCCTTGGATAGACTCATAGGATGTTTTTATTCTATAGATTCCTTAGATGCAGATCATTGAATCTTGATGAGATAATGGACACCTTGGATTTAGTATTCTCCTTGGGTCTTGATTCTATGGGATTCCTTGGGCAATGCTACCCCTTGGATCTGACATATTTCAACTCACATAGGACTAGATTGGTATAGATGCTCCTAGGACTCCAACATATACCTTTATTGAGTTTCCATAATGATGTTATTGGGACTTGATTAGGATTCATTGATCTTATATACATTGGATTCATCCCATAGTGGTCTGACACTTAATTATACAAAGAGACTGTGATGGATGTTATACTTGTGATTACACGTCATAGGCCAATGTGGATGTCTTGTTCTTTATACCTTGGATCTGGCCCTTAGGGTATGACACATGATTACTCAAAATAGGTCATAGTTTTTTTCTATTAACATTACCAGATTTACCATCAATATATGTTATCCATTTCAGTGATTGGAGTTTATTATGAGTGAAACCAGGTGTATGACGAGTATCCCCCTATGGTGACATAGTTTGCTGAGAGACATTTTCAGTATTGGTCAATTTAGCTATAAGTTGATTGGGATTGCAAACCCATATATTGACTTAATTATACAGTGATTGATTGGAAGAATTTCTAACTCAATGCCCTTACATAGGATATCCAAACGATTAGGATTACTAACCCAAGGATCAAATTCTATTCGTTTTTATGTTTCTTATCTCACATACTCATGAATATTCATATTTATCTATATATGTATAGGTATGGGACTATATATGTATACGTATATAGATAAGGAAATATATGGTGGAACTTTCTCGATTGGTCAGAATCACAGACTCGGGGTTGGACTATGGTTCCACCTATTATCTTTATTGTCTTTTTAGTTGGGTCTCATCTAAGCTAAGCACGTTAATTTAGAATTCACTTTTAGAAGCATATTTTAAAGGTTTCATAGTGGGGTGGCCTAATGAGATTCTTTCTCAACCCTGAATGTGTACATCAAAGTATGTGTAGACATTATGTATTCTTTTTTAGGATGAGAACAATTTTCATGGTGGATAGGGCTGAGGCCCAATGTTTCATGTTCAAGATGGGTTTCTCGTGTGGTTCCTATAATCGAGATGGTGTAATTTGATTGTGTCTGGGTAATAGGTATGTGCCTTGGCTCAAAGATACTAGTAGATCCATGTACTTTTAATTTTAGTTTCTTTTTTACTTTTTAACTTTATGCTCAGCCCAGTGGGTGAGCAGTTTTGTACTGTATGTCATAGCTATTTTGGATTTTACATCATTTCATTTATAATTATAGAATTTTCTAGTTCATTTTACTTATTTATTCCTCACTCTATTTATTTACTACTATGTATGATACTTATTTATTTCTATTGTTCGCTTACATTGATATGAGGTCATAGTCTCCCCACTTTCACACCCTAGCTCTTCTCTTCTAATCAACAGCATCTAGCTTAAAGGTAGGTGCACTTGAGGCCTCCTAACCCACCGGATTGAAGCATCGGTTCAGTGGAATCTAGGTTGGGATGTTACAATGTGGTATTAGAAGCATGTTCTTTTCATATTCTTGAATATTTGGGATATAGTAGATATGGGTATTAGGAATGTGTCGTAACCTGTGATGGATATCAGATTGTTTCATTGGGAACACTTGTTCTGATATAAATTCCTAGTTTCTAGGGTTTGAGATTGCAATTTTTATTTGAGAAGTTACAATTTTATATGATTCTATCCTTGAGTAATGCACAGGGGGTGTGGTTGTTATTATTTATTATGGATCCCTAGCTCTTGGATATTGGAAAGAGGTTAGGGTTGGATTTTGACTCTTGGATAGAATGTAAATAGGTGTCCCATGCATCATATTTGGCATGTAGGATTCACATCATATAGGACTGGTAGTGTATGATTTGATATAGGACTGAGGACTATTCAATTGATCCTACATACATATAAAAATTTCCTTTTGATGGGTGGTTTTGTGGATCTATGTTGAGGCATTTTTATATGAGGTCGAAAACTTAGTCCTCATGCATGGGAGGTGCAGTGACCAAAGTACATCATTATGGAACATGATTCCTTGATTTGTTACCCCATTTAGGGTTTAGTATCTCAGTTTCTGGTTACCTAGTCAGATCGTTGAGTACGATGATGATAGGTGCTAGAGATTTTCTTCTGAACTGGACCTCAAGGGGGTATTTTTGTATATGGATTCTCGATGAGTTCTAGTTCAGTTACTCTTCTACATTGTTATTGTGACATATAGGGAGTAGTTCCTTCTGAGGATTCTCGGTGAGGATCGGGCCCTCATAGTCCATGTTTTCAATTTTGAACCCTATTAGATTTTATGATCCTTAACTTATTCTAAGATGTTCAAGCATTTTGGGCTAGTTGGTTGGAGCTTGTGACCCAGTTGTGAGGATTTTTCTATAGGTCTAGGAGGGAGACCTAGAGGCCTTTAGATTGACTCTGGTCCTTGTAGTTCGATGACTGTTTTGTTTAATGATACCCTATGTGAGAGGTTTCCATATTTTTATTCATTTTTTAGTGATCTTGTGTTGCACTCATTTTGAGATCAAAGCATGATAGGTCATCATATTTTGATTAATAGGCATGTTCATGCCTTCGGCTTTTGGTAAGAACCATGGGTGCGTGTATTTCCAAACTGTCTTCAATGGGCATGATTGTTTGGGTTACTATCTTGGTCGACCATCGTTTCCCTATTTCTAATGTTTTTATATCATGGTTATATGCTCATGACTGGGATGACACCAGTTGATGTTGGTTGTGGAATAGATCATGGAATAGGTGAGGTGATAGATCTTGAAGAAAAGATCCAAGGGATCTTCTAGCTTAATGAAACTGACATGTCTTGTAGCATGGTCATCACAACATTATAAGGGAACACTCAATGTTGTATGAGTTGGGTGATAAGGATACACGTTGGTTGTGCATGGTATCAATTGAATCTTAATCAGTGAGTGGTATTTTGTGAGTCAAAGACTGATGTTTACAGGACTCATCATGGGATATATTTCTCAGGATTTGTGGTTAAGTGAGGAATGTCCCAGTGTGGTAGAGGTGACATCAGGATTAAATCATGTACCATAAGATGATTGACCTATGGAAAAATCCTTATCATGTTTTGATAGCATGTGAGCATAGATCAAAGGGAGTTTTTCACGCCCTTTTTTAAGAATATTAGTATAATCCTGTTAGAGAGAGTCATGCTTTATCTTGATTCATCTTGAGTATGATGAGATAGCAACATCCCAACACTGAGCTTGTATTCCATTCAAATGTTCTTCCCTATTTGCGGAAGGGAACCTCTTGTGGTTGTGCCCTAGGAGTGTTCTAAGGTAATACATATGTTGGGGAGTGCACCATTTTTGGTTTAAGGGAGGTGACCCTCATTTTAGTTAAACTTTGTTGTTTTCCAAGCAATTTTGATTTTTAAATTTTCTTATGAGATGAAGATAAGCGTATTGTTATGGTGGGGAGTACCAGATCAGTCGTAGTTAAACATATTCCATATAGGAGGAAGTTTTTAATTCTTTGAGGATGGTTGTTAGATAGTCTAGATAACTTGGTTGTAAATATTCCCGAGTTGAGGGCATTCCTTCTAGTATTTTCACTAGGATTTATGGGGACGATAAGGTTTATGGTGGGGATTTTGTATTGACCTGTGTTTTTCTAGACTACAATTTTAACCTGAAATTCGAATTTTTACTTTCAGATTCCTATAAATGGGTCAAATGGTCTTTTCTCCTATTAGTTAATAGCATTTTTTGACCAGTCCAATGGTTTCTTAATAGGGTTTTTCCCACATATAGGAGTTTTTTTGATGAAAGATCCATTCTAATTCTGGTAGAATAATTAATATTTAATATTTAAGAAATTAAATATTTAATTTTTTTGAAGGTTCATCTAGACATAATGTCTAAATGGATAATCAGATTGAGATTGCATCTCTAACGTTGAGTTCAAGATGGGGAGTTTTTCTTATCTGAGATATAAAATATTGTTTTATGTCGAGGCCAGGCCAAGACCCCATTTCTTTTTGTTTCTTTTCTTTTATTTTCTTCTTTTTCATTCTTTTCTTTTTCTTTTCTGTTATTTCCTCCTCCTTATCATGTATTCCTCTCCAATGACTCCTACTATACTACTCAATTTAAAGAGAAATGATGTATAGGGAGAAAGATAGAGAGAGGTAATGGAAGAGGGTTACTGTCATGGAGCTCTCAACACACTGGATCAATGTGCAACAGCCGTGGATTGTGAAATCTAATGAAGCTTTGTTGGTTTCCTCACAATGTTAGGCTCATTTTACGTTTTTCGGCAAATCTCCATTATATTCATAATTTTTTGGTTTTGAGTCCCCTATATGATTGATTAAGGAATCATGAGTCCAGATCAAATGTTTTTTTGGTGAAATAGGAGTTTCAGAGTGATTTAAAGGTTTTCCGTTCAGGAAAACCTAAAAACACAAAGTGTAGTGCAAGGTGACACACTGTGTGTTCTTCTCATTTTAGAAATATGAAGTTTAAGGTGTAAACACCATGTACATGGGTGTACCTTCCATGTATTAGTACACATCTATGTATCCAAGTACCCAATACTGGTTACCCATGTAGGGGTACATGGTCTTGTAGAGTACGTGTCCAGACCCCAGGTGGGTAGCACGTTGTGTAAAAGAACACTGCCTGGCCAAGTATATGGCCAGGCTAGTTAATGTACACTAAAAGTTTCCCCATATGGGTTACATGTCCTTTTCCCACCTATAACTCCATATACCTAGGTTGATTACATGACTAGGCTGACAAAAGTACATGCCCATGTGGTTCTTTGGGATTACACATCGTTTACCCATGGGGACACGCTGTGTAATTCCCCCTTTTAACCCTTTGAGGTTTTTTTGTATTTTTTAATAGAAGTTGGAAATGAACCTATGATTAGTCCATTCTAAGTATCTTTTCATATAGATCCCAATGGTATGATCTATGATTTGTTTTCAGAACTCATGAGTGGAATTTCAAACCTTTCATGAATGGATAGGTTCATCCACCAGTTGTTTTATTTAGTGTCTCCGAAGAGTGATATTTGTTATGGGATGAGACATGATCTATCTCACTTGACCTATGTATTATAGCTTTTATTTTTAGGATGTCTCCCTTGAATGATTTTACCTGCTAGACTATGAGACCCTGATACCATTTGTTATCAAGGATCTACTGTAGGATCCCTCTGCTTAGGTTTTGACCTAAAGGATTTCATGTAGGATGCCTCTACCTTCTATTGGATTAACAAGGATCCCCTGAGGGACAAATTTTCTTATATTATGATCTAGGGGTTCTATTTTAGGAACCCTTCACCTAAGTATTGTTGCAATTATTACTTGTCGAATTCCTCTACTTATATGTTGTATGGAGGGTCCCCTAGAGTACACCTTCACCTTATGTTGTTCTGAGGATCCCATGTAGGATTCCCCTATATAAATTCCATTATAAGATCTTTTGTATGATTCCTTATTTAACGTTCAAGATAATAATATCAATTAGTATGCCTTATCTTGTGTTTTTACCTTCAAGTATTCCAAGTAGCATGGCTCATCAGTGTTTCACTTGAGGGAGCTAATAAGTTTTCATTGATTCTCCAACCCTTAGATAGTACGTTGAGTTTGGGTAGATATGGTAGTGGGTGTCACCTTAGAACCCATGCAAAAATTATAAGCCCTCGGTGTTCTAGAAGTAATGTTCAGTTAGGTAGTTCATCCACCCTCACTCTTTCTTTATATACTTCAAATATTTACTGTATATGCAGCAATGTTTACTAGAGGTGATTTCTAGTTGTTGGCTATTGAGCCTAACATGAGGAATCTTTATTCCTTTTGGGATTCCTGGACATTCTTCCTAGGATCTATATTTCTTGTTGGGATACCTAGAGATGTTTTCCTACGATTCAGATTCTGATTCATGTTATTTATGGTGTTTACACGTGTACCCAAAGATACTACCTGGGATATAGCTATTGAGCCTATATGTATGTTATATATTATGTTATTGTGATGTCCAGAGGTGTCTCTTGGAATTTGGATGTTGATCTTACTACTATGATATATTGGTATGACACCATAGTAATTATACATTTGGATGATTATGATCTCCTAAGTGGTGAGGATTATTATTCTCTCCTCGAATTGTGTCATATAGAGGATAATGACACTGTCTTCATCTAATGACTTGTACGCCATGAGTCATACTTCGATTACCTGTTATTTGAATTCCTTGGACGAACTCATAGGATAGTTAATTCTAAACATTCCTTAAATGTTTCTCCATGGATATTGATATAGTAGTGGATGCCTTGGATTGAGTATTATCATTTGGACTTGATTCTAGGGGATTCATTTGGCCTTGTTTCCCCTTAGATCCAGTTTTCTTCGACTCATGTAGTACATGTTCGGTAGACATGCTCCAAGGACCCCAACTAGTTTCTTTACCAAGAATCCATTGAGATTCTCCTAGGAATCGACAAGAATTCATTGGTCTTTTAGACCTTGGATCCCACCCTTTGAGGTCTAAAACTTGATTATATGATCTGGTTGTGATGAATTTTATACTTGTCATTACACAATGTAGGCTGATGAGGATGCCTTGGTCTTTATAACTTGGATCTGTCCCTTGGGGTTTGACACATGATTACACATCATAGTCCCTAGTTAGTTACAGTTACTTTTATAGGATTGACCGTCAGTATATAGTATCCTTGTCAACATTCAGTATTGGACCCATACATTGTATTTCTATACGATCAGGATTATGGACTCAAACATCAAATGGTATTGGTTTTTATCTTTTTTATCTCACATACTCATGAATATTCATATTTATGTATATATGTATAGGTATGGAACTATACATGTATATGTATATAGATAAAGAAATTCATGGTGGCACTTTCCTATTTGGTCGGGATCATAGAACCAAGGTTCGACAACAGTCTCACATATTGGATTTACTATCTGTTTATTTGGGTCTCAGCTAGGCTAAACACATTTGTTTTTCATACACTTTCAGTATCATATTTTTTATGATTCTTGTCAGATTCCCTAATATGATTCTATCTCACCTCTGAATGTCCACCTTAGTGTGCATGTAGAACTAAATATTTTTGGTTTAGAATGAGTTTAATAGTAGATAGGGTTGAGGCCTAGAGTTTCATGTTTGTACAGGGCTACTTGTGTGGTTCATTTGATCAGGCTCGTGCAGTTCGACAGTGACTAGAGACCGGGTATGTGGTCTAGCTCAAAGTTAGTAGTACAGAAATATATTTTTTACTTTCAGTGTATTCTTTTACTTTAGAATTATATGGTTGGCCCGGTGGGTGATAAATGTTTTATTTCATGGAATAGTTGTTTGGGATTTTATAGCATTTAATTTATTATTATAGTATGTTCTAATTTATTTTATTTATATCTTATGGACTGTGTTTGTTTACTTCTATGTATGATACTTAGTTACTTATGTTGTTTTCTTAGATTGATATGAGGGAATAGTCTTCCCATTATCACACCCAAGGACCCCGCTACTATTCGGTATCCTCTAGCATATGGGGAGGCACACATGAGGCCTCATAACCCATCGGTTTGGAGTACCAGTTAAATGGAATCCATGATGGGATGTTATAGATATTAAACTAAAATTAATTTGAGATGATTCACCTCTGATGGTGAACACTGAATCCAGGAAGATAGATATCGTGAAAAGTGAGAACAGATCCTATAATAAAAAAAACCCAACAAAAAATTAGATTCAAATATTCCCAATAATTTCATAACCTCAAATAATAATGAATCAAGATAAAGTAGATAGATAAAATTCCAAGAGGATATAAACATATCGAAAGAGGATCACCACTTTTATTGGAACATTGATTAACAAAACTTTGAGGATGGGAGAGCCCAAATTGGAAAATAGATATTACAAGATTTATATTTTTCATGCTAGGTTTGAGGGAGATGATGGATAAAAAAATGGGGGTTCCATGGTGTAATTACAATGTTACCCCCTACAAAAATTCACATATAGAGGAACCATCATCTAGATAGTGGCTACTATAGAAATTCAATAGCCACTATCCATACCATATTCTAGTCTATGGAGAGCCATTGGTAACTTGGGAGATAAAAAAATTTAAGGTTCCACTTTACACCCCACCATCCATCTAGTGGCCCTCCGTTGTGAGCTAGTAGACAACTATAGCTTCATATGTTATTACTCCATGTACATAACAACTAAAAGTATATAGCTAATCCTATGACCCCTTCAGAAACACAAAAATAGTCACAAGGAGTGGTATATTGATGAAATTGATACCCAGATATGACAACTAGGTTCCACACTCATATCATCAACTTATATGCCCAATATATCTTTATTTGACTTTTCATAAATGAACTCACTAATAGAATTCCATGGCAATAGAAATAATTAGCTAGTTGTATTCCCATCAAGGGGAATAAGATATCAAATTCCAATCTTGATTTTAAAGGAAAAATCCTCTCACATTATTCATTATTAAAATATCACTTTTTATGCACCCAATGTACCCTACTTGTTTGGAATATATAGCATTATAGTTTTTTTTGTACATAAAATTACATGAATCATGAAATATATTAAAAATATTACTAAATTACAAGGATTGTTATACATTTCCACATATTCAAACATATAATAAAATGTATAAATGTTAATTTTTTACTGGCACTTCATGATCTCATAATCTTCTGCATGGAATATTCCCAAAAGAGTTCACTTTGGGAAAGTGTCAAAAAAAATTATGGGTCTCCACCCCATATAGCATGTATACTTTTTGTCCCAATAAATGATATAATCTTTAAATAAAACATGTATTTAATCATTCTATAAATGTGATTTTAGGATCTCATTATAGTTGGGAAGTACTACAAGCTTTTAGTGAGGCATGTACACTTAAAACATTATCACATACTGTGTCACATTATATAACAATCATGATGTGATAAAACGTTATTAATTCTACAAAAAAAGTATAAAATTAATCATAATTTAATTATAATTTGGATATAGGTAACCAACTCCAATAGACTTTCACATTCAATAGAGATAACTATTAACTACTTTCAAGCGTCAAGCTCTCACATGATGTCCATGTTGGAACCACTTTGTGTATAGGCTTGTATTTGTTGTCAATAGTTGTCAATGGAATATCAAAATGAAAGAGATCAAGAAGTACTCCAATAAAATGGAGGAATGGAAGCTCACAATGAAGTAGATCATGAAGTACTCAGATGAAGTAGAGGAGTAGTGATTCAGACGATTGTTGTGCTGATCGTAAGTTCAAAGAACATGTGTCAAAGGTGATACATTGTTTACAACAATGAAGAATGCGAGGAGTAATCCATCCAAGGATGATTAAAGAAGGATGGTGTTTTTGGATGAAGACCATGCAATTTCTCCTTATTGCATAAGGACCATGGGCTTTGATGAAGACCGTGATATTCCTCATTATTGCATGAGAACAATGGGTTTTGATGAAGACCATGCAATTACTCATGATTGCGTGAGAACCATGCTAGAGACTTCTTGACGGATTGAATCACATGGTTTGCATGAAGTTGATCATGACGGTTGATGAAGGAGGCAATGTGCCAATGCGTTGACTTATGAAATGGCCATGCACATCACACTGTCATAGAAGATGATGGTACTAAAGCTGTTCTTTCAAAGAATACATATCACAATGGTGGAGTTTGTGATAAAAGCAAAAGAGTTGCTGAAGGATACAGATCACCAAGAGGAAGAGTTGTTGAGGTGATCGTGCTTGTCGACAAAGCAAACAAACGACATACAAATTTGTTGACAAAGGAGATTCCATGGTGACATGTCGAGTTCAAGAGTTGTGGTCAATGATCTATGGTTTATTCAAGAACATCGACAGAGGAATGGATGATCTGGAGGTGGTACAAAAAGAGCATATACAAGGTGGCGCCATTTTCCAGTGTTTGCCAAATTTCAGGGCCTCAAAATCAACAAATGAAGAAGAGTGATTTTGGAAAAGGGACTTGCGTGCCATACTCTTGGAGGATAAAAGACTTGCGCGCCATATGTTTTTGAGGATCAGAACATCGAAATTTGGATAAGGAAATAAGGTCGCGCAAGTATTGGCTGGGTCGCGCAAGTGAGTTGCGCGACAGACGTTACTGGAGACAAGGCTTGCGCGTCGATGGATGACTTGCGCGCCGCCGCGCAGGGGGTCCAGTTTGCCTATAAATACTGGACCACCCTTCCTCATTTCTCACGGAGCTAAAGACTTTGAGATTTTTCGAGCTCTCGTCGCGCAGGTGGTTGAACCGCGCAAGTGGTAGTTGGGTTGCGCAAGTAGAGGTTGCGCGCCGACTGATGGTTGAGTGCCCCAGGTGATTTGGGCAAGGAAGGAAGTGAGTCACGCAGGTTTGAAGTTCAAGAAGGCAGTGTCGCGCAGGTGCTTCAGTGACACTTGCGCGCCAGTTTAGACTTGCGCGCCTGAGACTTGCGCGCCGCTGGGAGGCTTGCACGCCGGGCTTGAAAAGGAGACCCAGACACTGTTGAAGCACGCCCGCCTTTCTGGAGTTGCACAAGAGCTAATGATTGCCTGATACTTTCGGTGCAAAGCGAGGTTGAAGAAGAAATATAAATGATACATGCATGATCTCATGCATACATGGAGAACTGATTCTGACAACGCTGAGTAAGATGAGCTTCATTATGTAAGCAGTCACATCAGTGATTGTGATTCAGGCAAACGAAGACAAGGGGATCTAGTGCATTCATTCATTGCGCTAAAGAAGAAGGATTGAACTAAAATGAGCATCGAATCTGAACCCTGATGAAAGCAAAGTCTCATGCTGAACAGGAGACAAAGAACATCAATGCACATTTATTGAAGAGACCTTCACGTCTATAAACTGAGTGGGACTTCACCAACGGCAGTGAGCCAGGGGGAGTCAATGGGAGTGACCCGAGGGATGCAGTGAGCTATCCCTAAACAATTGTAAAGGCAGTGAGCCTGGGACAGAGTGTCTGTACCCGAACATTTGTATCCGCAGCTAGTGAAGCATAGTGGATTTAGGTACGACCGGCAACCTGTCGGCGTATAATCCTTGGGCGTAGCCCTTAGTGGTGAACCAAGTAAAAATAGTTGTGTCATCTGTCTCTTCATGTGAATGTTTAATTGCTGATCATATCCATCATACAGGTTTAAGTAGTTCCTACCAACGTGGGAACAAGATCCACAACTTTAAGAAGAAGAAGTTGCCACCCTGATTCACCCCTCCCCTCTCAGGGTGTCCCGGGGTCCTACAAGTGCTATCAGAGGTAGGTTAACGTATGTTGGATATTCTCCAGTAATTCTATTGAGAAGAGGATTTGAGTTTCTTTCCTAGAGTCAACAATGAAGAGCAGTCTTGATAATGACGCAGTCATTTCTGAGCAGAAATCTATATCCACCAAGACTTTGACAAATAGGAAAAAGAAAGAGAAGAAGATGATGAAGAAGTCCCCCACATCCAAAGAAGATGCAGTGTCTTGTTCTCCATGCCATTCCAATAATGAAGAAACATTAGGCTTGGAAAGTATCAAGCAGGTGGCTCAGAACTCATCCAGAGGAAAGGATGATACCCCTAATTAAAGCTTTCAGGAAAAACTCGGAACATATCTGCATGATATTCCAGAAGAAAGGGTTGCTATTATTTGTAGCCTATTTCAATCTATGCAGGATGAGATCAATCGATTAGAAAGGGAAGCTGACAATATGGAAAAGGGGTTGGAAAGAAAAGTTATGGAAAGTTTGAAGCTCAACAAACGGGTGAAAGTCTTTGAAGAAGAAGAGGAAGTCAATAAGACTTTAAAAGAAAGGATCCATGCACTTGAAGCTGAGCTGAAGAAGAGCAATGAAGTCAAGAGTTTTTGTTTGGAAGAAACTTCCATTAAATTCAGGGAACTTGACTCTTTGTTACAAAACAAGGTTGCGATGCATGAAGATGAGGTTGAAAGATTGAAGAAGACTTGTGAAGAGAAGATGATCGCGATTGAAGATCAGAAGATCATCCTCAATATTGAGGGTCAAAAATTGGAAGCCCAGTTGACCAAGATTGAGAACACACATATTGAGACTTCACAAAAGAATGAAATGAGTGATGCTTGCACTCAGTGTTCGTTGGAGGAGTCTAAAGCTGAAATGCCTCCAACATGTGATAAGAAGATTATGACAACTCTTGATTATCCACATCAAGAATCAGTTGCTGCTGGTACTCAATGCTCACTGGAGGATTCTATTGTCAAAAGACCTCCAACATGTGATAAGAAGATCATGACTTCACTCTTTGATCTATCACAAGCAACTGAGAAAGTGAAGGTACCATCCAAACCATCTTGTACTCATATTTCTAAATACACTCCTACAATCAGTGCATGTGGGAAGAAAAGTTCTAAACAAGTATGGATGGGGAAAGGTGAGAAGAAGAAACCTACCACCACGGCTAGGGCGGATGGGAAGAAAAAGGAGGAAGTGGGTTCCTCAAATAGAGGACAAAAGATTAAGCAGATGGCCCAACAACTTAATACAGAAGACACAAAGAAGAAAAGATTTGTGGGTCAATGTTGGTGCTGCAACAGATTTGGGCACTGTGCATTGGATTGTCTTTATAATCCCTTACATGGAAAAGCACAGAGAATGCCTATATCAAAGAGAAGGAAGCCAGAGAAAAAGAAGCAACATCAGCAGGTCCAGAAGCATCTGTTTACTGCAAACAGATTTGGAATTCTTGATAACATCTGTGATGTATGCAACGGCAGTGGTCACAAAGCAGGCACATGTCCATATCAACATGCTTTCACTGTTGAAAAGACAAGAATTCCTCTGATGTCGTCAAAGAATGAAGCAGCTACCTTGGGGAGAAATCAGAAGAATGTTGTGAACACACACTTCCCCAAGAAGATCTCAAGTAGGGAAGCTGAGAAGACCCAGGATTTTAGATCCATGAAATTGAAGGGTCATTCATCCAAAAGAAACACTAAGTGGGATGAATCTCGGATGAACCCATGTGGAAGATCTAAACCAGCTGCAAAAGTTCCAAATGACATATTGGTCATCTGGCCAGAAGATTTGAAACGAATGAGGAAACTTGAAGATGAAAAGGCCAGGGCTGGTGATAAAGGAAAAGGAAAACTTTCACATGATGAAGACACGGTGCTTGGGAGATTGCAAACAAAGAGAAGCACTCGTGTCAAAGAAGTTCTGTGTGAGAGATGCAAGAAGTCTGGTCACATTGCAAAAGTTTGTCTAACCTTAATACCAGAGCAAGAGGCAGTCCTTAAGAGGAGTAAGAATGTATCATTCATGATGGCTGCTAAGCAGAACAATTCTTCACACAAAGCATAAGAGAATGTGAACAGAGCCATGCCACACCGACAGATGTCAGAACATATATTCAAATGTGCAGGCATGAAGACTGGAGTGAACAAAGGAACTTGGTTGAGAAAAGAACCTCAACCAAGAATGTCTTCGTGATGAAGCAAGAAAGAACCACCTTATTCCCGTAAACATTTGTGAATTGTATTTGTGCTAATAATGCAGGGAATTGAAGGTGAAACATACTCTCAGGGGGAGAACCTGAGAAGTAGTGAATGCTGTCAACTCTTGATAGCCAAGCTGAAGAAGTTTCCATCCTTAGTGGATTCTTCAATTGATATTCAAAGATTATGATGATGAAGGATCACTCTTGATGAAGATGATGAGGAGTGTTTCCCTTGCGGGGGAGAAGAATGAAGAAGCTTCCATAATCATTGTTTCAATCAATATCAACTCCAGCTGGACTCAAAAGTAGTTACTCTGTGAATTTCTTGAAAAACACGCCAATGGAGAAGGTATGTCATTTCTCAATCACTATCCCTTGGTTACTCAGATCAAAGATTATTTTACAAAGGGGGAGTAACTGAATTGATCAGTTACATAAAGAGAATGGAAGTGCCCCAAGGTCACTTATCCTGCCGATTGCACTTCAATGTTTTTGATCTATTCGCTGATGTGAGTGCAGGAGTTTCAGGTTGATTATTCCCTATCATAGTTGAACTTCTTCTACCTAGAATTAAAGTGGTAAACCCTTTAAGACAAGATACATGTGTTATCATCTCATGTTGGTATCATGATCTGTGGATAATGGACAACCTTGTTGACTTAATAAAATCCTCTTGTTTTCTACATCGAGCATTGCTCAAGTAGACTTTGAGTGAAATGGTTAATGAAACATTGCTTAAGTGTGGATTGATACCCTCCCTACCATATGCTTTGTATTTCTTGTCAATAAGGGGGAGAGAAAGTGAAATGAAAAGAAATGCTGATTTGCTGAGAAGATTCTCATTTTGACATTGACAAATTCATTTCAGAAGATGCATAAGGTATTGACAACAAAATACAAAGGGGGAGATTGTTGGAACCACTTTGTGTATAGGCTTGTATTTGTTGTCAATAGTTGTCAATGGAATATCAAAATGAAAGAGATCAAGAAGTACTCCAATAAAATGGAGGAATGGAAGCTCACAATGAAGTAGATCATGAAGTACTCCGATGAAGTAGAGGAGTAGTGATTCAGACGATTGTTGTGCTGATCGTAAGTTCAAAGAACATGTGTCAAAGGTGATACATTGTTTACAACAATGAAGAATGTGAGGAGTAATCCATCCAAGGATGATTAAAGAAGGATGGTGTTTTTGGATGAAGACCATGCAATTTCTCCTTATTGCATAAGGACCATGGGCTTTGATGAAGACCGTGCTATTCCTCATTATTGCATGAGAACAATGGGTTTTGATGAAGACCATGCAATTACTCATGATTGCGTGAGAACCATGCTAGAGACTTCTTGACGGATTGAATCACATGGTTTGCATGAAGTTGATCATGACGGTTGATGAAGGAGGCAATGTGCCAATGCGTTGACTTATGAAATGGCCATGCACATCACACTGTCATAGAAGATGATGGTACTAAAGCTGTTCTTTCAAAGAATACATATCACAATGGTGGAGTTTGTGATAAAAGCAAAAGAGTTGCTGAAGGATACAGATCACCAAGAGGAAGTGTTGTTGAGGTGATCGTGCTTGTCGACAAAGCAAACAAACGACATACAAATTTGTTGACAAAGGAGATTCCATGGTGACATGTCGAGTTCAAGAGTTGTGGTCAATGATCTATGGTTTATTCAAGAACATCGACAGAGGAATGGATGATCTGGAGGCGGTACAAAAAGAGCATATACAAGGTGGCTCCGTTTTCCAGTGTTTGCCAAATTTCAGGGCCTCAAAATCAACAAATGAAGAAGAGTGATTTTGGCAAAGGGACTTGCGCGCCATACTCTTGGAGGATAAAAGACTTGCGCGCCATATGTTTTTGAGGATCAGAACATCAAAATTTGGATAAGTAAATAAGGTCGCGCAAGTATTGGTTGGGTCGCACAAGTGAGTTGCGCGACAGACGTTACTGGAGACAAGGCTTGCGCGCCGATGGATGACTTGCGCGCCGCCGCGCAGGGGGACCAGTTTGCCTATAAATACTGGACCACCCCTCCTCATTTCTCACGGAGCTCAAGACTTTGAGATTGTTCGAGCTCTCGTCGCGCAGGTGGTTGAACCGCGCAAGTGGTAGTTGGGTCGCGCAAGTAGAGGTTGCGCGCCGACTGATGGTTGAGTGCCCCAGGTGATTTGGGCAAGGAAGGAAGTGAGTCACGCAGGTTTGAAGTTCAATAAGGCATTGTCGCACAGGTGCTTCAGTGACACTTGCGCGCCAGTTTAGACTTGCGCGCCTGAGACTTGCGCGCCGCCGGGAGGCTTGCGCGCCGGGCTTGAAAAGGAGACCCAGACACTGTTGAAGCACGCCCGCCTTTCTGGAGTTGCACAAGAGCTAATGATTTCCTGATACTTTCGGTGCAAAGCGAGGTTGAAGAAGAAATCTAAATGATACATGCATGATCTCATGCATACATGGAGAACTGATTCTGACAACGCCGAGTAAGATGAGCTTCATTATGTAAGCAGTCACATCAGTGATTGTGATTCAGGCAAACGAAGACAAGGGGATCTAGTGCATTCATTCATTGCGCTAAAGAAGAAGGATTGAACTAAAAGGAGCATCGAATCTGAACCCTGATGCAAGCAAAGTCTCATGCTGAACAGGAGACAAAGAACATCAATTCACATTTATTGAAGAGACCTTCACGTCTATAAACTGAGTGGGACTTCACCAACGGCAGTGAGCCAGGGGGAGTCAATGGGAGTGACCCGAGGGATGCAGTGAGCTATCCCTAAACAATTGTAAAGGCAGTGAGCCTGGGACAGAGTGTCTGTACCCGAACATTTGTATCCGCAGCTAGTGAAGCATAGTGGATTTAGGTACAACCGGCAACCTGTCGGCGTATACTCCTTGGACGTAGCCCTTAGTGGTGAACCAAGTAAAAATAGTTGTGTCATCTGTCTCTTCATGTGAATGTTTAATTGCTGATCATATCCATCATACAGGTTTAAGTAGTTCCTACCAACGTGGGAACAAGATCCACAACTTTAAGAAGAAGAAGTTGCCACCCTGATTCACCCCTCCCCTCTCAGGGTGTCCCGGGGTCCTACAGTCCACACTTCTGCTGAGATAATACTTTAGTTAAGGGGACTTCCACGTTTTCCCCCATGGAAACTCTACTCATTTTGAATTCAAAACTTTGATAAAAACCCATCAATAGGTGATATTTTTGGATCATTTTATTCAAATATTTATATGAACTTTTCTCCTTTTTGAGATCCACCATTGCAATATTATCACAATATAATGTGATTATAAATCAATTCTTATGCATCACATAAAGATCTTGGATGATTTTCTGAATCCAAATTTCTTATTTGGATGAATCATTATATACTTTAAATGTAAACTAGAATCATTATATCATCTGATTACATGATCATTTTCACCTCCACAAACTAATAACATATCTTTAGTATGACTCAGAAACTTAAGCATAGTCTTAATAATAGACTAGTTTCATTCTCTTATATCAACTTCATACCTAACTACCATGATCATGTCATAAGGAACATAAATCCAAGTACGTAATATGGAATACATGATAGATCTTATTATATATGAATATGGTATTCTACTAATTCTCTCACTCTATCTCCGATTTTTTATGAGGAAATATTTTCTTAAATGGATATATAATATGTGAAATTAAAACCAATCCTCTCTTTACTTTTTCCATAATAAATCTCTTTAGTATATATTTAATGTATGTAAAATATTTATTTTAAGCATACTTTTGGATTTATCATGAATAGACATGATTCCAAGAATATACACTAGTTTATCGAGGTCCTTCTTGGATAAAGACTTGTTTAACTAGTATTTTACTAGATGTAAGAATGGTATTTCATTTCCAATAAATAATATTTCATCAAAATATACTACTAGGAATATAAACGCACTCCGACTAAAAATATTTTAAACATGTGGCTCACATTCATTCCTTATAAATCCAAAATCTCTTATGGATTCATTGAACTGAATGTTCCATTACCTAGACTATTTTTTAACTCACACATGGATCTGTAAAACTTTCATATCTTATTGGAATTTACTAGAGTATAAAACCATTTATTTTGTTTTTTATAGACAAATTCCTTGAGGTTATAATTAAAAAAAATATTTTTTAATCCATTTTCCAAATATCATAGTCATAATAAACTTGTATAGTAAATAGAATTCTTGTGGATTTAAAAATGGAAATTGGATAAAGGTTTTTAAAACAACCAAAATCATAGGGTTTTTAAACCCTTTATCCACTTGCCTTGCATTATAGGTATTTATTTTACCTTTCATATCCATGTTTTTCTCAAATACCCATTTTCAACCAATAGGTTTTACATCAACTATAGGATTGACCAAAACCCATACATAGTTATGATATATGGAATTTATTTCAAAATTCATGGTTTCTTTTTTTATTATATCATCTGACCTCTTTACTATATCCTTGTAAGAAAGAGGATAAATTTTTCAAGAAATAATGATTCACTATCCTCATTTACTAGAAAAACATTTCTTTCTAGTTCAATCATCTCTTTAGTTCTCCTATGAAATATTTAGGTTTTAGGAATAACATCTTCCATGGGGAGTTGCATAATGTTTTCATATACCAACTCTTGTGTATCTTGAGAATCAACTTTATCAATGTCTATAATTCACCCAATATACATATCAATTTTTTCTACCTCCCATGAAATAAGGCATGTATTTCAATAATTACTGTATTTTCTAAGGGGTTTTATATATAGTATCCACTTATTTACATGGGGTGTTCTATAAATATACATGTCTTTCCCTAGTGTGTTAGTTTTTTTTCTAGTAGTGGACATGAAAAATGCCTCTGATCCCCACAAATGTATTTTTTACAACATTCATTTCCTTTAATAAATTATATTATATGTTATCCCATTTTACACTTTATTTGGTACTTGTTTTAGTGTGTATTTTGAAGTGGGTAATGCATATACCAAAAATGATGATGGAAGATTTTCATGAATCATCATTGACCTCATCATGTCATGCAATATATGGTTCCTCCTTCCACTTAAACTATTCCCCTATGGTAGATATGGTTTAGTGAGTTAAGATAAAATCTCATACCCCCATATTAAGTCAATAAACCCATGGTTAATATACCCTCCACCTTTATTAAATAAAATATTCTTTATCTTCATTCCAAGTGGATTACCACCTTCATTTTTTGAATTATTTTAATTACTCAAAGGACTATGACTTATAACTAATTAAGTAAACATATCCATATCTACTTAAATCATTAGTAGAAGTAATTAATTAATAATAACAACCTTTAGATTATTCTTGAAATTTTTCACACACATCAGTGTGTACTAGCTATGGAAGCTATGTAGTTGTTTCATATTTCCCACCAAATAGTGGTTTGGTCTTTTTATATGTAAACAAGAATGACATTTATTAAGTGGTTTTAGATTATAAGATTCTATTTAACTATATTGATAGATATTTTTCAAATGATTCTCTTTTATATGAAAAATATGATGATGTAATAGTACTATGTCAAATTATCCATGAATACTTGAATTATTATCAATTTCCAATACATATTTAAAAATTTAATACATAAAGATCATTTTTTGAAAGAGTTGTAAAATAGCATATATTATCTTTATAAAAGAAATGGATTTTATTTTTTAACAGGAAAATAAAACCATGTGTATCTAGGTAGGATATAAGAGTTATGTTATTGGTAGCAGTTGGTATAGAATAATAATATTATAAAACCAAGACCATCCCATTTTTCAAAGGAAGGTGGTAGTCTCCAGTGGCTATTGTAGCTAGCCTCGCACTATTGGTAGCCCATAAATCCACCTCTCCTCTAGAAAGATTCTAAAATATAATTGGTTCCTATATTTGAATACACGTATGAGCATCATAGGATGTATCTAAAATGCTATTTTTATATATAAATAGATTTATCTTTAAAAAAATGTACCTGATGTTTCCACATGCTTCTATAACCAGGTTTAGTTTTTTTTCAATGGCCCAGATTTCAAAATGGAAAAAATATTTTATCATCATCCTTTTTCTATATTTTGATCTTAAATTTCTTAGAAGGACATTTCTTGATATCCTTAGACTTCAAATGAGTCTTAGGCCCCTTTTCCTTATTCTTCCTCTTATTCACTATAAAGACTATATGTTTTTCATTCCTTATGTCCATGTACACATGGAAAATAAATATAAGGAGTTTTTAGAGAAAATTCTCATTATTCCACTTATTATAATTAATAATGAAAAGTGATAAGATCTTTATTAGTGTGTATGTAATGACATCTATACATATCTCATCAAGGATATTAAATTATAATATGTCTAAGAACACAATGTATCCAATCATCTTGACAACATGAGGTCAAACTGGCACCGGATCATTATGATATCTCATGATTAGTGCATTATAGATCTCATATCTCTATTTTATGACCTTGTCTTGATAAATATCACCAAGGTGAAGTGCGATACTCTACATATCCATATCCTCATGTTTCTTTATAACATAATTATAAAAAGGATGGTGGAATGAATCCTTGTACATCTGTGGTATCATCCAAATGTTTCATATAGATAGACAATTTTTCCTCACTAGCTTATTTGTTAGGTACCTCAATAATGAGGTTTTCTAGTGCATATAATTTTCATTCATGGTATAGTTTAATGTACAAAATCGTATACATTTCCTAGAAATTCGATCTGGTGAGAAGGTTATCCTTATCTTATATGGATAATAGTGATATAATTGCTATCATGTGGGTTATCATGTGTATAATAAATTGGAGTAGGTATTTAGTTCTTTATTTGGATTAATAAATTATACAATAAATTATTTTTAATTTATTAGTCTACCAATATTTAATTAAAACCCAATATACTTCACTATTGGTTTCAAATTATCATGTTTCGTATATTTTCTAGTGGAAAGGATCCTTATACCCATTTTCATAACCCAAGAGAGGGATCAGTCAGTTACATAAAGGTATGTCCCTAGGTGTAACATTCCAACAAAATTAAATCACATATCTTTGATCTATTTATAGGAGTCCCCAATAATGTAATCATGTGTTTGGATTTCCTCAAATCTTTGCCTCAAAATTTTTACCAAGTCTAGTGAAGGATACTTCTCTTATTGTAAAAATGTTAAAGTCGTCAAAAAACATCATATTAAACTCCTCATTAAATGTTAGTGTCCTAATGAGGAATTGATCAAACATTGTTATTTATTTATTATATTATAAATTCTGTAATCGAAGGATGTACTGACTAAATATTTTATTAGATAAATTTTTTTATTATGTGTAAAATTTATATTTTATTTTACTTCATGATTGTTAATATTAAGTGGATTTAGTTAAGTGATTAATCATTTCTAGTTAAAATTTACACATAATTTAATTTTATTTTAATTCCATATGGCATGATTGTTAAATAATTTATTTAATTATTTAAAGATCCATAAATAATTAACCATGAAACATACATAAATAAAATAAATAAAATATATTGACCATGAGATTCTATAATTGTTCTTTTATCTAGTGGATGATAAAAAACCCCTTGACCATAGGGAATTAACTCCTAGAAACATTCCTAGTTTGAGTTGTAGTATTCCACGTGTGCTCATTTATACCTTCTAGATTGGTTTCACCTCGGCATTGTACTTTAATTGTCTTATCTTGATTGGGATATCTATCCATTACATATTATTTTATTCACAAATAGGTAAGTGGAACTAAAGTATTAGTTAAGGGGGGTTTATATAAAATAAATCATGGTCATGCATGCCCATACATAATGATTAAAGAGGAATGATACAAATGACATTATTTTCTTTAATAAATTATTACAAGAACCACAAAATAATAATAAATTAAATAAACCAATCACATACAAAGTATGGTCTAAGATCATGATCAACCACATAAATGAAATTAATATACAAAATTACATTAGCTAGGAATCTCTCCAATTCATTATTTATTATTAAAATAAACATGCTTGAAGAAATTAAATTAACTAATGAATTACTTTTATATTAATGACCATCTAGAGAATCTTAGAAATACCCATAATTAATTGCAACATAGAAAACAAATGGATTGGATATATTTTAAAGATAATTACATAGAATTAATTGAGTACTTATTAATTCAAAAATTCATTGTTACATTTTCAACAAAATAGATGCTAACAATTTAATTATGTTTTTAATGCTGCATTTAATTATTATTTATGTAATTAATTATTTTCCTTACCAACTGATTACATAACATGTACTAGTGATCTAAACGCAATTTTTTTTTCTTATTTTTTGTTTTGGATAGATCCATGGGGACTAAATTTCTATCTCATTAAGGATACATGATGTGTACTAACAATCTACATGTCATGTGTTCTACTTTTTGTGTGTATGGATAACCTACCTATTAACTCGATGTGTTCTTTAAACTTGTATATTAATGAGTAACATAGTGTGTAAGCTATATATACACTATGTATATCATTAATGTTATAGCCTATCAGTATCATGTAGTGTAATCTTCTTATTGTCCACATGATTAGCGTGCATTTCACTATTAAATTATGTAGACTACATGACTTGTATTCTAGTTACAAGACATGTAGTTTGATTAGATATGTGTTATGTTAGCCCTATCAATACACAATGTGCATTAAATTTATTGTCTGTTATTTACTACATAGTGTTTTATGTATCTCACAACACATCCAAATGTAGTGAACTTAGGAACATGATGTGTAATTTTGGTCACATTTTTTGTATTTCGTTTTATCAGCCCGAATCTTCCTCAACTAATAATTTCATATCCTATCATTTTTAATATGTTATTAATCTATTTAAAATAGTGCAAAATTATTTTGAAGCATATTAATATTTTGAAAACATTTTATTTAAACTCAATATTAATGAATGAATAAACTTGATCTGAAAAACTAACAAAACTATATATAATAAATAAATGAATAATAAATTATTATAAGCTATTATATGACCACTCTGATACCATTTGAAGGGTATAAATATAGTGTACATTCCTATTTATCATAGACAACACAAATTTTGGTCACAATAGAAAAATAATCATTCATGCACAGGATGAAGAATTATCATGACCAAAGAAATTAATATAAAGATAAATTGAAAGGAACCCAAAACTAATAAGAGTGTATATTTTCATATATCATTTGTAATAAATTTATTTAATTGAAAAACTAGACTTCATTGAATTATTTATTTGTTTTCAATTATTAGGTGAAGACCTCTTCTCTTACTATCATTGAGTTAGAGGGATCAAGGATATATTCCCTCTAGCAGTGATCCAAATTTGTTTCGCAACCCTTCGATCATCATCACAGAATCCTCTATGTGCTAGAGCGGAAGATTATAACACTTACGATGATCACAGTTGATCATAACCAAATCCTTCAATGTGATAATGATTTTCTCTAGTGGAGGAGAAAGTTTTTGCATTTTTTAGAGAATTCATGGTGTAATATCGATAGGGCATGATATAATACTCCTAGAATACATTATTAAAAATGATAGAATGTGTCTAGGGTTTCAAAAATATCATAACTGGGTTTTGAAGTACCCAGATCAGTGTGAATCACTGAGAGGGGGAGGGGGTGAATCAGTGATCCCTTAAAACTTTTTACTAATTGATTCCTTATCAATTAAACCTCTATGGCTTGTTAAGCCCTCGATCCACTCTTCTTATGTCTCTCAACCTTTCCCGGATAATGCAGTAAATGTAAAGGCACATGACACAAGGATTTACAAGGTTCGGCACCAAAGGCCTACATCCTTTCCATGCTCTCCCAGCATGGATTCTCCCATTATAATCGGTTAGTATTACAATGGTCGATACAGAGTCCCACTGTATCTCTCCTGAGTCCCACAGGAGGGTCTTTATACTGCGTCCCACAGTGTTACCAGAGTCCCACTGGCCTGCTCCAGAATCCCACTGAAGACTTCTTCTCCCTGAGTCCCACAGGGTCTTCTCCTGGCTCCTCGAGTCACACGAGTAGCTCTTCTTCTCTTTAAGCTTCTTTAAGTAACTTCAGCAGTCTGGGATAAAGACTGCTGGCCTTGCTCTTCTCTTCTGATCACTTGTGGTTGATCAGGGATTCTCGTCTAGCTCAGGCTTTATCTCCTTCTTCAGGATGACCTGGCTTCTCTCTTCAAGAATCTTCAACAGCCTCTAAAAGGTATGTTGGTCTTGCTCAGCTACTTCTGATCACTTCACTTGATCTGGCTCTTCTCAATTACTGAATACTCAGACAACTGATATCTCTCCTTTCAATCTGGCTCAGTCTCACTTCAACTTCACTTCATGCACTGAGTGCATGGAAACTCTGAATCTTCATGCACTGACTGCATGGCCTTCTCAAATCTCTTCAAGAACTCCTGGTCTTGGTCAACTCAAATGCACACTCACTGATTTGAACTTTGATTACGTGCGCATGTGCATGCATGCATGCATGCACTTCTCCTTTCCTCTTCTTGGTGCAGTAGACCCACAAAGGGTGTAGTCACTTTAAGCACACACCTTCACTGAACTTCACACACTTTATCCAATTTGTTTACACACATAAATTGTGTGTTCTACTTGAGTGTGGGTCTTGTTCTTCTTCAAAGTGTGCACAATGTTTTTGCACACACTAAGGTTCGGCCTATTTGTCTTTTTGCACACAAACTTTGTTTTTCACTTTTGCACACACTTGAGCTTGGCCTTTCACTTCTTCTTGCACACACACAAAGTGTTCTTTAATTTGTTCTTTCAATGTGTGCACCCATATAAGGGCTACGGCCTTCTTCTTCAAATTGCACACAAGGCACTAAGGCCTCGGCCTCTTCTTGTCTAGCACACACAACTTGTTCTTTCTTCCTCTTGCACACACACACAAAATGTGTTCTTCTTTGTTGTGGCCTACACTCCTTTTGAACACACCCAGGGCTACGGCCTTCTTTTCACACACAAGGTGCAAGCCTCGGGTTCTCCTTGCACACACACAAAAGATGTGTTCTTACTCCACCCGAACTCCTACTCAAGGGAGGGCACGCAAGGTGCAGCAAACTCCACACTTCAACCGCGCAAGGGTGCTTGGTGCAAGGCAGCGCGCAGGGTGCCTGAGTAACCTATGTCGCGGGCACAAGGGCCGCGCAAGGCCTCGGGTGCAAGGCACCTCGGGCTTAAACCGTGGGCGCGCAAGATGTTGCGGCCACGGGTCTTCCTGTCACACAAGGGAGGCGCGCAGGGGACCTCTCAAATCTTCTTTCGCGCAAGAGGTGCGCAAAAGGAACCTCGCGGAGCAAGGGATGCTCCGGGCTTCACTGTCGCGCAAGTGTGCACGCAGGGCTTTGACTTCGTGAGGCACAGAGTGCTTCTCACGGGACTTCTTTCTTCAAAAACTCACCAAGCACAATGAGAGCCTCGAGCTCTCCTTATATAGGCAGACGAATGCCTTTGATCATCCGCGTGTTAAATCTTGAATCACCGAAGATTTCGGATCTTCAAAATCTTTCCAAAGTTTTGCGTTTTCTCTTCGGTGCACGCGGGTTCTTTTTATTATTTATTTTTCCTCCACGTGCATGCGACTTAGAACGCATGCACGGCCCTTCGGTTAAGGATAATCCATGCAAACCATAAAACACACAAGGCCTCGCACCTTCGGTTTGCTTCGGCCTTCTTCGAAATTTTCCATACGTTGCATGCATGTATATTTTTATACATGAATCTGTTCAGTAGGTCTAGACGAGCTCAATGGAGCCTTTGGCTTCGGCAATGGTGGTCGGGAACTTGAAATAGGTCGTCGGATGGCCTCTGGTTCGTCGGCGGCTCGCGGGTGGCTTCGGGGTGTCCTCGGCTCGAGCTCGAGGTGGAAGACGAGCCACGGCCGTTGGATCAGGTGTTTGAATATCCTCGGATGGCCGCGATCAGGAGATCTCGCGCGGGATGTGATGAGCGGCTGTGATCAGCCGCGCGATTGGATGAGCGGCCAGGATCTCTTCCACGGGAAAAATCCGCGTCCCACATCGAAACCTCTCGTGGTTTTTGCGCGGTTTATTACCCAGGAGCTGCCTCAACCCCCCGATTGAACTTCTAACCTCCACGGTGCCGCCCCGCACCGTGTTCTCCCTGCGGGCGCGCTCTGCGCCCACTCATGCCTCCTGCGGGCGCGCTCCTAGCGCCCACTATGCATCCTCCGGGTGCGCTCTGGCGCCCATGCTGCGCAGGCCTGATCCCCTGCGTGGCCCGGGGCTTACACACGGCCCCCCTGCCTCTCGGGCTGGCCACATGGGATCCCCCCTTGGGCGTGGCGCCTTAGGCCCACATGTGCCTTGGGGGTTGAACCCTTAAGGCTGGCTTGAGATGGCTAATTTTTTGTTTGAGGAAACACTTAGGACTTTGTTTAAAAACAAAGTAACCAAGTGAAAATGCCAAATGCCACTCCAAGCCATTCTTCTTCTCATCTCTATTCTTCTTCTTCTTCTTAAGAATTCCTCCATTTCTTCTCCTCACATGATCTTCACTTAGGATATGGAATTCAAAAGGTTCATCATCATCAACCGAGCTCCTGAATCAAATATTTCTTCAATAAACTTCATTGATCTAATCAGAGATCAATTGGAACATCTTCTGATTCACATGCACTAAGTGATAGTGCATGGACTCTTTAGCTCACTTCATCCACTTATGACTTGTGGATGGATCTTCTTCAACTCCTCATGCATTGTCACTACAATGCATGGTCTTCTATCATTGTTGTGACTTTGTATCATCAGGATACAAGTTCTTAGAACTTAAAGACCAGTTCAACAATCGTCAGATATTACTAGAGAATGTTTCAACCACATCTCCTATGCCACTTAGTGAATCTCCTAAGTGACATGCATCTTAGTACTATGGTCATCATCTCTTCATCACCAACACCATCACAACCTTTTTCATTCACATCTTGACATTCCTTGACTTCCATTCATTCCAAGACAACCTCATGCCTCATTGACAACAAATGCAACACTGTGCACTTCAATCTCCCCCTTTGTATTTGTTGTCAATACACTTCTTCAGCACATATGAATGGGTCAATATGTGTGCCAATATTTTCTCCCCCTTATTGGCAATCAAATGCAAAGGTGTGGTGTGGTTCTCTTTCAAAAATCACTTCCTCCCTTCGAATAGCATTTTCTTTAAAATCACTAAGAGAGGGATGATGTCACATGTTCTCTTTAGCAAAGAACCATTAGTAAATCAACTCTAAGTCTACTTGGGCTAACCCGGTGTAGAAAACAAGAGTGATATGACCAAGGAATTCAAAGCTGTCCATAATTCTCTACACATGTGAGATCATGCTTAGGGGTTTGAAATTTTTCAGATATAACAATGAATTTGCTAAATCCTGCACAACTTCACAAAACTCATTAGAAAGTTCAGGTGCAAAGATAAAGCTCCCCCTTTCATCCATTTGACTTCAATCAATACTCCCCCTTAATTGTCATGATGAATACAATTAAGAAACAAGGGATGAAAGTGTGATTGGAATACCTTCACTTTTCTCAAGATGGTATTAAATCTTAGAATCCCATCTTCTCCAGATTGGCTCCCCCTCAAGGGGTGCACTCCATTCTGTCCAAACCATCCTCCAGCTGAGAATGATCATCATCTTCAATTCCCTGCAATGTTAGCACATGTAAATACCAGAAGTATTAGGGAATAAGATGGAACCTCCTTGGTTCATCAATGTGAACAACAAGGTTGAGAAGATTCTCTCAACCGAGATGCCCCATTTTCACCATTCTTTACACTTGCACATTTGATCTTCATTGATGATTGTGCTGGTGTGGTTCTCAAAACATCTTCATGTGAAACCTTCTTCTTCCCTTTTGCTTTAGAAATTGCCAGAGCTTCATCTTCAACTCTTTGTAGTTCTCTGGCAAGTTGCAACTGATGTGGCCATATGACAAGTAAATCATTTGGAAGAGTGGCCTCAGTTTTGGAAGTTCCACATGGTTATTTGGATGCTGCTTAGCTACCTATCTTAGGCAACTTATTTTCAATCAATCCCTTCTTCTTCTGGATTGATTGTCTTCTGGAGTTCAGTCTGCTTCTATTTAGTTCCATGGCTTGTTCACAAAGATCCATGGTGTGTCCTTTCTTTCCACGGTAGAAGCATTTCTTCGTGGTCCTTCTGGATGCATCACCCTTCTTGAATTTAGACTCCAAGGACTTCTTTTCCTCTGACAAAATCTTCTTGGGAGCATCTTCCACTTTCTTCTGCTTTCTTCCCAAGGATTCTTTCTGAGCCAGGTTCTGTGATCTTTTCTTCTTTTGAGCTCTGGATACAGTTGGAGACTGACATGTATCTTTTTGACCAATTTTGCAATCATCCCAGATGTTGTCAAGTAATCCAAATCTATTTGCAGTAAACAGATGTCTCTGGACCTGTGGATGTTGCTTCTTTTCTTCTGGCTTGCTCCCCCTTGGCATGGGCTTCCTTTGTGCTTTGACATTCAGTGGATTGTACCAACAATCCTTTGCACAGTGCCCATACTTATTACAACACCAACATTGACCCACAAATCTTGACTTCTTCAGTCCTTCTGATTGTTGGGTACTTGTCTTGAATTGTTGTGCTGCTTTAGGAGAGCTTTCTTTCTTCATTGTCTTTATCCATACTTGTTTGGAATTATTCTTCCATCCTGCACTTTTTGTGGAAACACAATTAGAAGCATTAGTACAAGATGGGATGGATGGTACCTTCTTTTTAGAAGATGTTTCCCTTTCATTAAAGGATTTATTTCTTTTAGAATCATCCTTCTCAAAGCATACTTGAGTAGCAACATTTCTACTTTCAGCTGACTGGGAGGATTCAGCTTTGGGTGATTGCATATTTTTCAATATCACCTCCAGTTCTAAGTATTTCATGTTGAGGGAGTTCTTCTCATCCTCAACAGTTCTTAGCTTTCCTTCCCAATTCTCCACCAGTTGTTTCATCTGGTCTTCATGCACCTTCTTCAATTCTTGCAATGAATTGTCTAGCTCCTTCACCATTTTGACTTTGTCTTCATGTTGAGCATCTTCAACAACCATTGATACTCTATGCCTCTTTTCCTGTGCATGGAAAACATCTTTGACCAATATCATAAAGAATTCTTTCTCAGAAAGGCTTCTTTGCAATTCTTCAGTAGTGTCTTCATATCATTCATTGCAAAGGGAAACAGTTTCATCTTTAGCCTTCACCAGCTTTCTGAGAGTGTTGGTTATGCCAACCCTTTTAGCCAATTGGACTTCCAGAGAATTGGCTTCATCTTCTAGCTGTAATTTTTCTTCTTGAAGATCAAGGAGGCCTGTAGCTATACACATTGCAACTTCCTTGGGGACTCTCTTCTGAAGATATTTGATTGCATTTAGAAGATCATTGTTTCTTCCATCTTCATCACAGCTAGAGCAGGCTTCATCAGAAGAATGATAAAAGGAATTGTCATCTGATGTGACTTTCACATTTCATTCCATAGAAGGAGTTTCTCTGATTGCAACAACCTTCTTCTTCATCTTCTTTGCATGTTTCTTCTTTCTATTTTTCTGAGTCTTGGCAGATATCTCCATTTGAGGCTGGTCAGTCATTTCCTCAAATCTGCACTCCATAAAGACTCCCTTGGATCTTTTAGAGGTAACCTCCCACTGATACCAATTGAAGTGCCCAGATCAGTGTGAATCACTGAGAGGGGGAGGGGGTGAATCAGTGATCCCTTAAAACTTTTTACTAATTGATTCCTTATCAATTAAACCTCTATGGCTTGTTAAGGCCTCGATCCACTCTTCTTATGTCTCTCAACCTTTCCCGGATAATGCAGTAAATGTAAAGGCACAGGACACAAGGATTTACAAGGTTCAGCACCAAAGGCCTACATCCTTGCCATGCTCTCCCAGCATGGATTCTCCCATTATAATCGGTTAGTATTACAATGGTCGATACAGAGTCCCACTGTATCTCTCCTGAGTTCCACAGGAGGGTCTTTATACTGCGTCCCACAGTGTTACCAAAGTCCCACTGGCCTGCTCCAGAATCCCACTGAAGACTTCTTCTCCCTGAGTCCCACAGGGTCTTCTCCTGGCTCCTCGAGTCACACAAGTAGCTCTTCTTCTCTTTAAGCTTCTTTAAGTAACTTCAGCAGTCTGGGATAAAGACTGCTGGCCTTGCTCTTCTCTTCTGATCACTTGTGGTTGATCAGGGCTTCTCGTCTAGCTCAGGCTTTATCTCCTTCTTCAGGATGACCTGGCTTCTCTCTTCAAGAATCTTCAACAGCCTCTAAAAGGTATGTTGGTCTTGCTCAGCTACTTCTGATCACTTCACTTGATCAGGCTCTTCTCAATTACTGAATACTCAGACAAATGATATCTCTCCTTTCAGTCTGGCTCAGTCTCACTTCAACTTCACTTCATGCACTGAGTGCATGGCAACTCTGAATCCTCATGCACTGACTGCATGGCCTTCTCAAATCTCTTCAAGAACTCCTGGTCTTGGTCAAATCAAATGCACACTCACTGATTTGAACTTTGATTACGTGCGCATGTGCATGCATGCATGCATGCACTTCTCCTTTCCTCTTCTTGGTGCAGTAGACCCACAAAGGGTGTAGTCACTTTAAGCACACACCTTCACTGAACTTCACACACTTTATCCAATTTGTTTACACACTTAAATTGTGTGTTCTACTTGAGTGTGGGTCTTGTTCTTCTTCAAAGTGTGCACAATGTTTTTGCACACACTAAGGTTCGGCCTATTTGTCTTTTTGCACACAAACTTTGTTTTTCACTTTTGCACACACTTGAGCTTGGCCTTTCACTTCTTCTTGCACACACACAAAGTGTTCTTTAATTTGTTCTTTCAATGTGTGCACCCATATAAGGGCTACGGCCTTCTTCTTCAAATTTCACACAAGGCACTAAGGCCTCGGCCTCTTCTTGTCTAGCACACACAACTTGTTCTTTCTTCCTCTTGCACACACACACAAAATGTGTTCTTCTTTGTTGTGGCCTACACTCCTTTTGAACACACCCAGGGCTACGGCCTTCTTTTCACACACAAGGTGCAAGCCTCGGGTTCTCCTTGCACACACACAAAAGATGTGTTCTTACTCCACCCGAACTCCTACTCAAGGGAGGGCGCGCAAGGTGCAGCAAACTCCACACTTCAACCGCGCAAGGGTGCTTGGTGCAAGGCAGCGCGCAGGGTGCCTGAGTAACCTATGTCGCGGGCACAAGGGCCGCGCAAGGCCTCGGGTGCAAGGCACCTCGGGCTTCAACCGTGGGCACGCAAGATGTTGCGGCCACGGGTCTTCCTGTCGCGCAAGGGAGGCGCGCAGGGGACCTATCAAATCTTCTTTCGCGCAAGAGGTGCGCAAAAGGAACCTCGCGGAGAAAGGGATTCTCCGGGCTTCACTGCCGCGCAAGTGTGCGCGCAGGGCTTCGACTTCGTGAGGCACAGAGTGCTTCTCACGGGACTTCTTTCTTCAAAAACTCAGCAAGCACAATGAGAGCCTCGAGCTCTCCTTATATAGGTAGACGAATGCCTTTGATCATCCGCGTGTTAAATCTTGAATCACCGAAGATTTCGGATCTTCAAAATCTTTCCAAAGTTTTGCGTTTTCTCTTCGGTGCACGCGGGTTCTTTTTATTATTTATTTTTCCTCCACGTGCATGAGACTTAGAACGCATGCACGGCCCTTCGGTTAAGGATAATCCATGCAAACCATAAACCACACAAGGCCTCGCACCTTCGGTTTTCTTCGGCCTTCTTCGAAATTTTCCATACGTTGCATGCATGTATATTTTTATACATGAATCTGTTCAGTAGGTCTAGACGAGCTCAATGGAGCCTTTGGCTTCGGCAATGGTGGTCGGGAACTTGAAATAGGTCGTCGGATGGCCTCTGGTTCGTCGGCGGCTCGCGGGTGGCTTCGGGGTGTCCTCGGCTCGAGCTCGAGGTGGAAGACGAGCCACGGCCGTTGGATCAGGCGTTTGAATATCCTCGGACGGCCGCGATCAGGAGATCTCGCGCGGGATGCGATGAGCGGCTGTGATCAGCCGCGCGATTGGATGAGCGTCCAGGATCTCTTCCGCGGGAAAAATCCGCGTCCCACATCGAAACCTCTCGCGGTTTTTGCGCGGTTTATTACCCAGGCGCTGCCTCAACCCCCGATTGAACTTCTAACCTCCACGGTGCCGCCCCGCACCGTGTTCTCCCTGCGGGCGCGCTCTGCGCCCACTCATGCCTCCTGCGGGCGCGCTCCTAGCGCCCACTATGCATCCTCCGGGCGCGCTCTGGCACCCATGCTGCGCAGGCCTGATCCCCTGCGTGGCCCGGGGCTTACACACGGCCCCCCTGCCTCTCGGGCTGGCCACATGGGATCCCCCCTTGGGCGTGGCGCCTTAGGCCCACATGTGCCTTGGGGGTTGAACCCTTAAGGCTGGCTTGAGATGGCTAATTTTTTGCTTGAGGAAACACTTAGGACTTTGTTTAAAAACAAAGTAACCAAGTGAAAATGCCAAATGCCACTCCAAGCCATTCTTCTTCTCATCTCTATTCTTCTTCTTCTTCTTAATAATTCCTCCATTTCTTCTCCTCACATGATCTTCACTTAGGATATGGAATTCAAAAGGTTCATCATCATCAATCGAGCTCCTGAATCAAATATTTCTTCAATAAACTTCATTGATCTAATCAGAGATCAATTGGAACATCTTCTGATTCACATGCACTAAGTGATAGTGCATGGACTCTTCAGCTCACTTCATCCACTTATGACTTGTGGATGGATCTTCTTCAACTCCTCATGCATTGTCACTACAATGCATGGTCTCCTATCATTGTTGTGACTTTGTATCATCAGGATACAAGTTCTTAGAACTTAAAGAACAGTTCAACAATCGTCAGATATTACTAGAGAATGTTTCAACCACATCTCCTATGCCACTTAGTGAATCTCCTAAGTGACATGCATCTTAGTACTATGGTCATCCTCTCTTCATCACCAACACCATCACAACCTTTTTCATTCACATCTTGACATTCCTTGACTTCCATTCATTCCAAGACAACCTCATGCCTCATTGACAACAAATGCAACACTGTGCACTTCAGGTTTAAATAGTACTAGGGCTGGAAAGTAATAATTTCACATGGGACCATATTATTTTCTTAATCATCGATGAATCACAAGTCTAAATAAAAATGTAGAATTATTATTTACTTTGAATGCGCTATACTCATGGATAAAATAAATATTATTTTTTCTTGAAGAAATAAATTAATACTTATTCTGATAATTATTATTATAAATTATCTCATCAAACAATAACACTTTGTATGCCAATCCTCCATATTTTTTTATCGGGTCTTTAATAATTCCAATTTATTTAATTACATATATACCATTTTATTAGTCACTGATAAATATATAAAAATTATATTCACCTAATTAGTGAATCAATATTTATTAAATATTCATGTATCTAAATAAATAAATATGTTGGTACCTTATGAATAAACTATAATAAATAAATATTAAAAACTCACATAATTAAATAAATAATAACCTATTGAATAAATATTTCTTAAATATTCAACTCATATAAAAATTATCTCTAATAACTAGGAATTAAATATTTGTGATCAAACTAACATGAATAATTATTAAACCACATATGGTAATAATATTTTTCAAATTTCTTAAACTCTGGTAACATGAAAAGGCTCCCACAGAGAAATAATTTAACGTCGTAATGAAATACAAACTCTTATTAGTGTACCTTGTATAATATTATCCATTTATCAAGATATATCTAATCAAGAAGGTTATATATTAGTGACATTAACCTATATGTCTAAAGTATTTTTATTTGATTTCCCATAAATGTACTCCCCAATATAATGCCATTTATATGGGATTAATTAGGTAGTTACATTACCATCAAAGGGAATTATATATCAACATTCATTCTAGGATAGAAAGAGAAAATCCTCTCTCACATTATTCATTAATAAAATATTACTCATGGTACACCCAACATACCCAAATTTTTAGAAATATAAATTATTATGGTTTTTTAAATTCAATTATCTGACTCATTATACACATTAATAATATTGTTAAATTATAAGGATAATTACACACTTCAGAAAATAGTAACATCAAATAGCATGTATAAATGTGGATTTTCTACCAGCGGTTCATGTTCTCATAACCTCTTTTACTGAAGATTACCAAGGGTGTGCACCATGATAAAGTGTTTTAGTGTTCTACGAGTCTCCATACCTAATATCCTATATCATTTTTCTCATAACATGATATAATTTGATAATAAAATATTTAATAATACTATTGTAGCAATATTAACTTCTCATAATCACAGAGGACTGATATAACCTTTCAATATGGCATGTACACTTTGGCCATTATCACATAATATGGAACTCATAAGAATAATCAGGATGTGGTAAAAAATTATTAATTATTAAAAAACATGAATATAATTAATTAAAATTACTTAGAAGCTAGTTATTGGGCACCAACTCCAACACCATAAATAATTTCATTACATAAAAATTGTAATTTTTTGGTGTTTTTTTACGATAGATAGATTTTAAAACAAAGCTAATGAATTTACATACCTTTGTAAAAAAATAGGTAAATGTGGTGTCTATAATTACATATGCTTATAAATATTTATAATTAGCTATTTTCCTAAATTTTTATAAAATTAGGTAATTGAATTTTATTTTTCTAAGTTTCTTAAACTTTCGTAAATTTTATTTAATAGATTTTTTTTGAAAATCAAACCCCCATACATTTTTTAAACATAGGTCATTTGACTACCAATGTTTTCGAAATTTATATACATTTTTTAAATATGATATATTTAAAATTTATCCCCCATATATTTGTCACACACACCTCTGTTCAGGTAGAAAAAGACCCCCCCCCCCCCATTTACTTAAGGAAAACTACAGGTAGTCAAAGGTCAAACCTCATATATGATGCATAATATGAAGGACTTATTCCAATGGAATAGGAGATCATGTGAAAAATGATTGTTGGTTATGAGATAATTTTTCACATCACATGGTTGGTTATTTCCCTCCTTCACCAGCTAGGAAACAGCTTTGAATCACCCGGTGAATAATATGTATAGTGTCTAAGTGTGGCAAGACTAAAGCCCAGACCAATTCCCATGGAGAGCGAGGGGTACAACTAGCTAGTACCACTCAAATAATTCCCAATGGGTGAAAGGAGTGTTGTTAATTATCCAATTGGTCACATCACATGGTCATGCATGCCCCTCCTTACCCAGTTAGGCAATGGCTTTGAATTGCATTGTGAATAATACACATAGTGTCTGTGTGTTGAAAAACTCAAGCTCAGGCCAGTTCTCATTGAGAGTGAGAAGAAAAACTAGTGGGTATAACTCAACTAACACCCCATGGGATATATATTATTATCATTTTATTATTATTTTATTGATATATCTAATAATAACATACATACATATTTTATACAAAAAAATATATATTTGTTGTATTTTAAAATAATAAAACATATTATTGGAAAATTTTGTGTTAATATAATAAATATATTATTATTAATATATTATATAATATAATATATATTTATGTTATATATTATCTATATATATATATTATAATAATAAACACAAATATTTTATTAATATTTTATAAAATTTATGTGTAACAAAAAAACCAAGAGATAATAAATATATCCAAAAAACACACATGAAAGTTATATATATATATATATATATATATATATTAGCGATGTTATAAAATAATAAACTATATTATTAATAAATTATATATTAATATAATAAAAATTCATTATTTTTAATATATTATATAAGAAAATTTATATTTGTGTTATATATTATATAAAAATATATATTCTATTTTTTATGTCATAAACTTTATTATTAATAAATTATAAAGTAATATAATTAAAATAGATTATTATTAATATATTTTATAATGACAGATATATTTTTTATATATATTGTTATATATATTGTTAAGTTTTTATTATATATATTTATTATATTTTTATATATTTTTATTTTGTTAATTGTAATATATTGTTTTTATATTATAATATTATAGTAATATATTTTTATAAAAATATATTGTTATAATATTATCTTGTTGTATATTTTTATAATACTTATCGTTATATTTTCAATATACTTTTTTATTTTTTGTGTTTATAATATTTTTTTAATATTGTTATTTATAATTTATATATTAATATTATTTTTATTGTATTGTTTTATTATTACAGTATTTATTGTTGTATTTATTTTTATATTATTTGCTATTATATTTTGATAATGATTATTATTATAATATTATATTGTGATATTGTTATATATTTGATGTTATTATATTGTTATATATTTATTGTTAGATGTTTTTATTTTATATTTATCTTATTTATTATTTTTTATTGTTATTCAATTGATATATATTGTTATATATTGTTATATATTATTATATATTGTAATTATTTTGTTAAAAAATATTTTTATATATTATATATTATATTTTCATATATAAATATTGTTATATATTTATTATATATATACATATATTGATTTATATTAATTATTATATATTGTTACATATTTACTGTTATATATATATTGTTGTGATTTTTTTCCTTGCATTATTTTATGTGATTGTGGACATAATTGACCTTATATATATTGTTATTTTTATATATTTATATTTATATTGTTAATAATAATAATTAAATTAAATATTATAAACATATAGTTATATATATAAATATTATTATCTTTGTTTTATTAAAAACATGGCTAAATTACCCAATGTTTTAAGAAAACTTTTCTAGATTAAAGATTTGAAAGATTTTAAATCATTTTAAAAAACACACCTAATTTAGTCATGTTTTCTAGAAAAAATTACAAAATTCAACACTATAAACATTCGGAGAAGACATATAGTAGATAAATTTTAATATTTGGTTTAGTGATTGATGTTATTATGGAAATAAAATGGTGGTGAGTATGGAAGGAAGGAGATCTTGAGGTTCTTCCAGTGTAAGGGGGTTGATATTGAGAAGACCATGTGTCAGACTTCAAATAAAAATAGAGTTATGAAGAAGATGAATATGAATTTGGTAAAAAAATATGAGAATGAAGATTCATGGAAGGTTATCCAAATTATTTTCTGTTTAGGATGTAAATTTTACAAAATACATAGTTAATCAGAGTCCATCCTCGCCCATTGGGTAGAAAATTTTGGAGAAATGTTGGTCTGGAAGAAAGATTGACTTGAATTTCCTCAAAGTCTTCAGTGCACTCTCTTATACCCAAGTTGATTCAAATTAATTTTCCAATCAGGAGGATAAGTCTAAAACATGTTTCATTATTGACTATGGTGATAAATAATTTTGTTTTTGAATATGGTATAATGATTATTAAATAATCATCAGAATTTAAACTGTGATCATCAATGAGGAGACCCTATGGAAGGATCAGAACAAAGTGGGAAAATAAGATGAAAAAAATTATCATCATAATATGAGGTTAACTTTGATGGATTACCAAAATACAGACATCTTCTATAAAGTTTATGAAGCATGACATTTCATTATTCAACAAACCATCTACTGGAGTTACCAAAAGAAATGGATCTGATAGTGTTTCTTAGGCCTGAAGTATCAAAGAGTTCAAAGAATAATGGAGCTCAAGCACCAAAATTTCATACTGAAGAAGTTAAATTATCAAAATGTGCTCAACCATAGGGACAAATATGCTGATATTTCAGGGAAAGGTTCCAAGTGAGAAGTTGGGAACGTACTTTTTATTATCTACTTCTAATGAACAATAGAGATCTTGAATGGCCAAAGGATTCAAGGAGTGTGAAGGATTAAAAATAGTGTGAGTTATCAATGAGGGGTAAATTTGAGTCATTCTATATATCCAGAACATGGGAGCTAATATAGATATATATTAAAAAGAAGATTATTCAGAAAAAATATGTTTATTGGCAAAAGGAAGAGGAATATGGTGGGTTGAAGTATAATGCCAGGCTAGTTTTAAATGGATTTCAATATAAGGAAAGAGTCGATTTATCATAAACCTTTTATCTAGTAGTAAATAATATGATCACTCAAACAATTATAATAATGGTTTCATAATAATATTTTCATCAAAAGTATATGGGAATGAAGATAAGAATCCTTCTTGGTGATTTTGATAAATAAATATGGATGGAGTAGTAGGCTAGTTTATAGCATCAATGGAGCTCGGAACATGTGTGTATGCTCAAACATAGCCTTTATGGTTATAAGTAATAATATGAATGTTTTAATTGGATGTTCAATTATTTTATAATGGAATAGAAGTTAATTTGAAGTGATGTTGATCATTTCTCTTATCAGAAGGTGATAGATGATGGGGTTTCATTGTCCTTCTTCTTTATGTGCATGACATGATGATAGCTGGTTTAGTGAAAGAAAATCTCAATGAGTTAGAATCTGAGTTTTCCAAAACCTTTTAGATGGAGGATCTTGTTTTGGAATAATGGATTTTGAGGATGAGAATTCTATGAGACCGAAGTTCTAGTACATAAAACCTGAATCGGTCCAACTACATCTAGAAGATGTTGGAATGATTCTGTGTTTTTAAAGGAAAACCAATGACCACACCCTTGGATAGGTGTTTCATGATATGTAAGGATAAGCGACTAAAATAATAATGATAAGGTAGATTACATGTAAAATTTTCTATATGAATTTTCTTTTAAAAGTTTAATGTATTCGATGGTTTATAGCCACACAAAAATTACACAAGAATTGGGAGTTGCCTAGAGATTTATGTTATACCTCTAATGGTATCATTGGGAGGATATGAAATTGATCTTCTATTACTTGAAGTGTTTTAATTAATTTTAACATTACATCAATGTAGATGAGTCTATTCATGTATTTAAAGTCTCTAAATTTGGTTGATTTTCAAATTCATGGAAGTGAACTATGAGATAAGTGTTTAGTTTTGGAATAATGGTGATGGGTTTGATGTACAAAATTGAACATGTGGTCACACTTTCTATAATATAGGTAGGGTATGTCACTCTAATATAATAAAGGAAGGAGATGGTATGGATTAGCAGATTTCTAAAGGATCATATAAAAAAAACCAAAAGTTGGGATGTTATCCTATAAATCACATAATGTGATTCACTTGCCCGGAAATATGATTTTTTATCCTTATACAAATCACATTCATTTGAAGTATCACTTCACTAGAAAGTTATTGGAGGAATAGGTATTTCACCTATAGAAGATATAAGGTAAAGGGAATCCAATAGACATGTTGAAAAATTTCACGAATCGGGATGTTTTGTGGTAGTGTTCCACCTTAGTAATATTTGTTTAACCAGAAGGAAGGAACGGAATGGAACCATATAGCTAGTATATGAAATTTAAATTAGGAAGAATATTTAGAATCTTCCAAAGTACTTAGTCTCAAAGAATAATTTAATCTCAATGTGTGATATTGTTGACGTGTGGTCTTCATTTTTCTAAAATTAGGATTGTAAGTTCACCAGAATGAGAAAATTAAATACCATTTTTTTCTTATGACCATATGCATATAGGGAAGTATAGTAGAGGTATTGATCAAGAAAACAATTTGGATGGTTCATTATTTAGTCCATTTGAAGTTCACTCACCGAAAGATATAAAGGTTTATATCTATGATATCATCGGAGGAGGAACTATAGACCATCTAGGAATGCTCAGGTAGTCGAAATATTTTACCATATGAAGGGTTCATTTGGGGATCTCAGAGGAGGTGGACATTAGTCAATGTAGATCGAAGGATGTTGGATACTAGAAGAACTTGAAGGAATATATTATATAAATGGTTGGTTGGTTATGTCACAATCCAATCCATTGAATCCCACCTTAATTTGAAAGGGTCTAGCGACAAGTACATAAAGGCATAAATAAAATGAGAGGCCTTTGCCGAAAGTACCTATATGCTTGCACCTAACCATCACCAGGTATAAGTGTAGAGGAATTATAATAAAATATAGTAACATCTATAGAAAAAACCACGCATTTAATAATATCTATGGAATAAAAAATAATATTATATAGTAAATAAAAATTAAAAGGTAAAAATACACACCCACAAATAAAAGATTTCACATATTGAAAATAACTTGAAAATAAATGCTGAGATTGATCGGCTCTAAATCTCCAAGCCCCAACCACTGTAAGTGGTAAAATGCACCCAATTATAACTAATATCTGTCAATTCCACCACCGAACTATTTATCCCCTACAAAAGATGTTACATGTGTATGAAAATACCATGTAGGGTTAGAATATACATACCCAATAGGATTCCCTAAAATACTAAACAAGGAGAAATAGAATGCATGATAGAAGTAATCATCTCATCCCAAAGAAAGTGATAAACAAAACCCATCAACAAAGATATATATATATATACATTATAATAAAATAAACCTAATAGGAGAGAGAAAGGGGATCCCCATATAATATCCCATACCTAGATGATAAGACTTCATTCAGTTCCAAATGGTTGTATAAATGATACCCATAATCTCACATGTCGGACTGACATAGTTGTGAGGAGGGTCCACACATCACCCCTACTCCAAATACAAATGGGGTATAATATCCATGTACATGACTCGTGCCCTGTTATGATAGTAGGTTACCACTCCATAGAGAGAGGATCCATGACATGATACAATTGGAGGGTTCTAATAAATATGTAGAGGCCCCATGACTTGATATGTCAGGATGGTTCCACTCAATAGGTGGAGGACCCATGCACTGACATGATAGGAGGATTCCCTGTAGTAGGTAGATGACCCATTCCTTGATACGATTAGACGGTTCCAAGAAAAGGTAGAATAATAATACCTGATACTATGGGAGGGTTCCACATAATAGGTATAGTAATCATTCCCTAATATAACATGAGGGTACCTCGTGGAAGGTAGATGACCCATTCCCTAATACAATAGGATGGTTCCACTCAATAGGATGAGGAATCAACACCAGATACAATAGGGGTTCAATTCAATTGGTAGAGGACCCACTCCCTGATACAACATGAGGTGTCCCATCAGTAGGTAGAGGAACCATGCCCAGATACAACAGGAGAGTTATACTCAGTTGGTAGAGGGCCCATTCCCTGATACAATAGGATGGTTCCACAAAATATAAAAAGGATCCATGCCCTAATATAACCTAAGGGTTCCACTCAAAACATTATGAGGAGTATGGGGGATTTTCAGCCATATCCTCTCTCTGATGAATCGGCCTAACGACTATCATTTTCAAGTATCATCTAAAAAGTGTCACTCTCATAACATCATGCATTGCTTCCCAAAAGCTACTACATATGAAACCATCAAATTCTATGAGGAAAACACTCGTGATAGGATACTAACATGACAAAGTATAATTGAAAATAATGTAGATACATAAGGAAGAAGTTCCATATCTATGTACATGACATGCAAGGTGGGTCTCAAAGCATGTTACCTCAACTAGCCTCGTGGTCATGTCCCTACCAGCACACAGCTTTTCTAGCCTTGTATTTGTACACAGGGTGTAATACTATAACATGATGTATCTTGGCCGCCTAGGACTTTATCGTTATCTCCAAGTTAGGTCTGTGTACCATGCATTGTACCCATGCACCTAGAAATATATATATCCATATTCATGTGTCTGGCAATGTCTGTAATGGTGTACTCCTGAATTACATGTCAGGGTACCAGCATTGTATTACATAGTATGTGGGGTTCCCACATAGTTTGTGATATTTATCGTCACCTAGAAACCATTTCCCCAACTTCTAGGGAATACATTGTCTATGGGGGTCCCATATGACATTTGATATTTAAATTTACCTCGAAACATTATTTGTGGCAACTAGGGAACTACAAGGAGTGTGTTCATCCCATTATGCATTATGTATTTAGGATTTTTGGAGAACAAATGGTTCTCCATGAGATGTTTATATTAAAAATACGACCATTGGATAGAATTTAATATATTTAAAATGAAGGAACTCTAACCAAACATCCATTTCTGGGCTCTGATGGCTGAAAATCCAAAATATGATTCGCTTGTATAAAGTTGTAGTACCTCCCTCCATATCTTTTAGTCCTTCAATTGATCCCAGATCCCAGATCCAAGGGAATCACCACCCACATATTTCAAAGGATATAAATTCATTTTAAAATCACCATCATGATCATTATGTGAACATCCACTATTTATATAGTGGTTATATCGCACTTAGACCCATCTAAAAATGTTCAAATGTTTCCCAATATCCTAATGGTGAAGAGCGTGAAGAACAGGTGGGTCAAAGGAACAATAAAAATGGTACATTAATCATTTTCCAAGCATTATTTTCCAATGATTATATATTAGGGATATTCATAGTTAGTAACATGTCCTAATGATAATAATAAAACAAATTAATTATTTAATTTGATACATGGGTTTATGTGAAGGATTAAAATAATCACATTTCAAATAATAGAAGATAATTTTGGGATCAATTTTTTAATTAATGTAAAAAACACAATTTATGATCCCTACCATGATTCATATAAATAATTAGGTAAAAACATAGTTTTTAATGATAGGGAGGATATATCCCATTCACTGCACCTCGATTCACCTTGATTTACTTCTCATTCATCATTCAATCACAATTCACTGACGGTGAATGGTGGAATAATCATGTCAAAGACCCCATGTTTAGGTGGATAACCCTAGATAATCTCCATAATCTCCTATTTATATAGGTTAATATTATATGGGTATTAAATGTACTAATTAAATAAATCAATTAATTAATTAACTTAATTAACCCACCAATGGCTGACTCATCTGAACACCAGACACCGTCCAACTTTAGGTTTTGTCTAGGGTAAACCGAACATTCTGGATTCAAATGCATACTCATATTTTTTATCTAGGTCTCTGTCCAAGATATATTCCATTAATTCAAAAAAAAATATTCACACTTAATATAAAATATATTTATATTTTAATAAAACTCATTCTAGGATCACCAGGCCTCTGACTCATGCATCGTCTAAGTGCCTGGCTCTGAAATATTTTCTTAATATATTTTAAAGGATCAAAAAGGAAAAAAATTTCTCTAAATTTTTAACTCCATCAATATTTTTATCCCAAAAAAGTAAAAACTATGAAAAAAGATGGTCATACTAAGCCTGCATCTAGATCAATCCCTCCCATGAGCTCTATTGCATGCTCCCATGCTATCATAGTATTCAAACAGTGGGAACAATCCATCTATATAGGATCACCTCCTTTTGACCCTCATTTTCCATTAGGTACTTTGTTATGGTGGCTCCATCAATGATTTCCTCATCACTTAATTCAATATCATGCATAGGATGATGCACATATCACCTCTATTATGACACATGGAAGAGATCCTACAACTGCATCAACTATGGGGGTAATACGGGGTGGTAAGAAACCTCACCAAACCTACACAATATCTAAAATGGACTAATAAACCTTGGATATAGGTTTCCCCCTAATTGAATTACTAATATTCATCATGGGGTGACTCTTATGAAAATGTGATCCCCCTACTCAAACTCCAAGGGCCAACAATGTCGATATCTATAAAAGTTTATCCTACTTTGGGCTATCCTCATCCACTCACGGGTCACTTGAACCTTTTTTATTGTCTACTGCATCAACTGTGGACTGATAAGATATGCCTCACCAATATTAGTCTAGTATAATGGTTACCTATAGGGTATCCCATACATCGCCTCTAAAGGTTTCATGCCGATAGTATAGTTATAGCAATTATTATAAGAAAAATGAACTAAACGTCGGCAATACTCCTAGTTCCAAATGAAGTCTAACATGAAATTACTCATTATATCCTTCATCACATAGATAGTGTGCTAATTCTTCCCATACCTCTTTGGGTGAAAATCTTTACTTATCCACAACTAGGTCCTGAATGCCTCTTACCATCCTCCCAACAACCATGATGTCAACTATGCATCATAGTTGAAGAAAATCACTAAGGGAGCCCCATGAAGGTGTATAATCTAACTCCTGCAGAAATTCCCCAAACTCACCACAAAAATCTACTCCCTGATTTTAAAGAAGTTTAATAACATGGTAATTTAGTCAAATATCACCCAGATAGAATCATGGATTCACACTATCCATGAAAGCCCTATCAAAAAGTCCATGGATACGTCATCCCATTTCCACTATGGTTTCTCAAGGGGCTGTAAAAACCATCTAGAACCTAGTACTCAGCCTTCACCTACTGAAATGTGATAAAACGAGAGATAATCTCAACCACTCTCAACCTCATTCATGCCCACCAAAATTGATCATGGCCACTATACATCTTCCCTACATCAGGATGTACAGTCAAAAGAGTATTGTGAAACTCCGTCATTACCTCATCTCACATTGTGAGCAAGACAATCATTTATCCCTGGAAAAGGTTGTTGTGATTCCATCATTTAGATCATACATATGGTAAACCTTTTAAGGATATTTGGTCACATAGGACCTCACAATTGATGTATCCCAACTGATCCTCCATTACATTATAGAGAAGTTCAGTAGTCAATACCATCGACTCAGGATAAGATGCCCCCCTCTCCAATACAAGGTCCCATTGTAAGGAGGCCAACTTATCATAGGAATAATCCACCAATTGAGATTGAGACTTCCTACTATGGGAATATTCCAACACATTACCCTTATTAATATTATAGACTATCTCAAAGTCATAGTAAAGTAGGAACTCCAACTAGTTCCTTTTTCTTAGGTACATATCTCAATGCATAAACACATTCCATTGACTCTGATGGTATGAGTAAACAATAAAGCATTCTCCATGAAGATAGTTTTTCCACATCCTTATAGAGAATACTACTTCTTCCAAATCTTGGTCATGAGTAACATAGTTTTACTCATTTGGCCTCAACAACCTCAACCCATATGCGATCACTACCTTCCTCTACATCAACACACCACTAAGCCCAACTTTATAGGCATCAAAATACACTATATACTGCATATCCTCCTCTGGTAGTCTCATAATATGAGCACTTGTTAGCCTCATCCTCAACTCCTAAAATATCTATCACACTAATTAGTCTAGGTAAACGACTACCCTTTTCTCATCAAGGTGGTCAAGGGGGATGTAATATTCCTATATAATACTAACATTAACCTTCTATGGTACCCCAAAAACCAAAGAAAACTCAACACCTATACAACCTCTTAGGTGTCTCCCAATCAAGAACTATATCAATCTTCACCTAGTCTATATCCAATATATTCTCATAAATTACATTCCCTAAAAAGTAAATCTTATGGATCCAGAACTGGAACATAGAGAGATTACCATAAATCTGTTTCTCCCAATGAATGTCTAGGACCATCCTCGTGTTCTCTACACGCTCTTCCACTAATACGGAGTACATTATTATGACATTAAGAAGATAATAAGAAAATGGTCCATGTATGGAAAAAAAATTATTCATCATTGCCATAAACATAGTGGGGTAATTCATCACACCTAAATGAATCACTAGGAACTCATAGAGTTCATATAACCATTCAAATTATATATTAGGAATATCAGCCTTATGAACCCTCAAATGGTGGTATCCAGACCTAAGATTGATCTTCTAGAAACATCTCCCACCTAAAAATGGTTCAATAAGTTCATAAATTCATTTAAATTGGTACTTTTTATTTATTATATAATTATTCAAGTGATGATAATCAACACAAATCCATAAGATCACATCTTCCTTTTTTATAAACAAAACAAGATCTTCTAATGGGATACACTGGGTTTGATAAAACCCTTTTCTTGAAGGTCCTCAAACTGCACTATCAGCTCCCTGATCTTGGAAGTGGCCATCTAATATTCTATATAAAATTTTGGAGTGGTATAAGGGTTAAATTTGATGCAAAAATCAATCTATCACCTTTAAGGTAGTCTTAGAATGTCCTCAGTGAAGTTTTCCATCAACACATCCAAAACTAAAGAAACCCAGATGCCTAAAGTTCATACTTCACCAAGGGATAAACTCACAAAATAATGGGTGATGGGTTGTAGCTTCCAACTAACAAAACCCACTCACTCGTCCATGATATCTCTCTTGGAAATGAATGAGAATCTCATCCCATTAGTCTGAAGGCATCTGTCTCATTGATAGTGATATTCAATCTGGTCCAGGAACATGGAAAATCACACCATACCCAATTTTATGTCATAATGTCACATCATGATGACCAAGATGTCCCATGATAAACACTATCCGTCAATTGTTAACTCTTACCATCAGTAGATAAATGATATAGAATAAGTGTTCCTTGCAAGAGCCTCAAGGAAAAGTTTCTAGTTTAGATTAAAAAATAAGAGCTTCAACTCTCGCACCAGGATTTAAAATAAAAAGGATTGAATTTCACTTATTTATACTATTTTTGGAAAAATATTATAACAAACATAGATCATTCCTATAATAATCTTCAGATTTTATAGGTCTTATGTTTCGATAACCTACAACTGCTCAAAGCCCCAACTTCCATCTCCTTGAGCTGGACATGGGCCTCTTGGTGGTTGTGGTGTAAGAAACTCATGAAAACATTGACCACTATAAACTCCTCCTCAGGATCCCAGCCTACTCCTCTACAATCTTTACCTCCCTAGGGGTTGCTCGGGCAATGCCTCAGACATCCATGATCACAATTTATTCTCTTCCATAGGGGTCAATATTTTTTATTCTCTCCCTCCTCTACAGTCAATATGGGAAATCATATTCCATGTGAACTCACCAATCACATGCATAGAGTCACGCCTGTATTTTTTTTTATGCTCCTCCATGGATTCTCTATCTTACATGACCATGTTCCTAAGTCTTACTAAGAGAATATCTCCTATGAAAAAATCATGTCTACTAAAACCTGATAGTTTATGTAGATGAATCACCTCAAAGATTCCAGCTTCTAGCTCCACACTATTACACCAATATATGTGGGAATACATAGGGTTACCATACTGTAATGTATGTCTTTATGGAGACCCTCCTAAAACATACATTTCCAAAAGTAAACTTCTTTAATAATTTCAAGGGAGTGTCATGTTTGGTCAGTAAACCTCAAAGTATACTTTGAAATTGACATCCCTCCCTACTATAAATTTAATGTATCTAGAATCTGAATGTAACCCAACCATGGGGAGTAGTACTCCTCAGAAGACAACTGCTAAAATTTAGACCCTAAGTGTTTGGAATCACAATGTTTCTTCATTAATAGACTACACCAATGGCTAGATGCTCTATGGAAAAGACTGGCTCCTACCATAACCATCTGATCGATCAAGGATTGCATAATCTTGAAAACTAACATTACTAACTCAATCAAATCCTCCGCTAAAAAAGGATCTAGATTACTAAAAAACATTAATGGACTATAGCATTGAAACACATGGAGTGTTCTTAGAATGTGTTCATCCTCATACTAGTCTTCAAGTATAAATTGTTTCTCAATAAGTGGAGGTGTTGCGACATGCTCACCTAGAAGAAAGATCCCATGAAATATCCCCAGAACACAGGACTCAGAACTTTTCATATATTCATCACAATCCTAAATCATAAACCTATCTAGATGTCTTCATTGAGGAATCCTAAAAATTTAATCAAGACTTTCCAGATTCAGATAATAATATATATATATATATATATTTGTTTGTGTGTGTGTGTTTGTGTGTGTCTAACTCAGGAAGAGTAGTCAAATGAATCAATCCAATATGATTTATATACCAATTTTACCTACAACTAATGTTTTAGTATGCTGATTCAATAAGAATGTAGTAAAATTAATGTTGAATAGATATGGCAGTCGCCACAACAAAACTGGGTTCCCTAGTTTAAAATCAGCATGTGAGACACTTTGAAAATTCCCTATGTTCCCAACCAAAAAAAAATAAGTGTAAAAACCTGAAAATATTATCCTAAGGTAAAACCCCCTCTAATACCAGTTTTTCATGACCCAACCCATCAATTCCGGCATCCATATTCCATGGGATGGTGACAAGCACTGATAGGTAAAACTAAAATCGGATACCTTTTCTTAAATTACTTTTATGTATGCACCCATCCATCTCTAATCATAAGTGGATAGGAATAAATAAAAATCATGAATGTAATAACCTCTAGGGAAGATAAACAAAAGATATTGAGTAAACCAAAATGAAAAGGGAGAAATAAACAACCACCCAGAAAAGATGTCCCATCCTGACAATAATTGGTAAATTAATGCTAAGAGATCCATGCTCTAGATCTCTAATATCTGAACACTATATGTAGTCAAATGAACCAAATTATCCCTAAGCACCACCAATTCCACCATTGACCTGTCTGTTGTATGTATAAGACAAAACATGTGCGGGAAAATCCCATATAGGGGTGAGTATATACATACATAGTAGGATGATCGGGAAATTGTAGATGGAGAAATAGTAGACATGATATAAGTAGTTATCTCGACCCAAATATAGTGGGAAATGACACCCATTACAAAGATATATATGATCATAAAAGAAACTTGGTATGAGAGAGAAATGGGATCTTCATATCTCATTCTATCCAAGGATTATAAGTATTATTGTAGTTCCAAAAGGGTCCATAAATGATTTACAGTATCTCACGTGTCTTTCTGAACATGTTGTGAGAAGGGTCTTCATGTTACCACTACTCTATAGCCTGATGGGGTAGAATCCCCAAGTAGAGGAACCATGCCCTGATACGACCTGAGGGTGACCCTCAATAAGGAGAGGATCCAACAACTGATACAATAGGAGGGTTCCACTCAATAGGTATTTGAACCATTCCCTGATACAAAGTGATGGTTCCAATCAATAGGTAGAATACCCATTCCCTAATATGATAGCAGGGTGTCACTCGGCTGGTAGAGTAATCATGCCATGATATGATAGGAGGGTTCCACTCAATATGTAGATGTTTTATACTCTAATTTGATTGTAGGGTTCCACTCAATGGGTAGAGGACCCATTCCCTAATATGATAGGAGGGTGCCGCTAAGCAAATAGAGGACCCATGACCTGATATAATAGGTGGGTTCCACAAAATAGGCAGAGAACCCATGCCCTGATATGATAGGAGTGTTCCGCTAAATAGGTAGATGAACCATACATAGATACAATAGGATGGTGTTGATCAGTAGGTAGAGAACCCATTACCTGGTACAGCATTTGGGTTCCACTCAATTGGTATATGACCAAGGGCCTTATACAACAGGAGGGTTCCACTCAATAGGTAGAGGACCCATGCCCTGATACAACATTAGGGTTCAGTTAAAATTAGTATGAGGAGTATGGTGGATTGTCAACCCCACCCTCTCTCTTATGATCCAACTCGTTCACTTCTATTATCAAGAATTTCTAAAAGAACCTTCATTATTAAGAAGTATAAAATTTTATATCAAAATCCACTGAGACTTACACCATCAAATTATATGTGTAAAACAATCAGGATAGGATAGTTGAGGGAAAAATCCAAGTCAAAATGAAGGAGATGATAGATTAAGAAGTTTAATAAAGAAAGAAACATCATGAAAGTTGTTTCAAACGACAAGTGACCAAACCTGGCCTCCATGCAATATCCCTTCCATCACATGACTTGGTTATCCATGTTTTAGTTCACAACATGTAATTCTATCACATTGTGTGTTTTGTCTTCTCGGGCTTGCCTATGCTCTCATGGTTGTGTCAATGTACCTTAGTAAATGCATGTGTACCTGAAAATTTATCTATCTATGTCCATGTGCCTGCTGGTGTCCATTCCCATGTACTCTTGGAGTTCATGTCAGGCTACCAACACTTGATAACATGGCCCTTGGGGTCCCACATGGTGTGTGATATTTAGCTTCACCAGGAAACCCAAGTCGTCATAGCTAAGTCACTACATGGCATGTGATCATCCTAGTATACACCATATAGTTTATATTTTTTTATAATGACTAATTCTACATAATGGTTATAGATTTTTATATCTCCACTTAAAACTATTTGACCACTCGTAATCCACTGAAAATGATGGAACTATCACCTATCATAAATTTCCAGCCTCTGATGGCTGGAAATTTGGAATCTAAATTTCCAGTATGAGGTTTTAGTACCTATCAATGTCTCATGTAGTCTGTTGTTCAATATTAGATCCCAAATCCATGGTAATAAACACCTTTATCCTACAACGGATCTAAATCTTTCAAAAAACCACAATCGTGGTCATGTTTATCACATCCACTATGAATCTGGGGGTCTGATAATGTTTTGACCCATCCAGTAATGTCAAACCATGGCCCTAAGCCCAATGGTGATGATTTCCAAAAAAATGTGTGTGAAAGGCATGAGAATAATCTAAATGAATCTTTTTCCAAGACTTATATTCCAACGAGAATAGATAAATGATATATGTGGTGATAAATATGGAATAATGAGAATAATAAATCAAATGAATAATTTAATTCGATATGCAGGATCTTGTGAAGGATTAAAATAATCATAGATCAAGGAATAGTAGATAATTTCATGAACAATATTTTAATCAATAGTAGAAACTGCAATTTAAAATCCCTACCTCATTTCATATCCATCATTGATAATAAACCCTATTAATAATTATGGATATTACCTCTTACATTTTTTCTCCTTGATTCACCTTGACCTGGATGTCATTCATTATTTGATCACAATTCCCCAACAAATAATGGTGGAATCCTCCTCCAAATGATCATAATGTTATGTGTCTAACCATGATGATTTTCAATAAAACAATATTTAAATATTGAAATAGGTTATATATATTAAATTAAATAATTACATTAATTATTTAATTAATTCACTTAATGTACATGTCAAAGGTTTCCTCATAAAACCATTCGAAACTGACCAAATTTATATCATTTATATAGTAAACCCCATGTTATGGATTCAATTGTGTTCTCATATTTTTAATCTATTATTTTGTTTAGTATACATTCTATTATATCTGAAAACATGTGTGCGTGTAATATAAAATATATTTAATACTTTTATAAAATTTATTTTTGTCTCACTAGACCTTTAAATCATGTGTCTTCTTAGTGTCTATCCCTATAAATATTTCATAATATATTTCAAAGTATTATAAGGAAAAATAGTGTTTTCTTGTCACTTGTTGGGAAAAATGTGGAAAATATTGAGTCAAATTGATATTTAGATAATTTTAATCATTATTCCTAATTCTTTGAATAATGAGAAGCAACATTCCCTTCTGGATTTGAGAACATTCTTGAACCATGTTATCCTTTTTTGTTCATTTAATTTGATGTTTTCTCAAAAAAATTCTTTATATTACTATTTTCTATGTTCTTCCGATGGTTTTATTTGGTGATGTTATGACATGGGTTCTTGTCTTCCATGATTCTAGTTTCATATATAAAGTTCATTCCAGATTAATTACTTCTACAGGTGAATTTTATATGGATTTTCTTCTGGTTGTTTAATTGGAAACTAATAATCATCCCTAGATTTCATAATTATTATAAATTACCACTTCTACTTCCTTATTGGTTTATGTCTAATTCATAATTAAATGAAATAAAAATGAACATAAGGAAGAGATATTTTTTACTTGGTTTTCCCAAATAGGCTAATCCATGTAGCAAGAAATAAATGGTGTGTCCATGAACCAATTAATCACTAACCTCATTGATCAATGGAGGTATTTAGGATAGGTAACTCATTATTGGGGTTAATACATTTACAATGGTTATGTTAGTCTCATTTCCTTATTAGGCTCACTACCTTACACTCCCTCCTTTTCTCACTGATCTAAAGGGGAAATAAGTTGTCACATGGGACAACACAATGTTTCCTTATTTTATCGATACACTAAATATGAATGGGTGAGTTTATTGTCATCATACTTCTCCTTTATATATTTTCTATGAAGTTATCCTCGGATAGCATCAAATTTCCATGAGATTTTATAAAAAACCCCTTCTCCAAATTCATTGGTAGTTTCTCTAAGAACCTTCTAGATCTCTCCATCCATCACTAGTCTATGGCACCCTAAACATTCCAGATATACAATTGGAACACCTCAAATTTACTATAATGAAGAAACCTACTTATTCTACTCAGATACAGCAGTGGATTCACACCTCACTACTTGTTAGTAAAAATCTTCATTTAACATACTAATATTTTAGAAGTAGATATAATGTCAAATTATTTTTCTTCTCCAATTATTTTGATAATATATCCAGATAACTCTTCTCATCCAAGATCACATTACATACTTTTAAAAATATAGAAAAATTATGTTCATCTCTCTCCAAACTTTTATAGTTGAAATATATGGAAATTTTTTTATTTCCACATAGCTGTTAGAATTTTTTATTTTTCATTGATTCAACTCCAAAAACTCATGCTACATTCTCCATATCCAAAATCTGAATAATAAATCTTCTATTAGGCCACCACCATCCAAAAACCAAGGTCACACACAATATTCAAATCATTTATTAGAAAACACATTTAATGTCCATTTAAGTTTTCTCTATATTACCGTCACCATTTTCTTCAACATTTTATCTAGTCCCATTTTTTCCCAAAAAACTAGCATCAATCATGATTTAAAACACTTGAAACTACCTGGAATGAGGCTACCATAATTTATGTGTTGATTATCTTCAAGCATGGGTGGCCTTCATATATACTTCTTCTATTGTCCAATATTCATCAGAAAATCCAAAAAAATACCCTTACGATATTTGAATACATTCCATTACATTAAAACATGATTATATTCACCTTACATGGATCATTACCTCAAGAATAACCTTTACTTTAAGAATATCCATACATCAAAAATCCTATTACATCATAAATGTTTTAATGCAGTTCAACCTATATGTCTTGAACATGGATGACCTTTACATTAAATGGTTTTATGGAACTCTTACATAAATATCTATTTAAATCACTAAAATATCACTGTAATGATTTCCTTTTATTTTAGCTTAAATTATGGAATTAATTCAAAGATTCTGGATTTTTCCACGTTGAAGATTAGAACATGTATCATTTCAGTTGAGTGAATACTTCTCTATAAATATTACAATTTATATTAGCTTTGAATTAAAAAGATATCCTTGAAAAATGTTGTTCTCAAATTTCTAGAAAATCCAATGTCTTAGATGACACATATGTATCTAAAAAACACTCATATGTAGAGCTAATGACTCATGTATTCCTTTCGAGAAACTTATACATAGATACATAATGACTCATAGATGATCAATAGGACTCATAGAAACATTATTATCACTCATACACAACTTTTGATCACTAATATGCATCCCATGATCACTCTTACATAGATGTTTAACCCATATAGAATGACTCAAATAAAAAACACATTTCCATTTTCTTTGGATAAATCATATACTATTTCTAGTCACTCATACATGGATAAATAACTCTTCAAAATATTAGGACAACTCTATCTGTTTGATATCTCATATTATGTAAAACACAATTCCATGTTTTGGATTGATATATTTATTATTCTTATTATCTCTTTTTACAAACAAATAAATAGTTCTGGTTGGACTTCTCAATTCCTGAAGAACATCTCCTTTCCAGTTCTGAACCACTTATTCAATTTAGTTTCATCAACTTAATGAATCCAACTAAGTGATTTTACCACTTAGGATTTTAATTTTCAACAAAACCACTAGGTTTTCTAATCCTATGATTAATTTAGGGAATGATATTTTTTTAAAACATTCCCAAATCTATCCATGTCACACCCAAAATATATGAATCCAAAAGCCATTAATTTTATTAAACTATTACCTCATCATAAGTAAATGTCAAACCATTAGTAGATGAGTAATAAATTAATTTGTGTAAAAAACATATCATTTTTTTCAATTATAATTATTTGTTAAATGGATACCACATGTTAATAATATTATAGTGGTACTAAAAGTTCCCAAATTCTTTTAATTCTTTGAATGTATCTTTAATCATAGAAGTTTCTAAAAAACATAGAAAATCATCATCAAATCTCCCTGAATTACAAATTTATATTTTTTAAAATATTATTCAGTTCGATGAAACCACTTATTGGTAATAATTAATCAAATTTAGAAAATTTTAGTATCTTGTATAAAAATATAAGTTGATACCAATTATTAGAAAATAAATATATAAACACAAGGTTCATCCCAACTGCTACATCCCAACCTTATTATTATCCCATCTAGAAAAAAAATTTATATCCATTGGAGTTTCACTTGTTGCTACTATTAGTGTGTCTATATTCATTCCAAAATAGAAATTGGTTTATGTGGACCCCATATCCATGGGCATGGCCCTAGGTTATAGGGTTCCAAGAAAAAATATTAGGAAGTGTTTTAAAACCACATCTTCTTCCTGTAATTGAACACACTCTATCACATTACTAGGAAACTTATTAATCATATATATAATTATATATATATATAAGAATTTAGATATTTTTTTATGATAATTAAATTATTATAATGTATTTCTTGTGTGTAGATATATAACCATGAACATTTATGATCGTGGATATAAGTTTCATAAATCCCCAGTCATATATTATCATGGTCAGAGATCTTGAGTGGCATGTCCTATAGCCACATGAATTTATGCTCATGTATATAGATTTCATATAAAAAGGCTTATATCTATGATTATATACGACTATGTCTATATATGGTTGGGTAAGAAGTCTTATATTCATAATCATAGAAAAATGAAATTGTTGGTTCACAAGTGTGATTTCCAATAGTTACAGTAAAATAGGACAATGGTTATAGGTTGTTGGGGTTGAATTCCATTATCCATGGTTTTATATAACCATATCTATAGGTCCCTAGGTGTGAATTCATGTAGCCATAGTCCTCTATAAATGTGTTTATAGGATTTTTCCCATTCCATTCCCATAAGAATCGGGAATTCCAGCATAATGGATGATTAAACTATAACCACAGGAATAAATTCCCATGAATATAAGGGACCAATACCCATAGGTATTTTCTAACCATGGATATAGGATACATATATCCATGGGAATCATCCCCACTGATATATCTTTATTTCATATCAGTGTGTTTCCACTTGTTTCAGCTCATGATTTTCCTTATCTGTCTAACTTTTTTTAGTATCCTTATTTCACAAATTCATGGCCTAATATCACTTATGGATATTAAAATTCAATATTATTCCACTAGTTATTTTTTCTATGGGTTTACACCTACTCTAATCATATTTCAAGAAATTTGAACCACTTTTTATTATTATTACAGAATATAAATATATATATTGACTATCACTATGTCCCCTTCATTTTTCTGGGATGATTCCACTACAATCATAGGCTTAAAAACACATATAGAGATCCAAATTCATCATTACATTAGTGATTACAAAATATTTATCAAAAGGTACCATATTTCACCTAGATTTTTCATTTCCTCATTAATTTTCTAAAAGAAACTATATCACTACATACAGTTTTCATATTAAATATATTTCTAATTCAACTTGCTGGAATCCATGATAACACTTTTCCATATTAAAACCAAAAATAATTAGGCCCAAAATATGTTCTTTTTTAATACATTTAATTCATGTATTTTATATCCCCCTAAACACTGAACCCATTGAAAAATAGTTCAAAATAATTATGTACATTGGGAAAGGCATACCCTCTATTTTCCTCGAGTTAAGGAATGGGGATGGTCATGATGAGCCATACCTTCATATCCATAGGTTCATTTACCCTTTATTAGATGTTATGAGACGAATTACATACATAATAATCCTTTTATTCTTTTTATTTTTTTAAAAATGGAATCCATTTTTAATTTTGAATTTTTTTCAATATAATCCAATTTATTCATAGCTTATTTAGGTTTGATATTTTATTCTATTAACAACTTGTATGGGATTCTTCCTTAGGTTGATTTATCAAGAATGATATCCTAAGGATTAACTAGTTTTAATTTTCGTTTCCAAACATTCCTCTTATCCTTCCAAGTGATTTCTTGTTTAATATCTGATTTAGAACTCCTTCCAAATGAAATTTTATCATAAAAACCTTCTTCAACAAACCCTTGAAATTTTGTTCCCATGGGGAATAATTTATTTATAAATTCACTATGGTTGGAACTATTTATTCTAAATAAATAACTTCTAAAATTTCTACTATAAACATTTTTATCATGGTGATAATTGTTGGAATAAAACTCTTGTAATTTTTACTGTTCTTATTAACATGGACTTTCATAATTCACACCATCTTAATATAATTTTTGTTATTTAAATACTTGAAAACAAAAAAAAATTAATATTTTCAATCATAGCCAAAGAATATCACATATCTATGTACCTTCTTGTAGAGATCATCTAATTTTCTTTACCTTTTATAGGAACATTCTTATAACTTTTTCTAGTACCAATAAGACATTCCTACTTCTTGTATATTTTCAGGTATTTTTTCTTGTCATACCTTGGAGGGGTTACATCATATAAAAATCAAGATTTTACTTTTAATTGTGGTTTTTATGACATGATGATCCATTATGTTTCTCCCTTGAGATGGAACAATTCCTTATACTGTCATCATCACCTTGAAAATGGTAATCAAATAATAAATGAAAATAATCATTTAATTTTGTCTTAGAAATGGAATTGGATTGTTTTACTTATTTTTTATCTAATAATAACTCCTTTTATAATAGTTTTATAATCTTAATCCTTGATAAAATCTAAGAATTATTCTTTTTCTTGAGTTTATTCTCACTAAAAACTCATCATTTAATGCATGACTATGTTTTTCTAGCATATCAATCTACTCCTTTATCTTATAATTAAATTTAGAAATAAAATATTTAAGGAATACATTATATTTCTACAAATGTTGGTTTTAGTTAAACTCTTTATATTTATAATAATTTTTCTCCCTTCGTTTAATAACTGCTTTTAAAAGACTCTTTTTAGGCCTTTTAATTTTTCAAAATTAATTTTTAGAACCTTATTCTAAATCCCTTGAGACTTTTTCCCCCCTTTAAGATTTAATTTTTATTATTTTATATATTTATCAAATTCAAATGATGATTAGAGAACTTCTTATTATTTCATTCTTATATCTCCTTATTATTTATGGATCTAACATCATTTGGTATATTGGCCTCTTCATTCATTCCTATAGCATTATTAAATAGATAAACAGATTCATGATTTGAAATATATATACCTCCCTCTTATAGGATATTTTTCGCTTTTAAATAAATGTTACCCTTCCTATAAACACTTCCACATAGTGGATTTTTTATGGAGTAATGTTTCTTCTTTATTTTTTTTCCTTTTTATATGTCCCAAAGGAATCTAAAAGCAAAATAATACATAAAATCTAAACATAAATTAAAACTTTTCATAGAAAACACAAGTCAATAAAAATTTATAATATGCATAGATACAACTTATTAGGACCACAAGGCACTTGGGTGGTGAATGACCTAAGAGGGGGTGAATCAAGGTATTGAATCCTTTCCAAATTTAACCTCTTTTTTTGCAATTCTCTCTTAGTACTGGGTCATTTTGATCACAAAAATATAATTTTCATGTTTTTTTCAATTGTTCTTCTATTTTATCTAATTATTTGTTAAAATTATATACTAATTTACCAAATATTATCAATTATAACTTCACCCTCTTTATTAGTTTATGTCTCATGTCGAATGTAATGAAATAAAAATTACATTGGAAATAGAGGGTTTTTACTTGGTTCACCCACATGGGATAATTAAAGGATCATGAAATTAGTGGTGTTTCAAATAACCAATTATCCAATTACCTCACTAATAAATGGTGGGTTTTAATATTGGTCACTCTTAGTTGGGTTCATTCCACTTATATAGATAGGGTACTCTCACTACCACCCAAGGATTACTTCCTCAGACTCTATCTTCTTTTCATTACCCTAAATGGAAAACAAGTCGTCACAAAGGATTAAACAATATCACCTATTATTTTTTATAAAATGGATATGAATGGGTTCATTTTGATTTCCTTAAATTGTTCCTTTATAGAGAGTATTGAAATTTTACTCGAGAAATATCAACTTTCCCTGAGATTTCATGGAAAATCCCTTTTTCTCCTTATTTGGAAAATTATTGAAAACGTTATAAGATATTTATTTATATCACAATTATTGAACATATTAATCTTTATAGATCTACAATTTTAACATCTCACCACTTATATAATTCAAAAACCTCCTTCTTCTTCATGAATATGATAGTAGATTCACACCTTACTGCTTGGTGGAAAACCTATCCCTTATACCTAATGATATTTCAGGAGTACATACAGTTTAGACTTATTCATTTTTATTCACATGTTATATAAATATATATATAGAACTCTTCTTATCTAAGATCTCTTTATATATTTTAAAAAATATGGAAAAAATCATTTGTTCTCTCTTTAACATTTATTAGGAACAAGATATGGAAATATTTTATTTCAATGTATCTTCCAAAATATATTATTTTTAGTTGATCCAACTCCTCAAATTCACACTACATTCTCCTTAACCCAAATATGTAGTATAAATCTTCCATGATTCCACCTTCATCCAAAAATCAAATTCTCTTAAAAATTCAATATTTTGTATCATTAAGTACATTAAATATACAATGCATTTGTTTCCACATTACCTTAACGTTTTTCCATAACATTATATTTATTTCACATTTGGTTCCATAGAAGTAGCTTCAATCATGATTTAAAATACTCAAAATAGCATGGAATTAAACCCACTTGATGAATTGATTGATTATATTCATGCTTGGGTGGCCTTCATATATGTTTTTGTTTTTGAAAAATAATTTAAGGAAAACCAAAATTGAAATAACCTTACATCGCTAAATAAATCCCCTTAAATAGTGGCTTAATGATCCTTCCCCTAAAATTTATCCTTGCCTCAAGAATCCCCTTATGTTGGGAATCTCCTTATATAAGGAATTACATTGGAAATTTTCTTACATGGTTTGACAAACATGGATTGAATATATGTTACTCTTTTGTGAAAATATAATAGGGAATTATTACATGGATATTCAATTAAATCACTAAAATTTCACTATAATACCTTCTTTTTATTTTAGATTGAATCATGGATTTAATCTGAAGTTTCTGGATTTTTTCTGGTTGATGATCATAACATGAAACCTTTTTTTTGAGGTTATACTCCTCCAAAAATATTTCAACTAATATTTCCTTTGAATTCAAAAATATATCTCTAAAAATTATACTATCAAATTTATATAAAATCCAAAGTCTCTAATGACACATTCTCAGCAAGGAAATACTCGTATACTGAGCTGATGACTCATACATACCTCTATAATAACTCATACATAGCTCCATAATGACTCATATACAGTTGATATGGCTCACCAGAACATGATTATATGTTATTCACAACTTATTATCACTTGTGTGCATCTCTTGGTCACTCATACATGGATGTTTCACACTTTTGTAATGACTTGTATGCATACAACACTTTTTTATTTTCCCCATATGACTCATATGTACTTCTAAGTCACTAATATATAGATTGATAACTCTTTAGTAGATGATTAATTCATAGTACCTTTACTTTTCCAAATTTTTAGATGAATTTTATTCAAATAGGGAAGAATCCTATGTAGTGCCTTATTGTAACATACCCTGGCTCTATCAAGTCACCAAAGTTTGTTGGTTATGTGACATCAAGAATGCATCCTCATATTCTAGAGGAAGTCAACAAGATGTGGGGTGTGGTAAATATTTGAGGGAGACTATACCCCTTGGTATAGAGTTATAATACAATAAAAAATAAACAAATATCGAACTATGAAAATAATGAAAACAATATAGATAAATAATCATACAACCAAAGTGGATAAAAGAATAGATAAATATATAAAAATAATAAAATAATAATAATATAAGGACAAAGTGAATGAATCTAAATGACATGTTGAAGGTCAAAATAATAAATGAATAAGAATACCCTAATAAAGACTCCAAATACACAAGTCATGAACCACATATTGCTCCTATATCAAAGCTCTAACCAATCCATCAATCAATCTACTAACTGCAAGGACCTTTTCCCTTGTATAAACCTAAATCCATGTAATTTTCTTATTTACCAAATGGTGATCAATGTAAGGTGTGAGTAAAACTCAATAGGTTGACACCACCATGTCTAATCAAATCCAGTCTGAGAAAAATAGTGTTTGTAATAAATCTAATAAAAGGTGTATTAATTAATTAAATATTTAATATAATGCATTAATCAACCTTCTTTAGAGCCCTACCAAAATGTCTCTAAGAATGTAGTACAACCATGAAACCAAAAAACTTGATTCAGAAACATGACGAAATGTCTCTGACCATGTAGCCCAACCATGCTAGCCACAACCATATAGACATGGTATAACATCTCGTTGCACCAAATCCACTATATAAGTATCACAACATGTGTCAAGGAATATCCTGGTATATAAGCATCCCAGAATGTTTCAAGTCCTAGCCTATTATATAATCATCATAGCATGTGTTAGTTAATATCCCAGTATATAATCATAATAGCATGTTTCAGGGCCTAACTCGGCGTATAAGAATCACAATATCTGTCAGGGCCAAGCCCGGTATGTAAGAATCACATCCTGTGTCACAAGTGTACATCACAATAGTTAGTATATCACAAAAAAATTTATATCACAACAACATTTATATCACAACCACATGTATATAAAAATAGTATGAATATCACTATATAATGACATAAGACCAAATGGTTAACTATGATAATTAAAATTTGTCCTCCAATTTATCCATTTATTCAATTAATACAATAATCAATTTTCCAAGGTCATTTGATAACTATAAATCACATGAAACAGATTTCAAGGTAAAACCATATGTAATCAAATAATTAATCAATTTTTTCCTAGTTTATCATAGGGATCTGAAGTAAAGCAGACCAATCCACAACATGTTCCATGTTTGGAACACCTGTCGGGTGGTTGTGGGTATCAGTCTCTATACTTATGGACAAAATGAGATCTAATGAAACTTAAAAAACAATTACTCTTTAATAAGGCTTATACAATTATTTTTTTCAAGTGAATATCATTCTAGCACAAGCACACATATTAGGTAAACTATTTAATAATTAAATTAAGCTAAAAGGGATTAGATTTAGACCACATGCCTTAAAATTAGAGAAGGTGGTGACAAAACCCCACATATTTCATAGAAATTATCCTCTTCCTTCCATTCAATGAGAACCAAAAAATATATTACCAATGTATCGGGAACTGGAATAATAATTGGAAAGCATAAAGTAAAAATTCTAGATTTTTAGATCCAAGATCTACTGTGATATCACATTTAGATCAAAGATGACACTCAAAAATCTTATGTGGAAGGTCTGTAGCCAAAGAAGGAGGTGAAAAAAGGCTTTTTAATCAAAGATAGTAGTGTTTGGAGAACCTGCATTGGAGATGAGGGTGTTCATGGAGTTTTTATAGTGGATGAAGAGTGATGGAATTAGAAATTTGTGATTATCAAGGGTTTTATAATTATATGGGGATTAGAAATACCTGGTGTTTATTTATTTCACATCATGTAAAATTTATATCCCATGTTTTCCTATTTTCCCCAAAAATCCAATCACCAAAATTTAAAAAAATATTTATAAAATTATATGTTTTGTGTACATGTGTTAAAGAGTAATTTATTTTCATGTCTACATGTGGTGAAAAGTATTTTTAGAAAAATTCATGATCTTACAACCTCCCCAACATATAATAGCCATCCATGAGCTACTCCAGGCATCACTATGATATATCCACAAAAACTTCTAGACATTGTTCTCACACATCATGATCCCTCTCCGAGGTTTTCTCATGAACACACCCATGCTGCCAACATACTCATACTAGATCTATTGTCTTTCCTAAAGATTCTTCTCACTTTTCTTCCACAATAGAGATCAGGTTCTCTTCAAAGGATGCATATACATCAAACTCATCAATGTCTATCACATGAGAAGTTTTAGAACCATATATCAAAGATAAAACATTTTAAAAACATCATGCATAGAACTATATCACTATTGAAGGTCCAAATGGTAAGCCACTAGATTGATCCTTTCCAAAATCTCAAAATGCCTAACAGCCCTGGAAGTAAGATTCCCTGGTTTTCTGATATAGAATTTCCCCAGTCTAGGTGACACCCATAGAAAAACTCTAGGACCAACCTCAAACTCCAGATGTCATCTTTTATGGTTATTGTATGATTTATGTTGGATTTTTATGGTCACCAACAACTTTATAATCAATTGAACATGCTTAGTAATCTCTTGTATGAGACTATTCCCAACAATCACTTCCTCTCCTTCCTCCAACCACAAAGAGGAAAACAGAATGGCCCTCTCTAAAAATCCTTAAAAGGATCCATTTGGATCAATAAATGGAATGTTTTATTATAGGAAAACTATAAGAGTTCAAAATGATTCTCCCATAAACCACCAATATCTAAAACATGGGCTTGTATCACATCCTCCAAAATCTAAATAGTTGAATCTAATTGGCCATCATTTTTAGGATGGTAAGTTGTACATAGAAGAATTTTTGATCCTAGGGCCTTATGAAGACCCTTACAAAACTGATATGTGAAATGATAATCATTATCAAAAAATTTCTTAGGAACATTATGCAACTGAACTATCTCATGCATGTAAAGACTACCAAGATCATTAACAGTGAAGGTCTTCAAGTTGAGCATGAAGTGGGACACCATCATCAGTCGAACCATGATCACCCATACTACATAAGTTGTTTGAGTTTTCCTAGGTAATCCTATCACAAAATAGTTTTTCACATAATCCTACTTCAACTCAGGAATAGGCAAAGGCCACAAAAGTCTAGCTGGTGTCTACTACATGGCCTTCACCTACGGATAGGTTGAACTTCTCTCCATGAATCCCATTATCTACTTATTCATCACTAGACACTAGTACAATCTATAGATATCACAATACATATTTCTCAAACCATGATGTACCCCCCATATAGAAGCATAAAACTCTCCCATCATCTCCTCATGAAAACCTGTATGAAACAATAATCATCCATGAAATATGTGACCATCACTTCTGCCTAGAGAAAATCCTGTTGGTTGCTCCCAACCATATAAGTTTCCTCTCAAAGATAATCTCTCTGGGATGGATAAATTCTTTGTCCAAATTATGTAGTGAATCATGGGTATAATTGATGTCAAATTTAGAGCTACTCATCCCTATAACTCCTGATCATCAATATGAATATCTAAAATGAGGGTCATCAGCCACCACTCAATTTAAGATTCTCATATTGCCTATTTATTCATTTTCCGACTCAAGGAATTAGTAATTATGTTTCCCTTTCTTGTTATATAATCCATCTCAAAGTCGAAATACTGAATATACTCAAATCACCTCCTATAAAGAAGGTATATTTCTCATTGAAAAAATATATACATGAAGATTATATGGTTTTTATAAACCAAAAACCAATCACCCAAATGATATTGTCTCCAACATATCAGGGAATGTACCGCCACATCTAACACTGGGTCATGAGTGGGAAAACTCCTCTAATGTGGCCTTAACTATCAATATTCATAAGCAACCATATGGTCATCCTACATCATAACTACTCCAAGTCCATCTCTGGATGTCTCACATTACATGGTATAATCCTTACCAGACTTAGGTAAGGTGAGGATATATGTTGATATCACCTTACTCTTTTGATCATGGAATTCTCTCCCATAAACATCTAAACAAATATATTTCACCACTTTTTGGTCATCTCGAACATCATTTATTCTATTATTGAGATTTCCTAGATGACGCACTGATAATAACCATCTACATTAGGAAAAATATGATTATTGAAACCATTATTAGGTCACTCCCAAGATACTATAGCTGCAACCTTATCTTGGTCCACTGACACTCTGGCCTTTGAGATAACATGACACAAGAATATCACTCTATCAGTAAAGAAATTTCATTTGGATTACTTGGAATAAATTCAATGATATCTTAGTGTACTTAGGAAAATGTAAATATGTTAGGTCTAATCATCTACAGACTGGGAGAACACTAAGATGTCATCGAAAAATCAACCACAAACTGATCCAAAAAAGGATTAAATATCTAATTAATCAAGGCCATGAATATTTTCGGTGCATTCATCATACTAAAAGGCATCCCTAAAAACAAATATAATTCATAACTACTCCTAAAAGTAGTTCGGTTATGTCTTTTTGGCTCACCATCAACTGATGATACCATGATCTAAATTTACTCTTAGGGAAAATCCTAGAACCACTTAGTCGATCGAAGGGATCTTCAATGTTTAGAAGGGGATACATATTCTTGATTTTCATCTAGATAAATCTCCAATAATCCGGACATAATAGAAAAGTATCATCATATTTCTTGGAAAAAATCATAGGATAACTGATAAACCATTATTTTTTTAATATTTTATTGATAATAAATCGCATAATTTCCTCACACTATGCTAAATATTCTCATTTATGAAATATTTGGGATTAGATCATTCATTTGAAATTTTGATGAAAATTTCAGTTTTATCCATTCAAAATGTATTGTAGTATTTCGCATAAAAATATTTTAATATGAATTATTTGAACTTAAAATTTTGTAATAGTGTTCCTAAATTACATTTCTACAACTATTATTTAGGACACATGATCTAAGGAGTGTATTTTGATGGAGTAAATGGGCCTTTAAGTCAATGGTGGGATGGACACACGATATTGGACATTACTTTAGTTTTTGGGCCATATCATCGACATCTGTTATCGATTGAGCCCCAATTTTGAGAGGGGATATAAAAACCAATTTAGCACATATTATCCTTTATAAATAATTTCTAATTCACTCGTTTTGGTGGTCAATAAGGTGGTTAGAGTGTGATTACAATATTTGGAAGAATCTTCTCATTCACACTTGAAACCACTATTAACCTAGCCTCCCCTCCACTCTATAAATATGTATTTTTCTAATTTTTAAGGGATTAGACGTCCATTAGGAGATTTAAGGTAGAGGAGAATTGGTTTCACCCAAATTATCCAACCATTGTAAGTGGTGTAGCTCTTGAATCAGGGATCCCCTCATTGAATCCTTCTTCTCTTCATCCTGTTGTAATGATTTCATTTGTGTAATATACTTCTTTGTTATTATTTTATTTCTTCTATTTTCTTCTGTTTTGTTCAATTGTATATTCTTTAATCATCCAATTTGGGTTGGAATCAATACTGGAGATGATATTGTGTTCTACCCTTTCAATGCTCTACTCATGCAAAACGTCTCCATGATGACTGCACTGCCCATAGAAGAGTAGTTCTCTTAGTGACCAATCTATCATCTACCCTCTTCATTTAATTATTTTGAATCATTTAGATACATTAATTAACTTAATAATATCCATGAATTTTTTTAAAATTATAAGAAACTAGGAAATAAATTTAACAGTTAACACAAAAACCCGTGAGGTCGATAATTGTGTAAATGGTGAGAACGCAAACTTAATCGGTAAAACAAGACCACACTGGATAAATTTTTAGAGTTCAAATATAACCCCTAATATAAATTCATCCTCCTTTTCTAGAATAGACATGTGCTTTAATTTACTACTTACCATAAGTTATCCTTATAACATCAATAAATGTAGGGTTTTTTGATTGCATGTTCCAAAGATAGCTTAGGGTTTAATTCACTTCGTATTTGTGGTAAAGTTAATTCTAGAAGGGTTAGGGAGTTAAAAAAAATAGGGGAACATAATTAAGTGGATATAGATTTAAATGATAATGATTAATAATTAAATTAATAGGTATAGTTATATTAATTACGTCTTTTAAAATATTTTCTAAAAAACATCTTCTTGTTGCGTCGAATTTCATTTCAAAATCAAAAACAAAAAATGCAATATTCATCCAAGAAACATCTTATAGTTTTATAAACGATAAACAACCCCCCCACCTTTTAATTAGTGTTTTTATTCTCTTTTACTACCTTTACGAAGTTTTTTTAATTTTATTCCTCCTTTGAGAGACGACCTTGGTCAACCACTCTGTTGCACATAAATAACATTAAACCAAACATCATTTGAAAGAACCCATGAAAGAGCCTTTCAAACTGGAGATGTTTCTAGGGAGGCAAGTAATTATTTCAACCAATTATAGGTATTTATTTTATTATACATTTTATTCTCTTCCTATTTTTTCCCTCCTTTTATACCCATTCTGAATTTTTATTCTTATTTTGTTTTTGTCCTCTTTTTCTTTTAGGACCATCAACTCAAACTTATCATCTTTTATTATATTATGGTCCAATTTTCTTTTTTCATTTTTATTTGATTTATGTCCGGAACAAATCCCAAGGATCTTTTAGATCTTGACCCTATGATGGAACACAGTCTTAGGGCTCGATTTAGACATTCTCAGTCTACGAGAAGTTTCAACATTCAACCAGTTGGAGGATTCCTCCACTCCTATAACATTAAAATTTGAAGAAATTCAAATTCAACCATAAAACAAGAACCAATGTATGAAAATAATGTAAATTAACTTAATAGAACAATTCTATAATTGGCTTCACCTGATTTTAATTATCAACCAAATTGCATTGCATACCGAAATCTCAAATTAGACTTTGAACTAAAATTTGAGTTAATTCACCTGCTTCCAAAATTTCATGGCCTCTCTAGTGAGGATCCCAATTAACACCATAAAGAATTTAAGGTGGTTTTCTTTACCATAAAACCAAGAAATGTTTCTGAAGATCAAATCAAACTAAGATCATTCCCATTCTCACTTGATGGATCTACAAAAGATTATATATATTATTTTCAACCTAAAGATGTTACTTTTTGGAATGATTTGCAACATCTTTTATTGTAGAGTTTTTTTCCAGCATCAAGGACCACATCCACTCGAAAGGAGATATCGGGGATCAAGTAAGCCAAAGGTTAGTCAATGTATGAGCACTAGGAGTGATTCAAGAAGTTTTGTGCAAGCTTCCCACATCACCAAATCATTGATCAACTACTCATCCATTACTTCTACGAAGGACTCACACCTATGGAGACAAGAATGGTGGATGTTGTGGCTAGAGGGGAATTGGTGGAAAATAAACCAGTATCTTCATGTGAATTTATTGACAAGATGGACCAAAAAACTCAATAATTTGGTGATCAAAGTACACCACATGTTTGAAGAGTACATCAGGTAAGTCACTCTTCTCTGGAGCATTCAAAAAATCATGTTTGAAAAGATTGACATTTTTACTGTCAAAATGTTTAATGGTGTGAAAATTACATTATTTTTCATGATGATGAACATGAATTGATGCTTGGGGGATTGAGGAGGAGACCATATTTAAGTGAAAATTATATTAATTCAATTTTCCTTCAAAAGATTCAATCCCTCTTCATTCAACCTCATAATTTTTCACATTTAAATTGTACCAATCGAAGTGAGCTCAAGGGATATGGGAGGATCAAACATGGAAGGAATGTTTCTGCACTCAATACACCAACTCAAGTAATGCCAACAAAGTGCAAGGATCCAAGGACATTCACCATCCCCTACACCATAGGGGAGTTACACTTTTCTGATTATCTTTTTGATTTAGGAGTTTCTATAAATTTGATACCTCACTCTATATTCTCTTCTTTACAAGTTGGTGAGTTGAAATCAGTGAGTGTAGTAGTGTAGTTAGATAATAGAGATATAGAATATTCAGCAGGAGTCCTTGAGTATTTACTTTTCCGGGTAAGAGACATAATCTTTACAGCATATTTCTATGTTCTTAACATAGAGGATGATCAGGTAAGTTTTCATGATCCCATTATCTTAGGTAGAACATTCCTCAAAGCTGAAAAAACTATCATAAATGTCAATGAGGGTAAACTTTCTATGGAGTGTAGGGATGAAGTTGTGGTATTTAATGTTATGGGATCCATGAAGTAACCCTCAAAAGACCATTCTTCTTTTCTTATCTCCCATTTAAAACCACAAAATAAAAACTCCATGGAATTTGATTGTCCTATGCTTAGGGAGATTATCAGTATTGGTTCTAGTTTGTTATCTAAGAGTACTTCCACACTAATTTCTAATGTACAAGACTCTCTTATATTTTATTTTGAAATGGAATCATATTCTTATTTTGATCATTTGAACATTGATTATGACATGGATATTGAGTATGATGATCGATTTGATGCTTTATTCTCTGATTGTGATGATTTCTATTTTGATTCTGATTCTATTTGTGAACATATTTCAGTTCCTTCAATGTCTCCATCCATACACCACCCCCCTTCGTTAGAGCTCAATACATTTCCACCAAATCTCAAATACACATAATTGTTGAGTGGCGAGAGATTACGTATTATAACTGCTGATAATCATTATTTTGAACATGAAGAAAAACATTCAAATCTTATGAGGGAAGACATTAAGGAAATCATGTGGACCATGGATGACATATCAGGTATTAGACCCTCCATTTTCATGCATATGATTCTTTTGGAGGATGGGGATAAACTAGTGAGGCTTCCACAAAGAAGACTCGATCCAACCCTTCTAAAAGTTATTAAAAAATGGGTTGACAAATTTCTTGAGGCAGGTATAATTTATCCCATTTCATATTCTAAGTCGGTAAGTCCTATTAAGGTTTTCCCTAAGAAAAGTGGTGTTACAGTTTTTATAAATGAGAAAGATGAGGTAGTTCCAATGAGGGTGAAAAAAAGTTGGCTTGTGTGTATTGATTATAGGAAACTAAATCAGTCCACTCGCAAAGACTATTTTCCCCAGCCATTTATTGATCAGATGCTTGAGAGACTAGTTGGGAAAACACACTACTATTTCATGGATGGATTTTATGGATATTTTCATGTTATTATTGCTTCTTAGGATTAGGAGAAGACAACATTAACTTTTCTATTTAGTACTTTTTCCTACCGAAGGATGCCATTTTGACTTTGCAATGCCCTAGGTACCTTCCAGAGATGCATGGTGAGTATTTTTTGTGATTTTATTGAGACCTTAATGGAGGAATTCATGGATAATTTTACAGTGTATGGGTCTTCATTTGATGATTTTATATCTAGTTTGGGAAAGGATATGAATTGTTTTATTGAGAAGAATCTGGTCATAAACATTGAAAAGTGTCATTTTTTGGTAGACCATGGAATTGTCTTAGGGATGTAGTTTCAAAACATGGGATAGAGGTTTATAGATCTAAAATAGACATTATTTCAACCTTACACTATCCTTAATGTGTGTGTGATGTTAGATCTTTCCTAGGGAATGCAGGATTTTAACGGCGCTTCATCAAAGATTTTAGTAAGATTGCTCTTCTAATGTCATGATTACATCAAAATGAATCTGATTTGGTGTTTGATGATTCTTGCAGGACTTCCTTTTATTAGATAAAGATGTTTTTGACCACTCCACCTATCATACAGCCCCCACAGTGGGGGATTCCTTTTGAGCTTATGTGTGACGCCTCTAACATTGCAGTTGGGGCTGCCTTATCTTAGAGGGTGTAGGGACGTTCACATGTGATTAGATATGCATCAAGGACATTGGATTTGGTCTAATCAAACTACATAATAATGGAAAAGGATTTCCATGATATAATATTTTCTTTAGATAAATTTCGTTCATATTTATTAGGCTCTAAATTAGTTGTTTTTTCTAACCATGATCTCTGAGGTACCTCTTGATGAATCCTGATGTAAAACCAAGGCTAATCCAATGGATGCTCCTTCTTCAATAATTTTATATTGAGATAAAGGACAAGAAGGGGTCAGAAAACCTGGTGGTGGACCACATGATTTTGCATACTCATACACTATAGGATGACACCTTGGACCATGACCACTTCGGGACACTTTCCCCAATGAGCATCTTTATTCCATCTCAGGTATGCATCCTTTGTATGCTGATTTAGTGAACTGCCTTATTGAATCTGAAATCCCTGAAAATTTAATGAATCATCAACTCCAAAAATAATAAATTGAGTCTTGGAATTATGTGTGGGATGATCCCTACCTTTGGGGCATGTTTAGTGATCAATTCATTAGGATTTGTGTTCTTGACCATGAGTTTGAGTCTATTCAGCATTTTTTCCATACACTTTCTTATGGAGGGCACTTCGGACCCCAACGGATAGATATGAAAGTTTTAGACTCTTGATTATATTCGAATATATTATTCCATGATGCACATGGGTTTTGTAATTGATGCTCGCATTTCCAACACACTGGAAACATTTCTAGGAGACACGAGATGCCCCAACAACCCATACTATTCTATGAGATTTTTTATGTGTGGGGAATTTATTTTATGGTTTACTTTCCAAGTTCATTTTTTTTGTATATTTTGTTTTCTGATGATTATGTGATAAAATTGGTGGAGGCTACGACCACTAGGACTGATGATCCTCATGTTGTTCTGGACTTTGTTAAAGCGCAGATTTTTTCCAGGTTTGGAGTACCGAAGGACATCATCAGTGAACAAGGTATGCACTTCTACAATCAGAATCTTTCTTCCCTCCTTCATAAGTATGTGCTGAAAAAAACATCAACACCATACCACCCTCAATAAAATGGCCAAGCTGAGGTTTCAAAAAGGGAGTTGAAACAAATTTTAGAGAAAACTGTCCAGCTGAATAGGAATGATTAGAGAAAGAACTTGGATGATGCACATTGAGTTTATAGGATAGCATACAAGACACCCATTGGTATGTCCCCATTTTTTATTGTTTTTGGGAAAGTGTGTCATCTCCCCGTGGAATTTGAGCATTGGGATTATTGGGCTATAAAGAAATGAAACATGGATTTGGGACAAACTAAAATCCAAAGGAAGTTGCAAATTCAAGATCATGAGGTGTTTTGATTATCTTCATATGAGAACTCAAGGACCTACAAGGAAATATCAAAATCATATCATTATAGAATGATCCAGTAATGGTAGTTTCATGTGGGATAGAAATTCCATCTCTACAGTTCACAACTAAAGTTGATGCCTGATAAGTGGTGTTTCAGATGGTTAGGTCCTTATGTTGTGACTAATGTTTTTCCTTATGGTGAAGTGGAGATCCTAAAACCGGACACAAGAATGATCTTTATAGTTAATCGGAAGCGTTTGAAGAAATACATTGTGGGACATCCAACTGATGTAGTGGATTTCATCACACTGCATGACCCCATCATCACTTGAGCATATCTAGATGTTCCTAACCCTTTCAATTTTTTATTCATTTTCCTATTTAATATTATACATTTCATGGGCATATATCATCTCATGGGTTCACATTGATGAAAATTCAATATTTTATGTGTGGGTAAGGGATCCTTTTAGTTTAGTAATTTCAATTATTTTTCTGTTTTTCAATGATTTTCAAAAAAAATTGTGTTTTCCAAATTTTATGTGTTTATTTTTCAATTTTTTGCATGTTTTTGAAACATTTAAGCTGAAATGATATTCATCACAATTTTTGAAATACATATAAATTACTAAAACTATTTATCCTGTGAAACTAGGCTTAAAAGAATGCGAAAAATGACTTTGTTCCAAGTCCAAATATTTAGTAATTTCATGAAAAGTATTCTGAATTTTGAATCCCATGCCACATCTCACTATCTTTATATTTGAAATCACATTCCCATGAGGCTTCTAAACCATTCCTTTAATATTCTTAAAAATTAACTCACTTCTTGAGAGAACCAACCCATAGTTTATTTGACCAGAATTTGATATATTCCTATTAAAATATGAGGGATTGAGGTACTTATTTTCAAATGATTGAGGCACTTGTTTGGTATTAAATCCCCTATTTCAAAGAATTATTTTTATAATGGCCTTCTGTGAATATTTAATCCTTGTATACCTCAGAATCAATGAACATCATGTTATTTTAGCCACATTAAAAGACATTTTCCCTATCCAACTAACTCTTGAAGTGAAATTGCATAATCTAGTTGAACTTTAGTGTGGGAGAGCCATCTTGTGTTGTGCTTCCACATTTTGTGATACTTTGGGTGGAAAATTAAATTATGAAGAGATGTGTTTTCTACTAAAAAAATCATTATGTTGATGTTTGTGCCTTTTCTATACCTTTCAGGATATGTGAAGTTGTGCCTTTCTAGAGCTTCTAATAAAGGAAGAAATTTGTTCCTATTTAGAGGTTTCAAAAAAATCATTTTTGAGAATATTGACATTTTTTTTGTCGAAATGTTGAATTTTGTGAACATTACATTATTTTTCATGATTATGAACATGAATTTATGCTATGGAGATTGAGGAGGAGTCCATATTTAAGTGAAAATTAGATTAATGCAATTTTGCTTCAAAAAGAGTCAAGTCCTCTTCATTCAGCCTCAGAATTTTCACATCTAAATCCTACCAACTGAAAGCCATAGAACAGCCCTGAAAAGTACTCATGATAATAATATTTTCTTGACTCACATAAGGTTGAGATGTAGTATTTTATCAAGCCTATGGTGACCCTCGTATGAGTTTGGATGAGAAATACATTGCTAAGAGAAAAATAAAGTGAGGTAAGTGTTTTGTGCATGGGAGGATAAATGAAGTGGAAATATATTGAATGATATAAATGGAGAACTTAAAATAATGGTTTTTTTATGAGGCATGATATCTTTTGTTTCTTAGTGTGTAATTATTGGATCTCAAGGATATGAGTTTTAAAATTTGTTTTGATTTGATATTGATGTTTACTTAATATGAGGTTTTTCCTATGAGTGAAAAAGGGTGAGTGGGGGAGTTGATAAAAAACAGTTTTTTGAATATTTTATTGATAATAAATGACATAATTTCCTCACATTATGATAAATATGTTCATTTATAAAATATTTGGAATTAGATCATTCATTTTAGAATTTGATGAGAATTCTAGTTTTACCCTTTTAAAATGCATTGTATTATTTCGAATATAAATATTTTAATATGAATTATTTTAACTTAAAATTTAGTATTAGTGTTCCTGATTTAATTTTATACAAATTTTATTCATTACACTAGATATAAATAGTGAATTTGGATGTAGTAAATGGGACATTACATCATTGGTGGGATGGACACTCGATATTGGACATAACTTTAGTGTTTGGGCCATATATTATATATTCGTGCATGGATTGTGTCCAAATTGTTAGAGGGGATCTAAAACAGAATTTTTCACATATTATCCATTTGGAAGAATAGATAATTCATGTGTTTTGGTGGTCAATATGGAAGTGCAATTGGAATTAAAATATTTGGCAGAATCTTCTCATTCACAATTGAAATGACTTTTAACCTAGCCTCCCCTCTACTCAATAAATATGTATTTTTCTCATTTATAATGGTTGGGACGTGAATTAGGAGATTAAGGAAGAGTGGAATTGGTCTCACCCAAATTATCCAACCATTTCAAGAGGGGTAGCTCTTGAATCAAGGATCCCCTCATCGAAGCCTTCTTCTCTTCTTCATGTGGTAATGTTTTCATTTGTGAAATAAAAAACCTTGATCTTCTTTTATTTCTTCTCTTTTCTTCTGTTTTGATAAATTATCTTCTTCTTTACTCATACTATTTGGGTTGGAATCAAGAGTAGAGGCAAGATGGCATGAATTGAGTTTTTAAATTATAAGAAACTATGCAAGAAATTGAACGATTAAAATAAAAACATGTGAGGTCACGTATTGTGTAAATTGTGAGAGCGCAAACTTAATCGATAAAACAAGACCACAAAGGATAAATTTGTAGAGTTAAAATATATTCCCAAACAAAAATTCATCCTCATTTTCCAGAATTGACATGTTCCTAAATTTACCACTGACTATAATCTATCCTTAAAACATCAATCAAAGCAAGGTGCTGCAATTTCATGTTCTGAAGATGGCCTAGGGTTTAATTCTCTCGTATTTATGGTAAAGCTAATTATCATAGGGTTTTGGGGTTAAAAGTTTATAGGATAATAATTAATTTGATATTAATTTAAATGATAATGATAAATAAGTAAGGTAATAGGATGTATTAGATCGATTACTCCTTTTAAAATATTTTCTGAAAAAACATATTCTTGTTGCATCGAATTTGATATCAAATTTAAAAAAAAAATCAATCTTATTCCAGAAAAATTCTTCTAGTTTTATAAATGATAACCCCCCACCATCCTTTCAAGTACTGTTTTTATTCTATTTTATTTTATTTTTAAAATACCTTTAAGAAGTGGTTTTAATTTCCTTCCTCCTTTGAGATATGTCCTTGGTCAGCAACTTTGTTGCACCTAAGTTACCCATAACCAAACATCATTTGAAAGCACTCATGATAGCACCTTTCAATAACCCCAAGGAGATTTTCAAGTTCATATGAAACCCTTAGCTTCCATATCTTCCATCTATACTTTCATCTCATGAATCTTCATTGGTTCCATCCCATAAGGAAAGATAGAAACTAGCACAACTCCTAGAACCAAATCAATCATGAACTCAATATCTCACTCACATTGTAAGATGGTGAACTCTTTAGAACATACATCTTGAAAATAGTTTAAAATTAGAGAAAAATATCCTACTATAATTCTCTATCATCTAGAACAAGTATTTCAATCTAAGTCATGAGACAATCCAATCTACACTGAATTGGTCCTAGAAGAATATCCTGAATATCCCACTCACCCTGGTGAGTATAGGTTCCTCTATTTTGAGATAGAAAGGAAACATTCCTCCAATAATAGCCGATATGATCATATTATAGAACTATCCAATTAATACCAAGAATTAAATCATTAAATTTAATTTAATACACAAAAATATCTAAAATGAAATGATAGATGGCAATTTCAAGGGGACACTCCTTGCAGTGATCGATACCCTCTAACCAGACTCCCAATGATGTGTTAAAATTCATGGTCATATCTATTCTCTCCACATACAAACCCAAATCATTTGTCAACATATAATATATAAAAGAATTTTTTTATCCAATATCAAACAAAATCAATACTATGGTTGTTGATATTTGAATAGTACCTATAATCGTAGAAGGTCATACATCCAAAATAGTCAGAACATACTATGTAACATTCATATAGCTCACCCCTCATCCAAGGGATCTAGTATGACTCCCATGTGTTGTTCCCTCTTAGAGGAAGTTCTTATCCTACATTAGGGTACCATGTCCCCTACCTCATCTTGAATGACCAATGGAACTCCAAATACCAGTCTTCTTAGGGGTAGCTGAGCCCCTTCCAAACTCATGTGACTACCATAATCTACTACCTCTACTCTAATATAGAATATTCCCAAAAAAACCTCTAAAGATGCCCTAGTATACCACAAGCATGACACTCTATAGTAGGTTATGGACACTGAGGCCTCTAATGGAAAAAATTTACACACTGATAGCACAACAATGGTATGTGATCCTGAGATGGATGACCACATACCTAACTTCTCTTCCCTATGTTTACCTATAGAAAACTATCATTTCATCACTTCTTTACACTATAACAATATCACCCAATTTTACCCATTGAAACAGTATAGCCACTACTTGGTGTGTCTCTTAGATTCACTTTCGTGATGAACGCCTGATTCATCAGGTCCTCAAAACCGATCCAATGAAATATGTTCACCTATGATTAGATCTCATTGATAATCCCATCCTAAAAACATCTCACCTCAGAGATCTCATCAACATCCAAGCATATCATAAATCACTACAAGTTAGTGAAGCATCTAGCATATTCCATCACTTAAATTCCATCATGTGTCAAATGCATGAACTCGTGAGACTTCTCATCCCTCGTCTTCTTTAGATATAATTGGATTTGAAAAATAGTTTCAAAGTCCCTCCAAGAAAACATCTCTTGCTATCTAAATTTCTCTCAAATGTCCCACCACTATTTGGATCACCATTGAAGCTTGTAAGTAGTAAGATTCAACCTCTTTTATGTGGGTGTCTTCAGGTACTTGGTTATTTTCTAGACTAACTTGAATCAATAAGATAGATACCTAGGGGTATCCGTCCCTAGTGAACGAAGGTGGATGCTATAGCAAAAAATATCTCATAAGTTCAGACATTGAAGGTATGGTGAAAAGAGTCTCCCTCTAAATTTATTGCTTCACCCTTATGAAGCTTTCGCAAATCTGAACATCTATATGATCATCAATATATTTAAAAAGATCTAACTTAGCTATATTAGGTTATTGCTGATTGATACTCTCCAAACACTCAATTCAATGATGATGTGGAGGAAGTTTCTCTATAAGTAAAATACACTCCTTAGAACAACAGGTGAAAACAAGTCCATCCTCAGTAGGTGACAACAATAAAGAACCACCAGCTCATAGTCTCTCTAATAAGGGATTAAAAAGTGATTTATCTTGACATATCAAGTTATTTATTTCATTTTTCTGATATAACATGTGTCTCATTTCACAGTTCGTATAGGTAAATATATCACATGTAATAAATATGTCTCTATCATGAACAATTAGTTTCAATATATATCCCAGAGTTCCTATCATGATGCATGCATACTCTTTTCAGGCCATATCATGTCACAAGTATAAATCTTAAGAAACAATAACATCACAAAACATGTGAATCACCCAATGTGAAATAATATCAAACCATAATGAACAAACATCATGAACTAAAATCTCATCCATGGTCACACCATATATGGGTTAGATACTATAATTCACAAGCTCATTACCATGTCTTAACACAACTTAATATCTATTATACCTTTACAAAATACTAAATAAATAGAAAATAAAACCAATTAATCTGATAACACTTTGTAGCTTCCTCCAACCTGACACTCTATCACATGGCCTAATTGGGTTCATTATGTGACCTCAAACATGCTCCCCCATACTCTAGACTCTATCAACTACTAATGGGGGGGTGGTGAATATAGTAGGGATACTATACACCCTATAATGATTTGCAATACAGTTGCTTCCAATTCTTTCTCTAGGGTCCTCCCCCTCGAATTTCATTATGATGCTACCATTATATTTTTAACATGCATTACCTATTTCAAAAGTTGGTAATAATTCATAACTTTCATGGAAATTTCTGATCATTGATCAAAATGAGATGATGGAATTTTGGTTTCTTCTTCCATGGATTTCTCCTTGGAAATCATTGCCTAGTTTGGGTCTCCCTAATAGATTAATATGTGTTTGTGAAAGTAATCCCTAGTGCCATATCTTTATGTATTTAGGTTTATTACATTGCTTATGTCTTGAAATTACTAGGTGTATTTGCAGGTAAGAAACCTCTGGTTATGGTAGTAGTCACGTTGGGCATCACTGGAATGTTTGGATGTCGAGACATTAGTCACATGTATTCCTCATCTTAAGAGGGAATCTCTTATAGGCTTCTAAGGCATGGAACCCAAGGAATCCCATGTCAGTCACAGGGTATCTGATGCCAAAGGAATACCTTACCAGGTTTTCCTCTGGCATCCCATGTTTAACATGAGGTATCAGTGTAACAGGTTATGATTTTAACATCTTGTAGAGATAATAAAAAGCTGATCAGAACACCTAGTAGAGGCGGATCAAGAAGGTGTGTCCCTAGGAGGGATTTCATGAATGGTTTATCAGATGGATGTTTTTGAATGCCTTTGGAGGTATACCCAAGGGTGTTCCCCATTAAATAATGTTGTCTCATAGTAAAAGTTTATTAGGACACCACTGGCAGTGGATTAGGGAGGTGTACCCCTATGATGGGGACCCCAGGGTTTATCATTGATCAAGATTAAACCACTTTGAGTCATCCTACATACCCTATTTAGGAGACATGGATAAAAACCCACATAGTTTGATGGATGTTTTAGGGATTACAGGTGAGATATTCCCTTCGTAACAAGATTTCTCTTGATTGTATTGTGTTGGACTGTATGGATCTTATGTATGGGAGATTCCTATGTCCTGCTAGAAGTAGTGATGGATGTGAATGGATATTACATATAGTAACGATAAAATGATGGGTGTGGATGGGGATTACATGTAGGAATGGCCCCAATGTATGGAATGATCTCACTGGGATGTGGCGGCCTGAGTAAAATCCATATGGGTGTGGATGATGTGTTGGGTGGTGTGGATGGAATGGATTGATTTTTGGGGTTGTTGGGATTGAACCTCATGGAGGATTACTAAGAATCATAATTAGTTTTGAAACAAAGTCTATTTAGTTTAAAAATGGGCATTGGGAAATATACCTTAGGAGTTGGGCCATTAAAGTGGAGCATATTTTTGGGGCCTACACATAGGAGTAGCGTAGATGGATACATGTCATGGTTGGGGCTTACACATGAAGGAAACCCATCGGGAGATGAAGATAGTAGACTACAATATAAGATATTCCCATTTCAATATTAGACCGAATTCATGGATGGTACTAACCTCTAAGCCCACATGAGTCATGATTAGTATGAGAAACAAGAGTAAGTAGTAGACTAGATTCTCATTTCACAAAATAAGAGTCAATGAGACATGGTGTGGGGCTTACACATGGAAGCTACCCTAGGAAGATGTCATTATATATTAATAGGTTCTCAATACATGTGAGGAAGATATCAATCCATATAATTCGTACATAGATCATAATATAAAGGTTTTTTTGGGTCTTATGTTTGGAAACCATTTGATGAATGCTTGGCGACAAATCCCAAAGGGAGAGGGGTGGAAGATTGAAAGTGTTTTAAGTGAGAGATTCTCGGTGCCCATCCCCTCTCTAATCCTATGTGTAGAATGTCATTTAATGTGAGTAGTATATCATTCACTGTAACACATACATGGGGACATCTTGGGCGTGATTTATAGGGTGATATCATAGTTTAAAGTCATGTGTTTAGGAAGATAGTGATATGTATTTTTACATCATGCAGCTCGGACATGGAAGAATTACTCCTCACCCCTTGGGCTTACATAATTGTTGCTCATCAACCATTGGTATGGGGATGGATTGAATAATTCTATGTTTTAATGATGTGGAGGAATGATCACTCATGAGGTCCATGTCAGAGTACCTATGCTGAAAATCAAGAGGCATTAGCAAATATGTTCTAAAAATCAAGTGGTCAACAAGAATCCTAGGCCACACTTGCAGTGGAGTGGGCCATAGGAATGTATAGTGAATGTCACAAATGGACTTGGAGTATATTTTGACCAATCTTGGAAGGGTGTGGAGGATTGGATAATTTAACCTTCATGAAAATATTTCAGCATAAGGGAAGCAACACGGTGAGACCCATGAAAAGGATTCATGAAGTAGGGGGCTCACTGAGAGTTTCTCCATAAATCGTGGGTGCTTCGTGAAGGTCATGGGATTAGTGAAGGAAGAGGCTTAATGAAACATGGTGATACTTCAATGACATGAAGTCATGATTTGGTAATAGAGTACTTTGTGAAGGCTTAATGCTTCACGAAGCATTAAGAACCCCATATTGCATTTTTTTCACTAAGGAGGGCATAGGAATTCTCAGAAAGAATCCCCACCCTAGGTGGAGGTAGTTAGTAATAAGGGAATAGGGGATTCATGATGCTAAAATACCTTGGATGATTTATTTTTTGTTTGTTTTGTGGTTCTTAAGTGCTTCTTAAATTGGTAGATCAGAAGTCAAAAGGTCAGGGTAGTCATCCGTTTAAGGTTGAACAAGCCAGGTATTTATAGGAAAAGGGTTATCACAGTGATATGAGGCATGCCACAAATTAAATTTGGGCTCTATGAATGGATATTTCTCTATTGGACTCATAAAATCCATCTATCAACATCCATCACTATTTTGGAGCTCTACAGGAGTCACTGAGAGTACCATCATCACCTCATGTGTTCGTTGTGGGGAAGGGATCTCTATAAAGGTTCTTTGCAAGGAAATCCCTTAAATGGGGTTTTCAGGTTTCCTCGAGTGTGGACTTTCTTCCAAATGGTTTTGGACTTTTCCATCGACACCATGGAACATATTTTGGTTCCAAAAAATACCCCCTCAAAATGGGATCTAATGAAATAATTGGCCTAGATTATGAGGGATAATTTCCAAAAATATGGCCAGTCATGAAGATAGATCATGGTGTACATCTTGTGATGTGAGTGGATGAGGAGTACATTGTGAATTCTAGTCTGAATTCATTCTTGTAATTATCACTTAGGGTTCCTTAACCTATACATATCATTCATACATAGATCAACAAGTGCCCTCTTTTCACAAATCTAATTTCCTCTACTATACTTTCTCTAAAAACATATTAATTTCAAACAAAATTATGGTTATATATTACATTCAAATCCGCTCATACCATGAATATATTCTTAGGATGATGTCAGATTCATATAAATATTAACCTATATGAAATATGTTTCTATTGTTGTATATATTTAGTTTGAGGGATGATGTCTTTATTCTTCCAGCTAGTCGGGACAAATCAGCCTACTGGTTCAGAGGTACACCAGTGCAGTACCTGTGGAATAGGACTAGGGATGGACATATCTTGAAAGAAAACTCATCCCTCCCCATAAACAATCTCAACAACCATTTCCACAACATCAATGGGAGGAAGATGGAGGATGAGGTTTCTATACATAAATATCCAAAAATCATGAAGGGTGGCTTAGAAAACCTAGATAAAGGATGCACTGCTAATTAAGACTTATGACAGGTCAAAACCTACATAGAAAAATGGGATTGGGCCTACTGGTTGTACACATCTTGTTTAAGTTTGGGGAAGATCTTAGGAAAGTAGGCCTATATGAAGTGGAATGGGCTTCTCAATTCCATATCTACCAACCATGGAAGATAATACAAGAGTTATTGAGTAGATGGTCACCATAGAACAACACAATTTAGCTTAATCACAATAAGGTCAGCATTAGCCTCTGGGACCTTCATTAGATCTCTAGGATCCTTATCTGATGGGATATATATGATGAGTTTCTCCCCCAAGATAATGTGTGGGATATTAGAAGTAGATTCCATGTTTTTAAAAGGTGCAACTGGATTTGGTGTTTGGAACTGCTAAAGAAAAGCAGGGGATGAGGGATGTCCATTTTTAGAAATGGTTCAGTTATTTTATAAACGGCCTAGTGGGGGAACCTGCTGAGAGGGAAGAGGTGGCTAGACATTTTATTACAATGCCCCTCACCTATCTAAGATAAGTACATAAAGGTAAATAGGTATCTTACTATTGGATCATGGAGGATATCCAATGGATGTTATAGGGGTACAACATCAAGAATGTGCCTCAACCCATAGTCAACTTGGTCTGGTTCGTTGAAATAGTCATCTATGGGTGGATGGTTTTGATAAGGGATGTGCACATGGGGGTGCATCCAAGAAAGTTTATAATTGTGGTGCTACTAGATATATGGTGGAACAACATCCTTGGGATCCCTCTGTTGTAAAATCAACACAAAGTGATTTGACATATCAGCAAGTGGAAGATGTCGATGTAAATTTGGGGGAAATTTCTATTCATTTATAGATGTGTGGATACATACATGGAAGGCTACGACTATTTGAACCCCATATCCCCTCCCGAGATGATATTTTATCGAGTGATTTTGAATAGCATAAGGAGATTCCAATTCATGATGGTATTGATAGACGACTGAGAAATATTGTGCTGGAAGATCATTTTACCTTCCACCCGTTTCTTATTCCAATGGGGGTGTTGATTGATGATGGAATGAGGACATAGGAATAATGAGATTTTATCTTTTCCTTCTACAGTGGGTTTCTAGTGGAGAGAGTACATTGTGAACTGATCTATGTTCCATATAACTCACACTAGTTCATAAGGTGGTTTAGGTTCCTACAAAGGCTGACTCTGGAGATATACTCTGAGGTTCATCCTGAAAGTCACCCTTTGGTGATGAGACAGCTCTGTCTCATGTCTAAATGTGAATATGGAATCATAAATAATGAGTTTCCTCCATCTACTAGTATATATAGGCTTACCCAAGGTTAGGAAAAGTTATGGGAGGCCACCTATCGATGAGTGACACTGAGGTAGTGGACCATCCAATCCAATGAGGGAGTGATCTATATAAATTGGTGATGAGGTCGAATGGTGGAGATAGAGAGTCATGGAAGTAGAGTTGGGGAACATCATGTCCATAGAGTTGTAGTAATGGATCCAATAATTTTGGAACATTCTCTGGCCAAAAGTGAAGAAACGTGAGAAGAAATACCAGGCCCAACCCTCATAGTCATGAAGACTTGGGAGAAAGGGGAGACACCAAGAGTGTTATATGGGATGCCTTCCCAAGATCTTGGGAAGTTATTTTGTTGCATGGAAATTCCTGATGATGTTGTATACCCTATGTCTTGGGAAATTTTGGATTCCAAAAGGTAGGTTCTTGACCTTGGTAGGAAGTGGGACCACCTTAACATGTATGGGATGGAACTTTTAGGGGTCGGTTACACCATGGTCGGCTTCCTAGTGTCTTAGGAAGATTGGAATAGTATATGAAGAAGCTATAGGATTTAGTTTATTCCTAGGGAATTGAATTCCTGATGACAGTCCGAGTGAAGGTACTACTAAACATGAACTCTCCCCCCGAACCATCAACTAATGAGATAGTGATGCACTACCATTTTCCTAAGGAATCGAATGAATCCTAGGGAAAATAATCAAATGAAGGGATCCCTGAGAGAGTGGTGAGATTACATCAACCATGATATAATTTGAAAAACTTCTTAGGGTTAATATTCAACTCATTTCCCCATGTTTCACCTTCCCTTAGTCTTTATCTATATTCCCAAATTGAAATATTTTTCATGCAGGGGGATTTTGCATGAGGGACCCCTGCTGATGGGGATGGAGGCACATCAATAGATATAGAGGACCAAGATCTAGGATATGTTCCATGGATAAAAGCATACGTGGGGCCAATTGATGATAGTAAGGTTAGAGAAGCTACACCAGAATCCTCGAAGCCCTCCATAATTTATGGGGGTAATTCCCTAGTATCACAACAATGGAGACCCAAGAGTCCGATCAGCCACCACTAAGTTTCTATAAGTGTCCTTGCTTATAGTGTCACATTCATTGTTTACTTGAGTAGGTTAACCAAAATGTTTCTTACCTGAATATTTATGTGGGTAGCATGTGATCAACTATTTGAAATGGTTGGAGAGCCTAGGATCCCTTTTCTGATAGGGGTTCCATTCAATGTGGAGTTTTCTGTTCCACCAGACCAAGCCACAACCTCTAGGGAAAATTCTTTTTTGGTTGTTTGTAATGAAACTGGTGGGACAGAACTCATGGATGATTGGGACAACATTTTGAGGTAGGATCGGGTGAGGATGATCAACCTCATCAAATGAACCCTATCCCATATGATAGGAAGTCAGATGAAGACCCTGCTATAGAATTTCTTATTTCCTTCTTGCAGTATGATCCTGGAGATCATGAAGAGCTCATTGAATATGACGCTAACATGGTAAAGGATAGACACATCATCTGGTGTAAGGCATGGAAATACATTAGTTGTTTTGTTGACCAGACCACAGAGCCACAACTAGTGGGCTGCATGGGGTTCGCCAACCATTGGTTGTGAAACCAATTCACCAAAGGGGTAGATTATCGAGGAATTCATGTGTTAATCTATCAATACATGGATGAGGAAATATGGGATGTAATCTAACATTTGGATATTTCCTGTAACATGGATAAGTCTTATGGCATCTTGAAGCTTCAATAGGCCAACTAGGAGATCCAACACTTGGAAGAACAAACAGACAAGCATTTCTCATTCATCAATACTCAATCAATAATTCTTATCCAAATTAGGTATCAGTTAGAGGTGTCCACGAATACTATAATACAAGGGTCATGTCATCTGGCTGATCTCCAAGATGAACGAGATCAGGCATAGATTAGGGATGATGAGCTTCATCCCTTGGTTAGGGATGAAAAAATAAAACTCTGGAAGAGGGATCATACCCTGGAAGTTTCACTCCACAGGTTATAGAAACTAAATCTCTTAATCTTAGTTGCATAGATATATATGAAATATTTCCAAAACTCGTGAGTGGCATCAGTATGGGGATGTCCCCTACTACTTCCACAGTTTTCAGGCTCATTGTTTGTACTTTTTATGTGCATGGGAACATTATTTTATATACATTAATTATCACACCTCAATGATAATTATGACACAACTAATGACCAATACCTACGTCCATGTGGTTAATGCCTATTTTTAGAAATAAGGGATGAACACATAATTGTTCACATTGTATGAGAGAAATAGAAAGTCATCAAACTCTTGGGGTATTCTATTATTGATCGACTATTATGCGTGTTAGATACTAATAGAGGATATCGATGGATTATAGGTCTTTCATTGTAGCCAATAACTTTTCCCAACATGATCTAGTGCACAAATGGAGTAATTACATGCGAGTTAGAATTGATCTGAACAAAGGAAAATTACGAGTGTTAATCACGATGCCAAAAATTCAGAACATGACGGAGTGGTATGGTGGTACAAGATGATTACTAATTATGATTAAAATATAATATTCATATTATTAGCCTAAAATGGGAAAAACAAATGAGGTTCAACCACTAACCATTGTTGAGACATAGAAACTATATCAGAATGTTGATTGAAGTCTTCAGGAATGTTTTCCTAGAATACTAGTTGAGCTAAAGAAGCATGAGACCAAACCATTTGGGGGTATTCATTATATGTAGAGGAGAATGAGGATCCAAATAAGGGGTATACAAAGAATTTAATGTGTGATGGAATGTTCTAATAGATTCCAACACTCGTGGAATTACACCATCGTGGCTTAGAGCACATTGGTGTACGTGTACTGGTTTGAACGAAGATCAAACCAATCTTCCAGTGAAGCATCATCTGGGATGTTGACCAACATAAGAAGATGCGAAAAATGTGGTAGATGACTGGCATTGGGAAAGGACTTCTTAGGTGATTTCCATAGATTTATTTTAGTATTACATCATGAAACTGAGGATGTTGAACACGTAGATTAACTTCATACAGTAAATATGATGCATGGCATGGTTTAATATTGTGTGATCAGAACATGTACCATAGTTTAATGTCGTGTGATCGAGACATTTCACAGATTTTAAGGTCATACTTCATAGACCCTAGAGAATAGTTTGAAGTCATTTTGCACATACTAATAAAAAAATGTCTATTCCAAGATTATTTTTGTGGTGTGGTGGAAATAAACCCAACATGAAAGACACAAATGAGGCTTGTGCATCACACATGTATCAGGGAATAGACGGGAAAGAGGCTTCTCAAATAGGAATATGTGGTGTGGAGGGTGGTGAACCCTAAGTAACTAGGTGCTTAAGAGGCATAGGGCCAAACCAAATTTTCCAGTGAGGATTATATTTTAATTTCATATAGTTTGGATGAAGAATCCATTGTGTGGCTCGACCACATCAGTACCCACCCAACAAAAACATCAAATCCCACATGATACTTTCTTAGTGTAAGAAACAGGTAATGGTAAAAGGGTTTTTACTTGATATGTGGGAGTGAACATTAGGGGTTACACCAAGAGTAGAATCATTCTATGATATGAGAGTGTGGAAAGTATGTAAGTCGAGACTTGAATGGTCTCGATGAATAGGTGACTGGTAAGTAAGGGCAGACCATTGACCATATTCAAAACACATAGACCATTGATATACCAATCAAGAGAGGGTATGTCAATTGAAGGATCAACTATTGACCAAGATCGCAGCACATGATCTTTTTTTGGTTACTGGTAATCCATTAAGTCGATGGTCCATTATGGGAGGTGAACCAAAAATGGCATGACACCATCACCCTTAGGGGCCCGTATAGATGTGAAGGATGGTAGAAATATATACCTTTATAGACTCAAGCTGTTTAATGGGAGTATTAGGGAATTGAAATCATGCCTAGGCTTTGAAAATAGTTTTAGTTTGTATTGCATGGACCCTAATAAATAGTTTAAAGTTTTGTTGTGTCTACTATAAGAGAAGCATTCATTACAAGGGTGTATATATGTCACCCATAAGAAATAAAATGCAACATGAAAGAGAAACAAGAGATCCCATGAACCACATAGATCACATAATATTAACTGAACATAGTTTAGGTTCTTAGAGCTTAGACCATAATAGGGGCTAATGGGATGACGATTTGAAGGAGTTTACTACTGGGACCAAAGATAAACTGTTTGAGCAACGCTACATATTCCATGAGGATGGGAATAAATCCTCACATATTTCTTGGTCACATTGTGGTAGAAATCCAACACTAATAGGTGAAATCCTCTCTAGAGAGGGTATGAAGGCATCCCATGATTATCATGAGGTATCCTGAAATCATTTTTGAAATGGTTGAAATTTAACATTGTGCATCGAAGACATTATCTCTTATTTTATGGTCATAGAATTCAAACCAAAAGGGATGGTATCTAAAATGGGTATGTGTGGTGTGGTGTTATGAAAAAACTAATGTGAATAAGGGCCAATGAGGAATAAAACATCCCAAACTATATTTTCACATAGTTTAAAGTAACAATGATTAGACTATATACTCTCATTTTAAGATTGTGGTGTTCAGAACAAGGAGGGTATCTTAAGTGGAAATTTTTAATGTGGTTTTATGACAAACCCAATGTGAATAAGGTCCAAGGATGCCCAACACCACACCATAGATTCTGGAGAACATCCCATATACAGTTTAAAGTCATGTAAAGTGGTCTATGTTGAGGCCAAGGGTCCAAAACATCAATGAATCTATGGCTAGGTCTAGAGAAAAAATATTTGATAATATCTACATATCCCATGAGGATGGTAATCAAGAAACACGTTGTTCATGGAAATGAAACCTCCCTGCATAGGTATTATCCATAAATTGTGGGGGGGAATTATGTTGGGAGTGGTTGAACCAAGATATAAAATCTAGCAATTTCTATGAATATTTTATGGTTAGGAATCAATTCATAGATTATTCTTGATGATTTCATGGTAGGTGACCGATCTCGGGGGCAATGTCCTCTCAGGAGAAAAAATTATGGCACTGTGAAATTTATCATTGTATGACTAGAATGATGATTGCTTTATAGTTTATTGTCATTCAACTAGTAAACCAGTTTTTATATAGTTTAAATTTGTATAAATAAGATTGTATGGAATTTTATTTTAAGGTCATAGAGTTCGGTCCAAGAGGTATGAGGATTCTAAAGTGGAAATATATAGTTCATTTTTCTAAAAAAACCTGACATGAATGAGGCAAGGAGGCCCAACACCACACAATACATTCCTGATAAGAACTCACACATAGTTTAAATTAATGATTCTTGGACTAGTGTTATGTAGTTTAAATTCTTAAAACTCACACTATAATATATGGGGTATCCAAGAAGGGGATATGTGTAGCACAGTAGGAACAACCCAATGTGAATGAGGACAAGGAGGCCCACACCACAAAACACATTTCCAAGTAAAACCCACACACAATTTAAAGTCATAATTCTTGTACATGGGTTCTCAATTTAATGATCCTTTCCTAGGTAATTTTCAAATAGTTTAGTTCATACTTCCTAGATCCTTATGTCAAGTATTTCTTGAGGAACTTGTAATTTGTGGGAGGAGTGATGTTCTCCTCGTCCATAGTGACCCAAGAGTATGCACCATTAGAATAGACCTTGTGAAAAATGTATGGTCCTTCCCACTTGGGTTCCAACATTGATGTATTCATACCCTATATCATTAGTGATTGGAGATCCAATATTGTATCACCTTGGTGGAAAGAACGTAGGGAAACCTTCTTGTTGAATTCAATAGATATTCTGTTCTATTGCCTCTCTAGATTATGAAAGGTCGGCAGTCTATTCTCTTAAAGGGATTTCAATTCATCATGATGTACTTCTACTATCCTTTATGAGGTCTTCTGATCATAGACAACTATTCAGAGTGATGTAAACTAGATCTTGATGGGTAATAAAACCATTGTTTTTTAAATGAGGGAATATGGAGACACCTAGGTGGAATTCTAATTCATCACCCGACAAGCCCAAATAGTGTTGGGGATCTTTCTCGGCCACCTTTTCTTGTTATGTACCACCATGTTCCCTAGAATGAATGAGATTGTTTTGTTGAATGCCATGGTTTTTCCATTTTTCTGTGTGTGATAGAAGGAAGTATTGTGGGACTGAATTATATACTTGGAATACAACTTCTTCAGCTCAGCAGACCATAAGTTGGTGCCACTCTCGATGAGAATATCATGAGGGTATTCAAATCAATGAATGATATTACATCTCACAAATTCAACAACTGATCTGGAATTGACTTATTTGAGAGTAATTTATTCTGCCCACATAAAAAATAAATATTTCGTAGTCAGAATGAAACTACATTGGAGATCTATTGTTGGTTGATACAAACCCATTGAATTGAATCCTCATACTACAAAGGGCCATGAATACTTGGTAGTATGGAGGGGCTCCAGTAGTCGATGAAAAATGTTGGAATGGATCTAACATGTGTGGAACCTCTTGGTGAACTGGATATATTTATGGACCAAGGTGGTCCATTAGTATTCTAGACTTAGAATCTGGTAGGATCACTTCATCCCTAGTTGATCAGCTCCACAGGACCCAGCATGAACTTCCAACATCCAGATCTCATGTCCTTCAATGTAGAGGATTATAAGTCCATCAAACCCATGTCTATAGAGAGTCTGCTCGAGGTTGGGCACACTCTCAATGGTGAACTATGATTCACACCAATGGATTCACTCGTGTTCATCTTTGTTCAGTGGGATGACACTATGATATTGATTCTTAAAAAAATGAGCTGTCTAATTATAGATTTCTTTAACTGTGGGGGGATTTGAATGTCATGATATGGAAGCATCGACAGTCATGTTGTCTACCTACTGATGTTCATCGTCATCTAAAATGATAGGAGTGATGACTCTTTTATGTGAAACATGAATGGATAAATCTACCTGGTTAGACTATATGAGATAAGATACTAGACTAGACATGTAATCAACTCATCCATTCTATGACTAGGGAACATGAGTCTCCTCTGAATGAGAAGGGAACTGGGACATCAGATGGTGAGTGTAATCAAGAAAGGTAACAAGCACTGATTTCTGAATGAATTTTTCACTGTTAATTTTCTTAATGACTAACTTGGAGTCTCCCTTTATATATTGGTAGGTAACATCAATCTCAAGAGCCAGATCAAGACTAATAATGAGGGTTTGATACTCCTCTATGTTATTGGTGTAACCCTTTGATAAAAGGAATGAATAGGGTAGGACAACCTATGTCGGGGTGATGAATATGATTCCTAGACCCACTCTCTTGAGTTTGGGGTCATTGATCCTTGTAATAGTTAGCCTCCAGCAGGTACCATCAAATGCATCTTCCTGCTTGGAATGACATAACCCCTTGAGAGGATGACCTCATCTAGGATATCAACATCTGTTGGTCGGAGTGGATACTCAAGAGGGGGGTGAATTGAGTTCCAATTAAAATTTCTGTTTTAAAACTTTGTCTTAAAAGACCCCAAATAAAATACTAAATTAAAATTTAGTGAATTTATATCAAAGTAAGGATTTGGTTGGGTTCTCAAGGGATTGATTATTTCCCAGTTAATCAAAACAGAAAGGTTGATTAACTTTTGAAACCAACATAGTGATTTACAACTAATATAAACACTTGCGAATTTAATTATCAAAGTGACTTTAAAACAGTTTTGGTTTCAAAGAAATTAGCATAAGAATAAAGAATAACTTTGAAAGATATAGCACAGAAGATATAACCAAGAGGTTCAATCCCAAGCTAAGACTTAGTCCTCTCAACAATTTGTATAAAGATGATCCACACCCTGGATCAGGGATTACAATAGTATACAACTGTCCAGGTCCAAGACCTCTACCACTATTATCCGTGGGAACCGAAACAACAGCAACCAGCTGTCCAGGTCACACGACCTCTACCACTATCCCAGTGGGATATAAAATAAGTAAGATAGTTGAGTGAGGATTTAAAAATCCTCCAGTTAAGGCATAGGAGACGGTGTGTGTGTAAAATACAGCATATAACACACACTGCTCAATATGTAAAAAGATAAATCACAGAGAAAATATTTAGAGTTTAGAAATGGTTCTAGTGATTGTCGTGCAGTTCTGGACTCCTTTGATTGATCAGAATTCGCTCTGAGTCCTCTTCTGGTTCTTTTCTGGAAAACAGAGTATCGTATGTTTCCTTGACTTCCAGATGTAGAGAATGTTGAAGAAGTTGTTGAGTTGATGTTCTCTTTTTGTTCTCATCTCTTATTTGGTATTCACGATTGTAGGTGATCTTCTTGTAAGCTCAGATGTCTCTCTTGATGTACACCAGCTCGAGTGTTCTTCACTTGTTCAGCACGGTTGCAACCTATTCACAGCACGTGTTCAACTCTCTGATCTATTCGTGTGTATACGTGCGTGTGTATCTCTCAGCTCGACAGCAGCATCCTTCTTTTAAAGCATGAGCTCCGGCAAAAGATATGATTTCCTTTTTGCAGGTACGAGGTATAGTTTCCTGACATCCAACAAACAGACATTAATAATATGTCAGTGCATTAATATATACCTAATATGACCGTTGGTTAGGTTAAACAATAATAAATAATTAAATCATTTCTGGGTTCTGTCTCTGAACGGTTGCTCATGATAACGGTAGACTTGTGTTACAGTAGGTGTCTGTAGGTATGAGTATCGGTAGACATTTGTAACGGTATTCTTGTCTGTCGGTAGACTTGATGTATCGGTAGCGGTGGACTTGTAACAGTAGTGGTGGCTCTGCCTTTACCAGTAGAGGTAACTCTCTATCGGTAGCTGTGGATCTACCTTGTATCGGTAGTGGTAGCTCTTTATCGGTAGCATAACGGTGGACTTCAGTATATCGATAACTATCAACTTCATAGTATCGGTAGCTCTATCAGTAGATTTTGATGCAGCGATGGACTTTGGGTATCATTTGGGTATCAATAGCTGTACTGGTAGCTATATCGGGAGCTCTCTTATAGTGGTAGCTCCAACATATCAGTAGACTTAACTGTATCGGTCGTTGTGAGCTGTAACGGTTGCTAGCTAGTAATGGTAGCTGTTTGTTCTGAGGTTAGCTATTGTCTAACGGTTGCTCTACTCTGTATCGGTAGCTAGTTTGTAATGGTAGCTGAAAACTGTTTGAGCATTCACTTGTCAAAATGAGTTAAGTCATAGTAAACATATATCGGATAATTCAAAAGACTTAATTTAAGCATAATGAAGGTAAAAACATACATTAAATCATATTTGGAATGTATTAATCATAATCAAGATATAAAGAAAGAATGGTTGGGATTATCAAAACACAATAAAGCAACTTAATTCCAGAGGGTTGAACAATCTCCCCCTTTTTGATAATCACAACTTATGCCAAAATAAAGTAATATCAGAGAAAAGAATATATATATCAATGTATGATATCAACAGTATGGTATCAGAGAGAAAAGAAAAAAATCATAGGAATTGATATAAGAAAAATTATCAGAGGAAAAATATGAAAACAGGAATATATCAAGAAATAATGTAGTATCAGAGGAAAACACAAGCAAGATTCTTTGGTTTGCATATTCCTCCCCCTATCAATTTAACTACAGGATTCTCCTCCAAAGTAGTGATTCTCTCTATCAATTTAACTACAGGATTCTCCTCCAAAGTAGTGATTTTCTCCCCCTTTTCCCCCTTAGGTGAACAACATTCTCTTTCTCACTCTCTGGGTACAGGTTTCCAAAAATTTCTCCCCCTTTGTGATTAACAAAAAGGATGGTATCAGAGAAAAGAGAAGGACTAGGAAAGAAAATATACAGAGTAAAATAGACTGTGAAGAGAGGAATGAAGTATTGGATTGATAAGAAAAAGATACTATTGGGAAAGTCAGAAAAGTACAAAAAATACAATGAATCCCATCAAAACAAAATAGCTAGAAGCACTCAATCATCCTCGTGAATAGGTGTCTTTCCCTTTAGATCAGCAGAGGGTGCAGAGGTAGAGTCAGCAGGCTTGGGAATTCCTGAAAGAACTACTGGTGGATCAGCAACTGAAACAATACCAAATCTGTAATATGTCTCTCTCTGAGGGATCAAACGTTTCAAGCTCCTGATGGATTGAATTGGAGTCAGTTGAGGAGTACTCCTAGAGGCAGAAGGTGGAAGGGAAGGTGGTACAATAACTGGCCGAGCATCCACATGTAGGAAAGGCAGCAAGAGATTCCTGAAATCCATGATGATGCTTCCACCTCTCTCCATAGCAGATACAAAATCATCTCTGTTCTCAATAAACTTATCTAAAGCAGGAGTAAGCTCCCTGAGCTTACTAACCTGTTCTCTGAAGGCTTGGGTAACTGAAGTAAACTTCATATTCTCAATCAAAATCTTGAAATGGTTTTTCATTTGGTGCTTGGTATAAACTTTTTCAAAATAAGAATCCACCTTATTTTTGATTGCCTCTTGAGAAGCAGTAACTGCCCGCAGGTGATCATGAACAGAACTACTAACTTCCCTAGTGGTAGCAAGAATCTGGGTATCTGATGCACCACTGAGACTGGCCTTAGCCAATTCTTCCTGAAAAAATAGTACGGATTTGGTCAAGGTTCACACTTGTGCTGAATGAGGGAAGAGGTTTCATTGAGAAGGCCACTGTCTCCTTAAAAGAGTGAGTCAGACTACTAACCACCTTCAGAACAAGTTCATCCTGACTGTTCAGATGTTCTTTAACTGACTTCTTAAAGGCCTCAAAAACATCCACAAACTTTTTGACCACTTCTTTGATATATCGAATGTCAGTGTAAACCTGGGTTTGACAACTGTTCAAAGCAGTCAATGAAGCAATTGATTTTATAAGAGCAACTACAGCTCCTGTCCAACTCTCAATCTGAGTGTGGCACACTTTAAGTTTATCCACCATTTCTTTCACAGGACTGGACACACTACATCCAATGGATAAATCAAGGGATTGCTCCACGCTTTTCATCTCTTCAACCATACTTTTCTTCATATCTGCCACTGATTCTCTTATTGCTTCTATCAATTCAGATTTTAAAGACTTAATACCCTCCTTGGTTTCCACATTATTAGCCAGAGTAGGTATGGTAACTAAATCCTTTTGGGGTTGGTCTTCCTCATCAGAATCTCCATAAGAAAGTCCAAGAATCATATATCCTAGATCTGATTTCCAACCTTCAATGTCATATGATACTAATACTGAGCCAAGATTCTCTCCTTCACTTGGAAGATTCTCCTTAGGCATCTCTTCCAACTCTTCTTCCTGAGGTAATTCTGCAATTTCCTCTACAATTACAGCAGATCCTGTAGCCATTTGTTCTAAGTCATTAATGACTCTCTCATCAATAGTTGCTGCTGCTATGTCTTCCTGATCAGGTACTATCCTGACTGTACTGACTATTAGAGGACTCAAATTGAGCTCCCTTTCAACATTTTCCACATCATCTGCTTCATCCTCAGCCTCCTTTTCTCTATGATCAGATTCGGTTCTCTCATCCTCCTCATAGGTGTCCTTGAAAACATATTGGCATGATTCTTCTCCTTCTTCTGTAGTCTCTGAATCATTGTCCTTCAAGAAAGTTTCTCTCTCTGGTAATTCTTTTGGAGGGCTAGCTGCTCCATAAGAAATAACTTGATGCATAGGACTAGGGGTAAGTCTGGGTCTCCTCCTTCATCAACTGAAGTCTCTTACTCCTCAGCTTCATCATCACTGTAGACTGGTTCTGGCTCATCTGGTCCAAGACCAGGATCTCTCACATCCTTTGGTCTAGACGGATGATCCACAGGAGTGAACTTCTCATAAATTCTTCCATCATCATTTACCCATGATTTCATCCAAGGATTCCAGCTGAATTTCATGTATTTACAGATAGTTCTTGTGATAAATAAGTTATCCTTAACCACTACCAACTCATCTTGAGGTCGAGCTATCTCCTTCGCTTTCAGCATCACAGATATTAGCTTTGAGAAAAACAGGGCATTTGATTTTGACTTTGGTCAAGTCATCTCTTCTACTTGAACCATAATCAATCTACATAGATTGATTATCACACTGTGATTCAGAAAATGTAACAGATATATGTATTCGAATCTTAAAGGGGAAAAGTCTCCTCTTCTCGGACTAACAACATGCTGAATAAATTTAAATAACATCTTATCTTCTCCTGCCATCTCTGCAGCAATCACCTTTCTAGGAGTCTCATTCACTGTGAGTTCCAACAAAGCATCTTCATATTGAAACACGTCCCTGGTTGAAGGTACATACATGGAATAATAAGTAAAATCGCCCTCATGAGGAACTCGCAGGTTCTCAGCCCATTCTCCTGAAGTAAACGACACTTCCTGACCATTCACATATGAAACCATTCTACTTTCTTCTTTAGACTTTTCAAAATGAACGAATTCATAGAACTGTTCCACCAGTCCTGGATAGTAAGTTCTGTTGTTATTCGGAAAACATTCTAGCCAACCTTGTTCTTCTAACACTCTAAGAACCAACGACTTGCTTTCTATAAGCCATTCTGCACACACCTCTTTTTCAAAAACTATCTCGTGCGTCGATGGGTGTGGGTTTACTGGTCTTCTCTGAGCTTCACTTCCACTGCCACTTCCACTAGCATCAGTATTAGCTACTTTTGGTCTCTTCGCTGCCATCAATTCACTTCCATCAGTCGTCTAAGGTCTCTTGACGCGGGCCATTACGGATTTGAGGCTAGGGTTCTGAAGGTCGAGAGGTTTGGATTTAGGAGAGTTCAAGAAGACAGGTTCGCGGTGAGATTGAGTGAGTCTAGTTCGAGTTTTAATATCATTTAGGATTCATAAATCACATAAATCATAAATAACATAAAACAGTTCGATGACTCGGCTTTATAGAAAAATACAGCTCACAAATGTACTGGTAAAGTCTTCTAATGGTAAGGTTTCCCTAATTGTGAGGTCTCCCTAACGGTGAGGTCTCCCTAACGGTGAGGTTTCCATAACGGCGAGATCTCCCTAACGGTGAGGTCTCCCTAATGGTGAGGTCTCCCTAATGGTGAGGTTTCTATAACGGTGAGGTTTCCATAATGGTGAGGTCTCCCTAATGGCGAGGTCTCCCTAACGGTGAGGGTTCTATAACGGTGAGGTTTCCATAACAGTTTCAAGGGTAAGTTATCATTCCTAATTCATGTTTGATGAAACTTAATCTTTTTGAACTTAAAGGCTTAGTGAAAATATCAGCTAATTGAAATTCAGTTCCTATGAACTCAAGTGTTATATCACCTCTTTGATAATGATCTCTTAGAAAATCGTGTCTAACATCAATATGTTTAGTTCTAGAGTGGGACATAGGATTCTTAGAGATATTAATAGAACTAGTGTTGTCACAGTTGATTGAAACATGTTTAAAGTCAAATCCATAATCCAGTAGTGTGTGTTTCATCCACAGAATCTGTGCACAGCAACTACCAGCAGCGATGTATTCTGCTTTAGTAGTAGACAATACAACCGAGTTCTGTTTCTTACTACACCATGATACTAGGGATTTTCCAAGTAAGTGACATGTTCCAGATGTGTTCTTCCTATCTAACTTACAGCCAGAGAAATCAGCATCTGAATAACTTGTTAAGTCAAATGATTGTCCTTTTGGATAAAACAAGCCTAAATTTACAGTATACTTAAGATATTTAAAAATCCTTTTAACAGAAAGCAAGTGTGATTATTTAGTATTAGCTTGAAATCTAGCACACATACATACACTAAACATAATATCTGCTTGACTAGTATTAAGATAATGTAAACTCCCAATCATGCCTCTGTAATTAGTTTGTTCAACTGGTTTCCCAGATTCATCAACATCCAATTTACTGGTGGTACTCATAGGTATATCGCTTTCTTTAATACTATCCAAACCAAAACATTTTAATAAATCCTTAGTATATTTACATTGATTAAAAATAATTCAATCTTTAGTTTGAAAATTTTGAAAACCAAGAAAATACTTAAGCTCTCCCATTAAGCTCATTTCAAATTCATTCTGCATAGACTTTGAAAAATCAGTACATAAAGAATTTTTAGAATATCCAAAAATAATATCATCAACATTGATTTGTACTATTAATACATCTGTTGAAATTATTTTTATAAAAAGAGTGGGATCAGCTATTCCTTTTGTAAATCCTTTTGAAATAAGAAAGTTTGAAATTATTTCATACCAAGCTCTTGGAGCTTGTTTTAAACCATATAAATCTTTAGAAAGTTTAAAAACATGATTTTGAAAATGAGGGTTTGAAAAACCAGGTGGTTGTTCTACAAAAACATATTCAACAATAAAACCATTTAAAAAAGAACTTTTCACATCCATTTGATATAACTTGAAATTCATATGTGATTCATAGGCAAGTAAGATCCTAATATCCTCTAATCTAGATACAGGTGAAAAGGTTTCCTCATAGTCAATTCCTTCTTCTTGATTGTAACCTTGTGCAACTAGTCTAGCTTTGTTTCTAATGATGTTTCCAGATTCATCCACTTTGTTTCTAAACACCCATTTTGTGCCTATGATGATAGTGTCCTTAGGTCTTTCTACTAATTTCCAGACTTTGTTTCTTTCAAATTGATTTAGTTCTTCTTGCATAGCCATTACCCAGAATTCATCATTGATAGTATCATTGATATTTTTAGGTTCTAGTTGTGACAAGAAGGCTTGATGTTCAACCTGATTTCTAAGAGAAGCTCTAGTCTGTGTTCCTCAATCTAGATTTCCTACAACATCATCTAAAGGATGGTTCTTTAGAATCCTAGTTGGTCTTGAAAAGGTAGGGCTATAGATTTCAGGTTCATCAACAGGTTGAGGTTCAACAGAAGCAGGTTCTATAAAATTTCCAGAATTGGATGTTTTAACTACAGGTCCACTATATTTATCATTAGGTTTCAAAATAGAGAGATCATCTTGAATATTTTAAAGAGATGTCTTAGGTTCATGTGGATCAGTTTCATCAAATTTGATGTGAACAGATTCTTCCACACATTTGGTTCTCTTATTAAACACTCTATAGGATTTACTAGAAATAGAGTAACCTAGGAAAATTCCTTCATCACTCTTGGATGCAAACTTGTCAAGATTATCATTAGTATTAAGAATAAAGACTTTGCAGCTAAAAACATTGAAGTAGTTAACCTTAGGTTTCCTATGGTTCCACAACTCATAAGGGGTCCTCTTAAGAACGGTTCTAATCAAGACTCTATTAACAACATAACAAGCTGTATTTATAGCTTCAGCCCAAAAATAAACAGGTAGGTCATACTCATTAAGCATAGTCCTAGCAATTTCTTGCAGGGTTCTATTCCTCCTTTCTACTACACCATTTTGCTGGGGTGTCCTAGGGGCAGAGAAATTGTGACTATAGCCATTGTGTGACCAGTAAGATTCAAACTCATGATTTTCAAACTCACGGCCATGATCACTTCTCAGAGTTTTAATCTTAAGTCCACTAAGGTTTTCTACAGACTTGGGGTATTTTACAAAGCAAGAACAAGCTTCACTTTTGTGAGCTAGAAAATATACCCAAGTATATCTAGAAAAGTCATCTACAAGAACATAGACATAATGCTTTCCATTTAAACTAGAAACTCTAGAATGTCAAAATAAATCCATGTGAACCAAATCGAGAGGTTGAGAAGTTGACACTTCTTTCTTTGATTTAAAAGAAAGTTTATGTTTCTTTCCCTTTTGACAGGGATTACAAACTTTGTCTGCTGGAAATTCAAGTTTGGTTAGGTCTCTAACTAAGTTCTTCCTAGCAAGTTATCTATGTTAATGCACATTGCAGTGTCCTAATCTTCTGTGCCAAAGCCAAGACTCTTTATGAAAATCATTTAAACAAGTAATATTTTTATTAGCTAAAGAATTGAAATCAACAGCATAAACATTTTCATTTCTCAAAGCAGCAAACACTAAAACATTTTTAGAATTAAAAACATTGCAAGAATCATTTTCAAATTTAACATAAAAACCATCATCACATAACTGATAAATACTTAAAAAATTATATTTAAGTCCATCAACAAATAAAACATTAGAAATTAATACTGAGTCAGTGTTACCAATCTGGCCTAAGCCGATAATTTTCCATTTTGAATTATCACCAAAAGTGACAACCCCCCCCCCCATCAACTCTGACTAAGATTTTAAAGTAAGGGAAGTCTCCTGATATATGTCTTGAAAATCCGCTGTCCAAGTACCAGGTCTTTTTACAGGAGTTCTTTAAGCAGGTTTCCTACAAAACAGATTTAAACAGGAAATGATTTTAGTACCCAGATTTTCTTTGGTCCAGACAGGTTAGCCAATAACACTTTAGGTACCCACATTTGTCTAATGGGTCTCATAAAATTTCTAGAATCAACAAATTTGGAATGATAAACCTTATTAGATCCATAACTATGAATATAACTAGTTGAAGTATATGAAGTTCCAGAGCTAGCTACATTCTATCCAGATTTAGGAATGAATCTAGTTTTGGTAATTTTCCTTTTTCCAGGTTGGTATCCTATACCAGTAGTGTATCTAGGTGCTATTTGCTTACCTAGAATTTGAGTAATAGTATCTTTACCATTGGTAAATTTCTCTAAGTCTTTATTGAGTTGCTCATTATACAATTTTAGTTTAGTATTATCTTTAAGCAACTGAGCATTCTTTTCCATTTCAATATCAAGATCAGATTTATGTTTTACAGTTAAAGCATACTGTTTTTTTAAACCTTTGTATTTTTCTTTCAGCTCATTACAGGTTTCTTCTAACATATCACAATATTCAAACAGTTCAGATTTAGACATGTTATCATATTCAGAATCATCTTCAGAATAATATGAATTAGAAGCAGGAGCTTTTAAAGTTACCTCAGAAGTGTTTTTCATAAAACACTTGATCACCTTATTTCTGTGTTCAGTTTCAGAAACTTCAGATTCACTAGAACTGTCCTCAGAATCACTCTAAGTAGCCTTCATGGCTTTCTTATACTTGTTATCCTTGTATTCATACTTCTTCTTGTATTTCAGCTTTGGACAGTCTGCTTTTATGTGTCCTTTCCTTTTGCACTCATAACAGACAACTTCATCTAATTTATCAGGCTTCTTCCAATACTTTTTCCAATGTCCTTTGTTTTCATACTTACCTTTGTAGTTTGAATTTCTAAAAAACTTCTTCTTCCTATAATATTTCATAAACCTTCTGGCAATGTGAGCCATCTCAGCATCACTATCAGAATCACTCTCATTGTCTTCACATCTTGAACTTTCATTGATAGCTTGAAGATTTTCCTTGTCCTTATTCATTGAGGTTGTAGTTTTGAAGGAAATAGACTTCCTCCTAGGTTCATTATCTTCTTATTTGTTCACCTTGAGTTCATCTTCATACATCATAAGTTTGCCAATTAGTTCTTTGACTGGCAGTTCTCCAATGTCACACGATTCTTTAATTGAGACAGATGTTCCCCTCCATCTTTCAAGTTGACATCTCAGAATTCTCATAATTTGTTCCTTTTCTGGAACATCCTTTCCCAGAGAAGTCATTGTGTTGACAATTTCATTAAACCTGAGATACATGTCAGAAATGGGTTCATCAGGCTTCATCTTAAAATTATCATACTTAATAGTATAGGTATTCAATCTCATCTCCTTAACATTAGTTGTTCCTTCATGAGAAACAGCTGAGGTATCCTAAATTTTATATGCAGTTTTACAAGCAGATATTCTATTAAATTCCTCATATCCTAGATCACAGTACAAAGCATTCATAGCTTTACAATTATTATTGTAGGCTATCTTAGTAGCTTCATTCCAAGAAGATCTAACAGTAGTCGGTATTTTGTATTCAGATTCTATAGCAGTCCAAATATCAAAACCCATGCTCTCTAAATGAATTTTCATCTTGATATTCCACTGAGCATAGTTGGTGCCATTGAAAAAGGGTGGTCTATTGGTAGCAACACCTTCAACTCTATTGTCCATGACAACTAAATTAATGAAAAGATTTTAAAGAGATAAAAATTTAGAAATAACGGAAATTTTAAGAACTTTAAAATACAACTAAAATCACAGTTGAAAAACAGAGTACTTTAGAAAATATTTTAACAACCTCTGATACCAAATGTTGGTCAGAGTGGATACACATGAGGGGGGTGAATTGAGTTCCAATTAAAATTTCTGTTTTAAAACTTTGTCTTAAAATCTGCCAAATAAAATACTAAATTAAACTGTAGTGAATTTATATCAAAGTAAGGGTTCGGTTGGGTTCTCAAGGGATTGATTATTTCCCAGTTAATCAAAACAGAAAGGTTGATTAACTTTTGAAACCAACTTACTGATTTACAACTAATATAAACACTTGCGAATTTAATTATCAAAGTGACTTTAAAACAGTTTTGGTTTCAAAGAAATTAGCAGCGGAATAAAGAATAAATTTGAAAGATATAGCACAGTAGATATAACCAAGAGGTTCAGTCTCATGCCGAGACATATTCCTCTCAACAATTTGTATTAAGATAAACCACACCCTGGATCGGGGAATACAACAGTATACAACTGTCCAGGTCCAAGACCTCTACCACTGTTATCCGTGGGAACAGAAACAACAGCAACCAGCTGTCCAGGTCACACGACCTCTACCACTATCCCAGTGGGAAATAAAAGAAGTAAGAGAGTTGAGTGAGGATTTAAAAATCCTCCAGTTAAGGTACAGGAGACATTGTGTGTGTAAAATACAGCATATAACACACACTGCTCAATATGTAAAAAGATAAATCACAGAGCAAATATTTAGAGTTTAGAAATGGCTCTAGTGATTGTCGTGTAGTTCTGGACTCCTTTGATTGATCAGAATTCGCTCTGAGTCCTCTTCTGGTTCTTGTCTGGAAAATAGAGTATCGTCTGTTTCCTTGACTTCCAGATGTAGAGAATGTTGAAGAAGTTGTTGAGTTGATTTTCTCTTTTTGTTCTCAGCTATTCTATGGTACTTACGATTTTAGGTGATCTTCTTGTAAGCTCAGACGTCTCTCTTCATGTACACCAGCTCGAGTGTTCTTCAATTGTTCAGCGCGGCTGCAACCTATTCACAGCACGTGTTAAACTCTCTGATCCATTCGTGTGTATACGCGCATGTGTATCTCTCAGCTCAACAACATCATACTTCTTTTAAAGCACACGCTCCGGCAAAAGATATGATTTCCTTTTTGCAGGTACGAGGTACGGTTTCCTGACATCCAACAAACAGACATTAATAATATGTCAGTGCATTAATATATACCTAATATGACCGTTGGTTAGGTTAAACAATAATAAATAATTAAATCATGTAGGGGTTCTGTATCTGAACGGTTTCTCAGGATAACGGTAGACTTGTGTTACAGTAGGTGACTGTAGGTCTGATTATCGGTAGACATTTGTAATGGTAGGCTTGTCTGTCGGTAGACTTGATGTATCAGTAGCGGTGGACTTGTAACAGTAGCGGTGGCTCTGCCTTTAGCAGTAGTGGTAACTCTCTATCGGTAGTTGTGGCTCTGCCTTGTATCGGTAGCGGTAGCTCTTTATCGGCAGCATAACGGTGGACTTCAGCATATCGGTAACTATCAACTTCATTTTATCGATAGCTCTATCAGTAGATTTTGATGCAGCGATGGACTTTGGGTATTAGTTGGGTATCGGTAGTTGTACCGGTAGCTGTATCAGTATCTCTCTTATAGCGGTAGCTCCAACATATCAGTATACTTAACTGTATCGGTCGCTGTGAGCTGTACCGGTTGCTAGCTAGTAACGGTAGCTATTTGTTCTGATGGTAGCTATTGTCTAACGGTTCCTCTACTCTGTATCGGTAGCTAGTTTGTAACGGTAGCTTAAAACTATTTGAGCATTCACGTGGCAGAATGAGTTAAGTCATAGTAAACATATATAAAATAGTTCAAAAGACTTAATTTAAGCATAATGAAGGTAACAACATATATTAATGCATATTTGGAATGTATTAAGCATAATCATGATATAAAGAAAGAATGGTTGGGATTATCAAAACACAATAAAGCAACTTAATTCCAGAGGGTTCAACAACATCTATAAGAGATTCCTTAAGGTATGGATGAGAAGACCTAAATTCTACTAGTGATTGAACCTTGATGGTCTTATTTGGAATGAACCTAATTTTGAACTACTGAAGAATCATTTCCCATCATGCTATCTGGCATGTCAGTATTGGCCGATTTAGCATATACTTTAGCATATCCACATGGAAACCAGCTATATTTTTTAAATCTAAATGTAATTTCACAACATCTATACTGAAAAAACTTGATTTAGATATCTCTTATTGATAGGAAAATATATATACTCTATGTTAAGTAGTATGAAAATGAGATAGTATAAATTTTTCTTTGTCACTTCACTATTATTCTAGGAAAGAAGGGTGCTAAGGGATCATTCCAAGGAGGTAAAATAAAGGACCAAAGGCTTCCCTGATATGCGTGGCATTAGAACCAGAGGCTACAGTAGATATTTATTGATCTACTCAAACATGGTCTAGCACTATTTATCCCATTTGGTTGGAACCATTCTTCTTATGTTTGGAAAATGTCTTACACTTTCCCGCAAAATTATAAATAAATTAGTTTATGTAGGCCACGTTTCTTTGGAGGCCTCAAAGCTCCCATATGTTTATTAGTGGCATCAGGCTAATGGCCTTGATCTTCTATGGATTAACCTCGATGCCTTTGTATCCGAAAAAAAACCATGTAATTTTCCTAAGGTAATCCGAAAATAACTTTTCAAGGGGTTCATCTACATGTTTTGGGAATGGAGAAAGCCGCACACTTTCTCAAGATCTCTGAGATAGTCCCGATGCTTATGGGATTTGACCACCAAATTTTCTACTTAGAATTATGCTAGTGTCTTGAGGACCGGTTTGAATATGTGGTGCACGGATCACTAAAAAGTACCCCCAATATTCTTCCAACCAAAAGGCAATACCTAATAACAGAAAGTAACTTGAGGAACTATGAAGGTGGTACACTACTCATATTCAGGGTCCATCTGGATTTGATTGTATCCAAAGTACCCATCCATGAAGGAGAGATCTTGTAGCCCATTAATATCATTGATTAATAGCTTCGTCGCTATAAGGGGAAAATCATCCTTATGAAAATGGCGATTAAGATCCCAAAAGTTTATACAGAATCTAATCTACCCATTCTTATTTCTAACTTAAATGATGTTGGATAGAAACTTGGATTATTAAACATCCTTGATGAATCTGGATTATATAATCCTGTCAAATTCAGCCATGACCATGGCATTGTGGGATAGGTTCATCTTCATGGGAGGCTACTAGAACTCATGATGGATTACTGGGAGACAAAGATGGTGGAAGGTGACTTTAGGGTCTAGTCTTGGAATCTCATCAGAGATCTAGGAAAATACATCATGTTTATACTTTATAAAATCCACATACTATTGTTGTTCCACCACAGGCATGGCAGAACTGATCAACATTGGCCTTAGATCTGTATTGGTACCAAGGTTTACCTGAACTAGCTCATCAAAAGTGGTGGAGTGGCCATCCTCAAATAGAGAAGGATAGTCCTCCAAATCCACTTCATCGTCTAAGATTAGGGGATCAGTTGTATCATAGATTTCATCCAAACTGAATGATTCTGGGGGAACACTAGTTCATTCTTGGGATGCGGTAGAATCTTCACTAAGAGACTCTTACTCTGTTGAAACTTTGGAAATAGATGCTTTATTTTTTATTCTATAAGACCTTTTACTATGAGGTCCTAATTTATATCAAAGAAATGGTGATAGGTTGTTCAATGTTGGTTCAGCCAAACTCGACAGAACTAGCAGGTCTGATGTATGGTTGTAGACATGGGATGAATATATTGTTACTTGATAGGAGTAGGGGTTCTCGTATCACCCAAGCCTATCCCATGTAGTATTATGAGGTAATATTCTAAAATTATTTTTTCCCAGGGATGTGGTTAAATTTACTCTCAAAAATGAAAAATAAACTCCCAAAGTCTGGCATCATTGACTCTAACAGGTGAATCAGGAGGACGAATATGTCATCCAAATCTATCCACAAGTTTTCTATGACGGATTCATTCCCAAATTTGTTAGTAAGAACCTACCTTTCCTTGATCTATTAATAAGTGGAATCTATATAGTGGGCTTTACAAGAGTTGGAGAGATATGCATCACCCTAGAGCATTCCTACTCGACCGTTGAAGGAGTACATGAGGCATTGGTGATATGAGGAGGGGACAACTACATGTAGATGATGGTAGGTCCTACCCATAAACATGTTGTAAGAGTTTTCCTATATGAAAACCATGAATTTAGAGTTTTCTACCAAATTTAAAAACAGGTTCCTCAAATGGATCTCGCAACATGGTCTCTGTTTGGTCCAATCATACCCCTTAATCTTTATATTAGTGGGGATAAAGTCTGCTTCAGTGAGTCCCAACCTACAGATAGTTCAGGTTAGAATGAGATAGATCCTAGAATAAGTATCCACTAGATAGAGATGGAATTCCATTCCATTGAATTATATGGTGATGTACAATGGGTGGATATGTCACTGTATGAGAGAGCTTTCATCGTCTCCGGATAATGGGATGATGGCTTTGCATTCTGACTAATCGACCTTCTCAACATAGAAATTCTTGGTGGTCCCAACCTCTATTTTTAATTAGAGGGGGGTTTCATGTCTTCTACATAGTCTCCTATATTCTCTTCTGAAATAAAAATATCCTCTAGGATTATATATTTTCAGAAATACTGGTGAGGTGCTTCAATATGTTGTACATCCGTGATAGACATATATTCCTACCCACCTAGGGGTTTCTCCTTAGAGGAAATAATTATTCTAAATACTATATAAACCAATAGATTTTACATGGTGATGAAAACATCTTATTTCTCATAAAATAACTACCCAGAACTACCATTAGATTACTATCGGCTGACTATGTCCAAGATTTAGCTAGAGGAAGCTATTCATGGTGTGGTCCCAACTATTATTCCTGGTCAACTTGCATGGTCAATGGTGGTGGTGAATTTGGTAGATCATTCTTGAAGGACTATGTGTTCTTATCTTTATGAAACACCTACTATCTGGATGTGGTTTCATGTGTTTCCTATCTTTAAGGATTGTACTAAGCATTCTATCAATTTTTTTGTCCACAAATTCTTCTTAAATGGAATTAGCCAGGGATATTCTGAGCACTTTCCTGATATTCTTTATCATCAAGTACCATGTAGGGATACACCAATTTTATGGTATTCATAGATTCATAGTCTCTATCATCATCAGAGTTGACTTCTAATACTGGATGGACTCTGGGTGTGATTCCCATCTCTTGAGGCTTGAAGTCGTCAAGAGTACAGGATGTCTTTAGCACCGATGGGGAAATTTTATTTCCTTTTTTTCATTGGTTACTACTCTTCAGGGATGTGGAAGGCTAAGAGGTTGATGCATAAGTGCCACCTAGAGAATGAAAAATGAAATCAGGAAGTTTGGGCTAGCCTTAGTGGGAACGGATGATGTCGTGGGCATGAGAAACTTACATGTGGGCCAACCAATCATCATAATTCTGAGTCTCATGATTGGAAAACTATTTCCATTCACTGGAACCCTCATTATCAATGTCATGCTTGGATGAGTTGTGTGCTACCTATGTTGTAACGTCCTCTAATTTCACTACACCATTATCCACCTAGTCCTAGAGCCAATACTTAAACCCCTATAATTTCTTTATGGTATGTCCAGGTATCATTTGGTAAGTTAAGTGGTTAGGATGATCAGCGAGATCATATTGATGAGGATTTATATATTTTGGAAGCTTTAGAATCCCTTGTTCCAGAGCTCTGTGGAAATTACTCAGATCTTTGGTCTCTAGAAAGGACCATGTTCAATTTCTCTTGTCTGGGAAGGGATCTCTAGGAGATTGTTTCTGATGAGTGCTTAGAGGATGATCAGGTTTCGAAGCTATATTCTATCATCTAGGTTCTTCAGAATATCTTGGAGGTTCCTAATGAATCTAAACATGGTAAGGTGGGCCTTGATGAGGTTGTTGTCCTTGAAGAGGATGTGCTCGGAGAGGCTCTACAAGCAACAAATTTAGTAGCTCTATGGCCCCTACCTATACTGTGGCAATAATATCTACCTTAGAGGATATTCTTATAGAATCTAGAAGAGTCTTGGGATATGCCTTCTTGGATTTTTATAAGGCCTCCTTTAGGAATTTATCCTTATCACAGAAATCATGAAATTCAACTAGGAAATTTTGAGTGGTGAGGGTGGGAACCAGTTCAGTATTGATGTTCCCTATACACATTTTTAGTAGTTTCTCCCAGGTCAGGGGCATGTCATCTGATTACATGAGTCCCTTCCACCTAGAGATGAAGTCTCCAACACAATCTTGAAACTTCTTTAAATTGAAGAGGTCATAAATACATGTCTAGAATTTAGTGGATCTCGACTGGTAGAGAAACTTCATACAGAGGTCTTCCCAATCATTGACGGACCCAATGGGTAACTGGTTATACCAAACAAATGAAGACCATTCAAATTTCTGAATGAAACATAAGATATTAATTTCTTCCTACTACTTTGGGTTTTCCAACATGGGTCTACACCTGGAGACGATGTGGTTCAGATGATGTAGTGGGTTACTTATATCATTGATGGAGGTTAATTTTAGATTCACAAAATCTCGGGGAGCTTACGTGTTGTATACCCACGATGAATATGACTTTCCATTAGGTTGGACTACTACCTATCATGTATCCAAGGCTTCGAGTCGAGAAATAAGAGAAACCAATAGATCATCTTAGCGTTGATCCCTATCTTGGTGGGGATTCATAACCACTTGTGTTTTGATCGTGTAATTACCATGGTAAATAGGACCAAAGGCTCACAGCGTGATCTATACAATGTCTTTCATAGCGGTCTGATCCATATCCAGATGGATATTCTCACATTCTTTGGGCGGTTTTGGCAATGCAAACTATGGTCTCTTTCCATAAACCCCAGTATCTAACTAGTTAGGATGTGCAGGATTGCCAGGCTCAACTAGGGGAAACTGTATGACAAGGACTTATGGATTTCTCTGCTTCCCTAGTGGAGTAAGATCGTGATCTTGTACAGGGGTTATGTAGTTTGGGCACCGCTTAGCAAGGAGAACATTTATGATCTGGTTTTGATGTGCAATCTTCTATTGTAGAGTGGCCATAGCGGGATCAACCTATGCTCTCTGTGCAATACTGAGTGGATCATAGGGCTTGGAATTTTAAATCTTCTCTTTACCCATATTGGTGTTTCGACCAATGGGAAATTATATCAATGGCTCTCTAATTCCATGCACCTTTTTCTGTAGGAGAGTGAGGAAACTTGTGTGAGGGTACACCTAGTACTTTTCTACTATAGTAGGCTAGTAATATTTATTAGTTCATACATTGGTATCAACATCCTTTGGAAATGTGAGCTAATCTCTATTCACTATGAAAACTCCTGGGGTTGTGTCCATAATATCGCCAATTAAATTGAGATTCTCTTTGAGGGGACTGAATTAGATAGGGGAATATTATCCCCAACTATGGATCTTCACATGTGGGGAAACTTCCTCAATTATTATATAGAGAAGTATGACTCTCTGAACATGTCTTCATTGAAGGATCTAGTTGTAAATAGGTGATGTATGATGCTGCACCATTGGGAGTGTTTCCAACTCAACCATGTAACATTGATGGTTGATGTATTCAAATTGTTCTCAGCACTTCTAGTAGACTAATTATGGTCACATATATTAAAATGTTTCACCTATATGGTCTGATGAGAATATATAACCTGTTACTATGTTTGGGATCATAGAATGAAGAATTTGGGATCCATGTTTGGCCAGAAAACATCTGATAGAATATCCGTGGAAAGAGTGTCCCACAAGATTCCCTACTCAAAAGTAGGTCTCGACTCCTGGATATCCCAAGACATGATCCAGGATAGCATAGGGATCAGTGGTGACACTGATATGGTGTGATTTGGAAGTGGACTAGCAATAGGAGAAGCCACTGCATGAGCTAACTGACTATTTCACGTTGGGTCATCTCTCAAGGGTGGTGTCGACTGCATTGTCATGCCCCTGTACGAAAGAGTACTTAACCTAAACTCATATGTGAGGTTAGTGGTAGTCATATAATGGTCTACTGGGTTCTCTTAATCTATTATATCCCAAGATAACTCTTTGTTATTTCATGTAGAGGTACTGAATGATGCTGATGATGACAGGGATGACAACACCACAAGACCCTCTAATGGAGCTATATCTTCCTCCACCTGTATTTACCTATGAATGGATTCGTGAATCTTGTGGTCCTCACCTTTCAGGATGGTGAATAATAATACGTAAACACCTTCCCTAGACTTTTATAGATAAGATTATGAGGAAGAATCCATCATCGAGTCACATTCGGCCTTAAAATATGAGAATCAAACGATATTGACAATGACCTGGCACTTCTTGGAGTTTTTCCTTCGGTGGTAATGATTCCACATTCTTCCTTGGAATGGATCTTCAACGTAGGGAAGTTCTTAAACATGAGGAGGACCTCCATTTTGGTCAGCGATATATTGGATAGAATCTATGTTGGAGCGAGTATGGATATGAAGAGCACCTCGGTATCGATTATTGTCAGAGTGGGGAGGACCTCCACTTGTATTTTTGTGAGAGTGGGGAGGGGCTCGACTCTAAATGATAACATATAAGGGAGGAAATGTTATTTTTTTGACGATAACATGGGTATTACCCCCATGTTAGTTTTTTTTGTAGTAGGGAGGACCTCTGCTTTGGTGGGCTAAAGTGCAAGGAAGACCATTGTACTGGTCAAGCTAGACATAGGGAGGACCTTTGTGTTGATCGATGATGATAAGGGGAGGACCGTTGTATTGATCATTAATGTAGTTGGGGGGAACTCCACATTTCCTAGTGTTGGAGTGGGGAGGACCCCCATTGGAGATGGTAATGGTGCCAGGAGGACCTTCATGTGGCATGGGGATGGCCTCTGTATTTGGAATCGTAAGGACATGGAGGACCTCTATACTTGATGTCGATGTAGTGGGGAGGGCCTCTACCTTGTCTAGTATAGAGAAAATTGTGAGGAACTCTAATTAAATTGTAAAAGGAGGTAGGAACTCCACTCTAGTAGGATACTACATGGGGAGGGCCTCTTTAAAGAGTCTCATCATCAAAAACTAGCTCGTAATAGCTCTATGAGATGCCAAAAGTTAACAGAGTCAAGCCAACCTGCCTATGAGTAATTAGAGTGCTCAGTCCCAATAGGGTTTTGGGGAGTCCCTAATCTATATTAGTTGGGATCTAGCAGAGTATGTCGATGGTGGTGAGGGCCGATGGAGCTGTGGAAGATGATTCCCCCTATCGGGCATCCCCCTAATCTTGGACCTGATGTTGGTGTGAGGTTAGTTGGACTAGGTCCAAAAAATTAGTGGAATAGTCCACATATTACTTTTTCAGAAAGAGTGGTAAATGGTGGACTTAATGAGTCTTGTTAGGATCCCTCTTCCTGGGAAGTGGTCATTTATGTGGGGACCCAGGTATCCCCTAACTCCTAAGTGTATGGCAGTGAGTTGAAGGATCTAGCTAGGGAAATTCTCCTGAAGTAATTCATTGTTGAATTGGGGAGAAGCATCTCCCTATGTATCCCTTGGGGGTAGCAGTTTTAGTGTGGTGAAAAAGCCTCTAGGTCTTAGAGATCCATATCCCTTATGTGATGACTCCTTCCTACTTGTACCGTCATACAAGGGTGTCTATCACCCTCCTCTGGATGATTTCATAGGGTGAGATAGGGCATGGGCACCGCATAGCTGAGGGCATAGTGGATGTCATGGTATAGGTCATGGTGGATATCGAGTCATGAAATATTTCCACATTGATATTTCTCCTACCCCTACATTGGCTGGCATTGGGTGAATGGTTTCCTATAGCTTGGGTCCTATAAAGCATGAAGGTTCGTTCGTCAGTATATATACAATGAAATTAATGACCAATTCCCCAACATCAACCAATATTACATGGATTTAGAGAGATATCTTTATTATTTATTTTATCTTCCATTATATTTCTTACCCTTATTGAGAATCTGATCTCACCCATTTCTTATGTTTTATTTCTTCCCATGATATGAATAAGTATATTATGAATGACTTGTAGGGATAATCTCAGAGTTTATAGGTGTTTCCAGTGGAGTTTCTATAGTCTTTTTCCATTCAAGTTATAATGTAAAAATTATTTCTTTATCTAGTTTTGTAAATCTACTATACTATTTAGTCCTTTAGAATGAAAAAAATGTTCATAGTACCAGCGTAATAAAGTAAGGCACCAACTCTTGGCTATTGAGTTTGGGGTCTTTACAGCCAAACTCTCTCTAAGGTTTGATGATGAATCCAAAACTCAAGAAGGATATTAATATGACGTTATAACATCATTTTCATACATTACACTATAGTGTTTTATAACTTAGGGTGGTTACATATCATAGTGATCCCCTACTGTATCATGGAGGTCACCCCCCCCCCCAACACTCTCCACACACTGCAATACCTATTCTACGTCATGGTGGTTCCCTACATGGTCGATCCATGTCGCAGATAGATTGTCTTCCCCATTATGAGTTCCTCCAAATAATTCCTACACCATAATGAAACTCAGTATGTCATGGTGGAGGTTTTTATCACACATTCATGCTACAACACCTAACTTACACCATGGAGTCTCTTGCCTTTCTAGAGGCCTTCCTCCTCCCTTATTAAGTAATGTTTACATAGCCTCTTGATGAAGATCATCCCTGAGTAATATTTGGATTTTCCCCATTGACTCATATCCACTTTCTTTACTCTATAACACTTGAAAATGTTGGTTTGGAACCAATTCTATGAGTCTATGGGATGAAATCATGTTCTGGTTTGTTTATGAATGTGGTTTGGGTGATGAATCGTTTGACAAACCATGTTGTTAACATTGAAAACTATGAGGTAGGAAGTTAATTATCTTATTGGTGTCTTTTTTACACAATTTCCCATGATATAATTATTATTATTTTGTCATAACAGAGGAGAGTGCTTTATTTTTATCGCAAATGGGTGTGTGTGTGTGTAGCCTGTCAGACCTACTATAATATTTTTTCCATGAGTGGTAATAGAGTTTCTTGTTTCTATGATTAATTGTGATCACATATTGTTATGTGTTTTTTATTATTCCTCATGTTGATATTATTTCCATATATGAACTACCATGTATGTATATTAACTTTCCTTGGAGGTATTTTTCTTGGTTCTTGAGATAGGTGGGTCGCCATGACATGTTTATCCCTTAGAGGGGGGTGTTCTTGACTTCTGATAGTGGAAATAAGGGACCTAATCATAGGGTAGAGATACAAGTTTTCACTGGTGATTGTTTCATGGATGCGCTTGAGGTATCCTAGTGAATCAAGTACATTGCACTTGAGGTAGCCAGGTGGATAACTAGAGGACATCGGGTAGCATGAAACACTTGATGACTAAAGGATGCTGAGTATCATGTACGTATGACACCATAAGGTATTTGTGATTCTATTTATAGATTCATGGATAGTTTGGTAACTATTTACACCACTATTCATCCTTCTGTCATGAAGACGGGGTAAAATGGTTGGGGTTTGTGGTGTATTCATTAGCACACAGTCAATCGGTTTTGGATTCTATGTTTATGATCATTACACATTTAATATTATTATGGAATACACCTGTATACTTGATAATACTTGGTTAATGATGAATTTGTAGTGTATTACTAATTCTTGTACTCACACCCTACTTGGTAACTTTTATGCGCTTGTAGACTTCATGATGAGAGATCTAGTGAAGGGAAAGGGCCCCATGTTAGACAGCTAGGTTGAGGGGCATGTAGCTGGTAGTAGAACGGATAGAACTTGGCGGAACTCATTGTTTATTTTACCTTTTTATTATATGCACTTTCTACTCTATTTTGACTTACCACATTCGGAAGCATTTATTTTTTGTATGAAAAATATGTCATATTTAATTTCTACATGTACACTCTAATTATTTTATTATATTTTTTGGATTATTATTGATCTTATGACATGATATAGAGGGTATAGTCTTCCAATTGATGTAAATAGACCCACACTATTTTTCAATGTCCTCTCATGTTGGGGTGGTGCACATGAGGTCATGTGGCACTCCGGCTCAATCTTAAGGGTTTTGATCGGGATGTTATAGAAAACCAAAAAAATATTATACTTAAAAAGTTACTCCTTGTATGCAATTATGAAAATTTATAAAATAAGTTTAACATTTTTACCAAAATTGTAGATTCATTAATAATATAAAAACTATATACATGAATAAAGCATCCAATAAATTAAATAAATAAACAAGTCATAAATTTAGACATGAGATAAACAATTATGAAAAATTCATAAATAAAGAAATTATAAACACTTTATAATTAAATTATGGATTAAGAACACTCTACATTTATCTCTGATATAAAATTTTACATATCATCCTTTCATATGAAATTTTACTTAAATAAATGATATTAAATATATACTTTTTTTACACCAATTCTATTAGGTAAAAAAATTATATAATCAAAATATCACATATTTAATATTATTTAACCTTAACAATATTAAATATCAAATCACTTTTAGATATGGTCTAAATAATTTCTAAGATATGGCATTTAATTTTAACTTTTGAAATAAATTATTATGATCAACTCATAATATTAAATATAAACCCCTTTAAATTATGATTTATTTTATAATTTATGAACTCTTTATAAATTACACTATTAATTTACATATACATATTTTATATGAAAATTTATAACATATAAGTTCAAATAGGTATTATAATATTAATACTTGATATTTATTTATTACTTGTTTATTACATGTTTCAAAAACATTTAATAATTAATTATAATTAATTTATAATTAATTACTTTATAAATATTCTATAAATTGAATAAATCTACCAAAATACATTTTTCTGTGATTTATAAACAATTTATAAACCATAAGATTCAATTCATTATTAAAAATTTAGAAATCCCAAATTTTTATTATATGTCATATTTTACGACTAACCCAATATCATAAGGTGTGATTCAATTTTTAAATTAATTTTCATCTTATGATTTTATAAGCCACAACCTATGATGGATAATATAGATTAAATATCATTTTCTATTATAGCACAACCTATGTAATATTAACCCTATGCAAGGAGACCTATGTGAAGTTAACTAAGTGTGCATTTACCTATCATGTCTTAGGATAATTCTCTATGTAAGAATAATTTGTCAGCACAAGGAGTCATATTTTATGATAGGAACTAATATAATACCATAAATATGATGATCTATTTTTATAATGTGGATAAGTTCCACCATACCATAAAAATACTATATTGTATTTTACGATATGTTGAAACCAAGGAATTTATATTAGATCAGTTATTATAATATATCATGTCTTATAATAGGACACCACCATAGCTTACAATATTGTATATCGTAACACTATACATATTACAAAATATAAATTTCGTTTTATTATATCCATTAAAATATCAATATGGTATAAAATTTATTCATTTTAAAACATTATTATGTGAATCATGATGCATGGTGAAGCTCTGCTTCCACTTTTTGGATTCTAAGGATCGAACAACACTTTTCCAATGCTGAAAAAGTAATAAGAAAACTCAAAACCCAAGACCACCCATACATGAAATTGAAACCATGTATAAATATATATGAATATATTGGGTATACCATACACCATATATGTCCAATCCACTTAGATCATGAAAGTGATGAAGATCAATCATTGATGCAACCATAAGACTCCCTCCTTTGTGGTGTATCCATGGGTTGGATTGAATCACCTAAAAATAAAATGGGATCATTTTTCACAAAAAAATATTCTAGTATCTCTCAAGGTAAAGGATTAATAAGAAGAGATCCATAATAGGGAGAATAGATAAAGGTTATGCAATTTCGAATGAACACCCTCCATCTAAAGGCATCGGCCTCCTTTATATGGGATTTAAGAAAAACCTGAGCCTTTGTAGAAATTAATCATATGTTACATGATATATGAGTTAATTTTTTGGTTTATCATGGATTTTATATTTAAATTCAACCTTTTATTCTCTCATGTGTTTCATCTCATGAAGGGTTTAATGATAGCCTGATGTGGAAGAGTATCTTAATGTTAACTATTAACATTTGACCACCACTATCAATCATAGGGTATAATTTAAATCATAAATTATGATTCACCAAGACTTATGATATATCATATCATATTGTGTGTTTAATGACCTGAACTTTTATAAACAGAATTCCCTTTTTAAATGAGTGAATAACATATTTATAAATGAAATTATAGGAAACACATGCACTACTTTGGTTATTTTTTATCATTATAAGATATGTCATGTCATATTTGAAAGAAAATTAAGCACCATAACAATTGATAGTATAGTTTTTATACCTTGATCATATGATTCATATATACATATAGGGTTATGATAAATCTATTTGACATAGAAAAATGAAGTGATGGCCTAGACCTGTAGTATCATACCTTATAAAGCCCATTTATCATAGCTTCCATGAGAGATTGAATCACTGGGATTTTATCTTAACCAAGACGCAGATGATATTAAATAACTAAAGAATGAGTGAAACCATTTATGGTATAATTTGAAGCTCATCAATGATCATATCCCAAACCATGTTTGTCGAACCTCCCCAAGAAAATATCACAGTAGCACAGCTTACCCTTAGGGAATTCACTGGTGTAATAAAGGTCTATGTATCATGACCCTAATAGTATGATTTTTTTTTGTTTTTAATAAAATAATGATTATATTTATCTTTTGATACATTATAATTATTAAAACATAAGTTTAATAAAAATATGTTTTTAATATGATGAAAGACAAATTGATTTTTTGGAAATATACAGTTTTAATCAAGACACTATTTTTGATTAAATATATATTTATTTAAATAAATTATATTTTAATAAAATATTATAATTATATAAAATTTATTAAATATAAATGATAATATAATTTTAGGATGTCAAATGTAATTTTTATAAGGGTGAGAAAACAGTTATTATTAAAAACCCAGTATTTGATAATAAATGGGGTTTTTAAATTTAAAAATATACATAAACATATACAAGGAATTATTTTAATAAAATTAATATTATTTTTGAAATCAGTACATCAAAATTATCCAATGGTTAATTTTTCATAATTTTCTGAGATATTCAAATTTTTGGGAAAAAATTAAATACAGTTTAATTATATGTTATGTATTATGACTTCAAAAAAGAACGAAAGGGATTTAATAAATAATATAAAGAGTATAAATGAACAAAATTATTTTTCTACTTTAAAATAATTTTTTTTTAAAATTTATTTGGTTAATTTTATAAAACCTTAATGCATCCTCCAAAACCTATATTATATTTTATGGTTTTGAAATTAATTCATTATAAACATGACTCATTTCCACATCACCGAGGGAATTATTTTAATTATTTTGGTTATTAAAATAATAAAATAAAAAAAATCCCGTTTTGAAGAAACCATATTCAATCCCTTTATAATTTTTCTCATTTAAATTACTTTATCGTATACAGTCCAAAACCTATGTTTTGAAATTAATAAAGAATTCCCCTCTCTTTTTCTATAAAAACCCACATATCCTCTCATTACTTGTAGCATCCTAGACCAAAATTCCACTCAATAGTTCCATGATATTTGTTGGACACATGAACTCAAGAACATATCCCCAAATGCTAGAGGCTTCCAACTAGTAGTGATGGCCTCGATGTGTCTATGGGTAGACTATGCCCTCATTACCAAAGTGTAACACAATAGAATAAATAACATTCAGGTAGAGGAAGTAGTAAATTATACAGATAATAGTGTAAATAGAGTAATACTAATATAAACAATTCAACAAGGCCATATCACATAAAAATGAAGTTACATTTCATATGTCTCTAATAAAACAGTAAAAATTAGTACATAGTAGCTCAATACAACACATGTATCAAATATACAACACATGTATCAAATATAAAAAAACTCAAAAATTGTCCTAGTAGCATATGAAGCCTCATCATTGTCTCATCATCCCCTACTCCTATGTAGTAATTGAGAACTTTTAGTAGGGTCCTTTCACTTAACCATTCCTGCAAGCATATAGACAATTTGGGTACCCAAAGGTGGCCCAAATAGGGTGTGAGATATAATCCCAATAGGAAAGCACCCAAGTTCTATACCTGCCAATAATTGAATATATATAACAAAGGTTTTAAGGCAGTAATAATAATAATTAAAGTAAGTCATCAAAAGTAAACATCATAAAATTCCGGGTTCTCACTTTACAACCAATTCATTTAATAAAATTCATTTAAGTTGTAAGTCTCTGAATTAACAGTCAGGTATATGGAATTATAATAAACTTCATTAAACTATTCAATATCATTCAATTAATATTTCGACAGACCCAGTATTTATCCCAATTCCTCCCTTATTAATATGCTTAAAGATTCCTAAACAGGTTATCCATAAAGTGGAAGGAAATACCGAATCAAATCTTGTGCTTTTTCTTGGAATATACATTATATAAACTATTTCATTCCATTATTCAATTTGGAATTTGAGACTTTTCGTGAAATTCATAATTTGGAATTCATGTATCACTCCAGGTGTAATATAAACCAACACCCTATAAGCCCATCCATGGTGATCCTCAAGAACCAAAGTATCACTCTAGATGTGATGTAACATTTCTGCCATATGAGTTCATTCTTGGTTGTCCAATAAGGGATCCCAAGTATCACCCATGGTATATATGTTCAATTCCATTTTATTCCATCCATGGAATTCCCATATGAATCCACGTATCACTCTGTATATTATATTCATCCTCTATGGGTCAGTCCTCGGCAGTCTACGTATCACTTTGGAAAATAATAGTCGTGCCCCTCATGAGTCTGTCCTTGGAAATCCATATTAGTAGTCCATGTATCACTCGGGCATAACCATCATATATTCCAAATGATTCCATCCATGGAATTATTCATTTGAATCCATGTTTCACCTAAGGCATATAACATTCAACATCAATTAAACAATTAAATCATACTAAGGTTTATCACCCAAAAAAATTCAATTCAAACACCCCTCAAGAGGTGACTAAAGACATTAACCAATCTTAGAAGGATTTCCATTCAACTAATCACGTGAGCATTTAATTATAAGAAGTGACACATGCTTAAACAATCCATTACAAGTTAAGGGTTTAGGGTCATGTGATTCGTTCCCTATTATTTAAACGATCAATTCACAATTAACATGACAATCTCATTTATAATTCATTTCAACTATAATTCAACAATTCCAAAACATTTATTCAAATAATGTAATAAAAAACATTTAACATTCCAAGGCCAACACCGACAACATCCAATTCAACTCACCTCAAAAGTTGAATCAAGAATCAGCCAATATTATAAGGATTTCCATTCAATTACTCACATGGGAATAAGAATTAATTCAATGATTTAATTATTTGAAGGTCTAAAACCATAATCGAACCAATCTTGACCTCACCAAAAAAGGTGGATAAAATCATGAATAATCTTATAAGGCTCATCCTTTAATTATCTCATAAGGGGATTTTATCATATCAAGCATCGCAAGCCTAATTAAACAATTATGTTGCGTAGTATCTATCTATCTCACATGTTCATGACATGATAAAAGGAAATTCATGCTTAATAAATAAATTACGAGGCAAGGACCAAGGGAATGGTCATCCATCCATTCGCATTAATCCATTTCATTTCAATTCTTAACTAATATTTCAATTCAACATTAAATTAAATTAATCCATTTAAAACCCATGTAAAAAGCATATTTCATGGTATCCAAGTTTCATGGCCACCCATGGTGGTCTATCTATATAACCAATACACCCAATGGGGTTTTTCAAAAACAAGGTCCATATCCAATAACATTCATTTACAACCTATTTAATTCAATAGGTTATACCTAAAAATTAAAATCAAGGATCAACATTCATTTAACGTGATGCTCAGAAATTGCGCACAGTGCACAATGAAATATATAAAACACTCAACTTTAAAATAAATTAATGAGAACACCTACCGTAGATATGTAGTTAATATCTCATCTATTACCAGCTCTTGGTTCGATTTAGAATGGGAGAAAATTTAAGAATGGAAGAAGATATAATAGGGAATATTTTCTTTCACCCAAATAATGCATCTAATATCCAAAAGAATGAATAATGTCTAAAAATAAATTGTGAAATCTCAGATGTGGATCCAACGAGATGAGAGGAACTTGAATAAAATTCAATATAGATATGATCACCTAATTCTTATAATATTTTATCAAGGTGGTATCCCAACTGGTGAGGATATTTTTCAAGAGGAGGAAAAAAGAAATTTTTAGGTTTTGAATATTTTTAAACATAAAATTGTCATTTTTCCAAAAATATATGGGTTTAATGGTTTTTCAACATGGTTTGGCCAAAACATTTTCTAAAAATGCACCACCCCCTTCCTTATAAACCCATGTTACTTGGTTTTCCCATAGGTTTAGCCTAACTGTACGCCAACCATGTGATGAATAGTGTTAAGGTGCTGCTTAGTTTGCAGTAACTATGTTGGATAGGTGTATGGTTTGGAGAAACCATGTATAACACATGTGGGGACCATATTCTCCCCCTCTACAGCCACATGGTTTTATACTAGGGGCCACATGGTTTCAGAAAAATTGTGTGCCCTGTGCAGACCCTCCAAGTCTTTTATTTCCAGAACTAGGCACTTTTGAAACACAACATGACACATAAAAAGGGTCAAGGATACCATTACCACCCATCTGAACAAGGGTTTAATTTGGAAGGCAAGAGTTATACTAGGTATAATTGCACCCAAACAGCACCAAACATCATAAACTGAAGACATTTAACAGTCCCCAAAATCTCTAAGGGTGCTACCTATAATGGTGTATCCCCCTACGATAAACAAGCATCAACCCTGTCACTAGGTCATTCCAAAAAAGAAGTCACCAAGAATAACATTATATCATATAATCCATTTTTAGAAAGGATAAGGCCCATGTAAAATGCTCATGTTTCCATTTTAAGGAAATTTAAAAGGCATTTAAACAATTGAAACCAATTACAGATTTCATTTTTAAGGTCATTATACTTATTCACATTCAATCTTTAATCATTTAAAAGATTCAAAAAAACCTCATGTATAAATTCTTAACAGAATCACTTGGTACCATATTTAACTAAAACTCCAAGGAATAATATGAAAGTCTTATAAAATATAATTTTTTAAGCATTAATCATTCACTAACATCCTATCATAAATTTAAAAAAATTATCAATTAAATTATTTTGTATGTTATAACAGATAAGGTGAAATATGAGGGTCTCTTAGGAAAACCTTTATTTTTCAAAAATCAACCCAATAGAATTTGTTTAATTATCATGGTCATAAATACCCATAACGGGTCATCTAAAAAGAAACATTCCTTAGTAGACCTACCTAGGCTAGTTATGCATTTTTGAAGCCAATCGCTTTCCTAAAAAAATAGCAACTTCAAATTTCATAAATCAAAATAATAGGATAGGTCAAAACCCTCATAAAACCCATTCATACCACACAACCTTCTCCTAAATCCAAGAGTGTAAAAAGAACAATAACCAAAAACTTCTAGAGACACTACCCCTTGCCCACTCAAAAGTTAGTTTTAGGTTATGTCTCCATTTCCATGTCCAATTTCCATTTCAATTTCATTTAACATTCATCCCCATTATATCACAATTTAATATAAAATTTAACATAATTGGTTCACCAATTTCTAGTCCCTGAGGGCCCATAACTCCTCATGAATGAAAATTTGTGGCCCATATAATACATACCATATCCAGTTCACTTTGAGTAATTGAACAAAAAAGGTGTTTCACTTTCTAGTCTATAAGAGCCAATAATCCATATGAACTGAAATATGGTTCCACTTTCTCTATCCACTACACAAACCCTATCACAATAGTATGTGAATCTATCATAGAACATATCACAACTACATGTAATAAGTAATGTGTCCTAAATGGCATCACATAATGTGTGAAATGTGAAATCTAACAAGTTCTTATATGATTCACTGGATGGAACACCGTCATATCATCAGTTTGGAACACAATATAACCCAAATTCATATCAATAATATCATCACAACTCATGTTTATTACCCAATGGTGGAATCAAACCAACTATAATAGTCAAAACCCAAAAAATAGAAATTTAATTTTAGGTAATTTGGTTTTTCCTATATGTGGGTTAGCTACACCTAGGTAAATCTCATTACCAAAATCCATTTCATTTATGTCCCTATATATTTTCACCAAATAGTAAATAAACCCAAAAAAGGAAAGCTCTAATACAAAATTGTAACATCCCAGGATTGGATGCCACTCAACAGTGCCCCATGTTTGGCTAGCCACATGGCCTCAAGCATATCTCCCCAAACTCTAGAGGATTTCGAATAGTAGTGAGGTCCTAGGTGTTTCATTGGGGAGAATATGACCTCATTACCAGAGTGTAACATAATAGAATCAATAACATACAATTAGTAGAAAGTGTAAGTAAAACACATAACATGGTAAATAGAGTAAGACTAATATAAATAATTCCATAAGACCGTCTCTTATAAAAAATGATGATAAATTCCATATGTTTGTAATAAAATAGAAAAACCAGGTACATATCAGTGCAATACAGCACATGTATCAAATATACAAAAAGGTAAAAAGTATCTGAGTATCATTGTAAGACTTGGATTTGTCCCATGGTCCCCTAATTCTATGAAGAAATCAGGAACCTGTAGTAGGTTACCTACCCTTAAGTATACCTTCAAGCATATAGACTATTTGGGTACCCAAAGGTGTTCCAGAAATTGTGTTAGATATAATTTCAGTAGCCAAATACCCATGATCTATACCCTCCAGTCACTGAATACTTATAAAAATGATGTGTGAGAAGTAATAATAGTAATATAAGGATGTACTCAAAATTAAATATCCTATAAGTCAAGGTTATCACTTTACAACCAATTCATTTAATCAAATCCATTTAATAGGTAATTTTACAAATTAACAGTCAATCATGTAGCATTGTAATCAATTTCATTTAACAATTCAATCTTATTCAATTAATAAGTATCAAGATCTATCATGTTTCCCAGCCTCCGCCATAGTAATATTCTCAAGGATTCCTAAACAAGCTATCCATAAAGTTTAAGGAAAGACAGAATCCAAGCTTTTACTTTTTCTTAGAAGACACGCCATATAAACCATTTCATTCCAATATTCAATTTAGAACATGAGCTCGTCTTTGAAACACCTAAATTTTAATTCATGTATCACTCTATGTGTAATATAAACCAATACCCTACAAGCCCATCCATGGTGATCCTTAAGAACCCAGGTGTCGCTCTAGGTGTGGTGTAATATCTCTTCCATTCGAGTTCATCCTTTTTGGTCCACTAAGGGAGCCCAAGTATCAACCATTGAATATATGATCAATTTCATTTTAGTCCATCCATGGCATTATCATATGAATCCATGTATCACTTAACATATAATAGTCATCCCTTATGAGTTCATCCTTGGAAGTCATAGTATTACCTAGGTGTATAACAATTAGGCCCCTCGTGAGTCTGTCCTTTGAAATCCATATCAGGGGTCCAAGTATCACACGGGCATAATCATGATAAATTACAAATAACTCCATAAATGGCATTTTTCATTTCAATCCATGTGTTACCCAAGGAATATAACATTCAATATCAATTAAAAAATTCAATCATACTAAGGGTCATCACCCTACACATTTCAATTAAAACTCACCTAAATAGGTGACTCAGGTCATTGGAAAAGCTTATAAATTTTTCCATTCAACTACTCATGTGGTCATTGAATTATAACAAGTGTCACATGCTTAAACAAACCATTACAAGGAAAGAGGTATAGGGTCATGTCATTCATTCCATATTATTTAACCAGTCAATTAACAATTAACATAACAATATCATTTATAATTAATTTATACTATACAACAACAATTCAGAAATGTTTAATAAAATCATTTAATAAAAAAATTAGCATTCCAAGGCCAATAAAAAGAACATCCAATTAAAATTTCCTCAAAAGGTGACTCAAAAATTGGTAAATCTTAGAAGGATTTCCATTCAACTTCTCACATACACATAATAATTCATTCAATGATTTAGTTATTCGAAGGTCCAAACCCATAATTGAACTAATCTAGACCTCACCTCAATAGGTGGATAAAATAATGTCCAAGCTTATAAGTCTTAGACTTTAATATCTCACAAGGTCATTTTATCATATCAAGAATATAAAGCTTTGTTTAAAATTTTTGTATCATAGTCTCTATCCATATCACATGGGCATAACAATATAAAAGGTAATTCATACTTAAGAAATCAATTAAAAGTCAAGATCCAAGTCCACGGTCATTCATCACTTCTCATTAATCTATTTCAATTATAGTTTTTAAATTATATTTCAATTAACCATAAAATTAAATTCATCCATTTAAAACACTTGTAAAAGGCACACCTCAAGGTATCCATGTTTCATGGACTCCAATGGTGGTCCATATATATAACCAACACACCAAAAACGGTGTTTCTCAAATAAGTTCCATAACACATAACATTCATTGATGGTATCTATAATTTAATTGGTCTTGCCAAACAATTCAACTCAAGGATAAAAATCCATTTATGGTAATGCCTGGAAATTGGGAATGTAGCACAATGGTATATATCAACCCCCCAAATTTAATATTAAAACATGAGATCACCTACCAAAGGTCTGTAGTTGATAGCTAATCTAGTATTGTCTTCTGATTCGACTCAAATTGGGAGAAAATCAAAGAACGGATTCAGAACCTAATAATAGTACAAATTAGATTTCACAAAAATAGCACACCCAGTATCCATAAGAATTAATTATTGATAAAAAGGAATTAATAACTCACAGATATGAATCCAATGTGTTGAGAATAACTTGAATAAGGGTCTGGATGGAGACGATCTCTTTATTCCTAGAATAGTTTCTCAAGGGGTGATCCTGAGTGGTTAGGATGCTATGAAAGAGAATGAAAAATGTAGTGATTAGGTTTAAAATAATTATAAGTTTAAAATGGTTATTTTACCAAAAATATATGGTTAATATGGTTTGGAAAACCATGCACCAACCGTGTTTCACCCTCTACCATAGAAACCCACCTCGCATGGTTGTTCTGCAAGGTTAACATAATCATCCGCCAACCATGTTATTAATAGTGAGAGAGTGTAGAAAAAGTGGCACTAACAATAAGGGATAGGTGCATGGTTTTGAAAAAATATTCTTAGCCTATGTGGGCACATCTTCTCCCCCCTATACAGACAAACTGTTTCTTTCTAGGTAATGCAAAGTTTCAGAAAAATAGTACACCCTACGAAAACCCTCAAAACCATTTATTTATAGACCCCGATGCTCTTAAAAATCAATGAGATGCCTAAGGGACTCTTCAGTCCTTCACCCAAGTCTAAAAAGACACATTAAATTATTGTAAATTTGGTAATTATGTTTCTAAGATCATTTTTTAAAATTTTCTTCCAAATATTTAACCAAAATTCAAATTCCTTTGGAATTCCATCGGGTCCAAAAACATGGGACTCTACATTACTCTTCACATAAAGCCATTGAACCATTAATTTAATCATTAATTTCCTCTCTATATCCCTCCCAAGTTATCCCCAAATTCATAAGAAGCTCCTTATAATCTTCTAGAAGTTCCCTATCAAGGTAAGGAATCCCCTCCATCTCCAATTTATTCAAGCAACTTCTTTATATTATGCCTTTAATTTCCAATTTCTAATATTTTGATATGTTTTAACATATCCATATTAATTTCCTTATGATTTCCATGTGATGGTCACCCCTTTCAATCTCATTTAACCCTTCAATGAATCATCATGTTCCCACGTTATGTTGCTAAAATTATCCTACAATTCTCCATGAAAAGCCTTTGTTTAGAGAATACCCATTCCCAATTTAACACAAAGGTATTCACCAAGATTTAACTATAATTTATTGATTGGGTATTTCCATGTATGTAACCCATAGTCCTTAATTCTTGGATTTAAAGTAATGAAATATATCCTTATGTTGTATGAACTATGTGTCACACTTATGAATGTTCATGTTTTGAATGTGATTGGTTGGCCCAGAATTATATTGAACTCTAATGCATTGAGTGATGTTTTTTATCTCTTGAGATTCCATGCATGGTTGATGGTAGTTTATTGTAAGAACACTATGTTGTGATGCCTCAATGGATATCCTTAACTTATGTTTATGATGTCATGTTTTATGTTTTTTCCAAACTCCCTTGTTGTCTTTATGTTATCATCTTATATTAGGTTTAGATGTTCAAGTTAATGATTCTCACCCATCCTATGTTTCCTTGATATTCCACTTGAATCGCTTGTATTTATTTACCTTGTTATATGCTTTGATTGTTCCCTTATTGAGATTTTTAGATCACCTATTTCTTATATACATCATTAGGTTATCTAATTTAGTTTTATAAAATCCATGTAATATAAGTTCATATTATGGTGTTTTTAAATAATATTTTTGTATTTTTGATGCAAGTTATTATGTTATTTACCTAATTACCAAAAGTCACTAGGCCTCATGATCTTCCAGGGTTGTATTAAGTGTATATTTATGTAATAAATATTGAAATACATTTTATTAAAATATGGTTTATCATAGTATGATAGGCTCATGCGTCAGCTATAGGATATCAATATATCATATTAAATGACATTCCCACAAGGCATGAAATGTGCCTTTATTTCACAGACATCATACAATACGGTATAACACAAAATTCAGAGAAAATTTAAATAATGCAAATCAAAATATAAGGTCTATAATAAATTTAATATTATATTTGGATTTGAAAATATATGAATTTTTTTGAATGAGTATTAAATAAAGATATAAAATCCCAAAGTGAAAGATTGAAAGGGAACCCCTTACCTTGAGTCCTGAATTACTTGGTTTCTCCCCTAACCTCCTTAATGGTTGAATTTAATATGTTAATTGCATAATATATAATATTATTAATGTTTATTACATAAATTATAATATATTTTTATTAATTTATTATTCAATTATTCATTTAATGCAGTTTATGTTGATTATTCATTGATATGTAATTCAAAAATCCAAAAAATATTTTTGTGTAATAGTCACGGTGAATGTTGTTTTTAATGGATACATAAGCTCTATAAGTATCAAGTTAAATTTTTTTGGGTCTTTGATTTTTCATAAAAGTTAAATGTTTAATATATAGTCCAAAATGGATGCAAATTAAGAAACAAGTCTTGGTGTGCTCATTTTAGGTGGTTAAGTGGCCATGATTATTTATTTGTTAATATCAGGAATAATATACATATTTTTATCATTTTAGAATCATAAAATTGACATAAATAGTATGATTATTCATAAAATTTATTTTAAAACATGTATTTCTAGGTGGTAATAGTAGAATAATAACACCATCCATATAGGTGGTTTAAACTTACCATGGTCGAATGATTATTATAAATAACTATGAAATTGAATAAATATATTAAATTATGTTAAAACACATTTTAAAGTATATTTATATCCTAATTTCATGATGAATCAAAAGTTTATGTAAATATGAAGAAAAATAAATAATAATTATATAATAGAAAGAGTTTTAAATGGAGAACTTACTTTTCTTATTTGAGATGACTCCTTTATACTGCGCCTTAAGGCCTATAGAAGTGGTATTTTAAGTATAAAAGGGATTCAAAAAAATTATCTAATTTGTTAGATTTAAAATAAATACGTTTTTTTATAGGTGTAAATGGGTGGTGTGGGAGTGTATTTATAAGTGAAAGGAATGGGTTTTTGAAAAAATTATTGGTTAATTTATTATTTTTACTCAAGACTATTAATGGTATTGATTGTTGTTACAAGATACAAAAATTAATGCATGTGTGGCTAAACCAAATGTTTCGTAAAACATGCATTATTTATTTAATCATGTGTTTAGTTTATAATGAAAAATATTTTATTTTACTATTCACCACCATATTTCACAATTTATGAAAATTAAAAAAAACTTAAATCTTTCCTAATTTAGCCATTATAAATAAAAAAATTAAATCCAATTTATCAAAATAATTTTCAAAATTATTTATTTCCATCATTTAAATTTAGTATAAAAATATCATTTAATTAAATAATGCAAAACATGTTTTAGTTTAAATGTACACATATAATTACATTATGTTATATGTATTGAGTGGTTATTTTAGCATATTTTGATACTTTTATTTACTTATTTTATTCATTAAAAACATTAACTATAAGTTTACATCATCATATTTCAGGATAGTCATTTTACTATTCCAGCAATCATGTTATTATACTAACTGTGAGGTTACTATTTCAACTGCCATACATGAAATAGTCATATAATATTTACATTCAATAAATACCTATAATTTCCATCAACCATCATTCACTTAATTTTTTCTTAGTTTTCTCTATAATTTTTTACAAAATTAGAATCTTGTTTATAATTTTTTGTTTTCTTTTCATAATTATTTTTTGTAGCTATGATATTTATGGGAGACCATGACCCTATGGATTTTCAAATTATAAGGATGTTATTTATTGGTTTTTATTATCTTATTTTAATATTTTTTCCCAATTTATATAATATATTTATCCTTAGTCTTTAATTTTTTATAGCAATGAAATAAAATAAGGATAGTCCCTTTATTTGTTATTATCCATTTATTAATAGTATTCCTTTATACTTGAATAAATTTTTTATAGAAAAACATATATTAAATAATGCAATTAAAAATAATTAATTGTTAAATATTATTGTTTTATATCATTAAAAAAATAAAATAAATTCAATAAAATTTAGACATATAATTTAATCAAGAAAAATATTCATTTAAAATCTGGGATGTTACATTATCCCATATTTAAAGAACATTTTACCTCTTAATTTTTACACATTGATAATCAATTATCAATTTTTTCACATATTTTTACAAAACATTTTACAAAATCCTATAGTTATCTTAAAAATTAACTACGATAGGGTTATAATATATTGTGGTATAAATACCTTAAAGATTTTAATCCTATGTGATCATACTATTTATAATTGAACTAGTTATGTGCATCTAAAGGTTTTCTACCTAAGGAATTCTACCTAATTTTTTTTATAAGCTAATTCCCAAAAATATCCGAACCCCACATGGATACCAAATAAATCACCTCATACTAGCACATCATAATTTGGTTCTAACATATGTACTTTTACACATAACATGAAATTAAAACTGACTTTCAAAATAAAAAGTTTAGTGTCGTTGGGAACTAGGTACATAATACATCATTAGCCTATATAAATCAAAAAAAAATTAATCAGAACATTTATTATATACCACTTATAATCAAATATTAAACTCTTTAATACTTATGATCACCTAGAGACATAAATCAAGGAAAGGTTGGCTAAAGACTAATAAGTGGATAATCAAAAAAACCATGAAGATTATAATCTATAGGAATTTCATGAGATCATAGAGCAAAAAATTAAACAAAATAAATGATAAACATAACCAATGATATATAAACATGGAATATGAATGTTAGGTATATAAGAACCTGAAATACATTGAGATCATCATGAAATAATAACATAATATGAACATAATATTAATAATATGAATGTGAGAATCATAAGGATATGGAATAGGAATAAATCATGTCATCATAAACATGTGTTTGGGATCAGTTTAGAGACATCGTGACATGATATAAAAGATGAATGCACCATGTTTATGCATAATTAAGTGAACAAAGCTAACCACATCATGTTTGTTCATAATTATATCATGAGATATAAATATTTACCCAATCGATTGGGAGGTTTTATAATTTTAGTGGGTGTCTCATTATAATATGTCATTCATATTTGTGCCACATATAAAATAAACATACATAGATCATAAACATTAAATAACATAAGAAAAGAAAATATGTTACAAAATATTATCACAAATTATAAACCATCTAGGTATAATGTATGTTCTTAATAAGATATTTAATTAAGTCATATTTTAAATTCATTAGTGAATGAGGATTCATATGACCTAGATATTGAGCTCCAAGTGATGGAAAATCATGATAATGGGTGAAGTAGGATGTTATGGAAATAAACCTCATTATCAAAATTTAAAGAGGTTGGTAATAGGTATTTCAAAAGAAATAAAGGTATAATGTTTTCCCAAAAACCATAAATCAAACATAATTTATATTTCCAATAGTGGGGTTTTAAAAATCATAGAAAAATTATAATTAGAGGATGGATAAATAAAAAATAATAAGAGATATAAAAGTTCCCCTTGTATATTTTGAAAAGGTTTAACATAATGAAATTATTCGAAATGGAAGTACAAAAAATATCATTAAAAAAAGGAACAAAATTTGAAATAAATGAATTTAGTAAGTGATGTCAATATAATATAGAAAAATAATAAGTGGAATATATAAATAGAGTGTGTTGGTGTTGATGTCATATAATAGACTAATATATATATATATATATATATATCAAATATTTTTTATTCTTTTTCATAAATTTAATGTGTTAATGTCCTTAGAATATTTATCACATTAATGGGTTATTGAAATCCCCTATTATAATGAGAACCTGGAGATTCCATGATGATGTTTTTATATAAATATACTATGTGGTATAGATATGTAATTATGATGGGAAAAGGATTATAGTTGACTCTCAGGCATCTATGGAACATACGATTTAAGACTTCTCATCATAAATTTCAAACTTTGTGATCTCTAATAAGGGGGTTCATGAGGATAGATCCACCAATTGGCATTCCACATGTTTTGTTATGTCATTATATATTCCTATAAATTAATGTGAGTACTGATCCTTTTAATTGAAATCATTATTAATGTGTATCATGAATTTCACACTTTTATGTATGGAGGAAAATATTTTCATCATATGCTCGTGGTGAGGTAGCATGTGTTGGTTGTGTCATAAGTTATACAGAATTAAATGAATGGTCGATAAAGAATTTTCTCTTTCTAAGTTAATGGAAGAAAATATATGTGTCCCTTTGATGAGATGAAAAATTATGAAAAAATTATATGGCCAAAGTGATCTCATATTACTCATTTTAGAAAGTAAAAGAAAGATAAATCAAGCACATAGGGTGATGATAAAGGTATTAAATCCTACTTGATGTGACATTAGTCAGAAAATATATTATATTGAATATTTTTATTTATAGCCAAGGGGGTCACATTTTTTAAGGTCCCGGGTATTTAGAATTGTGATTTGGGTTAGTTCATACATTGATCACAAGAATTTGGACCTTATAAATGTGTTAGGGGTTTTATTATTAATTAAGGAATTGTCCTTGAGTTTTATTGAGATTATATTGTTGGAATTCTGTTGTAGGAATAATTCACACCATGACACATGGATTCATGGTGTGGTAAGGACTTTTCACTATTGTTCATAGTTGGTGTGGCGTGAAGGGTTAAAGGATAAATATTAGTTAATTATTTTGATTTTTAAGGGTTTAAATGTAAAATTTAATATTATTTTATGGATGTGTATGGTTTTTTGGGAATTTTTTAAAATTTGAGTTTTTGGGGTGTTGTGTAGTGATGGTGGTTGTCATGTCATGAAACCTGTTTCATAGATAAGAGTTGGGTCATGAAGATTGTTTATGTTGGGTCATTACGTTATGGAATCAAACTTAATTCCATAACATGGCATTTTTTAGTGACTTCTAGGCTTTGATAGAGGTATTCCATATCATGAATATGGAGATAATTCCATGAGGGTGTATGTTGAGGGAGTTTCATGTTGTAAACCTAAGGATCACATCATTCCCTAAAAAGTCTAGTTAAAAATGGGTAATTATATTAATTTATTTTTTTGATAAATTAGATACCAAAAGTATGATTTATAGCCATTTTTGGATAGAACCAAGGAAATGTCCTAAACTCTTATTCTCTTATTCCTTTTTCCATTTTGTGAGATATTCCTTATTTCTTATTAGATATTAGTGTAATTTTTTATAGGAAATATCTATGAGTTAGTATAATAGTATTTATGTGTATGACCCCTAGATTCTCCATGTTTTCCTTATCTTTTTCTATAAAACCCTAATTCCCTAGATTTTTTAGATTCTGGTAAATCTCGTCATTGGAGCTAGATTGGCTAGAGGTTCTAAGAAAGTAGATTCTTACTAACTTTTGATTGGTGGTCCCTATTTATTTTCTATTTATATGTGTGTTATGCATTATATAATAAATAGGCATTTGTTAGGTCATGTTTTTGTGACCATGAAATGGAACCAAAAGTGGTTATTGTAGTTTTTAAGAGATTCTCCTATGTAGTATCATTCAATAAATGATGGATATTATACGACATGGAATGTTTGTTGATATTGTGGGTTTAGGTCACCCCAACTTTTTTAAGCATGTAAAGTTATTATTTGAGGTTTCGATGATTGACTTGATTCCTTGAGAATGTGATGGTTGTAACCCATGTGATTTTTTGTGACATGGATCACTGTAAATGGGCAACATGGTTAGTTGATATAATCATATGGTATTGAAAACTATTGATGGTGACATCAAAGGTTCGTTGAGGTGAAGCTATAGAATGTTTGTGATGCTACTCACCATGAGGGTTGAGGCTTTTGGGGTCATGTTAATACAATATGGGGACATTATTTTTGTTTTTACCACTCTTTGGGGGTTCAACATCCGTATTTTAAGAGTAATATGAATTATGGTGTTAACCATCGATGTGGAGGACAGGATAAACCATTGATGGCCTTATTTTTTGGTGTGTAAGACCACTGGTTGGGAGTTTGAATGATATTTATAAATGTAAAATCTATAGTGGTTGTTGATTTGGTCATATGGGTTATGCCTTGGGTTTTTGGTTCTTGATCCAATGTTGGAAAGGGGTTAGAGGACATTGGTACTTGTGTTATGACTTAGAAGAATTCTGTTGGCAGTCATGGTGCCTCAATAATGGAGATGCATAAATGGATCGCATGTTATGTCATGTGGTGTTGAAATTTTTGTAATCCCAAGGGTACTTCTCGTATGATATGTATGGGATGTATCATTCCTCTTTAGGGTTGGTAAAATTAGATAAAGGCTCATTATGGATTTATGAGAATATGTGGAGAAAGTTATATTATAATTATTTGGTTGTTTTTTATTTCAATTTGAATACACTAATATATGTATGTATTATTATGGGACATCATTTGTGGTGGCCTAATAATTTGATACACACTTATTGTATAGGCCCTTAAGGATGCATGTAGACTTTATGGATCCTGGTATAGGTTATGTTTTGACATAAAGAGCTTAGTGGGGAGAGATGTGATGTCAATGAATGGGAATATTTATATAGGTAAATGGGGTGGTTCCTAGGTGTTAGGATGGTGGTTATTTTTAGTTACTTTGTACATTTATATATGTTATCAACCTATGGTTTATCCCCTATTCTCTTGTATAACTAGAATGACATGATAAACATTTTTATGGATTATCATATGTGTATATTTGTATTACTGTTTCTATTGTTACCAATTTCTTCTATAGTATTTTTTATTATTACTATTTATATTAAGAGGTTATAGTCTCTCAACTATCACCCATAGAACCTTACTTCTAGTCATCCACCTTTGGTGTATGAGAAGGAACACCTAATGTCATGTGGTGAACCTATTTGGTTATAGTTGAGTGAGAGGGTTTGGGGAAACATAAAGTGTTATCAGAGTAGTTTGAGATAAAAGATATTGTGTGAGACTTTTTTTGTTAGTTGGGATGAGGTAGATTTGAGACTTAGGAAAATTTTATCTAAATTTTTAGAAATGATACAACGGAGAGATATCATGCTCTGAGATTAGTGAACAAAATTATAGGTTCAAGTCAATGTTTCTAGGGAAATAGGGATTTTTGTTTTGGTTCATGTGGTTATAGTTGGGTTATTTGATTTGGATTAAATTGGTATTTGATGTTATTTCCATTTGTTTTGGACTATTTCCCTACATATAAATAATAAATACTATTATACCATATTAAACGCATAGGATCTCCTAAAATGTGTTTATTTTTTAATATTTTTTTTGAAACATGGAACAAAAAAGAAGAGTTAGTTGTTTAAAGATTCAGCTATAGGATAAATAATGTTTTACTTCTTATTCAAATGGTGAAATTCTACTCAACTAACTCATGAAGAGTGGTAACTCAAGAAATGAAAAGGGGTTCGACTATTTAAATTTTTAATAACAACAAATGTGTTGTTTTCCTTCATGGAATCTTGGTGTAATTCTAATTAGTCTGACTAGATTGGTAACTATTTATGTAAATAAGGATGTCGATCTTTTGTGGGTATGATTGATGTGCTGCCTAACCCTAAAATGGATAGGTAGGGTTGTGAGGCCGAATGATATGTGGCATGGGTAGAGTAAGGATGCTTAACGGAAACTGGTTCATACTGGGTGTTACATATTTCCTTATTTGTTTTATATAGACTTTGATATCTATATTTAGTGGGATATTTTATTCCTATAAATATTCCACATAGACGGTCATCATTAGGTCATTAGTAAGGTGGATATGTGGTTCTACTAGGGCGTGCATGGGATGAGGCCCCTAATGGAATAGGTGATCATGGTCCATAGGTAGAGTCTCTAAGGAAGGAAGGATATCCATAATGGGTGGAGGACCTAGGGAAGTGGTTGGATTTCTAGGTAAGGGTGATATTGGTGTGGGTTATCTTGGGTGTTGACTGAGGAGAATTGGGAGATGATCCATCCAGGAAATACCTAACACATGAGTTCCAACTATAGAATCCTCCTTTTTTCTAAGGATAGGGTGGATCCCAAGTAGTGTAATAATGGAGTGAGTTTTTATAGATTATATTCAAATATATTGAGGTAACCTAAGGAAGAGGATGATGTTATCCACATACATTCTTAGAGAAAGAGAAAAATTATAACAGGGTGTACAATTATAGGAAGGAATACATGAGGGGTTGATGGGGAAGGACTTAAAATCCATGTTTTTCATTCACATATTCCCTAAGAAACTAAGGGAAGATCGATCTTGTAAGTAAATTAACTTAAAATATGAGATATACCTTATTTATAGATTATGTAGGGAGGTTCCTAGATTTTTTTCAATTTTCATCGATGATGGTGGGAGATAGGACCGTCATTGAGTGATGATTTGAGGATGGTTTATATCATAGTTTTAGGGAAAAGGTGAATATTTTCAAATTAAATAAATTCTATAAGTTAGTGAAAATGTGTTTATCATAAAGTGAAACTTGGAGAATGGGACTATACGGAGTTGGACACTAAGGTTAGGTGAGACAGATAGTGGAACTTTGGGTAGCCTTAAATTTGGATGCAATGAGATTTAGATGGGTAGTCAAAGTAGAGGCTCAATAATGCTTCCATAGAGTTGATTGTAAATTGTTTATTTTTTGTGGGGATAGATAGGTAATTTATAGGCCCGTTGTGATTGTCCAACAAAATATTGCACAATATGTTCCCAAATGGTAAATTTGTAGTGTTTTTTCTAGAGGACCTCATAGAATGTGAGAAGATGTGGATAAATTTAGTATTGGTCATTTAAGGAATGATTTGGAGTGGTTTTGGGAGCTGATAATCTGGATAAAAATATATGTGTTGGATATTTGTGTTGAATGAGATGCCTAGTGGTGGGGCAGTGTCCAATAGTGAGTATGGCTCTACATGGTGGATAGGAATTAGTAATTCAGTCTTCGGTCTAGCTGCATGTGGTTGAACTAACATATTTTGAGAAATTAAGAAATCCAAAGATATTAAAAAATATTCCATGAGTATGTGATTATGGTTTTTAATTTTTTCTAGTCAATATTAGTGCATGGTGTGTATGTGTGATGTGTGGAATGATCGAACGTTGGTTAAGGTATAGACATTGGTTGTGATGTATGTGATATTTGTGGAATGTATTGTCATCGAGTATAAAGTGGTCATCAGGGGTGATGAAAGATGGAAGTGGGCATTGAGGATGATATAATATAAAAGTGGGAATTAGTATGATGTGGGGTGACTAAGTGAGGAAACCTGGTGTGTATAAAATGGATGGGTAAGATACTATCATTATGTTGGGTAAATTGGTTGTAGTGAGAATTGTTAGGTGATTCTTATAGTGAAAAGTACCCACATAAGGGTTTCTTTCTCTATGTTAAGATTTCAATGTAATCTAGGTATGTGATGAATATATGAAAGTGTTTGAATTTGTATCATTATTTTGGAATGTGGTGGGTGAGATTCTTGTGTTTTGGAAATAGTTGGACCATAAGTAGATGAGATAACCTAATGATGAGATATCATATGGTAGGAAATTTGTTATGTAATAGTAATTTGGAATAGAAATTCAGTTTTATCATGTGACTTTGGAAACTTTAGAGGTTTTTAGGCTATGGTATAATCTAGGGAATGAGTCTTGGGGTTGACAAGGCTTGTGGAGTTGGAATCCTGCTGCAAGAAAAATTCACATCATGGCACAATGAGTCACAACATGGATATGGATTCACATTTTGAACAAGGGGTAATAAAGTGTGAGGGGAAAAAGGTCATATTGTAGATAAATATTTTGATACGTAGGGTTTTAAGTAAAAATATAAAATCATTTTGAGGGTGCATAACATTTTTGGGACTTTGAAAAAAATTGAATTTTTGGGGTGTTGCTCTATGACGGGGGTGGTCACACCACGATAGGGGTACTGTGAATGAGATTAATTCCATGAAGGTTGTTTACATGGGGTTATAAAACCATAAATCTAGGGAAATATTCTGATATATCCTTGAGTACTGAAGTCAATGATTTGAGGGAGGAATTTCAAGCCGTGAAGAGGGGGATTGCATTGTGAGGTGTGTTTGGAAAGGGTAGTTTCACACTATAAGACTAAGGGTCATTATAACACCCATGTTTTATTTTAGTAGTTATTTTTATTAATTTATATTATTTTTAGTTATATTATGCTTTGGAAATTTACAAGCTTGAAATTTGAAGCTACTAAATATTTCTAGGTGTTTCATGGTTATCCCAAACAGTTAGGACTAATCTTGTAGAAACCATGGGAGGGGTTCTATCATGGTGAAAATAGAGTTTTTCACGGTCACTTCATGGCTTTAACAACCACGTGAGGCTCCCCAGGAAACCAATCATCTTCGTTTTGTGTTTTTTGGGTATCTCTCATGATTGTCACATGGTTACTCTTGACCATGCGAGTAAATCATGCATCATACATAATTTTTAAATTTTCATAAATTACCATGTTTTTCTCCAAATATTTTTAGCCTATGGACCCCGATCCTAATACCAATTTATTTGGTATCCTATATGTGTTCCTCCACTTTGTTCCTCTCTTATTACATGGAATTTTCAAGGATTATTTCCATGTTTTGGATTAATTCTCCTAGTTTATCCCCGGTAATAACTTCACCTCCCTCTCCTTCTCCCCTTTCTCTTAAATTCAATTTCTACCGTGAAACCTAGGGGTCGTTTTGTATGATATAGGGCTTTGGTTATCCTAATTTTAGATATTTTAATTTATATGGACTATATACACATTCTACTTCTTTGTTTAGATGTACTCTATTTAATGGTGACATGTTCTGGATTTTCACAACCCTATTTCACTTCTTTGAGCTGGTTATTTCAATGTAATTGATTTATTTTGGAATTAAAAGCAACATGGAGTTTTATAAATTCATATTTAATGAATTTATAGAAATATATGTTATATATATGGTGCTTTTAGACCATTTCCATGAATTTTTTCTAATGAATAAAGGACTTCTTTTATGAATTTCAAATATCTCTTTGGAATGATTTTTTCTCATTATAATACCATTAAGAAAATGGATCAATGTATTTTTAGAGTATGTTTTGGGGAAATTGAAGGAATATTTCGTTGGAAACATATTTTTTAGAAAGGGTTTTTTAAATAAATATGTTTTGTGCGACCGTAATGGTAGAGTTTTTATTTTATAACATTAATGATTTATTTCATGAGTAATCCTCATTGATTTCCCTAGTTGTTTAACCCAATTATGGTTTGTTTATATTTATATAATTTATTAATGATATTGAATATTAATTTATTCTAATTTATGGTATTTTAGGTGATGGAGAGTTGTTTTTTATGACATATTATTGATTTTCTCTTGTTTTTTCACTCACAAACACTTTTTTTGTCATGGGAACCCAGGTAACTAAGTGGGAGATCAATATTTATGATATACTAGTTGGTACAAATATTACTATTGTACCCTATAACATGAGATTTATCTATGTCATGGATTTTATCCTAAGGATGTTGGTGTGGGATATCTGATTGGCTTGTGTTGGTTGAATAAAATATAGGTCAGTATTTAGTCCCACTTTGGTTTAGTAAAGATTATAATTGTCTCACATTATGACCAAGGTTGGATCCCATGACTCATATTCCTTGATTGGTGGATTATATATGGAATTATTATCTTATGGTTGATTGGTTTCACCCTTACTTTTATTGTTTGTGGTACCATTTATCTTTTTTACATTTATTATTTTTCTCTTGACATGTGGTGACTATTTTTGGGTATTCCTAAAACTTTTTGTTTCAGTTGTTTTCTTTTTTAAATGGTTTTAAATAAAAATTGTGGAACCATTTTGAATTAAATGATCTCATTTTCCGTTTTCAGGGCGGTTTTAAAATACTATTTTGGATAAAAACAACATGTAATGAGGAAGTGCATTCAATGTGATATTGTTCATATAAATAAAACAAAAAGGGAATGTTTTTAAAATAGTCATGGAAATGATACTGGTTTTCAGATTCTCTTTATTGAAAACCATATTTGGTAATTGTATTTCAAACTAGAATTTATGAATTTATTTTTGAAAGAAATTTTATTGATTCCTTAGTGTCATCCTACAATACCTGTTATCTCACACTCTACATATACATTTGTGTGTGTCTCTAGATTCTACATAGTATTAAATATCCATGTTTTACATTTGGACTATTTATTTCTTTCATAGTCATTGATGGTGATTGGTATGTGGTAATAAACGGTATGTTACAAGGAGATGGATATGTGGTATGGGTCAGGTTTTTTTTCATCCAATTTAACCTATTTATTTTTATTGAATTTGTTTCTCATGTATTAATTTTTTTGTATACTATGTATCGTTTTATTTTTGGGATGAGTTGGATATTTAATTTTACATTACATGATTTATTTGTTAATTTAATATTTGATTCTAAACCATTACCAATGAGTTGCTATTTGACTTTGAGGAACTAGTTTCCAGACATTGGGGATCAAGAAGGTCATTCATGCCAAATGGTGAATTGGTTCATGTGTCATTTTAGGTGGTAGCTTGGTCCATTTTGTTATAAATTTTATCAAATCATAAGTTCTTTAATGGGTATATAGGTTCTTGGATAACCCTATTTTTGGGAGTGTCATGGTAGAAATGATATAAGGGTCTTTGGGACTTGAGAGTAAAGGTCAATGAGATCCTTGTTAGAAGTTTTATATCCCAAGACACAAGTTTCTAGGGGTATTCACGTTTTAAATTATGAATTATATCTCATTTTTAGTTATTTTTATGGATTTTCATATGAAATGATGATATTTTTATCACTTTTGAGTATATCGGTGATTCCAGGGGTGTCTCTTGGTTTTCGGGGTGGAAATGGGTGAAGGACTTAAGTTTCATGGTTAGTTCACAAGATATGGAAAATCATGTGTAGATCATGCACTTTGAGTATATAAACTTCATATAACCTATTTCATGGTTGGTGTGTGGTTTTCCAATATATGTGGATAAAATGTGAACATATTTTCTTCTTCCCTAGTTGTGTTTTTTTACTCCTCTAGATTCTTGATTGATCCTAAATTGATTCTAACTTGTGGGGGTGAATTAAAGAGATATTTGATGATATTTAGATTTTTTAGTGGATTTTTTTTAATTAAGGTGTGATGTTTAGTTAATTTTTAATGTTAAAAAGATTTATTTGGGTAAAAAGGATAATTTTATGAAATTAAAATTTTCTTTTAATGGGTTTTTTGAAAACCAATTCTCTTTTTTTCTAGATAATTTTTTCAAAATGGTTTATTTCTTTATCGTATTGGGAAAGAAATATGTTTGAAATAAAAGTTCTTTTTTATTTACTTGAAATGAATTAATTTGATTTATAAATGGTTTTAAATAGTGAACGGATTTTTTTTAAACAGTTTTATTTAGTTTTCAAATGGAGTGATATGAATTACCAAGGTTAGTTAGTTATAAAAAGGGGTTTTGACTTATTTTTCCAAGTGAATGACTTGGTGAAGCATATTTTTAAAAGTCATCATTGGATGTTGGTGTATTTAAAGGAAATGGGTTTATTTTTATGGTGTGGGATTGATGTATTTTTTTTTTAAATTATGATTTTGGATTGGTTACATGATTATGATGGGATTGTTTCATTTATGTCCTGATCCCTAAAATTATGTTGTTCATGTTTTTTACTAGTTATAGTATGCCTATAAAAATGGTTGAAAGAGAAAGTAGATGGTATTTAATACATAATAATCCTCTCAGTGAGTCCTATTTTAATTTTATAGGCATTACATTAGTTCTAGAATCCACATTGACTCCAAATATGGTAGAGGACATAGAACCATCTCGACTATCAGACCCTTTTTTAGACTTCTTGGATTAATTTCTAACCTCCTTATGTAGTGACCACAGTTTGATCAAATCTATGGGGTGGTATAAAGGGATTGATGGAATCCTAAATTCTCTTAAAATTCCTAAAACTTCAAGGGTGATTGGTATCATATGTTAGTTTATAAAAACTAACTGAGTGTGGTGGGAGTTTATAGTTTTTTTAGTCACACAAAGGTATATTTTGGGAATTATTCAAGAAAATGTTTTTCTATTAATATCCTAAGGTCATGAAAGTATACAGATCTATTGAGTCTATGAGACTTTATAAGGATGAGTGGTTATTGAAATATTAAATCCATCACTTCTCAAAGTAGGTTGTTTTTTATATAAATATGGCTATCAATTATTCTAAGAAATGTCATTTCTTTAAAGGTGGTCTTCACCCAGATCTTAGTTCATTTGTTCTTGGATATACCTTTATATCTTTCAAGGATTCCATTCAGGTTGAAGCTAAACAATTTATAAAACTAGTGCTTATTGATTCCTTGGTTCCATCAGATGGAAATGAAGATTATCATGTTAGTTTGGAGTATAATCATGATGAACCCAAACTATAAATACAAGTACCTCCTCATAAGAACAAGGGGACTCTCTAGTTCTTTTAGTGTAAGGATCCTGGCCACTCCAATCCTTCTTATATTAAATATTTGATAAATTTCATTAATTGTGGTTATTTAGGTCATCTTTAAAAGTTTTATAATATGGGATATCAGAAGAATTATCAGTTTGGATATTTTTGTGAATGAAGGCTTATTTTGGATCTTTTTTTTAATGAGTGATGAACGTATTGATCTTTTGGGATTGTGTCATAATATATTTAGGGATATAAAAGAATTTTATTCTATGGATGGTTATAGATGTTTTTTTTGGTTACCTTAATATTTTGGTTGCACCCTTATTGATATTTGTGGGTTTTATGGTTGGTATTGATGAGATTAGAGGTTCTTGTTAATTTGGAATGAGGAAAGGTCTTGGATGCATATTTGGGTAATTAGTTTGGGTGACTCACCAAATGATATTATACAAAGGATAGTGTTTGGATTGTAATTTGTTTGTATTTATCGTGATATGGTGATCTAGTTTGTGATCATAGTTTTCCCTATTTTGTGGTGCCTTAGGGTTAGAATTCATGTTTTTTTGTAGCATCCACCTCGAGTTCCTCTGAATTGTGCCCCGAGGTGGTGGGTTGCATGACCTCAAGCGCATCTCCCCGAATTCTAGAGACTACTAACTATCAGCGGGGGCCTAGGATGTGTCCATGGAGTGACTATTCCTTCGTAGATCAGAGTATTCCTCGTGATAAATAAGGATAATAAATAATATAGGCATATAAAATCAAACATCAGCAGAAGTAAAAGAATAATCCACGTAATATAAGTAAACAGATTATGGAATAAGAATGTCAATAATGGATACAATAATGATTATTAAATTTCATGCTCCTATAGAAAAATGAAATTCCATGGTAAATGAGGTACAATAATATACTATATTCTATACATAACTATTCATGTCCAAAAAAATATTACACAACATCTTGAAAAGAGGCTCGGTCTTTTGCCCACAAATCACCATCCTAAGCAACAAAGTAATCAAGAATTGGAAGAAACAAACTTACCTTAATACATACTTTTGATCATAAATTCTACTCAGGTACCAAACAGTGACTGAGCAGGGTGTGTGACATAAATATCACTAGTCCAGCACCCATGGTGTCTAGAAATTTAAATTTTGCGCTATAAAAAAAGACATTGTTCCATATATAATAAATATAGAGAAATAAATAAATAAACTTGTAAACCATCATCCAGGTTCCTAAATGGATACTCATCCCATACCACATGCATCAGCCGAAGAAATATCTCTGAAAAGAGGTACCTGAGCAAGAATAATATATAAACATGGTCTAATAGTAAATAAGGCTAACCAAGAAATGCATGCCCCCACACTTTTTATTTGGTTTGGGGTCTAATTCACATGTCATCATTCAAGTGTTCTAGTAAAATAAGAGAGATTCATCACATGTGCATAAGCATGATCATAATAATAATAATAAAGGATGTGACTCATATGAACAATCAATCAATTAATCCATAAAATCCCGTGGTGGGGTACCAAGCCCATCCAAGGTGATCTAAATTTAATACTAAGGGTCTCTATGAGTGTCTCTGAATAAAAAAATACCACCAAGTCCATCTAGGGTGATCAATATGACATCCCTTATATCACTTGAGACATGGTGACTCTGAGTCCATCCCAAGTATCTTGCATAGGGGAATGAGTATCACCTATATTATGGAATATCCATATTTCCAAATGGTTCCATCCATGATTTCTCTCCTAGGGAACCAGTATCAATCATGATCATAAGAAACCTCTCCAAAATTCCATACCTAGAAAAAAAATCATATAAACCAACACATCAAGTCATAACCAACCAAGAACTGTGAGTCCATCCACAGATTCCTTAATACCAGAACCATGTTCTCTCCCATCTCATGTCAACTAGACCAAGTATCCAATGTACATAACAATTCAGAAATACATATATAAATTCCTGATATCAAATAAAAATTATAAATCCACAAGCTATTCAAGGTATCCAAAAAATACAATTCAATCTATCACCATGGAAAAAAGGCATAAGCCACAAGTAATGCCTGTAAACATTCACTTGTCATCATTAGCATTTTAATATCTCATGTCAACAAGCTTACAAAACCATATCACATAAATAATGCCTTAAAAACTAGGAATTTTCATTTAGCACTTAGAATTAACATGTATCTAAATATATTTCACCAATGAAATTTTAAAGGCCCAATCTATCTATCTTTTCCGGAATGGAACTTCAATTCAATCCCTTCACTTATGGAACATTGAATTAATCATAGAAAGTGGAATTAAGAATAATAAAGTTGACATAACATAAATGTAAATAATGAAATTTTGTAATAAACAAGGTATTAAACCAATCCTACAATAATCAATTTATGTTTAAATCATATGGTAATAAACATAGACATTAGAAAAAGGTAAAGCACCTATATCCCAATAATGATCAATGAAATTTTGAATTAATCAAGGTCCAATCAATAAGAACAAAGAATGTTCACCTTCAAGAGATCCCACTAATTTCTCACCATTCATATTAACTTAATTTATCAATTAAAGCCTTTAAGTTAAAATACAACACACACACAAAGGTGGTTCACAATTTTAAGAATGGGAGAAAAGGTAAATAAAGGGTGGGAACACCCAAGGAGTATAAAAAGACAAGGAGAAAACACTATAAATGGGTTTATCTATATTTTAGGGTCACTACACACATAGAAAACCATTAAAATTAATTTAATTTTCAAGGGAAAGGCCTCATTATAAGGATCAAGTGTGAGAAAAAATTGTGAGACTTCTAAAAAAACATTAAATTAGTGGGAAAAACATAGACACCCAAACTTGACATCACAACACTCCACTCATCTAATAACCACCCTTGATTCAACCTAAAAAGGGAGAAATAAATGGATTTTTCGAAACCCTAAAAAAGGGAAAATTTTCTTTCTCACCAAAATAGCATAATGAATGATGGATAGACCATGGAATAAAGAAGTGTGTATGATAGGGCTTACTAATATGAGTATATAGCTTCCAGTAGTAAAGGAAATAGTAAATAATCAAGGTAAAAACATCAAAACATCATAGATGAGAGGAGGGTAGCATGTGCACCTGGAGATGGATGATAAATCAGCTATGGAAGAAAGAGGAAAATGGAAAATGGGTCAAAACATTTCATTAAGGAAAGAAATGTAATTTCACCCAAAAAAAGCACTGCTTACTATTTGGCCAAACCATGTTCCAACTGTGTGCATGGTTTTTCTACACTAGGGAACATTACATGGTTAAGTTTACCATTTTACTAATCGTTCACAACCCATGTGGAACCTTACAATTAAAAACCTATAATAGGCTTCATGGTCGTGTGCCTGAGTCAAAGAGTTTCAAGAAATCTATGTGTCACAATCTGTTTCCTCTTGTTTAGTGCTCTGAGCTTCGAACAACCCTTATACACATCTGATACCTCCTTTAACCTCCAAGGAATCATTACTAGGGTCATTTTAAGGATTTAAATCAAAAAATTAATAGTTCTTACCTTTGGATAAAGCTGGGACATTACAACATCCCCTGTTTAAAACAATTCATACCCGAGTTTCCTTTTCGTGGGTGGTACAACATCATCAGAGAAAAGATCTATCCAATGTGCACATACATCGGCCTCCTACTCCTAGGTCCCATCTTGTACATGTTTGTAATTTCATATCACTTTGAACAAAAGAACTAACCTATCTCTAATAACCCTTTATGCTACTATTAATGATATGAATTGGATGCTCCTTGAAGGATACATCCTCTTCAAGCTTGATATTGATGGGGTCAAACAAATTATATAGATCTGGATGATACTTTCAAAGATGGGATACATGGAAGAGATCATGCATGGTACAATACTTCATAGGTAACTACAATAGATAGGCTACTATTCTAACCCTCTCCACTATCTAAAATTTTTTCATTCCAAGGCAACAACTTTTTATGTCCCCTAATTCTTTAATGATATAATCTAGGTGATGCAAGACAAAAGACCCAATGTCCCACCTTGAATTCTATAGGTCTGCAATGATAATCAGTATAAAACTTCTACATGCACCGATTTGTAGTCATACACTTCTAAATCAAATAAACATGCTCTAATGTCTCCTGAATGGGACAAGAACCTAGTAGAATTGCCTCACCTACCTCAAGTCCACATAGAGGTGAGGAGAACAGTATACTATTGAGGGCCTCATACAGATCCATATAAATCATTTTCAGAAATCTATTATTATAGGAAAACTCAAAGAAAGAAATATTATTATCCCAAAATCCCCCAAAATCAAGAATATAGGCCCAAAAGATATCCTATAACAGGTGAATCATCCTCACATACTTCCCATCGATCGAAGGGTGATATACAGTACTTAGAAGAACATGAAAACCCAATGCCTTTTGGAACCCTTTCCAAAACTATGATGTGAACTGAGCTTCTCAATATAAAATTATATAATGGTGTACACCAAAAAGTTTCATTATCTTCCATATGTAAAGCCTTCCTAACTCATTAGCGTAAAAGGACTCCTAGATTGTTAGGAAGATCACAACTTTGGTCAACCTATTGATGATCACCCATACTACATCGCTACCTAGATGACATCTCAATAATCCTATCATGAAATCCCTAGTGATGTCATTCACATCCACTTAGTAATAGATAGAGTTTGTAGAATTATAATAGATCATTGGTTATCTTTCTTCACCTAAAAATATGTGGAGCACCGAGTGATGAACCCTACTATTTACCTCTTCATACCTGGCCACCAGTACTGATGATTCTTGTCTCGGTACAACTTGGTAGCCACGAGATGAACTTCCCAAATAGAGGCATGATATTATTTCATTAACTCTTCTCATATATTGGAAGGCACACAAATATGATCTTGGTAGAGTAAGGTGTCACTTGCATCAATAACTCAACACATAGGTGGGTTCTCTCCTGTGATGCTCTCCCTCAAAATGAGTCCCTCTAAATTGAATAGTTGTCATATACGGACTTGCTTGAAAAGAGATAATGTCACTACCAGAGATTCTTGAACTGTTTTCCCATGTTGTTCCTAATCATCAATATGTAACATAGAAAACAAATCCATCATCTTCTACTCACTACTGGCTGCATGGATGGATTTTTTCTATATCCTATAGCTCAAGGAATCATCCATGACATTACCCTTACCTGGTGTGTAAGAGAGTTCATAATTGATTGACCACATGTATTCCAACAACCAACACTACCTCACATTCAATTCTTGATTAGTGTAGATATATTTTAATCTTTTATGGTCTGTGTAAACAAGTAATTTCTCTCCAAATATATAGTGCCTCTAATAGAGTAGAGCATGAACCATGACATCTAGAACAAGTTCATGGGTAGGATAGTTCTTATAATGAGGCATCATCTAGTGGGATCCATACACCATGAATCGATAAAATTTCTTCATAATGGAACCCATCCTGATTCCTAAATAATTAAATTATACTTTATAACTTATAATCGACTTAGGAAGAATCGGGATTGGAGTTGAAGTGAGTCTTCCATTTAACTCCGGGAAATCTATATCACAATCCCCATACCATAGGAACTCCACACCCTTCTTAGTCAGGGATGTAATATGAACTTTTAACTAGGAGAATTACTTAATGAACAACATGTAATATACCGCAATCCTTAAGAAACTGAATATATCAAACATAATCTAAGGATTCTCCCAAGAAACCATGTTGCTCACATTATCTAGGTCAACTGATATGAATGCATCAGATATTATGTTACATAATAAGTAACCTTGTTGATCCAAACATGGAATTTTCTGAGCTTTGCATATATCTTGTCATATCTTAGTGTACTTAGCATGATCTCAAGATGATTTGAATGTTCGTGTCTGGAGTGATAATATGCTAATATTTTTTCTATGATGACTACCAAAAAAGAATCAAGATAAAGGTAGAAAAATCGATTCATCAGAGCAATGAATAAGGTCGGTGCATTCATCATACCAAATGATATAACCAAATATTCACACAATTAATACATGATCTGGAACATTGTACAGGTATGTCTGAGGGTTTCACATGAACTTGATGATAGCTCGGCTAGAAATCAATCTTAGAGAAAATAGTTTCTCCTCAGATCTAGTAGAAGGGGTATTTTATATGAGGTAGTGGATACTTATTCTTCACCATAATCTAGTTTAGTAAATGGTAATATACTCACACTCTGATGGTATCATCCTCCTTAGATAATAGGATAGGTGACCATCATGGTCATGTGTTGGGTCTGATAAAACCTTTATAATCTAAGTCTTTAAGCTGCTTCTTGAGTTCTTAGAGCTCTGTAAGTGCCATCTTATAAGGAGGAATGGAAACTGGTTCCACACCTGGAACTAGCTCAATATTGAAATAAACCTATCTTTGTGGATTTAAGATGGAGAAATCTTCAGGGGAGACATCCCTAAAATGAACAACCATGGGAGGGAATTCTACCAACTTCATTCCCTAATCAATCATAAAGAGACTCGATAACTGAGTTTTCACTCTACTGAGCCTAGTTATCTTAGTTCCAACTCGATCTTGTTATATATCCCATTCTCCCATGTACATATGAATGCTTACATTGGGATATGTGAAGGACACCTATCAGTTATAGTAGTCAAATTGGGCATGATAAGGCACAAGCCAGTCCATACTAAGAATGATATTGAAGCTAGTCATCTCGAGGGTAAAAAAATCAAGAAGAAACAGTACCCACCGATATCAAGGTCCCATTCCTAAAACTGGAATACATCCTCCATTCTAACCAATAACAGTGTGTCAAGGGACATGATTCCACATAAATACTTGATTACCAGACTGAGAATTTCAACACATGCATCGGATATGAAAGAGTGTGATGCAACTATATCAAAAAAGGGAATAAACTAAAGTAGAGGCTACCAAGATAGTACCCCTAACCATATTTGGCCTTATACTCTACTCCTTTAGCACTATATGAACTACATACATATGGTCTCAATCATGGCCTTGAGTTACTGCCCGACTTACCAGAGCAGATCCACTATGTTGAAACTGAAGATCTAGGGCCGAAATTCCATGGACATAGCCATTGCTGCCTCAACTCATCCCACCTATATAAGACCAACTCCCATCCATATGTGGTGTTTTAGATATCATACATGATATATGTTCTAGTACAGATCCTCTATCACTAGATGCTGGAGGGAAAGAATGATATAAGTGTCAAAGATGACCCATCCAACCACAAGATCAACATTCCATCGGGTTAATCATCCACTAACGCTTATTATGGACTACCATATAACACTAGTGACATCCTATGGAGATATCATTATATTTCAGCTGGCTGGCACTTCACCCACATGCACTTTCAAAAAAATGATTTCTATTGCTAGAAGAACTATTGCCCTATCTCGAAACTGAAATACCCTAGCCCATAGGACCAACTTCTCTAAGATTTTATTTCATTATTAGGTATTGGTTTATTATCTATTTTATGGTATTCAAATGAAATATGTTCTACTATGAGTGGAAAGCATGCCCAAGCATGTTCTCATAATTCCTCACAGTCATCAATTCATCATCGGTCATAAATGGGGAAAAATGATAGAGCTCAGTGAAACAAGAAGAATACTCAAGCACCATAATTGAGACTTATTGAAGATACATGAACTCCTAGGAATGATCTATATCACCTCATTAGTTTCCCATATTTTCATTTAGATTTTGTTGTCATCTTTTCAATACACACCACACCCGACTTATACAAAACAATATTTAGTCATGTATTATACAATAAATAAAATTATAATACTTTATAAAGTTTATATAGTAAATTTTTATATTATATATCTAAGAAATATATTTTTACACTCATCTAATAGATTTTATCGGCATAATATAGGAACAACCCCAATATTATACATAAAATACTGTATTTTTATAATAGTGGTTTTACCACCTTTTAATGGATCACCTATTTTAAATAGAAATTATGACATATTTATATATTTTATTTTTCAAAATAAAATTCGTTTTTGAATTCAGTACATCAAGATTAGGTTAGGGTTAATTTTTGAGATTTTTCTTAGAAACTACATATTTTTGATGAATAGTGAAAATACTACATTTTAGTTAAAAGAATCATTTTCATTTAAATAATAATTAACATTAAATTATATGTTAAATTTGTCTTAAGGTAAAATTAGATCAATTATACACCTATTAATAAAATTTAGTTCATTAGAATATATTTCAATTTGAAAATTAATATAAAAACATGACAAATTTTTGACCATTTTTCTACTTTAAAAACTCATTATTCTGTCCAATATGCAAGATTAGAATTAATATTAATTTTACTAATTATATGATTTCTATTTATAAAATATGACATAAACTATTGTAATATGTATAATATTTAGAGTCTAATAATACCAAGTTACTTTTTGACCAAAAAAATTAGTAAAAGTGATTAAAATTAATCATAGTGATTATTGTCAAATTTAGCTTAATTAGGGACCCAAATGACCAATCCACTTATCCGAAACCCATTTTCTATACCGACATATTTCTACCATAAATCATTCATTCATTATTTTTTATGGTTTTTTATGACTTTTTATTAGGTAATAACATGTGTATACCTAACTTGTTTCCTAAAATTCCACGTGAGTCTTTTTCCTTCCCTATAAAAGGCCACTAACTATCAAACTTCTTCACTCCTATAAAAACTCTTAGGTTCATCCATGACCTATACAAATAGCCTCGCAACATCCCTCCCCTCAACCTAGAATTATCCCTTTGGGTAGAAATATTTCCAAGGAATTTTTTTGGTATAAACCAAAAGAAGTTACCTTATTAAGAGGTAATGACTTCTCTCTAGTTTCTTAGTTCCATTTCCATTATCCAACCCCTAAAATATTCATATTATTTGATTGAAAAACAACACCATAATCCTTAATATACTTGGATGTTGTTATGTTAATATTTCTACATACACATACCCACATCTCTTAACGAATATATTGTTACTATGTATGGTGAACTACTGCCTCAAAAATGATGATTCTTCATTTTTCCCTTACCACCTATCACAGTGGCCACTATTATGGAAACTCTATTTATAAATGTATTATTTACAATATTTATAATTTATTTATACTTCTTTAATTTTTATTTAGAACATACCTTTATGTTTTTTGTCATGGGTAAATATGATAATTTCATTTGAGGGAGTGTGGAATACCTCCCCTTCAAAGTGATGTGACTCATTCATGACATACCTGTAACTTAGAAAGGATGGTTTTAATAAACCAATGTAACATATATAACAAATATATTCTACTAGAATTATAATATAAATATGTATCATTTATCTTTCATTATTTTAATATGAAAAATATATGAATATAGCATTCAAGCTTACATATGGCCTATCGTCTTCGTGAATAGTGTAGTTTATTTCTAATATCCAAATATTGTAGACTAATATAAATACATATATACTAAATATATATGATATTAACATCATGGTTTAAATTTTGGATATTTTAACATCCCGGTTCTTGGTTCTGCCTAATGGTTCCTCATACCTGATTGGTCACATGGCCTCAAGGGCATTTCCCTGAATTCCAGAGGTTGTCGACTAGCAATGAGGGCCTTGGGTGTGATAGTGGGGAAACTATTCCCTCAATGGTAGATAGTACTCAATAGAATACAAAATAATAATGATTATTGGAATCAAAATATCAAACAACAAAGAAATAGTGGAAGACTTAAAGTAAATAACAATTGGAGCACATATATAAATGATGCATGTCACATATGTCTAGAAAAGCAGCCAAACAAGACAATGTGATGGAAATACAACTGAACCAAAGTAAAAAAGAAAACATGAAAACTCCTACAGCATTGTAAGACCAAGATTGGTCATATTCTCTCTAGCTCTAACCATCCAATCATGTACCTAAGGAAGAAGGCTTCTTCCCTTATCTACACCTACAACCATATAATCTGTTTGGGTCCAAAAACAAGACCCAAATATGATGTGAGATGAATCCCTATAAGAAACCACCAGAAGATCTATGCCTAAATATCAGTGAGTATATATAGCATGCAATAATGGAAATGCAGCAAAGAACTAGGAGTACACAAAAGTAAACAATCCTATAGTTTCCATTTACATTCATAATCTTTTAATGTCCATCATTTAATCAAGTAAGTGTCACAATAGGTGTCTTAGAAGACAACCTAACCAGACCAAATCCAATCTTTTACTTTTTCTTGGAAGATTCATCACAAAAATTCAATATTTATTTTAACCCTCTGGGTATCTCGTGCAGTCTAACCCCTCTGGCCAAGTAATGCAATAAAATGGAAAAGACACACTGAGAAAGAACTCACCATAAATTCCCACTATGGTCTTTCCAAAACAACAACAGACTCTCTGGGAAAGCACTCAATGTTAATTCCCCATATGGTCTCCTAATTTAATCTGTAGACACTCTGTGGGAGCACTCATCATCAATCCCCCTATGGTCTCATAGTGTAAAATATAACAAACACTCTAAGGAAGAACACAATGTCAATTCCCCTTGTGGTATAATTACACCAAGTTCCCAAAGCCCTGTGCAATTTAATCATGAATTTATGATATCAAGTAGCTAAAGGTAATCAAAAAAACTACATGGATAAACAATAAAAATGCATATCACAAGAATTTAACAAGAAGCAAAAGTAAATCAGTTCAATCCTATCGAGAAAGCTAAGGAATCAAGGTCTACCTTATAGGAAACCAGGACCAAACAACCATAAACATTCCAACAAGTAAACACACCCATGGTTTGTTACATACACATGTAATTTCACATAATATCACAACAACAAAACATTAATCCAACAATCAATCTAAGGCAGATGAAATAGGGTTGAATTTCTTTAAACCAAGATACCTGAATCATTGGTAATCAGCACTTTGGAATATAATCTCAAAGACAAACAAAAAATGGAAAAAAACCAACTACCTCGAGGATGTATGATTGATATAATCCAGTGTAAGCCCTTGAATTATCCTAGAATGATGTAGATCTAAAAAAATCAAAAACATTCATCCTTGAATAACTCTCGAATGAGGAAGAATCAGTAAAAAGGGCTCAATAATAAGGAATAACTCACTAAGACGATTCCAATGCAACCAAAAGAGTTTGGATCAGACCATGGACAGAGAAATGGTGGCCTGGAGATGATTCATCACTCTTGGTCTCTTATAGATGATCCAAGGTCAGAAGAAGACAAATATGAGGGTTAGACGAGACCCTGGTCTGATATGTCAAATAAAAGAAAAGTACATGACATGTGATGTTAATGAACATACTGTGTATTTTCCTCAGTCAGCCCCCGAAATTAGTGGTCTACCATATCACCCCACATGGCTATGTCTCGTCCGTTACATTCCCAAGATGTGGTTGTACATGGTAAATAGGCACACGGTGTGTACTCAGAAGTACAAGGTGTGTATGTAGAAAATCTCCAAAATCTACCCTTTTATCGAAAACACCTGAAATATAGATCCATACCTGTAATGAAGATCTGGTTTCTTATAAACATCCCCCCTTAAAAACAATCATCCCTGAATTTCCATAATAAGGTAGAGAAGAAGAATCCTCTAACAACCTCGGTCACTGCGATTTCACATCAGTCTCCCTCTCCCAAGTCTCATCTGGCACTCGTCCATGCGTCCACAACACCCGTGCCAGAGGAAAATTCCAACCACAAAGAACATTTTCACTGTGATCAACAATACGGATAGGATACTTTTTGAATGATGAATCCACCTCTAAATAAAACACCTCAGGTATAAAAACATGTGACGATTATGATAAGTAACGTTGTAGCTGAGAAATGTGGAAGACATCGTGCATATCCTGACACCTCTGAGATAATTGCAACCGATAGGAAACCGGTCTGACTCACTCCAAAAACTCAAATGGTCGGACGTATCTTGGTGAAATCTTTCCCTATCTGCTAATCCTCCAGTTTCCCAACCACGTTGTTACACATAGGAAAACTTGATCTCTAACCTTAAACTCCAAAGGTCATCTTTGTAGATTAGCATAAAACTTATATCAAGATTGTACAGTATACATCCTCTTCTGAATCAACTCCACCTACTCTGTGGTCTCCTAGACAAGAATAGGTACCAACATAGCTACCTCTCCTACCTCCATCCAACATAGGGGTGATCGGCATGGCCTTCTGTACAAAGCCTCATATGGTACCATATGAATAGTTTCCTGAAAACTGTTATTGTAAGAAAACTCTACCAATGGTATGTTCTTCTCCCAAGAACCTCTAAAATCTAGGATGCTTGCTCGAAGCATGTCCTCCAGTACCTAGATCGTGTGCTCTAATTGGCCATCTATCTAGGGATGGTAAGTTGTACTCAGAATTAATTGTGTACCCAAATCCTTCTGTATCCCTTTCTAGTAATGTGATGTAAAGTGTCCATTCCTGTCATAAACGATAGAGTGTGGATCCCCATGAAAACGTACAATCTCTCAGAAGTACAAACTTCCAAACTCATAAAAACTGAAGGTATCCTTGATCAATAAAAAGTGTGAAACCTTTTTGAGTCTACCAATGACAACCCAAACTTTATCAGTCCCTTGAAGTGACCACAATACACCTTTCATGAAACCCATTGCAACATTATTCCATTTCCACTTGAGAATGGGTAACTATTGTAGAATCATTGTTGGTTGCTGGTGCTCCACCTTCACCTGCTGGAAGGTGGAACATCACACAACAAAACTAGCTACATCCCTCTTTATACCTGGCCACCAATACTGTGGATGAAAATCTCAATACATCATGGTGACACCAGGATAAACTACCCAACATGAAGTATGAAAGTCTTGCATCATCTCTTTTCATATGTCTATTGACACCCATATGTGTCCATGAAAGCAAAAGACCTCATCCTCACTTACGGTCCACCCAGGAGTAGGGTCCTCTCCAAACACACCCTCCCATAGGACTAGGCCTTCATAATCTGAATGTTACCTCATTCGAACACAATCAAGTAGAGTAGAGGTAACAACTATAGAAGATAGAAATGTTTTCCTCTGTCTATCGGGCACCTCCAAATGCATCTTAGAGAATAGATCTATGAGTTACCACTCACTGTTGGATTTCGGAACAGCATGTATCTAAGTTCTTATACTCAACACATCATCCATTTCATTTCCATTCCCAAGCGTGTAGGCAGGATCAAAGATAAAGTATTGAAGGTACTCAACCCACCTTCGCTGTCTCAAATTTAGGTCATTCTAGGTAAAGATATACTTGAGACTTGTATGGTCAGTGTACACCAAAAAATTCTTTTCCATAAGATAATGTCTCCAACAACGAAAGCCATGAACAACTACAGCTAACTCAATATTGTGCATAGGATAATTCCTCTCATGTGGCCTCAACATCTGATACTCGTATGCAATGACTCCTTCCCCCTGTATAAGCACTGCTCCCAGCCTGGTAATTGATGCATCAAGGTAAATTATGTAACTCTTTCACAGATCTATAAAAACTAGTATTAGTGCTGATGTCAACCATCCCTTCAACTCCTAAAAAGTTGAATCATAAGAATTTGACAATGAGTACTTCACACCCTTCGTAATCAGGTCTGTCAGTGGCACTTCTAAGCAAGAAAAGTCAAATATAAAATGTTTGTAGTAACCAACCAGCCCCAGAAAATTTTGTACCTCAAAGATATTTTTCAGATTCTCTTAGGAAACTACTACTATCACTTTCCCTAGGGATACTTATACTCCTATCTATGAGATATCATGACCCAAAAAGTGAATTTGGTCCTTCCAAAAGTGGAATTTTGATAGCTTATCATATAACTGATGCTCTCCCAGTGTACTCAAAATGATATCAAGATGGATATCATGGTCATGTTGAGTATGAGAGTAAACCAAGTTATATTCCATGAAAAACACCACAAAGGAGTCTAAGTATGAGTGGAACACTCAGTTCATCAGTGCCATAAAAACTGCAGGTGCGTTCGTGAGACCGAACAGCATAACCACATACTCTTATAGACCATACCCAATCTGAAAGGCTATAAGAGGTATATCTAATGTTCTAACATGCAACTAATGATAACTGGATCTCAAGTAAATCTTCATGAACACTCGGGATCCTAGAATCTGATAAAAGAAATCATCAATCCTTGATAAGGGATTTTGGTTCTTAATAGTCAACTGGATCAGCTTTTGACAATCCACACAAAGTATGAAGGTATTGACTTCCTTATTTGCAAAAAAGACAAGCGAACCCCAAGGAGAAGTACTGGGTCAGCTGAAACCCTTTTCTTGTAACTCCTATAACTTCTTTTTGAGCTCATGTGACTCTGGTGTAGCCATCCTATAAGGAGTAATGGACACTGGTGCTTCCCCTGGCACATGTTCAATAGAAAATTATACCTTTTTCTCTGAAGGAAAACCTGAAAATTCATTTGGAAATACATCCCTAAAATGATCAACCACTGGAGGAAATTCTATCTATGAAGTCCCCTAGTCATATAGATGCAGACTAGAAATATGGGCTATAACACCTCTCAACCCTTGATTTTTGGGTCTATCTCTACTCGCATGGACATCCAATTCACCCTTATATAGAAACAATCTACCCTCGGATGATGTGAAACTCACCCTACGACACTAGAAATCAACAATATCCTAGATGAGAACTGATCAGTCCATTTTGAGAATGACTTCATATCCCATCATCTCTAAGACATAAAAGTCCCATAATAAGTGACACCCACCAAAATCAAGAGGTAACTCCTTGCCCTGACATACACAAGCTGTTCTAGTCCCAAACAGAGTGTCCAACATCATGATATCAGCAGAAGTAAAGATACAGATCCCAAGGATATCCACAATAGGAATAAATATAAATATATGGGATTCCCCTATATCGAAAAGAGCATATGAAAAAATTGAGGCAACCAAAATCATACCTATAATAGGAGAGGGTTCATGATATTTCCCCTACTATATTTACTCTAGCACAAAAGCATGAATTGCATGATATCCCTGTGAAACTGTCTGAGATCCCTGAGTTGATTCATCTTGTGGATGTCAAAAAACTTTTGTATAACCTCTGATACCACTTTGTAATGTCTCGGTTCTGGGTGCCGCCCAAATGTGCCCCATACCTAGTTGGTCACATGGCCTCAAGTGCATTTCCCCAAATTCCAAAGGCATCCGACTGTCAACAAGGGACTTGGGTGTGATAATGGGGAAACTATGGCCTCTTTGGTAGAGAATGCTTATCAGAATAAAAAATAATAAACATTAGGGGAATAAAAATACCAGAAAACAAGTAAAAAGAGGAATACTGAAAGAAAATAACAATTTAAGCACATATATAAATGATGAATGTCGCATATGTCTATGAAAGAATCCAAAAAATACAATATTTTGGAAACACAACTGAACCAAAGTACAAAGAAAATAGGAAAACTATAGCATCATCACAAGCCTAAGCATGGTCCTAAGCTCTCAATCTTCTAAATCCAATCATGTACCTGAGGAAGAAGGGTGTTTTCCCTTATCTACACCTACAACCATGTAATTTGTTTGGGTCCAAAACTATGACCCAAACAGGGTGTGAGATGAATACTAGTAGGAAACCACAATAAGATTTGTGCCTAACTTTTAGTGAGTATATATAGAAATTAATAATGTAAATACATCAAAGAAATAGGTGTACACAGTGTAAAAAATACTACATTTCCAATTTACATTCATTAGCATTTAATATTCATCATTTAATCAAGTATCAAAACAGGTATCCCAAAAGACTACCTAATAGAACCGAATCCAGGCTTGTGATTTGGCATGGAAAACACATCACAAACATTCAATACTTATGTTAAACCTCTGGGTAGCTCACTTAGTCTAACCCATATGGCCATGTAATGTAATAAAATGACAAAGACACTCTGAGGAAGTACTCACCATCAATTCTCCCTATGGTCTTTCCACAAAAACTACAGACTATCTTGGGAAGCACTTTATGTCAATTCCCCATGTGGTTTTGTAATGTAAACTATATACACTCTAATGGATCACTCACCCTCAACCCCCCATGTGTTCTTGTAGCATGAAATATAATAGTCACTCTGAGAAAGCACTCAACGTCAATTCCCCATGTGGTCTAACAACACAAGCTTCTCACACCCATGTGCAATTCAATCATGAATATATGATATCAAGAAGACCAAAGTAATCTCAACTAATACATGGATAAAAAATTCCGTTTCATATCACAAGCATTTGACATGATGCAAATGGAAATCAGTTCCATCTTATCGAGTAAAGTAAGGAAACAAGGTCTTCCTCATAGGAAACTGGGACCAAACTGACCTAAAAATTAAAATAAGGAAACACACCCATGGGTTGTTACTTAAACAAGAAATTACACATAATACAAAAAATCAATCCCTTAATCCAATAATTAATCTAAGTTAGATAAAATAAGGTTTAATTTCTTTAACCCAAAATACCTGAATCATGGGTAATCGGAAATTTGGCATATAAACTCAGAGACAAACAACGAAAGGCAAAAAACTACCTCCCTCGATGAGGTAAAATCAATATACTCTAAATTCAGCCCTTTAATTGGCCTTGAATGGCATAGATCTTCAAAAACATAAAAAAATGTTCAACCTCAAATAACTCTCAAACGAGGAATAATTAGGAAAAAGGGGTCACGTAGATGGAAGAACTCTCTGAGTTGATTCTACTGCAACTGACGGAGTTATGATCATACCTTGGATAGAGAAACAATTGCTTAGAGAATATTCATCACTATTGGTTCCTCCTAGATGAACTAAGGCCAGAAGAAGATGAATATGAGGATTAAACGTGACCCTGGTTTGATATGTCAAATAAAGGAAAAGTACATTGTGTGTACTATTAATGAACATGTCATGTATTTTCCTCAGATGGCCCCCAATATTAGTGATCTTTCACATCACCTCACACATCCATGTCTCATCTGTTACATTCCCAAGAAATTTTTGTATGTGGTAACTGGGTACACAGTATGTACTCAGAAGTACATGGAATGTACTTAGAAAATCTTTAAATTCTCTCCTTTTTCTCAAAAACACCCAAAATCAAGATCTATGCCTGAAATTAAAATCTGGTTTTGTATATAGATGATTAAACCATGATATATTTAATAAGAATGATAAATAACATGTTAAATCATACTTGTAAAACTAAGCAATTAACACCCGAAATAACTAAAATAATGAAAGGTTATTAACAATCAGTGTTGTAATATATTATAAGAGGATTATATATGATATCATAAATATTAAAATGGTTAATTTATAAGTTATTAACATTTTTAAACCAATTATATAGGAGGATAACACCACACAACCCAAATAATTTTAAGCTAAGGGATTTTTTTTATTACTTTTCTTTTCATAAGGCATACACCATATACACCACTTACATCCTTTTTTGTGTATCTACTACCCCTTTTATACATTATGTCAGGAATAATTTTTCTTCAGGGTATGAAAAATTTCCTTCATGGGGATTATGAATTAAAGTTTTCAAATGGTATAGGACACTTTGGGATTTTTATTGATTAATTTCCTAGAACAAATTCTTAATTATTATCTTTGTAATCTCAATTACTTTTGTGATTGTTAACCTTATCATCAACAAATAACTTTATTATAATAATTTTCATTTTAAATTTACTTTAATATCCATATTCTAAGATATTGTATATTAGTATTTCCTAAATCATATACCATTTTTTAAATAGTGTTTACTTAGATTGTTATATAATTAATTAGGGAATTATTGATAAAATATGTATTTGACATTCAACATAGTTTTTTGATATGGAATATTAATTATTTATAGTATTAAATATGAGGAATTTTTTGGACTGAAAATAATGGGTGGAGCCTAGAATTTATATAGCTTCTTGATGCATCTATAGGTTCTCATGAGTCAAATTAGTTGAAAAAATTAAACAGGTTTATATCCGTATTTTTAAACCATCTTGTGAAGGGTCTTTATGGTAATAGGTTTTCATGTGCCTCAAACATGAAATCTGACAATTAAGTATTTCCCTTGTTTAGTTTTATTTATTATTTATCCATGATATTTTGAATCGAAATATTTATGGATTCAATTCATTCTCAGTTTATTGGTTTTTGGCATGTGTTTTAGTTTCTTACTTTTCATATTATTTATGATTTATCTAGTTATTTAAATGGAAAGTGTGATAAGTGATTTTCCTTTCTATATAGATTGATTCATTATTAATTCAGTTATATTTTCTGTTACTGATCATTTGAGATCACCCTTATATGTTTCTTTCCCCAGGTTATGAAGAAGAGAACATTGAATAAGATTTCAAGGATTCCATTTATTTCATTTTATTATGTAGCATGTTTTATTTTTTTCCCCAATGTATTATGGGTATTATGTATGTAATATGGATTTCCAAGACTCCTAAATTAATCTGTCCTTTGAAACTTGATTCCCTTTAATAATGCCAATGTAATAAAATAATTTACCTACTCTGGGATTCTAGGGTTAGAAAATTATATTTTGTATCAGATAAATTTTACCAGTAACATTGGAAACTAGATTTAGAACACATATATTAGAGAGAAAAACCCTAAGATAGACATTGAGGATAAGTATAGAAGAGAATACTATAATTTTGTTAGTGTGGAAATTATGTGGGTATTCCTAGAAATACATCCCCGTATGGATACTATAAGTGGATTTGGTTCTGGCACAGATGTACCTAGGGGTAATAACTCTGACAAGGTGTTCCGTGCCAGACTCATGGTAACATAATACATGACAATTGGCCTTACTGTGCACCTAGTTTTACACTCCTTTGGGATATTCTTAGGATTTACATTTTATTTACCTATAATTATGAATTATTAAAAATTAAATATTCATCAAAGTAACCAATTTTTATGATTCTAATATATATGATGCATGAATTTTTGTTATGAGATATACCATATTTGGAATTATATATTATGAGCTAATCTAGTGCATTCCATTATTTAGAAATAGTTCCTGGAAATATGAACGACATCAATACTCGTGGAAAATTTAGATATTTCCCTCCTATGGAATCCAATACAGCTGGTATTGGAATAGAAAAACTCATCGAAATATTAGGGAAACTTAATCAGATTATGAAAAATAACCTTGCCTGAATGGATCAACCTATTCTAAAAAGAGAATCTCCTATGATTGATTAATTTGGGCGGAAAAATCCCATATTGTTTAGTGGGAATACTAATCCAATTGTATCTGATCAATGTATTAAGCCACTTGAGAAGATATTTAGAGCCATGGAATACAGTGAAAAGGAGAGGGTTACACTTTGGTCTATTTTCTCCAAGGTGATGAAGATTAGTGGTGGTCTTTAATCCAGAATACAAGAGAGGAAGAGTAAATTGAACTCAAGGAATAGAGAACTTTTAAGTAAACTTTATTTGATAAATACTTCCCTTGTGATCAAAAAAATTGAGGTGAATAGCAATTCCCTATCTTAAAGCAAAAGGAATAAGAGATTTTTTTAGATTATGAAGCTACCTTTATAAGGTTAGTAAGGTATGATTTAGATTATATATGTAACATAGAGTGAAATATTGATCAATTATTTTATGGTATTAAGCCAAATCGTTTAAGGGCACTGGTTTCTCAAAAATATTTCATCATACGATGAAATTGTTTTATGTTCCCTTAAAATGGAGAAGGATTTTCTAGAATCAATATATTCAAAGGAAACTAATAAAAGAAGGGGATTTTTGATCACCATGAGAAATGGAATACAAAGAATTTTAATATGTTTGAGAGGTTCCTATCTTGTGAAAAGTTTGGGAAAAACACCTTGGGAAATGTTTGAAGGGACTGGGAGCTTTCTATAAAGGTAGATATAAGGGTCACTAGGCTCATGAATGCAAAGGGAAGAATCCAATCAATGGAATCCAGTGATATATTTGTAAGTATATGGGACATTATGTAAATAATTTCCCCAAGAATCAGGGTAATCTACAACTGAATAGGAAAAGGGTAAATGGATAAGCTTTTATGATCACTACATTGGAGGTAGAAGTACTAAAATACATGGTGGAATGTACTTTAATCCTATATTAAAATTTATCCAATGTGCTATTTTATTTTGGATCTTCACACTATTTTATATCTACCAAGTTTTATAGACAAATTAGACATTCCCTTTTCATTTAATAAGAGGTTTGTCAGTTAAAACTCCTAAGTGAAGTATAACTACAATAAATGTGTCTCAGTCAGTCCCATTATGAAACTTAAACATACTTTATGTGCTGACCTTATAATCATATGAATGGTTGACTTTGAAATTATAATTGGTATGGATTGTCTCTCTAAATATGATGAAAACATTTATTACAAGATGAAGGAAATTATAATTTGTGAGGAAGATGTAGAATCCCTTCTCTTCAGAGCAGAATCTTCCTCACTTGATTCTTATTTAGATACAGCCCCAATACCTCTACTGAATAAAATTATTGGATAAGAAGAGAAAACTATGTCTATTGATAAAGTAAGTAATATCAAAATTAAATATGTACCAATTGTGAGAGGATACATTTATGTATTTCCTGTGAAATTACCTAGGTATCCCCCAGATCGTGATGTTTAATTCTCTATTGATTTAATCCCTGGCGCAAGTACAATATCAAAGACTCCCTATAGAATGTGCACTATGGAATTGGTATAGTTGAAGAAAAACTAGAGGATTTGGGTAATAAGGTATTTATCCTCAATAGTGTTTCTCCATGGAGAGCCCCTATCCTCTTTGTTAAGAAGAAAGATGGAACCATGAGGTTTTTCATTAATTATAGGGAAATAAATGCCATTACAATAAAGAACAAATATCTTCTACCTCATATTGATGACTTGTTTGATCAACTTCAAAGATCCCAAAATTTTTCAATGATTGGTCATTGTTATGGGTATCACTAATTGCAAGGGAAGAAGAAAGACATTCCAAATACAACGTTTTGAATGAGGTATGGAAATTTAGAGTTTAGAGTAATACCATTTGGACTAACTAATGAACCATCAATTGTTTTGGACATAATGAACAGATTATTCAAGAAATATCTTGATGATTTAGTTGTGGTAATCATTGATGATTTTTTGGTGTATTCTAAAACCTATGAGGACAATGAAAATCACATTGTATCACTCTTAAAACTCTAATAATGGGGGAGTTATATGGTAAATTCATTAAATGTGATTTATGTCTTCAGAGGTCTCTTTTCATGGTCATATTGTCTCCAATGATGGAATATTGGTTGATCCTACAAAGACAAAGGTAGTCAGAGAGTGTAATACACCATCAAACATAACTGAGGTACATAGTTTCATTGGTTTGGCTTGTTATTATTGGCAATTCATTTATAATGTTTCCACATTATCTAACCAATTAACCAAGCTTACATGTAAATGTGTTATGTTTTTCTAGAAAAAGGAATGTGAAGAAATATTTGATGAACTAAAGATAAGATTAGTAAATTCTATGATTTTGACTCTACCATCTGGCATTGATGGGTTTGTCATATACAGTGACACATCAAAGAAGGGACTTGGTTGTGTCTTAATGAAAAATGATAAAGTTATTGCATATGAATCAAGGCAATTGAAGACTTGCAAACAGAAACACCCAACTCATGTTCTAGAGTTAGGGTATGTGATCTTCAATTTAAAAATATAGAGAAATTATCTCTACAGAGAAAGATATGAGATATACCCAGATCATAAGAACATGAAATACATCTTCTCACATAAATAGCTCAACATGAGACAATGATGATGGATTTAACTACTCATGGATTATGATTTCTCGATACACTACCACCCAGGGAAAGCGAATAACATGGTGGATGCATTGAGTAGGATGGATCATTGAGTTCTAACCCAAATGTCGATTTATATGGATCCTATATCCATGGATCTAGTAAATATAGATATGGGAATATCTACGGAAGGGGAGACATCAATCAATTATCAAATGACTACCAACCCATATTTATTAGAATGGATAAATAGTTCACAATCTAATGATGATAAATTTCAGAAGAAAATTAATGGTGTGAATATAAGAAAATTATCATAATTTGTTTGTGAAGATGGTATTCTAAAGTTTGGAAAGAGGATATGTGTTCCATTTATGCCAAAGCTAAAAAGTTAATTGTTGGATGACGTTCACAACTCAAATTTATTTATACACCCTAAGAAAAATAATATGTATATGGACTTGAAGGAACATTTTTGGTGGGATAATATGAATCGGGAAATTGACGATTATGTGTCTTGATGTTTGGTTTTTCAAAAAATTAAAGTTATATGGAAACATCTTACAGGAGTCATGCAACCTATTTCTATTCTTGTATGGAAATTTGATGAAATTACTATGTACTTTTCCACAATACTACCTAATACTCCTTTAAGGAATGATGTTATATGGGTTATTGTTGATCACCTAACCAAATCTGCACATTTTCTTGTTATAAGAGAAGACCTGACTCTTATGTACCTTGCACGACTCTATATTAATGAAGTTGTAAGACTTCATGGTGCACCTCTATAAATTGTTTTTGATCAAGATATCATCTTTACCTAAAAATTATTGAATAGTCTTCAGAAGGCTCTTAATACTGAGCTTCATTTGAGCACTGCCTATCATCCTAAAACTGATGCACAGTCTGAAAAAAAATTCAAAAAATGGGGGACATTTTGAGGTCAATCTCACTTGACGTTCATGGTAATTGGGACTAATAATTACCTTTTGTAGAGTTTTCCTATAATAATATCTTCCATTACAGTATTCAAATTGAACTATATAAAGAATTATAAGGAAAAATATTTTGTACTCCAACTTGGTGGGATGAAGTTGGTTAAAGGAAACTCATAGGCCTGGAACATGTTAAAGAGACAATGACAAAGGTAAAGGATATTCATTCTCATAAAAAAATGGATCAGATTAGGAAAAAGATTTATACTGATAATTATAGAAAAGGATTTGGAATTCCAAGTGGGAGATCAGGTTTTCATGAAGGTATCTCCATGGAAGGGTGTTATCAGGTTTTTTAAGAAGATATAATTGAGTCCCAAGTACATCATACCCTTTTAGATTCTTGAAATAGTTGGATTTGTTGCATATCATTTGGTTATGTCACCAAATCTCTCAAAAGTACACAATGTGTTCCTTATATCTATGTTAAGGAAGTGCATTCCTGACCCAATGCATGCGCTCACATCTAAATAAATAGAGTTGGAACCTGACCATTATTATTGTTAAGAACCCATCAAAATTATTGATACCAGAGAGAAATTATTGAGGAATTTAACAACTCATCTGGTAAGGGTACTCTGGAGAAATCAAAAAATGGAAGAAGCAATATGAGAACTACAGGATTATATGAAGAATAACAACCCACATTTTTTTGAAGGAAATGCCCATGATATTCCAAGGAATTTTTTTTAGGATTGAATAATTTATCACCCCAATACTTAACTGTGTTTTTTTAGATTTCATTGTTATCTTTGCAATACACACAACACCCAACTTGTACGAAACACTATTTAGTCATGTTTTATATAATGAATAAAATTATAACACTTTATAGAGTTTATATAGTAAATTTATATATTATATATCCAACAAAATAATTTTACACTCATCTAATATATTTTATAGGTATAATATAGGAACAAACTCAATATTACACATAAAATACTGTATTTTTACAATAGAGGTTTTACAGCCTTTTAATGGAGACCCTATTTAAAATCTGAATTTTGAAACATTTATATATTTTATTTTTCAAAATAAAATTCATTTTTTAATTCAAGAAATCAAAATTAGTTTTGGTTTAATTTTTGGGATTTTTTTAACAAAAATAATTTTTTAATGAATAGTGAAAAATAATACATTTTAGTTAAAAATTGCCTTCTCGTTTAAATAATAATTAATCATAAATTATTTACTAATTTTTTTAATACCACATTAGAAAAATTATAAACCTATTAATATAATTTATTTCATTAGAATAAATTTCAATTTTAAATTGAATATAAAAACTTAACAAACTTTTAAATATCTTTTTACTTTAAAACCCCATTATTTTGTCCTGTCAACAGAATTTGCATTAATTTTAATATTCCAACTTATGTTTTTTGAATTTATAAAATAATACATAAACCATTGTTACAAGTATAATATTTTGAGTCAAATAATACCATGTAAATTTTTTGACCAAAAATATTAGTAAAAGTGATTAAAATTAATCATAGTGATTAAGGTCAAATTAAGCTTTATTCAGAACTAAAACTTAATTTTATGGGCCCAAATAACCTATAAACTTGTACAAAACCCATTTAATAGAAATATCTAGACCATAAACCTTTCTTTTATTGAGTGTTTATGGTTTTTAATGACTTACTATTATGAAAGAACATGTGTATACCTAACTTGTTTCCAAAAATTCTATGTGAGTCTTTTTCCTTCCCTATAAAAAGCCACCACCTCTCCCACTTCTTCAGACCTCTATAGACTCTTAGTTCCGGCCATACCTACCCAAATAGTATTCCAAAATCTCTCCCTTTTATCTAGAATAATATCTTTGGGAATAAATCTTTCCAAGGAATTCTTTTGGTATAAACCAAACGAAGTAACATCTTCCCTCTAGTTTCTTAGTTTCATTTCCATTATCCAACCCCTAAAATTTTATTATTATACGATTAAATAAAAACATCAGTATACTAAATATATTTGGATTTTTTATGTTAACATTTCTACCAATGAATACACATGCCTCCATCTAATGGGTAAAAATATACTTTTTCTGTGTACGGTGAACTGCTGCCTCCCAAAAGGATGATTTTTCATGTTTACCTTACCACATATCATGGTAGAAATTATGATGGAAACTCTATTTATATATGAATTATGTATTATATTTATAATTTATTTATGATTCTATAATTTTAATTTATATCATACCTTTATGATTTTCATCATGGGTAAATGCGATAATTTTGTTTGAGGAAGTGTGGACTACTGCCCCCTCAAAGTTATATGACTCATTCATGACATACATGGAACATTTAAAGGATGGTTCGACTAAAAATATGTAACATATATAACATAAATATTATAATTTAATTATTATATACATATTTATCTATTATTGTTCATTATTTTAATACCACAAAGAAATGAAAGTACCGTTTATGTGTATGTATGGCATGCCGTCGCCATGAACGGTGCACTTTATTTATTATTTCCAAATATTATAGTCTATAATAAATAAAAATATAATAAATATATATGATATTAAAATCATGTTTTAAATTCTTTAGATTATGAAACCATGATATATTTAATAATAATTACAAATAACATGTTAAAACATACTTGACAAACTAGGCAATTAACAACCAAAATAGCAAAAATAATGAAAGGTTATTAAAAAATAGGGGATAAGATATTATAAGAGGATGATATGTGATATCATAAATATTAATATTGTTCTTTTATAAGTTAGAAACATTTTTAAACCCATTATATAGGAGGATAAATTCTAAAAAACACAAATAAGTTTAAGTTAAGGGATCTTTGTCTTACTTTTATTTTCGTAAGGCATAGACCATATACACCACTTAATTCTTTTGTTTATTGTATCTACTTCCTATTTTATACAATATATCATGAATCATTTTTATTCATAATATGAAAAACTTTCCTTCACGTGGATTATGAATTAAATGTTTTATGTGGAATGGGACACTTTGGGATTTTTAATGATTAATTTCCTAAAACACATTTTTAAATATTATCTTTGCAATCTAACTTAATTTTGTGATTTTTAACCTTCTCCTGAAACAATAACTTTATTATAATAATTTTTATTTTTAAATTTACTTGAATATCCATATTATCATACAATGGATACTAGTATTGCCTAAATTGTATACCATTTTTCAAACGGTGTTTACATTGACAGTTATTTGATTAATTGGGGAATTATTGATAAAATATGTATTTCTCATTAAATATGGTTATTTGATAAAGAATATTAGTTATTTTGATTATTCAATATGAGTAATGTTTTGGATTTTCAATTAAGGGTGTAGTTCAGAATTTATATAGTGCCTCGATGCATCAACAGGTTCTCAGATAACATGTCTGTTCCATTGTAAAATGTGGTGTTCTTGTGATTCATTTTAGCATTTGAATTTTCTTTCTAGAGGTTGAATTATGTGGATCATCATTCCAATTTATAAGGTATCATACAACTTATAAATTTATATTTGATTTCCACTTAATATAATTTATAACATGCTCCTGCAAGTCAAATTGGAACATTTCAATAAGTATAACCAAATAGGCACTAAAAGGCCTATCAGCACCTAGAACAACAATAATCACATGAAAAATGAAGATTCACACTGAAAGTAGATATAACATGGAATAATGCATGAAATTTTAAATCCATATGATTCCTAATATGATTCATGTAATGAAACACCCTCATTTCATTATACTGAAGTAATAGAAATTATCATCTCAATAATACCAATATGATAACACCATAAAACAATTGTGTCACCTGATGGTGAAGTCATATCAATAATAAATAGCATAATCAGTAACACAATTATTATTACAAAAAAATGGTTTTCCCCTATACATGGATAAGATACATCTAAGTATAAGTTAAATTACAAATTCCTATTTATTTGTCTCCTGTCTAAACCCAAATAGTAAGATAGAAGTATTAAAGGGCTATGATACCATTTTTGTGCATCTCATCCCGAGTTCCACTGATCCCTTCCCCAAGGTAGTGGGCCACATGACCTCAAGCTCATCTCCCTGAATTACAGAGGCTGAAGAAAAATATTGATGGCCTAGGGTGTGTTCGTTGGGAGATTATGCCCTCATAGATCCAAGTGTGCTCAATGATACAAAAGGATAAAAAATAGTGGAATCATATACATAATAAGACAATAGTATAAGTAAAATAACAAAAAATGCAATATAATTAAACAACTGGTAGAAATAGAATATCAATAATGGATATAGTAATGATTATTTCATTTCATGTGTCTATAAAAAGTGAAAGTGTAGGTAAATAGGTGTACAAGTATATACCGAATGCCTATGATCATAAAGTCAACTCAGGTACCAAATAGTGCTTTGGTAGGTTGGGATATATAAATCTTAGTATGCCAAAACCCACGGTGTCTAGACCTTTCCATTTTGTGTTGTAATCAAAAGATAGTGTTCTGTATAAGGGATTGAGTATCACCCATGGCATGGTGTATCCATCTTTTCAAATGGGTTCATCCATAGTTTCTCCCTAGGGAACTGGTATCACTCACAAGTATAAGAAACCGCCTGAGAAGCACATACCTAGAATGCCAAATCATCGCTCTCCGCATGTCAAATTGTAACCAACTAATCATGGAGATTCTACCCATATATTCCTTAAAAATATTGGACACATTTTCTCTCCAAACCCGTATCAATTGAACCATGTAGCTAAGGAACATCACAAGGAAAGAATCCATATATAATTTCATATGATCAAAAATGAATTTTAAATCCAAAATTTATTCAATATATCCAAATAATACAATTCGATCCATCAAAATGGAATAAGAAATAAGCCACAAGTCAATCATGTAAACATTTACATTTCATTAATATAATTTTAATATATTAATCTGACAAGCATTCCAAAGCATATCAGATAAATCCAACCACTAAAACAAGGCATAATAATTTATCACATAGAATTAACATATATCTAAACACATGTTATCAATGACATGTCAAAGGACCAAGATATCTATCCTGGTCAGTATGGAACTTCCATTCCATACATTCACTTATGGGAGAAAGCATTAAGCATAAAAAGTGACATTAAGAAAAATTGGAATCAGTGAAATATGGTATGAAACAAGGTATTCAACAAAACCTGCAATATGAAATATAAATATAAATTATATTTGAATAAGAATAAGAATTAGAAAATGTGAAATCACCTATATCCCAAGAATGATCAATGGAATTTGTCACAAAAAATGGGCTAATCAATAAGAACTAAGCATGGGAATGTTTAAGAGGTCCCACTCATGGTTCTCTATTACTATTAAATTAATTTGTCAATTAAGGCCTTTAAGTTAAATTTAAGAACACACACAAAGGTTGTTAACAATTTTAAGATTGGAAAAAAGGGGCTCTAAAGGATGGGCACACCCAAGGGGTGTCTAATTCACTATATTCTAGGGTCACTAGGGACATGGAAAACCATTACAATTAATTTAATATGCAAGTGAAAGGCATTATTGGAAGGATCTAATGAGTTTAACAATTTCATGACAATTAAAAAGAATGAATAGAGTGGTAAAAATCATAAACACCCAACCTAAACATCAGAAAACTCCACTCATCTGATAACAATATGTGATTCAACCTAAAACAGGAGAAATCATAACATTTTTCAAAACCCTAAAAATAGGGAAACAGTATGTCACTCAAAAATAGTTCAAAAGATGATGGAGAAACCATCGAATAAAGTAGTTTGGATGATATATATTACCAACATGAGTCTTTAGCTTCTAAAAGTGAAGTAAATAGTGATGAACCAAAGGAGAAACATCAAAACCCTATGGAGGAGAGGAGGGGAGATCAGGCCCCTAGAGAAGGAGGTGAAATCAGCTGGGAAAGGAGGAAAATGGAAAATGGGTTAAAAATTTTATTAAGGGATGAAATTCAATTTCTCCCACAAAAATAATTTTGCAAGGTTTTACTTAATTGGGGAACATCTCATAGTTAGGGACATGGTTTGACTAACTGTGTGAAAACCTGGAAGAACCTCACTATTTGAAACCGGCAATAGGCTACACAGCTGTGTGCCAGGGTCACACAGCTATAGATAAATAGTGTGGCTCAGTCTAATTCCTTCTTTTTCATTGATCTGTGCTTCAAAATAGCCTTTTATGCACATGATACCTCATTTAAAATCATATTCATCATTAATTGGTCCATTTTAAGGATTTAAACCAAATATTTAATGGTTTGTACCTTTCAATAAATCTAGGTTGTTATAGTTTATTTGGTTTAAAACAGGTTTTTCTCTATTTTTGGTGGAAGTGTGGATGGTTTGAGGATAAGTTTCTTTTGGTGGTTTTATAATAGTTTTGAGTATTTATTTCTATATGATTTCATCATGTTCTAGAATAATTATAAATGGTGATAAGACCATGATAGGTCTCCCTTCTTCCTACGATTATTTGTTTGAATTTTGTTCTTTGGTTTTTCTTGGAGAGGCTATGAAATTTTTAGGGAATCAGTTCAAGCTTTGGATGATTTTATTTGAACAATTTTAGGATGGTTTATGTCAAGTAGTTCTCATTAGATCAGTTTTTTTTAATCTTTCCTCGACACACCTACCTTTCTCTAGGGTTATGGGAATTTTGTAATCTATTACCTTCTTTTTTGAATAGGAACTTTCTCAAGACATAAAGGGGAATGGTGGGTAGAATTATAATATCCACATGTAACTATAATAGTTATTTTGTATTATTTTATGTTATTTTGATTTATTTTATATTATGGTAATATTTTGGTATGAAGTTTGACGTTTCTAAATTTTTATTGGTCTTGTAATGTTAACCCAAAAATTTAGGAATAATCATGTAGAAACCATGTATAAACCATGTCAGTGGTATTATTAGGGTGATAGTGGTGTTTTTAATTCTATCTTTAGGGGTTTTCCAACCATGTAAGGCTCCCTGGGAAACTATGTGGATTGATTATTTTATGTCGGGTTATCCTTCATGGTTTGTGCGTGGTTACTCTTGACCATGTGGTCAAATTGCATGTGTAATAATTTTTTAAAATTTGGGAGATACCCAAGTTTCCCTCACCTAATGTTTATCCAACAAATCCATATCCTACTCCCACTCATTTTTTTCCTCCCCTATGCACACCTACCCCTTTTTCTTCTCCTCAACCATGGAATTTTCATGGATTCTTTATACATTTGGGATTTATTCTCCATGGAAATATCCTATAATCTCTTTTCATCCTTTTCTTTCTCTATTTTCTATTGATTTAAATTTATCCCATAAACCCTAGGGGTCCTGTTAGCCAATTTAGGATTTAGGTGAGACTAATGTTAGGGATTTTGATGTCTATGGAATTTAAACATCATCTATTTCCTTGTGTAGGTGTTTTCCATCGAAGGCGACATGTTCAAGATTATGATATCTTTATTTAACTTCTTTAACATGAGTGTTTCTATTAAACTGATTTGTTTTGTAATTAAAATTCTAATTTAGTTTTATAAATTCTTTTTTAATGAAATTATGGAAATATGTGTTATGTATGTTGTGTTTCAAAATTGTTTCCATGAATGTTTGTCTTAGAATAAAGATATTTTTGTATGAATTTAAAATTTCACTTTGAAATGAATTTTTTTTCATTCCAACCCACTTATAAAAATGAATTAATGGATTTTTAAATTATTTTTGGGTAAAATGAAAGGGATTTAGCCTTGTTCTGGTTCTCAAAAAAGGAATCCCAGGTTTTGAAAAGTGGATTTTTAAAATATAAATGATGTGTGTGACCTTAAAGGATCATTTTAAACTTTTTAAGATGTATAGTGTATTTTTTGTGTAATCCACATTAATTTTTCTTGTTTTTAGCATAGTGATGGGATGCTTATATTTATGTAATGGATTTTTGATTTTGTAAAAACGATTGTTCTCTGAAATGGTGTTGGAGGTGGGGGAGTTTTTACAGATGCTATATTACTGATTTTGTATTGTTTAATCACTGAAATATACTTTTTTAGGGTCATGCGAACTCAGGTAACTAAGTGTGAGATCTATTTTTATGTTACAGTAGTTTTTTTACATTCCACTAATGTCCCCTATATCATGAGATAGGGCTAGGTGGGGTGATATCCTAAGGATGATGATGTGAGCTATGTGGGTGGATTGTGTTTGGTGGATATCATAGAGGTCATTTGTTAGTCATATTTTGATTGGGTATAGTTTATAATTTTCTCACGTAAGATCCTAGTGTAGATCCCAAGACATGTATCACTTGACTATTTGTTAATGTAGGGAATACTTACCTTGTTATTGATTATTTTTCACCATTCTTATATAGTTTATATCACCATTTATTTTTTTTAATTTAATTATTTATCTATTTACTTGTGGTGTATATTTTTTGTTATGACTAAACCTTTTTTGGGTTTTTTCCTTTTTAATAGGTTCTTAACATAAATTTTTATGAATCATTTTTAATTAAATGGCTACCTTTTCGGTTTTCAATGTGGTTTTTAAAATGGTTTTTTTGGATAAAAACAATTTTGGTTGAGGAAATTCTTTCAAAGGGATTATTTTCATTTAAAGAAAACAAAATGGAAAGTTTATAAAATTTTCCTAGACTTGATAATGGTTTTCATGTTCTCATGCTTGAGAAATATATTTTCTTTCTGTATTTCCAACAATCATTTATGAATTCTATTACGAAAGAAATAAATTATATTCCTTTATGAGATCCAACTATCCCTGTTACATCAAACCTTGAATATAAATTTTTGTGTGTTTATCATATACTTCACATAAAGGTTTCATGTTTTTATTTTATCTTGTTCAACTTTTTATTAGTCATTAATGGTGACTGGGATGTGGTGAAAAACCTTGGGTTTCATGGAGATAATCATGTGGTATGGTTTAGGTTAAATTTTATTTACAATCATTATTGTATCATCCTATTTGGCCTATTGTATTTGTATTCCCTTTTTTCCTTACTTTGTATTAGTTTGTTGCATACTCTATATCCATTTATTATGTGATGAGTTGGATATTTAATTTTTCATGTCATAATTTTTTTCATTTATTATTTTATGGTTAAATCATTCCAAATGAGGTTTTCTTTGATGGTTAAGAACCATTTTCAACCTTGTGAGGATTGAGAATTTCCTTCATTCCCAATGAAAAACAAATTCAATTATCAGTTGTTGTGGTATCTAGAGCTAGTTAATTATTTTCACTTTATGAACTACCATTTTTAGTTAAGAATCAAATATATTAAGTTAATTAATAGGTGAATTGTTTAATAATTCATGTATTTAGAGGAATTTATTTTAGAATTAGTGAAACACCCTAAGCTTACATTCTCTTATTCCTTCATCTATTTTAAGAGATCTCCCTAATTTGTATCATATACTAGTACCATTTTTTATAAGGATAGTTTTAGGTAAGGCTAACAGTTCATAGTCATTTGTCTCACATATTAATAAATTTTCCTTTATTTTTATTGGAAATCCCTATTTCCATGGCCTTTTCAAAATTATGGAGAATGTGTCGATTGGAGCCAGATCATCCAGAGGTTCTTAGTGAGTGGATTCCAACAAACTCTAGATAGTTGGTCCTAAGATATTTCCTATTTTGACATGGTTTATACGTAAAGTAATAAATAGTATTAAGTTGGGATATGTGTCTGTGGTCAGAAAAATCGAACATGAGTGAATCTTGTGGTTCGTAAGTGATACCCTTAGGTATTCCTGTGTGGGAAATGGTAGATATGATCTAGTATATCATTATTACTGATATTTTGGGTTCATTTCAACAAAATTATTGTTTTGTGATCTAATGTAGTGATTCTGGGTTGTGATTATTGATGTGGTTCCTTTGGAACATGATGGGAAAAACTCGAGTTATTTTGGGTGATGTGGATCACTGAAACTGTATAACATGGTATTCTGGTATAATGAATATGCTATTAACCATTATTGAGGGTGGATATGGAGGTTATTTGAGGTTTAGTTTTAAGAAGTTGATGATGCTACTCACTATTTGGTCTGAGGATTTTTGGTTTATATGCACGTAGGCTATGTCCTGTGAGGTGGCGTTGACCACTTTTTAGGGGTATAACATCCATAGGTTAATAGGAATTGTGATGGTTGTATTGAACATCAATATAGAGGAGGGGATACACCATTTTTGTCCATGATTGGTGGTGTGTGAGACCACCAATTGTAATAATATATGCTCATCATAGATATAAAATATGTTGGGGTTGTTAAGATAATCATAAGGGTTATTACATGGGTTTTTGGTAGTTGAGATAGTGTTAAAATGGGGTTAGAGGACTATAGGACTTGTGTTTTGACCTAGAGACATGTCATTGTGAATCATGGTGAATCGGTAGTCAATATGTGTAAATATTTGTTATGTAATTTCATGTTTTATGGAAATGGTTATAAGGTCGAGGGAACTTCTGATATGATAGACTATGAGGAACTATCAAAAGAAGGTAAAGGATGACCATGGATTGAAGATCATGGTTGTAGAAGTTTATATTATATATCATTGGTTAGTTTTTATTTCTTTTTCATACACTAGTATATATATGGATTTTTGGAAGGGATGTTGTTATTGCTAGCCTATTGAATTCAGACTCACACTTTTCACAATCCCTTTGGGATGAGTTCAGACTTTATGAATCATGGTACATGTAAATTCCAAGGCTCTACTTAATAAGCATAGGTGGTATGACGGTGAAAATAGTACAAGGTATGGTTTATAAAGAAAGACTGACTGGTTTCCTGGTGTCAGAATGGTGGTTCTTTTTGGTTACTTTGTACTTGTATATATGTTATCATCCCATGGGAGATTATATCTACTCTTTTATAACCAAAATGACATGGTAAATATTTATCTATAATATCATATGTGTATATCTATCTTTTTGTTGTCGATGATTTAAATTTCTTTTGTAGTTATAGTTATTATTATTATTTGTCATTGGAGGTTATAAACTCCCCACTATCACCCATCAAACCTCACAACGATTTTAAAACCTTTAGAATATTAGGAGAGGTACCTAAGACCACATGATGAATCATTCCAATTATTATGGACTGATCCAGGTTATGGCGTCCCACGTGATAAGTGTATCCAGAAGCTAATTAAATTATATTGAATTTTTGTTTAAGAATAACTTTATTTATGGAAATCATAAAAATATTTATTCAAGTTAATTTGATCATAAAAATTAAATCATAATATATTTGAGGTTAGAATATGTAAAGTGAATTAAATATCGTATTTATTTATTTACATGTTTATGAGTAAAATATTTATTTTTTCATAAGTTTAGTGAATATTGTGAAATAAATATATTACTCATGTTATTTTAATATATATAAATATATATTAAAATAAATATTTATTTGATGTCAAGTGAATATAATATTTATTTTATTTCAATAAATAAATATTTTGATTATTCAACGGTCAATGTATTTTATAGTATAATTTGAATAAAAATTATCTATTTATTTATGAAATGGTATTTGATAAATCACATTCCATATAAAATAATAATTATTTTATATTATTAATTTAAAATATGTTTCATGGGGTATGGATTAGATTAAATAAACGGATAAGGTACTTTATGTAATTATATTATTTTAACCTAAATATATATTATAAAACATGCCATTTCCACTATAGATGTAGGACACATTGTCTAATATTTTCTTAAGCCCTGGAGAGGATGTTATCATTCTTCTACTCTCGAGAACCAATAGAGAGAATAATATATTCGTGTTATGATCAATGAAGAATGATAAAAATCACTTTTTCTTCACATTAAATCACCCAAGAGATCAAGAAAATATATAAAAACATCATGGTGCATGTATAAATATTTATAAATGGATCCTTGATTGGATTATTCAACACAATGACAATATAATAGATCAGAGACAATTATGAATTGGCCAATAAGAAATACTATAGTTGAGTTCATTATATTAAATTAGTTTTAAATTATATGTGTATGATCTTAAATAGTAAATTATTGGAAGAATATATCATATTCTTCATATTTTAATCTGAATGATTTAAGGAAAATTAAATTTTGTTTCCACCTATGTCTTCTGTCATTCCCTATAACCTTCAAAGTGAGTATAAACCAAAATAGAAAGAGAGTGGAAGGTTTCCCCTAACAAAAAATTTTAAGATATGGGTAAAAAATATTTTAATTGAAATAAATTCATTGAATTTACCCAAAACTAGAGAAGAAAAATTTTGTTTTATTTTTAAATAATGTGTTTTAGAAATCATTGAAAAATATAGATACGATAGGAGTGATACATGAAAACGTAGAAGATATGAAATTTTGTTTCCCTTATGTGCCTCATAAGATTTTACTTGAAATAAATGGTTTAAAATATAGTTTAAAGAACATTTATTATCAATATAAAGAATGAAAAATAATATAAAATACATTTCAAAGTGTGTTATCCATATAATGTTGGAATGATAAATTGTAATCCAGAAATAAAGATGGAGAGGGGTGCCTATTAAAACATTATAAGGTGTGAACTATGAATAGTTAATAAAGGTATGGGTAAAATTAATACCAAAAAAATATTAAATTTAGTATAATATATATTCAATACATTTTGATAAGACCCATAATATATGATAGTTGATAGAGAAACAATACATAAAAATGAAAATTTAGAAATAAACTCTTTAAAAATTATGTAACATATGGGATATGGTTCAATAAAATGTATAATATTTATAAGGTAATTTAAATCCTTAAAAATATAATATGAGACTTTAATGGGACAATATATACAAAAAATAGAAGGTTGTAGATAAAGAATAGGGAACATGATTCGAAGGGAAATGATTTAATAATAATCCCCATAAGAATTTTATAAGCTGTGACTTAATAATGAATGTTTTAAATTAGGTATGAAAATACATAGATAAGGTAAATAATATTAATATTATACTTAGATTATAAAACGTATGAAAAAATTTAGAATGATTATTGAATGAGTAGAGAATATCACATAGTGAAAGATTGAGATAAAACCTCATACCTTGAGTCTTGACTCACTTGGTCCCTCCTCAAACCTATTGAATATTAGAATTTAATGGGTTAGTTTCATACTAAATAACATTATTAATTTTTATTTAATTAATTACATTCTATTTTTATCCTTTTATTATTAATTGTTTAGTTTGATATTGTTTATATAGATATTTTAGATATGATTGATCTACAACTTCAAAAATGATTCAGTATAATGGTAATGGTAAATAGTGTTTCTAAATGGTTGCATAAAATATAGTGGTGTAATGGTATTTTTTCATGTCTTTAAAGTATCATAAAATTTATATGTTCAATAGATAGTCTAAAATGATTATTTATTAAGAAACATGTCTTGGTATGCTCATTTTTTATGGTTAAAATGACCATGATTTTTTATTTTTTAATATCATTAATATTATGCCCATTTTATTATTTAAAAATAAAAAAAAATTATAATTATTCTTGAAATTCGTTTTAAAACTCGTATTAGAAGGCATAAATAGTTAATTCATAACATCGTCTATATAGGTAGTTTAAACCGACCATGATCAAAAAATTATTATAAACAACTATGAAATAGAATAATTTTAATTTATGATATTAAAACATATATTATAGTAGTAATATATAATTTCTTTCTGGTTTATAGCATATTTTATGGAGTTTATATAGATTAAGAAGAATAAATAATTACAATATGATTGAAAGATTTTTTAATGGAGAAGTTTATTTTCTTTTGAAGATGAATCCATTGGACTACAACTTGAGGCATCTAGGATTGGTGTTTTGGTTAAAAAAGGAACTAAAAAACAAGTATATGGGTGTTTAGTGAGATAATATTTATTCTCCTTTACAAATAAAATAGTTTTGTAAGTTAGGGGAAATGAGTGGGGGAGAGGTGTATTTATATGTGGAAGGGATGAGTTTTTTAATAGAACATTGATTAATTTATTATTTTTGGGTAAGAATAATAATAGTATTAACTATTGTAAAAAAATATAGAAATTTATTCATTTGAGGCCAAAATAAACTTATCTTACTAATGGGGTTTGGGTGACATCACAATACCCATTTATAATGGAAGATAAAATGAATTTTATACCCAATATCCTACCAAAATGAAATGATGAAATAAAATGATAAAGAGAAAATGCATACATACCTCAAGTTCTGTGAAATTTATATTTATTGGTAGTGATTTCAATCAAGTATCCTTAGTAATAACCAATGATTTATTTCCTCTAAAGATATCCATTAACTACTGGAATCATTGAATGCTTTGGTAGAATTTCTTTTCTCTAAACAGTGAACTAGAACCTCCTCTAAAGAAAATATAGAATCAATAGATTTATAATGTTTATAATATGAAATAATAATATCAACTAATCATAAATAAAGTGATTTAATGCCTCTTTATATAGTAAAATCACATAAAATTTAGGTTCTCATGGGAATCTTGTAATGTTTTATTTATTATGAAACATCTAAACACTTTGGATCCACTTCACTGATTAAACCAAACATTGAATTATTTTAAAATAAAAATTCACGTTTAAAAATATTCCCATTATGTTTAGATATCCAATTATTATGATAATCACATTTTAATAATCCTATAAATTCCATCTCATACCATTATCACATGCACCACGACATGGTGGAAAAATAATGATCAAGCATCTAACATGGAGTAGTTACCATCACTGCATCATGGTCTATGATTTAGTACATAATTTCTAATAATCTCTCACTTTCACTAAATCCTTATATACACTAACAAATTCTACAACTCTTTGTGAATCCATACAAAATCTTTTGGATATTATTATCATTATCACTATCAAATTTTATGAAATAACATTTTACCAAAATAAATTCTCGTTACAAGACCTTATGTGTGACCATACAGGCCTTTATAGCATTGAAAAAAATATAAATTCCCTAATTTACTGATTTAAGGAAATACAAACATTTATCAAAACATCAATTCTACTAAATCTAGAAATGTTTCTAGCATGATCTAGATCAAACAAAATCATATCATTATATGAACATGTCCACCAAAAGAAGTATTTATATACCTCATATATATGATTATTAAATCCCTTTATCTATGACATTGAGTGTCCATTAGACATGAAACATTCTAATATTGTTTATTTCAACTCATACAATAATTATTATTTGAGATAGATTGAACAATTTGAATGAATAAATTATGTGTCATTCATTCAAGCAGTTGATCACATCACATTCCACTCAACTGAGAATGGTCATGAATTTCCTCTATTTAATTAGATCATGGGACCATATATATTAGTCTTTTCAAAAAAATGTAAAAAAATTATCTTGACTAAATTAAACTGAATAAATGATCAAAAACATACCCAACCACCCCCTTATTGGATCATCCTTGTAACAAATTGGCTTGGGCTGACCTAACATATCACTCGACCTAGTACACCAGAAGGCCTGAGGTGAATTCCTAATCAGCCTTGGTTAGTAACCAATTTGTAGGTATCATAACTGAAAATGTGGAAATGGTTAAACACTTAATAAATAATGATCAATAGAATGTAACAACCATGAACTCATTATTAGGTTTCAATGAATTGGATAACTATTCCAATAAAATAAGATGATACTGAAAAAAAAAACTTCCAAACATTGAATAATGAAAAATGATTACCAAAAGATTTTATCATATCCTTTTTCCATTTTAATAAATAATTTTGTACAAAACATTTATAATATAAAACAAGGAACAAAACTAAAACAAAAGCAGGAGGTCTGGGAGTCCCACACAAAACATGACACAAAGTAGTCCAATGATCTAGGGTGACAAACCCTACCACAACCATGTCACTATCAAGTCATCAGTATAACCCAACATCACCCACATCCAATAGAATAGTGGTATCCATCTAACATATAATTCAATACCTAAGATTTTATAGAATACATGAAGAATATATATCCAATATGGTAAGTATGTAGGGTGTGAGTCAATTCTCAATATAATACTAACAAGAGTCTTTATCATTCTATTTATAAAATAAAACAAGTGTTATAGTTTCAAAATAGATTGTAGAAAATTATGATTTCGTTTCGATTACATGATATGGAAATAAATAAATAAACCTCATTTCCTTCCTTAAATCAATCCATTTTTAAAACATTCCTCAAATAGGCCTTAATAAGGTATTTTAATTTCAAAAATCAACCATTTCTTTCAAAACATATCATCTTTAAAGAGACCAATTTAATCCTTTGCTTTGCATTTAAAACATAACTTTTGAAAAAAAAATCCTTTTATATGGTTTTAAAATCAACTTTAAAATAGTTTTATTAAAGCCTAGTGATTTGAATGCAACTACCCCTTTTTATATTATAACCCTACACACACTCATTAAATGTTATTAAATATAAAGGTGAAACCAAAAAATAATTTTAATTCATAGAAATGTTAGAGTATAACGACAATATCAAAATGTAGTAAAACTAGTCAATATTAACATTAAACTACCAGAAAGGCAATTACATAAAATTCCATCTTAAAAATAAGAGAATCACATGATAATAAAAAATAAATAGGAATAACATATGATACATATCATGAGGAAACACTAAAGGTACTAATGGGACAATACTCACCTTTCACAGGTGGAACCAACTACCAGAAGGATAATGGTCATAAAATTATTCACCCAAATCATTCTAAACTAGCCTCATTAGTGGAATATCCCCTATCTATGTCATAACATCCAACTAAAGGATACAATCTATCATGTAACTCGCAACTAGTAAATAAAAATTCCCTTGATCACCCACATAGTGGCCTAGGGTTTCTCATATTAAAGCTAAAGTAGTTGGGTAGTTATTAAGCCAACATCAATTATGTGGCAACCACATAGACAAAAAAAATAAAACAAAACAATAATATAAATCCCACCACTAACCCAACCCTTTAATAAAAATACCCCTTCCCAAATGAATAGCATAAATCTCACTTCAATTAACCATTAACACATTAATACAATCATAAAAACATGTAAAAATTAGACACAACATGGGTGTAACCAACAACAAATCAAATGGAATCACATATGGTTCCAACTAGGCCTTATCTTTATACATACCATCTACATTTTTTTCAAATACCTTTTTAAAAATATTTTTAATCCAAATAAAAATCCAAGGTAAATCACACTTAACACCAATAACTCAATCAAATCCAATACAAGGAAATTTATAAATAATTCCATAATTCAGATAGAACCCCTTTTAAACATGTAAATCTTTAAGCCATAAAATATCCTACTTTATAAATCATAATTCATCCAAAACAATATTAATAAATCATTTTTCTTTAAGAAAACCTTCATTGGAAATTTATCAAACATGTCGTATGCATAAAACACAACCTAAAATAAATTTTTTTTGAACAACAAAATTCATCAATTTCTTCAAAGAGAAAAAGAAAATAAAATTATGAAAACCTCTTGAAAATAGAATCTAGATATTACATAATTCAATACACTAGTTCAAAATCACATTTAAAACATAGGGCATATAAGGAACTCTTTAATAAAAGGGAATGAAATAGAAATAGATACCTCAACTGGTGTAAATATGTCAGCAATGAAGAACTCCACTATATCAGGTCTCAAGTATAGTGACCCTATCCTTTTTCACATATTATTAAATGATTTTAAGAATTATTAAGCATCAAATATGAACCAAGGATCATAAATTCTAGTGTCTTTGGAAGATTAGGTTCATAATTAGAAGGCATGAAACCAAAATAAGTATATGTTTTATTTAAACTCCATAATGATTTATTAAAGTCCTTTGAACTCTTACATCTGTATAGGATAGCCTGGGGAATATATGAACAAAGGGATGAGCTAAAGAGCCTAGTAATGCAATAAACATTGAAATAAAGCATAACACATGAGTTATAAGGCATAACCAGATGGCATAAAAAGGCATGGAACATGAATAAACATGTGTATTAATAACATATAGAACACGAGATCATGTAATCATGGATCCATAGGAATTTGGTAGAAACATATTGCATTACATAAATATGACTGAAGGCTAACTATCAAGACTATATCACATAGTGGGAAAAGTCCCATAAAGAAACTAAGTTTACTCCCTATCCCAACATGATGTCTCATGAGACTAAACATTACCAAATGAATTGGATCACTATTTAAGAACACACATACTCACATATCCATGCATATGTGGGCCACATGAAGAATAAAACATAAAGAATAAACATAAGGGTTACCCATTGAAAGAAATGGGTATCATAATCATATCATAATAGAATCCATGAAAAAATGGATTTAAATAATAATTGTACATAAATAAGGGATAATAGGAAAATATTATGTTAAATTATTTCTAAATATAGTGAAAAAAAGTCGAAAAGTGTTTAAGAAATATTAGAAATAAGTCACTTTGTTTAGTTTAAGGGAAAATTTTAAACAGACCTTAAAGAGGAAAAAGGAATAGTTTTTTTGTATAAAACCAGAAATGAACTACGACATTTTCCAAGATTAAATGAGTGATTTTATAAAAATAATGGTGGCTTAAAACATATTATGTATCATACATGAAAATGGGTAGAAATTGGGAAGTTCCCTTTAATCGGGCTTGCATATTGGGAGGAATTGAAAAGGGAAACATATAAAACATACATTTACCCATTAAATAAATAATAATTGATCTAGTTACATGTGTTTGGAACATAAAAACCTAATTTCAGAGGATTTAATAAGAAAAATTAAGAATTAAATAGGTGAAAATATATAGAAAGTGGAACCTGAAGGAGAAATAGAGGTTTGTAAAGAATCCATTACCTTATATTCGAAAGAGTTCTTCACTTTAAATTAATGTCCTAGATAATAAAATTAGATCCATTAATTAATTAATTAAGGACGTATTATACATATATATTTTTATTATAATTTTATTATTTTAATTTTGGGATATTTAGATGAGTTATAGAGTTTAATTTTGTCATATCAAGAGCATTTGTTTCATGGTCTCATGATCAGTCCACTTGAGTATAATTATGGTAGTTCTAGTAAAATTGAAATAATTCTACGTAAGTGAAATTATATGTTATTAAATCACTTATATAAATTTTAATAGTCCAATATATCATTTTCTTTATTTACATTAGGATGATTCATTACATAAAACATTAATGAAAAATGATTAGTTTATTTTGGTGGTTTTTTTACTACCATCACGAACCAGTATCTTTTTATTTAATATTATGTTTATTTACTAATTATATAAAATTAAATAAGTTTTAATAAATATATTATAACTTTTTTAACAATAAAAATAGTTTTATGACCATACTTAAATTCATAAATGAAAAATGAAAACTCGTCATCCATGAAGCCGGTGAATCGACACCCCACAGGTGATGTTTTCAATTTTAGAACAAAAAGGAGAGGAGAAGAGATTTGATGATGAATATTATATTAAAACAATAATATTATAGTATATTTATGGTACTGTAGTTATCATATCACTTTTTATATGGTAGGATAGGGAAGGATAAGAAGATAAAATAAAAACAAAAGATTAAGAATAAGGGGTTTACCTCTTGAATATCGCCTCCTTGAGAACCTCATTAAGGCACTTGGAAATGGAATTTTGGTGAGAATAGAAAGACCAATAAGTGGGGAAGAGAATTAGGATATTAATTGGGTAGAAAATTACCAAGATACAAGGCTTAAAAGGTGTTAAGAGAATAGCTGGTGAGGAGTGGTATTTATATTCAAAGGATATGGGGTTTTTTTATTATTTTAATCATTTGTTTATTATTTTGGCTCAAGTATATCAATGATGTTGATTATTATGACTAAGAAAAGTAAATATTTAATTTTAGTTATAAATAATGATTTATGACATCATCCATGACTAAAAAAATCATGTATTTGGCTTAAAATATCAAATACCATAAATTTTCATATTCCACTATTCACCAAAAAATCAACTATTTTAGAAAAATCCTTAAAATTCATCCTGATAATTTTTTATGCGTAGATTTAAAAAATGGACTCCATTTTATGAAAATAATTTTATAAATATGATAAATTTAATTTTTAATTAAAATCAGCATTTATTAAAAAATACCAATTTTAATATTATAACCGATTTTATGACGCTTTGAAAATTTATTTTAAGGTCTCATATAATTATATTATAACTGTTGGAAAAAATATTAGTTTTTTAATATATTTATGAAAATAAATTTTATTTTAAATTATTATATTAATTACAAAACTGTAAATAAATATTTACGTTTGACAAAAATAATGCCAACACTTAATTTATCATTTTTAAAAAATTTATTTACTTATGCCGGGATATAAATATATTATATTTTTATTTATAAAATGCCTAAATTTTATTTATACTTTAATATGTGAGATTACTATTTTATTGGTTGTGTTACTATTATTAACAGACATATTACTATTCCAATGGTTAGGTTGTTATTCTCTCAATATAGGTTACTTAATTTCAATAAATAAAACTTATTTCATTCTTAATTTATGAGAATAATATTTTTTTTAGATTCTATATGTGATTTATGTGTTTTATACTATATAACATAATTATAAAATTACATTTCTAAAATTTTGGGTCATTTCATTCTTCCCCCTTTTTAAATTTCACCGTTGAAATTTTGTTTCACATACTAACATAAAAACGATTGAGGGTATTTCTCTTTTATTGCTTCTTATGGTTCCCATTTTCCCTCTTTATACTTATGATTCCTCCACACAACTTTGAGAATATGAGTGTTTCTTTTCTATAGGAATTTTTCTCTATGGTCCAAGATCTTCACTAGCTTCTCTTCATATGACAGGTCATTCTCCAGTTGTACAGCCTTCAGATTTAGTACATGTGAGGGGTTAGGTTGGTACTTCCTCAAGAGAGACACATGGAACATGTCATGAACTGGATCCATATTTGGTGGAAGTTCAATTCAATTGTCCACTGCTCTTATGCGATCAAATATCTCAAAAGGGACTATGTACCTTGGGCTAAGCTTCCCTTTCTTTCCAAAGCGCATGACTCTCTACTATGGTGATATTTTAAGGAAGACGTTTTATCCAACACTAAACTCAAAATCCCTTCGATGGTATTCGATATAGCTCTTTCTATGACTCTGATAAGCTTTTATATATTTTTGGGTGTCCAAAACCTTCTCTATCATCTATTTCACAAGATCAGGTCCAAGTAGCTTTCATTTTCCAACTCCATCCCAAGAAGTTGGAGTTTTACATTTCTTCCCCATATAGATCTTCATATGGATCCATCTAAATACTCGAGTGGAAGTTGTTATTATATGTGAAATAAATCAATGGGAGATGTTGATATCATCCTCCTTTAAATTCCATTGAGCAGCCTCTCAGTATGTCCTCAAGTCTCAAAATAGTCATTTCAATTTGGCCATCTTTTTGGGGGTGATAGACCGTGTTGAAATTTAATTAAATACTCAACACATTTTGAATACTTATCCATAATTTATATGTGAACTTAGTATCATGATTAGAGATGACTAAAAGTGGAACCCCATGCAGCCTCACCACTTCCTTCAAATGTATATTGCAATGTTTTTCAAGTAAGAGATCTTTCCAAAATAGTGATAAAGTGGGAATTCTTGGTGAGTCTACGCACCATAACCCATATCGCATTATTTCATTTGGATATTTTCAGGAGACCAGTGACAAATACCATAGTGACATTCTCCCATTTCCATGTGGGTGTAGGAAAAGGTTACATCATCCCTTTGGACTTTTATTGGTCTTCTTTAACTTGATGACATACCAAAAACCTTGAGATATAACCCATGATCTCCTTCATCATATTTTCCCCTAGAAGTTCTCTCAAAGATCATGGTACATGTTGGAACTTCCAAAATGAATAGAGAAATATGAGATATGTGTATTATCTAGTAGCTCCTTCAATATCTCAAGTGATGAAGTAATATAAAGCCTACTTCCAAACTAAATCACACCATCAGCATCGATGTAGAGAACAAGTATCTTCCATTCCTTTACTACATTCACCTTCTTTTGTAGCTCCAAATCATCCCTTTATACATCCATGATCTTCTCACGGATATATTGTTTTGAAATAATTTGGGTAAGATAGGATTTATTCCCTACCATTATTATTTCCAAATTCATCCTTTGTAAATCCATGAAGATGCGGTCTTTCTCAAACCTCATCATGGATAAGTTAGTAGGTTCTTTTATACTAAGAGAATTATCTACATTTTTTCCTTCACTATATTGGTAGTGAATAGAGAAATCATAATCCTTAATTAGCTATAACCATCTTCTTTGATGCAAGTTGAGTTCCTTCTAGGTGAAAATATACTTTAGACACTTTTGATCAATATATATGTAACACTTCTAACCATATAGTTAGTACCACCATCTTTTCAAGGAAAAATCACATATTCTAGATCCAAATCATGTGTCATGTAGTTCTAATCATGGATCTTCATCTTTCGTGATGCATAGGCTATCATATTATCATTATACAGGAGTACACAACCCAATCCTTTTTTCAAAGCATCAATGTATATCAATAAACCTTATTTACCTAGTACTGTGATAATAGGTGCGGTGATTAGCCTCTTATATATCTCTTTAAATATTTCATCACATTACTCTATCAAGACATAATTTAGCCCTTTCCATTTTAAAATTTTTAGTGGGCTATAAAATTGTGAGAAATTCCTCAAACAAATTCAGTAGTACCTAGATAATCCAAGAAAACTATGGATTTTTATTATAGATGTTGGTCTGAGATACTCCTAAATTTCCATTTTTTTAGACGGTTCCATATATATCCCTTTTATATCGATAAAATTACCTAATAATTATACTTCTGCCATCCATAACTCACATTTACTTTACTTAACATATAGTTTGTCCCTTCACAAATTCATTAGAATAGTATTCAAATTCTCCTCATGTTCCTCCTTGCTCTTTGAGTATATTATAATATCATCTACAAAGACTACCAAAAATTTCTTGAGGTAATATCTAAATAATTTATTCAATATTTTGTTGAATATTTTTGTAGAATTAGTGAGTCCTAATAGAATCACTCTAAACTCACAATTTTCATACCACGTTCTAAAGGTAGATTTGAGAATATATTCATTCTTTACCTTTAATTGGTGATATCCTGACTAAAATGTCCACCATAGATAAATAATTGGCCCCACATATCTAATTTAATAATTCAATTATCCATGGTAAGGGGTACTTTTTTTATCATGATTTTTTTGAGCTCATGATAATCAATGTACAGGAACATTGGTCCATCCTTATTCTTGATGAAAAGAACTAGAAAACCCCATGGTGAAGAACTCGAGCATATAAACCCCTTGTCCATATTCTCTTATAACTAATTCTTCTAATCTTCTAACTCAATGGTGGCCATTATATAAGGAGACTTTGATATAAGTAGAGATATAGGAATAATTTCAATTGAGAACTCAGCCTCTCAATTAGGAGGAATATCAGGAAATTATTTAGGGAACACATTAGTATAGTCCCTCTCAATGGGAATGTATTTGAGTGTGATTATCTCTTTTGTCTCAATCATTTTAGCTAGATATGCTTTCTCATAAGGAAATAATATCCACACATGAGATAATTATTTTGAAGGTAATTCATCCCAATCCTTACAATTATACAAAATTAGAGGCTATCTTGGGATGTGAAGAGTGATCTCCCTTTCTGGATATTTTTTGTTGTCTTTTTATAAATATATCCAATCCATTAAAAAAATAAATCAAACTCCACCAAAGGAAGTTAGAAATGATTTTTTGGAAGGTTCATCCAACAAGAATTAACAGGGTAATATTTATATACGTTGGAGTCAATAATTTTTCCATTTTCTATTCTCATAGATAACTCAACCTTCATACTTTGAGTTGTTGTTTGAATAGTTCCACTTAAGTTGCAAGATATGAAATAATAAGTAGAACCAGAATCAAATAGTACATTCTATATTCTTTAATGAATAACCATCATAACTTTCAACACATCATTGTTGGACTCCACCTCACAAGTACTGATAGCATAGGCCCTTTCATATTGTTTTGGAGGTTTTTGTTATTATTTGCCTCTGGAAACCCTTGTCATAGGGAATTAGCTCACATAATTCTCATGTTCCTTATTGTTAAAACACTAAAATATAGGATTAGTGTTGATTTAAACCATCCTTATTCAAATTTTTGGGATTCTTCATATCACTTCAACAATAATGATCTTGATGCCCCTATCTTCTACATTTGAAGTATCCCTTGGTTCCCCTTAAGTAGTTTTAAGGATGATTCTTGCCACACATTTGACACGTGAGATATTGGGGTTTCTTTCCATCATGGGATTTATTTGTTGATCCTACCATATTAATATCTAGTTCCCCATTTTTCTCTCTAATACCATGAGACCAATAAGAGTCTCCGGTCTCTATTTCAACATTAAGGTCATAAAGAATAATCTCCTCATAACTATCAATGTCTCATATCATCAGTTATTTTCATAGAATCAGATTTAGTCTTTTAAAGAAGAGATCCACCATACTTTTCATTTTATTGAAAAAGAAAATGGTGTATCTTTCATTCCTTTTAATGTTTTCCTCATATTCCTTGATAGACTCATCATCCTTTTTCTTAATTATAAGGAATTTCCTTTCCATATTAAGATTGGGTGTTTTGGGAAAATATTTATTGGAAAATATTTTCTTGAATTATTACCAATTCTTGGTATAAAATTCCTCCATAGACTTTTTGTTCTTGATAAGTGTCCCCCACTGATTAGCTTTCATACTAAAATGATAGACTACCAGGAAAAATTTCTTCTTTTGAGCACTATATGATAGATATTATCTTCTCAATGGATTTAATTTGTTGTTCTCTGATAAAGGTATCAAAAGATCAACTAAATATAGGATGCCTTTATCATATAAAGAATTATACTAAAACATTATATTTATTAGGAGAAGAATTATGTTCATCATGATTCAAGTTATTATTCATAACTTGAGCCAGTTGAGTATGTATTTTCATGAAGTTTTGAGCTCTCATTCCCATCATATTTGGCTTTTCATTAGGGAAATAATCACATTGTCTACTACATTTATTTTTGGAATGAGTTCTCCTATTTTCCAACATTAAATAATAAAATGAGTGTAAAATTAGGGGGGCTTGAATACATATATAATGAGAACATAAAAAAGGAAACATTCAAAATATAAGGATAAATTTATAAATGAAAATTATATCTTAACATGTGATTCCCTAAGATTCAATCTAGGTTATCCATAGTGATAGAATTATATATAGGGTTCATAATAAAGTGTTCTAGTACTAATATCTAAAAATAACTAGACCATGCTATAATACCAAATATAAAACCCTCTCCTTACACCCATATTATTAAATGATTTTAATCATAATTGACCATTAAATACAAACCAAGGATTGTGAATTCTAGTTTATTTGGAAGATTAGGTAAATATTTATAAGGCATGAAACCAAAATAAAGAAATGTTTTATTTAAACTTAATAACGATATACTAACATAATTTGAGTTAATAAATCATCATAGGATAACATGGGGAATACATGAATAAAGGGATGAGCTAAAAAACCCAGTAAGGGAATAAACATGGAAATAAAGCATAACACATGAGTTATAAGGCACAACATTATGACATAGAAAGTTGTGGAACATGAATAAACATATAGAAGAATAAAATATATAACATGGGATCATGTAATAATGGCTACATAATAATTTATAAGAAATATATAACATGACATAAACATGGTTTAAGCCTAATTTCCAAGACTATATCACATGGTGAACAAATTCTCATAAAGGAATTAGGTTTACTTCCTATACCGACATGAAGTATCATGAGACAAAAAATTACCCAGTGAATTAGAGATATATATGGTCACACCCATCATAACATTTTCATGCATATGAATTACACATGAAGAATCCAACATAAGTATTCAACATAAGGGTTACCCATGGAATGAAATGGGTATCATAATCATGTCATAAGGAGTAACCAAAGGGAATATCATAATGGTGTCCATGAAAGAATAGATTTAAATAATACTTAGAAATTAATAATATAAAATAGGCATATATAATTATTAATAATGTCCAAATGAAGTGAAAACATATAAAAAAGTGTTTAAGAGACTTCAAAAATGAGCCACTTCTATGCGGTTTAAGAGAAAATATTAAAGAGACCTTAAAGAAGAAAAAGGAAATTTTTTTGTGTAAAACCATAAATAAACTAAGATATTTTTCATGAATAAATGATTTATTTTATAAAATTTATGTTGGCTTATAAATTATTGTGGAGTGTACTTGAAAATAGGTAAGAAATAGGGAAATTCCCTTTAATTGGGCTTTCTTATTGGGAAAATTTGAAAAGGGGACCTTATAAAACATGTATTTACTCATCAAATAAAGAAGAATTGAGATATATAAATATGATTGGGAAATAAACATAGAATTTGGGATGATTAAATAATAATAATTAAGAATTAAATTTGTGTAAAGAGAGATAAATTGTAACCAAAAATAAAAAATGGAGGTTTGGAAAGAATCCCTTACATTATGTCTGAAAGTGTTCTACACTTTCCCTTCATGTCCTGGGTAATCAAATTATATTAATTAATATATTAATTCAAGACCAATTATACATATATTTTATTTATCATAATTTATTTATGTTCATTTATGGCTATTCCTATGAGTTATAGAGTTTAATTATGTCGTTTTGGGAGCATTTATTTCCAAGTTTCATGATTGGACTGCTTGTGCATAATTATGGAAGTTCTAGTCAAATTTATTTAATTCTAAAGAAGATAAATTATATGTTATTAATTTAATTCCTTAAATTTAAATAGTCCCAAATATCATTTGTTTATATGTGGATGATTCATTAGATAAAACATTAATGAAAAATTATTAGTTTATTTTGGCAGGTTTTTTTACAACCATCACAAACTAGTATTATTTTATTTAATATTTTGTTTATATAATAATTAAAAACATTAAATATGTTTTAAAACGCATTTTATAATCTTTTTTATCAATAATTTTTTTTACTTCCTCCCCTGAAGTAGGTAACACAAAACGAAAACATGTAATCCAAGAAGGTGGTGAATCGACACCCCATAAACGATGTTTTTATTTTTAGAAAAAAAGGAGAGGATATGAGATTTGATGATGGATATTGCATTAACAAAATAAAAGTCTATTATATTTATTATAATTTACTTATAATTTCACTTTTGGATAGGGGAGGTTAGGGGTGTATAATAAAATAAAATAAAATAAAAGAGAAAGAAGGAGGGTTTTACCTCTTGAATATTGTCTCATTGAGAACCTTTTTAAGGAACATGGAAATTGAATTTTGATGAGACCATGAAAGAGGCTTGGGAAATTAATTGGTCAAAATATTATTAATATCTAATTCGTTGAATGAGTGAAGAGAAGTGGTGGTGAGGGGTGGTATTTTTAGTGGGAGGGGAGGGGTGATTTTGATTATTTTATTCATTTGTCTATTATTTTGTGTCAAGAATATCAATAGTGTTGATTTCTATGACTAATTATAGTAAATAGTGAATTTGATTTCTAAATAATGGTTTATTAAATTATCCATGACTCAAAAATTATTGTGGTTGGACTAAAATGTTAAACACCATAAATTATTGTATTTAACTATTCACCAAAAATTCAACTATTTTAGAAAATCCCAAAAAAATTACCCTAACCATTTTCTGATATGTAGATTTCAAAAAATGGACTCCATTTTTTGAAAATAATTTTCTTAATTTTATAAATATAATTTTTAATTAAAATCATCATTTATTCAAAAAATAGTGATTTTAATATTATAACTATTTTTATGACACTTTGAAAAATTAATTAAGGTCTCATATAATTATCTTATAATCATAGAACAAAAAAATATTAATTTATGTATCTATTTATGACATTAAATATTATTTTAAATAATTATATTAATTATAAAATTGTAAATAAATATTTATGTTTCCTAAAAATATCAACACTTAATTTATCATTTTCAAAATAATTATTTACTTATACTAAGATATAAATATATCATATTTTCATTTATAATATGCCTAAATTTTATTTATACTTTCATGGGTGGGGTTAACATTCTATTGGTTTGGTTACTCTTCTAAATTTTCATATTACTATTCCAACAGCTAAGTTACTATTCCATTGGTATAGGTTCTTTAATTTCTATAAATACCACTTATTTCATTCTACATTTATGATAATAATGTTTTTATTGGGTTATATATGTGATTTATGTGTTTTATACTATATAACATAATTATAATAAGGTAAATTCCAATGATAAAATTCTGTGTTTTTATATCAAGATAGAGCTCATAGCCGCTATAAACCAAAACCCCTAAACATTAGACAACCCTAGACATATAATTAATCCAACATAACCACTGGGGTTAGAGCATATGGGATAAAGGGGAGAAAATAAGAATAAAATGAAGGATAATCCCTTACCATTCAATACATGGAACAAACCACCAATAAATCACCCAAATACAATTGTAATAATGCTTAGATAAGGAAATAGAAGGCTTTAGAGGCACCGAGGATGAGGGATTTCAGTTAGAGAAGATTTTGGGATAATCCCCATATAAAAAGAAGATGAAAATAAAAAAATACAAAAAAAAATACCAGGTCACATGGTTTACTCAAATTTTTTACCAAACCATACGGTAATCGTGTAATCTACACTGCCCAAAAATGGTTGATGTCACACAGTTAATGCGACTTGGTTTCCCAAACCATGAACCTAACTACACAGATTTGGAAATGTTTCACAATTCTCAAAATTTCACCCCAAGACACACTAAACCCAAGGGATAATTTAAAATTTAGAATATAAACAATTAATTGAAATTTTACGGTGTCAAAATTCTCTCCACCAGGAAAAATTTTCCCATATAAATTCATTAACAACTTAGATCAAAGGAAAATTTAAAGGCTAACTCTTTGAATCACTATCATTCCTAAAAGAAGATTCATCACCACATGAGTCAAAGGGGGTCAACAAAACAGAATGTTTGGATGGTCACTCCCCCAATGAATTTTAAATTTTAGAACTCCAAAATATAAAAATATCATAACTAAATAGTGGTTCTCAAGTCTCTAGTTTGACCAAAGGAAAAAACTTCACCAAAACCTCCAAAACATTCTAGGTCAAAAAAGTTAGAGCAATAAAAATTACCCAGAAAGAAATATTATAGAATATAACTCTTATGAGAATGAGAAAACATAAGGAGAACCACTTAAGGTCTACCCAAAATTTATAATTCATCTATAATTGTGAAAAAATGGTTCGAGATACCCCACATAATGAACATTAGAGGTTACGTCCTTGAGAAACTGAAACAAAATCACCCGACTAGATCACTAAAACAACACACTCCCTAAAAATAGGAAATACACCCCAAATACAAACCTCCCTCAACATGGAATGGAATGGATCTGAACATTGGTCCTAAAACTACATAAAGGGTAATTTGGGTTCAAACTTAATAAACACAAACTCATTATGGTTCTAAAAGAAAATATCAACCGGGTAGCTCTCATGATCTAATGGGTAACTAACATCCTATCCCTATTACCCCAAACAACACCCAAGTTTTATCCATGATATCAATAAAACATTCTCATTACATATCTTACAACATTCATAATTACAACAATCACTATGATTCAATGAGTAATAAGCATCTCAAAAGGCATAAGCATTGTGTGAAAAACTCTTTCATCCATTGAAAAAAATAGAGTGGTGCAAAAGATATAGAACAAGGTCCAAAAAAGAAGTATTCAAAAAATAACACCCTAAAAACCACAAAATTGATTTAGAACCTCTAGTGGAAGAAACACCTTAAACTACTTCCAAGATCAAATATGGGTCTGTTATTTATTCTTATGATATCTGTTCATCTCACAAAACCTATGAAGGTGACTGAGACAACCACATAGATGAAAATTTATAAGATTTTTCATAAATAAGGAAAAATAGTTTCAGGTTTTGACACACTAAAATCATACCATTGGATTTCACTTTACTAAATAAATAACAAAAATTTGAGAAGACAGCTTTTTGTTATCATCGCCTCCATGATCCCACTTATTTCTAGTCATATTACCCTCACTGACACCAATTGGGGTCAATATAAACATACCATGGTATATCATAACAATAATTCTTTAGTGATTAAATACTTATATATCACTTCCATATATGTTCAGGCCATACAGAAACATCGTAGAACCAATATTGGGACAAAGGAATCTTATTAAGAACTAATAATTCTTCAATTCATCAATATCCAACTCTAGGGAGAAAGGGACTAGTCCAATGAAATGTTCAATATATTATTTAACTGGTTGATCACCCTAATGAAAACCCAAGAACTCAATAAACCTTCTAAACTCTCAATTCCTTAGGATAAAACTATTTGATGAAGGTGGCCCCTCAAACTATTGTCTGCTAATGGTGATATTTCACCAAACCAAACCAAATTATTCAAAAAAATGATTAGTGTTACTCAACATAGATATTTATAGAGTTCCTAATTACTCAAATATGTTTTCAAATTTATTTATCCACTCCATCTCCTTGTCAAATCCATAATCTCCAACTAAAAATTGGTCAAATTTGATTTAGAAACTCTCATGCATGATCCAAAAGGTGATAAGAACAATAAATTTTCAATCCATCAAGAGTATCTAAAAAATTAGATACTAGAAACACAACTCTTGGTTCAGTATAATAACAACCCAAGATATTCCCTTTTTAACTTGTCGATTCCTTTCTGAGGGTCAGATTCTAAAACACAAAAAAATTAAAATTTAATCAAACCACCTTAAATCCTAATACAAGGGATATACAAGCACAAATAAAAAAATATTAAAAACACCCTTTACAATTTAATTTGAAAAATTAATGAAAAGGCCTTCATTCCATTTTAAATCACCATATGGGTTCATTAGAATCCTTTTTAATAAAACAAAACTCCACAAAAACAAATCATTTTAAAATATTTCAACAATTACAACATGCTTAAAATCACTTATTTTAACTTGAAACTAATATAATTACTTCCGTAAAAACCAGTATAGCCTAAAATATTTTGATTTTGTTAAATCATTTATGCCAAATCATAAAATCATTTACAAAGGAAACTCAAGACACCCAAAAAATGGTGTGAAAACATGCCCAAACATGATGTCATAAAATATGGCTATGAATATTTTATCTAACAACCATCAAAACATCAAAAACATTACTAAATTAATCACAAAAAAGTTTCATCAATACTATGATAGATTTTAAGCACCAACATATTGATAAAAAAATAAAAAACTTTTACCACTATTCTTGGTTTTGTTGTAATGTTTTTCAGTCAATGCACCAATTGTGTGAGTACAACTGGAAGGTTCCCATAATGGTTTTTCATGGTTTTTTCTTGGTTTTAAAGTCTATATTACTTAATCATGCACCCTGGTATTTCCTATGGTTTAACTATAAAACTAATTATTTTCAAAAAACATCTCTTAGGATCTCCATTATACTCAAAGTAGTAGAAAAAAATGTCAAAATATCTCAACAATAAATCTTCATAAATCCCAAATTCAAAGAAAAATTCATGAACTACCATGGAAACTTGAGGCTTAATATGATGAATAGTGTGTCAAAAACTCCTCCATACCCATCACTAGATCTCTAATTTCTCTAATTTCTATCTACCATAAACCCCCTATTAATAAGAGGTAACTTATACCATTTGGTAATCAAGAATCTAGATATTACTAGACATGTCACCCAAATTGGTATGCCACAAGGAATGAGGCACATTCTCAATCAGCCTAGGTTAGAAAATGGTTCCTAGGTATCATAACTAACAACGTTGGAATGGTTTTACACTTAAAAAATAATAATAGACAATGGATCAAAACCAAAAACCAATAATTAGGTTCATGTGATTGGATAAACATTCCAATAAAATAAGAAGATACTTGGAAAACAACAACCAGACATTTAATAATAATAAATGATTACAAAAATATTTTACCAAAACCTTTTTCCATTTAAATAAAACATTTTTTATAATGATTTTAAAATAATAAATAACTAAAAAACCATAAAAAAAGAAGGATTTTTGGGAGTACTATAAACAACATGACCATAAGTGGTCCAACATACTAGGGTGAAAAACCCCACCACCACCATGTGACTCTCAAGTCACTTCCATAACCTAATATCACCTGCTTCCCATAGAAGATTGGTAGCCATAAAACCTAAAAGTCATGTCCAATGTGTAGAGACCCTATTTTTTCCAAATAAGACTTCAAAATATTTTAACATATTATTCCAGAGCCAGGCGCAAAGATGGTGTGCGATTCCAAGGCTCGGTGTGCCCAAAATTAATTTTATAAATATATTAAATATATTTTCAATTGTGCATGTGTATTTAATTAAATAAAATGATATAACTCTTATATAGTTAATCAGATCAGAAATTCAAGACTGTGGTTGGGTCCGAAACGTGGTGTTTACCCTAGGTGGGACATAATATGAGTCGGTGTGGGAAGTTCAGACCCCTCGCTCATTAGGGGAGTGATTTATGTGATTTATGTGAATTAATTAATTAATTAATTTTAATTCCTACCAAATCTAATTTTATGCTTTTTTTTAGAAATCCTATCATTACCATGTTTTCCAACAGATCCTCTCCTCTCCTCTCCTCTCCTCTCCTTTCTGTTGACGAATGAAGAACAAATAACGGTGACAGATCACCGATTCTAGGAGGATAAAAGCATAGTGGATCCTCATCCTTCGTCAATGAGAACATTCTACATCAATAGTGAGCTATTGAATCTTGTTAGGACTAGTAATTAGAATTTTATTCACTGTATTAAAATATTGAGCATGTTGAATTTTGTTTATTCATTTACGCTCTTGTTCTTCAAACCTTGCTTGAGCCCGGGTACCAATCTAAAATTATTTCTCATCTATCCTAACATAAATTTCACATTTATGGTTGTTTAGAAAATACTTATTTTCCAACAATCCAAACCTTTTTCTTGGTGCCTCCCTCCCCCCCCCCCTAAATTTTTACACGTTCTTCACCATAGAATTTCCTCGAATCTTTGTTCAATGATTGTCGGGCGGCCTGAGCTCAATCAGGGGTTCAGAATAGGGTGGATTCCCATTGAATTCACCAAACAATGATGGAATTACAAAAAAATAATAGATATGGAGATGGAATGGCATGAATATGAATATACTGGTGGTTTCATGATGACCTGACAAAGAATGAATGTGCAACGACGGGTAAAAGAATTAACAAAAACCTCATTCAATTTGGTGGCTGATTTCCAACAAATGACTATTGAAGAGTGTGATTCACAGTCAGATCTGAAGATTTCATAGGGAAATATGGCTGGATATCAAGTGGTTTGACCTGTTTTAAAGCGCGAGAAAAGATCCGTGGAATTTCTGAGTACTGTGAAAATCCTGACTACACTCCATGATAATTGATGAATGAATGGCATGTAGCCTCCCTTAGTGGCGGAGTTAGTGTTGGGAGAAGATAAGGGAGACATGGAATGTACTCCACTTGACACGTCATGTATCTCATATCAATGTGAAATGAGTCATGTGTAGAGACACGGCCAGACACACGCTCTATTCCGAGAACATGGACACAACTTGGTCACACAGACAACATCTCATGTGTGGATGAACCTTTCATGTATCGAAATATATGGGCATAGATTCTAAGAACACATACATGGCTGATAGACATAACATGTTCCCCAGGTGGGTAAGGAACACCATGTATCCCACCTACATTACATCTTCCCATCAATGGGATGAAACCCGTGTACCGACTAGACACGATAGTACAATGAAGAGGTACCACACATCTTGTGGCCACCTCACACGTTTTTTACTTCTTATGCTCAACTACACGATCTTCAATCCTTCATATATCCTTTTTTTTAACTCATATTTTGGACTTTGAGGTGCCTATCCTAATTTTTTTTCATGTAGAATGTGATGGTGCCTTCAGTGGCAGACTTTGAGATATGATGTGAATGTTTTAGGTTATCATTCCCAGAGACAACTTTCTGAATAGAATGGCTTGGCTTGAATTTTCCTTGTACTATGGTATGGCTCATCTTTTCCCAGTATCATGGTTTGTCTTGACTTTTCCCAATAGCATGTTGTGCCTTAACTTTTCTCAGTAGAATGGAATGGCTCAAATTTTCCCAGTAGCGTGGCATGGCTTGAATTTTCCCAATAGTGTGACATGGCTTGACTTTTCCAAGTAGCATGGCATGGATCTAATTTTCCCAATAGAGAGGTTGTGTTTGACTTTTCCTAGTGGTGTGAAGTGGTTTGCATTACCTATGGACTCATAAGAAAAAGGGGTGTTTTCCCCACTAAGATACGTCCTTTTGATGCGACCCAAAATCGTGAGGACGAGTCAGTGCTATCCAAAGCAGATAGTACTAAGGTGTGGTGATTTGAAACCCTTTGACTTATGCCTACAGGGAATATGCGATGAGATACGGGGAATATTAGGTGGTTCATACCATGGAACTGATGGATACTCACTTTATTGGGATAAGATATGAGATGGAGTTCCCCTTACTCACTCGTTTGGGCTTCTTTGACCGGGATATATATATATATATATATATATATATACCATGATGTAGTACCCACTCCTTGGGTCTTGATTACCCTCCATCTATGACAGGTGAAGATGCATAAGATATTCCACGTACTTTCTGGGTTTAGATTCTCAAGGTTAGATGGGTCTACTCTACAAATATAGGTAGCGAATACTCGATGGGGAGTTCATATCCTCACCTTCTCAACCTCCTCAAGTTTGGATGAGTCTACTTCCAGACTCTTATTGGGTTAAGATGCACTCTTTATTTCCTCTTTTAATATACCTTGTTCTTATACTTCTTCTCTTTTGTTTTATCTCTTGCTACTCCCCCTTCACCTTTTGGGGGCATTCTACTAGGTATGTAAATACTCACCCCTTCATGAGTTTTTTCCAACACGTGTTGTGTATTTCGCAAATGGAAGATAGGTCAATCTTAACTACTGAGGGGTGTGGGGATATGGTTTGTCTAGATCACATACAGTTGTGGTGCTTTGGATACAGGAGTTGGGAACTCTTAGAAGAATCCATTTTCCATTTGTCTTCAGGTTGGGATCAGTTTTTGGATTGGGCATGTGTTTTCCCCAAGTTAGTTGTGCCTTCAGTGCTTGTCAGGACCCATACCAAGCTGGGGCTCAAGTAACAAATACCCCACGCCCACGTCCATATGCTAGGGGTTAAAAAAAGCACTGAAGGAACAACTAATTTGGGGAGGAATTTTCCTTAGAACCATCACACACTCACACAACCGAATCAATGCAAAAGTTTAGAGTTAAAGTAGAAAAAAGTTATGAAACTACTGTAAAGTAAAGTAAGCATGCTTGAACCTCAAAATAGTACATGGTGTGATAGTGAAAACTACAATGCAAAGGGGAAATAAACATTCCCAAACAAGAAACCTATCCCAACATGAAGACAATTGGAAGAGAGTCTGTTGAGAGAGCTCAAATCCTGTATCCCAAGCACGGCCACTATATGAAGTCCACACAGCTTATATCCCTATGCCCCTCAGTAGTCATGATCGAACTGTTAACCATATTCAAAATACACAACACATGTTGGGAAAATCCCATGTATGGGTGAGTATAAAAATACCCAATAGAATTACCTAAAAGGTGAAGGGGGTAGTGAGAGATGAAATCTAAGAGAAGAAGTATAGGAACAAGGTATAATAAAATAAGACAGAAAGAGTGCAACTCAACCCAACAAGAGTGTGGAAGTAGACTCATCCAACACAAGGAGCTCGATATGAAGAGGATATGAACTCCTCATTGAGTCTTCACTAACTATACCCAGAGAGTAGACTCATCCAACCATGGGAAGCTAAACTCAGAAAGCACATGGTGTACCTCATGCGTCTTCTCCACTCCCGGAAGGAGAGTAACCAGCTCCAAAGGAGTGGGTACTACAACAAAGTATATATATATATATATGCTCAGTCAGAGAAGCCCAAATTATGGATTAAGGGTATCTACCTCTCATAGCATAGCCCATGAAAGTGAGTAGCCATTATTTCCAAGGTATGAATGATCGATGATGCCCCGTATCTTGTCACATCTTCCCAAGAGGAACAAGTCAAAGGGTCTCAAATAACCACACCTCGATACTATCATCTTTGGGAAAGACTGACTCACCTGTACAATTTTGGTTCGAGTCACAAGGATGAATCTTGGTTAAGAAAACACCCATGTTCATTGTGATTCCTTAGGTCTGTCAAACCACACCATGCCACTAGGAAAAGTCAATCCATGCCTCGCTACTGGGAAAATTCAAGCCACGCCACACTACTGGAAAAAGTAAAGACACACCATGCTACAGGGAAAAGTGGAGCCATGCCACTCTACTGAGAAAAGTCAATCCATACCATGCTACTAGGAAAATTAAAGCCACTCCATTCTACTGGGAAAAGTGGAGCCATTCCACACTACTAGGAAAAGTCAAGCCATGCCATCCTAATGGGAAAAGTTGTCTCTAAGCGTGCCAACCCAAAACATTCAAATCATATCTCAAAGGATTCCACAGATAGAACCATCACGTTATACATAAAAAAACTCAGGATAGACATCTCTCAATCCAAAATATATGTTCAAACAAAGGAGATACGAATGATTGGAGATCGCCCGGTAGGGCTCAAGAAGTACACAACATGTGAGGTGGCTGCATGGAATGTGGTCCCTCTTTACTGTATGGTCATGCTTGGTTGGTACATTGGTCTCATCCCATGTATGGGAATATTCCATGTAGGTGTGATACATAGTGTTCCCTACCCATACGAGGATTGATCCCTGTCTATTGGTCATGTCCATGTACACACACTCCATTTCCATATATTTCGGTACACAGTTTGTTGGTCCACACATGCGATTTTATTTGTGTGACCAATTCATGAATTTTAAAGCCCATATCCATAGGCCAGGGGTTGGCGACAAGCACCGAAGGCACAACTAACTCAGGGAGGTCATTTCCTTAGAACCATTGCACACACACATATCCAACTCGAAGCAACAGTACAGAGGGAAAGTAGGAAAAAAAGATGTAATTTTTTTAAAGCAAATTAAGCATGAAAGAACCTCTAAACAATACAAGTTATTTTTGTTAAAACTAGAAAGAAAAGGGGAAACACATTCCCAAACTAGAAACTAGTCCCAACCTGAAGAAAACTGGAAAAGGGAGTCCACTAAGAGATTCAATATCCTGTATCCCAATCACAACCACCATACATGATCAAAGAAACCCTTTTCCCTATTCCCCTCAGTAGTCTCGATTGACCTGTTCGCCATCTAAAAAATACACAACACATGTTAGGAAAATCCCAAACAGGGGTGAGTATATACATACCCAGTAGAACTCCCAAAAAATATAAAGGGTTATAATTAAGAGATACAACCAAAAAGAATCATTATATGAATAATTTATAGTAAAAGAAGACAGAAAGAGTGTATCTCGACCCAATAATAATGTGAAAGTAGACTCATCCAAATATAAGGAGACCGAGATAGTGAGCAGATTAGATCCTCATTGATTCTTCACCACCTATAGTTGGATATTAGACCTTTCCAAACACAATAATCTAAATGTGGAATGCACAAGGAATTCCCCGCATATATTTTCCTCTATATGGAGGAGGATAACCAAGACCCAAGGAGTGGGTACTACAACAGTGTATATATATGTGCGTGTGTGTGTGTGTGTGATCAGTCAAAGAATCCTAAATGAGGTAGTAAGAGGATCTCTATATCATAGCTCAACCTAAGAAAGTGAGTTTCCATCAGTTCCACAGTATGAACCATATGTGATACCCTACATATGGTAACATCTACCTAAGAGGAACAAGTCAAAGGGGCTCAAATCACCATACCTTGAAACTATCCACTTTGGGAAGCACTTACTTTCCTGTATGGTTTTCGATCATGTCACAAGGATGCATCTCGTTGGGGAACATGCCTCTCTTCCTAATTATTATTTAGGTAAGTCAATCCACACCACTCCACTGGGAAAAATTCAAGCCATGACTCACTACTAGTAAATATCAATTCATGCCATGATACTACGAAAATTCAATCCATGCCACGCAAATGGGAAAAGTCAATCCACGCCATGCTATTGGGAAAAGTCAAGCCACGCCATGCTATTGGGAAAAGTCTATCTGGTCCCTGCTACTGGGAAAAGTAAAACCATTCCATGCTACTAAGAAAAGTTGAACCACACCATGCTATTGTACAATTTCGAGCCACACCACACTACTGGGAAAATTTGAGCCATGTTATGCTACTAGGTAAATCCGATCGATTCCAGGCTACTATGAGAATTCATATCTAGGCATGCTAGTATGGAGCATTCACATCGTATCTCAAAATCTACCACCGAGGGAAGCATAATGTTCTAAATGTAAAAACAATCAGAATAGGAATCTTTTGGGCCAAAATCTAAGTTAACAAATAGATATGAAGGATTGAATATTGCTCATTTAATCTCAAGAAGTACATGGTGTATGAGGTGGCCACACTATGTGTGGTCCCTCTTTGTTGTACGGTTATGTCTAGTCTGTACACGGGTCTCATCCGATGTATGGAAAAAACTGTGTAGGTGGGATACACAACGTGCCCCACCCATCTGGGGACTAGGCCATGTCTTTTGGCCATTTCCAAGTACTCATACTTCATGTCCATGTATTTCGGTAAACAACGTGTTGGTCCACATATGGGATGTTGTCCGAGTGTCAAATTCGTGTTTGTGTGCTTGGCATAGAGTATGTTCCTGGTCATATCTTTGTACATGACTAGTCTCACACAGAGAGTAGGTACATGGCTTGTCGAGTAGAGTACATTCCATATATCCTCCCTTAGTGGTGTCACTAGGGTTGGGAGAATATTAGTGACTAGTTTTCTTCTGAATAATAATTTGAAATATTTCTAAATGTTATTCAAGAGCCAGGAATTGAGATGGTGTACGATTCTGAGGCCTGATGTGCCAAGAATTAATTTTATAAAAATATTTCACATAATTTATATTACACCCACACATTTAATTAAAGAAAATGGGATAACTCTTAAATGGTTGATTGGGTCAGAAATCCCAGACCATGTTTGGGTCCGGAATATGGTTTTTACCCTAAAAACAACATAATATGAGATGATGTGGGATGTTCAGACCCCTCACTCATTGGTGGACTGATTTAAGTGAATTAATTAATTAATTAACTAACTAATTAATTAATTCCTCCCAAAACCTAATTTGAGGTTATATTTTTTTTTTGAAAAAATACTCTCATTATCATTTTTTCCAAATAATCCTTTCCTCTCCCCTCCTCTCCTCTCCTTTTTGTTAACGAATTACAAATAAAGAATGATGATGTATCACCGATTCTAGGTGGATCAAAGCATAGAGAATACTCCACCTTCATAAATGATCATGTTCTATGTCAAAGAAAAGAGATTGAGGACCGATAGGAGTAGACCCTACAAGGATGATCCATCCCTCTCTTTTTAGTTTTGTGGTAGAACATAAACATGCAGGAGAGTTCCTGGGAATGGGAGTGCCTGATGCGGGCTCTGTACCTCGAGTTGTTTGTTAAGTTTTTCTTTTCAAGGATGAAAATATTGAAGAAGTGAGTGATATAGAGACCTAGTTCTTTTCTAATAAGACATTGAAATATTTCTAAATATTATTCTAGAGCTAGGTGCTGAGGCGTCTTGCGATTCTGAGTCCCGGTGTGCTTGGAATTAATTTTAAAAATTATTATATATATTTTATATTAAGAACAAGTAATTAATTAGAGAAAATAATATAACTCTTAAATGGTTAAAAATTTTGGGAATCTAAGACTATGGTTGGATCCTAAATGGGGTGTTTACCCTAGTCATGACATAATATGAGTCATCATGGGAATTTTGAAACCCTCGCTCGTTGGAGAAGTGATTTAAGTGAATGAATGAATGAATGAATTAATTAATTTTAATTCCTCCCAAAACCTAATTTGAGGTTATAATTGTTATTATTTTGAGAAATCCTCTCATTATCGTGTTTTCTAATAGATCCTCTCATCTCATCTCCACTCCAATCCATTTTTTTAACAAATGAAGAACAAATAATGATGACAGATCACTGATTCTAGGTTGATCAAAGTGTAGCGGATCCTCCTTCTTCATCAATGTGCAAGTTCTACATCAACGACAAGATATTGAATCCAAGTAGGACTCATCTTTATCATTTTATGCCTTGGATTAAAATATTGAGCATGGTGAATTTTGTTTCTTTCATTTTCACTATTGTTCTTCAAACCTTGCAAGAGCCCGTGTACTGATCTACGATTCTTTCTCGTTTATCCTAACCCAAATTGCACAGTTATGTTATTTTGTTCAAGAACACTTGGAAAATGATCCCAAACAATTTTTGGGTGACTTCCCCCACCCCACTCAATTTCAATTCAATTTTCACCATGGAATTCCCTCGAATCCCAATTCGATGATTGTCAGGCTACCCTAGCTCGATCAAGCACCTTGAATGAGGTATAATTGCATCAAATTGGACAAGCATTGATGGAATCACAACAAGTACATAGATATGAAGACTCCATGGAATTAGGATTACCAATATAGTGGTTACACATTTATTTGAAAATGAACTAATGTGAAATGGAGGGTAAAAGAATGAACGAAACCCTCATTCATTCTAGTGGCCGATTTCTAGTGCACGATGGTCAGAGAGTGTGATTCATGACAATCTCCAAAGATTTCGAAGGGAAACACAGCTAGATCTGAATAATTTTGACCTATTTCAAAGCATAGGTGATGATCCATAAAATTTATGAGTTCTTTTCAAATCCCTACTACAAGCCGTGATAAATGAGGAACACACAGTGTGTAGCCTCCCTTAGAAGTGGTGCTAAGGTTGGGAGAAGATAAGTATGAAACATAGTGTACTCCACTCGATATGACATGTACCTCCTCTCTATTTTAAATGATTCATGTGTAGATACACAGCCAGGAACACGCTCTGTTCCAAGCACACAGACATGACTTGGTCACACAGACCACAACCCTTGTGTGGACCATCACATCATGTACTGAAATACATGGACACAGAGTCTGAGTACATGGATATGGACAATGGACATGTCATGGTCCCTTGATTGGAAGGGAACGTCATTTATCCCACCTACACGGTGTCTTCCCATACATGATATGAGACCCATGTACCGACCCGACCCACACGTATAGTGAAGAGGGACCACAAGTCATGTGGACACATCACATGTCATGTACTTCTAGATCTCAACTGGGCATTCATCAATCCTTCATATATCCTTTGTCTAAACATGGATTTTGTTTTGTGAGATTCATATCCTGAGTTTTTTCTTCATAGAGTTCTATGGTTCCACCAGTGGTTTATTTTTAGAAACGATGTGAATGTTCTACGTTGGAATTCTTGGAGATGACTTTACCCAGTAGCATGGTATGGATTTACTTTTCCCAATAGTGTGGAGTACCTTGAATTTTACCAGTAGTGTTTTGTGGCCTGACTTTTCCCAATATTTTTGTGTGGTTGGACTTTTCCCAATAGAGTGTCCTTGCTCAACTTTTTTCAATTAAGTTGCATGGCTTGAATTTTCCCAATATAATGGTGTGGCATGACTTTACCTGGTAGCGTGTTGTGGATATACTTTTCCCTGTAATGAGGCATGGACTGACTTTTCCTAGTGGTGTGGCACGGTTTAACTTAAATAAGGACTCAAAAGTAAGAGGGGTGATTTCCCCATCAAGATGCATATTTGTGATGCAACCCAAAACCGTGCGGGTGATTCAATGCTGCCCAAAGTGGATAGTATCGAGGTGTGGTGATTTTAGCCCCTTTGACTTGTGCATCATGGGAAGATGTAATGAGATGGGGTGAGTCATAGATGGTTCTTACCTTGGAACTGATGGATAATCACTTTCTTTGTCTTATCTGTGAGATGTATATCTCCTTACTCCCTCGTTTGGACTTCTTTGACTGGGAATATATATATATATACCCTTCTGTAGTACCCACTCCTTGGGTCTTAGTTACCCTCCTTTCATGAGAGGCAAAGACGTGTGGGGTATGCCATGTGCTTTCCTCATATAGCTTATCGTGGTGGGATGGGTCTACTATCCTAGTATAGGTAGTAGACACTCGATGAGGAGTTAATATCCTCATTATCTCGAGCTCCTTGTGTTTTGATGAGTCTAATTCCACACTCTTGTTGGGTTGAGCTGCACTCTTTTTTTCCTCTTTTACTATTACTAGTTTCTATACTACTTCTCTTCTATTTTACCTATTACTACAACCCCTTAACCTTTTTGGGGTGTTCTACTGGGTATGTATATAATCACCCCTTTATGGGATTTTCCTAATGCTTTTTGTGTCTTTTGCAGATGGGGGATAGGTTGATTATGACTACTGAGGGGTATAAGTATATAGGCTATGTGGACTACGTACAATAGTCGTTATTGGGATACAGGATCTGGGCTCTCTTAGTGGACTCTCTTTTCTATTTGACTTTAGGTCGGGACTGGTTTCTAGTTTGGGCGTGTGTGTTTTTCTTTTTCTTTGTAGTTTTAACTACCATTCCATGTACTATTTAGATGTCCATGCATGCTCAATTTACTTTACTATAATTTCATATTTTTTCCCTACTTTACCTCTACACTTTTTCATTGATTTGGTTGTGTGAATGTGTATGGTTTCTAAAGAGAAGGCCTCCCTAATTTAGTTGGGCCTTTAGTTCTTATCGCCAACCCCTGGCCTATGGAGGTGGGCTTGGGGTAGTTGTGGCACGAGCACCATCCTAGGTCGGGTCATGACACTAAGAACCAATAGAATACATGAAGACTACATACCCACTAGGGTGATTATATAGGTTGTGATCCAACACCTAATGGTATACCACTAGGATTCCATTTCATTCCTTTTATAAAAGGAACAATGAATTATTTTTTCAAAATAGATGATAGAAAAGTATGTTTTCGTTTCCTTCATATGATATGGAAATAAATAAAAAACACCTCATGCCCTTTATTAAAGTTTTCCATTTATAAAACATGCTTGAAATATTCCTTGACAAGGTATTTTCATTTCCAAAACCAAAAAAATCCTTTAATAACATCCCGTCTTTAAAGAAGCTAATCAAAACCATTCCTTCTAATTTGAAAAATCGTTTCTAAAAAAAATTATATGGTTTTAAATTCATCCTCAAAATCATTTTAATAAATCCTTGAATTTTTAAGTCAACAACCCCCCTTTTACTTTAAAACTATACACACACTCATCAAACATGAGTAAAAATCAAGAGGAAAGTATAAAAGAAAATTAATCCATGGAAAGGTCAAAAAATAATGGTAATATTAAAATATAGTAAACCTAGTAAATATTAAGACTAAACCACATGAAATATAAATACATTAAAATTATATCCATATAATAAATAAGAAAATCAGATGCCAATGAAAAATAGATAGACATAACATACAATACATATCATGAGGCAACATTTTAGGGACTAATGGTATAATACTCGTTATACACAGATGCAACCAATTACTGGTCGATTAACGGTCTCACAACGTGCAACATAAATTATTATCAACTAATATTATTGGTGACACATACCCTAGATAGGAAAAAATATTAAAAAAATGGGATACTATCTAGTGCATAACTCTCAACTAGTAAGGAAATATTCCCTTAATTACCCACTTAAAATCCTAGGGTTCTTCATGGAAAAGCTAAAGTAGTTGGGTTGTTATCAAGAAAATATAAATCACATGAAAACCACATATCCCAAAGGTAATAAAACAAAATAATCTTATACATACCACCTCTAACACACCCCTTCAATAACAACCCCCTTCCTAAATACATAACATGAATCACGATTCATCTAACCATTAACAGATGCATACAATCATAAACAATGGGTAGAAATGATGTTCAACAGTGGTGTAACCAAAAAATAAAATAAATTAAATAATATAAGATGTCAACTGAAACATATATTTATACATAGACATTATATTTTTAGAAATACCATTTAAAAAAATTATATCCAAATAAAAATCCAAGGTTAACCACATATAACACTAAATAACAATAAAATCTAATGAAAATGAGTTTCTAAAAAATTAAATAAGTCAAGAACGCACCCTTTCTGAACATGTAAACATCAAAACTCATAAAATATCACTTCATAAATCATAATTGATCCAACACTCCTTTAATAAATCAGTTTTCTTTAAGAAAACCATCATTTGAATTATAAAAAACACATCGGATGTATAGAACACCACTTGAAGTCAAAGATTCATTGAACTATAAAATTTACCAATTTTTTCAAAGGAAAAAAACCAATAAAATCATGGGAAATATTTGACAATATAATATAGATATCATATAATACTATAATTCAAAAGCACATTAAAAAATTTAATCATCCAAGGAACTCTTCAATAAAATTAAATTAAATGGGAACACATATCTCAACCTCCATACCCATGAAACATATTACAATAATCTTGGATTAAGACTCAATATAGGGATCATAACCCCTAAAAACCAACACACAAAAAGTAAATAAAAATCTTAGACTAATAAATAATCTAGTATGGCCACTTCGGTTAGAGAGGATGGGATATAAAAGGAGAAACCGAGAAGATAAGGAGGGAGAATACCTTAACTTTCAATTTGGGGAAGAAACCACCAATAAATCAATTAAATCATAATATGGAGGGGCTATGAGAAGGAAGGAAAAGTCTTGGGAGGTACCTATGATGAGGGGTTCGAGTGGGGGAAGAGTTTGGGGGAATTCCAAAATAAAAACAAGCTGGAAATAAAATATTTCTCAAATGGAGCAGGTCACATGGTTTTCCAAACATTGTGGTATTTGTTTCATCTCCAATTTATAAAAACTACATTGGATACATGGTTACTACTGTACAATTTCCCAAATCATACATCTAACCATGTGGCCCTAGAAAAGCTTCAAAATTCTAAAAAATTTACCCCAAGACACCCTAAACCCAAGGGATAAATTAACCTTATAAATATAAATGTGGCATTTTGAGGTGTCACAAGCCTCAAGACTAATGTAAGAGAGGTATAAAAGTATGAATTTTTACATGTTAAGTATCGTTTAAACCTCAGGTAATGGGGGTTCATATTAATAATACACCTCTAATTATATCAATGGTGATACTATATTTTGTGTACTATACATTCATGATCCATTCCAGATAATAATTATTTAATTATTATCTCAGGAGACTATTATTTGCATCACATACAAGATTCTACTCATGTATAATTTAACAAATCATCACTTTCCACAATAATCTATGATGACCATCAATTAGGGATAAATAAAAGTCATAATTTGAGTGGATAATATCATTATAATTTTTCTGTAATAAATATGAAATACTGGTGAATAAATTATAGATGGATATTGTCTTTATTATATAATCATGATATATTTTATATCCATTACATATAGTCTCTTGTGTATCTAATACCAATATATTTAACATGAACCTTATTATTTAACATAACTAATGGTTCTTTCAAATGATCTTTTACATTTTCATCTATATCCACCCAATATAACTTTACATCACCCCTTTAAACTATCTATCTGATGAGATTGTATTTACGAAGGATGTGTTTGGACTTTTGGTGAGACCGGGGTTCCTCAGTCTGTGAAATAACTCCATTGTTATCATATTAAAACTTGATATATCCCTCAATGATAGGAACCACATCAAGTTTAGTAATAAACTACTTGATCCCAGGATATTCTTTTGTAGCATTTAATGTGGCACTGTACTCTACCTCTATTATTGAGTCTTCCATGGTGTCTAATTTAGAACTCTTGAAAATAATAACTCAATCATTAAGGAAATACATGAAACCATATTGAGATCTCATGTCATTTTTTGTCAGATTAGAAATGTTCATTAGTGTAACCCATTATAATGAACACATCCTCTTCTCTAAAGAACACAAACAAATCCATTCTTCTTCTTAAATAATTATGGATATTCATGACAATAATCCAATGACAATCACTAGGATTTTATTAGTATCAAATTATTATTCTCAAAGAATAAGTGACAAAGTTTTGAGTACATAACATGATATATATAATAGATCCCATAGCATACACATGATGAATCATATCCACCCTTTATGACTCTTTATAAGGATCTATAATTTTCCAAATATTTATTCCATTAAACACTAGTGAAAACCCCTTCTTGGAGTTATAAAAGATAAAACTCTTTAGTACATTATTAGTATGGGTGTTTTTAATCACTCTATGAAACCTATATGATCTATCCCAATAGATATTGATACTTAGTATGAAGGATATTCCATCCATGTCTTTCTTCAAGAATAATTTTCCCAACCTTTTATTTATAGAATATAAACACAAAATATCACTTCTGATCATAATTATGTCATCCACATATAATACCAAAAATATTGCAACACTCCCTCTAACTCACTTGTATGCATAATAATCTTCTATGTTCTTTAGGAACCCAAACTCTTTAATAACATCATCAAACCGAATGTTCTAATGTTGAGAAAATTTCTTCAATCATTAAATGTACATTTATAAATTGAAAACCTTGGAATGCTTATTTTGTTCTTCAAAACCTTTGGATTATATCATATGCATTTCCATTATTGAATTTCCATTAAGGAAAGTGGTTTTGACATCCATTTGATATATCCTATAATCATAATGATATGATATGAAAAATAAATAATTGAATATATTTTAACATCACAACTAGAGAAATGATTTATCTATATTCAATTCCATGAATTTTATTAAAAAGATTAGCTACCAAAGAAGTTTTATAGGTTTAAAATCTTTTATCTGTGTCAATTTTCTTATGGAAACCCCAAATGAACCCTATGGGTTTCACCCCTAACTACTATAATTTTGACAAATACCTACAAAATTTTACCAACAATTTTAGAAAACCATTGGTATAGGTGTAAATTTTTTCCACCTTTACTAATGGTTTCGTAAAACCATTGGTATAGGTTTGGTATATATATATATATAATGGTTGGTCAAACTGTTGGTATAGGTATGGTATATGGACACCGAAATAAAGGATTTGACAAAATTGTTGGTATAGGTTAAACTATTATTTATGTGTAATAATAATAACAATAATTAATTAAAAATAAATAATTATTTATATATATACATATATATTTATATATATATATGAACATAAATGTTTTTTTATCATAATAGTAAAGCCTAGAAAATAATGATGAGATCTGGGGATCAATACTCAATGATGGAAAATTTATTCAATGGAATACCTATACAAATGGTTTAACTAATCCATTGGTATAGGTATTTTTTATGACCTACATAAATGGTTTTAGAATAGTTGATATAGATCACATAAACCAAAGGTTTAACATATCTATTGATATATGCCTTTCCCAAAGGAATTACACCTAATAGATTGTCAAACCATTGGTATAGATTATACCAATGGTTTCAAGGCCAATACCAATAGTTTCAAACCATTGGTATATACTTTTTTCAAGTAGTTCCTTATGGTTCATCCACCATGTTCCAAAGACAGATAGTCAACATAGATTTTATCTCATATTTCCTAGAATTTATCCTCTCCTTATAATCATAATTTTTAAATTCCTATAAGTAAGAAGTAGGTTCATCATCTCTAAACACTAATTTATTGTCATTTTCCATAAGAAATACATATCTCACTATCTCTGTTCAAATCCTACCAGTCCTTTGAGGTTCGTTGGTAAAATCAGTTGGTTCTTCATCCATAATGCTTTATAGAATTGGATCAACTTCCATATCAGGGGAATTTCCTATTTTTTAGTCTTGAACATATTCAAGTCTAATTTTCCTTCCACTTAATCTTTTATTTATCTATTTGTTTCTCAAATTAAACACCATATTAGGCTATAAATACTTTTTTTCAGCAGGATTATAGAAATAGTATCTCATAGTTTCTTTAGGATAGCCAACAAATAAGAATTTATTAAAATTAGGGTGAATCTTATCAGAATATAAAAGACATACATGTGCTTCACAACCCTAAATATTCCAAAAATAAAAACTTTGGATGCCTCTCAGTCCATATATCATATGGTGTCTTTATGACAGCTTTAGATAGATTTGTTTTAGTAGGAACGTAGTTGGTTTTCTAGAATATACCTATAATGATATAGGAAGGTCATGCTAGTTCATAATTATTCAAACCATGTCTATTAAGGTATGATTCCTCCTCTCAAACACACTATTCCACTTTGGTGTTTGGGAAGGAGTTAGGTGTAATACAATTCCAAAATCACTTAGATGATCTGTGAATTCATGGGTTAGTATTCACCACCTGATCTGATTATAGAATCTTAATACTTTTTCCAAGTTTATTTTATACTTCACTATTTTACACATTAAACTTTTCTAAAGTTTCAAACTAGTGTATCATGAGAAACACATAACCATACTGAGGCAATTAATTGGTAAGGTTTATGAATTACCTATAATCACTGCTCGTTTGAGTAATCATTAGTCAACATACAACATTATATATTAGATTCAATATCCCTTTAACCCTTTCACCATTTCTACTAAAAATTATTTAGTAATTTTTCATAATAAATAATATTCAAAATTTTTAAAAGATTCATAATTTAATGAGTCCAGAAATCCATTTCTATACAGTCTTTAAATTAATTTTTCATTTATATGACCAATACAACAATTCCAAAGACAAGTGGTATTATAATCAACCATAACCATCTTATTATTAATGTTATAGGTAGTATTATCTATATCTATAATGTATAAATTATTCATTATATTTCAAATATCATTAAATGTTTAATTCATATATATATATAGAACAACTCTTTTCTTTAATTATAAATGGAAAATCCATATTTTCCAAAAAAAATGAAACATAAATAAAATTTCATTTTATGGAGGGAATATAATAGCATTTTTATAATTAAAAAACTAATACACTATGTAAACATAGATTATAAGTTCAAACCTCCAATGTAGTAAGTCTTTCACCATTTCTAACATGTATATCTACTTCACATTTCCTTAGTTATCTCATATATCTGTGTCTATGTTTATCAATACAAATGTGTGATATACACCTGGTAACTAATACCCATGAGTAATAAATTTATTAATCTATTTTTATCACATTCATTTCCTTGTTATAAGAATACTTCACTTTGAGAAAACTTTTCAACCTTATATACCAATTTATAATTACATTATAGTTCATACCTATAAGAGATCTTAAAATTATAATCAGGATGCATGCCATAATCTATAACAAAGACATGTGTATGGGTGAGTATCATGTTTTATATCTTTTCATAAAGGAATTTTAATGAAATTACTCCCACTAAAATTATTACCCCACACATCATCACATGTTTTGGGAGAATATCTAAATTTCACTAAGTTTTGATCCCACTTTAGTGTTAATATCAAAACCTAGTTAGTTAAGTAGTAAATTATGTCAATCATATCAAATATGAATATTGGAAAGTTGGGTGGAAATTTTTTTTCCCAATTCTATCATATGAATTAAAAAAACTCTATTCCTATGGTATAATATCACATAGGGTTTATTAGTTAATTATAACACATAGCTTACAATGGTATTTGGTTACCTAACACTTAGGGTTATACATTTCCACCTCACAATGCACATGATAATTCATGGGAACCTAGCTTTTGCATGAAACTATCTTATTGAATAATCAATGCCTTGGCTTATTTTATCCTTAAAAAGAATTTAAAACTTATTATTTGATGGGTTTTCTTTTACATTCTCTCTATTTTAATGTGCATCACATGCATGTTAAATTAATAAATATTTCATCATAATAAATTTTTATTATCTCGTGTTTTACTAATATATGTATGCATACTTACAAAAATTTAGATTTAGAATGACTTAAATTTTCCTGGTTTTATTTTTAGAATATTTCTAGGAAAATTCCAATACTAGGCACTAAGACAGCATGCAATTCTGAGGCACAGTGTTCCCATAATGGTCCACCAAAAAATGTTAATTTTTTAAATAGCATGTGTGAGTGGTTTTTTAGAAAAATTGCAGTAACTCGTAAATGGGTTCTCATATAAGATATCTAAGGGCAGCTTTGCGCTCAGGATGGCAGGTTTACCCTAGGTGTGACTTAACATTAGTCTGTGCGGGACTCTATCAAGAAAACCTGAAAATGGAATAACCGTAAATAAAATCATTAAATAAAAATTATTTTATTTTTCAAATCCTTATAACTCATAAACGGTGACTCATATTGAAAATATGTGTCCACTGTTGAGCTCGTGAGGGTATGATTTCCTAAGACGGGGCTTAAACTCAACCGGACCGGGTTGAGGGTAAAAGTTAATTTGTTAGAATTTTAATGAAAAATAAAATAAACATAATAAAGTTTATTTTATTCAAAAAAATGTTTCGTTGCAATGAAACATCGATCCAACTATTTCATTTCATAAATGAAATAGCGTAATGATGCTACAAATCAAGTGTAAAAAAATTTGTATCATTTTATAAATGAAATAGCATAACGATGCAGAGACTTAGCGTAACAGAAATTCTGAAACATGTTTCCTCCATTATGTTATTTAACATAGATATAAGATCCTTGGAATAATTATAGAAGGACTATAAAACATTGCAGGATTTACATTGGTGAGTGACGAATGATGAATCTCCACCAATGACAGATTGAGGATCGAAGAATGATGGATGATTATAGTGTGACTCTGATCTTCTCCATCAAATGATCCAACCTCTAGGTAGGGGTTTATTATTTCTAAGTGAATACCTTCCCCCATTCTTCTTTATAAATGATGAATACAGGCCAATCCACTAACAGATTGACTTGTAGATTGGTCGATTATACGGGAATAGAAATCAAAATCTGGGGATTAAAGAGGGGATTATTATTGTAGTAATATTTTGAATTTCTCCCATTTTTATTATAATGCAATGAATGAAGTCCAAATGAACAAGGTAGACATTCATTGCCTTGGAAATTAATTGTGATCTCCTCTCCCTCTTGCATTCTTCCCCGATGGACCCTCATCGCGTCGAGCTTTTCCATGTGGTTCCAAATGAGGTTGGACCCTCGGATCAACAGAAAGACACTTTGGAGCATGCGGTAGTGACGAAGATGACCCAAGGATCCTGGAGGTCCTCACAGTTAGGAAAAAGAACCACTGTAGTGTCTTTAGTGGCCCATAGAATAACCTACTGGCACACCAGTGCCGATGGGGGTGGCACGCATGGGTAGCGCAACACAATGGGGCGAAACAGCAGCACCGGCGGAGCGCCGTGTCAGGTTGGAAGACATGTGGTCGGGCCGTAGGTGTTTTGGGACACACGATGCATAGTATCGCATGCGGGGGCGGCGGGGGGCCTGCTACCAACAGCGTGATGCAGAGCGGATGTGATGCCTACCACGTTCAGGATGGAATGAACTGGCCCACCAGTACAGGCCAGGCTAGAAAGGGAACCGGGCCACATGGCAACCCAGCTTGACGGACATTGGCCCGCCAGTGTGGGTCGGGCCCAAAGAAGGGGACCGAGTCGATGGGTGGTCTATAAGGCTAGACCAAAGGCCCAACAATCCTGGCCCCTGTGTCGGGACGGGTCGGTCTGACCGGGTCGGACCGGGCCCAGACCCAACCAATATTTTTTACTAAAAGACTCATAACATCCAAACTGTGCATCCAATTGAAGAGTCATTTACAGTTTTGGGACCCCCATGACGAGATGGTCCTTTTGACATAATCCAAGTGTGTTTTCATGGATGTTGAAATAATATTGATGGCTTGAGGAGTAGATTCTCTCATAATTAAGTGTGCTATGGGTGGAAATCCTGTGGCTGGTGGTGATGAGAAGTAAGTGTTGTGGGGACCTCATTGGCCCAGTAAACCACAGTGACTCATCAGAGATGATTCCCTCTATAGAACAAGATGTTAAGAATAATGACTAATAGTCTTTCTTTCTATACTTTAGATTATACCTGTGTGATTTTTACACTAATTCATGTGTAGTGGTACTCAAAAAATGCCTCCCACTTGCAGGATAATTCCTTTTGTACTAATCGCCAGCCCCAGGCCTTTGGGAGGTGGGCATGGGGTAGTTACAGCATAGGTCCCAGGGGACAGGTTGTGATAGAGTGGTATAATATGAGGTCGGTTCTACCTTAAGAACCCAGAGTCTATGATTTTGGTTTGGGTAAATAGTGTTAATTGTTTCAAGTTTCTCTTTTTGGCCTGGGAATCCAGTTTTGATGTGGTGGCCAACGTATCCATACCCCATGACCTTGAATTCATCTTTTTGACTCAAAAAAAACTATATGTAGTGATAAAAATTATGGTACATGCATCATATAGGAATGGTTTGATTTTTCCATTTCCTTCTTGAGTCATCTCACCAGGTATACTCTATTAATCACAGTACATCTTGTTTTGTTTCAAGATGCTTCCATGTAGACATCCAGCTAAGATTCCAATACATGATCATAAGTATTATCTGTGGGGTGACAAGATGGGTACAGGGGTTCATATTAGAGATAACACCACCAGTTGGTGTACCATCTATACCATCGCCTATGGAGTAGTATATGGTACTTATAGTACTAGAATATGAGATGCGTGGGTTGAGCGCACTTCATGAGTTTTAGTGATAGAGACCCCTCATGTTCTGAGATGAGCCTGACTCATTGGAATATAAGGACTGTCTTGAACTGGTAACCAAGTCTGTCTAGTTCGGACACCATTAGATCAGATGGAGGTCCTGGAAGTGAGAATTCTATGTGGATGAGTAGGGAGATGGAAGGGTTTAGATTACCCGATCTTATGATGAGGTGACTCTTCTTTGGACAGATCTTGAGAAACATTCTTAGATAATGGGTTATCACCTTAAAATATAAGTGATATACATTCCCAAGAGCTTCTACAACTTTGGTAGAATGACATGATGGTAGTTGAGTATTCATCGAGTTGTACTGGACTTTTTAGGTACTCGATGAATATGATAAGACCAATTCATCAGGGGTCAGACCTCTGAGTGTGGTGTGTTTAGGGACATCAGAGGAAAAAAATATTTCTTTATGCATTTTTACTTATGATAGGGTGCTATAGAGAACCTTTTTGGTTGAATGTTTTTTGGTGAAGAAAATACAACCAATGGATGTCAGTAGTGAGCAAGCTGAAAGATGACGTCAATCTCAGAGACTTGGACGTGTGAGACATTCTGATAAGAGGACCCAAGATAGGGGATCTACAGCTCAAGGCTCATAGGGTGAGACTTATTGGCCTTGGAAAAGTTAATGATTTTAAAAAGACATCAAGGGAAGTATCACAAAAGATTTTCCACCCCATCTTGCAGATAGTGAAATGGTGGATGGGCCACCGGGGCAGACACAGGGATAGGAACAGATGAATCTGTCGGGTTGAAAACGTGGTATGGGATCTAGGAGAGTAGAAAAAGGTGGAATAAATTTTTGATATGTTACAAACACCACCCCAATGTGGTCCACACCTCTCTCGGGGACCTGTAGGGCATTGGAAGGGAGTAGCTGCATGCAGTCAAGGAATGTGACCCAATGGCTCCAAGAATGATTTGATGTACGGTATGTGTCTACTATTATCTTCCATATTAATAGACACAGGTTATAATAATTCCTTCTTATCATGAATATTTTTCAAGACTTTGAGTTTTCAGTTAAACCATTTACTTGACCCTTATGGATGCAGATACCTATAGGGGGAGACTCTATAATCACACTTATGTCGATAGTGTGTTCTGACCCTTGAGGTGAGAGTTTCAGTTGGAAACTCTTGGCGGTAGCATCGAGGCCTTACAAATTTAGTTTGGGTATGGACTATTCATCCATGTTTCATGTTCAGATTGAAAATTTAGGAAAAAGTATGTGGTTTGTCAACAGCATTAGAATTGGGTTTTCCTTGTTTTGTAAAAAATGAAACCCATGAAGCACATGATAAAATCATGCATAGTAGGGTGCAGCTGATCATTCGTGATTCAACTAGCCTTACCCTTGTGGTAGTGGATGTTTTGAGTTTTCAATTCCCAGAAGTAGTGGCAGAGTATGAGAACATCTTTCCAAGAATACTTTTCCATGCTTACCTCCCCGTAGGGGGATGGACTTATGCATCATTCTACACCCCGAGATGGAACATATATCAACATCAGTATATCGGATAGCTTTCGTAGAGATGTTTGAGTAGTGGGTGTAGGTGGAGGACATGCAGAGGAAGAGCTTACAAAGACCCAATGTTTGAGGTTATGTGTGGATTATAGACACTTTAACCAATAGGATGTGAAGTATGAGTATTCACTACCAAAGGGTCAATGAACACATCAATTTGTTGAAATGGGTATCCTTTCATGGGTATGTAAAGGTGCTCGAAGGATTTTTTGTAGTTAAGATAGAGTTTGATGAGCACCCCAACCTTGATTTGGAAATGGTAGTCTTCACATTGAAGATGTGGAGACACTAACATATGGTTGAATGGTTTAACATCTACTCTAACCACAAGAGTCTTAAGTGTATCATCTATCAAAAGGATTTAAACTTAAGATAGAGATGATGGATGGAGTTCTTCAAGGACTTTGACTTCAAAGTATTCTAAACTCTTAGTGAGGGAAACATGGTAGCAGATTCTCTCAATAGGATATCCAGTTCATAGTTTCTAAATGAGTAAATAGAGTAGTTTTCCTTGTTTCAATTATCCTTCATGGATAGAGATTATGCATCTTACCTCCAATCGGTGGTCGTTACCCCTCCACTCTTAAAGTGAGTTAGAGAGGAACAGCTCGATGATACCAACTATGGTTCCTTAAGTGCTCAATTGTCCATAGGGAATACCTTATATGGATATTCAAAAGGTGGGGATCATGTCTTTCCTTGCATAAGATGCAAAGTAGTAGTAGTGGGTGCCTAGAGTGATGAGATGCATTAGGATATTCATGTGGGTGTAAAGGTGGATACTGGGGATGATGAAGTAGGTTGAAGTTGGGATTACCTATTGATATAAAAGTTGACTACTAGTTTAATCTATTTCATTGTATTTTCAACACATTGTGTCGATCCCCTATGCTTGGAAGGGGTTTCGATTTTCCTAATTGGGGTGCCAATAAGGTAGTGGTAAAGGATATTGATGGACTTCCTGATAGGTTTATCACATACATCTATGGGACACAATACCAACTGGGTGATCATTGACCAACTCACCATGTCGGTTACTTCTTATCATTTTGGGAAAAAACACGTAGAGATCTTGGGATGCCTCTATGTATTAGAGATAGTTCGAATCCACGGAGTCCAATCAATGATAGTCTTAGATCAAGGTGCACTCTTTGCATCCTGGTTGTGGAAATGATTGCAGGAGGCATTTGGGACTCAGCTGTGATTGAGAATAGCTTTCCACTCGCAGACAGATGTCTAGATAGAGCGGACCATTCAAGTCCTAGAGCATATACTAAGTTCTTATATCCTCGATTTTATATGTATTTGGGAGGATCACCTACCTCTAGTGCAGTTTTGTACAATAACAACTACCACTCTACCATCGGTTTGGTACCATTAGAGGACTTTTACAGGCGACCCTATAGGTTTCCACTTTTCTAGACTGACCCCCAAATTTCAGTGCTCATAAGCTTGGAGTTGGTTCAGGCTACTATAGAGAAGGTGTAGATCATCCAGGAGTGAATGAAGACTGCACAGATCTATCAAATGTCCTATTCTTATAGGTGACATAAACCCTTGGAGTTCGAGTAGGGAGACTATGTGTTTCTTGGGGTCTCTCCTTGGTGTGGAATATAGAGATTTGGTTAGGGCGACATGTTATCTATGAGGTTCATCGAACTTTTTCTAATACAATGTAGAGAGGTTGAGGTGGCGTATCTATTCTCTCTACCTCTGTAGTTAGAGCAGGTGCATGCCACCTTCCATGTATCCCAACTGAAGAGATATGTATATGACCCATCACACATCATTGAATGGGGCATGTTGGATGTTTTAAAGAGTTTTGTTGTGGGCGCCCTCAAATGATTAGTGTGATGTTGGGGTACTTAGGTGCAGCAGAGTGGCTAACCAAGGTTGTCTCTCAAAGGAGGAAGTGAATTTAATAACTTATTAAAGGTATTCTAAAAAATAAAATAGAATAGAATAAAAACACTACTTTAAAGGATTGGGGTTTTTTTATAGTTTATGAATCTAGAAAGAGTTTTCTGGAAGAAGATTGTATATATTTTTTTGTTTTTAGTTTTGAAATGAATTTCGATTAAAATGACACAACAAGAAGAGGTTTTTTTAGAAATCTATTTTAAAAGGCGTAATCAATCTATCTCTACCTCTTCATTCACTTATTAATTATTATAATTTAAATCAATATCCACTTAATTATGATCCCCTAATTTGTTATCCCTCGAACCCTATGAGAGTTAACTTAACCACAAAGATGAAATTACTTAAACCACAGGCTGGCTTCGGAACACGTAATTGCAGCACCCTGCTTCGATTATTGTTCTAAGGATAGCTTATGGTCAGTGGTTAATTATAGCACATATCCATTCTGGAAATGAGGATGAATTGTGTTTAGGGATTATATTTTAACTCTATAAATTTATCCTGTGTGGTCTTGTATTACCGATTAAGATCGTGCTCTCACAATTTACACAAAATCTCGACCTCGTGTGTTTTTTGAATTAATTGTTCAATTGCTTGATTAGTTTCTTGTAATTTAAAAACACAATTCATGGATCATATTATGAGAATTACAGTAGCTCAAACATTCAAAATAAATTAATGAATAAGGATAGAGGTCGATCTATTACTAAAAAGAACTACTCTTCCATGGGCGGTGTAGTCATCGTAGAAACGTTTTGCATGTGCAAACGTTTAGAAAGGGTAGAACCTAATCAATTTTCTAGTATTGATTCCAGACCAATTAATAAGATTAATAGTATAATAAATTTAAACAAAACAGAAGAAAAGATAAGAAATAAATGAATTACAAAGAAATTTATTACACAAACAAAATCATTACAACACGAAGGAGAAGAAGAAGTCTTCGTCGAAGGGATCCTTGCTTCAAGAGCTACCCTTATTGAAATGGTTGGATAAGTGGAGTGGATCCACTTCTCCTATGAACTCAACTTCCCAATGCACTTCCCAACCCCACCAAATGAGAAAAACACGAATTTATAGAGTGGTGGGGAGGCTAGGTTCAAAGTGGTTTCAATTGTCAATTGGGAATCTCAGATAAATATGTTATTCCAACTTGTGCCGCCAATTTGACCACAAAATTCATGAATTTTCCAACATTCCAGAATAATAATATGTGAGGATATGGGTCCCCTATCATCCCTCAAATTTGGGCTCAATACAATCTGAGAAGAAGGATTTATGGCCGAAATACAGAAGCTTCTCCATTCTGACATTTCCAGCCCACCTTTGAATTAATGGCCCAATTACTCCATCCAAATGCATTATTTTTATCTAGTTTCATGAATAAAAGTTATATACCATGACGTAAGGAACTTAGTTACAAAATATTAAGTTCAAATAATTCAAATAAAAATATTTATGATTGAAATACTACAGTGATTTTAAAAGGGTAAAACTAGAATTTTCATCAAATATTCAAATGAATGATCTAATCCCAAATACTTTCTAATTAAACTTATTTAACACAATTTGAGGAAATTATATCATTTATTATAAATAAAATATTCATCAAAATAATGTTTTATCAACTCCCCCACACTTACCCTTTTGCACTCCTGAGCAAAACCTCTTATCAAGTAAACATCAATATCAAATAAAAACCAATTTTAAAAGACATATCCTTGAGATCAATCAATTTCACACAAAGAATCAAAAGATATCATGCCTCATAAAAAAACTTATTTCATGTTCTCCATTTATATCATTCAATATATTTCCACTTCATTTATTCTCTCATGCACAAAATACTTACCTCGCTTGGATTTTCTCTCATCACTCAAATATCAATTTTTTTTGCATTGTCTTTCTCATCCAAACTCATACAAGGGTTACCATAGGCTTGATAAATTCCTACATCACCACCCAGTGTGAGTCAAGGACATATGTTTATCATGAGGACTTTTCATGGTTGTTCTATGGCTTTAGATTGGTAGGATTTTGATGTGAAAAACTCTAAGGATGAATGAGGAGGGCTTGACTCTTTTTGAAGAAAAATTTCATTAATCTAATTTTCACTTAAGTATGGTATTCTCTTCAATACCCATAGTAACAATTCATCTCCATCATCATGAAAAGTGATGGAGATTTTAGACCATTCATCATTTCAGCATCAAAAATTTCAATCTTCTCAAACATGATTTTCTTGAAAGCTCCAGATAGGCACAGCTTTCCACCTCAATTAGAAGCTCCAGAAAGGCACAACTTCTTTTATCATGAAAGCTCTAGAAAAGCATAGATTTTAGTATAATGTTTTTCTTTAGCAGAAAGCACATCTCTTCAGAATTTAATTTTTCACCTGAAGTATCAAAAAATCTGATAGAAAAACATAAGACAACTTTCCCCACACTTAAGTTCAACTAGATTATATAATTTCACTTCAAGGGTAGGTTGGATAGGGAAAATTGGTTTGTAATGTGGCTAACCTAACGATATGTGCATGGATTCTAAGGGATAAAAGGATTAAATGTTCATGTTAGGCCATTATAAAAAAGGATTTTTTGAAATAGGGGATTTAATACCAAACAAATGCCTCAATAATTTAAACATATGTACCTCAAACACTCAAGTTTTAACAAGAACAAATCAAATTCTGGTTAAATCAAGTATGGTTTGGTTCTCTCAAAAAGTGAGTTGAATGTAAAGAATATGAAAATAATGGTTCAGAAACTTCACAGGGAAGTGATTTCAAATATAAAGACAGTGAGATGTGGCATGGGATTCAAAATTCAATGTACTTTTCATGAAATTACTAAATATTTGAACTTGAAACAATATCATTTTCAGCATTCATTTAATCTCAGTTTCATGGGATAAATTGTTTCACTCATTGATATGCATTTCAAAATTGTGATGAGAATCATTTCAGTTCAAAAATTTCAAAAACACAAAGAAAATTGAAAAATAAAAACACCAAATTTGAAAAACACGGGATTTTTTTTTTGGTTTGTTTTTTTTAACATAAAAACAATTGAAATTACTAAACTAAATGGTTCCCTCCCCCACACGTAAAATATTTCATTGTCCTCAATGTGAACCCATGAGATGATGTATGCACATCAAGTGCAGAATTTTTAAATAGGACAAGTAATATAAAAGTGAAAGGGTTAGGAACAGCCTGATGTGCTCAAGTGATGATGGGGTCATGCAGTGTGATAAAATCCACTGTATCAGTAAGAAGACCCTCAATGTATCTCTTAAAACATTGCCCATTGACTGTAAATCTCCGTCATGTGTCCTCTTGTGTTATCTCCATTGCACCATAAGGAAAAAATTAGTCACAACATAAGGACCTAACCATTTGGAAAGCAACTTAGCAGTCATCAGCTTTAGTCGTGAACTATAGAGAAGGAATTTCTCTCCAACATGAAACTCCTTTTGTTGGATCATTATATCAGGAGCTGCTTTTGATTTTTCCTTATATAGCCTTGAGTTCTCATATGAAGACAATCGAATCTCCTCAAGCTCTTGAATTTGTAGCTTCCTTTGAATTACAGCTTGGTCCAAATCCATGTTGCATTTTATTTATAGCCCAATAAGCCTGATGCTCAACCTCCATAGGGATATGACACAGTTTCCCAAAAACAATCCGAAATGGGGACATACCAATGGGTGTCTTGTATGCTGTCCTATAAGCCCACAATGCATCATCCAAGAACTTGCTCCAATCCTTCCTATTTGGCTACACGGTTTTCTCCAAAATTTGTTTCAATTCCCTATTTGAAACCTCAGCCTGGCCATTTGTTTGAGGGTGGTATGGTGTTGATGTTTTGTGTGTCACCTCATACTTCTAAAGAAGGGTAGAAAAATTCCGATTGCAGAAGTGTGTCCCTTGGTCACTGATGATGGCCTTTGGTAGTCTAAACCTGCAGAAAATTTGAGCCTTGAAAAAATCCACTACAACATGAGAATCGTCAGTCCTGGTGGCCTTGGCCTCCACCCATTTACTCACATAATTGACAGAAACATGGATATACAAAAGTCCAAATGAACTAGGAAACGGTCCCATAAAATCAATTCCCCAAATGTCAAAAATATCACAGAATAAAATTGGTTGTTGGGGCATCTCGTGTCTCCTTGAAATGTTTCCACTTTGTTGGCAATGAGGGCATGACTTACAAAACACTTGGGAATCATGGAATAAGTTAGGACAATATAATCCACAGTCTAAGACTTCTCTAGAAGTACGTTTGGGTCCAAAGTGTCCACCAGAAGCAAGTGTATGACAGAAATTCAAAACAGACTCAAACTCCTGATCGAGAACACACCTCATAATGACTTGGTCACTACACATGTTCCAGAGGTAAGGATCATCCCACACATAATACCTAGAATCTCTTTTTAATTTTTGGACTTTATGATTCTTCAAATTTTCTTGGATTTCAAAGGAAACAATGTAATTACCTAAATCAGCATACCAAGGATGCGTACCTGAGATGGTATAGAGATGCCCATCGGGGAAAGTGTCCTGAAGTGGTACCTGGTCCAAGGTGTCACCCTCTGGTGTGTGAGTAAGCCTAATCATGTGGTCTGCCACCAAATTCTCTGACCCCTTCTTTTCCTTTATCTCAATGTCAAACTCTTGAAGAAGGGGCATCCATCGGATCAACCTGGGCTTTGCATCTGGCTTCTTCAAGAGGTACCTCAGAGCTGCATGGTCAGAGAAACCAACTACTTTAGAGCCCAATAAATATGAACGAAATTTATCTAAAGAAAATATGATAATAAGAAACTCCTTTTCCGTGGTTGTGTAGTTTGATTGGGCTGAATCTAGTGTCCTCGATGCATAGGCGATCACATGTGAATGTCCCTCTACCCTTTGAGATAAGATAGCTCCAACCACGAAGTTGACGGCGTCATACATAAGCTCAAAAGGAATCTCCCACCGTGGGGGTTGTATGATCGGTGGAGTGGTCATACACTTCTTTAGCTCATCAAAGGAAGTCCTGCAAAAATCATCAAACACAAAATCATAATCCTTTTGGAGTAATCGTTACATAGGAAGAGAAATCTTACTAAAATCTTTGATGAAGTGATGATAAAATCCTGCATGTCGTAGGAAAGATCTAACATCACGTACACATGAAGGATAGGGTAAGGACGAAATAATGCCTATCTTAGATCTATCAACCTTTATCCCATGTTTTGACACTATATTCCCTAAGACAATGTCATGTTCTACCATGAAATGACACTTTTCAATGTTCAGGACCAGATTCTTATCAATACAATGATTCAATACCTTTCCCAAACTATTTAGACATTCATCAAATGAGGATCCATACACTATAAAATAATCCATAAATACCTCTATGTAGGTCTCAATAAAATCAGAAAAAATACTCACCATGCATCTCTGGAAGGTACCAAGGGCGTTGCAAAGTCCAAATGGCATCCTCCAGTAGGCGAATGTACCAAAGGGATAGGTGAATGTAGTCTTATCCTGATCCTCCAGAGCTATAGGAACCTGAAAATATCCAGAAAATCCATCCAAGAAACAATAGTGTGTCTTCCCATCTAGTCTCTAAAGCATCTGATCAATAAATGTGAGGGGGGAAATGGTCTTTGTGAGTGGAATGATTTAGTTTCCTATAATCAATACACACACGACAACGGTTTTGTACCCTCATTGGAACTAACTCATCTTTCTCATTTTTAACAACAGTAACACCACTTTTCTTAGGCACAACCTGAATAGGACTTACCCACTAAGAATATGAAATGGGATAGATTATTCCTACCTCGAGCAATTTTTCAACCTCTTTTTCAAAAACCTCAAGAAGGGTTGGATTGAGTCTTTTTTGTGGTTGCCTCACCGATTTATCCCCATCCTCCAAAAGAATCATATGTATGCAAATGGAGGGGCTAATACCTGATATGTCATTCAAGGTCCACCTGATTGCCCTATTTTTCTCCCTCAAAAGATTCAAAAGTATTTCTTCATATTCAAAAGGGAGATTGTTAGCAATGATAATAGGTAATTTCTCACCACTTAACAAGTATGAGTATTTGAGATTTGGTGGCAATGGCTTGGGTTCCAGTGTAGGGGGGTGGTGTATGGATGGAAACATTGAAGGAACTAAAATATGTGCACAAAGAGCATCAGTATCAGAATAGAAATCATCACAATCAGAGAATAAAGCATTAAATATATCAGCATACTCAACATCCATGTCATAATTAGAGTTCACATGATCAAAATCAGAATATGATTCCATTTAAAAATCAAATCTTAGAGAGTCTTGTTCCTTTGAAATAGGTGTAGAAGTACTCTTAGACATCAAACTAGAACCAATACTCATAATCTCCCTAATCATAGGACAATCCAATTCCATGGTGTTTTTACTTGGTGGTTCAAAATGGGAGATAACAAATGCAGAATGATCCTCTGAGGGGTAATTCATGGAATCCATAACAATAAATATCACAACTTCATCCCCAAATTCCATGGAAAGTGTACCCTCATTGACATTTAGGATAGTTTTTTCAATTTTGAGGAAGGGTCTACCTAAGATAATGGGGGCATGATAACTTACCTAATCATCCTCCATGTTATGCATGTAGAAATCTTCTTGAAGGATCATGTCTCTTACCCAGACATGTACATCCTCAAGGACTCTTGCTGGATATGACATAGCTATATTCTCTAATTGCACCACTATTATATTCGTATTTAACTCACCAACCTGTAAAGAAGAGAATACAGAGTGAGGCATCACATTTATTGAAGCTCCTAAACACAAAGAGCATCAGAGAAGTGAAACTCCCCTATTGTGCATGGGATGGTGAATGTACCTGGATCCTTGCACTTTGTCGGCATTGCTAGAGTTGGTGTAATGAGTTCTGACACATTCTTTCCAAGATTAATCCTCTCATTTCCCTTGATCCATCTTCGATTGGTGTAGAGTTCTTTTATGAATTTGGCATACCTTGGGATTTGTTTGATGGCTTCAAGTAGAGGTATATTGATCTCAACACACTTGAATGTGTCCAAAACCTCTTTTTGCATTGCCTCTTCAGACATCTTCTTGGTTTGAACAACCTTTTTAGGAAAAAGAAGAGATTTAGGAGGAAGATCATCAATCTTTTTCTTACATTTATCTTTCTCCTTGGATTCCTCATTATCTGGTATGGAATGCATCTTCTCTGGAGTTGAGGTGAATCCCAGTGGAATGGTAGGTATAGATGTATCATTCATTTTCTTTCCACTTCTCAATGTGATGGCACTAACATTCCCCTTTGGATTTGGAGTGGGTTGGGAAGGTAGATTTCCAGAATTCTTACTTACAAGGTCATGGAGGGCGGTGGAAATCTGGCTCATTTGAGTCTTCCACTCCCTCAGCTTTGAACCTTGAATTTTCAGCTCATTCTGTTGATTAAGAACAATTTGCTTCAAAAGTTCATCAGTGTTAGAATCTATCTTGGGTGGGGGATTCCCTTATTTTTGGCTTGTTGATGCTTGAGATTCAAGTCTCCTTTGGGGTTGTTGGAAACCCTGCTGGTAAGGTGGAGGCTGCTGGAAGTTTTGTTGAAAAGAGGGCCTTTGTTGTTGTCCAGAGCCATAACTCATGTCCGGTTGATCCTTCCACCCTTGGTTTTATGTTGGAGAAAATTAATCATACTTCTTTTGGGGGTATGTCTGTTGTTGCTGCTGATATGGTCTCCCTGGGAATACTGATGCGCAATCCTCTGTCTCTTGTAGTTGTGGGATACAGTTACTTGGGTGGCTTGTATCAGTGAAAATGACACAAGGCCTTGAAGGAGTGGGTTGGGATTTCCTTTGATCCAAATTAATCTGCCTCACCATAGTGGTCAATTCTTCCAACTTTGAATTAATCAAATGAATTTCAAGAGAAGAAGGACTTACCTGATGTACTCCTCTGACATGTGGTGTACCTCTATCGCCAAATTGTTGGGAGTTTTGGTCCATCATGTAGATCAATGAATGTGCGGCTACTGGTGTCTTATCCGCCAATTCTCCTCTAGCTGTAGCATCCAACATGCTTCTCTTTATAGGTGTGAGTCCTTCATAGAAGTACTGAATGAGGAGTTTCTCACTAATTTGGTGATGTGGGCAGCTCGCACAAAACTTCTTGAATCACTCCCAATACTCATACATTGACTCCCCTTGTTCTTACTTGATCCCAGAGATCTCCTTACGAATATAAGTGGTCCTCGATGCTAGAAAAAATTTCTACAAGAAAAGATGTTTCAAATCGTTCCAACAAGTTACATCTACGGGTTGTAAATAATACATCCAGTCTTTTGCAGCTCCATCAAGTTAAAATGGGAATGATCTTAATTTGATTTGATCTTCAGAGACATTTCTAGGTTTTAGGGTTGAGAAGACCATATTAAATTCTTTAAAATTTTTATTGTGATACTCACCAGAGAGCCCATGAAACTTTGGAAGTAAGTGAATTAACCCATATTTTCGTTCAAAGTCTGATTCAAGATTTGGGTATGCAATACAATTTGGTTGATAGTTAATATCAGGTGCAGCCAATTCTCGAATGGTTCTATTAAGTTAATTTCCATTATTTTCAGCCATTGGTTCTTTTTTTATGGTTGAATTTGAATTTCTTCCAATTTCAATGTTCTGATATTGGAGTAATTCTCCAACTAGTTGAATGTTGAAACTTCCTGTAGTCTGAGAATGTTTGATTCGTGCCCTAAGGCTACGTTCAATCTCAGGGTCATGATCTAAGAGATCCCCAGGATTAGTTCATGTCATTAATCAATGAAAGATGAAAAGAAGGAAATTAGACCATAGTAAAATAAAAATTAGAAGTTTGAGTTGATGGTCCAAAATGAATTAGAAGAAATTAAAAGAAGAATAAGAAAAAAGAAATCAGATTGGGTAAAGAAGGAAGAAAGAAGAGAGGAAGAGAATAAAATATAAAAATAAATAAATACATCTAATTTTTTGAAATAATTACTTGCCTCCTATGCAACAATTCCAATTTGAAAGTGTGTTGTCATGGGTTCCCTCAAATGATTAGTGTGATTTTGGGGTACTTAGGTGCAGCAAAGTGGCTGACCAAGTTCATCTCTCAAAGGAGGAAGTGAATTTAACAACATATTAAATTTATTCTAAAAAACAAAATAGAATAAAATAAAAACACTAATTTAAAGGATTGGGGTTTTTTATAGATTATGAATCTAGAAGGTGTTTTCTAGAAGAAGATTGTATTTTTTTTTTTTGAAATGAATTTCGATTAAAATGACACAACAAGAAGAGGTTTTTTTAGAAATCTATTTTAAAAGGCATAATCGATATAACTCTACCTATTCATTCACTTATTAATCATTATAATTTGAATAAATATATACTTAATTATGATCCCATAATTTTTTATCCCTCGAACCCTATGAGAGTTAACTTAACCACAAAGATGAAATTACTTAAACCCCAGGCTGGCTTCGGAACACACAATCACAGTACCCTGCTTTGATTGTTGTTCTAAGGATAGATTATGGTCAGTGGTTAATTATAGAACATATCAATTCTGGAAATGAGGATGAATTGTGTTTAGGGATTATATTTTAACTCTACAAATTTATCATGTGTGGTCTTGTATTACCGATTAAGATCGCGCTCTTACAATTTACACAAAATCTCGACCTCACGTGTTTTTGTATTAATTGTTAATTTGATTTCTAAGTTTCTTGTAATTTAAAAACACAATTCATGGATCATATTATGGGAATTAAATTAGCTCATTGATTCAAAATAAATGAATGAAGAAGGATAGAGGTCGATCAATTACTAAAAAGAACTACTCTTCCATGGGCGGTGTAGTCATCGTAGAAACGTTTTGCATGTGCAAAGGTTTAGAAAGGGTAGAACCCAATCATGTTTCTACTCTTGATTCCAGACCAATTAAGAAGATTAAGAGAATAATAAATTTAAACAAAACAGAAGAAAAGATAAGAAATAAAATAAGTACAAATAAATTTATTACACAAACAAAATCATTACAACACGAAGGAGAAGAAGAAGGCTTCGTCGAAGGGATCCTTGCTTCAAGAGATACCCTTATTGAAATGGTTGGAAAATTGGAGTGGATCCACTTATCCTCTGACCTCAACTTCCCAATTCACGTCTCAACCTCACAAAATGAGAAAAACACCAATTTATAGAGTGGTGGGGAGGCTAGGTTCAAAGTGGTTTCAAGTGTGAATGGGGAATCTCGGACAAATATTTTATGCCAACTTACACTGCTCATTTGACCACCAAAACGCATGAATTGGAAAGCCTTACAGAATTATTATATGTGAGGATATGGGTCCCCTATCTCCTCTCTATATTTGGGCTCAATAAAATCCTGAATAAAGGAGTTATGGCCGAAATACCGAAGATTCTCCATTCTGACGTGTCCAGCCCACCTTTGACTTTATGGCCCAATTACTCTATCAAAATGCATTCTTTTTATCTAGTTTCCTGAATGAAAGTTGTATCCCATGAATTAATTAACGTATTTAAAAAATAATAAGTTCAAATAATTCAAATAAAAATATTTATGATTGAAATACTACAGTTATTTTAAAAAGGTAAAACTGGAATTTTCATCAAATATTCAAATGAATGATCTAATCCCAAATACTTTCTAATTAAACATATTTAACATAATGTGAGGAAATTATATCATTTATTATCAATAAAATATTCATTAAAATAATGTTTTATCAATGTTTCTGATAGGGAAAATGTTTTGGAGTTTTTTGTGGAGATTGTGGATTGATAGAAGAGGACCCTTCATGGGTAATAGATTCTTTTAGTGAGCATTTAGTGGTAGCATAGGAATCTCTAGAAGAGAATGTGGGAGCGGGAGTCTCAGGTTCATTCTTGTACCCTAATCTATTTTGTAATCCCCTAGTTTGGATTTTGGGGACGTAATCCCTTAAGGTGGAGAGAATGTAATGACTCGGAATTTCCCAATTTTATTTTTAGAAAATTTAAGGAAAAATTATGGGATCTGTAACTGAGAACACATGTGATTCAGAGACCCATTGTGCCCAGAATGGTCTATTGAAATATGTTAAGTTTTTAAATTTTGTGTGTGAGAAGTTTTTCTGAAAAAGTGGAATAACTCTTAAACGGGTTCCTAGAACAGAAATCTGAGGGCACTATTTCATTCAACATGGAAGGTTTAACTTAGACATGAATTAAATTTAGTCGATGTGGGCCTCCATCAAGAAAATATGAAAATACAATAACTGTAAATAAAATAATTAAATAAAAATAATTTTATTTTTCAAATCCTTATAACTCATGAATTGTGACTCATATTGAAAATGTTAGTCCACTGTTAAGCTCATCAGGGCATACATTCCTTAGGCAGGGCCTAACCACAAGTGGCGTGGGTCAAGGGTAAAAGTTAATTATAGATCATTTTAAAGAAAAATAAAATAAACTTAAGAAAGATTGTTTTATTCAAAAAAATGTTTCACTACAACGCAACATCGAGACAACTTTTTCATTTAATAAATGAAACAATGTAATGACACTGAAACTCAAGTGTAATAGAAACTCGATTTTATTTCATAAATGAAACAGCATAATAGTTTGGTGACCCATCATAACATAAATTATGAATTGTGTTTCCTCCATTAACGTTTTTAACATAGATACAGGATTGTTGCTGTAACCCTGGAATGGCCCTCAACCTTTGAAGGATTTTTGTTGGTGAGTGATGAATGAAAAATTGCCACCAACAACGGATTGAGGATCAAGGAATGATGGATGATGATGGTGTGACTCTGATCTTTTCCATCGAACGATTCAACATTGAGTTAGGGGTTTATTATTTCTATGTTATTACCTTCCCCTTTCTTATTTCTAAATGAAGAACATGGATCTATCCACTAACAGATTGACTTTTGGATTAATTGACTATGAGAGAATGGAAATCGGCATGTGAGGATTAAAGATGGGATTATTATTGTAGTGATATATCAAATTTCTACCACTTTTATTCTAATGCAACGATTGAATTCCAAAAGAACAAGGTTGATGTTCATTTCTATGGGCATTCATTATGATCTCCTCTCCCTCTTGTGTTCTTCCCTGAAGGATCATTGTGGTTGCGTCGAGATTTTTCGGGAGGTTCTAAATGATTTCAGACCCTTGAAGTGATGACAAGACACTTTGGAACATGCGATAGTGATGGTGAGGGCCCAAGGATCTTAGAGGTGCTCGCAGTTCAGAAAATGGACCTCCAAAGTGAGTTTAGTTGACCATAGAAGAACCCACCGGCATACTGGTGCCAGTGACAACTGCATGTGGGATGTGGTGTGCACCGGCATCGTGCACTGGCATTGGTGGCCGCGGCCAGGTGGGTTGTGGTGGTGTAGAATATCAACACTGAAGGGGCACCGTATCTGGCTAGAAGACCCGTAACCGGGTCATGAGTGTGCGGTGGTATGTGGTCTACCATACTGCATGTGGGGGAGGTGATCGGATATCATTAAACCATGTGATGTAGAGTGGATGTGGCACCTACTGTGTTCAAGATGGACCGAACCGGTCTTCCAGCATGATCTAGGCATCAGGGGGAACTGAGCCGCTGGTCGGCCCGAATGGATAGAAATCGGCTTTCCAGTACGCGCTGGACTGGAGGAAGGGGATCGGGTCACTGGGTGGCCCGGAGGGCTGGACCCATGACCCAATGAGCTGGTTCCAGTAGGCTCAATGGGCCAGGCCACCAGTCCAGATAGGACCAGGTTGGGTCAGGTTAGCCAAACCGGGTCAGACTGGGCCCAAACCCAACTGGCCCATTTTTAATAAAAGTCTCATAACTTCTGAACCGTGCATCCAATTTATGAGTCATTTGCGGAATTGGGACCCCCATAAAGAGATGTTCATTTTAAAACACTCCAAGTGAGTTTTTGTGGAATTTGAAATAGGACTAATGGCTTGAGGATTAGATTATCCTGGAATCAAGCATGTTGTGAGCTGGAATACTACAGCTGGCTGTGAGAAAAAGGAAGTGACGTGTGAACCTCAGTGGCCAAGTAGACCTTAGTGACATGCTGACCTCACTGGACTCGTAGACCTCAGTGATGTGTCGATCTTAGTGGCCCAGGATACCTCAGTGATGTGCGGACCTCACTGGCCAAACATACCTCAGTGAGGTGCGGACCTCAATGGCCCAGCATACCACAGTGACGTGTGGACCTCAGTATCCCAGCAGACCTCAATGGCATGCATACCTTAGTAGCCTAGTATACCTCAATGACTCATTGGAGATGAGTCCCTTAGTAGTATAATATTTTCAGCATTATGACTAATATTCTTTTTTTTCTATACTTTATATTATACATGTGTGAGTTGTCTACTACTTCGTGTGTACAGGTACTTGGAAAATGCCTCCCACTTCCACTATAATGGCTTCGGTGCTAGTTTTCATCCCCTAGCCTTTGGGCGGTGGTCTTGGGGTAGTGACAGCATGGTCCCTAGGTGACGGGTCATTAAAAAATTTGTAAAATCAGAAAAACATTTGATATAGTCTCAATTCAAGTGAATTTGGCGTGAGTTAAAAAGTTTCACATAAGTGAATGTTTTTTTGAGAATTTTAACAAAAAATATAATTTTCTTTAAAATTACCTTCAAATGAATTACACCCTATCATAATAAATTTTATTTTTGTTATCTAAATATGCTATGTATTATTCTAGTTTAATAATCCATTTTGGTTGTCGTATCTAGTAGTTAAGCCATTTTGTGAACAGACTTGTAGTTTTTTACAATTTTGTGGTGGCCCTCATGGTAGAGCTTAACCAACAATTGGATACCAACTAACGATAACATATTACATCACCATAAAAAAATTATATTTTCCCTAAGAATTATCTTAATAAGGAAAATTTTCCTTCCTTAAGGAAATTTTATCATTAACTATGTTTGCAATGTCAATTTTATAATTCCCCTTAATCTAACTCATTTTATTTCTAAATCTAAAAATCAGTTTCATATATAAATCCTTGGAATCCTATAAATTCATGGTTATAGAGTATTCGGTTTTTAGACTCTGAATTCTCTATAATTCAGACTGCAAATTCTCTGAAATTCAGACTCCAAATTCTCCAAAATTCATACTCTGAATTCCTCAGAATTTAGACTCTGAATTCTCTAAAATTCAGACTCTAAATTATTCAGAATTATGACTCCAAATTCCTCAAAATTCCAACTCTGAATTCTTCTGAATTATGACTCTGAATTACTTAGAATTCAGACTCCGAATTCCTCAGAATTCAGACTCCAATTTCCTCAGAATTCAAACTCCAAATTCTTCAGAATTCAAATTCTGAATTCTTTAGAAAATAGAATCTAAATATCCATGATCTATATTCTCAAAATGTTTATTTGGTTAAACTCCAAAAATTATTTTTCCTTGGACTCTGAAAAATAAATTGGGTTAAGCAACCGTATTTTTCTTAAACTAGTTATACTTATGAAATGATGTCGTACAATCTAATTCTAACTAACCGTTGTTTGATTGAAATGTTTATAGGTCCCTTAGAAATTCAAGGAAAAATATGATCGATGGAGGAGGGAGCCGATTGTTGGAGAAATTTCTATAAATATGAGCTCATCTGAATGAGACTAGAACAACTACGAATGATTTATTGATTGCATGTTGCTAAAGGGATTTCTAGAGAGAGAGACTCTCATTCCTTATGCATACTAAACATCTTGTCTAGCTTGCTTCATGCGACTCCGATTATTACTGAGTACAATTGAGGGATTATAAGGATAGAAAGATTGAGGTGCCGAATACCTTAAATTTAAAGGACTTTTTAGGATATGAAGATAGAGGTGCCCACTGCCTAAAAGTTAGAGGGCATCCATGGATAGGAAGATAGAGGTTCTGGCTACCTTAAAGTTCAAGGGATTAAGGGGATTTCATGATATATTCTGATATTTCAATCAAGGGATTACCCTCGTGTGGGTAAGACAAACTTTCTTGAAAGTATAAATCAAGGGATCTTTATCCAATGTTGTTGGATACCCTTCTCTTTGGGTTAAAAGATTTTATACATGTTACTTGTTTTGTTTCAATTTTATTTTCGATATATTTTGATAAAGGAAGAAAGTATAACATTCTTATTCTTTCTTGCTCTTTATATACTATGATAAGTAAGATTCTATAAGCTTTAAGGTAGAATATTTTCCTTGTAAACTTTCCTTAAGTTTCATTTCTGGAACAACATTTCGGAAACCTAGCATGTTTTTAGAACTAAAATAGGTCATGTGAATTTACCTTGTTTAACTTTGTTAAACATAGTTTTCCATACGGTTAGAAATAAAAGTTTATAAAATTAAAATTCACCCCCCCCCTCTTGTAATTGAGGATCTACATTCATATTTAAATCCTATAATTGGTATCAACGCAGGTATCTGAAATAATTATATTCACATATAAGATTTATTTCCCATGTTTTCATTATTTTAAATATTTTCCTTGCTCAAGATTTTTTTACAAACCTTATTTTTAACAAGTTTCTGTGGAATGATATTTTCTTTTAGATAGAAGGAATGAATGTTGGTTCGATTGAGAATCTAAATCCTACCAGACCACACGTATTTGATGGTAGTGATTATGACTATTGGAGAGATCATATGAATACTTTAGTTATTAAAACTGTATTGGATAATTTTTTTATGCTTACAGAAGATTGAAAGATTCCTAACAAGGAAGTCAAAAAAATTACTAATCAATAAAAGTCAGAATATCAACTAAACTACAAGGTACACAATACTTTGTTATGTTCCATGACCTGGAATATATATAGTATGATTTCTTCTTGTAAATATTCTAGTTGTATCTAAAAGAAATTAGAGGTTACTCATTTTGGTATGTACAAATTTATAGAAACTAGAAGAGCTATGATTTGAGAAGAATATCATGAATTTCTATTTCCTTATGGAGAGCCAGTATGCAAGGTACAACAAAAGTTTATGACTACTATTAATATTCTACAATATTTGGGTGAGAAAGGTTTAAGTGATGAGGAACTTGTGGAAAATATTATAGATATCATACCCAATGAGTAAGAATATAAGATAACAGTTATTGATGAGAATAGAAAAGTATCTCAAATTACTCTTGGTGAGCTTTTTGGAACTCTTCTTCAACATGAGACAAGAATGAAAAGAGATGCTAATATGAATAAGAATAAAAATGGTAATGGAATTGTAGCCTTTACTAATACTAAATCCAAGTCTCCTGAAAGGGTTACAAAATCTAAGTCTAAGAAATTTACTGTTTTATCTAAATCTAGTGAATTCGAACATAGTGATAACAAACTAGATAATATTTCTCAAAGGATTAACAAGATAGTTAGAATGAATGTCTTTCAATATAGATATAAGAAGAAATAAATAAAATACAAGAAGGACTTGGAAGTCACTTATCATGAATGCAAAAGAGCAGAGCATATTAGGCCAGATTGTCCTATCCTTAATAAAAATGATAAAAAGGAAAATAATTATGATAGGAATAGAAAGAAGTATTACAAGGATAATGCTATGAATGTTTTGAAAGCCAATGACACCTGGAGTGCCAGTGGTGGTGACTCTTCTAATTAATTCTCAATGTTTTAATCTTTTGATCAGAATAATCTTGGTCTACTAGCCAGACTATCAATTGAAAATAATTGTCTAATGTCCAAGGTACACAATGTTGAATCTATCACAAATGTATCATTGAATGAAAATTATACTGATGATAAATACTATAATTCTTCAGATAGAGAATATTCCTCTGATGAAGATAATATATTACCTACTAATGAAGAAGTATCAAGGTTTTCTAAACTTCTTGAGAATGAAAATTCTAAACTCAAGAAAAAGATTGATAAGGAAAATTCTAGAATTTATATTTTAACTTAAGAAGTATCAGGTCATTCTAAAGATCTTGATAAGAAAATTTTTTATTTTAATATTATTTCCAAAAAGCTTGAGTAAGTTAACTCTGAGAAGGATAAACTTTCTAAGGATATTGAAAATTTAATTTCTAAGAAAAATATTTTAGATACTAACTCTACTTCTAAAACTACTTTTTTTAGGATAAAAACTTGGTAATTAAAATAAATTCATAAATATTTTCCTTGAGGAAGTGTTTTCAAACTTTACCTTTGGTAAGGAAAACTTTGACAAGATGTATCCCCATATTTAACCTCTATGGAATAGTTCTGGATTTGGTTATACTCATTATAAGACATTTTTTGGTAATAACTATTTTTTTCCTCAAAGTGTTTGTTGATGCCAAAATCCAGAGGAGGCACACATCGAGCAGACCAAATAGTACCGAATGAATCCCGGACGAAAAAAAGGAAATCACAGGGCCCGGGGGTCGGTGCGCACTTGATTGAAAAGGTGCATGCAAGAGGAATTTGGCATGAAAATCCTTGTGCACCGGCCTTCCATTACGCGCCCAAAACACCACCCTCCGCGACTGGCCGCTCTGGCCCAATTTCCGCTCCCAGGCCGATGACCGAATAGGGTTTGTGTGTATGTCCCTTTTGCGCCTATCCCTTGTTTACTTGTCCCTTGCGTGGAACTCTGAGGAATCTGGCTATAAAACAAACTGTATCCCCGCTCTTCAGGGATGGTAACGGAATATGAAGAGATACTCTATTGCGCGAAAACCATGTCTTCTACAACTGTGTGAAAAACCCTTGGCCTTCAGGTAATGGTTGTTGTGTGATAGGTTCCCCAAGGGTGCCTTCGGATGGGCCCTCAGATCTTCGTAAATTGAAAAGTTCTTTGAGCACAAGTCCCCACTGTGTTATATGCCCTTGCGTGCCACCGGTCTGACTTGAGCATAATCCATCGTCTTACGGGCAACACCTCCATCTTGCACGTCGATGGTCTGACTTGCATGTAAGCCGTCATCTTCCACGGAACACCTCCGTCTTGCGTGCCCCGAGTCCCACTTGTGTGGAAACCATCTATATTGCGCACAATCCCTTAATCTTGTGCGTAGACTTTATACTTTTCCCGACCCATTCTTTGACATATGCTCCATGTGCTACCCTCTCCTTGAGGTGTCGTGTTCGAGCCACTCTTATGTGTGACACACCTATGTCACGTTCTCTTTCACCATGTGTCCCCTCAGGTTTGCACGAAGTAATTTCAAAGTCCCTTGGATGATACTTCCCGTTGCGTTTCTTCACCTCATGATTCTTCGCATCGGCACACTAATAGTTATTGCTTCTTTGCATAGCCACGCTAACGTGGACCCCCCAATGGTTCGCTTCATAAAACCCCCTAGCCACGGTGTTTCCTGTCCCTTCTCTCCACCAATGTGTATAGAATTCCGGTAATGTAAGTCCCAGGGGTGCGGAGTGCACCCACTTCGTCCGAGATGAACGACGTTAAACTTTCAAGCACCATCACCCTCAACACATGATGTTAAATTGTGACCGTGCCCTGTGCGTCAGATGTGGGGTTCCCCCACCTTGTACATTCTGCATGTCCATTGGTCTCCACAGAAGTGAGATCATTCCTCACATGGAATGAGATCCTCTTTTTCGGAGTGGTGTTTGTCCACGATAAAAGGGAAACCACCCTGTTCTAAGCCCCATAGATTTTCATGCATGTGGTAGAATCCATGCTCCTCCACTCTTCCTAGGTGCCAAGTCTCTCTCCCACTGGGATTTTGTCACCATTCGGGCCTCCATCCAAGACTAAGTCCCAATCTCCGTCACCTCACACTTCTAACCTTGAACTAGCCCCTATTTCCTCTATGGGCTGTAGACCATGTGTAAGCCCCTACATCCTCTTTGGGCCACTAACTACGTGTAATATACACTCTACTTACCAAGGATGCACCTTTAGCGACGTGATCATCACGTCTTTACTGTCTCTTGTTTCTCACACCGAGCATGACTCACGTGGGCTTAGAGAAAGAACCGACCATTACATCCTCCTTGGGAAGCCTAGAGTGTAAGCCCCACACCCATAACCTGAACTATGATGTCTTTGATCCTTGCCAAGGCAAGGTATGTAGGAAGCCTCCACGAGGTTCATGCCCACCACCCATTGGTTGCTCTGACTCCCTTCACATTGGTTCACCAACACCTTGGGCTACCTCAAAGCGTAATCCCCAAATTCTCCCATATCCTAAACTATGTGGACTTTGATACTTGACAAGGAAAGGTACGTTTGACACCTCCATGAGGTTCAAGCCCAACACCTAGTAGTTCTGATCCCCTTCACGTCGGTTCTCCCCCATCCTGCATGACGTTAAACTGTAGACCTCAATCAACAGTAATCTGTTGTTTCCCCAGTCAGTGGTAAGCCATTATATTCACCTGAACTACGAGTTCTTTGATCCTTGCCAAGACAAGTTATGTAGGAAGCCTATCCAAGGTTCAAGCCCATCATCCATTGGTCTCGGCCATCTTTACATCATTTCCCACCCCATATTGAACTATGTCATCTTTGATCCTTGCCTCCTAGACATGGTACGTAGGAAGTATCAATGAGGTTCAACCCCATTTAGCGATAATCCATTGTGACCCCATCTGGCAGTAAGCCGTTGCGACCCCATTCAGTGGTAATCCATTGTGACCCCATCCGGTGGTAAGTCGTTGTGACCCCATCCAGTGGTAAGCCGTTGAAACCCCCAATCGGTGGTAATCCATCATCAGATGAACTACATGGACTTTGATTCCCTACCACAGGGATACGTAGGAAGCCTCTTTGAGAATCAAGCCCAACATCACCTTCATGCTTGAGACGGCCCCATATTATTGTCCATCCACTTCATTGAACCTTCCATCATCCATATTGATTCTTACCCAGGACACCACATCCCATTGGGATCATGTCTCCCCATTACCCATTCCATTTAACAACAATTAGGAATCCAACCACATGTTGGCCCCAACATCAGTGTTCCCTCCATAGTTTACACCCATCTGATCCACTCTAGTCAGTGTTCTGATCAGTCTGATCTATCTCTGCAAGATATTAAACTTACAGCATACCCTGTGTTAAACATGGGAAGCTGAGGAAAACCTCAGATACATGACCATGGAATATGATTCCTCGCATTTGATGTGGGATGCCTCAGGATTCCACACCCTCAAGAATCCCTATAATATGGGGAAGAAACCTAAACGCGCTAATGTCCCAGCATCCAGACATGCCAGGGATGTCCAACGTGACTACTCCCCTGACCAAAGGTTTTTGCCCTAACTGGACCATTTGGAGTGTCCCGACAAAATCAGTGTAATTAACTAGTGTCCATGAAGATATGGCACTATGAATAGTTTCATGAACAATGTCTTAAATCTATAAAGGAGGCCTGAACTAGGTGAAAAGTTCCAAGGAGGAATCCACGAAAAGAATAATTGACATCTCATTATCCCATTTTGATCAAGGAGAAAACGTCCCTAAATAATGAATGGATGCTTCCCGCCTTTGGAAAGTAGAAATGTGGGGAAACAGCTATGCGTCCTCCACAGACGGATACACACGCCCTAGAGAAAGCATCATAAATAGAAAGGGTGAACCTGACGTGAAGGTCTTATCCTCAATATGGAGATTAGTAAAGTTTGAGACATCAATGGATTAGCATGTCACTGGATCCAGTTATCCAGCGCTAGGTCCCACCAAGAAAATAGTGGGGCTAGCCTGAAACTCACCATAAGTTGGGGCAGTAGAATGTTAGACGTCCCGGTCTACAACGTTGTCATCATAGATCCATCTTACCAGCCATGGAAGACGGAATGGCACTGGGGAAGTGGTCGTCGATTTCCTTTTTCTTTTAGCACTGATGAGTTAATATCCCTATTTTCCATAATCAAGTTGTGGCACCCAGAATGCGATCACCGTATGGCCACCAATCTAGGGGTAGGGGCAGTGCCAACACGACAGTCTTGCGCGGCTCCACCTCTTCCATAACGACCTCTACACCCACTTCATTGGGGATACCACGCCCCATCTCCCCGTCCGAGGTCATCCAACGAATGGTGATAAATGACCTCATACGCCACTACGAGGACGAAAGTATTATCCCGACTTGGGATATGGCCTGACTAGATTTGGAGGCGTCTGCACCTCATCATCAATGCCACCCCCAAGGGCCGTGCAGGGAGCTGCTACTCCCCAAGCCAACATATAACTGTTTCAGAAGCCTGTCCTCAGAACACCTCGATGACTCCATGCCCTATGCCAACGAGGTAAGGGATGTCTAGGCCAGCCTGTTCAGAGTCACATTCCAGGGAATCCCAACAAGGGATCCCACTAGACCACGTCAGTGCCACCACCCAGTCTTTCTGGCTGAGGTGTAAGTAAGCCATGTACCTACGCCACTGGCTCCAGTCCGTCTAACCCGACGCCAGCATCGGGAAAAAGCTGAAGAGGACGCCCGCCAAGGGGTGTCAACGTCAGCAGCTATTGTAGCCTGAGCCACCGCATACGCATAACAGAAACTCCCTATGTTTTTTGAACATGTAAATTCATATTCCTGACCTAGATCAAGACCCCAACCGCCCCACGGGCAGGTTGGGTCAACTCTCTTGGTCGCTGGCATAGGCAATGGCCGCCGTGGACTAACCCGCAGTGATGCCACCCAATACAGAGGTCCTCCCTATACCGCTACCATGGAGAACGCATGCCTTACCCACTTCTAGGCTAGGCATGGAGGTCTGCCTTGTGCCACCTTCAGTCCAAATGAGGTTCCTCCCCACGATAGTGATGCTCATCACAAAAGTCTCTCTCGGGCCCACTACACCAGATATGGGGTCATTCCTCCCACCACAGACTGTTGGTATGGGGATGTCACACACCAGGTCACTCTTCAAAGTGGGGACCCTCCCCATGTCCTCGTAGAAACTGGTGAAGGTCCTCCTCGCCTCAGCAACCATAGGGGTGAAGGCCAGCCTCGCATCACCAGCACCCAACACAGATGTCCTACCCATGTTCAGCTAGACCAGTATGAGTACTCTCCTCATACTGATGTCACCAGGGGGAAGAGGCTTGGAGGTCCTCCCCATGCTCCTAACAGATCTAGTGGAGGTCTTACCTGCTCCAACACTACCCACAGACGTCATCCACGTGTTCCCTTTGATATATGTTCCGGTGCTCATCGCACCCCGGCTTACTCGGGCATAGACCCTCTCTGCCCCTGCACTAGTACGCCCGAAGTACCTCCTCATGCCAGAAATCTACCTTGTCTCGAGGAGCCATCCAAGGGTAGGAAGGTGGGTCGTCGCTTCCCTAAGATGGATTTGGGGTATGTCCGAATAGAGATCAAACCAGTATGCTTCTCAGACTCTAAAGCAGAGTAAGAATCAGCACAGGAACCCTCCCCTCGCTCATCCGAGTCAAGGGCTAGGGCAAGAATGAGGTGCATCAGCCTAGTACTCCCAGAAAGAGAGTTCCATTGGATTCCAACCTCCCTCTGCAGATACATCCAGGAAGATGAAAATTTGGCAACCCTACAGGTTACGGTCATGAAATAACCACCATCGTCACCACAAGAACTCTCTACCTCAACTAGAGATCATAGAGGGATATTCTGGGGACCAATTGTGAGTGAGAAGCAATGTGACCTATTGCTAGTATCCCTATCCCCTGCACAGGGAACCGTGGCTATCAGATCGTCTTATCGTGACATAGCATCCAGGTAACTACACTCTTCAAAGGATAGCATAAGATTCAGTGTCCAATTAGCCTACTCGCCGTATTCCCCACCGGCCAGCCTACCATCCCAGTGGTCCATCTCAATACCATTTTCAGTTCCTCAGCCACCCCCATTTGATGAATGGGTCAATCAAGGGCCAGACCTTGAATCTGAGCTGACGAGCCTATGGAATATTCTCATAGCTGACCACTTCCCCGAGATGTTTTGGCCCATGGCAGTGCCAAATTTTTGCGCGCCGGAATCCCTCACCTCAGAGGAAGTTGAGTGTTTCCGTCAAACCCTCTAGGCTACACACTTCTGCCTTCATCATTAGTGAGTGGTTTATCCCATGAGCCAAGTGCATTTTGAAGACATTGGTGAGCAATGTCATCTAGTTGATCTGGTTGCACTCAATGTGGCCCAGTGATCTAAGTCACCAGGTCTTCGTAAGGCCCTCCAACAGTAATTCATTCAGAGTTTCAAGGTACTCCACAAGATTATCAAGGAAGCTTCCCCCCATGTTCAAATTTGTGGATGGGGGAAGTATTTTTCCCTCCTCATCAGTCCTATCTGACGGTATCCTGACTCGCTAGGAAATATTGAGGACATGCCCCCAGGAAGGGTCACAGTCAATATGGCTGACATATTGGATGATGAGAATGAGCTGGAGCTTCTTGATGGGGACTTAACCCTTGAGGGCATGCCACCACTACTGGATATATCGGGAAGAGTTACTCGTTAGTAGAGGAATATGTTGGGGCTCCCAGCGCCCACTGAGGCATTGGTCCTTAGCCGAAATCACAGCAAGGGTAAAGAGAACCTCGGAGTTTCCAAACACTCCAACCCATCCGCCTCAGTGCAGAATATAGAGAATGACCCAAAGAAGGCCGCATTGCACCAAAAACTTGCTGAACAGAAGAAGTTGGTCGATGACCTCCTCGCTAAATGCGTTGCATTGCGATAGCAAGACTATGACAATCCTAGGCTGGGGTAGTAGGGGCAGGAACAACTTCCCCTCAATAAGCTACCTCTAGGTGACCCTGGCCATCCTGCCCTAGTAGATAGACTTGAGGACAGAACTTACAAAAAGGGGGCTCGGTATGTCTATTCAAACCAACCAGAATGGCACGGTAATCCAAGTAACCCAACTCGGGTTCCCCCAGCTACCCCGCAGGTCACCCCACCAGCTAATCCATGAGCCGCTGAGCCACTTTATCATGTTGTAGAACCTGCCAATACACTCATGGTTATGGATCTACATTAAAACAAGGACCCCTGCCCAGATGATCCTATGGTGGCACTCATTGCCCTCCTTGAGGCATTGGAGACACAACAGGTGGAACTCCCACCTGATGGCAAGCCATATCCAGCGTGGGTGGATGATATTTTGGCACCTCCATGTTTTGGGAATCCCACCTTTTCCCCCTTCAATGGGAAAAGGGACCCACCAAAGCATCTGACTCACTTCACCTCAAGGTGTGGGCCCATGTTGGGGACTCTAACACAGTAGGAGGCCGCCAAGATCTGGTGTTTTGTGCATACATTGGAGGGGACTTCGTTTGTCTCGTACAACCATCTCCCCATCAGATTAGTAACCATCTATGAGGAAATCCACAGACAGTTCCTCTATTAGTTCAGCTCCACCACATGGAAAACGAGCATCGCAAACCTCATCAAGTGAAAATAGAGGCCTGATGAGTGTGTCGTGGACTTTATCGCTCAGTGGAAAGGGATTACATAGTCCCTTGATATGCCACTAACTCAGGAGAAATAACTGAAGATGTGAATAGGGAATGTCAAGACGGAAATGGTTCCCTCTCTGATCACCCAGAACTACATTGTAGGATTTCGAGACTTCTCTGATAAGTCCCAATGCCTGGAAGAAGCTCTGCAATAGGCCAGCCAGGCACATCTGTTTCCCCCTGTAATTCCCTCAAGGAGGGATGCCACAGTCGAGCCCACCGTGGTGGCCCAAATAGCAGCCCCCAGACAGCTAGAATTATTACCAGTGGAGCTTCCTCTGTAACTTCACAGAGGCCCACCACCAGAAGCGCAACCTCCAGCCCCGCAACGTCCGCCTTAGAACCAATATTGCCCCCACGTAATGCAACACCATCGCCTAGGTGGGAGAATCAGGCTCCACCTCCTCGACAGGATCCTCCAGCTCCTTGTTAGGGCCAAGCTCCAAGGCCCCCCTTTCCAGACAGAAGAAACAGGACTTACTCATTCATTGAGAATCAAGTTCCTGGCAATTTCCGAAGTGCTTTGGAATAGTAGATTGTACGTTTACCTAAGTGCAGAAGGCCAGAAGAGGCGAACCTCACTGACCACCCAAACTACTGCCCTTATCACCAGATCCTGGGGAACACTCTCAAGCAATGCTATGTGTTCAAAGACTGGATTCAAGACCAGATCGATAACAACATAGTCAGGTTGGTCACAACCCCAGCACAAGTGGCATGTGTCGTCATAAGGCCAAACAACAGCAGTGATAGCGAGGGTGAGTGGCAGCAGGTTTCTAACCGCGGGTCCAAGAAGTATGATGACTGGATGGCTTGAAAAAAGGTTGCATGTGCCCATGGTATCATCCATGCATGCCGGAATTGGCCTGAGACTTTAGAAACAATGGCCACCACCTCGACATCGTCCTCTAAACTAGCCTCTTCCTAGAAGAGAAAACACTGGCGGTTCAAAGGAAAGAAACGCGTCCCGCCAATGTCATCGTCACCCCGTACTCTCGGAGAATTCATGCCCTCAGAGATGGGGATTCCTCCTAGAATCAAACCATATGTGGATGGATCTTCGAGTGACAGTCAGGGGTATGCTTCGGTTAACACCATTGAGCTGGTAAACACCTATATGACTCCCGGTGGCGGGGAGCACCAGACGAATCTCTCCAACATTCCCAGCTAACGCCAACGTCGGTGGAGCCACGACCATATGGGCCATTGAGGCACATTAGTTTGAACTTCCATCTAGGTCGTTTATTCCACTGAGACTAGACAGTATGCTTAGCGCATAGCTCAGAATATGCAGCCTCCTCATCTGGTGTCATCAGGCCCGCCTTCACCATCATTTGTGCTACTGGACTGAGCAGAGCCACCTAGGCCTCACTGTGATCATCCATGCTCCACCCCGGACTGATTCAAGTTAGCCAGCCCCAATATTGAAGGTACGCAACATTCTTCGAATAGTGAACGGTGGGACATTCCCATCACCAGTCAGCTACCGGTCCAGCCAGCAGATGCCACCGTACCTCCTACAAGTAAAAGTTCACACCTGGTGCAGAAGTACGATGTTATTAAGAATCTTTCCAGCATCCCAACAAGGATTTCCATCCTCAAGGCCCTTATCCTATCAGCAGATATGCGTAAGCCCCTTGTTGAGGCTTTAAGAAGCCCCCTCTAGTTTGAGATGAGGGTAGCAGCTGCAGAGGCCTTTCATGTGGAAGCAATAGAGAATGCTGAATGCCAGGACATTATCTCATTCTCTAGAGAAGATGAAGGCTCTCCCATACAGGGGCACATTCTCCCTCTATACATCAGTGGCCAATTCAATGGTGTGGACGTTCTCCACTATCCTGTTAACACCAGATCCAGGATTAAACTTATCCCAACACAGACACTATGGAAGCTAGGGTTATTCGAAGATGACTTGACTCCCTCCGGCCTGAAAATCCAGAGATACGATAGGATAGAGAAGACCTCAGTTGACAAGATCTGTTTGAAGACCCATTTTGGTGGCCTAGTTTCTAGTACTGAGTTTTGTTTTGTCTCCCAAGACACCGCGTACAATGCATTGATGGGCAGACCATGGCTCCACCTGCACGTGGCGGTTCCCTCATCGTATCACCAGTGCCTCAAGTACTCCCTCAATGGTCGATTGGGCATGCTCCAAGGTGATGCGTCTCCTTTTTCCTCTTGTGAATCCTGCTACCTGGATGCTGACAATTACAAGAGAAAGGACAAGTAGATCCAGGCCAATGAGTTTGAGCATGCCGCGGTTGCAACCGACCCCTAGGAAGGTCTGGATGACGCCTACGTCTTCCTAATCCATTGATTGGAGGCCACACCCATGATATGGGGCAATGTTTTGTTGTATCTAGAATAAAGGGAAAGAATATTATCAGGTCTAAGTGACATCGGGATATCACTTCATATTCTTATACGAATCAAGCCTCAGTGACCCCTCAACCCCTACTCCCATAAGGTATTGAGATGTCCACCCCATGACAACGACAATACATCATACTTGCCTATTTCACCAGGATGGAATCAACTAGCTCAAGCCGACGCACCACTATCGCTTTGATATCATCAAGAGTGGCCCCTTGGACCGAAGACTAGATGGGATCGGCTCAACAGCCTTCATTTCTATGGTTTCAGAAGCACAGGAATCTCCCAATGCAGTGACCACTACCGCTCAGCCTGGTACCAACCTCTCCTCGGGGTAGGTTAATTCAGAGAAACATCCTCCCACTAGGGATCCCTCCTCTATAAGCAAAGAATAATATTTAGAGGATTCCCCCCCCCACCTTTGAGGAAGGTTTCTCTGCCATGGTCAATGAACTACTACAGGTGAACCTCAGTAGCGAGGAAGACCCGAGACCCACATTGATTAGTGATTCCATGTCCCTTGAGGAGCAGTAGTGGTACATAGACTTCCTGAAACAAAATTGTGATGTATTCTAATAGATCTATGACTAGATTCCTAGACTAGATCCTCAGGTAGTCATCCACCACCTCGGTCTCCCTTCAAATCATCGCAGGTTCAAGTAGTCTCCCAGAAATATGCACCCTTCTCACGGTGCCATGGTAGAGGCAGAAGTTGATAAGATCATCAGAGCTAATTTTGTCAAGGAGGTACAGTACCCCAAATGTCTAGCCAACATTGTGCCAGTCAGGAAGAAGAATGGAAAAATCAGAGTATGCATTGACTTCTATGATCTCAACCATCAATTTCTAAAGGATGGTTTTCCCCTTCCCGTGATGGAATTGATTATTTATTTTACAGCTAGGTTCCAAGACCTCTCATTCATGGATTGTTACTCCGGATACAACCAGATTCAAATTTCCCTTGAGGACGAGAATTCCATAGCCTTCAGGGCGCCACAAGGTATGTTTTGTTACCAGTTCATTCCCTTCATCTTAAAGAATGTAGGTGAAACCTATCAGCGGGCCATGCATCGCATGTTCAAGCCAGTCCTTTGAAAATTTATGGAATGTTATGTGGAAGGTCTAGTGGTAAAATATCACCAGTTCTAGGACCATCTCATGGACCTTGATAAAGTGTTCAGCTTCCTCTGTTCCCGCCACCTAAAGATGAACCCATTGAAATGTGCCTTCGGGGTCACCACTGGGAAGTTCCTCAGCTTTTTTTTCAGATTGTGGGATATCAAGATCGACCCAGAGAAGATCAAGACCATCATCCAGATGCCTCCCCTGACCAATATCCAGGAGATTCGAGGTTTTCAAGGCCACTTAGCCTATATATTCCTATTCATTGCGAATCTTGCTGGCAAGTGTAATCCCTTTTCTCGACTCATGAAGAAAGGCACCACCTATGAGTGAGACAAAGGGTGTCAGACCGTGTTCAATGAAATCAAACAGTATCTGCTCTAACCTCCGGTCTTGATGCCACCTGTCTCTGGAAAACTGTTGATCCTATATGTGACTACCCTGTAACAATCTCTTGGTGCCCTTTTCACCTAGAAGAACAATGAAGGGACGGAGAACAACGTTTACTACCTCAGCTCCATGATCCTCGATATGGAGACCATATACTCCCCCATCCAAAAGATTTGCCTCACACTGGTATTCACAGTGTAGAAATTGTGGCATTACATGTAGCACCATGAAGTGTAGCCGGTGTCTCAGGTAGAACCGCTAAAGTACATTCTGAACTTCCCGATGTTGATAGGCCATCTAGAAAGGTGGGTAGTGATTCTTAAGTAGTTTTACATCAGGTTCGTCCCTCAGAAATCTATTAAGGGGAAAGCATTGGCAGACTTCCTTGCTGTGCATCTGGCTCCGGCTGACCAATCCTTGGATATCGATTTTTCTGATGAGGCGATCCTCTCAGTAGATCATGTAATCTCATGATGGCAGATGTATTTTGATGGTTCTTCCCCAAGCCCCACTAGCATGAGGCTCGATGATCCCAGTCTCAACAGGGTAGTCTTGGGTATTGTCATTATTACCCCGACACAAGCCATTCTTCCATACTCATTCCTGTTATCAGAAGGATGCACCAATAATAAGGTAGAGTATAAGGCTCTTATCACTAGCCTCGAGCGGGCCCTCGAGATCAATGTGCCCCATTTTCATGTGAAAGGGGATTCTGAACTAGTCTTCAAGTAGGTAAACAGTGACTACATCATCAGAATGAGAGATCTCTTACCATTGTTGGATCACACTCTCCAGCTAATGGCCTAGTTCCCATCTCGGCCAGAAGTCACTCATGTCCTTCAATCTTAGAATGGTCAAGCTAACACCCTGGCCAGCCTGGATGTATCACTTCAGAACCTGATCAGGATGATCTAATTAACCACGTGGCACATTGGAGAATCATTTCCCATGTCTCCTCAGATGATGACGACATCCTACAAGTGATTCATCTTACCGTTGATGCCTCCACGTCAGGACCTTGAGGTCCCTCAGATGTTGTGGTTGAAGTGACTCCCAACTAGAGATCTCCCTTTGTTGAGTATCTCCAAAATGGTTACCTCCCGACTTACTAGGATGAGTGTGAGTAAATTTGACACCGCGCATTGCAGTTCACCCTCCAGGAAGGCCCTGTACATGAGAGGATCCTCTACAAGTGTGGATTTTATGGGTTTCTTCTCTATTACATTCATGCAGTCAAGATTTCTTAGGTCATGTAGGAGGTTCATGTCAGTTCCTGCGGCACCCACCAGATTGGGCCAAAGTTGTCCCATCATATTCGGAGACAGGAGTACTTCTGGCCCTCCATGATCCACGATTACTTTGAGTTCTCCAAAATATTCCATGCGTTCCAAATTCATGCTAACTTTATGCATCAGCCTCCAGATCCTCTCTAATATACCAATTACTCTTGGCCATTTGTGGTGTGTGGAATTGATGTCATGGGACCATATCCACCGACGACAGCTCGTCGGTGCCGGTTCATCCTGACGGCTACAGATTTCTTCTCAAAGTGGGTGGAGGCAGTCCCAGTCAAGGAGGTCAAGGCCCATTCTATCATTGACTTTGTGAGCTCCAATATCATCTACCAATTTGGAGTCCCTCACGCCATCCTTACCGATAATAGAACCAACTTATGAGTGGATGAGCTGAATAAATTGTACACCAAATACAACATCTGTTCTAACTATACCTCTCATTACCACGCACTAGAAAATGGGAAGATCAAGGTGTTCAAAAATACCCTCTCTTACATTTTTCAGAGAATGGTTGGTTAGAACAAGAAGAGTTGGCTGGACGAGCACCCCAACGCCCTCTGGGCTTATAGGACAATGACTCGTAATTCCACCCAGGTGACCACATATTCCCTGGTATATGAAATAGAAGCCTTCATGCCTATCTAGATTTAGTTGCCTTCATTATGCATAGTGGTCTATGACCAGTAGGCCCCAGATAAAGTAGCTGAAATTCTCCTGGCCGAGTTGGATTCACTTGATGAAAATAGGCTTCGTTCCCTGCACAACCTAGAAAGGCATCAGAATAAGATAGCTAGAGCGTTCAACAAAAAGGTTCTCATCTTCTCTTTCCTACAAGGTGATTTGCTTTTGGACCTCAGGACCCCAATGATACCCAGAAGGAAACCACCCAAGTTGGTGGCCAAATGGGAAGGACCTTTCATTGTTCACAAGGTTTACCCCCATGGTGCATAATCACTGGTGACCATGGATGGTGAGCGTATAACTCCTCCCACCAATTCCATGTTCCTTAAATAATACTTTTCTTAAGTTGTAGGGTCCCACATGACCATAAACTATATGGTCCTGCATGACCTTAAACTGGATGGTCTCGCACGACCCAAAACTGCATAACGGTCCTACATGACCCTAAACTGCCTAGTCTTGCATGACCTTAAAATGCCGGGTCCTACATGACCCTAAACTGCTGCATCCTACAATACCCTAAACTGTGCATCATCTAGCATGATGTTAAACAACATCTCAAGAACTACGTAAGGCTTGATTCCCATCCATATTGGATATGTATAAATGCTCAGATGCTTGGACCTGAGTCCATCCCCCAGACTCTTCTCTTCAAAAATTCCCCCTAGGTATAGTTCTCTCGGAGTGTCCTTGCATGGTATAATGTAGAATTCTTTAGCCCCACTCATGTCAGGATTACAGAGGTCTCACCATGTGCCCCTTCCCCATTATTCTATCCCCCCATGTCCTCATCACATGATGTTAAACTGCATGGCCTTCAAGAAATATTTATGTCTTGATTCCCATCCTCATGGGATACATAGGAACGCCTGCAAATTTCGCTTGTTGGCCCAGACCAAACTCAGGAATCTCCCCTTGGGTCAAGACCTATGGTCTGGAGTAGGCTTTTTCCCCAATTCATGTCGAGCTCATCTCGATCTTGCCATATGTCCTACTCCCTTGAGATTTACATCGCTTTCACTGCCCTGCTTGACATTAAGATTCATGGGCAAAGCTATGCTTCACCCACCCCATTGATTGGGACTATATCATCTTTCACATCCAGAAGGTCCCCCGAATAGCATGGATTCTTGCCCCAAGGTCTCTCCTACCACTTAGGGCCAATGCCCTCGAGGATGTTGAGCAACAAATTGATACAAGCCCCGCGTTGCAAATATGGTCAGTAGTCGATGATCATTTGTTGTTCCCATTCCATGTTACTATAAGAAAGTTGTGTTTCGGACATGGTGAACAGCTATCCTTTGTCCTTAGAGCCACCTGAGATGTCCCAAACATTGAGTGTAGTGGTTCATTCTTCCCCATTGTATCTTCAAAAGATAAACTCCCTTCGGGCGATGCTAGCTATCAAATCCTTATATGATAGGGAAAGCCGAATCTGGATCCTTGTTTCCCACACAAAGCACTGCTCACGTGGGCTTATGAGCTGTGATGAGGAGATAACCACAGGAGAGGACATATGGCTACAGTTTTCCAGGATGCCCAGCCTCATGTCCTTCGACCCCTTTGGGCCCCTCTCCCAAGTTCTCATTCCGGATTGTGTGGTGTGGTGCAAACTCATGTCCTCATTCACTTCGGGCTATTTTTCTATGACACAGATATCCCCTCCAGATATCCCTTCCTTCATTTATCATTTCTTCTGCAAGCACATGACCTACCATGCTTGGCATAACCCATCATTTGAGTTTTTGTTACCCTCTATACGCAGAAGGTCCCTCGAACGGCATGGATGCTCGGCCCAAGGGCTCTCCTAACATTACGGGATAATTTCCTCGAGGATTGCGAGCGAAAAAATTATACAAGTACCATGTTGTGAATATGTTAAATTGTCGACACTCGGTTGTTTTCCCCAAATTCTGGTCACACAATGGTTGATACTATGTTGCAAACCTGGTCAATAGTGGTCCTTTATCATCATCTCTATTTTTTGGTCTCCCATAGGCACGATGATTCACCCTCTCTGTACTATGCATATGACATTAAACTAGGCATATATGGTCTGAGATCTATGACCCTAAACTAAGATCACCTTTATCCTCACTACAAGACGATAAACTGAAAACTGGCTGGGAATTTTCGCCTAAGGTCCATCCTCAAGCCCCTCAGCCTTTTCAGGCCCCTGTCCCAAGTTCTCACTTAGGGTTGTACAGTGTGGTGTGGGATTATATCCTCATTCATGTTGGGTTTCTCTCTGTGTCATACACATCCCTTGTTGAGATACCTTTCCCCTACCCTTATCCTCACTACAAGACATTAAACTGCAATATGGCCATGACATTTTATCTGTGGTCCAACCTCAGGCCCCAACCCAAGTCTTCACTCAGGATTGTATGGTGTGGTGTGGGATTATGTCCTCATTCATGATGGGTTACTTTTCGCATCTTACACATCCTTTGTGTGGGGTATCTTACCCATTTGCGTCCTTACTGCATGACGGTAAAATGCACATTACCCTCTTCTAGAACTACATATGGCTTGATTCCCATCCTCATGGGATATGTAGGACCGCTTGAACGTCTAGTATTTGGGTCTAGCTTCATCTCTAAGAAGTTTCCCCTTCACCTTGGCCCCTTTGCCTACAATTTCCCAGGGAGGGGTATATAGAGTGGTGTGGGATTATTCCCTTATTCACATCGGGTTTGTAACAACCACACCATGTACCTCCTTCTCCTGAGGGTTCTATATCCCCTTGTTCTATACTCATCTTCTCAAATCAACCACTCTCAATTTGATCTCCTCGTCCCTCTTCGGTGATTCACCAATGTGCCCAGGAGTACTCTGGTTCAGCGGCTGGAGTATCATATTTTACCTGGACATGTTCCCACCCACCTTCCAGGATTCGTGTTCCCCTTCATTTGGGAATCCATAATCATTCACACCTGAAGGGACCCCCAAATGGCATGGATTCTAGGCCTAAGGTCTCTCCTACCAATACAGGAAAACATCCTCGAGGGTTTCTAGCAACAAATCGATATGAGTCCCACATTGTGAATATGTTCAGCGGCCGACGCTAATTTTTTTCCCCATTTCATGCTAACGTGATATGAATGTTGTGTTTTGAACACGGTCAACAATTATCCTCCATTGTCACTCCATCCCGTTCAAGCCTTGAATGTTGGTTACATGATTCACATTATTTTCCACCCCATCATGTCCAAATGGAATTTTGACACTCCTGACACTATCCCTCAGTGCGAATTTGAGCGTTAGGAGGACAAAATCCATGGTAACGGCATCACTCAGGGCTCCACATTGATTTCCCTTGGTCGTGTGTTCCAGGTATTGCAAAATCATCTTCCTCTCTTGTTTCTTGTACCGAGTTTGACTCATGTGGGATTAGGTATCAGGTTGAGGTCCACACTTGGAAGGATTTTTCTCCTCTAGGGTCTAAGCTCTAACACCATAAACTAAAATCTCTCTTAGAAATACATACTACTTTATTACAATTCCCATGGGATATGTAGGAATGCCTGGACATCTTGTATTTGGGCCCATCTTATGTTCCACTAACTTATCTCTTTTGTTCTACCTTCGGGGCTTTCGCTCCTATAGGACTGTGTGGCATGGTGCGGGATTATGTCCTCATTCACATCGGTTTTGCATTATCCACACCACATTTTCCCCTTTCTAGGATTTATCCCCCTACTTATTATCCCACAAGACACTAAACTGTATGTTTTCCCGCACGACGTTAAAAGGAACCTTCAAGAACTACGTGTGTCTTGATTCCCATTCTCATGGGAAATGTAGGAACACTCGGACACCTCGTCTATAGGTCCATCTCAATAGGGAGCTAGTTTCTCTTTCCCCCCTTTTCCACTAACTTTTTCCCAGCTCTTCGACCCAAGTTTTCCTCCTTAGAACTGAAAACAATATGGTGTGGACCTTGTCCTCATTCACGGTGGGTATGCTTTATCACGTCATGAAAATCCCCTCTGGAACCTCATATCTCTTGTATATGTCTGAGCCATATGACTTTAAACTATGATTCTTAGTCCCACATGACATTAAACTAGTTCGTATATCCTATAAGACATTGAAAGTGCATGGTTGGTCCCATCACATGACCCTAAACTGTGACATTATCATCCTGGCCGCACGATGAAAAACAACACTGCATTGTGATGTCCTCACCCAAGGGGATGTCATGTTTGGTATCGATTACACACCACACAATTTTTCAATGCCTACATATGGATTGATTCTTATGTAAATACCTGGACCTTCCATCCTAGGTCTATCTCTTCACAAAAAAACATTCATCCTAAAGAACAAACAAGATCTATCAAATATTTTTCCTTTAGGTGCAAGGGCCAGACCCACACAACTGCTCTCAAAACTACGTGCGGCTTGATACTCATCCTCATGGGGTACGGAAGAACGTCTGTGCACCTTGTCTCGGGCTCAGTCTAACTTTATTTTTTGGTCCCTCAACTTGAAACTTCCCCCAAGAAGTGCACGGTGATCCGGACCAGGTCCTCATTTACGTCGGGTCTTGTAATTACATCGTTGTGTGTCTCTCATCTCCTACCATATGTGGTCCTAGCTCTAAGACCATAAAACTAAGATATCATCCAAAACTATGTTTTGGTTAATTCCCATCCTCATGGGATACGTAGGAATGCCCAGGCATTTTTGTCTCTGGGCCCAGCCCCAGGAATCTACAAATCATGTCCCTCCTTTTTCAGCCCCTTGGCCTAAACTAATTTGGGAATGTGTGGTGTGATGATTACCTCTTAGGTTCTCATTCATGTTGGGTTTTTCAATTTCTGCACCATGTGCTTCCTATATCTTTTCACAGTGTGGTCCGAGTTTTATGACCCAAAACTAAGATCTCCCTATGAGAACCAGGCATCACGTTTGGATATTTTTCCACCTTGCGCATAGAACATTAAATCAAGCCCCCTTAATGGTCTAACCTAGGACCTCAAGATGAAATTGTGCAATCCCATGACCCTTGTCCTTGAGAAAGGACTCGACTCCCTCTTTCTAATATGTCTTATAGTTGTATTTAGATGTGTTTCGACAAAGAGCCTGATGTATGGAATTTTCACTGGGACATTCCCCTATTTCCTTCTCCAAGCTTCGTGAGCTCATCATTTGGATCCTCATCCCCTTACATGACTGAAAGTACCCCCTCTACGGCCTGGTATCATGCCACACTAGCTTACCTATCGCCCTGGGACAACATCCTTGAAGACCTAAAATGGCATTGGTGATAGGTCTTGTGTTTCAAACACAGTCAACAGTCGAACCTCATTTGTATTTCCCCATTCCAGGATAACGCGATATGGATACTCTGTTTCGAACATGGTCAATAGCTAACCCCTATAATCATGCCACCATCATTGTGGTACAGATCTCGAGAATCGTGATTTACACATTTCCACTTCCTTTTGTTCAAGTGGAATTCCAACATACTCGTCTTTACTCTTCATCACATCTAGATGCATTATATAGGAAGGTCAACATCTGTGGGACATCATTCACCTAATGCCCCATTATAATTAAAGTGTGCCTCCCTATTCTAGGAAAGTCTCATCCATACTTCTTGTTTCCCACATCGAGCACGAATCATGTGGGATTAGGAGTTCTAGTTGGGCTTGTATTGGTGCATCCATGCCACACGTACCTTTCCTCGTCCCTCATGACATTAAACTGTGCTCTCAGAACTATGTATGGCTTGATTCCCATCCTCATTGGGTACGTATGAGTCCCTGACTACTTTGCTTTGGTCCTAGCCTAATTTTCACTTTTGGTCCCTTGACCTGAAGAGTTTCCTCCAGGGATACGTGGTTTGATCTAAACTTCAAGTCCCCATTCACTTCTGGTTTATAGCTATCGCACCACATACTCCCTACTTGGGATCTTCCCTTTCACTCCACATCCTATCGTATGACGTCAAACTACATGAGTCCATATGTCCTCAACCCATGACACTAAACTATGGTTCTACCCTAAACAAGTTTAGGATGCCCTATGTTAATCATGGGATGTTTCAGTTTCCTCTCCAGAGAGGATTATCCCTTCCAGTGTTGGTCTCTAACCACACTGTGCCTCAAGAACTATGCTTGGCTTGATTCCCATTCTCATGGGATAAGTAGGAACCCCTAGACATCCTGTCTCCGGTTCCATCCCCAGGAATCATAAATTTCGTTCCCCCCTCTTTTTTTAGTCCCTTGACCTGAGCTCTTTTGGGGAACTAGGAAATTGCAGCTCTACCCTGAACAAGTTCGGGTACCCAACAATAACGTTGGGAGGTGATAGTTTCCTCATCGGAGAGGTCCTGTTTAGAATAATTTTTTGTCCCCAATCAGACCGATGTACCCACGTAAGGCATTTCCACCACAGTGGTGTAATTTAAATAGTGTTGGGCTCTTGTCGAACAACCCATCACTCCACTCTCCATGCTTTGTGTACCCTTTATTTGGATCCTCATGCTATTCCACGTCTAGAGGAACCCCCTAAAAGTATGGATGCATGGCCTATGGCTCACCTACTATCTTGGGATAACATTATGGAAGATTAATGGATGACATTTTGAGTCAGGCCCCGTGTTTTGAACATGGTCGGCAGTCGGCCCTCATTTGTTATCCCCATTTCAGGCTAACATAATAAGGATACTATGTTTTGAATGTGGTGAATAGGAATTCTTAATTTTCATGCCATCACTATAGTGTTCCGAATCATGGGTATTGTGATTCACACCTTCCATCCCCCCTGTTTGGATTTATCCCATTTCCCATGGCGTTACTCCCTTCGTGCACAGGAGCACATCAGGAAAACTGTAATTCGACTGTTCTAAGAGCTTCATTCTCCAGTCAGGTCTCTCTCTTCTCTTTCTAGGAATCCGATTTGGTTGTTCAAACCTCAAGTACCCGAATCTTGGTTGAAACTCCTACATTCAAATGAATTAATAGTGTGATCATCCCTTATTTCTTATACCGGGTACGACCCACGAGAGCTTAGGAATGGATTTCTATTTGTTTCAAAATTTTGGTCGAATGAATTAAACCAAACGAATTAGTAAATAAATCTATCCATACATGTAGTTCAAAACAAGGGACATTAATGAGAAGTTTGTTTATGAGTTCGACCAAAATAGGACCCTTAGGGATCAACATCTTAGATAAATAGCTTTAGAGCTGCTACCTTTTGGATTATGGCCTCCAGGATTGCCTCCCGCCCCCTAAGAACCTTCTCTTCATAAGTGGATGCAAGGCGCAGTTCCCTGAATCTAACATGTGCTTGCGCCTATCCAGTTTGGAGTGCTGTCATTTGGTGACCCGCTTCCACTAGAAGCTCTTGGGCATCCGCCAGCTGGTCCCTCAATTGCTCGACAAGCTCAGAGTAGTTTGCAATGCATACCTCCTTGTCCTTAATCTATTCTTCGAGGCACTAGACTTCTTGTTGTGATTTCAGGAACGATTGGGTACTCCCCGACTCTTCCTGACACTGAGAAATGTCGGAGCATTGGCGGATCTCACGCAGCTTCTCGGCCATGTAGTCGCGAACAGTCAAATGAAGGCATTGAGAATCCACCCCTCCATCATAGAGAAAGCGCAACCAGGTATGGAGCGATTCCATCTATTTTATCCATTCCTTCTGAGGCTGACCGAGAAATCACTTTATACTCTTACACCATTTTCAACGGATCATACAGCTTTCATTGGCCACCTCCGAATCTAAATCATCTTTCTCCTCATGATCCATAGGCTAAAAGTCGGGGAAAGTAGTGAGGAGCTCAGCAGTAGGGTCTTCTCTGAGAACATCCACCTCATCAATGACTTCTCTCTCATCGGGCTGGTGTTCCACCCAAGATGAATTACCATCCATTATAGTGATCCTTATCTCGCTGAGTACCAGGGTATGGTTTCTTGGAATGGTTTCTTCTACAAAGGCTGATGCGATCCCTGCCAATCCTGCTTCTGCAGATGTCCCAGACTCAATGGTTTGTTGTGCTTCCAACCATGCGATCACTGCATCTGGAATCAGTATCTTGATTAGATGAATTCTCCAGCAATGAGGGAAACCAATGATAAAGTACTTACAGGAGCCAAGTGCAGTGGTTTCTCATGCCTCTGTCATGGCGGGGGGCCCCACTACGGGAGAGCCTTCGATGCTTGTCAACTCAATTACCGATGTTATCTCCTCTTGGATAATGGGGATGGCAGGGGGATCTCCTTATATCTTTTTATCTCCTAGTTCAGCTAAACTCGCTGCCCCATTACACCTAGTCCCAAGGACTGGCCCTCGAGGTTGCTCCCCGGTCTCCACAGGCATACATGTGCCCTCAGTAGGGGAAGGCTTCCTAGGGACCCTCACCTACATGTACCTAGATAGTTTTCCAGGGATTGTTTGATGGATAGGGACTATGAAAAGATGATGGATGGTATAAGGTTTAAACCATATCTCAGGCTGCTCTGTTAGTTCTACATTGGAGCCAAAGACTTTCCCACTCTCTCGGGAACTCCTTTGGTGAGTGGGAGATTCTGAAGGCCCTTCACCACCAAGACCCTCAACTTGGTCCACTTCTTCCATTACTTCTTCTTCTTCTTCTTCTTCTTCCTCTTCTTCTTACTCTTATTCTTCTTATTATTCCTACTCTGCACTTTCATCCTCATATGGTAGCCTCTCTGGGTCCCACTCTCAGCCAAGCATTACTTTCACCAGGAGATGTGGTTCTTCATATCACCCCCATAGGCATGCGTACATGTCCATGGCTATTAGGTATGTGTGTTGATGATGAATGTTTACCTTATCCAGTATCTGGATGTGCCCTATGTCTGGTAGATCAAGCACGATATGTAGCAACCTCGGCCATAACTCTTCAATGAACATGGACTATCACAGAATTCTCCAAGAAGACCACAGAGAAGGGAAGATTGCATCGACGGATGATGCCAGGTGGTACCTGAGTTGCTTCCCTGGGAGTCCCCTAGTTGGACCTTGAGCTTTTGAATGAGACCACCCTTCCCCGGAGCGCAGAGGCACATTCTTGGTCTGCACTTCCCCTGCCGATGAAGTACCGGTCCGCGCCGCGCTAGCCCCCCGACCCGATCTTTGACTCACTTCCCCCACAGCACCTCACCTGCCCTCCAGCTCTTCGATCTCTGCACTACTTGACTTGACATTCCGAATGAATTTCCAAAGAATATCCTTGGGGTACGTTCTCATCCAGTGTTCAACATACTCTATCGACAGTCTGGCACTGACATTGGTGGGGGGAAGACTAATGATTTTTCCCAGTCCTGCCATCATGAACATAAGACACAGCTAGAATACAGTGTAGGGATGCTTCTCTTCCTGTAAATATTCATATACTTTCTTGGGCATCGGTTTCATGCACCCAAACTACCTGGAAAATCTAGCCATCACATAGGGTTCGCAGAAGATTTTTTCGTCAGTTCGGGCCACTAGCACGCCACCCCAGATGCTCAGCAGGTACTCCCTCTACCCCAGTGGACCCTGCCCATCATCTACCATTTGGGAAACTGGGGTTCAGAATGGGTGTAATTCAAATTGAGTGTGGCTTCTGATCTTGAGCTTGATCCCGTCATCCCTGAGTGTCAATGGGAGGATCCCAGCGATGTTCAAGAGGGACGGCCGCATACCGTTACCAGGGGGCGGATGGAGTTCGGGAATTCATACCCATTGTAGTGGGATGCGACCCAACCGTGGAGGATCTGGAATGGACCACATATCTTCCTGGGTGTAATTCCCCTCAAAATGCGCTCTAGTATGCAGTATTTCCTAGCCGACACAGGTACCCCTAGGTTAACCTTGTTCTTTACTTCCATAATCCCAGCCATCACTAGAATCCCCAAGCAGACTCCCATCATCGTGTCCCTCATAGGTAACAACCAGACACTCAATAATGCGGTTGGGAACTTGAAATATTTCACATTTGGGACTTGACCTTCATTGATTCCAAATCCCCACGATTGATATTCTCATGTCTCCAAAATCTTCAAATGTGATCTTGCCTTTCCCCTCTAAGATGTGTTCGGGAAATGCTTCCCTCGACCTAGCATCTTAATGGTAGTGTCCTGGGTCAGGAAGAGACAAAACCACCCTGAGTAGGAAATGTACTTCAGGATATATTTTATTTTGAGCTCCTCTTTAGCTAGCTCCAGCAGGTGCCATGACAGGATTGTGGTGCAAGTCCTATCCCCCCAGGAATTCTCCGTTGGGAGGAACTCATCGTACTGATACCCCTCCAAGGGGATTCCTCCAATAAAATGGACATCCCATAGACTGATTCCCACCTCCCCATGATGGAGGTGAAAATTGTTGGTATCAGGCGACTCGCGACTGAAAAGCTCTGCTACTAAGTCCTGTTGTCGGTAAAAGTGGAATTGAGACGTCCAAACGGCCTCAAAAAGCCCAATGGCCCCAGCTCCAGCCGAAATTCCTCACATTTCTAGAGTACCTAGTACGCCCAAGCCTATTAATTTGTGAAGTTTTCCCTGGATCTAAAATCCCACTCCTACCATCCTGTTGTCTCATCCGTAGTGCTGCTTCTGAAAGTACTTGCATAAATAGCTAGGGATTCCTCAGGAACAGGATTGCTTCCTGCAACCGTCCTAGTCATCGGATTTAGGACGTAGATGGTTTTGTCCTAGGTCTCCCTAGCAGGATGGCCGTTTTTGGTAATGTGTAATTGTGGAAGACTATCCTCGTGCTTCACCCGCGACTGAGATGTGTCTGTCTCAAAACATAGCATCAGCACCTCTTTCAGAAGATTGAAATTTCATAGCGGTGGGCTACCACTCAGGACATAGTCCTTTTGAGAATGCGTCAACATGACAAAAAGAATTTGAGTGTCCGACATGACCCTCCTTGCATGAAGAATCTGGGTGTTTGTGATCATTTGGGTTCTCCTTGTTGTACTGGAAACATCCCTCTCGGCTTCGGTCTGACAAACGGCCATTTTCGAACTCCTTAGGGGTTGGCGTGAAAGAAGGAGGAATTGGCACACCAAAAAATTACGGTGGCGCGAAAGAAGGAAAATCTGGCACACAAAAGTGGTGGCACAAAATATGGTAGACGTGCACGAAAAAACTCCAGACGGCACACAAAACCTTGAGTGAATCGCGGAAGCTTGCACACGGAAGAGTAAGTTTTTCGTGCATGAGATAAATAAATCTTGTCATGTGGAAAAAGTAAAAATAGGGCCAAGGGGGGGCCTCAGCCTATTTATAAAACATAGACGCATCTCCCACGCCTGTGCAACTCTTTTCCCGCACAAATTGCATTTTTTCACACCACTGAGAATTTCATTTCTATTCTTCAGCGTACACTCAGAATCCAACCTTCACATTCCCTTTCATCTCTGATTCTAAGGAGGGGGCATTTTTTGATGCCAAAATATAGAGGAGGGGCACATCAGGCGCATCAAAGAGCACCGAATGAAGATGGGATGAAAAAAAAGGAGATCGCGGGGCATGGGGGGTCGATGTGTGCTAGATTGAAAAGGCATGCACAAGAGGCCTTTGACGCGCAAACTGTTGTGCTCCAGCCTTCCCTTCCATGCCCAAAACACCGCCCTCCATGACTGGATACTCTGTCCCTGTTTCTGTGCCCAGTCCGATGACTGAACGGGGTTTGTACACTGATCCCTTGTGCACCTGTCCCTTGCGTTCCTGTCCCTTGCGCGACGCTCCGAGGTCTTCAGCTATAAAACGAACTGTATCCCCACTCTTCTAGGATTGCAACCTAAGACAAAGTGATGCTCTACTACAGAGAAACCCTGTCTTCCACAACTGCACAAAAAAACCCATGGCCTTCAGGTAATGGTTGTTGCGCAATAGGTTCACAAGGGGCACCTTCGTATGGTCCCTCAGATATTAGTAAATTGCAATGTTCTTTATGCACAATGGTTCCCCTCTTGCGCACAAGTCCCCTCTGTGTCAGATTCCCTTGCACGCCACCGATTCGACTTGCACTCAAGGCACCGTCCTGCATGAAACACCTCCATCTAGCGCGCCGCCAGACCGACTTGCGTGTAATCCATCATTTTGCACGCAACACCTCCATATTGGGTGCCACTGTTTCCACTTGCGTGCAAACCATCTGTCTTGCACACAAACCCTTCATCTTGCACGCATACTTCCTACTTTTCCCTGGCCCATTCTCTAACACGTGCTCTATGTGCTTACCTATCCTTGAGGCATCGTGTTCAAGCCACTCTTATGTGTCACACACCTGCCTCACACACTCTTTCACCGTGTGGCCCCTCGGGTTTGCACGGAGCAATTTCAAAGTCCCTTGGACAATACTTCTCGTTTCATTGCTTCGCCTCATGCTCCTTCGCATAGGAATGATAATGTATATTGATTCTTCACATAACCACGCTAATGTGGACCCCCCAATGGTTCTCTCCACAACACTACCGAGCCACAACATTTCCTGTCCCTTCTCTTCCCCAAGGTGTAGAGGGTGCTGGTTATGTAAGTCCAAGTGGTGCGGAGTGAACCCAATTCATCCGAGATACAGGATGTTAAACTTCCAAGAACCATTATCCTCAGCACATGACATTAAACTATGACCACGCCCCATGCATCAGACACAGATTTCTTCCACCTTGGACATTCTGCACACCCACTGGTCTCCACGGGAGTGAGATCCTTCCTCACATGGAATGAGATCCTCTTTATCGGAGCGGGATCTATCTACAGGGAAAGGGAAACCACCCTGGTGTAGTCTCCATAGATTTCCTTGTTGAAGGTAGCATCCCTTCTCCTCCTCTCTACTTATTAGCCAAGTCCCTCTCTTTCTGGGCTTTGTCACCATTCGGGCCTCCATCCTAGAGTAAGTCCCAATCTCTGTCACCTCGAGCTGCTAACCAGGCATTATCCCCTATTTCCTCTCTGGGCTGTGGACCACGTGTAAGCCCCTGTTTCCTCTTTGGGTCACTAACTACATGTAATCCCCACTCCACTTCCCACGGACGCACCTTTCACGGCGTGATCCTCATGTCTTTGTTGTATCTTGTTTCTCAAACCAAGCATGACTCACGTTGGCTTAGAGAAAGTGTCGAACATCACATCCTCTTTAGGAATCCTAGAGTGTAATCCCCACACCCATAACCTGAACTACGAGGTATTTGATCCTTTCCAAGGAAAGGTATGTATGAAGTCTCTCCGAGGTTCATGCCCACCACCCATTGGTCACTTCGACCCCCTTCACGTCTGTTAACCAACACCTTGGGCTGCCTGAGAGCGTAATCCCCAAATGCCCCCATATCCCAAAATAAGTGGACTTTGATCCTTTCCAAGGAAAGGTAAATAGGACACCTCCCTAAGGTTCAATCCCAACACCCAGTAGTTTTGACCCCCTTCAAGTCGGTTCTCCCCTGTCCTGCAAGATGTCAAACTGTGGACCTCAATCAACGGTAAGCTGTTGTTTCCCCAGTCAACGGTAATCTATTATACTCACCTAAACTACGAGGTATTTGATCCTTCTAAAGACAGAGTACATAGGAAGCCTCCCTAAGATTCAATCCCATCATCCACTGGTCCCGAACATCTTCATGTCGGTTCCCACCCCATCTTGAACTATGTCGGCTTTGATCCTTTCCTCCTAGATAGGGTATGTAGGAAGACTCTATGAGGTTCAACCACATTCATTGGTAAGCCATTGTGACCCCATCCAGTGGTAATCTGTTATGACCCCATCCAGCGGTAAGCCGTTGTGACCCCATCCGGTGGTAATCCGTTGTGACCTCATCTAGCGGTAAGCCGTTAAAACCCCCAATCGGCGATAATCCATTGTCAAATAAACTATGTGGACTTTGATTCCATGTCACAAGGATACATTGGAAGCCTCTTTGAGACTTAATCCCAACATCACTGTCGTCCTTTAGATGACCCCATCTCATTCTCCATCCACTTCATTGAACCTTCCATCATCCATCCTGATTATTAACCAGGCCGCCACATCCCAGTGGGATAATTTCACCCCATTCCCCATTACATTTAACAACAATCGAAAAGGCAACCACACATTGGCCCCAACATTGGCGTTCCCTCCAGAGTTTGAACCCATCTGATCCACTCTAGTCAGTTTTCTGATGAGTCCAATCCATCTCTGCTAGATGTTAAACTTGTGGCATACCCTGTGTTAAACATGGGAAGATGAGGAAAACCTCAGATACATGCCCATGGCATATGCTTCCCCGCATTCTATATGGGATTCCTTGGGCTTCTGCGCACTCAAGAAGCCCGATAATAAGGGGAAGAAACCTAGACGTGCCTATGTACCTGCGTATAGATGCACCAGGGATGTCCAATGTGACTACTCCCCTGACCGAAGGATGTTTCACTAAATGGACCCTTTGGACTGTCTCGACAGAATAAATGTAATTAACTGGTGTCCATGAATATATTGCACTAGGAAGAGTTTCACGAACAATGTATTAAACATATAAGGGAGACCCTGACTAGGTGAAGAGTTCCAATGAGGAATCCATAGAAAGATGAACTGACATCCCATCATCCTGTTTCGATCAAGGAGAAAATGTCCCTGAATAAGGAATGGATGCCGCCCACCTTTGGAATGTGGGAATTTGTGGAAATAGCTATGCGTCCTCCACAGACGGATGTACATGCCCTGAAGAAAGCGTCGGAAATAGTGCTCCATTATGTACTAAATGTCAGTGTAGTGGACATTGGGAAAAAAATTATTCTTTAAATAAAACTCAGTTTCTAATTTTTCATAAAGCTTATTTTTCTATGAAAATATGGATTCCTAAAATATGGTTTTTTAAAATTACTAAATCCAATAAAAGTTGGATTCTGAAATCCTAACACTCTTATTTTTAGGAAACTAAATATAGTACCAACAGTAATATGTGGTACATTGATAGTGGATGTTCCTGGCATATGACTGGTAACAAAAACTTCTTTGAAAATATTATCAAGACAAAAGGAGGAAAAGTAACTTTCGGAGATAATGCTCAAGGAGAAATTATTGGTATATGTAACATTTTTCTTCTTGAAAAACATTGATTTCAATTGTATTATTTGTTTAGCGTATTAAGCACAACCTCATTTGAAAAAGTCAATTATGTGATGATGGTTACCTTAAAAACTTTAGGAATGATAAGTGATTAGTACCCAATTCTGAGAAAAATTTTATTCTTTCTTATCATAGGAAAGAGAATGTATACACACTAAACATACAGGACCTTAGGAGCCAAGATCTACCTTGCCTTAGTACAATGGAAGGTCAATCTTGGTTATGGCATAGAATGTTAGGACACTGTAACCTTAGGAACCTATGTAAAATCTCAAAGAAAATACCTTCTAAGGATATACCAAATCTTAGATATGATTCCTCAAAATTTTATGATCCTTATCAATATGGAAAACAACATAAATGAAGTTTTCATTTAATCGGTGAAGTCTCAACCACTAATGCATTACAGTTCGTGCATATGGATATTTTTGGATCAACACAAACTCGAAGCATTAGAGGTATATATTATGTATTTTTCATATTGGATTATTACACTAGATTTGTGTGGGTCTATTATCAAGAAGAGGAATATAAATCTTTTTATTATTTCATAATTTTTAGAGCCCAAGTTAAAAATGAGAAAAACCTTCCATTTATAACTATTCATAGTGATCATATAGAAGAATTTCAAAATTATGATTTTGAAACTTTTTATAGTAAAAAAGTCATTACTCATAACTTCTCATCACCAAGAACTCATCAACAAAATGGTGTTGTTGAAAGAAGAAATAGAATTATTCAAGAGATAACTAGAACCATGTTGAGTGAATATTATATAGATAAACATTTTTGGGCTTAATCTGTAAGTACTTCTTGTTATAATATAAATTGAGTTTTAATTAGACCTTTTCTTAATAAAACCCTCTATGAGTTATGGAATATAAGAAAACCTAGACTTTCCTACTTCAAAGTATTTGGTTTCAAAGTAATCATTTTGAATAATAAAGATAATTTAAATAAATTATCACTGAAATATGATGAAGTAATTTTCCTAGGCTACTCCACATCTTCTAAGGCTTATAGGGATTTTAATAAATATACTTTTATTATTGAAGAAATAGTACATGTTAAATTAGATGAAACTAATCCTTTTGTTTTTAAACAACCTAAACCTACATCCTCGGATGTGTTATCAAAAATTGATTATCAACCCCTGATAGAAGATACTTCTGAGAAGGAAAATTTTCAAGAAAATGTTTCTGAAGAATTTACCCCAGAAGATTTCCTACCATATGTTGATGAACAAGTTTTACAAAACCCAAATCAGTTCTTTCTTTAGAATCATCCATGTGATACTATCATTAGAGATGTAAATCAACCTATAAGGACTAGAAGTTTCTTAATAAATGAAGTATAAAAATTATCATTACTTTCCCAATTAGAACCAAAAAGCACTGATGAAGCTTTAGGTGATGACAACTGGATAAATGCCATGCAAGATGAGATAAATGAATTTGAAAGGAATAAAGTCTGGACCACTATTGAAATACCTAAGTAAACTCCTATTATTGTAGTAAAATGTGTCTTCAAAGATAAGTGTGATGAAAATGGAATCATAGTAATAAATAACGCTAGATTAGTTGCTAAAGTCTATAATCAACAAGTAGGAAAAGGCTATAAAGAAAAACCTATTCTCCAGTTTCAATACTTGAATCTATTTGTATTTTACTTGCCTTTGTAGAATTATTTAATTTCAAACTTTTTCAAATGGATGTTAAGTGTGTTTTCCTTAATGGATATTTTCAAGAGGAAGTTTTTGTGGAACAAACTCCTTTTTTTGAAGACAAAAAACATCCTAAGCATGTTTTCAAACATTCCAAAGATTTATGTGGGCTTAAACAAGCTCCTAGAGCCTAGTTTGATAGACATACATGATTTTTTGTAACAAAACAACTATGTTAAGGGAAATTCTTATCCAAACATTTTTATAAATAATGATAAGAAAAATGTTTTTATTGTTCAAATTTATGTTGATGACATTATATTTAGTTCAACTCAGAAATCTTCAACCAATTCATTTGAAAATATAATGAAATATGAGTTTGAAATGAGTTTGATGGGTGAGTTAACTTTTTTCCTAGGTTTTCAAATTTCTCAAAAACCAAAAGGAACTTACATATCTCAAAATAATTATATTAAATATCTTCATAAAAAGTATGGATATGACAACACTAAGAGTATTAGTACTCCCATTGGTACCTCAAATTCACTTGATCTTGTCAAAGCTGGGAAACCAGTAGATCAAACATCATATAGAGGTATGATAGGAAGTTTATAATACTTGAAAGCTAGTCATCTAGACTTAATGTTTTCAGTATGATTATGTATAAGATATCAATCCAATCCTAAGGAATCCCATTTAATGGCAGTGAAAATATTTTTTCACTATTTAAAGGGAACCATGGATTTAGGACTCTTTTATACATCTGGAAATGATTTTGTTCTAAAAAGTTTTTTAGATGATGATTTTGGTGGATGTAGAATGGATAAGAAAAGTATATCTGGAAATTTTCATTTCTTAAGAGATTCATTAGTTTCTTGTTTATTAAAAAATTAACACTCAGTAGCAATTTACAATACTGAAGTTGAATACGTAGTTGTTGGAAGTTGTTATCCCAAGTGTTGTGGATGAAACACACACTCACAGACTATAGAATGATTTTTAACAAAACACAAATATTTTGTGAAAATAATTGTTCCATTTACTTATCAAAAAAACCCTACACATCACTCTCATGAAAAACACATAGATTTTAGGCATAAATTTCTTAGGGATCACACACAAAAAGTAGATATCATTATTTAATTTATCAGAATGCAAGATCAACTTGCAGATATTTTCACAAAATCTTTACCCTCCGATAGATTTGAATACATTAAACATAAGTTAGTAATGATAACTATAATGAAATCTTCCATATTAACTTCTAGTTGAAACTTATCTCCTTACAGTAAGAAACTCTTTTTCATAGGGGGAGTACATTTTCTTGTTAGTCAAAAAAATTCATTAATCAAAATTTTCGTAATCAAAATTTTGGTAATCAAAATTTTTGGTAATAAAAATTTTGTTAATCAAAATTTTCATAATCAAAATTTTTGTAATCACAATTTTCGTAATCAAAATTTTTTTAATCAAATTTTCGAAATCTAATGTTCTTCAAGAATAATTTTACTCATTATGGATAATTTTCCTAGTAATATGGAAGGTATGTTTCCTTTGATACATTTTCGTCATCTTATTTTTACATATTGGTATTTTCATTTTATTGAAAAAAATTTGGATTCACTATTCCTTAAATCTGAAGTGTTATCTTAAAAAAACTCAAAAGATCATAACCTACCAAATTAATTCTTTGACTATCGTATCAACCATCAGATCTGATCAAGAGTATTTCAACCATTGGATCAATCAATGAAGATTAATTGTCACCTCAAACACCTATATAAGGACCCCCCTGACAGTTGTCCCATATTGGACTTCAAAGCCATGGCATGCTGAAGTTATGCTTTTCTACATAAGGTCATTTTGAATCTTCAAGTTTTCTTTAATTCTGAATTTCTATGCAAGATTATCCTTAGAAAGAAATGTCTTTAGTAAAAAAAATCTTCGAATGGCAGATATACAGAGAAAGGTTAGTCAATCTGAAATTCATTGCTAAGTATGATTCTATTATTTTAAATAATATCAAGCTAAATGGTAGGGGGAGCCTATGTGTATCCAAACCGAAGGCACAAGATCCGGTTTATCCAGAGTTGTTAGTTGAATTCTTTGAATTAGTAAGTTTATTCAGTGAAGGAGGGATAGAAAATATGTCTTTCAAGAGATATGGTAAGACTTACTCCCTTTCTTCAGTAAGGTAGCCAATCTGGATGGAATTCCATATGATGGTGAAGTAAAATATTACGCCCACAAGTTACCAGATGTTTTAGGATCATTTGATAAGGAAAAGGCTTTAGAGTGACTTGGAATTAAAGGAGTAAAGACTCCAAAAAAATTTCATCTCTCTACAAAATTTTGGATTCTTCAGTTATGGGTTCAGGGATTTCTCATTCTGAGGAAAGGTTACAAGGATACCCTAAAGAAGAGTGATATTTATGCCTTGGACTTTCTGGTGAGTCTTAGAAATATAAATTTGGTGATGTATGTTTTACTTAAAATTGAGAATATTAATAATGGAACTTTGAAATATCAAACCATCATGTATTTGGTTATTATCTCCAAGATTATAGTCCTTTTTCTAGAATCATTTAAAATTCCTTTCAGTTATAAGCCAAGGAATTTCAAAGTAATGTGGTTGAGTGATAATACTCTAAGAAGAATGAAGGTTCGTTTTTCTAGTGACTCTGGAGAATTATATGATTTGTCTGAATTAGAAATATAAGCTCTATCAAAGAAAATGAAAGTGTCTAAAACTTCCAAATATGGTGGAAAGAAGAGGAAGGAAAAGGAACCAGAAGACAAACAAAAAACTTTTACTGTTCAAGAAACTCAATCTGCACCTCCAAAGCCAAATAATAAAAATACATATCCTGATGAAGTGGTTGCTAAGTGGAGAGAAGACAAGAACAATATAAAAGAAGGGGAGGCTAGTTTTTGGTTGGACCCTGCTAAAGAAAAAGATTTGAAGTTGAATCATAATGAGGATATTGAAAAGCAAGAAAATAAAAGAATTAGAGGAATAAGATGTCTGAATCTGAAATAGTTCAATCCATTCTCAAGGCTGCGGAGAAAGCCTCTGAACAAGTTTAGGTACCTGAATCATTTTTACAAGAATCACTTCCATTTACTCCAGGAAAGAAGATAGTGATTATAGAACCACGAGAAGAATAATAAGTGGAAGAATAAAAATAGGAAGGATGTGGTGATACTGATGACATGATTAGAAAAGTGGAGGAATATCATGAGAGGGTGAGTCCTTCTGAAAAACTATCACTCTGAACTTCTGAAGCAGAATCTTCAAAACTTTTTAGTCCAGGAAAAGAAGAAAACGGTCATGTTGAATTCAATAAACCATCTAAAGAAGAGAGTATAAATAATGATTTCATTTATCCAGAAGATCGTGTGGCAACTTTAGAGAAATAAAACCTTGAGGAAGATAAGATTGTTCAATTATAAGATAGTGAACATGAATCACCCACAGCAGAAGAGATCATTCCGAGAGCTGATAATGGAAAAAAGGTGTTTGTTGACACACTTAGGAAATCTATAGTGAAAAATAAAGATGTTGGTGGTTCTTCGAAAAGGAAAGCTGGAGAGATATAAAAGGAATCCTCACCAACCAAATAGTCTGATTCAAAATTATCCTCTCTTCGACATGATTTTATAGTTAAATATTTGAAGAAGTTGGTTGATATCATTCCCTTATTTCCAAGTATAGACACGAGGTTCAAGATTCTTCATCACTCATTTAATCAAAAAGAATATTTAGCCACCATGCTTTTGGATAAGTTTTTCAATCTTGAGGATGATTTCAAAACATTCTTCATTTAATATGAATCCGACAAATATCATGTAAGGAAATCACAGAATGGTCAAGGAAAAGAATAGAAGAGATGATAATCCTTGATGATTTTTAAGAATGTTTGAAGGGTTATTTTGACATCGAATAGGGTAATTTTAATGATCTTACTAAGAGTTCTCAGGAAATGATAAGTCTCGAACAATCAACTTAGAAGCAGGAAGTCAAGGATCTAAATGGGAAGCTTAATTCAGTGGCCATGAATTGGAAGAGGGAAAGGGGTCTCAGAATAGAGTTTGAAGAAAAACTTTCTAGGTAATAAGATCTTTTGAAGGCTCAAGAAGATATTCTTAAGGCTCAGGAAGAAATGATCAAAGCCTTAGATAAGAAAAATGAAGATCAGGATCAGCTGCTTATGTGTGTGGAAGAAGATCACAAGAAGATAAATAATCCAAAAACCATCATAAAGAAGTTAATGCCGAAGGAGACAGAAGGATAATTTTTCCCCCAATCCAATCTATTTTTTTTGTATTTCCTTCTTCATATAAATATTTCACATAATAATTAAATTTTGGTGATTCATCATGCTTTTTGTTGCATAGTACTAATTTTTTAGGTACCATATGTTTTTTTCCATTATCTTTATTCTTTTTTGAAAATCACAATGGCTGAGAAAGGAAAGATAAAAAATACTAAGTAAAGAAGTGAATTCCCTAAGTAAGGGGAGTCTCTTTAAGGGCGATTTCCATTGAAGAAGATTTTATTATTTATGAAAAAGAAAAATCTATTTAAGGAAGTCAATAATACAATCCATATCGATTTCAAAACCTAAGGGGGAGTTAGTTGTATTCAACATGATTCATAAGTGAAGGGAGATAAGTTTTTATTTTTTTTCACAACCATAAAGAAAAATTCTATGTCCTTATATTATTTTTCATAAGGATGTTTGTGCTTTCCAAAAAGGGGGAGATTTTTGAGTCAATAATGTTTCCTTATGAATTTTTTATTCCTCTATGTTTTGAAAATCACAAACACTTTATCTTAAGGAAAATTATATTTTACCTATGAATTATCTTAATATAAAAAAATTTCCTTCCCCATGGAAATTTTACCCTTACCTATGTTTTCATTGTTCATTTTATAGTTCCTCTAAATATAAATCATTTTATTTATAAATATAAAATTTGGTTTCTTATCTAAAACCTCAGAATCCAATAAATTCTTGGTTATAGAGTATTCTATTTTTAGACTCTAAATTCTATGAAATTGAGACTCTGAATTCCATGAAATTAAGACTCCAAATTATTTAAAATTAAGACTCTAAATTCTCTGAAATTCAGACTCTGAATTCCTCATAATTTAGACTTCAAATTCCTCATAATTCAGACTCCAAATTCCTTAGAATTCAGACTCTGAATTCCTCAAAATCCTGACTCTGAATTCCGACTCCTAATTCCTCTGAATTCAGACTCCAAATTCCTCAAAATTCAGATGCTTAATTAATCATAATTCCAACTCTGAATTCCATATAATTAGGACTCTAAATTCCTTAGTATTAAGACTCCAAATTCCTCATAATTCAGACTCTGAATTCTTTAGAATTCATATTCCAAATTCTTTGGAAAACCGAATCTCAATATCCATGATCTATAGTCTCTAAATGTTTATTTGGTTAAACTCCAAACTTTATTTTTCCTTAGAATCTGAAAAATAGATTTGTTTAAGAAACCTCATTTTTCTTACACTTGTTATAGTTCTGAAATGATGTCATAAAATCTATTTCTAACTAACTGTTGTTCGAGTGAAATGTGTACAGGTCCCTTTGAAATTCAAGGAAAACTATGACCATTGGAGGAGGTAGATGACTGTCAGAGTAGTGTCTATAAATAGGATCTCATTTGAAAAATCTTAGAACAACTGAGAATTATCTTGATATTTCATGATGCTGAAGTGATTTCTAGAGAGAGATACTCTCATGCCTTGTGCATACTGAACATCTTGTTCAGTTTTCTTCGTGCGACTCCAGTTGTTGCTGAGTTCAATCAAGGGCTTCTGAGGATAAGAAGACAGAGGTACTGACTACATTAAAGATTGAGGACTTCTGAGGATAGAAAGACAGAGTTGTCAACTACCTTAAAGTTCGTGGAATTATAAGGATATGAAGAAAAAGGATCTGACTACATTAAATTTTGAGGGCTTGTTGGGATAGCAAGAAAGATTCTGATATTTCTATTGAGGGCTTACCCTGGTGTGGGTAAGACAGACTTTCTTGAAAGTATAAATCAAGGAACCTTTATCAAAGGTTATCGTATACCCTTCTCTTTGGGTTATAAGATTTCATACTTGTTACTTATTTTGTTTCAAGTTTATTTACACTGTATTTTGATAAAGTAAGAAAGTATAACCTTCTTATGCATTCTTCATCTTTTATATACTCTGATATGTAAGATTCTATATGATTTAAGTTAGAATATTTTCCGAGCAATCATTCCTTAAGATTCATTTTTGGAACCACATTTCTAGAACCTAGCATGTTTTTAGAAATAAAAAAGGTATTGTGAATTTACCTTGTTTAACTTTGTTAAACATAGTTTTCTTTAAGGTTAAAAACAAAAGTTTTTAAACTTACAATTCACCCCCTCTTGTAATTGATAATCTACATTCATATTTCGATCCTAAACAAATAACACCTGAAATAGTCATTTCTCATTCATTATCTAATTGAAAATAAAAATATGATTTGAAGCACATGTATTATGTTGACTATGTCATGTTCTAAAAATCAAAAAACATAACATGCATTTTGAATAGGAAACATAATGATGTCTAGGAACATTAAATAGGATTGCATGATGTATATTTATCCTATTTATTCATCTTAGTTAGTTACTCTGGTACCATTGATGGGATTCTTGGAACACCATAATCCCCATTTTCAGTGGAGGATAACTTGAATTTTATACCCAATATCTTACTAAGACAAAATAATAGAATAAAATGATAAAAAAATAATCCATGTATATCAAATTATATAATATTTAAATATTCATTGACAATGAGTTTGATCGAGTTCCCTCTGCAAAAACCAATGGGTTCTTTCCTCTGATGGTATCCACCATCCAATAGAATCATTGAATGATTTTGCAAGACCTCTTTTCTAAAAGTGATGTGCTAGAACCTCCTATAAATCAAATAAAGATTTAAGATATTGAGATATTTTTTATTATGAAAGAATAATTTTTAATCCTCAAATATGAAGTGATTGAATCACTCTTTATATAGGAAACTCATATCAAATGCATGTGCCCGTTAGATGCTCAAAATTTTTCATTTATTATGAAATGAACAAAGGATTTTGATCCACTTCATTGATTAAACAAAAAATTTAACTCTTTTAACATTTGAATTCATATTTATACATCATCCCATTATTTTTAGATAGCTAATTATGATTTTCAATCACACTGGTATAATTGGTTAAATAGTATTGCATACCATTCTCATACGTACCATGAAGTGGTGTAAAACACCGTGATCAAACATCCACTATAACATAATGAACATAAAAACATCAGGGTTTTTTATTTAGTGTATATTTTCTTGAACATACATCATGCATGGGGTAATAAATAATGGGTTTGGAATATAAAGAAAAATAATATATTTCATAATTCTTCTCTATATTTCACTATTTATGAAAATTACCAGGACTTATTTGTTACCTAATTTCGACATGGTGAATCCAAAATTTAAATCAATTTTAATAAAAACTCTTTTATAAATTTATTAATTCCATCATTTAAATTTATTTAAAAATTTATCATTTTTATTAAATAATATAAAAAAATTTAAATAAAACTTTATATATAAATACTTACATTATGTTACATTGATTGAGTAATTATTTTTGGGTATTTTTATACTTCATTTATTTATTATATTCATGATAAAAATTAATTATTTACTTTTCTATAGGGCATCATTATTTCCCAAAAGGTATAATCAAAAGAGAAATGTATGAAAACATAAGTTATGCTACTCAATTAATTAAGACATAGTATTATAAAAGTTCAAGGTGGAACCCACAGAGATGATGAGTTAGTTTGTTTAGATTTCTAAAAGATTTTATTTTACTTAAATTTTAATAAAGAGGTGAATAAAATATGAGTTTTATTTATTTGATGAAATAAAAATGAAAACAATTTAGATTGATTGATTGGTTTGAAAATAGATTTGAAAGGCATGCCATGTTTTTGTAGTTTCAGGGTTCGAGTGAAATTAGAATTTAGAAAAAAAATTGATTAATTAGTTTTTGGTTATAGAGTTTAGATGAGGGATATCCAATGGTCATGGTATCCCATCCTTGTTTTGGTAATCCCTTTTTTCACATTAGAAATTTACAGTTCTTGCTAAATTGACTTTGTCTCGATACAATTTTTAAACCTGGTTTCCCTAAATGTTACAATGGTCATGCCTTGATTTAGGATAACCCATTGTGAAAATTGTAATGTTTCTATTATATTTAGATACCAATGGTAATTATAAAATTAAAACAATTATAATGTTAATTGATTCAATAATATGTGGCAATCTAAAATACATGAATAGAGACAAAGGAATAAATCCAATGATACCTTCCCCCTTTGGATATGTAACACTAGAACAAGTATTATTTACCCTATAATCCTAGTTATGAAAGAATAAGAGGGAATTAATAAATAAAAATAATTCATAATTAAAATGGAGATGAAACTTGGGAGGGCCCGGCACAACACAACTTCTCACTCCATGATTTTATCTCTGGGATCCCCTTTACAACAGTAGGTTAGACCTCAATTTTTACGATATAGATGGGATAAGGTATTAATTAATTACATAAATGATGGGTCCAAAGTTGTTCATATGAGGGTACCATGTCATAAAATTTTTCAAAATTTCAAGATACACCAAATATGGTTTTTTTTGTCCTATCAAAGACTTTACATGCAGTTTAGTGATTACATGATGTGTTAATATTACACCACCAGTATCAAAATCACAACCTGTAATATTTCTAATCATATCTTAGTAGTTTCTTGGAATGACACATGTGTTTCACACTGTGACACACATATTTTTCAAATATGGATGATTTCCTCCACTTCACCCATGTATCTCATTCACAACATACACTGATACACATTGTGTAATTATTACACAACATGTAATTTCAGTTTTCTGCTTTGGAAGCCACATTTTTACTTGGTTCTTCAATTTCATGCTCCATAATTATTCCATGATCATCCTCAAGAATCTATTTTCTGGACGCGAGTGTAGCTCACAACATGATGTGTCTTTTTTCCTCTTATATTCATCTCTTTTCGTTCCATTTCCAAGATTCAATGTATCCAACCATAAAACATAAAAAAAAGTCAAACATTCCCAATATTGGAATGATTAATCAATTAAATATATAAATCAATATCTTATAGTACCATAAAATACATGCATGAAATACACTAATCAATTATAATTTTACGTAATTAGATACCCTAATAATTATTTTATTATTCCAATAGTTGGGTTACAATAACAATAGTTGGGTTACTATTCTAATAGTCATGTTATTATTCTAACGGTTTTATTTGAAATGATCATATAGTCTTTACATCCTATAAATACCTATAATTTTCATCTCTCTTCCTTTACTTAATTTTATCTCACTGTTCTCTATACTTAATTTACAAAATTTCTATATCATTTATACTACTTTTTTATTCTCATATTTTTATTCAGTATTGAAATATTTATGGGAGACCATGACCCTATAGATTTTCAAATTTTACTCATGTTATTTTTTTGAGGTTGTAATTTTTTAATTTCAAGGAATATGTTTAGAAAAATTTATAGTGTTTTATAGTGATCAAATAAAATAACAATTTTATCATTATGTGTTTCCATACATTTATTAATAGTGATCCTTTTTACTTGAATTAAAAATTTATGGAAAAAATATATATTTAATATTTTCATGAAAAATAATTAATTAGTAAATATTATCGATTCATATCATTAAAAACATGAGAAAATAAATGACTCTGTTTACATATATAATCTAATAGATATAAAATATTCATTAAAAATTTAGAATGTTACAATGCATATCTATGTCCATGATCCATGACATCTAATTACTTCTAGTAATACTAAGAGGGTAAAATTGGAGTTTAACAGGGTTCAACATGATGATGAATAAAATTGGAAATGAAAAAAAAACTTTTATTATTACCACATAACTATACAAACTGAAATTATATAGTTAATACAACAATTATAAATAAAAAAATTAAATACATAAACAAAAACATGGATATGGGAAACACTGGGAAACTTCACCACTTTCTCTGTGAATTTTTTTTAACACATCCAATTACTTTTAGAACAACTTTATTTGTCAACAAACACCCTGTATATTTTTTAACCAACAATTTCAATAAACATAATAACATAAAAACAATAAAATGTCACCATGATGGATTTTCCTCTAACAATATCCCCATTTTTATTTTTAACAACACTTTAAAACCACTTAAAACATTTTTTTTAAAACAATTTCACTTCCTTCATTAAACACCATTTTCCTTTATACTACAACATATGGAAATCAAATACTTTCTCAACATGAACTCTAAGACAACATGATTTAAGATCAATGTGAGAAAAAATATTAGTATGAAAATTTCATCAATGAATCACTTCATTATTGACACCACTTGTGGAATATTTCTTGATATTAAATGATATATCATGTTCATCCCTTGAGACCACTCCACAAACCATACAACATAACTTTGTGCATCATGAACCTAAAGGTCACTCCTTTCATGAGTTTTCTTCATTGATATAACTTATTAAACATCATCATAATTTTTTACACCAACAAAATCCTTTATCCCCCTAATACAATATACAAATTATATCCCCTTTTTGAAACTTTACTCTCCCTTATAGTAGTTTTAAGCATTATCATCTCTCCCCTTGGATTTATTTCTCCCCCTTTGTAAAAAAATCTAAATTTTAGTCCTTTGTGGTCTCAAATGGTTAAAATAATAGTTATTAGTAGAAAGAAAAATTTCTAACATGCCTTTTTGAGTGGGGGTTCAAAATCTACATTCTTTAAGTATGGGAGGTCAACTAGACTCTTAGATCTAGTCAATTATTTTCAAATTATTCTTTGAATAAAGCCTTTGTCATGATGTCTACAACTTGAAGTTTATAGTAACAAACTATAAATTCACAAGACCATGCTCCAATTTCTGCTTTTATGAAGTGATACCTGATTTCAATATGATTCACCCATGATTAGTGGACTAGATTTTTACTTATATTGATAGCAATTGAATTATCAAAATTGATTATGATTATTGAATTAACTTCAAATATCAATACTTCATGTATTTTCTTAATTTAAGTAATTTTATGTAGACTTGAGAATATATAATATATTCATCCTCTGTAGTTCCTAGATAATTTTAGACTTTTTTCATAGTAATCTAATAAATGCATAATCCATTAATATAAAATGCAATACTTGTTTTTTACTTTTGATCATCTACTGAGTCGACCCAATTAGCACTTGTATATTCCAATGACTCTTATTGATATGTTTTATTATATAAAAAACTAAAATCCAATATTCCTTTGATATACCATAGTATTATTTTCACTATAAGAAAGTGTATTTCATAGTGATTGCTTTGATATTATTCCAACTAAAATATAGAAAATACAATATTTAGTCATATTGTTGTTAAGTACAATAGACTCGTAATGACCTACATGTATTTTAGAAATTGATCAATTTTCCATCATAATCCATAGAAAAAATAATCTAGGTAGTAAATAATGTTTCCATGATCAAGGAATAATCCATTCCAAATCATCTGAAAAACTTCTTTGCATATTTTTATTGAGAAATTAATGTTCTATGTCTTCCACACATCACATATAAGATAATGAAAAAATCATCTATCTGATCATTTACATTTAAAATTTTCACTTCATGAATTATATATACTTATTTCACTATTATTTGTTCGATCCACCAAATATAATATAATCCACATAAACTTGCACTGTTGTCCATTTACCACTCTCATTCTTCACCAAAATATTACAATCAACTCCTCCTCATTATAAATTCTGCTTCTCAAAATACTGATCTAGTCCGGAATATCTTTCTATTGGTGCATGATTCATCCCATGAAGTGACTTATTTGACTAAAACACTTTTTTCTCATATTCATGGATAGGAAAACCATCTAATATTTTAATGTTTATTTCTTATTCTACTACTCAATTTAGAAATGATTAATTTACATTCAAATGCAAACCCTTGAATTTTCTTTACACTACTATGGATAAGAATAATAAAATTATCTCCAACCATGACATGGGTGAAAATGTTTAATCTACATTGATTACCTTGATTTTGGAGTATCCATTTACCACCAGTTAAGATTTATTTTGAATCACCTTTCCATCTCAATTTATCTTATTGTAGAAAACACATTTGTTATTGATGGTGTTTTCGTCTACATACTTCAAAACAATCTCTTATTTGATTTAGTTCCCTAGAACCAACTTTTACATATGATATGATTACTTTTATTCATTTTTTTATAAATGATTAATTTTTTATCACATCACCATTTTTATTCTTTGTGACATAGTATGTTATAATGTATTAAGTGTACATGTTGCACTAAAAGGTTATAATAGTCCCTACTATGATTATAACCTTGAAGTGTCACATTACTGTTCTTAATATAAGTTTTATTATCAAATTATTTAATTTTTGGGACACAAATAATACAAGATATTAAGGTTGGATACTTATAAGACTTTGGTCCACTTTCTCATGGTGTATACACTTGGTAATATTCAGTGAAAAGGATTATGAGAACATGACCCTCTAGTATGAAATTCACATTTATATGCTTCATTATATGTTCTTATATTTTAATTTTTTTTAATGATATATAGACTCTTATATTACTAATAATACATTCCAAGAGTAATCTACCTTGATGTATTGATGAAAACCATGATTACATATGCTCATAGTAAAGTAGAATATGTTGGGTGTGTCATGACTGACACTGTGTTAATTAATAGAGTGGGAAATTCCTTTCCCCTTATTTTCTTTAATAGAATCTAATATCTCAGGCCCTTTGATAGGAATGGAAATTCATAATTATTTACATGGATAAAGAGATTTTTCAAAAAATTCATTTCCAAAAATCATAAGAAAGAGAATCAAGAATATAGGTTGATGACTTCAGCATAAAACCTAATTTATTGGAGATATGGATATAAATTGATTATATTACACAATTTACATTCATAGGAGGTTGCATAGTGTAACATCATAGGATGCCTCACTATGAACAGTAACTATACCGGTGGTTTCACATTACCTCAAGCATGCCTCCCCATACACATGAGGCTATTAACTAGTAGTGGGGGTCTAAGGTAGTATCATGGGGTGAATATACCCCCATATAATGGTACAAAAAATAGGAAAATAAACAAAAAAATCATGAATAATAATAAACCATCATCATGGTATACATTAATTAATGAAACATTCTATCGAAAATAATAATAAATAATGTGGAATCATAAGTCATACAATCATACAGACACAATTACATACTAGGTAGATCATAGATACAGAGATAAAAAAAATAAATGAAAAACAAATTTGGCCTTACTCCCAATGAAAAACCTCACCTTGTCCTTGTCTCTGGACTATGATTCATCCTTCTTGATCATCACATCTCAAGCCATGACCTAACCTATATATGCAACCATGTGAGAGTTTGCTCGAGTCCCCAAGTGTAATGGAGGCTCGAGTAGGGTGTGAGAAAAATACTCAATAGGGAACCACTAACATGGTCCTGTACATAATAAGCAATATAGTGATATGTTCATGTGAAATGATTTTATCAGCTAAACAACTTGTGGAAAATAAATAAATAAACCATCACTGATCCTTAGGTTTGTGAACCCAATCAACCATACCTACTTTAGTAAAAGCCAATGTGTCACTGAGCATGTCGTGATGCCTGTTTTAACCATAACAATGACCTAGGGGTCTTTCACTCCAATATACAATGATCATGGCCGAAGGGTATACAATTTCCATAGTATATAGTATAATGACCTAGTTAATGTACTTTTTTAGAATCAAAACCCAGGGAAGTCTCTATCCTAGTATACAATGGTTCCTAGAAGATGAGCCCTAGCAGTGTGGTAGACATAACCACACCCTCCAAATACCCCACAAGCCCAACAGCTAGTGCATGGAAGGAACTATCCTTTAATAGAAAACAATATAATCTTAGCTCTAAATATATATAAGAATCACTAATAGTATAAAAAACCTACCTACTAGGGGATTTTTTTTAGTATCATTACCTTCCTAAAGAAAGTTTCCACAACCTCCCTAAAGGTAGTTTTCATGACCACACTTATGGTTATTTTCCTTCCCAAACAATATAAACACCACCTAAAGTGAATTTTTCATTCATATAATGATATCCATGAGGTTGAAGGTCAATTCACAACCTAATTACTTCCAAGGAATATGCTACTGGGTCACGACTACCTTACAGACATTTTCCAAGTCCTTAATAAAAGTAAATGAAACAAGTGTTGGTTGAATTCCAAACCTATCATTATGCCAAAGCCCCACTAGACTCAAAACAAATATTCCTTGGTGGAATCACTTTTAGAAGATGGACCAAGTCATATTTCAAAACCCAAAGCATCATAAGGACATTTGGAACACCTAACTTGTCATCAAACAACCCTGTCCTACTCACCCTAGTAAACTCATCTCAAGGAAAATGATCACTCACCCCATAATAAATCCCATCGATCCTAATGGATCAAAGGTATCAAAAAAATAATTTCATGAAAAATTAGGGGAAAATGATTTCAACTCATCACCTTCCTCTAGGATAAAGATCCATGGGACTTGTAGGAAGGTTCAATAAGGCCTACTCAGGTCATCCATCTAAGTCAAGCCACACCTCTACAAGGTAGTGTCTACGGGTACCTACCCTACATCCACTAAGTCACACTAAACTAAATATAACCCATTAATGGATATCCAAGTTTTTAAGAAAACCCATTTAGTCCTAACCTCAGCCATCAGTAATCAATATTTAAAACTGACACACTAGGTTTTTAGTGGCCTAAGATCTTGTTTTTTCATTTCATAAGTTCAATTTTAATATAACTTTTTAATTTAAATTAATTAGTACATTTAATTAAAAAATGGTGTTATTCCCTCAATGGATATCCTTCATATTATAAGGAATATAAATTAACTGCATAAATTTCATAGGTAAAGTACCAAGATCACCTAACAAATATGAATCTTTTCCCCTTCAATTATCTAATTCGACATTTTTTTTCTAGTCACACTAATATTCAGTTGGATTGTATAACCACTGCTAATAGCCACGTGGTCCTAACTCAAACCACACAATCCACACTAATTGATTTCCAAATTATTAATTAATTAAAAAATTAATTCCTTAAGAGTAATAAAAATTCAAAACTCACTAGGAATCCAAATATTATTGATTCCTTAAGAAATGGGTTGTTAGCCACCCCAGAACACCCCAAAACATGCACTGATCCAAATACGTAGCACAAATTTTCATTTAAATCATTAAATTAAATTTTTTATGAAAATTTGTGAAAAAATTCATGGTGTTACTTACCTGCACCAAAACGATGATCTATCGTATACAGATGGCATTATGATACACCATATTCCTAGGAATAATGAAATCCCCATCATGCTCACCCAATTCCACCATGATCTAGTGTAATTAGCTTCAAAACACAAGATGGAGAAGAATAAATGGTGGAGGAAATGGGGGGAAGAAATAATGAAGATCACCATAGGGAGGAACTCACCAAGAATCATGAAAAAAACCCAATAAAACCCCCCAAAAGGAGTGGGATGAAAGGGGAAGATGGTTCTTGGACTCCTAGTTCATACAACTAACAGAAGGGAGGAAGGGGCTTCCCCCATTTAAAAACCCAATGGGGGAGAATTGTAATTTTACCCCCTAAAAACCCTACCTTTTAGTTCGTTCCACCAAAAAGTTATTCTTTCCACTTTCAAACACCACTGTCTATTTAGTGGATCTAGTAGAATAGTAGGGGTACTACCCAACACATCAGCTAACCAGTATCTTGGTACTAGTTGGTTGATGGCTGCAATGGTAGCTGACTAGATGTGGTTTTCCTTTGATGCTCATCTGAACCTACCAAGTTCCCATTGGTCATATTCCCAAGTCTAAAACACCATTTTTAAGTGGTTTCAAGCATCAAAATTCCCTTTCTGATACTAGTTTAAATCAATCCCCTCAACCAATTGGAAATTCAAATTTTCACTAAAATTCAATACATGACAACACACATTGGGTATTAAAACTACCCACCATAACACTTCTCATCCTTGAGAATTTCTAGTATTTATTCAATTATAAATCTTGAACTACATCAGTTATCAATTATTGTTCAAATGGTTGTGTTCTATCCTCGAATTTAAGACACACTCTCACAATGAAACTCTACACATAAGTCACAAGATCGATAAAAACTCAATACAATTCTTTTCATCAACACTAAAACACTAATATCGTACTAATAGTACCAATATGACCTAATACATCATTTGGTGTCTTCATCTGATTGATCATTTAGGTCGTGGTTCTCCCCACCATAGGGCCTAGGTCAACTAGGACAATTATGATCCGTAGCTCTCACAGTATCCTATTTACCTATCAAAAAATTCCTCACATTCTAATGATGCACTTTTTATGGTCTACACTATAATGTACTTGATCGTACATGTGACCATCAATCATATGATAATAACTCTCCTATTTTTTAATTTCCAAATAAATCAAAAAAGTCTTAATCGCCCACCATAAGTCCTTCTCATGCTGAATTTTCATAAAAAAACATCACCAATACCCAAAAAATAACCTCTATGTCTAATTATATATCTAATGTGGTTTCTATCCCACTACATCCAGTTTTACTCAAGAGAGAAATTCAAACCTCCTCAGACCAACCTATCTCTAAAATGCTTGGTCTCCCCCACTAACGTGTCACCCAAAACACCTAATCATGATTCCTTTACTATAATGGAAACTTGATACCGTATCGATACTGCCACTAAATTTTCAACCTAAATTCCAATATAATTCAATAGTTGGTGTAACACCCGAGATTTTATGAGAAATATTTTGTTTTATGTTATATGCATCACCAAAGGAATCTTTCGCTACACACAACACTGTCTTGGCTTGCGTTGCACACAGGAGAAACCTTCCTCGATAGCTTGGGTTGTACACAATACCGAGTTTCACTAAACAACGATATGTTATTTAAATATTATATAAACTAACCGTCATGAATAGTAATACCCAATTTTTGAAGTTTTATAAATTTTAGCTTTCAAAATGGACTTTATTTTTGGATTCAAAATATCGAAATTAGCCTCGGGTGAATTTTTGGTATTTTTCTGAAAACATTAAATTTTTGATGAATAGTGAAAACACTAGGTTACTATTTAAAAATCGACTTTTTATATAAATAATTATTTATTTTATTTAAATTTATTTTAGGTAAAAATTGATACATAATACCTATATATGTTCAATGTAATTCATTTAAGTCAATTTATAATAATTTTAGATATATAAAAAGTTTATTAAACTTTTCACCGTCTTTTACCCACCTCCTAGGAGAATTTGAAAATTTACATAAAACATAATTTTACCACTTCTGTGAGTATAATTTCAAAAATCCGAGAGACACGGTTAATGTCATGGAGTAAAATGTGGTTCAATAAGATAAAAATATTTTTTGGTGAATAGTAGCCTTTTACTTTTTTTACCACGGTTAAAAGTAAATAGGGTAATTAAGGGTAAAAATGATATTATTATTACCCTAACACATGTCTTAATTATATTGGATAAGTATAATTCGACCAAAAACAACCTTAGGAATAAAATATTACCCTTTAGTTCCAATTGGATTAGATTAGGACACATATTATTATTTTATTTAATGAAGAGTTAAAAGAGTTAAAATCAAAGTTTAATAACTAAAACATTTTTAATATAGGGTTATACATAAGATATATTCGACTATAAATATTAATTAAAAATCTAACAAGATTTCATACAAAATTTATTTTATTTATAATTTTTAGACAGTAAATAATTTAATTTATATATGAAACAATGATGATGCAGTAATTACCTTATTAATGAAATATTAACATAATTGATGTTATAAATACCCAAATAAATGTAATTTGATAATTTTTATAAATTACACTAATTTTATAGGTTAATATAAAATTTTATTATTAATTTAATTATAATTTTTCGAACTAATCATGCTGTTATGATTTTCAAAAAAATAAATTACCAAATAGTGTCATAAATGACATAAAATAGTTTTTAAAACAAATATTATATTATTAATTGTTATTTTATTCCTAAAAATATAAGGTTTGGAAAAATGACTTAGATAAGGTTATATATATTAATAATGAACCACTTGGGGTTTGTTTGACTTTTTATAGTAAGTTTATTAACCATATAGTGTAAGAAAACAAGAAGACAGGGTAAAAGTTAAATTATTTAACTTATAGTTAAATCTAAATGATAAGGTTATAGTAGTTACCTAAACTTGTCTAAAACATATTTTTTGAGAAGATGTAGACCCATCCCCACCTTATATTCTAAATAAATCAATTTGTAGCAATTAAAAACTGAATATGACTTTATTTTAAAATAATATTTTAAGTTTTTTCTAAGGTGCCCCTCTCCTCCGTTATAAAAGGGCACCTCCTCCCTCTCCTCTTTACAAAATTTAGTGCCTTCATGCTTGGAAAACCCCTTCCCATTTATATTCTCAACATACCTGGAGACATAATATAGGTTATGGTCTTCTTCAAAGACCAACTTTAGTTCCCTTATAGGAGTTTTAGAAGAGGCGCATCAAAGAACAGGTAATATCCTTTACCAATTCTTTTAAATTCATTTCTTCTTCTACTTCTTCTTAATTTGTTGTTTAATAATAGAGTAATAACATAAGTATTACTCATATACTGATATGTTATTATAAATATGAAACAGCCCTATTTCACCTTCTATCCATCCCACGAAAAACAAAATCACCGTGCGTGCCTATGTAGGGAATACCGTCTCCACGCTGTGGTGTAATCTGTTTTTCCAACACCACCTTACATGGATGGGTATAATGGTGTAAATAATAACTATATATGGTTATTATGAAATGATACTAGTTCTGATATATTCTATCATTCACTTCAATACAATTCCACAAACATGGTAATGATATCATCGCTCATGCATACGTATGGCCTACCATCTCCACGATGTGATGCGACTCGTTCTACATGATCTTCATTGAATAATGATTATATAAATGAATTGAATGAATAAATATGATATATATTATACTAATACAATTCTGAAAATTATTTATCTGTAACCTAAAAAGAATAATAAGAATTTATTTGACAAAAAACGCATAAGAACATAAAGCAATGAACACCCGAATAACAAGTAGCAATGAAATATTACTAATAAGAGGATAAGAATATGACCATATATGATATCATGACAATGAATATGATTATGTAATAATCCAATGACATTATTTAAATCATTATACAGGAGGATTAGATACGTACGAAACATACCAGACATAAAGTAAGGGAAAATATCGCTATCTCATTTTTATTCGAGATTGTTTATACTTCAGAATTTACTGGTGAATATTTATAATCCACATCCATGTTTCCTCATTATGTAATATTATTTATATCCTTATAAAATTTTTTAAATCCAATTTTACCTATTTGTGAATTTTTAGTAAAAGATATGAAAGGAATCTTTTGTCATTTTTGGTACGAGGTACATTTTTGACTTTTCCGGCCAAAGTATGAGAAAAATGTTTTTTTAACTTATACGGCAAGAATGGATTTTTATGATTTCATAGAACATTATTTCCATGAATATTACTTTAAAAGTTTTCAATTTTATTTTTAATCAACTTCTTTTAGTTTAAAATAGTATGACATGTTTAGAAAGGAAAAAATGGTTTTGAAGTATAAATGATATTTTCCTCAAGAATGGAGTTCAAGCGTTTTATCAAAATTATTTTCAATATAAGATAATATAGGGTTCTGTTTCTATCCCTATTATTACATTTATTTGATTATGTTATGAGGGAATTATTTTTATGATGTCCTTTTATCTTATATGGATTATGTTATGATGGAATGATGTTTAATAATCCCATTTTTATTACGTGCGTTATGCTATGATGTATGATTTATGATATTGTGGCTCACATAAGAATGGTATCATTATGAGATGGTTGGGACCTATATATCTCTCCAATGCATTTGGTAAAGATTTATATCTCATGAGATAGACATGGCTGGAATGATAGGTTAATCCGGTTCAGTGATACAGGACTGAAACGAGGAGTGAACTCGGTTCAGAAATGGACTTTGTCCACTAGGATAGTCTTGGCAATGAGTCTTGACTACTAAGAACTGATTCTCTAGGATTATGTGTGTATGACAAAAAGTTTCATGTTTTATGTTATGATTATTGGGATTACATTTCACTACCATGATTTATCTCATGTTATGATATTATGATCTCTTTTGCGGGTTAAGATTTTCAAAATTTTATGTTCTTATGAATATGATATGATTGATATTTACTTTGTTTACCCTTACTAAGCATTTGAGCTCACCCTTTTGTATGTTTTATTTTCCTCAGGTTAGGAAGAAGGGTATTAAGTAGTTTATACCAAAAGGGACTCTAAATATGATGAAATAAATGGGAGACAATGTAGATGCTTTATGAACCAGTTGTTTATGTTTCCCAATTTCAGAAGACTCTATACCTATACGATCCTTTCATGGTTTTGTTATATGTTGTAATAAGTATGCTTCAATTCTGATGTAATAACAACGTATGTAAATTATGGGTTGTTATAGTTGGTATCAGAGGAAAGGTATAGTCAACCTTTGGAAACTAGGATGTGAAAGCCTTAGTAAGAACCCTAAGGATATGTCTTAGCATAGTACAAAATCATAGTGTTTTATAAATGTCTATGAAAAACCTATGATAAGACCTAAAGTGTGAAATTTTATTCTTGATTGTGTGGTTTTCCTATTATGATTAGTTTTTATCACACTATGCTTCTTGGTTTTAGTCAATGGCTGGAACCAGAAGGAACCGTGTCAATGCAGAATGCGATGGGAAATGCAATGATTTTCCCCCTGAGCAACCAAATTTTATGGGAGATGGAATGAAAAATTTTATAGCCATGCTCACACAAATTTCTCAATCTATGAACCATGCATGACTTCCAAAATATCAAAGGAAGGAGAAAAATTCAATTGAATCCTTTATGCGGCAGTGACCACCCTCATTCAGTGGGTTTATTGATCCATTAGTGGCTGAACAATGTATTAGTACCACTGAAAAGATATTTTCAGTTCTACAATGTTCTGAACATGATAAATTCATCTTTATAGTATATCATTGGGAAGGTGAAGCTGATCCATGGTGTAATCTTATCAAGAATACAAGGAAAAGAGGCGAAATTGAGTCCATGTAATGGGACGAGTTCAAGAACATATTTTTCAATAAGTACTCCCCTCGTATTCTTCAAACAAAGATGAATAAGGAGTTTCTTGAACTAAAGAAAAATGATGACGAATCTGTTGGTATCTACGAAGAAAATTTTACAAGGCTTGCAAGGTACGCTTCTGGGATTATTATCCAACCTGAGAGTAAGATCTATTGATTCTTTAGTGGCTTAAAACCAAGTCTCTGAAGGGAATTTGCCATAAGAGACTTCAATAGCTCTGATGAAATTGTTTGATGTGCTCTCAAGGTTGAGATAGAGATTAGAGTAACCCATCAGTCATATGGGTTTGATAAGAAGAGTAAAATGGAATTCAAAGGGAAATCTAAAGACCACACTGAAAAGAAGATGAGTTTTCCCTTATTCTCAAAGTGTGGAAAGAAACATGGATGAAATTGTCTAAAAGTGACAAGTAAATGTTTCAAATGTGGAAAAGAGGGTCATCGGGCATTTTAATGCCACGGTGATGGGAAAACGATGTCTAGTGATGTGAACAAAGAAAAGGCTACACAGAATGCACCTCCTACACTTCAATGTTACAAGTGCAAGGAAATGGGGAATTATGCTAATCAATGCCCTAATCCAAGGTTTTTTTATGATGATTGACATCAACAAACTCTTAAGCCCAAATACAAAGGAAAGTCACATGAAATTTCTATCGGTGATGTGGAGTACGATAACGAAGTGGTGAAAGGTACACTTACAATCCACTCTAAAGTAGAAAATGTTTTATTTGATTCTGGATCCACCCACTCTTTTATTTCTAAAGAATTTTCTAAGGGTATCGTCATATTAACTCAAAAATTAGATGTTGATTTAGCTGTGACAACCCCTAATGGCACAATAGTCACATCAAAAGTTTACAATTCTTCTCCGATTCAAGATTGTGGGAAAGTGATTCCTTCAAATCTTGCGATCCTTCCTATAGTGGAATTTGATGTGATTATTTTCATGGATTGACTTCATTTATATGGAGCTCATATCAATTTCCAAATAAGGGAAGTCACATTTCATATTCCAGATCAATCTATGATCGTCTATCGATGCAAGGATGAACATAACCTTCCAATGGAAATTTCTTCCATCTTATGGGTATTGATTCCACTAAATGAAGTTTATTTATCTCAAATGGTTGGAGAGAAACTCACGATTAAGAATATTCCAATTGTATGGGAGTTTGATGATGTCTTTCTAGAGGAATTGATAGGTCTTCCACCAAATCATGAAGTTTGGTTTTCAATAGAACTCTTACCGGGTGTTATGCCCATTTCAAAGACACCTTATAAAATGGCCCCAATTGAGTTGTAGGACTTGAAGAAGCAACTCCAAGAGAATTTTGATAAGGGATTCATATGCCCTAGTGCATCACCTTGGGGAGAACCAGTTCTGTTCGTTAAAAAGAAAGATGGATCAATGAGACTCTACATTGATTATCGAGAACTTAAAAAGATCACTATCAAGAACAAATATCATCTCTCATGCATTGATGACTTACTTGACCAACTACATGGAGCTCAATACTTTTCCAAGATTTATCTTCGTTCAGGGTATCATCAATTAAGAATCAAAAAGCAGGATATTCCAAACACGGCTTTCCATACAAGGTATGGACACTATGAATTTATAGTGATTCCATTTGGTCTTACTAATTCCCCTTATATATTCATGGATCTAGTGAATAGAGTCTTTAGAAACTATCATGATCAGTTTGTGGTAGTTCCGGCGTGTCTCGCCGGCGACTTGAGGCGCGTTTCGAGGCGATGGTACGGCTCGAGGTGACAGCGCTTGGTGGCACGTGTCGAGGTGTCAGAGTGGCATGCAGTCGCGTGACGGGCCCGGGGCTCGAGGCGGGACACGTGGTTGGACCTGATGTTTGTAATTTGAATCTGTTAATCGCTGTAATTGTTTGAATTTGGGTGTGGTTCACGGTTTTCCTCAAACCGGGCAGCATGGGAACCGGCTACCCTCAAACCGGCTTTTTAAAAATCTATAAAAAAGAAAAAAATGATTATCGGATATTATTGTCTATTAAAAGAGCAAGGAATAACATGATGATCACTTGAGAATTTTATTAAAGACCCTAAGAAAGTAGAATCTTTATGCCAAATTTACCAAGTGTGAATTTTGGATTAAAAAAGTCTCATTTCTGGGTCACATAATCTCAAAATAGGGGATATATGTGGATCTAGCAAAAATAGAGGTTATCGAAAGATGGTCAAGACCAACAACAGTAACTGAGATCCGAAGTTTTCTTGGTTTGGATGGATATTATCGATGTTTTGTGAAATATTTTTCACGATTATCTAATCCACTCACCAGGTTGAATTGAAAAGAAGTTAAGTTCTTTTGGACTGAGGAGTGTGAAGAGAATTTCAAGGAGTTAAAAAGAAGGTTATCTAGTGCACCTGTGCTCACACTGCCTTGTAGTGGAGAAAGGTTTGTGATCTACAGTGATGCATCCAAGAAGGGATTGGGGTGTTTTCTTATGAAAAATGATATGGTGATAGCTTATACCTCATGACAGTTGAAAATCCATGAGAAAAATTACCCAACTCATGATTTGGAGTTAGCTGCGGTAATATTTGCATTAAAGATTTGGAGGCATTATCTTTATAGTGAAAGGTGTGATATTTAAACTGATCATAAAAGTTTAAAGTATATTTTTACACAAAAGGAGCTGTATATGTGCCAAAGAAGATGGTTGGAGCAGATTAAGGATTACGACTGCTCAATTTATTACCACCATGAGAAATCAAACAAGGTGGAAGATGCATTAAGTCAACAAGACCATGCTAGCTTATCCATGATGAGGATCACAAAAGATCTAATATTTATTGATTTACAAAGTATGGATCTTGGAATTATAATGGAAGGGGAGAAATATTATCTTTCTCAAATGAATGTTCAACCATTTATACATGTGAAGATTAAAGAGGCATAGAAAGCAGATTTAGAGTTACAAAAGAAGGTGGTAAATGTTCCTGAATTCCACATTGATTGTGATGAAATAATAAGGTTCAGGAATCGGGCTTGTGTTTCTCCCATCCCATAATTAAAGAAGGAGCTGATGGATGAGGCTCATTGTTCTTCATTATCTATTCACCCTGGAAGCATGAAGATGTATAGGGATCTGAAAGAGTACTTCTGGTGGGATGGCATGAAAAGAGATGTTGTTGAATATGTATCTCGATTCTTGGTTTGTCAGCAAGTTAAATTTGAGAGACAAAAGTCTAAGGGGATGTTGCAACCATTACCCATACCAGAATGGAAATGGAAAAACATCACTATGGACTTTGTCACTAGACTTCCTAAAACATTCAATGGAAATAATGCTATCTGGTTTATATTTGATCTTCTTATGAAGTCAGCACACTTCATTGCTATTAGAGAGGATTTCTCTCTTGATCAGCTTGCCAGGATATATGTTAAGGAAGTGGTACGATTTCATGGAGTACCACTTTCCATTTTATCTAATCGGGATCCGAGGTTTACCTCGAAGTTTTGGTGAAGTCTTCAGCATACTCTGGATACAAAGTTGAGTTTCAGCACTGCTTATCATCCTCAGACAGATGGTCAGTATGAGAGGAAAATTTAAACTCTAGAAGACATGTTGAGAGCTTGATCTATGGATTTAAAAGGTGGTTTGGATCAACACCTTCCTTTGGTGGAATTTTCTTATAATAATACCTTTCACTCCAGTATTCAAATGGATCCTTATGAAGCTCTCTATGGAAAGAAATGTCAAACTCCAATTTTCTGGGATGAAGTTGGTGAAAGAGAGCTATTAGGACCTGATCTTGTTGATGAGATGGAAGAAAAGGTCTGATCTATTAAACAACACATAAGAGAATCTCATAGTCGAAAAAAAAGTTATGATGACAACCGAAGAAAAGACCTAGAGTTTGAATTGGATGATAAAGTGTTCTTACGAATATCTCCTTGGAAGAGAGTAATGATATTTGGAAAGAAGGGCAAGCTGAGCCCTAGGTATTTTGGTCCTTTTGAAATAATGGATCATGTTGGAAAGGTAGATTAACGATTGGTGCTTCCACTGAATCTCTCTCAATTTCAGGATGTGTTCCATGTATCTCTCCTAATAAAGTACATACCAGATCCTTCACATGTACTAATCTCATAAGTTGTACCACTGGAGCAAGATCTTTCTTATGAAGAACAGCTGATAGAGATTCTGGATCGTAGCAAAAAAGTTCTATAAAACAAGACCACTCGCTTTGTGAAAGATTTATGGAGGAACCACCAATTAGAAGAATCTACCTGGGAACTTGTGGATATTATGAGGTAGAGGTATCCTCATCTGTTTGTTATAAAGTGACGAATTTCGAGGGCGAAATTCATTTTAAGTGCGGTAGAATGTAACACCTGAGATTTTATGATAAATATTTTATTTTTGTGTTATATGCATCACTAAAGGAATCTTTCACTACACACAACACTGTATTGGCTTATGTTACATGCCGGAGAAACCTCTCTCGATAGCTTGCATTGTACGCAATACCAAGTTTCACTAAACATTGATATGTTATTAAAATATTATATAAACTAGCCGTTATAAATAGTAATACCCACTTTTTGAAATATTATAAATTTTATCTTTCAAAATGGAATTTATTTTTGGATTTAGAATATCTAAATTAGCCTAGGGTGAATTTTTGGTATTTTCCTGAAAACATTCAATTTTGATGAATAGTGAAAACACTGGGTTACTATTCAAAAACCGACTTTTTATTTAAAAAATTATTTATTTTATTTAAATTTATTTTAGGTCAAAATTGATATATAATACGTATATAAGTTCAATTTAATTCATTGAAGTCATTTTATAAAAATTTTAGATATATAAAAATTTTATTGAACTTTTCACCGTCTTTTACCCACCTCCTAGGAGAATTTGAACATTTACATAAAACTTAATTGTATCGCTTCTATGGGTGTAATTTCAAAAATCTGAGAGACATGGTTAATATCAAGGAATAAAATGTGGTTAAATAAGATAAAAATAATTTTTGGTGAATAGTAACTTTTTACTTTTTTTACCACGGTTAAAAGTAAATAGGGCAACTAAGGGTAAAAATGCTATTATTATTACCCTAAAACATGTCCTAATTCTATTGGATAAATTTAATTCGACCAAAAACAACCTTAGGAATAAAATATTACCCTTTAGGTCCACTTGGATTAGATTAGGAAACTTATTATTATTTTATTTAAAGAAGAGTTAAAGGAGTTAAAATCAACATTTAATAACTACAACATTTTAAATATAGGGTTATAGATAAGACAAATTAAACTATAAATATTAATTATAACGATAACAATATTTCCTACATAATGGTATTTTATTTATAATTTTTATACATTAAATAATTTAATTTATTTATGACACATGGATGATGCAGTAATTACCTTATTAATGAAATATTAACATAATTGATATTATAAATACCCAAATAAATGTAATTTGAGACTTTTTATAAATTAAACTAATTTTATAGGTTAATATGACATGTTAGTATTGATTTAATTAACTTTTTTCGAACTAATCATGCTTTTATAATTTTCACAAAAATCAATTACCAAATAGTGTCATAATTGACATAAAATAGTTTTTAAAACACATATTATATTATTAATTGTTATTTTATTCTTCAAAATCTAAGGTTCATCCAAATGACTTAGATAAGGTTATATATATTAATAATGAACAACTTGGGGTTCATTTGACTTGTTATAGTAAGTTTATTAACTATATAGTGAAAGAAAACAAGAAGACACGGTAAAAGATAAATTATTTAACTTAGGGTTAAATCTAAATGATAAGGTTAAAATAGTAACCTAAGCTTGTCTAAAACCAATTGGTTGAGAGGATTTCGACCCATACCCACCTTATATTTTAAATAAATCAATTTTGAGATATTAAAAACCGAATATTACTTTATTATAAAATAATATTTTAAGTTTTCTCTAAGGTGCCTCTCTCCTCCCTTATAAAAGGGTACCTCCTCCCTCTCCTATTTACAAAATTTAGAGCCTTCAAGATCTTCCAAACCCTGACCATTTCCCTTCTCAACATCCCTGGAAAAATAATATAGGTTCTGGCCTTCTTCAAATACCAACTTTAGTGCCCTTATAGAAGGTTTAGAAGAAGCGCGTCAAACAAGAGGTAATATCCTTTACCAATTCTTTCAAATTCATTTCTTCTTCTACATATTCTTATTTTGTTAATTTCATAATAAAGTAAAAACATCAGTATCACTAATATATTTATATGTTATTATAAATATAAAACAACCCTATTTCAACTTCTATCCATCCTGTGAAAAACAAAATCATCGCGTGTGCGTATGTACAGAATATCGTATCCACGCTGTGGTGTAATCTGTTTTTCCAACACCACCTTACATGGATGGGTATAATAGTGTAAAGAATAACTATATATGGTTATTATGATATGATACTAATTCTGATATATTCTATCATTCACATCAAAACAATTCACAAACATGGGAATGATATCATCGCTCGTGCGTACGTACGGCCTACCGTCTCCACGATGTGATGCGACTCACTCTACATGATCTTCATTGAATAATGATTATATAAATGAATTGAATGAATAAATATGATATATATTATACTAACACCATTCTGTAAATTATTTATCTATAACCTAAAAATAATAATAAGAATTTATTCGAAAAAACACGCATAAGAACATAAAGCAATGAACACCTGAATAACAAGTAGCAATGAAATATTACTAATAAGAGGATAAGAATATGACCATATATGATATCATAACAATGAATATGATTCTTTAATAAGTCAATGACATTATTTAAATCATTATACAGGAGTATCGGATACGTACGATGCATATCGAACCTAAGGTAATGGAAAATCTCACAATCTCATTTTTATTCAAGATTTTTTATACTTCAGAATTTACTGGGGAATATTTATCATCCACATCCATGTTTCCTTAATATGTAATATTATTTCTATCCTCCTACAATTTTTTAAATCAAATTTTACCTATTGGTGATTTTCTAGTAAAATATATGAATGGAATCTTTTTTTGTTTTTAGTACGAGGTACTTTTTTACTTTTTTGGCCAAAGTACGAGAAAAATGTTTTTTTTAACTTATACGGCATGAATGGTTTTTTATGATTTCATAGAACATTATTTCCATGAAGCTTAATTTACAAGTTTTCTAGTTTATTTTTAATCAACTTCTTTTAGTTTAAAATATTATGACATGTTTAGAAATGAAAAAAAAATTTGAAGTATAAATGATATTTTCCTCAAGAATGGAGTTCAAGCGTTTTATCAAAATTATTTTCTATCTAAGATAATATAGGTTTTTGTTTATATCCCTATTTTTATATTTATTTGATTATTTTATGATGGAATTATTTTTATTATGTCCTTTTATCTTATATGGATTATGTTATGATGTCATGATGTTTAAGAATCCCATTTTTATTACATGGGTTATGCTATGATGTATGATTTATGATCTTGTGGAACACATAATAATGGTATCATTATGAGATGGGTGGGACCTATATCTCCCTCCAATGCATTGGGTAAAGATTTATATCTCATGAGATAGACATGGCTGGAACGGAAGGTTAATCCAGTTCAGTGATACAGGACTGAAATGAGGAGTGAACTCGGTTCAGAAATGGACTTTGTCTGCTAGGATAGTCTTGGAAATGAGTTTTGACTACTGAGAAAATATTTTCTATGATTATGTGTGTATGACACAAAGTTTCATGTTTTATGTTATGATTATTGGGATTACATTTCACTACCATGGTTTATCCCATGTAATGATATTATTATCTCATGTGGAGGTTAAGATTTTCAAAATGTTATGTTCTTATGAATATGATATGATTGATATTTATTTTTTTTACCCTTACTGAGCATTTGAGCTCACCCTTTCATATGTTTTCTTTTCCCCAGGTCAGGAAGAAGGGTATTAAGTAGGTTATTCCAAAAGGGACTCTAAATATGATTAAATAAAAAGGAGACAATGTAGATGCTTTATGAACCAGTTGTTTATGTTTCCCAGTTTCTAAAGACACTATACTTATACGGTCCTTTCATGGTTTTGTTATATGTTGTAATAAGTATGCTTCGATTCTGAAGTAATAACAATTTATATAAAGTATGGGTCGTTATATTTGGATCCTCAATCCACCAAAACTAATAACGTTCTCTACCATTACCATCAATGCATCATTGTCCTAAAGCACATTTTGGTCAACCTAAATTCATCGCAAGCCTAACACTCACACTCATCCATCATCCAGGATTTTCTCTAAATTCATATCTAAAATATGCTGTGAAATAAAAATAAATTTTGATTCCTATACTATTGGTGTTATAATTCTATTATGACTATCCAACATTCAGTCTCATGAAACCACAAACTTACTCAAACTGATTCATATCACACGTTCCAGATAGGATACTCCTACCATTTTAGTGTCCTTAACATCACTAAATTTAGTCAAAACCCAAGAACCATGGCCCATACTCTATACATACTTTAATGTGGTGACTAATATTGGTAGAGTTTACTCATACTTAGGCACCAACACAATACATCACTCTCTACCCATCTCGTGCTCGTGAGAATAATATCCTTGGTACTTAAAGAAATTATTCTAGAGCTTGGGTCACGCTCTCCAACACTCTATGGTAGACTCACCTCTATATGGATTTCCTTATATCAGTCCTCAAACACAAGTAAAAATATATCTCAATATCATGTGTGTTTCACTCCCCACGATCCATGCTCAATAGACTATCAAGGATCGACCTGGATTAATCTCCTAGATCGACTGTGTCATCATACCACAATCTAATTCTTATTTATCATTTACCATGGAGGGAAATTTTGAATCCCCACCTTTATCTAAGATTCAGAAAACTATACCCTTCAATATTTATAATTCCTATCTGTCCTTTAATTTTAAATGGCCACTTACTAATCCAAAACATAATATCATCACACGTACCTAGTACATGCTACCTTGATCTCATCCAAACCAATGGTCATATGCTTCAATAGTGTCCAAATCAAAGAAACTAGACCCATGCTCACTTGAGTCACATGTCATCAAAACTAGGCTCACACACCTAAACCACTGCCCTTGTAACTACTACAAGTCAGTATCATCAAGCCTAGATCACCCTCATCACTCCTCTTCAAAATTGGCCACCTCACTAGTCCCATAGTTAATCATGCAACCAACTCGTAAATGGTGTATTTCCAAAACCCGAGTTTCTACCCATGCTCTCACTATGTATAGAAACTCATACACAAATAATAAGATTGGACACCTAAGTGGTACTACCTTTTGAAGTTATCCTTTCCACTAAAATCACAATCACACAAGGAGATTTTCTCAAGGAATCCAAAGGAATCCATTATTCCATTTGATCAAACCATCTAGGGGTGCTTACATTCTTATGCTAAACCACCACATTGGTTTCCATAAAACATCATTAAACACATACTCAGTGTCATCTAAGTTGAATTTAAGGGTATATAGGTCTCCGAACTAGTCAATAAAATTAGTTCTCATATAAACCATGAACCACAGGGCATCGACCACACTCCCATATCAAATACAACATAGAATTAAACATGCCAAAAAACCCACTCATGGGTCTCGTATACATATACATAATAGGACTCACAAGAAAATACCATTATCCTATTAATAATTGATTCTCATCAAGAATCCATATATGAGACTTCCCCCTCAAGAATCATGATCTCATTTTTCATCACTACAATAACAAACAGTATCATCTTAAGTGATACGTATCTCATAAATCACATTCATATGTTTCAGTTGAGTAGAATTTCATACCAATATATATGCTAAAATTATATCAAGGTTATTAATAACACTTTTAAGTAATCAAACCTAAATAATAACAACCCACAAGGGGTTCATCATTAGGAAATCTAATGGCCATGTTGACCTACTAGGGCCACTACACCACCCATGTAAATGAGATTTCCTTGTCATTGTCAACAATATTTTCATTATAGATCCATATGATCATCCATCATATGAATATATATATAAATGTCTCTCTAGATAATTATTATTACATTAAGAACCTATATTGGAAAATATTGTATGAACTATTTTTGATGCTTTATACAGATAAACCTCTATCATTAGTGATAAGATCACAGACTAGTAGGATTATATGTCAGGTGAATCCAAAATGCCTAACCATGATGCATGATTTTCCTATTGGATCTACAATACAAAATCCAAATCCCAAATAAATAATAAATCAAAAATATAAACATCATGTGAATCAAGTGAGGTGAAATCATAAATAACACAAAATAACACATATAAATAACAGAAATCTCAAGACCCTAGTAACTTGCAAATCCCATAAAAAATTGTGTTCATGATGCAATATCCCAATATAAATCACAAGCTCTAATACATTTCTATGTCCTTTGTCTACCACATTCAAAATATAAATACAGATAAATATAGCTTTGATACCACTTTGTAAAATCCTATCTCAACTCGCTGTGAACAGTATCCATGAAAAGCCCTTATGGATGGTTGATGAATATAGTTGTATTTTTTCAATATATAAAAAATAATTAAAATGTCAATGTTTGAGGAATCACTCTGTTAGTAGTGATTAAACATGGAAATAGAAAGATGAAAATAGTTTGAGAAATATTCAATAAGGATGGTGATGATTCCTATATAATTATTACAAACACATTGGTTGTCATTTGGTAAGATAATTCTCCATTATTGGTGATTATTCCTAGAGAATTATTATGGATTCGTCTAATGTAATTGGATTTCAATCTCAGAAAATTATCCATGTAATTATAATGATTTTTTGACTAGTCTTAAGTTCAAATACATGTTTTAATTATTGATTTGAGAATTTAACAGAGGTGTCTATCCAATATGAAAATTATTTCATGATGAGTTTTTAGTTAATGAAGACCACGGAAATGATTATTTATATTAAGTGAATAAGGGGAATCAATTATTGGAATATGTCCATGAAATGTCTTTTATTTCCTGAAGAAGTGAATATAATTGAATAGTCCTTGCAAAAAGTAATTATATGAAGAATAATTTAAGAAGGATATGAAATTAAAAAATTAGTGAATGATGATTTGAAGATCATATGAAGAAGATTATCCATGAAAATATTGGTTTTCATGAAGTAAATAAGAGATTTATAATTCTAAGAAAAAAATATATTTATATATTTCGTATAATATTTTTGACTAGAAGAGGATAAAAATATGAAGAGTTAGACACTAGAAGAAGATGAGAAGTTGGGCCTGGAAAATTATTGAGGAAAGACTTGAAGAATCTTGGGTATTTTATTGTACAAGTTATTTTTTTATTGAATTTTTTAAACATTAGAAAAAAAATGTCCAACCCATGAGCATGCCTACACTAGCTCATCCAAGGCACATGTGGGGAAAAGAGTCTACCACACCAAAGGGAATCAGCCTTGGAAATCCCAAGGGTGGCAAGGTTCTAAGCCTATATATAAGGACCACAGGAGAATGCCCACAAGGAGTGCATGGGAGCAGCGGCAAGGCCACTGTGTGGGGAAGTACGGTAGTAGGGAGATCTAGTATAGGGTGGTTCTAGTGGGGTTTAGTAGTGGACCTCGGTACTTTCTTCTAGAGGCAACTTTAGTAGATGGGGTTTTTCTTCTTTTTTTTAATTAAAGGGTTGTAGGGTTTTTATATATAGGAAACTGGGTTGGTCTAGCAACATATGAAGTGGCGCTTTGGGATAAAACCCAAATCCCCAATTCAATAAGCACTTGGTAATTTTTTTCCCCAAATCCCACACCTCTCTCACCCTTTTAAATATATAATTATAATACAATTATAAATATTTAATTATAAATATATATATTTATTTATTTATTTATTTATATATAAACATTAAATATTTTTTTAAATATTATATATATATATATATTGAAATATATTTTAATAATTATATATTTATAAATATATTTATATAAATAAATTTATATGTATAAATTTATATTTATAATTATATATATATATATTAAAAATTATATTTATTTATAATGAAAAATATATACTTATAGAAATAAATTTTTATTTACAAAAATATATTAATAAAAAAATAATCACAATTCTTTATATTTATTTATATTTAAATATATTTAAATTATATATATTAATAAATTTAAATTTAAATCTAAATAAATCTCAAGAATTGTATTATATATTTATAAATATAATTTTAAATATATATTTATGAATAAAAATTTATTTATATAAATATATATTTATAATTATAAAAAATATTATTTTAAATACATATATACATAAATATAATTATAAATATAAATTGATAAATATAAATTTATTTATGTAAATATATTTAAATAATAAATATATTTATAATTATATAATTATAAACCTTTTTTATAAATACATATTTATCATTATATAAATGTAAATATATTTATAAATATATAATTATTAAAATACGGATACATATATATTTAAAATTTATGTATAAATAAATATATAATTATAAATATTTATAATAAATATATAAATATATTATTCCTAATAAATATATAATTATAATTATAATTACCAATGTATTTATAATTATATAACTATAAATCGATATTTATATAGTTATAACTTTTTATTTATAAATAAATTTGAAATAATTTTTAATATATAATAAATATATTTATTATATTTAATTATTTACAATATATTTAAAATTTAATATAAGTTTATAAATATTTTAAATTTATTTATAGAAAAATAAATATTTAACATTTAATATAATTAATATAATTATAATTATATTCATAAATATATATTTAAAAATTATTATATGTTTATAAATATTTTAAATTTATTTCTAAATAAATAAATATTTATAATTTTATATTTATAATTATATATTTATAAGCAAATTTATATTTATATAATTATAAATATTTATTAATAATTATATAATTTTAAATATATTTATATTTATGTAATTATAAATATTTATTTATATAGAAACATGTATAATTATATAATAATAAATATATTCATTATATATATAATTATAAACCTACATTTATTAGTTTGTGTGGCAAATTTTATTCAGATTATATTTGTACTTTATAATTCAAATGCTTATAAAGTCACATACATAAAATATAATAATGTTAGAATTATGAGACTTTGAATTTATTTTTATTTTTATAAAATAAAAATTAATAATCACAGTAACTAGTTTTTTAATATATACAAAATGACATCTGAATAAATCAACATTGATGTCCTACGGTACCACAAAGTGGTGTCTGGACCTCATGCCCACTCTACATCCGACGTATGTGTCACTTATGTGTCCTAGTTGTGGGTTCCTCCTCTTTTGGAGATTTTGGTGCCTCATCATGGTGTTGTGTAGAGGACTAGACAACATCATGTGTGGAGGGAGGCCCAAAATCTTATGTAGAGCCTTATGACCCTAGAGCTCCTAAAATGGTATAAATGAGACATCGAAGAATTCCTCATCAACTTGAGTCGACTAGGCAAGATCATCTCTCTACAGTGCAGCAACATATGCAGGAACTGCTCTCAGACATCAATGTTGTCGCCTCTGCCCCTCCTGATATACTTGTCTCTTTCTTCTAGCTAGCAGTGGTGGTGGTGGTGCATCGTCCTCAACAGGCCTAGAAGGGACATCATCATCCCTAGGTGCTTCAGCCAAAGGATATGGATCTTGATATACATGTGGATCCTCGTTATAGAAACTATCACGTATGAACCGGAGAGGATCATTTTGAGCCAACACGTCTCATGGAACTACACCCCACTTAATATATGCCTCCTCTTGAGGATGTGTGATATGTGAAAGATGAGAAATGTTGTCGGACTAGAAATGAAATAAAATTTAAATTAATACCAAAAGTTAGTTAAAAAAATATAATAAATCTTAATAAGCATTCTAACTTCTGAATTCTAATCCCCTAACGTGTAAGGTGCATGATGGTGTGTCATGAGTACTAGTCTGTATAATCCATCTAATTAGGTAACTGATATCATGCTGTGGGATATATATATTGAAATATACCATATTGGGAACACATTTCCCAAAGCTTGATATAAGTTTAATGAAACTACCTTCAGCCCATTGTTTGTCTACCTATAATCCTAATCGAATGTAACACATCACCCTATCATTGTTCCATAGGTATATGTTATATATAACCAAATGGGAACATTACTTGGTCTAGCTGGTGCCACTCAATGATGTGGAAGTAGATGAGTGGCTCTATTGTAGCATGATCTCTAATCATAGTTGTACAGTACGGTGGAAGTGATGCATAGACAAAACCTGTATACGAAGTCCGTGGAACCTGAAATATAATAAAATATATATATTATCATGATAATTTTACTATGATTACATTGAAATAACTTAAAAATATAATAACAAAACAATTTTTTCTACAAAAAAAATAATGTTTCAATTACATCATCTGGCACTATGGAATCAAATATCTATTAAAACCTATGTACACTATGTCTTGGATTACATGCATACTTTTGAGATTGACTTTACCAGGTTAAAAAAGAGTAATATACTGTGAATTTATAAAAAACAATAACAACAATACTAAATAGCTTAAGTTAATGATGTAAACATTCCAACATCCCTCATGACAGTCCCAGAATAGCTTTGGTGTAAGTGGTGCGACAACTCGAGGAGTGATGCATGGAAAATATGCAATCTTCCATGAATTCGCATGAATACTAGTATAGAGACATCTATACCGATGTGACAATATAGCAGACCCCAACTATATATATCCATCTAATCAAGATCCTCATGTAAGGGGCGGTACATTATGTATACCAAAGTGGTGGAGTAGTTCACGCACAACATGCCTCCCTTTAGTCACAAAATATATGCATGTGTGTGCTGAATAAGCATCTCATCACCTATATCATCAAGAATAACGATGAAATTCTCATAAATATACCCCATGCGTAAGTGAGAACCCTATCGGCCAGCTCGTACACCGATAACACCAATGCCTAGTAGACTTTTTATGACTGCAAACCAGCTTCCACTAGTGGCATGCACCTGTAATTTCCTATCTATGGATGGGTAAAACGAGCATGTAGGCAATGTCCTCTAAAGTAATGTTCATCTCCCCCTCTGGGAGATGAAATTTTTTTATCTCTGTCCACCATCTCTCAACTAATACAACAATCAAATGGTTATCAATCGTCTTGAAGTCACAGATAGAGACTCCATAAAATACATCACGTCTGAGGTATGGAAAAATAGCTTCCAAGGATGAATCATGACGAAAATGATTTTCTATCTAAAAAATAATAAGTCTATCAAGTCATCATTCCAACAAATCATGCGATAAGTACATTTCCTGGGAAGATAACAGAGCATGCCCCATATAAATATTTGAATAGTAAAACATTAATTTCATGTGAGATATTACATTTATCATGTAAGGTATGAAATTTATCATGTAATGTATGAAAGAAACATAAACACATAGGATCATTTTTTGTATCCCATGTTTCGGTGAAGATGTTTGGAGTTTCGTTATTATTTTTTTGTGGTCTTTGTATGTTTATCTTTCATTATAAAAGTCCAATGAAACTATCCTTTTGTATTTGAATTGGTTTTGTTTTTTAAAATGTTAACCTTTAAATGATTATCCTTTCATGAATTAGTTTCCCTCTTTATATCTTTCTTGTTTCGAGATGTCTATTTTTTTGGAAATTGCTCTTTGTTCCTTGTGTGTGGGTTCATTTATATTCTATATTTTGGTCATTTCTAATGTAGTTTCTACTGATGTAGTTTGTTTGAAGAATATTGTTGTTTATTTTTCTCTATTGATCAATGAATCCAAAACCTGGATTGGTTGTTCATCAGTCACAAATTTAATAACAAAACTAAGGATTCTATATGAACTTCAATACTATTGGTTAACTACCTATTAACATAGCATGTGATCTGAACCTCCTGATAGGCATCCTCATGATTCCCTCATCGCACACCCTCTCATTTCCATCTGTATCCTATCACCATTAAATATTCACTTTTCCTTCCCTACCGGAACCCATTTACTATATTCATGCATTTTCATGCATCATGCATCTTTACAAGTAGTAAATGGGTGTAAGAAGAGAAAGAAAAATGAGTTTTTAATGGTGATATGATAGAGTTGGTGGGGAGAATGTGTGGTATGATAGCATCATGCGAACACTGTGCAATAAGTTTAGATTACATACTATGCTAAGAAGTAGTTAACCAACAGTAGTGAAGTGGACATAGATTCCTTAGTTTTGTTATTAGCTTATATTTGGACCAAATAAACTCTTTAGAAAGATGTAATGTTGATCTTGATATTTTCATGGTAAAATCATTTTCCATAAAATTAATTTATTATTTCATATTTATATTTAATTTATTTCTTTTTAGTATTACTCATAATATTTTTTTTCTTATTTTTTTCGAGTTGATGTGGTTTTTTAAATCTACTCATGTAGTGCCGGTAGTTCGACAAAGAAATTCAATAGAAATCGTGGTAACATTGACTGTTAGGATTTTTTTGAATGTATGTAATAATTTGTATTTATGTAATTGTATAAACCAATTTTTTAAATGTTTATAATATATAGGTAAATTTTCTAAAAGTTAATCTATATAAAAATAAGACAAATATGATTAAAAATAGTGATAAAGATAAAAACGATTACATGTACAAATTTTATAGTAATATATGGAGTTCATGATTCATTTTATATATTAGATTATTGCCCTATGTGTTTAGGGAAACGTGTCTTCATATAACCTTCCTGACGGCATATGTTGCACCTTAGTCTAGGTTCTCGTTCACAGGGACAATCCATCTCATTCCAAATACGAGTTGACTTTGGCCTCTCTTTAGGTCGAAGCCTAGTGTTGTTCAGTATAAGCATGGGTGCACCATCAGATAGTCGAAAATTATGATATTCCCCAATTGGCATCCACTGAGTACTGTAGTAGTTATTGATATTCTCTAGTTGATAAACTAAGTCAATGAACTTCTCCCAAGATACGTGTACATAAGCACATGTTGCAATCACATGGCTGCTAGAATATCTCAATGATTGAAAGTTACCACATTCACAGTAACACTTATCCAATAAAAAAACTCACACACGACCATTGCTACAAGCCATAAGATCATCGGTCTTAGTGACCTCAAATCATTGGTCTGAATGATTAAATTCGGTTACATGATAAGTTGTAGCCTCCTAAAGAACATTATATATCTCACAATATAAATGGTGTCCAAATCACATCCTTATGTTCAATACCTCTTCATCCTTCTTTCCTTATTCCAGAAAATAATTTACACTACGAAAGAAAGTATCTTGTACCAAACCTATAATTTATATTTAAAATATTAAACTAATATTATACTATAATTGTAGCTCTTTTAAGTAACATAGAGTCAAATATTCTTATTTACCTGTGATAGGTAATTTCCAAACTCCCATAAAAAATCCATTTATACATTATATGATGTTGGTTGTTATATGTCCATATATCCTCCCATCATGATATTCTAATGACCGTTTATTCTTTGGAATTTGGATCAAGTATTCATAAACTTCCATATTATCTCTATGAATATCTTCAAGATGCTCATCCATCCTTTGTTGTTGATGCTTGTATGCTATCAAAAAATAACTAATTTGAACACATATAGAAATAACTATGATAGTGATTTTTTAAACTAAAAAGGATATTCATACCAATGTTTAATATTTCTTTCCTCATCGACTCATTCTTAAACTTCTTCCTCAAATTATGGGAAATGTTTCGAATACAGTATCGATGATGGGTATAGTGTAGTCTCTAGGAAAGAACTGAAGACTGTACTGCCTACTTGATTGCATGATGAAAATATGAAATAAAAAAAAATCCCTTTTTTATTTGTAAAAAACTCTCAAAGACATGCCATAAACTAGATCTGTGAGGATAAGTTACCCTTCCCCAAAATTGAAAATTCCAAAGGTAGAGGGGCTCAATTTATATCTTTCATGATGGAAATAAATAATGTTCCTATATATTTTTCATAAAAAAATCAGTCATCAATCTGTATAAATTGCTTGCAATGTCTAAAATCATCCACACATGGTAATAATTTCCAAAGAAATCAATCAAACACAACCATCGATTGATCAACTTGGTTGTGCTAGTTAACATATTCAATTTTATTTAATCGATAGATCACTAGATTATTTTGGTGTAAAATCTCTATAAGTTGTGGTAAAAATTGATAAGAGTCACCCCAATCACTTTATACTTTCATAAGAGACGTATTTCATGCCGCCCATGCCTTCTAGTAAGATATTTGACACCCAAAAGGTTGTTTGATTCACTCCACCACCAGAATAAAAAGAACATCTTAACATGATCTAATCATTCCAATAATAATAGTTTAAACAAACTCAACATCTAATGAAGAGTGTTCCTATGACAAGCTTGGGTTAAGACATGTGAGTGGAGTAAATCTAGTGATGCACCGGCTATGAAAAGTGTTATCAGTTATAGCTCACAAACGCATTTGACAGTTTGAGTCATATTTGTCATAACTGATCAAATAATATGACCTCTTTGACTCTTCTACAACATAATTGTAATTTCTTTCAATGTGATATTGTTTTATCACATTTTTCATTGCATCGTTTCTCTCAAAATCACTTCCAATATATAGAACACCTTTATCTGACACTTGAATTATGTCACTTATGATTTTTGGAAATTATGTACTGTGAGTAATAACTGGCCAATCAAATTTTGACAAGAAATTCATGCCTTCAGTCAATAATGAACTCAAAAGTGGAGGATAGTTCAATATTTGGTTGAACCTCACATGAGTAGGCACAAACTGTTTGGTTGCATGCTCTTCTTCTTCTTTAACTTTCTCTTCATATTCTTATTGTAAATTTTCATCATCCTCAAAATCAACGACCAACCCATCTAATGTACGTGGAGGACTATCCATTGAAACTGTGGCTGAAGGAAATGATGAAAAAACTACCACTTCTGAATGAACTTCTGGATGTGTTGTAGTAGGAGCATATGAAATAGTCTCATGAAGTTGTGATGGCCCAACTTCTAATGTCGATGGAACCTCTATTATAGCTATAGTGACATACAACTCCATCATTTGATTCTCAAGTTGATACTTAACCAATGAAAGTACATATTCTCGTTCTTCATCTTCAGTTACTGGATAGGCCACATGTCAAAACCTATCTACAAATTATAAATGCGTTTATGTGATGGATGTTATCAGTTGATTTCTCTTCAGTTTTAACTTTTGATGAATTTTCCTTTATAGAGATTCCAAAGTTGTACAGCCTCCAAACATCACAACACCTTATGGTCATATACTATAACCACATCCTTGTTCTATCTCAATTATTTAACTATTATAATAAATATAAGAATCCATTTTTTATCTAAAATATACCATTTTTATTAATTAAATATGACCTGAGAATCGATTTATGTATGCATGCTTTTCAAAATTTTGGTTGGAATCCTAATACATCCACCAAGTCAAGGTGTTCAAACCATTTTGATTTGTAACTCTTTACACAACCAAAAAGTTTGTGTTACTTACCCAAAAATAGAAGTTAAACATATTCATACATATCCACATGCATCATATGCATGTGGTATATGAACATTTCATGTAAATTCTTCAATTTATATGAGATTGAAAAACTCCACATGAGTAAGTCTGGAGTGATAGAGAGCCAACCCCATTTACTTTCCTAAACAAGTAAAGCCTCCAGGAAAGTAGGTGGTCAGACCCAAATCCCCTCTACCCAGGGATACATTACTCAAGAGAGCATTCAATTCATGAAAACTCTAGCACTTAATATGCACAAAATATATTCAACAACTAAATTCAGGTTCATAACTTCAATTAAAAACTGAAGTCAAGGTAGATGAAAAACTAAATTCATTATCAAACCTAGAATGTAATGAAATGGTATAATCTAGAAGTAATTTATAACATAATTACTTCACTAATTAATATAATTAGTTTGCTAATTAATACAATTACTTCTCTAAATAATATAATTACTTCATTAACTAATATAATTACTTCACTAACTAATATAATTTCATCAATAACCAATATAATTACTTCGCTAACTAGTATAATTAATTCGCTAATTAATATAATTAAGACACTAATTACACTTAATGAAGCCCCTAATTACATTTAATAAATTTCCTAATTACATTAAATCAATTTCCTAATTACACTTAATCAAATACATAATTACACTTAGTCAATTTCCTAATTAGAAAAAATTTATTACCTAATTACCATTAATTAATTTCATAATTAGAATTAATTAATTTCCTAATTAGAATTAATTAATTGCCTAATTACCATTAATTAATTACCTAATTACCTTTAATTAATTATCTAATTACCAATAATTATTTGAAAAATTAGAATTAATTAATTACCTAATTAGAATTAATTAATTACATAATTACCATTAATTAATTACATAATTAGAATTATTTAATTACCTAATTAGAATTAAATCATTACCAAATTACCATTAATTCATTATCTAATTACCATTAAATAATTACCTAATTATAATTAATTAATTACCTAATTAGAATAAATGAATTAATTAATTACCATTAATTAATTACCTAATTACCATTAATTAATTATGTAATTAGAATTAATTAATTACTTAATTACCATTAAGTAATTACCTAATTAGAATTAATCAATTACATAATATTCATTAATTAATTACCTAAATACCCTTAACTAATTTCATAATTATAATTAATTAAATAACTAATTAGAATTAATTAATTACCTAATTAGAATCAATTAATTACCTAATTAGAATCAATTAATTACCTAATTATAGTTAATAAATTACCTAATTAACATTAATTAATTACCTAATTACCAGTAATTAATCAACTAATTACCATTAATTAATCACCTAATTATAATTAATCAATTTCCTAATTACTATAAATTAATGTCCTAGTTACCATTAATTAATTACCTAATTACTAGTAACTAATTACCTAATTACAATTAATTATTTACCTAATTACCATTAATTAATTACCTAATTAGAATTAATTAATTTCCTAATTAATTAATTACCTAATTAGAATTAATTAATTACCAACTTACCATTAATTAATTATCTAATTACTATTAATTAATTACCTAGTTACCATTATTTAATTTCCTAGTTATAATTAATTAATTACCTATTTATACTTAATTAATTACATCATTACAATTAATTTGAAACCTAATTACAGATATTTAAACACCTAATTACAATTAATTAATTACCTAATTACCATTAATTAATTACCTAATTACCATTAATTATTTACTTATCTAATTACCATAAATTATTTACATGCCTAATTATGATTAATTAATTACCTGATTATGATTAGTTAATTTCATAATTTCGATTAGTAAATTGACTAATTAGAATTTAATTACCTAAATATAATTACTTAATAAGCTAATTACAATTACGTAAAATAAACTATTACTAATTCTAAATATAATACATTAATTTTGAACTATTTCTATGAACTAAATAAATCAATCAATCAATCAACATATTAAACAAATTAAAAATTATTATTACCTCAAATTTTTGGAAAGGTGGTGATCCTTCGGTGCACAATAGCTATATGGGAAATGAGAGGAATAACAATGAGAGGAATTTGAGAGAGTTGATGGGAGAGAAGTTAGAGAGATATAGGTGATGTGGGAATGGGGAGAGGGAGATCTTCCCTATATAGGGGGAGACTTAGGTGCCACTTCAAGTCGTATCTATATGTTTAGTCCCACACTATCATCACCACATGAAGTAGCACTGATAGATTTAGGATACAATGCTCAGCGCCACTTCAAGAACCACTTAAAGTGGCGCTTTTGGGGATTTTTACAGAAAGCGACACTTCAAGTGGTGCTTCTCTAACCCAATTATCAAATTAAAAAAAATCCCATAAAAAATTAAAACACCCCCTATGACAAATTACCTACTTCTTGAAGCATAATGGGAGTGGTTGATTGATAAATAACATCCCCAAGGAATATAGAAACAAATATGGGATGAAGGAAATTGCAGCACTATTCATCCGCTTCAAAAAATAAGGACATTTCATTGGATGAACGATGTAGATTATATGGACCATCCAATCAAGGAAAGTGGTTGTATTCCTCCTCTGTTGTTAGAAGGATCTACTCACATGGGTTATCCACCATTTATGAGCCCTAAAGATTTTTGTCAAATCCACCTGACAAAAGTGAAGGCCAATTCGATGTCCTATGATCTAGGCGATATCCAAGCACATGTCATGCATGATATTCATCCATGGACCTGCACAACTAGTAAGAACTCATTCCATGATTCCTCCATTGATGAAGCGAAGCCTTCAGATAAAAATAGAAGCATGATTATCAACTAAAGTATGTCCGAAATGAATTGACATGTTTGCAGTTACACTTTCATGAATGTAGATTGAGTTAAAAATATTTGGTAGTGGCATGAAATCTTAAAATAGGGAATTGGCCGCATGATAATTATTTTCCTCCAGATGTCATGTGAAGAAGATAAATGAACCTGAATCCCTTGGGTGTTTGTGATATTGTATGATGCATAGTGAATACCAAGTGTTTGGGCCTTTAAATGAGTCATTGGTGATTTTTTTACAGCCTGAGAAAAAAAATAAGAGGAAATTTAAATGCCTCATGTTTTTTAAGATTTATGTATATAGGGTTTTTAATGCCTTCATGAAATAATACGTTAAATATTTGAGAGTGAATGAATATGCATGCATGAAGATGATGCATACAAGTGGTGAGTCATGGTTGTTCTGTTTTCCACATGAATAATAGTTTATACCCTACCCCCTTAGGTAGATGCTACACATACAATATAGTATATCCCTCAGGTATGCATTTCTTGATGAAGGAATACCCATTAGGTATATTCAAATGAGATTTATAAAAATAAATACCCCTACGGGTATTTAAAATAAAAAAATTGAGTACTAAAATACCAAACTCATTCAAGTATTAATATTTGAGGAAGAATAAATGTTTATATTATTAAATGAATTTAAATGATTATTTAAATATTGAGAAGTTAAATTATGGAATATTGAGATCCCCATTAACCAAATTTCTGAATAAATATGTGCATTTAGGTGTTGAGAAAGTAGTACACACCATTGAAATATCTTTTGGAGATTCTGATATAGTTTTTTTATCGAAGAAAGAAATAGTCAAATTTGGTTAATTCTTAAAGAAGGTGATCGCATGAACCTAAAAACTTATAGAGAAGTCTCAAGACCAACATTTCTTAAGCTCTTGATGAATTTCAAAAGGAAGGAGGAACAAGATTTCTTGTGGAGAAAGAATATCACTTGAAGAAATGGTGGTGCTAGTATAAACAATGCCATTGAAGACTAGTGGTACCAGTTTAAATAAATTCTCTCAATCAAGAAGATCAATCAGTTCCTACAAAATCATTATTTTCTAGCAATTGGAATTTCTAATCATTATAATTTATAATGATATGAGAATCTATGAAACAACAACTATTTTATCACAATGATTAGTGGATATTATCATTGAACCTTGTAAAAATCCTTGTGTACAACTATCTCTTTTATTATCTAGGTTTCATGTGTATTTAAACATTTATAGAATGCAATAATATTTATTCTTCTTAATATGGGTATAGGTTTGAGAGTAAGCGGGGATAATTGAAAATAAGGTAAAAATCGGTACAAAGTTGGGTACACTGATTCACCCCCCCCCCCAGTGTCCCTACATGATCCATCTAGGATCTACAAGTGGTGTATGAGTGTATGTATTCCTCTGATTGGGAAAAAGTTTTTATGCCCAATTTTTTTACAAGGATTATATGAAGTACATATTTGAAGTTGATTATGAAGTACCTCAAGTGGAAGACATAGTCTCTACTCCTACTGAAGAATACATGAAAGTCTCTACCATGACTCTAAAAAATAGGAAGAGGATGAAAGTTAATAGATTGATGAAAACATCAATGTAAGAAGAAAATGATCAATGCCCCATTATTAAATCAGTTGAAAATGATCCTTTCAAAGAAACATTCTCAATATGTGAAGTGTTTAAGGAATTTGAATCTATAAAATTAATTGAATACATATACTCTCAATTTGAAAGATATATGAATAATATTATTGAAAAATTTATTCTATATATACTTTGTTCTTTCAAAGAGATTTTTTATAATAGATATTAGCTTGAAGAAAAAATTAATATTCAAGAGGATACAATTTTTATGAAATTTAAAAGTTGAAATGATCTCACAAACCTCAATGAAGAAAAATAAAAAAATATGATAGTTTGAAATGAAAATATTTCATTATTTGAAGAATAATTGCAATGGAATGTTTATGAGATCATAGTAAGTAAACATGTTTTTGGTTATGTAATCCATGCTCTTGAAAAATTGTTCAATGCTTCCATGAATGTCAGAGTTTTTCAACTTAATGAAAAAACATGTAAGGTCAAAGAGCATTACATGTTAATAGAAAAATTTCTAAGATACATGAAGATAATATTCAGAAGATCTATTCTCTAGAAAAATCACATAAATCTACTATTTGAATGAAGGAATCCAAATTGGAAGTTAAATTTGGAATAATAAAATACCTTGACAACTCTATGATTTAAAGTAGTAAATAGCATGAAGATCATATTAAAAGAATTAAAATTGAATTGGAAGGAAGACTATCATTTGTTGAAAATGATAAGTTTTCCCTCAGTATAAAATTTATTGAACTAGATGTGAAATTTGGAAATTTAAAGGAGACACATGCTGAAACTTCCCATTTGTTGAAAAGAATAATTCTTCCACCCAAACATATGAAGAGAGTCTACCTCCAGGAATGGGTGTTTCTTTAAAAACTACAGATATGAATTTTGTCAAAAAAGAGACTCATATTGGTGAAAATAAGAGCTTGAGAATATATTTTGATCAACCTTCTATAAGATCATAGAAGAAGGTAACCCATAAACCAATTATTTATTTTTCTACTAATTTTTTATCATATTCTAGTATAGGTTCAAATCCAAAATCTGGGAAAATATGGGTTGACAAAAATGTTAAAACATCCACCAAAACACTGAGGGTTGATACTGAAAAGATCAAGAAAAATAACTCCCAACATTATTCTCTAAATAATAAAATGAAAACCTTGAAACAACAATGCACTAAATCGATCTAGATTGGTACTATAAAAAAAGAAGTAGATTTGTTGGATATTGTTGGTGTTTGTAGAAGTTTTTACAGCAGGATAGTAAATTTTGGAATAACATGAGACTATATGAAGATTATATAAGGCCTGTATTTAGGGTGATTAGATTTGAATAAATTAATAAACCTACAAAACTAAATCACTACACAAAGAAGAAGAACAATTTTTCTAACAAGAACAGATTTAGGTGTCTTAAATTAAACTATGATTACTGAAACATGTATGTTCACATTGAAGAAGATTTTTGGTATGCACTAAAAAGGTACAAATACTATGATAATAAAAGAACACAATAAATGAAGAATTAGATAAAAAAATTAAAAAGTTTTACTTTGGAAATAAACAAAAGAAATTAGTCAATAAATCTATAAATAAATCTAAACACAATAAGAATAATAATTTGTATTTGGAGAATGTCATTTCAACCAAGAAAATATTCTTATTTTTTGGAAATAGAGATCATACCATTGACCACTATAAATAGGCCATGGAAATGAATAAGAGCTCTCTAAAATCAAGAAAATAATCAATCCATGAAATAAAAAATAATATTGGATTGATTGAGTAAATACCTGAAGAAGGCATTGATATATTACTAAATAAAGGTAACCTAAAAAATTAAAGAAACCATGTGGAATCTTCAAATCATAATTTTTTAATAAGTAATTCTCCATTATTTTTCCTGATCAATTTCAATCTATTATAAAAATTCAAAGAGATAAATATGAATCATTATATAAATAACAGAAAGAGGGAAAATATATTATTTCACATGAATAATAATTTGAATTTCATGAGAGGTTTTCACTGAATTATAACTCAATTATCTCACAAAAATTGTTTGGAATGTGCAAGCAGACTAGATATAATGAAAACAATTATATGTATTTCTAACTAACCAAAAATAGATACTAATATAGAAAAAAAGAATCAAATGAGCCTATTTTACTTTTGGTAGATTTGAAGATAAATATTCCACACAAGATTGAGGTTATTGAAAAGAATTTCATGCTATTTAGGAAATCTCAGAATGTAAAATATAAAGGAGACACAATCATGAAGAGTTCTAGTAACTTGCGAGATACAAGAAAATGATTTTCTAGTTTGAGAGAAAATTCTTAACATTATTACTTTTATTAAGATCATAATTATTCCACCTTATACTCTTATTCTTTTGTAGTATTTATATTCTTATATTATATGGAATTGAATTTGAAGATCAATCTCAAGATAATAAATATATGAAAAAAGTGGAAGACAAAAATTTGGAATGATTATTTAATATATGATAAAAATTTGATGTGTTCCTAAATGGTGTATCAACAACATCTAGAATATTATCTAATGAAAATATCCACTAGGTAAAATTAATTGAGTACAACCCTTAAGGGGAATAAAACATAAAGGATATGCTATCAATACTTGTTCCATGAATTTATGAAAGATCATTTCATCTCTATATAAGTTAAAAATGGAGGTAACCCAATTACACTTCTTTTCCTTTTCTTGACTGTATTAAATATGTTCATCAAGGGGGGTTTTTTGTTGATGAGTAATCTCATAAAAAGGATGAGTAAAATATTCGTTCACTTAAAATATCTTATGTGTTTACTGAAGTGTACAAAAGAATATATTAATTGAAAAAAAATTCTACATCCCCCTCTTTGAGAAATAAATATGTCATAAACATTATATCAAATTCATGGTTTTTATAGATACCATATACAACCTTGGTTATATCTCACTTGTTTTCTACATTAGGTTATCCCTTGTATACTTATAGTATACCAACTAAATTCTCTTTTCTAAGTGAATCTATGGTACCATACTCCTTCTAAAAAATGGTGAAGTTGTTTTCAAATGAATTTAAGGGAAGAAAAAACCCCAGCATTAATCCATTGCATTTATTTTCAATATGTAGGAGAAGGGACATTGAAATTAAGGAAATGGTATTGACAACAAAGCCAATGGGGGAGATTGAAAGGATTGTGTGGATGGTTTATGAGAATAGTTTTATTTTTTTCAATATATAATAAGAAGTAAAAAAATATAATGTATGATTAAGTACTCTATGATTAGAGATTAATCTTGTAAATTTAAAGATGAAAAGATTCTTGAAAAAATTCAAGAAGACTGGTGATAATGCCTGGATAATTGTTATGGACTCAATAGTTTTCATTTGGTAATAAAATTCTCCATGATTTGTGATGATGCCTATATAATTTTTATAGATTCATCTGATGGAATTTTATGTCACACTTGGACAATTATACTTTTAATTGTGATTATTTTTGGAATTATCATGAGTTCAAATACATGTGACAACTACTGATTTGAGAAGTTGACAAAGGTTTCCATGAGATATGAAAATTATTTCAAGATGAGTTGTTAGTTAATGAATACAATGAAAATGATTATTTTTATAAAGTAAAGAAGAAGAATCTATGATTGGAATAAGTCAATAAAATTTCTTTTATTTCATGAAGAAGTTGAGATAATTGAAGAGTTCTTAAAAAAAGTATTTACATATAGATAAATTTAAGAAGGTCGTGCAATTGAAAAATTAGTGCATGATGATTTCAAGATCACGTGAAGTAGATTATCCACGAAAATATTGGTTTCTATGATGTAAATAATAGGTTTATAATTCCATGAAAAAATATATTTATATATTCTTCATAATGTTTTTTAATAGAAGAAGATAAAGATGTGAAGATTTAGAACCTAGAAGAAGATAAAGAGTTTGGATTGGAAAATTATTGAGTAAATATTTGAATAATATTTGGTATTTTAATCTCCAAGGTATGTTTTTATTGAAATATTTTGTTGGCCTTTGGAAAACAATATGGCCAAACCATGACCATGCCTAGACTACCTTGACTAAGGCACATGTAGAGACAAGAGTCTACCATGAAAAAGAGAACCACCAGAGACAAGGCCATGAGTGGAGGATTTGTGGGCCCATGCATAAATCCTATAGGAGGAAATCCCACAAGGAGTTCATGGGAGGAGCGTTGGGGCCAATGTGTAGGTCATCATGGTGGTAGAGAGAGCCGACATGGGGCGGTGCTAGTTTGGTTCAAGAGCTAACCATAGTAAATGCTTTTTGAGTCTTTATGGGAGTGTTTGATTGATAAAACATAGCCTTGAGGTATTGAAAAACCGATGTGGGATGGATGTAGTAGTAGTACTTTTCATTTATTTTAAAAAACACAGACATTTCGCTAGTCGGATGATGCATCTTATATGAACCATATGTTTAATACAAGTAGTTTTCTTCTTCCTCTATCATTAAAAGGATATGATCATGTAGGTTATCCACCATTGATGATCCGCATAGATATTCCCTGCATCCACCAAACCAAACATAAGGACAATTTGATGTCCTGTGATCCAGGATATATCCAAGAACATTTCATGCAGAATATTCATGCATAGACAAGCATGAATAGTAGGAACCTGAGTTGTGATTCCACTATTAGTGAAGAAAAGCCTTTAGAAAAAAATAGAAGCTTTATTATGACATCAAGTGTGTCCAAAATGAATGTACATTCGTGTTGTTACACTTTTATGAATGTAGACCGAGATAAAAATGGGTTCCAATGGCATGAAAGCTTCAAATCGGAAATTGACTATGTTATATTTGTTATCTATCTGATGTCATGTGAAGAAGATAAGTGACCTGAATCCCTTGGGTTTTTTGTGGTGTTACATGATGAATAGTGAATTTTGAGTCTTAGGGACTTTAAATGAGTTGTTGGTGATTTTTTTATACCATGAAAATAAAATAAGAGGAAACTTGAACCCCTTGTGTATTTAAATATGATTGTATACATGGTGTTTTAATGTCCGCATGAAATATTGCATTAAAAATATGAGAGTGCGTGAATATTCATGCATAAAGATGATGTGTGCATGGGGTGAGTCATGGATGTTATCTTATCCATGTGAAGAAGTGTTAATACCTAAAACCCTCCGGTAGATGTTATTCATGAAGTATAGTATACCCCTTAGGTAAAAATTTCTTGAAGAAGAAATATTCAACAAGGGTAATCAAATGAGGTGCATAATAAATAAATACCCATTCAAGTATTCAAAATAAAAATAATAATAAAATGCTCAACTCATTCGAGTATTAATATTTGAGGGATAATAAATGTGTTTATTCTTAAATACATTTAAATGATGATTTAAATATGGAGAATTTAAATCATGGAATATTTAGTTCCCTATACACCACATTTGTGTATAAATATGTGCATGATAGTGTTGAGAAAGTAGAACATGCCATTGAAATAGCTTTTGGAGATCCTGATATAATTTTTCTATTGATGAAAGAATGATTCAAAGATGGGTAATTATTCAACAACCTATTCACATGAACCTGAACATTTGAAGAGAAGTATCAAGGCCAGCATTTCTAAGTTCTTTATGAAGTTCACTAGGAAGGAGAAATAATATTTTTTATGGAGAAATAATATCTCTTGAATAACAGTTGATGCAAGTTTAAACAACATCATTGAACACTGGTGGTATCGGTATAAATAATTCCCCTCACTCAGGAAGATCAATTAGTTCCACCATAATAATTTTGAATAAGTTATAGTTTTTTGTAATCATTTCAATTTAAAATTATTATAGAATCCATGAAATAACCATAGGTTGGTCACGAAATGGAGTTTGTCTTAGTACCCAACCTTTTAAAAATCTATGTGTGTTGTTGTCTCTTTTATTATCTACATTGAATGTGTATGTAAACTTTTAGAGAACACACCAAGATCTGTTCCACTTAACTGGGATAGAGGTTCAAGTGTAAGAATATCTAATAAAAAATAATGTAAAACTTAATAAAAATTCAGGAACACTAATCCCCCCCCCCCCTTAGTGTCCCTTCATGATCCATCTGTGCTCTAAAAACAAGACCAATGGTGCCATATGACCTTGGTAACCCCTCCCCATATGTCAAAGGTTTCCAACAAGCTGTGGGAGTCTAGGGTAGTACTATGGGTATATTATATCCCCATATCAAAGTGTCTAATAATCTGAAAAATAAACCAAACATCAAGAACAACAATAAACCATCATCGAAGTATATGGGAATAAGAGAAATTTCCCCACTAAAATAATAGTAAATAATGAAAAAGCATTGGTCATAAATTATACAAACCCAATCACCCACTAGGATAATCATAGGTATGGGGATAATAAAAGAAATGAAAAACAAATGAGGCCCTACTCCCAACTCCAAGCCTCACTTCATCCTAGTATCCATACTTGAATCCATCCTAATCAATCATCATGTCACAGGACTTGGTCCAACCTATTCCTATTACCAAGTGATTGTATGATTGAGTACCCAATTGAAATGGTGTCGTGATCAGGGTGTGATTATAAATCTCAGTAGGTAACCACCAACTAGGTCCTATACATAAACAAAAATGTTGTGATTTCTGAAGGACCCGAACATAGTAGAATCATTGCAGTTGGGAGGGACCGACTTTTCCTTTGTTATAATCGATGACCAGTCCGAAAAAATATACAATGATAAACACTAGTATCCACAGATTAAAATCAAAGATATGGACAAAAGAAGAAAAGGGTTCTAGATCCTAGAGATAGGATCTTTAACATCATGTTTATAATTAATTTAAATAATTTAAAAAAATTAAATACCTGGATATTTGGTACATTCTTCATTGATGATGTTGATCATTCAAAATGACCCTTCTAGAATGTCTTGTTGTGCTTGTGAGGATCCAAACTATAATCCCTATAGTGGTGATCCACACATGTTCTGATGGCCTTTGATCAACACCACTCATTCTCTGGGTGCTAACGCTGTGAAGTGAGTGTATTGTGTCAGTCATTACTGATCACAGGTTCTATAGTCTTGAAGAACATCTCCCATTCTTGAGAGGGGAGAGGATAAGATTTGAGATAGAAATTGTTTTGGCTGAATAATTCTCTCACCACCGGAAATTTGGTTCACTAGGAGTAATGGTATAATAGATGTGCCTATCTATTTAACAACATGGGGTTTTGGTTACAATATTCAATTGTGTAACTGCAATTAAATACATTAATAACCTTAGATAAAACCCATGCTACATAATAACAATAACAACACCGTAACACCCTAAGATTTTATGAGAAGTATTCTATTTAATTTATTTGATGTCTTGTGTTGTATGATACACCAAGATTATCTTGCATTCTACGCAACACCGTATTAGCTTGCAGTATACGCAACACTGTTCTTGGATCATGTTACACAAAATTTCAAGTTCGTTTGATAGAAGTTATTCTTCGCAACATTGAGTGTGTATATATATATATATATATATTCAATGTATAAATGAAATATGGTAGGATTATATTATACAGAGCAACAAAGGAATCTTGCATTACACACAACCCTAACTTGGCTTTCTTTACACGCAATCGCAACCTTCCTTGATAGCGTGTGTAGTACGCAATACCGAGTATCACTAAACAATGATATGTTATTAAAATATTATATAAACTAGCCGTTATGAATAGTAATACCCACTTTTTAAAATTTTATAAATTTTATCTTTTAAAATGGACTTAATTTTTGGATTTGGAATATCAAAATTAGCCCAGGGTGAATTTTTGGTATTTTTTTGAAAACTTTCAATTTTTGATTAATAGTGAAAACACTGTGTTACTATTTAAAAACTGAATTTTTATTTAAATAATTATTTATTTTATTTAAATTTATTTTAGGTATAAATTGATACATAATACCTATATATGTTCAAAGTAATTCATTGGGGTCATTTTATAAAAAAATTAGATATATAAAATGTTTATTGAACCTTTCACTGTCTTTTACCCACCTCCTAGGAGCATTTGTAATTGTACATAAAACTTAATTTTACCACTTCTGTGAGTTGAATTTCTAAAATCCGAGAGGAATGGTTAATATCAAGGAGTAAAATGTGGTTCTATAAGATAAAAATAATTTTTGGTGAATAGTACCTTTTTACTTTTATTTACCACGGTTAAAAGTAAATAGGGTAATTAAGGGTAAAAATGGTATTATTATTACCCTAACACATGTCCTAATTCTATTGGATAAGTTTAATTCGACCAAAAACAACCTTAGTAATAAAATATTACCCTTTAGGTCCACATGGATTAGATTAGGACACTTATTATTATTTTATTTAATGAAGAGTTAAAACAGTTAAAATCAAAGTTTAATAACTAAAACATTTTTAATATAAGGTTATACATAAGATAAATTAGACTATAAATATTCATTAGAAATATAAAAGGATTTCATAAATAATAGTATTTTATTTATAATTTTTATATGTTATATAATTTAATTTATTTATGACACAATGATGATGAAGTAATTACCTTATTAATGAAATATTAACATAATTTATGATATAAATAAAAAAATAAATGTAATTTGAGACTTTTTATGAATTACAATAATTTTATAGGTTAATATGACATGTTAGTATTTATTTAATTAATTTTATTTGAACTAATAATGCATTTACTATTTTCACAAAAATCAATTACCAAATAGTGTCAAAATTGACATAAAATAGTTTTTAAAACAAATATTATATTATTAATTGTTATTCTATTCCTAATACTCTAAGGTTCTACAAAATGACTTATATAGGGTTATATATATAAATAATGAACCACTTTGGGTTCTTTTGACTTGTTATAGTATGTTTATTAACCATATAGTGTAAGAAAACAAGAAGCCACGGTAAAAGTTAAATTATTTAACTTAGAGTTAAATCTAAATGATAAGGTTAAAATAGTAACCTAAGATTTTATAAAACCTATTGGTTGAGAATATTACGACCCATACCCACCTTATCTTTTAAATAAATCAATTTAGAGCTATTAAAAACTGAATAAGACTTTATTATAAAATAATATTTTAAGTTTTTCATGTGGTGCCCCTCTCCCCCCTTATAAAAGGGAACCTCCTCCCTCTTCTCTTTACACAATTTTGAGATTTAAAGCTCCTCCAACCCCAAACCATTTCCCTTATCAACATACCTAGAAACATTATAGAGGTTCTGGTCTCCTCCAAAGACCAACTCTAGTTCCATAAGAGGAATCTTAAAAAAGGTGCGTCGAAGAAGAGGTAATCTCTTCTACCGATTCTTTCAAGTTTTATTTCTTATTTAACTACTTATTATTATTTGTTTCATTATAAAGTAATAACATCAATATCACTAATATAATGATATGTTATTATAAATATGAAACAACCCCATTTCACCTTCTATCCATCCTATGGAAAATGAAATCACTATGCTTGCATACGTACGGAATACCGTCTCCACGCCATGGTGTAATCTATTTTTGCACCACCACCTTACTTGGATGGGTATAATAGTGTAAAAAATAAATAAATATTGTTATTATAACATCATAATCATTCTGATATATTATATCATCCACCCCAATTCAATTAAATAATTATGGGAATGATATCATCGCTCATGCGTACGTACGGATGACGGTCTCCATGACGCGATGAGATTCATTCTCCATGTTAACCATAAAGAATGATTATAAAGTATATATAATGAATAATAATGAAATATATGAGATTATAAATCTACTAGATTTATTTATATATATACATCCTCTACTTACTTCCATTCAAGTCAATAAGGAAAGGAAAACAGCATTCATGCGTACGTACGACATACCGTCTCCATTAACTGTGTATTTCATTTCATTTATGTATCTATCATATATATATACACTGAATATATATGATATATAAATCATTATTTACATTATTTATGTAAGTAAATCTTGATATAAGTAATAAAAACATCAAGAATAAAAAGTCCAAACACGTACGATAAATAAAATGATTTTACCCAAAACACTGTTTTAACATAGAATTTACAAAAGAACAGGTAATATAAAGTCATAAGTGAACCATATATGATATCGTAACAATGAATATGATTCTATAATAATTCAATGAAATTATTTAAATCTTTATATAAGATGTTCGGATACGTATGAAGCATATCGGACCTAATGTAAGGGATAATTTTTCAATCTCATTTTTATCCGAGATTGCTTATACGTAAGTATTTACTGGGCTATATTTTTCATCCTTGTCCATAAAGTGTTTTTCATAAAGTTTTTAATATTCATATATGTATGTTTAAAGTCATGCTTACCCCTTTTTGACTTTTACTTTGTGTTATGGAAGAAATCTTTCTTTTGTTTACCATACATGGTACTTTTTAACTTTTTCGTTAAAAGTACGAGGAGAATGTTTTTTTAACTTATACAGAATGAACAAATATTTATGGTTTCATAACGCCTTATTTTAAAGAAGTTTAATCTAAAATATTTCATTTTTATTTTAAATAAAATCCTTTTCTTTTAAAATTGCGTGAATTTTGTGAAAAGAAAATGATTTTTAAGAAGAAAGGATATTTTCCTCAAGAATTCTTTTCCAGTGTTTTATCAAAACCATTTTCCATCTAAGATGAAATTATTTAATATGTGTATGTTTCAAGTATAATGTCTCTATGATTTAAATGTTTTAACTTTTCTTATGATGAAATGATATCCATTTGTTTTATATGGATTATGTTATGATGGGATGATGGTTATGAAACCCATTTTATTCTTTGGGTTATGAAGAATGATTTATGTTTTTGTTGGGGAACATGTAAGAATGATTTCATTATGAGATGGGTGGGACCTATATCTCCCTCATATTCATTGGGTAAATATTTATATCTCATGAGATAGACATGGCTGGAATGGTATGTTAATCCAGTTCAGTGATACAAGATTGGAATGAGGAGTGAACTCGATTCAGAAAGGGACTTTGTCCACTGAGATGGTCTTGGCAGCAATGCCTTGGCTACTATGGAAATCATATCATGTTCTTAATGGTTTGACACAATTAAATGTTTTATTCCCATGCTATTTTATCATGATTGATGTTCCTTTTTGACCTATGCCTTACGTACTTCCAAGATTTATTTCACAACTCAAGATTTTGATGTGTAAACTTTATGTTCATGTTTTGAAGTTCAAATGTCTATAGTTTGTTTTATTTTCTCCATGATTACCCTTACTGAGCATTTGAGATCACCCTTTATATGTTTTCTTTTCCCTAGTATATAAATAAAGTATTTAGGTAAGAAAAAAAAGGGAAGATCATTATGGGAGATGTTGAAGATCTTTCACTAAGATTAGAAGATTATATTACGAGTTTCCAAAGACACTAAACTATTACGGTCCATTGGTGTCTGTTTTTTATGTATTAGGTATTCCATAATAGTAGTGTAATGTCTATGTATGTCAAGATTGGGTCTCTACAGTTGGTATCAGAGGAAATGTTTAGTTAACCTTTGGAAACTAGGATGCAAAACTTTAGTGGGATCCCTAGATATATTTATAAGGTATGTCTAGGGATGTCCCTAAGGTTATGTATAAGTATAGGTTATAGCCCTAGAATTATAGTAACAATCTTAGAATTTAACCTATGATGCTAAATTTTGAAGGTATTCCCCCTTGATTATGATTTTTTCCTCTCACACTATTTTTTTTGGGTTTTAGAAAATGTTTGGAAACAGGAAGATTCATGTTAATGGAGAATATGATGGACAATGGAATGATATTCTTCATGAGCTACCAAATGAACCGGTATTTGGAACGTGAAACATAATTATTATGCCTAATCAGAAGTCTCATAATATGATCAATAATCTAAACTTTGGTAAGTTTCCTGTCTCAGCTAATAAGACAAAGATGGAGTTTCATGATGATTATATAGGAAAGAAAGTTCAATTTCAATCATCTAAATCATGTGGGAAGAGGCATCAAGGAGAATGTTACAAAGGAACTAGAAGATTCTTTGGGTGTGGAAAAGAAGGACACAAATCCATTAATTGTAAAGGAAAGGTTCAGTTAACACCATGGACGAGGATAATGGTATTTCTTAGACATAAATAATGGTTAAATGTTTTAAATGTGGAATGTACGGGCATTATGGAAACCAATTCCCTAAGGGAAAATTTCATGAAGAGAATCAGCTTGGTCATATGAGTAGTATCTATGTGTATGATGATGAAGGGACTACAAATGATATATGAGATGAAAGAAATGATGAAGCTCAGTCAGTGGTTTAAGAAGGTAGTGGAATGATTGTATGTTTATCAAGAATAATGTATGGTACTATGGAATAAAAAAAATCTAAGTATTGTTACACTATTGTCTTTCCTTTAGTTTTTTAAAGTATATGATGAATGGTACCGGTAACCATGAAAGGTTATTCAAATATTTTTGGAAGGTAGGTGATATGTGCATAATGAAAGGATAAGGAGAAAATGAAATGTTTGATAGTATTCATGAGCTCATGACTGATATAAGGACAAAGTGATATCATGGTTTGAGTATATAGAAATTTTGGGATTTTGGTATGTGGAAAGAGTTAACTTTTGACAGAATTCATGTTTTCACTAAGGTTCTATGGAAATTCATGTTTCAAAAGAATACATTATTAAGGTATTCACATGTTTGGAATGTGACCAACAAGATATATCTTATGATATATGGGGGATAAATGATGGTATTCACGTGCTTGTTATGTGACCTTTCAAGTAATCATTTTATTTATACTATGAGATTGGACATATGCATTTTGGATAAGCCTAAATATTGGAATGGATTATGTTGGACATCAGATAGTATTATTTAAGGATAGAACATGTTTTTTGATATTATTTCGGTAATGTTATAATAGTACAATTTTAGAAAAAGGACAACCCATAGGACGAGTGACAACTCGTCGCGTCGGACAAGGATGCGGGAATCGAACCCACAACCGAAGTGTGACATGCCTTTATCGCCTACCACTGGCCTACAGGAAGTCCCTGGTTAGTATAAATTAGTTTTAATTTATTAAGTGTTATGATATATGAATTATAAGTCCATTTTAGGAACTATATACGATTAATCTCACTATAGATGGACTTATGTTTATTTAATAAATTTTATTAACCTTTTGTTTGATACAGATGGAATGACCTATCATTCTATCGCATGATCTATTAACACTTCATGAATGAAAAATTCAACTTCATTTCTTTAAGAGATGAATTGGAAATTTTTCAAGGAACGACTAATGGTGAGATTATACCAAAATCAAGAAAGTATTTCTTCTAATTCCAATTTTTTCAACTTTAGGGAAATGATCTTGAAAACCAAAAATGTTGTCCTATTTCCCACATATCTAATGAATCAGATGGTACCATAGATCACAACAAGTTTATGGCTTTGTGATTGTTGTCTTTTTCATAGTCATGTTCTCTACCACTCTCCTTCAGAACATGATGGTTAGATTTCTCTTCTATATACATATTTTCACCTTTGTTATCCTATATGGAAACCCAGTGATTAGTTAATTTGGGTAAATTTTACGTTTCATAATTTAGTTTTCATATTTAAGTTTTGGTAGTCCTTTTTACGATGTGGGTTTCTATTAAAGAAACATTCATGTAGTAAACCATTTATAACCCCGACGAATTTTGAGGACGAAATTCATTTTAAGGGGGGTAGAATGAAACACCCCGAGATTTTATGAGAAGTATTATTTTTAATTTATTTGGTGTCTTGTGTTTTATGTTACACCAAGATTATCTTGCACTATACGCAACACCATATTAGCTTGCAGTATACGCAACACTATTCTTGGATCATGTTACACAAAATTTCAAGTTCGTTTGATAGAAGTTATTCTACGCAACATTGAGTGTTTATATATATATATATATATATATATATTCAATGTATAAATGAAATATGGTTGGATTATATTATACAGAACAATGAAGTAATCTAGCATTTTATGCAACCCAGACTTGGCTTTCTTTACACGCAATCACGACCTTCCTCGATAGCGTGTGAAGTACGCAATACAGAGTTTTACTAAACAACAATATGTTATTAAAATATTATATAAACTAGCCGTTATGAATAGTAATACCCACTTTTTAAAATTTTATAAATTTTACCTTTCAAAATGGATTTCATTTTTGGATTCAGAATATCAAAATTAGCCTAGGGTGAATTTTTGGTATTTTTCTGAAAAATTTCAATTTTTGATGAATAGTGAAAACACTGGGTTACTATTTAAAAACTGAATTTTTATTTAAATAATTATTTATTTTATTTAAATTTATTTTAGGTAAAAATTTATACATAATACCTATATAAGTTCAATTTAATTCATTGGAGTCATTTTATAATAATTTTAGATATATAAAAATTTTATTGAACTTTTCACCGTCTTTTACCCACCTCCTAGGAGCATTTGCAATTGTAAATAAAACGTAATCTTACCGCTTCTGTGAGTTGAATTTCAAAAATCCCAGAGACACTGTTAATATCAAGGAGTAAAATGTGGTTCAATAAGATAAAAATAATTTTTGGTGAATAGTATCTTTTTACTTTTATTTACCACGGTTAAAAGTAAATTGGGTAATTAAGGGTAAAAAATGGTATTATTATTACCCTAAAACATGTCCTAATTCTATTTTATAAGTGTAATTCGACCAAAAACAACCTTAGGAATAAAATATTACCCTTTAGGTCCACATGGATTAGATTAGGAAACTTATTATTATTTTATTTAAAGAAGAGTTAAAAGAGTTAAAATCAATGTTTAATAACTAAAGCATTTTTAATATAGGGTTATACATAAGATAAATTAAAATATAAATATTAATTATAAATATAAAAATATTTCATACATAATTGTATTTTATTTATAATTTTTAGACATTAAATAATTTAATTTATTTCTGACACAATGATGATGCAGTTGTTACATTATTAATAAAATATTATCATAATTGATGTTATAAATACCCAAATAAATGTAATTTGAAACTTTTTATGAATTTAAATAATTTTATAGGTTAATATAACATGTTATTATTGATTTAATTAATTTTTTTTTGAACAAATCATTCTTTTATGATTTTCACAAAAATCAATTACCAAATAGTGTCAAAATTGACATAAAATAGTTTTTAAAACAAATATTATATTATTAATTGTTATTCTATTCCTAAAAATCTAAGTTTCAAAAAATTGAATTAGATAGGGTTTTATATATTAATAATGAACAACTTGGGGTTCGTTTGGCTTGTTATAGTAAGTTTATTAACCATATAGTGTAAGAAAACAAGAAGACAGGGTAAAAGTTAAATTATTTACCTTAGAGTTAAATCTAAATGATAAGGTTAAAATAGTAACCTAAACTTGTATAAAACCTATTTATTGAGAATATGTTGACCCATACCCACCTTATCTTCGAAAGAAATAAATTTGTAGCTATTAAAAACCGAATATGACTTTATTATAAAAATATTATTTTATGTTTTTCCTAAGGTTCCCCTCTCCCCCTTATAAAAGGGAACCTCCTCCCTCTTCTCTTTACACAATTTTGAGCTTTAAATCTCGGCCAACCCCTGCCCATTTAACTTATAAAATTCCCTAGAAACATTATATAGGTTCTGGTCTCCTCAAAGGACCAACTCTAGTGCCATAAGAGGAAGCTTAAAAGAGGTGCGTCGAAGAAGAGGTAATCTCTTCAACTGATTCTTTCAAGTTTTCTTTCTTCTTTAACTTCTTCTTATTAGTTGTTTCATTATAAATTAATAACATAAGTATAAATAATATACTGATATGTTATTATAAATATTAAACAACCCCATTTCACCTTCTATCCATCCTACGGAAAATTAAATCACCGCGCGTGCATACATACGGAATACCGTCTCCACACCATGGTGTAATCTGTTTTTCCACCACCACCTTACTTGGATGGGTATAATGGTGTAAAGAATAACTATATATAGTTATTATAACACCATAACAATTATGAGATATTATATCATCCACTCCAATTCAATTCAATAATTATGGGAATGATATCATCGCTCGTGCGTACGTACAGATTACCGTCTCCACGACTCGATGAGATTCATTCTCCATGTTAACCATTCAAGAATGATTATAAAGTATATATAATGAATAATAATGAAATATATGACATGATAAATCTACTGTATTTAATTATATGTATATTTCATCTACTTACTTACATTCATGTCAATAAGGAAAGGAAAACAGCGTTCATGCGTATATACGGCCTTTCGTCTCCATTAACGGTGTATTTCATTTCATTTATCTGTATATCATATATATATATACTGAATATATATGATATAAAAATCATTATTTACATTCTGGAATTATGTAAATATTTATATAAGTAATAATAATATCAAGAACAACAAGTCCAAACATGTACGATAAATAAAACGATTTTACCCAAAACGCTACTTTAACGTGGAATTTACAAAAGAACGGGTAATATAAAGTCATAAGTGAACCATATATGATATCATAACAATGAATATGATTCTATAATAAGTCAATGACATTATTTAAATCATTATATATGAGGTATGGATACGTACGAAGCTTATCAGACCTAAGGTAAGGGATAATTTTTCTATCTCATTTTTATCCGAGATTGCTTATATGTAAGTATTTACTGGGGTATATTTTTCATCCATGTCCATAAAGTGTTTTTCATAAAGTGTTTACTATTCTTCCATGTATTTTTAAATTCATGGTTACCCATTTTTTACCTTAACTTTGTGTTATGTAAGGAATCTTTCTTTTGTTTATCATACATGGTACTTTTTGACTTTTTCGTTAAAAGTACGAGGAGAATGTTTTTTTAACTTATATAGAATGAACATATTTTTATGTTTTCATAACACATTTTTTTCATGAAGTTTACTCTACAAGATTTCATGTTTCTTTCCAATAAAATCCTTTTATTTTAAAATTGCGTGGAATTTTGTGAAAAGAAAATGATTTTTAAGAAGAAAGGATATTTTCCTCAAGAATTATTTTCATGTGTTTTATCAAAACCATTTTCCATATAAGATGACATTATTTCACATGTTTATGTTTCATGTATAATGTCTCTATGATTTAGATGGTTTAACTTTTCTTATGATGAAATAATATCCATTTGTTTTATATGGATTATGTTATGATGGGATGATGTTTATGAAACCCATTTTATTCTTTGTGTTATGATGAATGATTTATGTTTTTGTTGTGGAACACATAAGAATGATTTCATTATGAGAAGGGTGGTACCTATATCTCACTCTAATTCATTGGGTAAAGATTTATATCTCATGAGATAGACATGGCTGGAATGATAAGTTAATCCGGTTCAGTGATACAGGATTGGAACGAGGAGTGAATTCGATTCAGAAAGGGACTTTGTCCGCTAAGATAGTCTTGGGAGAAATACCATGGATACTATGGAAATAATATCATGTGATTAATGGTTTTCAACAATTAAATGTTTTATTCCCATACTAGTTTATCATGATTTATGTTCCTTTATGACTTATTCCTTACGTACTGCCAAGATTTTTTTCACAACTCAAGATTTTGATGTGTAAACTTTATGTTCATGTTTTGAAGTTAAAATGTATATAGTTTGTTTTATTTTCCCCATGCTTACACTTACTAAGAATTTGAGCTCACCATTTATATGTTTTCTTTTCCCCAGGATATAAAGAAAGGTTTTAGGTAAGAAAAATAAGGGAAGATCTTTATGGGAGATGTTGAAGATCTTTCACCAAGATTAGAAGATTATATTCCGAGTTTCCAAAGACACTAAACTATTACGGTCCTTTGGTGTCTGTTTTTTTTATGTATTAGGTATTCCATAAAATTAATGTAATGTCCATGTTTGTCAAGACTGGGTCTCTACAAACACCATTATTCATGGTGCACCAACTTTCACAAAACGGAATCATAAATGAAATCTCATGCCACATAATAATAACATCATTATTATTATTTTGTCTTGTGCCAACTAGTTAAATAATTATTTACTATCTTGAAAATAATTATATTACTACTAGACCGTCCTTATTCCACTCGAAATCCACATCCATTTATTAAAAACCTGAATAAATAAATAAATAATTTATTTTCTTAAATAAATATTTTATTTACAAACTAGTAAATAAATATTTTTTAAATGTTTAATAAAATAAATATATATATTTAATTTAATTTATGTGATCATTTTAACTTGAATAAAATTATTCCATGGTCTTGAGAATAATATTTATTCCATTAATTAAATTCAAATAGAATTTAATCGAGACCATAAGAAACACTTAGTGTGTGACCCTCTAGTATTCTTTCTCATTGTCATTTGGTGGGATTTCCTAATGTCTAAGAGTATTATCTAGAAATGGGTCAAGGATCCCAATAAAAAGTACTTAAAGTCGCAATGATTACATCCACATATAAATGCTCATTATTTAATATAATCCCTTTGTCTCAATATTCCATCAGGAAGGTTTCAGGATAGTGTCATCAACCTGTTTTCTTGATACATCCTTCTTTGACTACATGAAATAAACACATCGTTACACCGTGGCCATGGAATGTAGGGTGAAGATTCTATTTCAATCAAAGATATAAGATATAAACTTCCATAAATGGAAGGGAAAAATCCTTCCACAACATATCCATTAATGACATTTCCCTTGTGATGCACCAAACATACCCTACTTCCCACCAACATAAGGTGTGGCGATTTTCTCCAGTAAATCAAAGTATGTGAGTTGTGACATGCATTACTGATAATGTTAAAGTATAAGGACCATTACACACGCTCAAAGATAGGAATATCTGATGATTCCAAAACATTTAGAATTCATATAGGAGGTTCTATTCTTAGAACCACCCATCATGGAGATTACCAAGTGAGAACTTCATGAGAATAAGTATCATATTCTTATGAGTAATCGTACCTAAAGGTTAGTATACTATGTCTCCCATCATAGTATGTCATCCAACCACAGAACTATAGTTAAGAATATTGTCATAACACTTCATGTTTCTCATTATAGTGGGGAACTTTTATGACCTTGCCAATGAAACAAATAATCTAGGACATTATTACATCATAGTCATACAGAACAATGAACAATATGTAATAATATGTTTAATATTTAAATACATTAAATATTTATGTAATCAAGGTAAAAACAATTAGTTCTAGGAAACCAACTCTAACAATATGTACATGTGACATGTTCTGATAAAGTAAATAGTTGATGGAAGATAAATAAATAAACTACCATCGATACACAAGTTTCATGAACCCGATCAGATATACTTACTTTTTCCAATGTCAGAGTGTCTATGAGAACACAAAAAGACTATTCTTACCATAATAATGACCTGGGGTCTTTCACCCTACTATATATTGATCATGACCCAGAGGATATACTCACCCAAGTATATATTATAACAACCTGGGGAATGCTTAATCCTAATATCACAAGCTAAGCAATTCTATGTCCCAATATACAATGGTTCTTGGGATATAATCCTTATTTTTGTGGGAGACTCAACCACACTCTCCAAAAACCCCCCAAGCCTTGAATGCTATAACATTATAGGAACTATCCTCTATTTGGAACTAAAATATTCCTAACTTCAAATCCATGGAAACCCCACCAATAGTATCACTGACCTCCCCATGAGGGATAGATTTATTAAGTATTACATCCTCTCCAAAGGGAGTTTTCACGACTGCCTATATGGTTGTTTTACATTCAAAATAATATATAACACCACCCCCTAAGAATATTTCCATACATATCAAAACCACAAAAAGGTTGCAGGTAAAGTCACAATTTAATTACCTCTAAGGCATATGCTAATAGGTCATGACTTCCTAGGTGTTTTCCAAATCCTTAATACAAGTAAAGGAAACATGGGTTGGCTGAATTCCAAACCTATCATCACACCACAGCCCCAATGGCCTCACAAAACATGACTTTGTTATATAACTCCCAAGATAAAGAATAAATACCATCTTAAAACCCAAATCCTCATGAGGTTGGTCCAAAAACTCAACCCATCATCAAACTAACCAAGGCCTACCTGCCAAGATAAGACACATCTCAAGGAAAAGGATCACTCACCCCATAACCAAGACCACTGACCCAAATTTCTATAAGGTATCAAAAATGACATTTTATAGCCTATTAGGGTTGAATAAAATTAACTCATCATCTTTATCTAGGATAAGGGTCCACAAGGCCTATTTTTAGGTAATCTAAGGCCTAATTGTGTCATTCATCTAATTCAATCCACGCCTCTTCAATGTGGTGTCCAAGAGAACCTAACATTAGGACACTAGGTCACACATAGTATAGTCACACCTCTTAAGGGGGATCAATGTGCCTAGGGAAACATATTTATACCCATCCTCAACCATCGATGTTCGAGGAATCAAACCAATTCACTAGGTCTATAGTGTCTAAGGCACTTTTTCTTTCATTTTAGAATTTTAATTTTAATTCATCATTTTAATTTATATTAAAAAGTATATTAAATTAATAAAAAATGGTAGGGCCCTCAGTAGAAATCCCACACATTACCAAGCACCTAAAATAACTACATACATTTCATTGGGGATTTACCAGGAAAACATACCTTATACAAATATTGTACCATTTAATTCTTCAAATTTATAGCTTTTTACTAGGATCGCTAAGTTCTATACAAGCTCATATATCCACAACCCATAGCCATAGAGACCTAAATAAATACACCTTATACATACTAACTAATTAAAAAATTGAAATTAATCAAACAATTAATTCTTTAAGATATGTAATCATAGAAAACACACTAAGAATCCAAGGATTATTGATTCCTCAAGAAATAAAGTCTCAGAAAACCCCAAAAAAACCCCAAACCTACACTAATCCAAATATCCAACACACTCAACTATTTACATAATTAAATTAAATTAATTTTTATTAAAAACCATGGGAAACATTCATAGAGTAACTTTCCTTCTCTAAAACGATGACCTATCATGTGTAAACAGCATTACAAGATGCCATATTCCTAGTTAGATTTGAATCCCCATCATGATTGTAAGATTCCACTATGCTATAGTGGAATTGACTTCAAAACTATATCTATATATAAATAAAAATAAGTATAAATGGAGAGAAGGAATAATGAATATCATCCAAGGGTAGAACTCAACTCGAATCACCAAAAAAACACCCAAGGATACACCCTAAAAAGAGGGGGAAAGAAAGGGGAAGTGTGTTCTTAGAACCCTAGTTCATATGACCAAAAAAATAGAAGAAGGGACATCCCCCTTCAAAAAACCTGAGTGGTAATAATTTTAATTTTTCCTCCTAAAACCCCCCACCTATTAGCTTGTGACACTCACATGAAATTTTAATTCATAATTTATTTTATTTTATTTTATTTTATTTTATATTAGTTAATTGTGTTTTTTGGTGGTTTTGGTTTAGAAATTTGGAGTATTAGAGGTTTTCTATGAGTTTTGTGATTTACCCACATGGTTAGGGGAAGTTTGTGATGCCCATATGGAGGGATCTGTCATGGATACAAAACCAATTTTCCTGGATTTTACATGGTTTGTTAAATTTTGAGGAGCTACCTAGAAATCATGTTCGTGGTCATGGACAAGGTAGTAGCTTCCCCATGGCCAGAAAATGGTTTGTAAACCTATGTGACTTGCCTAGGTGTTTAATTTTACCTATTTCCCTAAAATTACCTCTTCAAATTAAGATGGGTTTCACCCCTTTATTCTCTTGAACGCATCAATTGACCCTTAGAAATTAAATAGGATTTCATAATTAATCCTAAATCGATGTTTTGTTTGTTATTGGTGATTTCCAAGTGATTATAATTTAAATAACTCTTTATCTATCCTCTATTCTTCTTCCTTTCATCATTATTTGGTTTCATCTTCCTCTCGAAGCCCTAATTCACTATATAAATTGTATATTGAGTTTGTTTTGGTTATAACATTAGATTTTGGTCTCAAATGAATTTTAGAAGTTGTATTAATCCATTTTAGGGTGATATTTGTTTAAGGATACACATTTGGGCTTGGTTTTTATCTCTTATAAGTATATTTTTTTATGCAATTACTTCATTTTTGAATTCTAAGTATGCTTGTTCTTTGAAAGACCTTTTTTATGGAAATTATGAATAAATAAGATATCCATGTGATGTTCTTAAATAATTTTTATGAATTTTTATCTTAGAATAAAGGTCTTCCTTTGTATTTTATGATTTTCATTTTTGAAATGAAAATTTTTAATGTGTTATGTATTTTTTAAATGTCCTTGAGGCTTTTTTGAAATGGTTTACAAGGAATGTGTTGTATTTCTATCCATTTTTTATTTTCAATGAATGAAAAATATTTTTTAAATATATATTTTTATTATAATGGGATTTTGACCACAAAATGGTTTCAAATGGGTTTATTTTATGAATTTAAAATGAATATTGAAATGTTTTTATTGTATTCCCCTTTTGTGAAAAATTCATTAATGAATTCTTTAAAGGTATTTGTTGGAAATGGAATAACTTGGACTTATTTTTGATTCTATAGAGAAACACCCATGTTTTAAATGGTGGATTTAAAAGTTAAATGTTTTTTATAAACTTTTAAAGGGGCTCTGAATTCATATCCATGTTTTAGTGTTAAAGGCATGTTTTCCACCTTGACTGCAAATGGTTGTTTGTGATGATCCTCTTGAATACCCATTGAATTTTTCACATTGTGTGTGGATTATTTATCACTGTGTTATTCTTATAGATTCTTTTATATGATGATGTGCTCTATGATTCCATGGATGCCTGATGTATAATTTTGGGTCTATTCATTGCGAGGGTGATGGAGGTGGGGGATGCACATATTGTTCTTGATTGTATTTTCACCTACCCGTATTGTTGTGGAAATAATATCATGATTATATTTATTGTTTTCCTTATGAATCATGCCACCTTTTCATGTTTCTATCCATTTTATATCTATGGGATTTTGGTTCCTTATTTATTATTCTTAACCCATGTGTGTTAAGGAAATTTCCTTTAATAAATGGTTTTCAAATATATTGTAAAACCTGATTTGAAATCAAGACTCTTGTATTGGGTTTTTAAATTAGATTTCAAAATGGGAATTATAGTTTTAGGACATCTAAATCTGGTGAAAGTTTTATGAAGTTATTTTTTTTATTTTAAAAAATTAATAGAATTCTTTAAAAATCATTTATAGACTTTAAATCTATTTTCATGTGTTTATATTTGAAAGACCTATTTTCTAGTTCAATTTTCAAATTAGAATTTATGAACTTCATTATGAAATGAATTTCCTAGTTTCATTGGGATATGAATTACTAAGTTATTTACCTCACACCTATATATATATCAGGTTTGAGATTTAATATCTAGATTCAGGTGTAGTTCTTGTGGATAACATTTGGTGAGTCGGGAGGTTGTGAAAACTAGAGGTTTCATGGAGTGGTTTCGATTGCTTTTTATTTTGGGTATTGTTGTATCAGCCAAGATGGCCATACTTGTATTTTCTTTCAGTTATTTTTTTTGTATCATATTATTCCATTTTTTATTCTTTTTCTTGTAGATGTTATTTAGAATTTATGAAAATTGGTTTAATTGGTGTTATTATTTGAATTTTTTCATGTTATTTTATTTTTGGATTTGTTTGATTGATTTAAATAGACATACAATGTAAGGATGGTATATATTAGACTCTAAATATATTTTCCAATGTATTTTATCTTCTATTTTAGGGTAGAATCATTCCTAAGTTGTTTACCATGATTCCATGGAAGTAGTTTCCATCCAACGGGGGTAGGGAATTCCCTTCGGGCCTTGTGGTGAATCAGATCGGGTGATGTGTCAGGTCATCCTGGATTGGTTCATTATAAAATGGTATCAAAGGAAGGTTTCCATAAGAGTATTGGTTCTTAAGAACAACCCAATTTTTATTTGGGGTGTGTCAAGGTAGACTGGAGAATTATGAATGTATTGGGAATAAAGATGTAGGTTTGGGGAGAACTTCATAAACTATCACTCACCATGAGCCTCAAGTTACCAGGGGTGATCAGGGATTTTTTTAGCATGAGGTTACCATTTATATGGATTGATGATGTTTTGATCCTCTTTTAGAATTTAAATTATTTTGGGGTCATTTTTAAATTTTCTAGTACAAATGGAGGGGAACATGAACTATATGACTAGCTTGTATGGCTTGGGAAATCATGTGGTACCCATGCAGTTTGGGTATGTCACCTTCACAGATCTTATTACACAATTGTTATATTTTTTCCCATCCTATGTGGCCAAACCACACATATTCTTGTTACTTCCATGATTGAGTGATTCTTACTCCTATAATTTCAAATTGTTCCTAAAGTGATTTTCACTTGTTGGGGACGAATTAATGAGTGTGTTGATTCTTTTTGGATGTTGTTCTAATGAAACTTGTTTGAAGAATTGTGTGGTACTTTGGTTGTGACTGATTTTAAATCTTTTTTTTTGTAAAATGAGGAAATGTTGTGAAATGTTCAATTTCAAAATGTGGTTTCTGAGGATATTTAGAAAGAGGAAATTCCCTTAGTTTTCATGAATTTTTTTATAAAATAATATTTTCCATTATAGTGATTGAAAAATATTTAAATGGGAAAGTAATATGTTTCAAAATTGTTATTTTTGGTATTCCTGAAAGTTATTTATTTCAAAACGGAGTTTTGAAAGTGTTTTGGGGTTAAAAGGGGGAGTATATTTTTAGAAACAATATTGGAAGGTACTTTAAAAGGGGAAGTAAATTTTGATTATCATTCATTGAATTATTTGTCTTTAAAAATGGGATGGAATTTTATGAAATGTCTTGTTTGGGTGATGTGTGCTCCACCAAGGTCAATATGTTTTCCCGTAATGGGTTTGGCTTGGTTTTCAAGTGTATTACTTGGTGGAGGGTGTTTTCAAAAATTTATTGGTGAAATTTTGTAATTTAAAAAGAAAAGTTTCTTTTCTTGGTATTAAATTTGTGTGGCTTGTTTTTCATGATTTGCGTATTGTATTTGAATCATGGAATATTATGGAATCCTTTGGTTTAAGGTTCGAGGAATAAAATGATGTTATTTTTGTATTATTTTGTTTAAAATATTCCTTTTAGAATGGTCAAAAGAGTTATTTCAATTCTAGAGTTTACCCAAATGCTGAGTGGAGTGGTGGAAATAGAACCTTCCCTACTCTTATATATATTAAATTATCATCTACCTTCTTTCTGTGGTGATGTAGGGTTGATAGAAATAGTAAGGTGGTAGGAGGGGATTAAGGTGATACTCAATTATCTCAAAAAACATTAAGCCTTATGGGTGAGATATTTCATGAGCTTGTGTATTAGTTCTATCTGAGTTTAGTGGGTGTTTGTGGTACCCTATTAATTATATGAAGGTATTTCCTAGGGGGTTTCTATGGGCGGTGTTTATCCAGTATGTAATATCTTGGTACCAACTTTCAGGTACAAACCTTGATTTATTTTTGTTATCCTTATTATTTTCTTCGATCTCTCATTACCTCACTTATTCTTGGTTGTGATAATTTTTCTGAGCCATTCAAGGGGACTAGGATACATCTTTGAATCTTTTTTTAGATAATGGGGAGTTATTAAATATTTTATCATAATATTTGACAACATAGTGTAGGAAAAAATGGCTATAAAAGGTCCATCAGCATGCCTGTAAGGGCCACCAGCCAGTTGGGGGAGCATCCCATAGACCATGCATTCTTTCCGACCCATTGGCTAGATTATAGGACTTTTAGTAGCCCTAGAATTCTATTAATTGACACCTTCTATCTAGTGGAAGCTACCAGTTAGTCATTTATGCCGATTAGGGAGAGTAAATCCGGGGAAGTATTATAATTTTGTTCACTGAAACATTTATTTTAAATCAAATTCATTTACTCTCAAACTCCATTCAACCCTAAACACCTTAGAGACTCTCTAGAGGTGAATTTGGCCCCTCCCAACTTTATTCTTCATGGATCAAATTGTTGGTTGATCCATTATATATCTTTAGATAAGTATAATATCTATTTAATCACTGCTACAAAAGAGATCTTTAACAACCTTGCAAAGGGTACCCTTTATCTGTGATTTATTTTTAGTGTTGATAAAGTGTATCCTTTATTAGTGCGCTTTTAGCACTGATAAAGTTCAAGAATAAAATGAAATAATAAAACAAATAAAAATCAAAAAAAAATTACAATTTTATTTATTAATTAATTATTATTAAAACTGAGTTAATTGAATCTACATATATACAAATTATAAAAATTAATCAATAGTATATAATAAATATATAGATATGTAAAATGAGTAAAATGAAATAATTGAACAAATTAAATTTATAAATGAGTAAATTAAGAAAAATATCAAATAATTTTTTAATAAAATAATTATTGATAAAAATGAATAAATTTAATATACTTATATATTGATTATAAATATTAATAAAGATAATATTTTAAATATATATAGAATGAATAAATTGTACTAATTAAACAAAAAAATAAAACATGAATAAATTAAAATTTATTTAAAAATTTATTAATGGAACTGTTATTAATAAAAATGAATAAGTATCATATATATATATATATATATTAATTATAAATATTAATAAATAATATCTATTAAATATAAATATAGAGAAAATGAATCAAATGTAATAATTAAAATCATATTAATGTCTTATTCATTTTTAATGTTGTTTGATTTTTCAATTTAACATATATCAAATGTCGTGTACTTTGATTTCACATATATATATGTAATTAATTCATTTTTATATACAATAAACACACACAAATATTTATTCAATTAATATTACATATAGATACCCATACACCTGCTATTTAAGTAATTTATTCAAATTTTAGTATATTTTAGAATTTCATTATAACTTCGTACATTTAATATATTATGTTTTTAATGAGTCGATTTTTTTTATTTTTAATATTACTATAGTTTGGTATTATTTATTAATTTTTAGTATTTTTCATTTTTTTTGTTTTTTATTTTTGAATTTGATCATTTTCCATTATTTATTTATATATTTATTTACTATGTTCTAGTATTTTCAATATGTATTCATCTTTACATCAACATATATCCCTATTTTTTTAGTAATATATATTTAATTAATAAAACTTATACATTTTTTAATATTTTTAAAGTGTAATCATTTTGAATTATTCAATTTCACTCATTTTTGAAATGTATGTATTTTGGAATATATATCCATTATTAATGTTAAAAATATATTTATAAATAAATATATTTATAAATGTATATTTATAAATGTATATTTACAATATTTATATATTTATATATTTATAATTATTATAAAAAAATAAATATTATTTTTTAAAAGTATTTATATAATTATAAATAAATAATTATATATATTTAAATAATTATGAAATTATAATAAATTTATTTAAGTAATGTAGTTGGTGAGACTTGAACTCGAGACCTCACTAAGACCCACTGGGGAAGCTACCCCTGAACTGCACCCTAGGAGCAATATATATAAATATATAAATATTTTTAAAAGTATTATTCAAATATATATATATATAATTATATATTTAAATAATTATAAAATTATAATAAATATATTTAAATAATGAATATTTTTATATTTATATATAAAATATATATATATATATATAACTATATAATATATATAGTGATATAAATAAATTTATAATTATAAAATTATAATAAATATATTTAAATAAGGAATATATTTACTATATTTATATTTGTATATATTTATTATATATATATATTTATTTATTTATAATTATAAATAAATAATTATAAATAAATAATTATAAATATATTTATAAATTTACATTTACTATATTTATAAAATTTTATATTTAAATTTTTAAATAATATAATATAAATTTTTAAAAAAGGTATTAATGTAATTATAAATTAATATTTATATATTTAATTAATTATAGAATTATAATAAAAAAATATATAATTATTTAAATATTTTTACAATATTATTATAATTATAATTATAAATCATTTATCAGCGCTAAATGGTTTTTATCGGTGGTTTTTATCAAAGATAAAGATTGATATTTATCAGCACTTATCAATTTAGTACTAATAAAAGGGATATTTATCTGTGCTTTTTTAAAATCGCTAATAAAACTATCCCCGATTTATTTAAAATAACCCTAATTGTGGCTCATTCAGTCGTGATTCTGAAACTCTCATGGAACTCCCCTACTATCGGTGATACTCCTCCATGTTCTCTCAGATGAATCAAGGCAAGAATCCAATGTATGTTATTTTCTCCTTTTCCCCTCTCTTTGTTTTATTTTTTGGGTTCCACGGTTTCCATTTTTGTTTTTTTCTTAACCATGAATAACCCTACATATAATAGATATATATATATATATATATATATATATATATCTCACTTTCCTATACTTACACAACAGCACCCCAACTTTGTAAACTCATTCCAACTTTATAGAAGACCACTGTGAATTGCATCTCCATCTATTGTTGCAACTGATAGTGATTTTTTTAGGTTTTCCTTATATTATTTCTTATTACCTTTTAGATAGTGTGGTTTTTCATTTTTCGAATATTGTTTCCAAGGTATGACATACACATGAAGATGAAAAAAATTTAACATTATAATCGACTAATTTTAGAGGGAATGTTATTTGATATGAATAATATAAAGTGGGTTAATATACATATTATTTTAATGTGAATGGGTTAATCTAATTTAGGGAACTAAATTTTAAATTTTTCAGTTGATATTGATTAACATTATCAATATGTTATATAGATATAATTTAATAAGGAACAAACCTTTTAAATTTTCATTAAAACCAAAATAAAAATACTTTTCAGTTTTTTATTTGATCCAAACTCAAAAGTTGTGATGTATTATTAATAATAGGTTTTTATAATTGATTGATAGGTTCCTAATATTTGTACATTTACTGAAAAATATATTAACCTAAAATAGTATAGTTATGAGAGAAGATGATATTCAATGGGTTTGGGAGATCATTAAAGGAGATACCATTTATTTCCATTATCAATTAATGGTTTCTAATAATTTTCAATGTCCTTTAAATTTATAACTAGTTAAAATAAATTTTAAATTTTTATATACTATTTGTAAATATATTTTATGAATTTAATTTATTTTACATTTATAAATTAAAACATGTCATATCTCAACACACCTGATCAGATTCCAGTCGAAGAGCTTCCATATGTGGTATTATCTGTAGAAGATGTTATATATGATTTTACATTTCGAACAAATAATTTTATAAATAAATTCCTATGTATTAATGAAGTGATTTTTTATGAATTGACCTGATTTAAGAAAATTTATTCTCTTTATTTTTGTCTGTGTGTGTGTTATCTTATCAATAAATTTCCCTTTTTTAAAACTATAACATCAAAATATGGTCTAACTATTCATAGCCTAACATAAGTTAAATCAAAATGTTACTCAACCCTTGGAACCATCAACCAACTTCCAATGAATTGATAATAAATATGTAGTGTTCAACATGATTCATGAGAAATGGGTTAAAAATCCAACTCACGTGATGAGTGTATCTATGTAAAATAGTACACAATAGAATCCCATGAATATAAATTCCTACAATCATAAAAACAATAACAATTTGATAAATCCTAGGTAAAAATAAAACACTATGTAAATAACTAACATACCATTGATGACACAAACTCCACAAGTCTCCACTTTCTATCATTTGATACTCTATCCCTTCCAATAAATAATCAATCCTTGAATATTCAACCCAATGAAACATCAACTTCATGTGAACTAAGATGCACATAAAGTGGTTAAGTAAAGTAATTGGGTAGGTTTTCTCTGATGATTTTCCATACCCCAGATCCACATGAAAACCTTGTATCTCATTTTTATTTTATGAAAATATTACTAATGTATGATAATTAAAAGAATCATACAACACATAATAGTTGTTAGAAACATAAATAACATTTCATAAAAAAGTACCATGGGTTTCACAAATAATGTTGTGTAAATAAGGAATAATTTTGGTAAGATACATATATAAGACAATGAACTTCAAGAATAAAAGCTCACATTTTCATGAATCTTTAATAAAATTATTATTGTCTTGAATAGTGATATAATACATCAATAATCTAGTACAACTAACCTTCATTACCATTATTTAATCCATCCTTAGTTTCTTTATTTCATTCCGTATCTTGATGATGGATTAGACTCCCTATTTCAAACTACCCTTCCTCCCATCATTGTGGTTCCAAAGTTACCTGATGACATACCTCCCGCTCATATTGTATTCATTAATCTCAATCAAATCCACTTCCATGAATTTGAATACCATATCTCCAAACTCATTCTTCAACTCTTTCATCCCTTCAACCTCCTCATTTTATACTTATTGAGAACACCAAAAATGACACCTAAAAATTAATCAATAATGAATGATTTCCTTTTGTTTATTGATATTCATTTTCTTATGTGACTCACACAATTACTTTTGACAACACTTTATCAAAAATTACTTTTACTTTGGGTGTAGTAACATTGGACCCTATTAGAACTCCATAGTTAATTATACATGGAAGATAATATAACTACGATGGGTAACCTTCTAAAAATACTCGTGTTGCACATTTTTTGTGAAAAAAAACATGCCAAATTCACCTTTTTATTCTCTTCCCCTTTAAACTTGATAAATTTAAAAGCATTCCAATTTGGATATCAAAGTTATTCCTCCCAGAATGGGTAGATCTCTCTGGCCTTGCATCTGGCTCCATATTCAGTATACCTTCTCTGGGAATCTTAGATAAATGGATGGTTGTCAAGATCTCTCATCCATATCACACCAATACCACCACAAGTTAGTATCTCCTCTAATTCCTTTAAAAAAAATGAAACATTTTAGTGGAAGTGGAGAATAGTAAATGTTTTTGAGTGAAAGTAAATAAATGTGAGTGGAAGTCATATTTATTTTAATGTTCATTCATTCATTTTTTAAATTTAATATTTTTAAGCCATTATTAAAATTGAAATTAGGTTATTTTTGAACCTCAGTGGATATAAATCTATTATATTTCAGATACATGTGATGGAAAAGGACTAGTAATATAGGTTCAAGTTGGTGCATCTCAGTGGGGATGAGTTGATGTTCTCATGGTAGTTTGGGGGACCTTTCATCTCTCAAATATTTATTATTACATTTTTTTCTTAATACTAATCCCCCATATATTCTATATAGTTTGAACTAAACTGAGCAGTATTCATAAAAAATGATCCCAAGTACCCAGTATGGGATGAATTTTTGTTATAGTAGTTCAAGAAACATATTGGGGAGTTCCAAAAATATGGGGTGATGCGTATAAAAAATGAAATAATAACTATTTGGGAGGTATGTCATCAAGGAACTTTGGAACCACAATGATGGGAGGAAGTATAGTTTGAAAGAGGGAGTCCAATACATCATGAAGAGATGGAAGGAAATCAAGCCTCTGGGAATGGATTATGTACAGGTAGTTATGTTTAGTTATACTAGAGTATTGAAGTATTATATATATGTTCAAGACATTAATAATTTTCATGAAAGATACATGAAAATTTGGACTTTTATGCATGAAGTGTATTGTATTTTGGTTATTAAATACACATTAAATGTTTGACTAATCATGCAGATAGTGTCTTACACACATGATGACGCTACCAATCCCAACGAAGAACAAACTCTTGATGATGAAACTACAGAATTATTAGGGGATCAAAAGCATATTGATGAAAAAAACAAAAATAGAGAAACATAATAGTGTTGGATAAAATTATCATTTTAAGAATTACGGGTATAAATTTTGAGGTTGGTTGGAATCTACGTAGCTAACCTATTGACCCTGACAAGTCAAAATTCAGTAGTTATCTTGGGGTCACAATGAGGATGAATGTACCGATTGATATTGATTCATGGTTTCATGTCCAACCTGTAATGAAGTAAATCCTTTGGAAAGATATAACAGTAATGTAATGTTATAATTTCTCTATTTAACTAAAAAATTATATAATAAAACATTGATTTAATTTTCATTATTCCTTTTAGAGTTCATTTATTTCAGAATATTTCCATAAGAAATTTTTCTTAATGGCCAAGGGAGAAATCCATAAAGGCTTATGAACACTTCTTATGATGTTACATTTTAGGGATGTTGAGGGTAAAGTAAATCCCCACCCACTAGTTAGTTATGCACACATTATAAAGTAGGAAACATTGAATTATTTCATCAATATTTACAATGAGAAATCATTTCAAGTACATTTCATTCAATAATATATTATTTTATATTATTTATTTTATCCAACTTGATTCAATTTTTTTAATTTATGAAATAGAAAAAGAGTGATTCAAATAAAGAACATGCATCAAAACCAATGTACCCATATCAAAAAGGATGGGGTATGCTTCATTGGAGAAGAAATTGGTATGTATTTTAAATCAAAAATAAAAGTTTAATTATGTGATATGAAACAACATATTCTCCTTTATTTATATGTATATTGATGAATCAAAATCTAAAGTCACTTCCATCCCATCTCATGTGATATGGAAGGAGGCTCATGTAAATTAGGAGGGAAACTTAGTTGATGAAAACACAAAAATAGTGTAGGAAACATGTGTAAGTATGAAATAATTGTAATTTTTTATGCTTTATAACAATATTACATAAAAATATATATTTATGTTCATATTGTTTTATATGGTTTAGAAACATGAATCGAAAATGACCATACCAAAAGAAAATATACTTTTAGTAGCTTTGAGTCATCCTAAACAATATGGTCATGTTAGAGGATTAGGTTTTGGAGTATCTCCTCGAACGTATTTAAAGAAGATAAAACCACATGAAGATACATATAATATAGTGAGATTACTGCAGACACAAATAGAGTCATTGTGTAAAATTATTTTTTGGCTTGGTTTGGAAGACCAATGCATGATAAATGATCAAAGAGAACCAGAAGTGGGGCAAATATCCACACATTAACCAAATTATCCCACTATATTTGAGGATATTTATTCCCCACAACCATATACCTTACCCATGGTAATTAATTTTTTCATTACTCTTTATCCTAAATGTGAATCAAACAACTTCCAATAACTTTGTATTACTAAACTTATGCAAGGTATATTTGTATGTGGTTTGAATCTTTCAACAACCACACACCACTGTGTTGTGATGGGTACATTTGATAATATCTTTCGAGATAAGAATACACCAAAAAGACCTCCAAAAATATCACATGAGAGTGGGGATTGAGGTATCTCATGATCCAAGTGCTGAGTTTTTTATTCTACTTGATGGTCTAGATATTAGAATGGTCAATGATGTTATTGGAGCTTTCATATCATGATAATATAATCTTATAAAGATACATGATTTATGTATTTAAAAAAATCATATGAAAAACCTATAATAGTTGATGATAAAAGGTCAAAAGTGAGGAGGACTAGTGTCAAAGTGTCTGTTATTAGTTTAAAATTTACATTTTAATACAAAAAAGCATCACTCACTAAAAACTAAGTAAAAATGCTTATATTTTATTAATAATTTAATAAAATTATTGATAATTAAATTTTGACATGTTGGATTCACTCTCCTTTCAAACCCATACACGATGCATCATGTAAGACTAAAATTGTATGTTTCCAGTTTAGAATGACATTTTAGTAAAAAACATAAGTGGAATACTCAAAACTGAGGAAATGCATTCATATTTTATTGATTATTTATTAAAATTATCCATAAGTGATTTTATATTTTTAGGAATCATCCTCCTTTCAACATTATACACAATGTGACCGATATGACTCCAAGTACATCTTTTTACTCAAAATTGACATTACTTTTAGTGAAAAAACAACTGACATACTCAAAACTAAAAAAACACATTAAAATTGTATTATTAATTTAGGAAAATGATCCATAAGTCATTTTTGACATATAGTAATTATTTTCACCTGAATATGATACATGTTGTGCCCATTATAACTCAATGTGTCTGTTATCAGTTTAAAATTGACATTTTAATATAAAAAGGGTCACTCGCTGAAAACTGAGAAATCACACATGGATTGTATTCATAATTTATGAAAAAAATTATAATTAATTTATGATGTGTAGGAATTAGACTCATGTAAAACCTACACACGATGCAACCTGTATGACTCAAAGTTCTTATTTCCAGTTTAAAATGACATTTTAGTAAAAAAAACAAGTGGTGTACTCAAAACCAAGGAAATTCATTCATATTTTTTTGATAATTTATGATAATTATCCATAACTCATTTTTCATGTATATTAGTCCTTTGAATCTAAATCTTATTCTCGGTGTGACTGGTATGACTCCAAGTTCACCTTTTTATTCAAAATTGATAATAATTTTAGTGAAAAAATAACTAGCATATGCAAAATTGAGAAAATGCATTCTATTTTTTTTGGTACTTTTGAAAAAAAATACATAAGTATTTTTTGAAATTTATGAATCTTCCACACCTCAATATGATATATGATGTGCCCAGTATGACTCAAAGTGTCTGTTATCAGTTTAAAATTGACATTTTAATATGAAAAAGTGTCACCCATTGAAAACTGAGAAAATGAACTTCGATTGTCTGGATAACTTAATAAAATGATTTATAATTAATTTTTTATGTGCATGAATAATTATCATATAAAACCCAAAAACAATGTAATTGTATGAGTCAAAGTTCATGTTTCCATTTTAAAATGATATTTTAGTAAAAGTACAAGTTGTGTACTTAAAACTATGGAAACATATTCAGATTGTTTTGATACTTTAGTAAAATGATCCATAACTCATTTTATATGTGTAGAAATTATCCAAATATCAATCTGACTTGTGGTGTGACAAGTATTACTCCAAGTTCATATTTTTATTCAAAATTGACATTAATTTTAGTGAAACAAAACTGACATACTCAAAACCAAGAAAATTAATTTTAATTTTTTTGGTACTTTATAAAAATGATCCATAATTAATTTGTAAAATTTAGGAAATAGCTTTAGCTCAATATGATACATGATGTTCCTGGTATGACTCAAAGTTCCTATTACTAGTTTAAAATGATATTTTATAAGAAAACAAAAGTGGTATACTCAAAACCAAGGAAATTCATTATTATTGTTTGATACTTTAGGAAAATGATCCATAATTAATTTTAGACAATCACTAGTAGAAATTTGACCTTTTGTGGAGAGGGAATTAGGATGACCACCAAATGGCGGTCACTATTGAAATTATTAGCGACCACTATTTATCGTTCGCTGCACTTTTCAACCCCCTGGCCACTTAATTTTTCCTCTCCCCTCTCGTGACCCCATGATCCGACCTCACAACCCTCCCATGACCCTCCCATGACCGCGCCTCCCTACAGTGTCGTCGGACCCTCCCAGCCCTATTGCACCCTACCGTAGAGCCCTCCCATCCTACTACCTTCAAACCCTCCCGACCTCGTCATGTCCCATCGTCCAACCCTTATGCCTCTGTCGAGTAGTCCTTCCCCATCAATCCCCATCATTTAACCCCTATGTCGAGCCCCAGTGCCCCGTCATAGATCCCCAATCTGGTCACCCCACTTTACTAGTAGTCAACTCCCCTCCAGGTAAGTTTGCATTGATTCTTTCATTTCCCTATTCTGAGTTTTTAATTTGGAAAGCTCACTCATTTCCTGGTTCCCACTATATTCTCCTTAATTATTGGTCCAAATTCCTTGTCAATATTTGAGCATATGTATCAGGAGTTCAAAATTGTGATTGTGAGGTATGATTTTTCTGTTAACATTTTATGAAATTTGAAACATATATATTTGGAGTTCATCCTCAGTTTGTTTTTTATAGAAGTGTTCCTTTGTATGAAATGAATTGCTATGAATTCGTAGTTTGAATTTTAAGCATATGTATTAGGTGTTTCAAATTGTTCTTTTGATGTATTTTTTTTTATCATTTTATGCAATTTATAAAAAGAAGTGATTGACGTTCTTTCTCAGTGTACATTTGTAGAATTGTGAGACATAAACATGAATAATGATTTAAAAATTTATTATAGGGAGGGATTTAAAAGAACCATATTTGTTGAATTTCAATCACCATCTATATTAGTTTATTCTTAAAAATCAATTTATTAATTCTTCACCCTCTTGGATCATTCATCCACACCCTTCCACAAACCTTTTTCTATATCCCAGGTCAAATTCCCCTATTGTGCATGAATTTCAGGATTCAAATCCCAAATCCTCTACCTTTCATCATTCCACCATGTCACTCCACATCCTTCCATTAGGAGATAATTTTTAACCTATTGAATTAAATCCATTTTTTATCTTTCCTAAACTCTGTTTTATGGAATGTTCTTAAGAATGACTCCTCTTCTTAATAAAACATTTGAATATAATTTAACTTTATATACATGTATGTATATTGGGTGTTACTCTAGTTGTAGTTGATTGAGAGATTAATCCTCTCTGAGTGTTTTTGTGCACTTGTTGTGTGGGTATCCATCCCAATTCATTATCAAGAGTTCAAACCTCCAACACTATGAATTGATTTATATCTTATAGATATTCAATTTGAAAGGTATTTATTGGTCTAATTTAAGTGGATTATTAAAGGAAATATGTATGTTTTTTCCCACCCAGTTTAATACAAATAACAATACACCTATTTTATCTTACACCTATCATAATTTGAAAATCTATTTATGTAGGTTTGATTCGTACATAGGTATGTATGATAGTTTTTTTATTCCTTATATGAAATATTGTTTGTATGGGAAAGGATTCCCCTACTCCATCATCGGGGGAGGGTCTGGAAGCATCTGTAGGGTCTGATTCATCTCCTCTCTTAGTGAATCTTCTAAAAAATAAAACATCTCCTGATGGTTCTAAGGGTGGTTGATGTAAATTCATTAGTAGTTATCTCACATATTTAATTTTATAAAGCATCATTTATGGTTGATTATTCATTGATCATGCATTTCATGCATCATCTACTTATGGTGTATATCTTCAATAAGTATTTTAGCATCACACGGTGGAGTTGGTTGACTCAACATTTTCTCATTCAGTTCTCCAATGAAGAGGACTTTGCAAGGGCCGAGTCACATTCTATCTCCACATATGGACATTATCATTTCACATGAAGCATGACACCATATAGTGGTTTGGTGTGATTACCCAGTCTACCTCTCATCTATTTCATAACCTATATACTATGGATCTTGGAAAAAAATTTGGGCTATTTTCATGTGTCGATCGGCACACTCCCTTGTTGTTGCATCCAACAATTTCTTGAATTTGTTTCAAAATGATTATTGCTTCTTTACCTCTTAGGTTTTATTGGATAAAAATAAAATATGGGTATCATTACCAACCAACCCATTATTTGAACATGGTGGTTTCCCCTAATTTTTCTCTAAATTTGTTGATGTTTTATGTAATTTGAATGATATGTTTTTGAAAATTCATAAATGGTTTCATCATTAGCCATTTTCACATCTTCAAACCTATTACTCTTTTTTTAGTTTGGATTTTTCAACATTAACATTTGATTCATGGATATTGTCAAAATTATCCTAAATATCATTTTTAGAAATTATGTGAAAAGTATGAGGAGAAATTATCGTAGATGTCAGCACGTATCGATGAAGCGATGACACAATGTGTTGTTGATGGTACACAATTTGTGCCACAGGTAAAAAAGAATATAAATCATACTCATATTGACTTTTATTGATATGATTAAGATACATAATATTTATAAATATTGTAGGCTCTGAATATAGTTGGTGGACATCATAGTGAGATGGGTGATATAGATGAGGATGAACCTCATGTACGAGGTATTACAATTTTAATATCATACATGAATTAGGAATTAAAAATTAATCTCAAACTATTAGTTGTATTTAAACCTCTTTTTGTTTTATTATTTTAGTTATAGTGATTTAATTCATTATTTTAAAGTTTAGTTGATTGCTAATCATGATATATTACATAACACTTTAATTTATTAAGATTTGTCTTTATTTAAGTTCAATTTGTTCATTTCTCTATTTTGGTCACAAGTGATTGTATAGAAATATCATATAGTTAGTTAAGTAACAATGACAATTTAGTCATATAGATTGTGAGGTAGGGGAATGGGCTAGGGGGCTACTGCAGGGGGGAGGGGTGTTTCAGTAGGGGTGGGGAGAGGCTGGTATAGGTGGGTAGGGGAGGCTGGGGCAGGGGTGAAGGGGGGCTGGGAGGGGTTGTTGTAGGGGGTGGGGGATACTATAGGGGGGAGGGTAGGCAAGGGTAGGGCAGAGGGGGTGGGGAAGGGTGTAGGGGAGGTTGGTGAAGGGGTGGTGCTGTAGGGGGTGGGGGAGGCTGCTGTAGGGGGGTGGGGGAGGGGAGGGGAGGATGGTGTAGGGGGAAGGGGAGGATACTGCAGGTGGGGCTACTGCTAGGGGTGGGGGTAGGCTGGGGAACGGGGTTGCTACAGGGGTTGGGGTGTGGGGGAGGGATATTGTAGGGGGTTGGGAGAGGGGGTTTTCTGCAAGGGTTGGAGGTTGATGGAGGGGGTGGGGGTGCTGTAGGGGTGGAGCGCCAAAAAATAACTCCCTCCTTTAGGATTTTATCCTATTGGAACAAAGAGGATGTAATCCTGAGGTAAAAGTAATACTGATGAGAATTGAATCTTTAAAGATAGTAATTTTTTACTATATACTTGACCTCAATTGCATTTGTGATCTGAGTTTGTATCATATGCAAGAAATTAACGTTTTTGGGTCATGTTTCCCACACAACCTGGTGTCTCACATAACTGTTGCACATTGTTTGGGTGTGCCTACACACAATGGGTGTGCATAAACAGTGTTGTGGATAAACATTGTTGTTCCTAAATAGTTCCTATGAGAGGTTTTGACTGATATTACCACCATGGTGAGACTAAAGATGCTTTCCAACACTACCCCTATGCAAACTCAAGTCGAACCAACTATTCCAATCTAAATGCATTGTGGTATTTATTCTACATTAGGCCACTTCAATAACCAATGTCCCTAATTCCAAGATTCACATGAAACTTGCAATGGAATCTTTCTGGAGAGTCCTTGCCAACCAAACAACCAATCTAGGCCATACCAATCAAATACAAACATTAATCAGGGCTGGAACAATCAGTAAATTGATAGGAATAGGAAAACTGAATAAACAGGGAGATTTTTCCAAATTCAAAAAAAAATAACCAACAACCTATATACTATTAAGAGCATGATAATACACTTGTTGGGAACTTCCAACCATACCAATAGAAAAACAATCAACCATTGATAGAATTTTTCCCACTCAAAAAACTAAAAAAATTGGGAATAACCTTGAGGAAATTGTCAAATAGAAACAAGAAATGTCCAAAAGAGAATAAATATTTCTACAAACCATGGTAGGTTCAATACACATGAACATATAATTTTAGGTAATCCTTTTATGAAAACTACTAAATCTATCATCAATGTATATAAAGGCACACTTTCTAAGGAGTTTTTTTTTCAAGTTGTTCACTTAACATTTTTTAGTTTATGAAATATCCAACAGAAAATCATTATTCACACCAAGTCAATATGATTGACTGGTTTCCACTAAATTGTCTCTTGATTTTTTATTTATTGAACAATAATTAAATTCTTATTAAAATAAGATTTTTTTTGATGTCAAACCCTCTTTGAATGTTGATTTTTTTTCCTACCTACTATGATATTGATTTGAAATCTGAGTTTAAATCACCTGCTATTAGATTTGAAATATTTGAGAATTTTCCATGTGAAACCTCTAAAATTTGCAATGAATGTACTCCTGGAATGGATGAAATCTTGACTGAAACTTTTTCATCTTTTGAATATGTTATATATATTGAATTTTATTGTGAAAACACTTCTGAATTTGTTGAAATAAATTTTGAAACTATTAATCATTATTTTTTTCACAATATGCTGATTTTTTTAATGAAAATGCATGTGAACCCACTGTTGTGAGCTTAATACCTTTTGAAAACATTTTTTTGAATCATTTAATTGACTAATTTTATGATTCTAAATTTATTGATGAAGTTGACACATACACACTGCTTGAGGAAACCTTGTTTATTGCACTTTTTCAAGTGTGGATATCCCAATTTCATTGTAACTCAAACATTTTCCTGAAAACTTCAATTATTCCTACTTGGAAAAGCATGAACATCTCTTGTAATCATTGTAAAGTGGTTGCCCAAAAAACAAGAAACCAAACTTTCAGGAGTCCCTAGGAAGAATAAGAGAGACATAGGCTAGTCCTTGGACGATTTATGTGGAATCATCCCTCAATATATATGCATAGGATAAATTCAAAGGAAAGATGCAAACCTATTTTACAGTGTCAATGGAGATTGAATCCTACTCTTCTTTAGGTTCTTAAAAAGAAGATTTCTACCCGCTTGTTGGTATAATCTCCCCAATTTCAGATAACCAATGGGTTAGTTTATTCAAAATAGTGTCCCAAAAAAGTGGTTTCACTATGGGGAGGGGGATAATATGGGTGTGCCTATACACAATCATAGAGTGAATTGTGAAATGGTTGAGAAGATAGAAGGTCAATCGGAGGTGTCGTTTTCCCGGTATGACCAAAAACGAACTTTTAGTGTAATAAAACACCAAAACGCACATTTAATGGTCATATCCATAGAAAAGGACCTCTGAATGACTTGAAATCATAGTAAAATAATTTTATTATTATTCGTGATGTGTACGAGAAGATGGAATATCAATCAGATGTGCGGTCTGGTCAGAACTACCGGATATGTGGGTTTTAAAGGTTTGACCTCCTTTAAAAAGGCATGTTCAGGGATCAAAACCAACTGAATGACATATAAATACCATGAAATCATATGACAATAATCATAAAGTGAATTGTGAAATGGGTGAGTAGACAGAACGTCAATCAGAGGTACCGTTTTCCCAGGATGATCGAAAATGCACTTTTAATGTCATAAAACACCAAAATGCACATTTTACGGTTATATCCATAGAAAAAAACCTCTGAATGACTTAAAATCATAGGAAAACTATCTTATTATTTTTTTTTTATTTAAAATGAGATTTAATGTCAATCGGATGTGTGGTCAGGCCGAAACTACCGAATATGTGGGTTTTAAAGGTTTGGCACCCATTAAAAAGGTGTGTTCAAGGGTCAAAACCATCCGAACAACATCTGAATGTTGTGAAATCATATGAAAAAAATTGTTGAATGAATTTTTAAATGAGAGAGTAGATGGAATTTCAGTAGGAGGTGCTATTTTCCCAGGATGACCGAAAATGCACTTTTATTGTCATAAAACATCAAAATGCGCGTTTAATGGTCATATCCATAGAAAAATACCTACGAATGACTTGAAATCACAGGACAATCCTCTTATTATTATTAGTGATGTGTATGATCGAAGGGAACATCAATCGGATGTGCGGTCTGGCCGGAACTACCAAATATGCACGTTTTAAAAGTTTGACACCCTTTAGAAAGGTGTGCCCGAAGGTAAAAAACAACCGAACAACATCTAAATTCCATGAAATCAGACGAAAAAAATCATAGATTGAATTATGAAATGGTTGAGTATACAGAACGTCAGATGTTCCATTTTCTTGGAATGACTGAAAACCCACTTTTGTTGTCACAAAACACCAAAATGAACGTTTAATAGTTAAATCCAAAGCTATCAATCTCAGAATGACTTTAAATCATACGGCCACCATTTTATTATTATCTGTGATGTTTACAAGTAGATGGAACATTGATCAACTGTTTGGTGTGCTCAAAACTATTGAATATGCTTTTTTAAAGGGTTAAATCCCTTTAAAAAGGTGTGTCTGATGGTCAAAACCATCCAAAAAACATTTGAATTCCTTGAAATCATACAACAAAAATCATAGAGTGAATTGTAAAATGCGCGAGTAGATGGAATGTCAATCGGAGGTGTCATTTTCTAGAGATGACTGAAATGTACTTTTAGTGTCATAAAACACCAAAACATGTGTTTAACGGTCGAATCTATAGAAAAAGACCTTATAATGACTTGAAATCATAGGAAAACCATATTATTATTATCAGTGATATGTACGAGGTGATGAAACAACAATCGAATGTGCGGTCTTCCGGGAACTACCAAATATGCGGTTTTTGAAGGTTTGATGTCCTTTAAAAAGATGTGTCTAGTGGTTAAAACCATCTAAAAAACATCTGAATTCCATGAAATCATACGACAACTATGGTAGAGTGAATTATGAAATGGGCGAGCAGATGGAACGTCAACCAGAGGTGTCGTTTGCCTAGGATTACCGAAATCGTACTTTTAGGGTCAAAAAACACCACAATGAGCGTTTAATGATCAGATCCATAAAAAATCATTGAATGACTTGAAATCATAGGACTACCATATTATTATTATTCACGATGTGTACGAGTAGATGGAACATCAATCAGAAGTGCAGTCTGGCCATAATTTCCGAATATGCAGGTTTTAAAGGTTTGGGGACTTTGAAAAGGTGTGTCTAGGGGTTAAAACCATCCGAATGACATCTGAATATTGTGAAATCAGATGAAAACAATCGTAGAGTGAATTGTGAAATTTGTGAGTAGACAGAACATCAGTTGGAGGCGTCGTTTTCCCAAAATGACTGAAAACACACTTTTAGTGTCATAAAACACCAAAACACGCATTTAACGGTCGGATCAATAGCAAACAACCTCCAAATGACATTAAATCATAGGAAAATCATTTTATTATTATTAGTGATATATAAAAGGAGACATAACATCAATCGGATGTGTGGTCTGGCCGGAACTACTAAATATGCGGGTTTTAAAGGTTTGATCTCATTTAAAAAGGTGCTTCTGGGGGTCAAAACCAACCAAACGACATCTGAATGTCATAAAATCAGACGACCACAATATTATAGTGAATTGAGAAATGGGTGAGTAGAAGGAACATCAATCAGAGGTTTTCTTTGCCCAGGATGACAGAAAACACACTTTTAGTGTCATAAAAACACAAAAACATGCATTAACGGTCATATCCATAGAAAACAGCCTCAAAATGACAGGAAATTACAATAAAAAAACTTATTATTATTATCTATGTGTATAAGTAGATGAATAGTCAATCGGATGTGTGGTTTTTCTAAAACTACTGAATATGCAGGTTTTAAAGGTTTGATGTCTTTTAAAAAGGTGCGTACAGAGGTCAAAACCATCCGAACGACATCTGAATGCCGTGAAATCAGACAGAAACAATTGTTGAGTGAATTTTGAAATAGGATAGAAGAAATAACATCAATCAAAGGTTCTGTTTTCTCGTGATGACCGAAAACGCACATTTAGTGTCATAAAACACCAAAACGCGCATTTAATAGTCATATCTATAAAAAATGACCCGAGAAAGAATTTAAATCGCAGGAAAACTATTTTATTATTATTTATTATGTCAATAAGAAAACATAACATTAATCCGATGTGTGGTCTGGCTAGAACTACCAAATATGTAGGTTTTGAAGGTTTGATGCCCTTTAGAAAAGTTGTATCTTGGGGTAAAACCCAATAGAACGTCATATGAATACCGTGAAATTAGAGGAAAACAATCTTAAAGTGAATTTTGAAATGGTCGAGCAAACAGGACATCAATCAGAGGTTCTGCTTGCCCTGGATGACAGAAAACACACTTTTAGTGTCATAAAACACCAAAAAGTGTATACTGTCAAATCCATTACTAACGAGCTCAGAATGACTTGAAATCACAATACAAACATCTTATTATTATTAATTATGTGTACGAGCATACGTAATGTTAATAAGATGTATGGTTTTCCCGAAATTGTTGAATATGTAATTTTTTATGGTTTAGTGCCCTTTAAAAAGGTGCGTCCGGGGGTAAATAACAACAGAATGACATCTGAATGCCGTGAAATTATACAACAACAATTATAGAGTGAATTTTGAAATTTTCTTGTAGACGGAATGTCGATCAAGTGTTTCGTTTTCCCAGGATGGAAAAAAACGCACTTTGAGTGTCACAAAACAACAAAACGCATGTTTAACAGATATATCCATAGATAATATCCTCAGAATGACATGAAATCACAAGAAAACCATGTTATTATTATTCTTGATGTGTACGAGTAGATAGAATGTCAATCAGATATGAAGTCTTCCTGAAACTACTGAATATGTTGTTTTCAATGGTTTGACGGCCTTTAAAAAGGTGAGTCTGGGCGTAAAAAACAATCAAACAACATGTAAATGCCATGAAATCTAACAATAATAATCGTAGAGTGAATTGTGAAATGGTTGAGTAGACATAACGTCAATCAGAGGTGTCGTTTCCCTAGGATGACCGAAAATTCACTTTTAGTGTCATAAAACAGTAAAACACACATTTAACGGTCATATCCATAGCCAACTACCTCAAAATGACTTGAAATCACATGAAAACTGATTTAATATTAATTTTGACATGTGCGAGTAGTCAACATGTCAATCAAACGTGCGTTCTTCTTGGAACGAAAAAATATGGGGTTTTATGTTTTTAAAAACTGATTAGAAACTATTAATATATTTTCAAAATCAATTAATTTCAATTTTTTTTATGAAGAATTAATTGAAATATTTTTTTATTTCAATTATTATGTGAGATATTTGTTTTTGAACTAATTTTTTTATTAAATTTTTTTATCCAGTTTTATTCGAAGATGGATGTGGAGTTTGAAAGATGATGATATAAAGATATTCATGGTTATAGATATTTTGGAAATATTTTGTGTTTTTTTGAAATAGTAGTAGTTTAAAAGTGGATATAATTTTTTAAAAATAAAATAAAAAACCCATAGTGGTTGCTGTTTGGTGGTCGTTATAGGCCATTCCAATAAAGCCTATAGCAGCCATCAAATGGAGGTCACTATAGAGCATGCCCTGTTGATCTATAGCGACTGCTATTTGGCGGTGGCTATAGGCCATACCGGCTGAGCTATAACGTTATTCATTTGGTAGACGCTGTAGGCAACAATGACGGGCCTAAAGTGTCCATTGTTGGGTGGATGTTGGGCGGCCACTATTAGCCTTTAGCAACGGCTTTTGGCAGTCACTAAAGGGATATTTTCTACTAGTGATTTAGGAATCAACTGCACCTCAACCTGACACATGGTGTGACCGGTATGACTCCAAGTTCATCTTTTTATTAAAAATTGACATTAATTTTAATAAAAAAACTTATATATTCAAAACTGTTCAAACACATTCATATTATTTTGGTACTTTAGCAAAAAAAATCCATAACTCATTTGTGATGTGTAGGAATCGTCCACACCTCAATATGACTCATGGTGTGATCGATATGACTCCAACTTTTCCTTTTTATTCAAAATTGGCATTAATTTTAAGAAAAAACAATTGACATACTCTATAATAGTTTTTTTCTTTCGTTTGTGCTGGAAATTTTTTTTCATTTAAATTCCATATTTGTATCTTATTTTTCAAATTTTTACTATGGTTTATGGTGACACTGTGTGTTGTTACATCACATTGCATGCCCTATTTCTAGTGATTCAGTGGGTTGTATCATCACACTACTATATTACCCTTTATCATCACTAATAAATGTTCTAATAAATGAGTCCTTTATCATTACTTCCAAATGAATTTATAAATCATGCCTTTATTATTTCTTTTCAATGCACTGATAAAGGTTCCCTTTATCAGCCAATTTAGTAGCACTAATAAAGGATCCCTTTATCAGCATATTTAGTAGTGATTATAAAAGTGTGATTTATCATCACTTTTTTCACTAATAAATTACCCCTTTATCATCAATTTTTTAGTGTTGATAAAATCCTTATCCTTTTAACCATGCTATAGTAGTCAGTGATTTTTTAGTGCTGATAAAGGCATATTCTAGCACAGTTAAAGGCCTCTTTTGTAGTAGTGAATTGTGATTTATATTTTCCTCATCTCTCTCCCTCTTTGATAGTGGTGGAGCCTTATTTCATTTATGGATCTAGTTCTTAACTTGATGAATTTTGGTTCTAGGATTCTCCCTTGATCATCATATCCAATGACTCTCTATTGCCAGATCCAATGTTTGGTTATTTTTGATTTTGTGATTGAGGTGGGTGGTTTCATAAGTAAATTCCTATCTTTTAAAAACATTTATTATTGATTAATTTGAAATAAATTTAAAATTTATTTCCAAAGATTGTTATGATTTTTTTGATAAATTATTTTGAAATGGAATGTTGTGTGTGATGAAATCCTTTTGAAAATGGATTTTGAAATATAGTATTGATTTCTTAAAAAATGATATTGAATTTAAATGAATGATTTGAAGCATGAATTTTATAATTACTTTTAATAATATATGGAATTAAATGATTTATTATTTGTAATGAAATAAATTGATCTGAAATTCATGATTTTTTGATGAAAACCATTTAATGTTAGCTTTTTAAAAGAAATAGAATGTTTTGAAACTTGAACATGGGGTTGAATAAAATTATTTGTTAAAATGATTTGAGATTGATTAAAATAACTAACAGCCACAAGTGTGATTGATTACTTTGAATTACATGGGAGAATGTGTAGCTAGGTATACTGATATACGTACTAGGAAAATACTATCTAGAAATGACTTTATAATGATAATGAAACTAACATATCATAAGTTTGAGGAGTTTATTATTATTTATTATATTTTATTCCCCATAGTCTTGGGATATAGGGAGTTTTTTCACACCAATAGTTGTATTTCACTTAGATTTTTTAGAACATTTTGACTGGAACTAACAAACCCTATGTGTTATTACCCTAATGATATAACTGAAAATTATTATACATTTCAATGTTTGATTGAAATTTTTATTCATACATTTTTTGATATAAATTATTATTCATTCCTACCTTAAAAAATATGTTTATATTTTCCTATTTTGAAGGAAATAAAATTTTATACCAATTTTATTATAACCATTTAAAAGTTTGAAAATCATGTTTTTATAAGAACTATGAAAATATTTCCATTCCATGTTCTATTTAAAATTGAGAATATTATGTTTACTATATATGGATTGCTTATGTAATACATGGTGAGATCCTACTAGGATTTATTGCTCACACCCTAATTTTACCTTTTTGAATTTATATAATTTCTTATACTAGGTTCAGGTAAAGGAAAGAAATCTCTTAGAGGTTGTAGATATTCATGATTAGAGGGACCTTGTGAGTTGGCAATGATCAGTGGACCGTGAGATCCACCTGTTGTATAGTGATATTATGTTGTTGTCTTTGATTATTGATGTGAAAAATTTGGTTGATGTACCATTTCTTAGGATATGTATATTTATTCTTGTGGTACTTTTCTATTGATGGTGTTGTAATACCAATTGTTTATTGGTTTATATCTACTACATTGTCTTGATGAGTTATTTTTATGGTGAAATTTTTCTTACTTGTTTTTTATACCTAGGAACTAGTAACCATCCCATGGGGACTGGGAACTCCCTTCAAGAAGTTCCATAACTGATTTAGGTACCATTTAAGTGGGTTATATGGGTTGGTTAATGACATAATAGTTCATTACAAATGTTGTGAAAGTTTCTAGATCTCGTGTGTAATTATAGAGCAGTCACTAAGGCATCCTAAGTCCTTCTATATTAAAGATCCTAGAGTTTTTTTCTATTTTGGTTATTCTAGTCATCTGAAAAAAAAAATTAAAATGGTTTTTCATATGAGGTCTCAATTTTAATCCATTTAGGGTTGTTGGCTTGTTTTAGGACCTTTAATTTGATATTTTTAATCTAGGTTGAGCTTTTAGAGATTTGGTTGTTATTTTTGGAGTCTAGTGGATGGTTATTGTATGGGATTTCCCTTGGTGGATATCTTTGAATATTATTTTCTATAGGATTACTTTCTCCTTTGTGGATGGTTATGAGTGTTGTTTTGATTTGCCTCATTTTTTGGATAAATTTTTTTTGAGATTTTTGGTTTTCCTATTATTTGTATTGAGATTTTGATATTCTCATTAGTTGGATATGAGAAAATTCCTTAAGTGCATAGTTGGTTAACTAGGGTGTATGACTCTCTAATTATTTTTATTCTCTATTCAGTGATTAGATTATGTTGTTTAACATCCACCAGGTAAGGGTGATTCAGTTTGTAACCCTAGGTTATCCATGTGTATCATGACCTGAGATTTGGTCTAGTGTCATTATTTGAGGCCTCTTATGAGTTTTTATTCCTTATTTCAATCTATAATTTATCAAGATTTAAGGATGGTCTTTCCTCATGGTGTTTCAATATCTTAAGGATGTGTCTCCTCATAATTTCATTTAGTTTCACCATGTTAGAGTAATTATAATTGTTGCGGATACCTTGTTAGGTTTCCCTTTATTATTAGGACTCTTGGATCAAGCTCCTTATTTTGATTGTTCTTGGATACATTTGGAAAAAAATTGTTTGATTGGATTGATCATTTTTTAGGAACTTGGTTGATTGGATTTGAGGAAAGATCATGTTAATTGGTTCTCTTTGGTAGGTCCTATTTAGATATTTCATTTTCTTTTTTCCTTTAATTTTTTACCACAAACATTTTGTGAGAAGTTTCATGGTGATAAGAATTATAACACCCAAATGTCAATATAGTTATTAATTTTTTTTATTTTACCATATCTTTGATATTCATGGGTCTCTATAGTTTTTGGGTTTAAAATTTAAATTTTTATAGGATTTTTGGGTTTTACAAGTTTTATCCACATGGTTTGGGGTAACCCTGAATGTGAATCTACCCATAAATTTTTTAAATGGTCTTTGCCTAGGTAGTGTATTGTACATGGTCATTTAACAATTTATAAAACAATGTAAAATGCCCAAGTGTTTTAATTTTTGGATTTTACCAAAATTTACTTTACCAATTAAGAGTGGTTTCACCACTTTCTTTACTAAAATGTGATAGTTGAACCTTGAGATCCATGGTGGAGTTCCAACCATTATCCACCTTCGATCCTTGACTCATTCTTTTTGGTTTCAAAGTGATTCCAATGTAAACCTATTCTCATTTCTCTACAATTCTTCTCCATTCCATTACTCCTAGATTTCCTCTTCCTCCTAGAACCCTAATTCACTGTGTAAATTGGTGATTGAGTTCGTATTGGTTTTAACCTAGGGTTTTTGTCTCATATGGATTGTAGAAGAGGTGTTCCACAATGTTAGGTTAATAACCATTAAAGGAAACAATTTTCAGATCTGTTTCTATCTCTTCCAGGTAGGTGATTCTATTCAATTATTTCATTTTGTAATTCTAATTGTGTGTGTTCTTTGTAAATATTTTTTTATAGAAAGTGTGAATATATATGATATCCATGAAAAATTTTCAAATTGAGCCTATAAATTTTGATCTTTTCATTAAGGGTTTCCTTGAAAAAAAATTATCATGTTTTAAATGAATTTTTTTAATATTCTAAGTATTTGAATAATTTCTTTGAGTTTTTTTGAAATGGTTTAAAAGAAATGTGTTGGACTTATATCTAGTTTTTGTTTTTAATGAATGAAAATTCAGTTTTAAAGAGAGATTTTTTTTATAATTAGTTGTTGACCTCAAAATGGATTTAAAGTGGGTTCTTCGATGAATTTTAAATGTATATTGAAATGACTATGTTTTATGCCCCTTTTGTGAAAAATGATGTAATGCCTCTTTTAAAGGTATTTGATGGAAATGGAACACCTTTGGGATTGTTTTGGATTTGAAAGAGGAAAAACCATGTTTTGAAGGGTGGATTTAAATTATATATGGTATTTTATAAAATTTGAAAGGGGATTGGTATTTTGAGCCATGTTTTAGTGTTAAAGGCATGTTTAGAACTTTGACTTCAAATGGTTGTCTATAAAGACCCTCTTTAATTCCTTTTGAGTTTTTCACCCATAGTCTTTATTATTTATCGCTATGTGATTATTATAACTTCCCTTATGTGGATATGTGCTTTATGATTTCATGGTTGTTTTATGTATAATTATGGGGATATTAATTATGAGGGTGATGGAGTTGGGGGATTTTTATTGCTTATTCCATGTGTGTTGATCTTATCTTGTGTATTCACTCACCTCAATTTTCTATTAGTCATGTGAATCTTGGGTATGTTGAATTATGGGAATATAAAATCCTTATTATTTATAGAACTGCTAGGGGTTAGGTACTCATTAGGATATGGTGGTTTATGGGTAGAAATGATGCTGATAAACTATGGCAGGACATGGTATTGTAAGGAATCGTGTTATATTGTCTGGTATTCCTTGTTTGTATTAGTGATGTTTTTTCCTAGGCTAGAACCCATGAAACATTAATTTATCGATTTTTGGTTTATATAAGGGATTCCTATATTATTCTTGATTTTTATTTTTTCCCTAATTGTATTTTTATGGAAATAATATCATTCTTATATTTGTTATCCACCTTATGACTCAGGGAACCTTTATCTTGTTTTTATATTTTATCTATCTATAGACTTATTGTGTATGCTTTATTACACTTGACCAATGTTTTTTTGGTTTATTTACTTTGATAAATGTTTTTAAAAGATATTATAAAGCCTGGTTTGAAATAAGACTCTTATGTTCGGTTTTTAAATGAGATTTAAAAATGGAAGTTATGGTTTCAAGAAAGCTTCAGATAATGAAATGTTTATTAATTTATTGTTTTGTTTTAAAAAATAAGGTTAATTATTTGATAAATTTTATAGAATTGAAAGTTATTTTCACATATTTTTGCTTGAGAATCCTTTCATTGTTGTATTTTCAAACTTGATTTTATGAATTGTCATATCAAATGAATTTCATAGTTTCGACGGGCAGTGAAACAAAAGAATGTTTAGCTCACACCTATATATTTTAGTTTGTAGGTTTGATATATGGATTCATGTTTAGTTCTTATATTTTTCATTCTTTGATTATGCTATGCTATATTAGTTTGATCATGTATGGTGTTAGACATTTATGAAAATGGGTTGAATCAGTTTTGTTGGTTATGACCTAATTTAGATTGATATCTCGTAGATTTCCAATGTAAGGATGGTCCATGTTCGACTCTCAATTGATGATTTGTTATATTTTATATTTTATTTGAGGGGAAAACCATTCCCAATGTGTTTCCTATAACACCCTAGAACTAGGTGTTAGCCTCTAGGGATTGGGAATACCATTCAGAACCTGCGGAGAATTAGTTCGGGTGACATGTCAGGTCATCTCGGGTTGGTTTGTTACATAGTTAGTGAATACTATAGGATATTAGTGATACTAACCATTCCATCGGCCATCTGGTGGCTACAGTGGTATCCCAAGAATCCTCATCCTTCTTGTAGTTCTCACCCAAACAACTCGGGTGACCTCCAAACCTCTTCCCAATTACAAAGTACCTTTTTTATGAGGTTCAATCAAAAATTCATTCTGAACATCTATTTAAAATTTGGCCCCTCAACTAAGCATTCAAATTTTCACTTAAATTCAAGACTTGTCTGTACACACATGGTATTACACATGTTGTTGTGACTTTAACATCTTTATCAACCGGATACTTGTCATGTTGTTAGACACTAAAATTATACTTCAGTTAGTGTATCAAAATTCCATTTATAAATGGTCCTAGAAGATCAGACACTAAGTGTATTTATAACTTTAGTTAAATTATATATGAATTTAACAATTTGGGTAAATATTATTCCTGCATGATGTCTAATAAATTTTCAAGTTAATTTTATCATAAATATTCAATCATCAGTTATTTGAGAGAATATATATTTGAGTTAAATATTTAATAAATATTTATTTACTAGGTAATTATTTATATAATTATTTTAATACATAATATTTATTTATTATAGTTTATTCACGAGGTAAAAAATTTATTTATTTATTTAGTTACATGAATATTTAATAAATATTTATTCACTAATTCAGTGCATATACTATTTATATATTTATTGGTGAATAATGTATTGATATTAATTTAATTAAATAAATAGTTATCATTTAAGGTCTATTAAATATTGAGGAGAATAGATAGACTGAGTTTAATGGTCCACTAAGAAATATCATATTAAATGTTATTTGAATAAATATTAATTTATTTATTCAAGAAAAATAATATTTATTTTATTCGTGGGTTTATCACATGTCAAGTAAATAATAATAATTCTATTATTTAGACATGGAGTGCATAGGGGATTAATAAAATAATAAGGACGCATGTGAAATGATTATTTTCTAACTCTAACACTATATAAACCTAGTTATAAAATTCTATGAGAAGAATATCAACATTCTTTTATTATAAAAAATTAATTCCAAAGTGGTTTCTCTCAATCCCTAGAGAATTATCCCACAAAATGTTATGAAGAACAAAGGTAAAATTCACATACTCCACTAGAGTGAACCCTTATATCTGTAAGTATTCGATTGCAATCAATTTTGATCACCAAAAGTATTTTAACCATCTTTTCTAGCACCCATAGGATTATACTATGATGATCAGAGGTTCATAAAGCACATGTGGATCACTATTAGAGAAAATGTACCCTTTATTCCTCTAATTTAATAATGGTATGATAAGAGGTCTTCATTAAATTATTGAAAATGATGAAATAATTCAATGATATTTAATTCTTCAATTAAATAAATTAATTATAAATTATATGTGAAAATATCTCATCTTCTTAGTTTTAGTTTCTTGTCAATTAATCTTCATATTAATTCTATTGGTTGTGATGATTTTTTTTCATGTATATCATGAATTATTAATGGATTATGGAAAATAGATAAGTTGGAAACTACCCTAGATCCTTCAAGTGGTATTAGATAAGTCACATAATAATTTATAATTACTTATTATTATTTCATTTATTACACATAATTTTTGTTAGTTTTTCACTCCAAGTTTATTTGTTATTTAATTCAGAGTTTAATTAACAATTTTTTTTGAAAATTTAATATTCTTCATTAAAGTTTAATATCATGTTAAATAGATTAATAACATATGAAAAATTATTAAAGCTTTCATGAGGAGGTCCTAAGGATTCTATCTGGTAAACACAAATACATGGTGTGTGGTTGAATGTACACACTATGTAACTAAGTTTACTACACCTTGACAAATTTCTGGATACATTACATTTCATATGACAACCTATAACGCCCTGACCCCAGTTACCTAGATTAGGTGCATTATTTTAATAAATTGGCATGATATAAGGAAATCATGTCCAGAAAGACCGATCAGTTTAGCAGTTTTGGAAATAGATTACATACATCAACTTCACATTACAATTTCAGACATAAAATAAAGAATAGATAGTTCTTTGAGAATGGAATTATTCCCTTTTATCTTAACCCTACATATCAATCATAATACACTTCTTGGAAATCCTGGGAAAATAAAACATAAGAAAGGGGTGAGCTCAGATTCTTAGTAAGGGTAAACAATTTAGCAGAAGATAATATAAACAATAGGCATGGTGAATAATTGAAAATAAGTGCCTTTAAAAATAATAAACATGAACAATTTATGACTGAAATATGAGATGAGTAAATAATTCCATAATAAAACATTTTCATGGGTATTCTAATAGTCAAATAACCACATGAACCATCAAAATTATTTTCATAATGAGGGAATGTATAATTCCATACATTCTGAAAAAAAAATTCAAGGCCTTGGCCAAGACATCTAAAAATGATTAAGGCCTTGGCCAAAACTATATATCAAATTGGGAAAGGCCTCAGACAATTCCACATCAAATTGTCTCATGAGACCTACTAGTGCATCGAGGAGCAATAGTGGGCTCCACCCATCACTTACTATGTCCAATACATTCCTCATATGAAAAGGTGGAAACATAACATAAACATTCGTATTAAAACTAGCATACGAAACGTCAATACTTTAACCCTAAACCATGAATGGTATAAAAATAACACATCCACAGTAAAATATATCACAAAACCTTCAATACAATATGTAATATTTGTATCATAATAAATCAACCTCTATAAATAATAATACCCCACAAAGGATGTTGGCATAGTTGAAAATTATCAGTAAAAATCATTGGGAGAAATATCCCCTTTTCATGAAATCATTTAAATATCACATAATTTATAAAAGAATTAATTTAAAATATGATTTTGAATCAAATTATCCCATACCACTTTGAAACTTTTGAAAGGAATTAAAATTTTAAAACATTCATGTCCATATAAATAAATCATTTAAACCATTTTGAAAACATGGACATTAATGAGAAAGGTTTAGAATAATAAATCTTTAAAACATTTAAAATTATGTTTTAGTAAAAAATTACCTTAAAATAATCCCTTTTAAAACTCTTTTATGATACATTGACATGGATAATAAATATGTCCCAATATATACTTACGTAAAAACAACCTGAGATAATAAAGAGATTGTGAAATTAACCCTTACCTTGCACTTTTATTTGGTAGAGGGTACATTTAACCTATTATATAATGACCATAGTATGTTATTAAATTATAAAAGAACCATATTAACATTTATTACATCATACATGATTCATTTATGAGTTTATACTACCCATTTAATAATGATTTCCATGTTAAATTAACATTTCGTGTAATAACCACTTTCTTTATTGTACATGTTTAAACATGTTATTCTTAATCATATCATTTAGATCATGATTTAAATAATTCAATAATATAAAACATTATTTATATCTCATATATATTTAGAATATAAATATTTATAATAGATATATATATGAAATGGAATGCACCGTTTATGGAGACGGTAGGTCGTACGTATGCATAAATGTTGTTTCCATTTTCATATCATATTGAATAGAAGTAAGTGAATAAGTTATATGTAAGTAAATATATATATATATATATATTCAGTAGAATTATTATTTCATATATTACATATTTATTAATAATATATATTTTTATAATCATCGTTGAATGGTGAATGTGAAATGAATCTCATAGTGTCGTGGAGACGACAATCCATACGTACGCATGAGCAATAATATCATTATATTGATTGTGAAATCGTATGCAATTGGATGTTATATCATATATAAGGAATCAGTAACATGTTATATTTATTATTTACATCAGTTATACTCATTATTATACCCATCCAAATAATGAAGTGTTTGAATAACAAACTACACCACGACGTGGAGACGGTAAGCTGTACGTACGCACCTATGGTGACTTTGTTATTTATAGGATGGATAAAATAATGAATATGGTTGTACCATATTTATAATAACATAAAAGTATGTATAAGGTACTTGCGTTATTATTTTTGTATGGAAAAAACAAAGAAAGAGGAGGTGTAAAAGAAAAGAACTTGAAAGAGGGTGGTGAAATTATTACCACTTCTTCAGCTATTTCCTTTTGAGTTGATCAAAAGGTCTCCATAGGTTGGATTTATGATCAAAGTAAGGCCTCTAGGTATAATGGAGGAAAGTTGGGAGGAGATTTGGGTAGGTTTAGGCCGTGAAAAATGGCTTTGGAGGTGTGATTCCGAGAGAAGGGGATGTACCGTTTTATAAGAGGGGTGAGGGTCACTTTAGGAAAAGCTTGAAATATTATTTTATAATAAAATCATTTTTTGTTTATAATGATTAAAAATGATTTAGTTCTAGTATAAGTTGGGGATGGGTCTAAAACATCTCAAACAATAGGTTTTAGACAAGTTTAGGTTACCATTTTAACCTTATCTTTTAGATTTAACGCTTAGTCAAATAGTTTAACACGTACCGTGTCTTCCTGTATTCTTACACTATGTGGTTAATAAACTTACTCTAAACTTCCTAGAGAACCTCAAGGGGTTCATTAATGATATATATAATATTATTTATTCCCTTTGGATGAACCTAATATTTTTATTAATATTATATCAACCAATAATATAGTATTTTTATTAAAAAATAATTTATGTCAATTTTGACACTATTTGGTATTTTGTTTTTGAGAAAGTCATAACAACCTTATCACTTAGAAAAAAATTTATCTAATCAACCCAAACATGTTATATTAACCTATAAATTTTTTTTAAGGCGTCAAACCTTTTAAATTAAATTTATTTTAATATTTATAATACCCTTTATTTTATTTTTTCATTAATAAGGTAATTACTGCATCATCATTGTGTCATAAATAAATTTTATTATTTAATGTATAAAAATTATAAATAAAATACCATAATGTATTAAATCCTTTTATCTTTCTAATTAATATTTATTGTTTAATTTATCTTATTTATATCCCTATATTAAAAATGGTTTAGTTAATAAACTTTGAATTTAACATTTTTAACTCTTCTTTAAATAAATAAATGTCCTAATCTAATCCAAGTGGACCAAAAGATTTATATTTTATTCCTAAGGTTGTTTTTGGTCGAATTACACTTATCCAATATAGTTAGGACATGTTTTATGGTAATTATAATATCATTTTTACCTTTATTTACCATATTTACTTTTAACAGTGGTAAATAAAGTCAAAAGTTACTATTCACCAAAAATTATTTCCATCTTATTGAATCACATTTTACTTACTGATTTCAACTGTGTCTCTCGGATTTTTTAAATTCAACTCACAAAAGCGGTAAAATTAAGTTTTATACAAATTTGCAAATGTTCCTAGAAGGTGGGTAAAAAACGTTAAAAAGTTCAATAAAATTTTATACATTTAATTTTATTATAAATTGACTCTAATGAATTACATTGAACTTATATAGGTATTATATATATATATATATATATATACTTAAAATAAATTTAAATAAAATAAATAATTATAAAAATAAAAAGTCGGTTTTAAATATTAACGTAGTGTTTTTCACTATTCATCAAAAATTGAAAGTTTTCAGAAAAATACAAAATATTTAACCTAATATAATTTTGATATTTCAAATTCATAAATGAAGTCTATTTTACAAAATTCAAAACATAGAAGTTTAATTTATTAATTTAAAATTAATTCTCGTTGTCAAAACCAAAAGGTGGGTTTTTAAAGAAGTAAAAACTATAAAAAGATTGACATGTGTTTATGTCAAATTTAAATGTGAAATTATATATAATGACCTGAATTTTATTAAATGATAAAAATATAATCTAATTATACTTCCAAATCATTCAAATGTATAATTTAACACTAAATTATTTTGAATAAAAAATTTGTTTTTAATTAAAATTTAGTATTTTTCATTATTCACTCAAATATGAAAGTTAACAGAAAAACACCAAAAATTTATCAAAACTAAATTTTTATGTCACGATTATAAATAAGAAGTTTATTTTGTCTAATTGAATATATAAAAGTGTCAAATATTAAATTTAAAAAAGGTTCTCCATTAAAAGGCGGTAAAATTTCATTTTCTGAAAAATACTTCCTTTATCTGAAAAAAATGAATTTATTCTTATATTATGTCTAAGAAAGACATAATATAAATGTTAAAATTATATGGAATGTATAAAATTCAAAATTCAGTTAATACTATTCATAACCACTTTTGAACAGCTAGTTGGTAAGTCATGGTGTGCTTGAACTCGGTGTTGCGTGTAACCCATGTTATTGAATTACTTTGAAGAAATAATGTACTATGAAATCATGGGGTGTTACATTCTCCCCTAATTTAATAAATTGCGTCCTCGCAATTTGAAATTGTTCTTCTAAAATAAAAGGTTAAAAATATAAAAATAACTTTGTTGAAAACCCACAATAGAAATTGGGTTAATAAAATTTAGTCTTAATAAGGGAGAAAGGGAAATAAAAAATTCACCACCAAATTATAATCTCGATTAGGAGAACATTGGTGGAAATTTGAGACACATAATTGGAGGGAAAACATAAATATTTATAGGGAGTGATTGCGGTCTTCAATCACAAACAAGTGTAAAATTTAGGGCCTCAAATCCATCAATCTATGATGATTTAAAATATCATCGGTTCAACAAAACATAAGGTATTAGGATAACACATTTTTGGTTTCAAGATAACTTCCCTAAAGTTTAAGAATTAATTTATTCATGGAATAAGAGGGGAAAAATATATTTGACAAGTATAGTTCTATCCTTCAACTAATTCCTACCACAAACTCTTCTTTCACACTAAATGATAATAGAATTAAAAAAATATTCTATTTATCCTAATTGTAGAGGGTTCCAAAAAAATGAATTTATAATTAATTTATCCGGCCATTTAAAAAAACTACATTATACAAACCTGGACATCACATAGGCCAGTGGTAGGTGATGCACCCTTGTCGCCCTTCGGTTGTGGGTTCAAGTCTCGCGGCCTTGCCGAACGCGACTGGTTCTCGCCCGACCACTGGTTTGTCCGTTTTATGAAAATCCAAAAATAATCTCAAGAAATAATTTAACCTTAAAAATAGTATCCAATTTCAAACTTAATTGATTCCAACCTTTAGACTTATCCAAAATACTTCTGTCCTAACTCATAGTCCAAAATTTATAAGGAAGGTAAACACAGTGAAGATCCTTTTTTCCACGTAATAACATGTGAATACCTTCATCATGTATTCTTTTAAAACACTATATCACTCTGAATTACCATAAAACCATATTGATTACATTCATGATCCCTTATTCTTTATAGAATGCTGTATATACTCCTTCTATCCAAAAATGTTGTAAACTCCAACAATGATGGAATATACAGATCATTAATCAGTTTCAAGATAGTCAAGAATATCAAATATAATTTATCCAATTCAATCATATATTATTCGAAAATCACTACCACGGTATCAGAACCATATTATGGTTTATCTTTCTCTCAACCATATATTTCCAAAAAAAATTAACCTATTATTGAGTCACTTTTCTTGGTTCCACACAATATCAGGTCCTTAATGAAATAGTACTGTAGTACAATCCTTATATACTTTATAATTATTATAACATGAAAATCATTAATACAATACTCAAATGACACAATACTTTTATAAAAAAATAATAAATCTAATCATTCCTCTTTATCTTTGGTATTATCATAACTTTATTATTATCCAATAGCATCATTTTGGGTATACTCTGATGATTTTAACATTGATTTGTGTAGTGTCCCAACTCCTTGCAGATGAAGCTTTGTATATTTGAAATCTTTTTCTTACCCTTGAAATCACATACTTGGTGTCCTTTTTCTCCACACTTATAAAAAACTCTCATTCCCTTCAAGAATTTACCAAAGTGATTCTTCCTACAGTCATCACATATGGTAAAATCATTCTTTCCCCTCTTCCCTTTATCCATATTTCTCTCTTCCATCCTTTTCTTCTTTGGATTCCATTCAAAGCCATAAGAATCGGAGAATTCATTACTCATCTTATTAACACATGATACTATTTATTCATATGATGATAATACATGGGACACTATTTCCTTTCTAAATGTTGGATTAATACTATGAAATATATGATCCTTCTTACTCTTTGTATCATGCGTATTGCTGGAGTTCTCATTCCATCTACTGGGAACCATTTTTAAACAATGGAATACACTAGGTTAGTTTATGAATCACAATGTATAATTCCAAAATTGTAAAATACCTAATGTAAATTGAAAAGATTATGCATATAATCTATAATCATAAAATGTTTTCTTTGAGGAAGTATTTACTCCTAAATCCTTCATAATGTTATTTAATGAAAATTTGAATTATCCTAAGCATATCCACTGAGAGTTTCGTAACCAAGAGTGCAACAAGGCCCGTTTTCATGTGCCAAGATACCCCAGGTCAAGCCCAAAACTCCTTGTCGTAGTTTTCACTCCTAAGTACATCTGTTCCAGAGCTGCCTATACCTGATCATATCTAGACAGGGATGTATTGCTTTGAATATAAAAAAAATATCTACATTACCAAAATTCTAGGAAGTTATTCTATATTAATCCTAAAATTATATCTTAGGGTAATGTTCTCTAATCAAAGTCTATCCAAATCTATTTCTAAGGTTGTTGCTAAACTTCCTCTAATACCAACTGTAATGTCTCGACCCTAGTTACCCAGAGTCTGTGGATTATTTTAATACATTGGCATGATACAAGGAAATAATTTCCTGAAAGACCAATTAGTTTAGAAGTCTTGTAAATAGATTACATACATCAACTTCACATAACAATTTCAAACATAAAATAAAGCATATATAGTTCTTTGAGAACGCCATTATTACCTTTTAGCTTAACCCTAAATATCAATCATAATACACTTCTTGGAAATCCTGGGAAAATAAAACATAAGAAAGGGGGGATCTTAGATGCTCAGTAAGGGTAAACAATTTAGCAGAAGATAACATAAACAATAAGCATGGTGAATAATTAAAAACACATGCCTTTACAAATAATAAACATGAACACTTTATGGAATAAATGTTAGATAGTAAATAATTCCATAACAAAACATAGTCATGGGTATTCTACTAGTCGAATAACCACATGATCCATCAATATTATTTTCATAATGAAGGAATGTATAATGCCAGACATTCTGAAACATTTTCTCAAGGCCTCAGCCAAGATGTCTAAAAATGATTTAGGCCTTGGCCAAAACCATATATCAAATTGGGAAATGCCTCTTCCAATTCCACATCTAATTGTCTGATGATACCTAACGATGCATCGAGGAGCTATATCAGGCTCCACCCATCACTTACTATGTTCAATACATTCCTCATATGAAAAGGTTGAAACATAACATAAGCATTCGTATTAGAACTAGCATATGAAATGTAAATACTTTAACCCTAAACCATGAATGGTATAAAAATAACATATCCACAGTAAAATATATCACAAAACCTTAAATACAATATGGAATATTTGTATTATAATAAATCAACCTTGATAAAGAATAATATCCCACAAATTATGTTGGCATAGTTAAAAATGATCAGTAAAAATCATTGAGAGAAATATCCCTTTTTCATGAAATCATTTAAAAGTCACATAATTTATAAAATAAGTCATTTAAAATATGGTTTTTAATAAAAGTTTCTCATAAAACTTTGAAACTTTTGAAAGGAATTAACATTTTAAAACATTCATGTCCATATAAATAAATCCTCTAAACCATTTTAAAAACATGGACATTAATGAGAAAGGTTTAGAAGAATAAAATTTTAAAACGTTTAAAATAATGTTTTATTAAAAAATTCCCTTAAAAATAATCCCTTTGAAAACTCTTTTATGAAACATGGACATGGATAATAAATATTTCCCAGTAGATACTTACATAAAAACAACCTCGGATAATAAAGAGATAGCGAAATTAACCCTTACCTTGCACTTTCCTTTGGTCGAGGGTACGTTTAACCTCCTGTATAATGACCATAGTATGTTATTAAATTATACCATAACCATATTAATATTTATTATATCATTCATGATTCATTTATGACTTTATACAAACCATTTAATAATGATTTCCATGTTAAATTAACATTTCAGGTAATAATCACTTTCTTTATCGTATGCGTTTTAACATGTTATTCTTGATCGTATCATTTAGATCATGATTTAAATACTTCCATAATATAAACCTTGATTTATATATCATATATATTTAGAATATAAATATTTATAATAGATAGATATATGAAATGGAAGGCACCGTATATGGAGACGGTAGGTCATATGTAGGCATAAACGCTATTTCCGTTTTCATATCGTATTGAATGGAAGTAAGTGAGTAAAATATATGTAAGTACATATATATATATATATATATATTCAGTAGAATTATTATTTCATATATTACATACTTATTAATAATATATATTTTTATAATCATCCTTGAATGGTGAATGTGAAATGAATCTCATCGTGTTGTCAAGACGGTAATCCGTACGTACGCACGAGCAACAATATCATTATATTGATGGTGAAATCATATGTAATTGGATGTTATATCATGTATAAAGAATCATTAACATATTTTATTTATTCTTTACATCATTTATACTCATTATTATAATCATCCAAATAATTATGTGTTTGAATAACAAACTAAACCACGACTTGGAGATGGTAAGTCATACGTACGCATGTATAGTGAATTTGTCATTTATAGGATGGATAGAATAATGAATATGGTTGTGAAATATTTATAAAAACATAACAGTATTTATAAGGTACTAGAGTTATTATTTTGGTATGGAAACAACAAATAAATAGGAAGTGTAAAAGAAAAGAACATGAAAGAGGGTGGTGAGATTATTACCTTTTCTACAGGTGTTTCCTTTTGAGTTGATCAAAAGGGCTCCATAGGTTTGATTTATGATCAAGGTAAGGCCTCTAGGTCTAAGGAAGGATATTTGGGAGGATATTTGTGAAGGTTTTGTCCAAGCCAAATGGATCTGGAGGTGTGATTTTGAGATAAGAGAAAGTACCCTTTTATAAGAAGGGTGAGGGTCACTTTAGGGAAAGCTTGAAATGTTATTTTATAATAAAGTAATTTTCGGTTTATAATGTCTCAAAAATGATTTATTTCTAGTATAATGTGGGTATGGGTCTAAAACCTCTCAACCAATAGGTTTTAAACAAGTTTAGGTTACCATTTTAACCTTATCTTTTAGATTTAACTCTTAGTTAAATAGTTTAACTTTTACCGTGTCTTCTTGTAATCTTACACTATATGGTTAATAAACTTACTCTAAAATTACAATACAACCACAAGTGGTTAATTAATGACATATATAATGTTATTTAAGACCTTTTTCTGAACCTCGTATTTTTAGGAATATTATATCAACCAATAATATAGTATTTGTTTTTCAAAATAATTTATGTCAATTTTGACACTATTTGGTATTTTCTTTTTGTGAAAGTCATAAAAATCTTATCACTTAGAAAAAAAATTATATAATCAACCTTAAAATTTCATATTAACCTATAAAATTCGTGGATGGAATCAAAACTTTTAAATTATATTTATTTTAATATTTATAATACCATTTATTTGATTATTTCATTAATATGGTAATTACTACATTATCATTGCGTCATAAATAAATCTAATTATTTAATGTATAAAATTTATAAATAAAATCCCATGATGTAGGAAATATTATTATATTTCTAATTAATATTTATAGTTGAATTTATCTTATCTATAACCCAATATTGAAAATGGTTTAGTTAATAAACTTTGATTTTAACACTTTTAACTCTTCTTTAAATAAAATAATATTAAATGTCCTAATCTAATCCAAGTGGACCAAAAGATTCATATTTTATTCCAAAGGTTGTTTTTTGTTTAATTACACTTATCTAATACAATTATTACATGTGTTAGGGTAATTATAATATCATTTTTACCTTTAATTACCCTATTTACTTTTAACCGTGGTAAATAAAATTCCAAAGTTACTATTCACGAAAAATTATTTCCATCTTATTGAATCACATTTTACTTACTGATTTTAACTGTGACTCTTGGATTTTTGAATTTCAACTCACATAAGTGGTAAGATTAAGTTTTATGCAAATTTTCAAATGTTCCTAGAAGGTGGGTAAAAAACATTAAAAAGTTTAATAAAATTTTATACATCTAATTTTATTATAAAATGGCTCTAATGAATTATAATGAAATTATATAGGTATTATACATCTATTTTGACTTAAAATAAATTTTAATAAAATAAATAATTATTTAAATAAAAATTCGGTTTTAAATAACAACACAGTGTTTTCCACTATTCGTCAAAAATCGAAAGTTTTCAAAAAAATACCAAAAATTTACCCTAAGATTATTTTCATATTCCAAATTCAAAAATTAATTCCATTTTACCATATTAAAAACATTTAAGTTTCATTTATTAATTTAAAATTCATTCCCATTGTCAAAACCAAAAATTGGGTTTTAAAAAAAGTAAAAACTATCAAAAGATTGACATGTATTTATGTGAAATTTAAATGTAAAATTACATATAATGACCTAAATTGTATTAAATTATAAAAATATACTCTAATTATACTTCCAAACCATTCAAATGTATAATTTAACACTATAAATTATTTTGATTAAAAAATTTGGTTTCAATTAAAATTTAGTAATTTTCACTATTCACCCAAATATGAAAGTTATCAGAAAAACACCAAAAATTTATCAAAACTAAATTTTTATGTACCTATTATAAAGAAGAAGTTTATTTTGTCTAATTGAATATATAAAGGGGTCAAATATTATATTAAAAAAAGGTTCTCCATTAAAAGGTGGTAAAATTGTATTCTCTGGAAAAAAAACTTCCATTATCTGAAAAAATGAATTTATTCTTATATTATGTCTTATAAAGACATAATATGGATGTTAAAATTATATGGAATATATAAAATGAAAAATTCAGTTAATACTATTCATAAACACTTTTGAACGGCTAGTTCGGTAAGTAGTGGTGTGCTTGAACTAGGTGTTGCGTGTAGCGCAAGTTATTGAATTACTTTGAAAAAATATCGTACTATGAAATCTTGGGGAGTTATACAACCCATATCTTTTATACACTTTATTTCATTATTTATTACATTATAATACACATAATGAAATACCAAACTATCAAGAGTCCTGATGTCATTGGGTAATTAGTTACATAGAATAATAAATTGAAATATGGAAACATCAACAATATTTAAAAACTTCATAACATGTCTTTAAATTTCCATTTATATTTTAATGTTTCACAGGATAACCTGAGGATGTCCATAATAAAGGATTGATCTATAAATTCTAATAAGACAATAATCATCGAATTTCCTAATGAAAGTAATACATGTGATTCAAGAGGCATGTCAAGGTGACATAAGGGGTGAGAATCATAAACATGAACTTTATAGCATGATATAAGATGATAACATCAAGGAAACATAGTAAAGTGGAAAAAAACATAAAACATGACATCATAAGCATAATTTAAGGATAACTATAGTAACATGATAACATTTTATGCTTAGGCTAACCACCCATGCACCCTATATGGTATCTCATGAGATAAAAACATTACCCAATGTATTGGAGGGATATATAATTTTGGGATCACCCATAAAATTCGTAATATGTACTTTCATTTGCATTCCACATAGATCATACAATATAATAACATGTTTAATTACCTTTAATACAATGATTAAGGAGTGTGGATTATATACATGTAAGTCCCCAATCAATGAAGTATATTTTCATCAAGGTGAATTCCCTTGAGTAGAAATGGGGAATTTTCACATACATGAATTACTTTAAAGGTAATTTTCATGTACTTTCTATTTTTTCGTTGTTTGTGGAGGTTCCCCAAGAATTTTTGGAGAAAAGGGTGGTTTCTTCAAGATTTGGGCCAAACCATGAACCCATTTCCATATTTAAAAACAAAATTTATTTCTTTTTTAACTCCTTCATTTTTTTAAAAAAATCACCCATTACACTTCCCACATATCCTCCACTCACCTATTCAAACTACCATATCCATTTGGACCAATTAGGAACTCATAATCATGGGGGATTTGGGTGATATATTCAGGAATTAGGCCAACCCATGAACCATTTCAAGATTTAAAGAAATGATTTATTTATTTTATATGCCATTAATTTTTAACATTTTCAGTAATTACACCTCTCAATATATCCTACAAACCCTAGTCTCACCACCATGTTCCATTTTCCCTCTTTAGAGATCATCTTAATCGTGGATTAGGTCAAATTTCTTCAAGGTTTATCAAATCGTCCAAATTTGAAAAGTGAATTTGTTTCCATCATAAATCATTCATTTTTTAATATTTTTATCCCATTTTAGTCCCCAATAAACCTCCTTGGACTTATTAGAACCCCCATTTCAATTTTGGATGCTTGGAGATTCAACAATTTGTGTATTTGGGGATATTTCTCCAAATTTTCTCAAGTAAGTGAATTCCTCTCTTATTACTTCAATTTCCTTTGGGTTTCTCCCCTGCTTCTTGGAGTTCTGATTTTCTAGAAACTAGGTTTTTCAAACCTAGGGTTTTATTTTGAATTTATTGGTCAAATATTTTGGTTTTAGGTTTGTTTTCACTCTTTTGTAGTGCAGAGGTGGTGCGGTTGAAGTTTCGCACAAGTATTTTGGTTTTAGGTTTGTTTTCATCCATGATGTGTTCCATGTCTCCCAGCTGAAGAAATGCAATCGGAATCATCCCATGTTTTGAGTTAGGAAGAGTTGGAGTTGGAACTAGATCTGTCTATGGTTGAGAGACCAGTGCATTTTGTCGACACTGTTTACCCTGGAAAATGCGTTCCCAAAATTTTCCAAATACTTCCATACATGAAATCATATCGTAGACCTTTTCTCAAGATTCTATTTGGTAGGTCACAGGGCCCGAACGGAGTTACGGATTAGGCGATAATGACATTTGAAGTTGGGCTAGAAAACTGGTTCACAAAGCCCATTCGCGAAGCCCCCTCCACAATCGCAGAGCGCCGCTGCGAAGCAATGAGGTGGTAACGCTCTACGAACTCCCTAACAATCGTGATCTCGCCACGAAGCACCAGAGGTGGTAACGCTCTGTGACTGCCTTTGATGTTCACGATTCACCGCGGAGAAAGCTCCATCTTCACATCGTGCGAGCTCTACTTCGCGGTGCCCCTTGCCTATAAATACCCAGCTCACCCCCCTTCTCCGGATGGACGGCCACGACCACTTCGCCCCTTGGGCGGCCGATCTCCTGGCCTGCGGAGCTCCGCTTTGAAGCTTCATGAGGCCATGCTCCGCGAGCAGCTTCCTTCCTATTGCTGCTCCACGAGTCCCTGCTCCGCGAGCAGCTTCCTTCGCATTGCTGCTCCGTGAGACATTGCTCCGTGAGCCGCCCTTACTCCGCAAGAGGCCCATGCTCCGTGAGATCCCTCTGCTCCGCGAGACTTTGCTCTGCGATCCGCCCATTCTCCCCAAGATTCCCATGCTTCGAGAGATCACTTTTCTTCACGAGACCTTTGCTCTGTGAAGCTACTTCGCGAAGTCCTATCCTTTGCAAGGATCCTACCTTCGCACCCACCGGTCCATACCACAGGGTTTGTAGCCCCGCACCCCCTCTCGGGGATAGTGTTGGGCCACAGTCCCGACCCTCTAGGCCGGTCCCTTCGCTACCATCATAGACCCCCATGAAAAATGGAGAGTCGCACTGTGATCTTTTCGGGCCGGGACTTCAGGATTTTCCATTGCACCCTTATGCGCACCCACCTTCCACCTACGGAATACCATGATTTGAGATACTCCTCCACATACCATGAAACACCTTGAGTCGACATATTCCTCTTGGTTTCATTCCCATGTCGTGAGTTGGGATTCCCATCATCATTTCCCCGAGTACCTTGAGTCTAACCATTCCTCAGGCAACTCCTCCAAACCCTATCACTTGGCTACCGTGCCAAGTTGAACCAGAAAGGGCCGCCCTTGCTTAAGACCCAACACCATCCATTTCTAGCTTCCTTTTGCCTAATAGTCCTATCTACATGACTTTAAATTGTAGTAATTCCTTATGTTTCAAACATAGGATGCCTCTTGCTCCAATCAAGAGATGCCTCATGCTCCAAGAATGAGATTCTAACAGTCATATCTACATGACTATAAACTACAGTTCACCCTATGTTCCAGACATAGGATGCCTCTTACTCCAAATAAGAGATGCCTTATGCTCCCAGCATGAGATGCTAGTAGTCCTATCTACATGAATAAACTGTAGTGATCTCCTTATTTTCCAAACATAGGATGCCACTTTCACTAAACAAGATATGTCTTATGCTCTAAGCATAAGACGCCTAATGCCGTGATTATAGTGGCATGATTCGAATGCCCCTTGGCATTATCCCTCTTGTGCACCAGTGCACAGGTGAGGGCCTCAATTCACCAATGATTTGGGATGCCCTCATGGCCTGACATGAGGAAGACATTACGGTCAGCATCCTTGCATAAGCCCCATCCACGATTGCTACTCCATAACGGCACTTGGGCAGCTTCCTTGCGTAAGCCCCTCCATAGCGGCACCCGGGCAGCTTTCTAGCGTAAGCCCCATTCACCAATGCCACTCCATAGAGGCACCCGAGCAGCACCTTTGTGTAAGCCCCATTCACCATTGTCGCTCCATAGCGGCACCCAGGCAGCTTTCCTGTGAAAACCCCATCCACGACTGCCGCTTCGTAGCGGCACCTGGGCAGCTTCCTTGCGTAAGCCCCATTCACCATTGCCACTCCATAGCGGCACCTGGGAAGCTTCCTTACGTAATCCGCATTCACCATTGTCGCTCTATAACGGCACCTGGGCAGCTTTCTAGCATAAACCCCATTCACCAGTGTCTCTCCATAGAGGCACCCAGGCAGCATCTTTGCATAAGCCCCATTCACCACTGCCGCTCCATAGCGGCACCCGGGAAGCTTTCTAGCATAAGCCCCATCCATGATTGTCGCTCCATAGCGGCACCTGGGCAGCTTCCTTGCGTAAGCCCCATTCACCATTGCCGCTCCATAGCGGCACCCGGGTAGCTTCCTTGCGTAAGCCCCATTCAACATTGTTGCTCCATAGCGGCACCCGAGCATCTTTCTAGCGTAATCCCCATTCAGCAGTTCCGATCCATAGAGGCACCCGGGAAGCATCTTTACGTAAGCCCCATTCACCACTGCCGCTCCATAGCGGCACCCAGGCAGCTTTCTAGTGTAAGCCTCATTCACCAGTGCTGCTCCGTAGAGGCACCCATGAAGCATCTTTGTGTAAGCCCCATTCATGACTACCACTCCATAGCGGCACCCAAGCAGCTTCCTAGTGTAACCCCATTCACTAGTGCCGCTCCATAGGGGCACCCAGGCAGCTTCCTAGCGTAAGCCCCATCCATGATTGCCACTCCATAGCGGCACCCGGGCAGCTCTCTAGCGTAATCCCCATTTACCAGTGCCGCTCCATAGAGTCACTCGGTCATCATCTTTGTGTAAGCCCCATTCACCACTGCCGCTCCATAGCGGCACCAGGGCAGCTTCCTAGCGTAAGCCCCATTCACCAGCGCCACTCCATAACGGCACCCAGGTAGCTTCCTAGCGTAAGCCCCATTCACTGTTGCCACTCCATTGCGTCACCCGGGCAGCTTCCTTGCATAAGACCCATTCACTAGTGCCGCTCCATAGCGGCACCCGGGCAGCTTCCTTGCGTAAGCCCCATTCCCCATTGCTACTACATAACGGCACACGGGCAGCATATTTTTGTAAGCCCCATCCACAATTTCCGCTCCATAGCGGCACCCGGGAAGCTTCCTTGCGTAAGCCCCATTCCCCATTACTGCTCCATAACGGCACCCGGGTAGCATCTTTGTGTAAGCCCCATCCACGATTGCCGCTCCATAGCGGCACCCGGGCAGCTTCCTTGTGTAAGCCTCGTTCACCATTGTCTCTCCATAGCGGCACCCGAGCAGCTTCCTCGCGTAAGCCTCATCCACTGTTGTGATCCCAATCAGCGGTAAGTCGTTGTGATCCTATGCAGCGGTAAGCCGTTGACATCCTCATCCAGCGGTAAGCTGTTGTGACCCCATTTTGCGGTAAGCCATTTACATACTTATCCAGTGGTAATCCGTTATGACCCAATCCAGCAGTAAGCCGTTGAAACCCCCAATTGGTTGTAAGCCGTCATCAGGAGAACTACGTGGACTTTGATTCCCTGCCACGGGGATACGTAGGAAGCCTCTTTAAGGCTCATGCCCGAAAGCATCGTTATCCTTTTCATTGGGCCTCTATCCTGGAGTAAGTCCCAGCACCATGGGCCGCCTAACGCATAAGCCCCTCTTCGCTTCTCAGGAACACACCCTTCGCGACGTGATCGTCAGGTCTCGGCTACCTCTAGTTTCTCACACCGAGCATGACTCGCGTGGGATTATAGTAAGCATCGACCATGGAAATGACCTCATATAGCATGAATTTAAACTGTATTCCCTCGTCCAGCATGACGTTAAACTGTATTCCCTCGTCCAGCATGAGGTTAAACTGCATACCCCTATCCCGCATGACATTAAACTGTGCATCTAGTTGAACTACGAGGACTTTGATCCATGTCAATGCACGGTACGTAGGAAAACTCACGAGGTTCAAGACCACCGCCCATCGTTTATTCACGTCAGGGTTCACCCTCGTCCCGCATGACGTTAAACTGCATTCCGGTCCAGCGGTAAGCCGTTGTGACCATCCCGAACTATGAGGACTTTGATCCATGTTAAGGCATGGTACGTAGGAAGCCTCATGAGGTTCAATCCCACCACCAGTAGACCCTAGGGTTCACCTTCACGTCAGTTCACTGATGAAACCCTTCCCAAACTATGAGGACTTTGATCCATGTCAAGGCATGGTACGTAGGAAGCCTCCCTGAGGCTCAAGCCCATCACCCATTCGGACCAAGGTCCTTCTTCACATCGGTTCACCGACACCCACCTCCCTTTTGAACTATGTGGTCTTTGATCCATGTCAAGGCATGGTACATAGGAATCCTCACGAGGTTCAAGCCCACCACCCGGTCGTTCCTACCTCATTCACGTCGGTTCACCCACCACCTTGGGCAGCCTAGAGTGTAAGCCCCACACCATTCTGAACTACGAGTACTTTGATCCATGTCAAGGTATGGTATGTAGGAAACCTCACGAGGTTCAAGACCAACACAATCGGGCCAAGTTCCACCTTCACGTCGGTTCACCGGCACCATCCCGAACTACGTGGACTTTGATTCCCCACCACGGGGATACGTAGGAGGTCTCTTAGAGGCTCAATCCCAACTTCACTATCTCCCTTGTGATGGTCCCATTTCATTCCCCCTCCACTTCATTCATGCATCCATCGTCCATCCTCATTCTCACCCGGGCCACCACATCCCGGTGGGATCATGTCATCCACCCTCCTCACTGCTCCTAGCAGTACCTCGGCCGCTTTCCACGCGTAAGCCCCAGCATGTCTCTGGGTTTTTGTACTCTGTGTACACCCAGATTCATCACCCGTAAGAACTACATGGGTTTTGATCCCTGTCCTCTACACAGGGTACGTAGGAAACCTCCAAGAGGTTCAATCCCAGCCAATGGTAATCCATGGTGTCCCCCATCCTGGGTTGCACTCTCCCTGATCCGCCCTCAGTGGTGTTCAGATCATCCATTACGGTGTGACATCTCCCCTCCAGGGAGCGCACCACCTCGAATCCGCCCTCATTGGTCATTCTGATCCATCCATCTTCCAGGTGTTCTCCCCTTGGGATATACCAATCTGATCCGTCTCTATGGGATGTTCTGATCACTGTCATACCGCCTCCACAAGACGTTAAACTCATGGCATACCCCGTGATAAACATGAGATGCCTGAGGAAAACCTCATATGACACGCCTTTGGAGTAACTATCTCTGAAAGATGTTAAACTCGTGGCATACCTCGTGATAAACATGAGATGCCTGAGGAAAACCTCGGATGACATTATTATGGAGTAACCGTCTTCGTAAGACGTTAAACTCACAACCTACCTCGTGATAAACACGATATGCCTGAGGAAAACCTCGGATGACACGCATATGGCGTAACCGTCTCCACAAGATGTTAAACTCACAGCGTACCCTGTGTTAAACACGGGAAGCTGAGGAAAACCTCAGATATATGCCCATGGAATATGATTCCATGCATTCAACATGGGATGACTTGGGTTATACCCTTGAGATGCCCTCTTATGAGGAAGAATAGAGGTTCCCCAATGTCCACCCACCCAGAGATGCCCTGACATGCTTGATGTTGTCATCTACTCCAACCAAAGGTCGCAACCATTTCAAGATCCCATGGAATGTCTTGACAGAAGAAGTGTAATTAACTAGTGTCCATGAAGATATGGCACCGCGAATGAGATTCACGAACAACGTATTAAATCTATAAGGGAGACCCGGACTAGGTGATGAGTTCTGAGGAGGAATCCACAAAAAGAAGAACTGACATCCCATCATCCCGTTTCGATCAAGGAAAAGATGTCCCTAAATAAGGAGTGGATGCCGCTCGCCTTTGGAAAGTGGTAATGCAGGGTAACAGTTGCGCGTCCTCCACGGACGGATGCGTGCGCCCTAGCGAAAGCGTCGGAAACAGACACCATATAAAAAGTGTTTTGATAGAATACTATTTATCTATTTTGATTACTCTGGAAGCATGGCACTGATGAGCATGAGACATGGGAGCAGAAGTCTTGGGTTGAAGATCCATTTCTGTTTACCATATCTGATCAGCCTTCAAGATGACTTTCTGAGGGTGGGAAGTTTTTATAGTGGGTAGAATTGTCACATCCATGAAATATTTTAAAGTTATTTTTTATTTAATTTCTATTATTTTTTTTGGGGTTTTCCCATGAATTTTTCAAGAAAAGGGTGGTTTCTTCAAGATTTAGGCCAACCCGTGAGCCAATTTCCATGTTTAAAAATAAAATTTATTTCTTTTTTAACTCTTTTTATTCAATATTTTTCACCCATTACACTTCCTAATTGTCCTCCCTTGGTATATTTAAACCACCATATCCATTTGGACCAATTAAGAACACATAATCATGGTGAATTTGGGTGATTTATTCCGGAATTAGGCCAACCTGTGAGCCCATTTCCAGATTTAAAGAAATAAATTATTACTTTTATATCTCATTCACTTGTTAACATTTTTCAATAATTCCACATCTCAATTGATCCCACAAACACTAGGCGCACCCCCATGTTCCATTTTCCCTATTTTTATCTCATCGTCATCGTGGATTAGGGATAATTTCCTCAAGGTTTCTCAAATCGTCAATATTTTCAAAGGTGATTTGTTTCTTTCATAAATTGTTCATTTTTTACTCTTTTTATCCCATTTCAATCCCCACTCGACCTCTTCCTCCTTATTCGAACCTCCCATTCAATTTTTTCTACTTCGATGTAACGCCCCGACCCCAGTTACCTAGAGTCGGTGCATTATTAAATAACATTGGCATGATCACAAGAAATATCAAATCTCAAAAGACTAATTGGTTTAGTAACATTGGAAACACTAGATATATTCATAAAATTTTTCATTACATCATAAAGAGAAAAACTACTACAACAACATATTGTCTCCATAGTCCAAACTATTATCCTCTTATAATATCCCTACAGGTCATTCATAATTTACTTCTTCACATCCTGGGAAAAATAAAACATAGAAAAGGGGTGAGCTCAAATGCCCAGTAAGGATAACAATATAGTGGAAACTTTCATAAATAAGAATAAACATTTAAGGAAGTGTATAACTAAAACATAAGCCTTTTAAACTTGAACTTCAATATAGTATGGAAAAAATAAAATGAAATAATGCTATTGACTTATTCACATGGATATTCTACGAATCGAATAATCACATGCAATATCAATAACCACTTTCATAATGATGGAATGCATAATGCCAGACTATCATAACCACATAGCCAAGGCCTCGTGCCAAGACTACAAATAAGATTTTGCCAAGGCCTTGTTCCAACACACTAGTTTGTCTCATGAGACCTACCGATGCATCGAGGAGCTATAGCGGGCTCCACCCATCACATATTAAGTCCAATGCATTCCCATATGAAAAGGTTTAAACATAACATAAACATTCGTATTAAAACTAGCATACGAAATGTCAATAATTTCACCATAAACCATGAAGGGTATAAAAATAACATATCCATAGTCAAACATATCACAAAACCTTAAATACAATATGGAAGTTTTGTTTCATAATAAATCATCTCCAAATAAGCTTAAAATTCATCAAAAGATGTTGACATAGGTGAAATCAAAACTCTTTTTAGAGAAATATCTCTTTTTATTTTGAAATAATTTAAGAGTCATATAAAATAAAACATTTTATTTGAAAATATTTTTATAATCTTGTAAGGGAATCTTTGAAAATTATATAACCGTGGAAAATAGCCGCACCCGCCGTATAAGTTAAAAAAACATTCTTACCGTAATTCTGTCGAAAAGGTTAAAAAGCACCTTGTTTGGAAAATGACGGAAAGATTTCTTTATAAAACTCTTATAAAAAGTAAAACAAGGGTATAAATGACTTTAACCCATATTCTTTCAAATAGTAAAAATGTTTTGAAATACATTTTTAAGAAACATGGATGTGGATGATAAAGAGTTCTCAGTAGATTATTACGTATAAACAACCTCGGATAATGAAGAGATTGCGAAATAAACCCTTACCTTGTACTTTTCCTTGGTTGGGGTAGGTTAAACTCCTGTATAGTGGTGAAATAATTGTTATTAAATTATTCAATAATCATATAAATTAATATGATATCATATATTATCTTTTAACATTGCTTTGTTAATAATATCTTAGAATTATCGTTGTTTCGGGTGTTAACTTACTCATTTTCTTTTATCTGTTTTGTAACGTAAGCCATGTTTTTTATGGATAGGTTGTATCTTATTAATATCCATAATTATATCAAGTCCTTAAAAATTATTTTTAAATCATAAAATTATAATTATACTTGAATGGATATGATAGAGAATGAATCTCATCGTGTTCGTGGAGACGGTAGTCCGTACGTATGCACGAGCGACAATATCATTATTTTGATATTAAAATAATATATAATTGGATATTATATCATATATACAGAATAATTATCATGTTATATTTATTATTTACATCAATTACACATCATTATTATACCCATCCAAATAATAATTTATTGAATTACAATTACACCACGACGTGGAGACTGTAAGTCGTACATACGCACGTATGGTGACATGTTATTCAAAGGGTGGATAGAATAATGAATATGGTTGTACCATATTTATAATAATATTACAGTATATAGGAGATAATGGATTCATTATTTTAGAATGGGAAAAACAAATAAAGAAGAAGTTGAAGAAGAAATGAATTTGAAAAAGGGTGGTGAAAACATTACCTCTTCTTCGGGTTATTCCTTTTGATTTGATCAAAAGGGCTCCTTAGGTTGGATTTATGATCAAAATAACACCTCTAGATTGTAGTTAGGGAAGTTTAGAGAGTATTTGGGCAGGGGTTGGCCGAATCAAAATGCTTTGAAGGAGTGAATTAATGAGAAGGGGGAGTGCCCTTTTATAAGAGGGGTGAGGGGAACCTTTGAAAAAGCTAGAAATATTAATTTATAATAAATTTATATTCGGTTTCTAATGGCTCCAAAGTTGATTATTTAAAGGTTCAGGTGGGTATAGGTTGAAAACCACTCAAACAATATAATTTATATAGGTTTGGGTTACTATATTAAACTTATCTTTAAGTATTAACTCTAAGTTAATTAGTTTCACTTTTACAATGTCTCTTTGTATTCTTATATTATATGGTTAATAAACCTACTATATACATCCAACCGACCCCCAAGTGGTCCATTTATGATACACCTATGATTATATAAGTCTCTTGGTCGATCCTTAGATTTTTAGGAATTTAATATTAATTAATAATATAATATTTGTTTTAAAAACTCTTTTATGACAATTTTGACACTATTTAATAATTTATTTTTTTGAAACTCATGACAGAATTATTAATTATAAAAAAGTCATTTAAATCAATCCTAATATGTCATATTAACCTATAAAATTAGTTTAATTCAATAAAAGTCTCCAATTATATTTATTTGGGTATTTATAATATCAATTATTTTAATTTTTCTCTATTATGGTAATTACTGCATCATCAATGTGTCATAAATAAATTACATTATTTAATGTATAAAAATTATAAATAAAATACCATTATGTAGTAAATACCTTTATCTTTCTAATTAATATTTATATTCTAAAATCCAACATATATAACCCTATGTAAAAACTGTTTTTCTAAAAGATATATGCTTATGTCATTTTTGTACTTATTTTAACTTAATTAAAATAAAGTGTCCCTATCACTTACAAGTGGCTCCATGGGGTCCAAAAATCGACCCAAAGATTCCCATGGTCGGACATGTATCCACCAATAAGTTTAGGACACGTTTTAGGTTAACTTAGTATTATTATAATATTATTTTTTTAACCCTTATTTACCGGATTTACCCTTAACCACGGTAAATAAATTATTTACCGAAGTAATTATTCAAAATGTCTAAAAATAAAAGTTACTTATTCACACAATATGAAAATCCTGATTCCAAATATGGAATCCATTTTTCCAAATTCAAAACATAGAAGTGGCAGAAAATAATTTAAAATTAATTCCCGTTGTTAAAACAAAAAGCGTGTTTTTAAGAGATAATAACTATCAAAATATTGACACTTGTTTATGTCCGGTTTAATTGTAAAATTATGTACAATGACCAAAATTATATTAAATGGTGAAAATATATTCTAAATATACTTTAAAATCCCTTAAATTCATAATTTATCAATATAAATTATTTCGATTAAAAAAGTTTTTTTTAATTAAAATTTAGTAATTTTCACTATACATCAAAATATAAATGTTATCCGAAAAGTTCCAAAATTTCACCCTAAGCTAAATTCGATATTCCGAATCCAAAAATGAAGTCCATTTTGAAATATAATATATATATAATTTCAAAAATTAGGTATTACTATTCATAATGGCTAGTTTGATTGGTTGTGGTGTGTTAGAACTCGGTGTTGCATACAACACACGCTATCACATTATTCAAAGTGAAGCATACCGTAGAAGCTTGGGGTGTTACATTCTCCCCTCCTTCAAATAATTTCGTCCTCAAAATTTCTAGAATACTATTGCATGAAATGACTCGGGTGGTTCTTCATCATAAGTTCCCCGGGTTCCCACGTTGCCTCTTCCATTTTATGGTTTCTCCACAAAACTTTTACCAGATGCGTCATCCGGTTTCTCAGCACTTGTTCTCTCGTATCAAGAATTCTAACGGGCTCTTCGCAATAAGACAGATCGGGTTCCAGTTCTAATTCCTCATAGGTGAGTACATGTGTTGGGTCAGGTATGTAATTCCTCATTAGAGATACGTGGAACACATCGTGAACTTTGGAGAGACTTGGTGGCATTGCCAATCGGTAAGCTACAGCCCCAATTCGTTCTCGAATATCGAAAGGTCCAATGTACCTGGGACTCAATTTACCTTTCTTACCAAAACGCATGACTCCCTTCCATGGAGATACCTTTAGGAAAACATGATCACCAACTTGAAATTCAAAATCCTTCCTTCGATTATCGGCATAGATCTTCTGCCTACTTTGTGCTGCTTTGATGTGATTTTGGATTACCTTCACCTTTTCCATCGTTTCCTCCACCAGTTCTGGACCTACTAGTTTTCTTTCACCAACATCATCCCAACAGGTTGGTGTGCGACATCTCTTTCCATATAATGCTTCATATGATGCCATCTGAATACTGGAATGGAAGCTATTGTTATAGGAAAATTATACCAAAGGTAAATATTGATCCCACATACCCTGAAAGTCAAGTGAGAAAGATCTCAACATGTCTTATAAGGTTTGAATAGTCCGTTCTGATTGTCCGTCTGTCTGAGGGTGGTAGGCAGTGCTCAAATGAAGTTCAGTATCCATGGATTTCTAAAGACTCTTCAAGAATCTTGAAGTAAAACGGGGATCATAATCAGAAACAATCAATAGGGGTACTCCATGAAGTCTCATAACTTCATTAATATATAGTCTTGCTAGACGTTTCAGTGGTAGATCTTCTCTTATAGCATGAAAATGTTCTCACTTGGTAAGACGATCAACAATAACCCATATTGCATCATTCCTTCTAGGAGTATTTGGTAGCCCCATGAAAAATTCCATCATAATATTGTCCCATTTCCACTCTGGTATGGGAAGAGGTTGCATGACTCCTCCAGGATGTTTCCTTCCAGCTTTCACTTGTTGACAAACCATACATCTTGACACAAAATCATAAATCTCCCTTTTCATATTGTCCCACCAAAAATGTTCCTTCAAATCTCTATACATTTTGGTTCTCCAAGGGTGTATAGAGAAATTGGAACTATGAGCATCATCCAGCAATTCCTTTTTTAGATCAGGTATATCGGGAACACAAAGTCTCTTCCCGAATTTCAAAATTCCATCTTCATACACAAAGTCTCTCAGTCTCCCATCATTCACAACTTTAATCTTCTTTTGAAACTCTTCATCATCGGTCTGAGAACTCTTAATCCTTTCTTGTAAAGATGGTTTGGCAACCATTTGAGAAAGCATTGATGTTTCACCTTCCCTAGTCATTCCCATGTCCATATTCACTAGATCCATGAAAATTGGATCCCTTTCATTTCTCATCACGTTCAAAACTCCATGGTCTTTTCTGCTCAAATCATCTGCCACCTTGTTTGCTTTCCCGTGGTGGTAGTGTATCGTACAATCTTAATCCTTGAGTAATTCAAGCCATCTCATTTTCCTCATGTTGAGTTCTTTTTGTGATAAAATATACTTCAAACTCTTGTGATCAGTATAAATCTCACATTTTTCACCATAGAGGTAGTGTATCCATATCTTCAAAGCAAATATCACAGCTGCTAACTCAAGATCATGAGTAGGATAGTTTTTATCATGAATTTTCAACTGTCGTGATGCATAGGCAATAACCCTATCATTCTGCATAAAGACACAACCAAGTCTTTTCTTCGATGCATCACTATAAATAACGAACCCATCATTCCCCGATGGTAGAGTCAATATAGGATCATTGTCTAATATTCTCTTCAGTTCTTCGAAACATTCTTCACACTCTTTTGTCCAAACAAATTTAACCCCTTTACGTGTGAGCTTCGTTAATGGGTTAGCCAATCGGGCAAAATTCTTGACGAAACGTCGATAATAACCTGCTAAACCAATAAAACTATGTACCTCAGTTATACTCGTCGGTGCTGGCCATTCTTGGATTGCCTTGGTCTTAGAAGGATCAACAGAGATTCCATCTTTAGAGAAAATATGGCCAAGAAACGAAATCTCCTGAAGCCAGAATTCACACTTGCTAAACTTCCCATATAATTCATGTCTTCTTAGAGTCTTCAGGATAATGCGCAAGTTATTTTCATGATCTTCATAGTTTTTAGAGTATACCAAGATATCATTAATAAATACCACAAAAAATTCATCGAGATATTCCTTGAAAACTCTATTCATCAGATCCATGAATACAGAGGGTGCATTAGTCAATCCAAAAGGCATTACTGTAAACTCATAATGCTCGTACCTGGTTCGAAATGCTGTCTTCGGAATGTCTTCCTTCTTCACACACAACTGATGGTATCCAGATCGAAGGTCAATATTTTAAAAGTATTGAGCTCCATGCAGTTGGTCAAATAAATCATCAATGCGAGGTAGGGGATACTTGTTCTTTATTGTTATAGCATTGATCTCCCTATAGTCGATACATAACCTCATAGATCCATCTTTCTTTTTAACAAAAAGAACAGGGGCTCCCCATGGGGAAACACTAGGGCGAATAAATACCTTATTACTCAATTCCTCTAGTTGTTTCTTTAGTTCGACTAATTATATAGTGGAAATTCTATAAGGGGTCTTCGATATAGGCCTTGATCTAGGAATTAAATCAATGGAAAACTCAACTTCTCGTTCTGGAGGATGTCCCGGTAAATCTTCTGGAAATACATCTACATATTCTTTCACAACAGGTAAATCCTCTATTTGAACATTCCTTTCATCACCAATAGTCATTTCATTCTCTTCCTCCCCAATAATTGAATTTAGTTGAGTTTCCGGGGGTGGATCTAGATAAGAATTAGGTGGTGATGATTCTGCTCTAAAGATAAGGCGTTCCTTATCATCATCATCAAGAATCATAACCTCTTTATTCTTATAATAAATCTTCACATCATATTCTGAAAGCTAGTCCATACTGAGGATTATATCATACTCAATCATAGGTATGACGATGAGATCAGTAGTTAAAGAACATTTATGTGCTCTAATAGGGACTGATTCACAAAACTTTGTTGCAATGATACTTCCCTTAGGAGTTTTAACTGACAACTCCCTTGTTAAATCAAATTGGAAATATCTAATTTTCTTAGCAAATTGGGAAGATATGAAACAATGCGATGATCCGGAATCAAATAATGCATTTTCTAAACTTGAGGAAACCATTAAATTACCTGCCACCATGTCTTTCGGAGCTTCTACCTCAGCAGTAGTGATAGCATAAGCTTGGCCTTGATCCCTTGTCCTTTTCTGAGGTAAGGTCTCCTGATGCATAGGAAATTCATTTGCATAATGTCCCATCTCCCTGCAATTGTATCACTGAACATTGGTAGCTTCCTTATTCCCCTTCCAAACATGAGCTTAGTGGCCTTTTTCACCACACTTGTAACAGACTCATGTTCCCTTCAAGCAAGTACTGGGGTGTTTCTTCTCACATTTTACCACAGGATGGATATTCAACCTTTCCCTTCTTCCCCTTATTTCAATTCCCAGATTCATCAACAGATCTCTTCTTCTCTTTCTTTTCTTTAAAGTCATAAGACTTAGAGAATTCATTTTCGGTCTTGATAGCACATGAGACAATGTCTTCGTACGACGAGAAGGATTGTGAGACTAATGCTCGATGGATAAATGGTTTTAACCCATAAAAGAAATGATCAATCTTACTTCTTGGGTTACGTATATGATCTCCAGCATACCTTGCAAGCCTTGTAAAGTTAGCCTCATACTTTCGGAAATTCTCATCCTCCTTTTGTCTCAGACTCAGAAATTTCCTTTCCATATCTGCTCGATGGTCGCCTGGAAAGTATTTTTCTAAAAACAAATCTTTGAACTTCCTCCATTCCCTATTTGATACTTGCTCATCTTCCTTCGTATTTTGAATCAATGACCACCATTGATCAGCATCTCTAGTGAGGCGGTAAACTGCCATGATAACTTTTTCCCTTTCACTACTCCCCAAAGCCTGAAATATTTTCTCTAGGGAATTTAACCATTGCTTAGATACTAAGGGATTTGTACTCCCATTGAAATTTGGTGGTTGTTGCCTCATGAAGCGATCTTATATTGATCCTCCACATTGCGGATCAGGGTGCTCCATACGGGTAAGGTTATTATTCATAACCTGAGTAAGTTGTCTCAGTATGGTGATTAGCTGATCGACACCAGTTGCATCACCAGCTCCACTATAATTATCTCGAGCAGGAGGGAAATCCCTACATTGAGTGCGTGCATTGATACGGTTTCCATTTCTTCCACTAGGTTGCATTTCTAAACAATGGCATAAACTAGATCAGTTTATGAATCAAAATACATAATCTCATACTTATAAATCACTTAACATAAATTGAACTATTTATGGATATAATCCATAATCATAAAAAATGTTTTCTTTGAGTAAGTATATACTCATAAACCCTTCATAATGATTTGTAAAGAAAATGAGAGTTATCCTAAGCATATCCCCCTGGAGTGTCATAACCAAGAGTGCAGCAAGGCCCGTTGTCGTGCACCAGTTCCCGTTCGAGTCCAGCTCAAAGCCGTGTTTTCAGGTTTTACCCCTAGGTACATCTGTGCCAGAGCCGCCTCTACCTGCTCGTATCCAGATAGGGATGTATTGCTTGGAAAACTCACAAAATCTCTACAATACCAAAATTCTAGGAAGTTCTTCTATTCTAATCCTCAAAGTCCATCTTAAATCTATGTTCTCTAATCAGAGTTTATCTAAATCTAACTTCCAAGGTTTGTACTAAACTTCCTCTGATACCAACTGTAACGCCCTGACCCCAGTTACCTAGAGTCGGTGCATTATTACATAACATTGGCATGATCACAAGAAAGATCAAATCTCAAAAGACCGATTGGTTTAGTATCCTTGGAAACACTAGGTATATTCATAAAGTTTTTCATTACATCATAAAGTGAAAAACTACTACAAAAACATATTGTCTCCATAGTCCACACTATTATCCTCTTATAATATCCCTTCAGGTCATTCATAATTTACTTCTTCACATCCTAGGAAAAATAAAACATATAAAAGGGGTGAGCTCAAATGCCCAGTAAGGATAACAATATAGCGGAAACTTTCATAAATAATAATAGACATTTAAGGCAGTGTATAACTAAAACAAAAGCCTTTTAAACTTCAAATTAAACATAGTATGGAAAAAATAAAATGAAATAATGTCATTTACTTATTCACATGGATATTCTACTGATCAAATAATCACATGCAATATCAATAACCACTTTCATAATTATGGAATTCATAATGTCATACTATCATAACCACATCGCCAAGGCCTCGTGCCAAGACTAAAAATAAGATTTTTCCAAGGCCTTGTGCAAAGAAACTAGTTTGTCTCATGAGACCTACCGATGTATTGAGGAGCTATATCGGGCTCCACCCGTCACATATTAAGTCCAATGCATTCCCATATGAAAAGTTTTAAACATAACATAAACATTTGTATTAAAACTAGCATACGAAATGTCAATACTTTCACCATAAACCATGAAGGGTATAAAAATAACATATCCATAGTCAAACATATCACAAAACCTTCAATAAAATATGGAAGTTTTGTTTCATAATAAATCATCTCCAAATAAGCTTAAAATTCATCAAAGGATGTTGACATAGATGAAATCAAAACTCTTTTTAGAGAAATATCTCTTTTTATTTTAAAATCATTTAAGAGTCATATAAGATAAAAAGTTTTCTTTGAAAATATTCTTATAATCTTGTAAGGGAAGATTTGATGATTTTATAATGGCGGAAAATAGCCGCACCCGCCGTATAAGTTAAAAAAACATTCTTACCTTAACTCTATCGAAAAGGTTAAAAATCACCTTGTTTGGAAAACGATGGAAAGATTCATTTATAGAACTCTTATAAAAAGTCAAAAAAAGAGTATAAATGACTTTAACCAATATTCTTTTAAATATTAAAAATGTTTGGAAATACATTTTTAAGAAACATGGATGTGGGTGATAAAGAGATCCCAGTAGATTATTACGTAGAAACAACCTCGGATAATAAAGAGATTGCGAAATAAACCCTTACCATGTACTTTTACTTAGTTGGGGTAGGTTAACCTCCAGTATAATGGTGAAATAATTGTTATTAAATTATTCAATAATCATATACATTAATATGATATCATATATGATCTTTTAACATTGCTTTGTTAATAATATCTTAGAATTATCGTCGTTTCGGGTGTTAACTTAATCGTTTTCTTTTATATGTTTTGTTACGTACGCCATGTTTGTCATGGATAGGTTGTATCTTATTCATATAAATAATGATATCAAGTCCTTAAAAATTATTTTTAAATCATCAAATGATAATTATACTTGAATGGATACGATAGAGAATGAATCTCATCGCCTTCGTTGAGACGGTAGTCCGTGCGTACGCACGAGCGACAATATCATTATTTTGATATTAAAATAATAAATAATTGGATGGTATATCATATATACAGAATAATTATCATGTTATATTTATTATTTACATGAATTACACATCATTATTATACCCATCCAAATAATAATTTATTGAATAACAATTACACCACGACGTGGAGACGGTAAGCCGTATGTATGCACGTATGGTGACATGTTATTCAAAGGGTGGATAAAATACTGAATATGGTTGTACCATATTTATAATAATATTACAGTATATAGTATATACTGGATTCATTATTTTAGAATGGGAAAAACAAATAAAGAAGAAGTTGAAGAAGAAATGAATTTGAAAAGGGGTGGTAAAAACATTACCTCTTCTTCGGGTTATTCCTTTTGATTTGATCAAAAGGGCTCCTTAGGTTGGATTTCTGATCAAACTAAGGCCTCTAGGTTGTAGTGAGGGAAGTTTAGAGAGTATTTGGGCAGGGTTTGTCTGAACCAAAAGGCTTTTAAGGTGCGAATTAATGAGAAGGGGGAGTTCCCTTTTATAAGAGGGGTGAGGGGCACCTTTGGATAAGCTAGAAATATTAATTTATAATAAATTAATATTCGGTTTCTAATGGCTCCATAGTTGATTATGTAAAGTTTCAGGTGGGTATAGGTTTAAAACCACTCAACCAATAGAATTTATACAGGTTTGGGTTACTATATTAACCTTATCTTTAAGTATTAACTCTAAGTTAATTAGTTCCACTTTTACAATGTCTCTTTGTATTTTTATATTATATGGTTAATAAACCTACTATATACATCCAAGAGACCCCCAAGTGGTCCATTTATGAAACACCTATCATTATATAAGCCTCTTGGACGAACCTTAGATTTTTAGGAATTTAATATCAATTAATAATATAATATTTGTTTTAAAAACTCTTTTATGTCAATTTTGACACTATTCAATAATTGATTTTTTTTGAAACTCATGAAAGGATTATTACTTAGAAAAAAGTCAATTAAATCAATAAAAATATGTCATATTAACCTATAAAATTAGTTTAATTCAATAAAAGTCTCCAATTATATTTATTTGGGTATTTATAATATCAATTATTTTAATTTTTCTCTATTATGGTAATTACTGCATAATCATTGTGTCATAAATAAATTAAATTATTTAATGTATAAAAATTATAAATAAAATACCATTATGTAGTAAATCGGTTTATCTTTCTAATGAATATTTATAGTCAAAAATCCAACATATATAACCCTATGTAAAAATTGTTTTTTAAACGATATATGCTTATGTCATTTTTGTACTTATTTTAACTTAATTAAAATAAAGTGTCCCTATCACCTACAAGTGGCTCCATGGGGTCCCAAAATCAACCCAAAGATGCCCATGGTTGGAAATGTATCCACTAATATGGTTAGGACACGTTTTAGGTTAATTTAGTATTATTATAATATTATTTTTTTAACCCTTATTTACCGGATTTATCCTTAACCATGGTAAATAAAATATTTACCGAAGTAATTATTCAAAATGTCTAAAAATAAAAGTTACCTATTCACACAATATGAACATCTTGATTCCAAATATGGAATCCATTTTTCCAAATTCAAAACACAGAATTGGCAGAAATTAATTTAAAATTAATTCTCGTTGTTAAAACAAAAAGCGTGTTTTTAAGAGATAATAACTATCAAAAGATTGACACTTGTTTATGTCCGGTTTAATTGTAAAATTATGTAAAATGAACAAAATTATATTAAATGGTAAAAATATATTCTAAATATACTTTAAAACCACTTAAATTCATAATTTATCAATTTAAATTATTTCGATTAAAAAATTTGTTTTTAATTAAAATTTATTAATTTTCAATATACATCAAAATATAAGTGTTATCCGAAAAGTTCTAAAATTTCACCCTAGGCTAAATTTGATATTCTGAATCCAAAAATGAAGTCCATTTTGAAATATAATATATATATAATTTCAATAAGTAGGTATTACTATTCATAACGGCCAATTTGATTGGTTGTGGTGTGTTAGAACTTGGTGTTGCGTACAACACACGCTATCACATTATTCAAAGAGAAGCATACCGTAGAAGCTTGGGGTGTTACATTCTCCCATCCTTAAAATAATTTCATCCTCAAAATTTCTAGAATGCTATCGCATGAAAAGACTTGGGTGGTTCTTCATCATAAGTTCCTCAAGTTCCCATGTTGCCTCTTTCATTTTATGGTTTCTCCACAAAACTTTTACCAGACACGTCGTCCGGTTTCTCAGCACTTGTTCTCTCGTATCAATAATTCTAACAGGCTCTTCACAATAAGATAGATCGGGTTCCAGTTCTAATTCCTCATAGGTGAGTACATGTGTTGGTCTAGGAATGTATTTCCTCAATCGAGATACGTGGAACACATCGTGAACTTTGGAGAGACTTGGCGGCATTGCCAATCGGTAAGCTACAGCCCCAATTCGTTCTAGAATTTCGAAAGGTCCGATGTACCTGGGACTCAATTTACCTTTCTTAACAAAACGTATGACTCCCTTCCATGGAGATACCTTTAGGAAAACATGATCACCAACTTAACATTCCAAATCCTTCCTTTGATTATCGGCATAGCTCTTCTGCCTACTTTGAGCTGCTTTGATGTAATTTTGGATTACCTTCACACTTTCCATCATTTCCTCCACCAGTTCTGGACCTACAAGTTTTCTTTCACCAACGTCATCCCAACAGGTTGGTGTGTGACATCTCTATCCGTATAACGCTTCATATGGTTTCATCTGAATACTGGAATGAAAGCTATTGTTATAGAAAAATTATACCAAAGGTAAATATTGATCCCACATACCCTGAAAGTCAAGTGAGAAAGATCTCAACATGTCTTCTAAGGTTTGAATAGTCCGTTCTGATTGTCTGTCTGTCTGAGGGTGGTAGGCAGTGCTCAAATGAAGTTCAGTATCCAGGGATTTCTGAAGACTCTTCTAGAATCTTGAAGTAAACGGGGATCACGATCAGAAACAATCGATAGGGGTACTCCATGAAGTCTCACAAATTCATTAATATATAGTCTTGCTAGACGTTTCAGTGGTAGATCTTCTCTTATAGCAAGAAAATGTGTTGACTTGGTAAGGCGATCAACAATAACCCATATTGCATCACTCCTTCTAGGAGTCTTTGGTAGCCCCATGACAAATTCCATCATAATATTGTCCCATTTCCACTCCGGTATGGGAAGAGGTTGCATGACTCCTCCAGGATGTTGCCTTCCAGCTTTCACTTGTTGAAAAACCATACATCTTGACACCAAATCAGCAATCTCCTTCTTCATATTGTCCCACCAAAAATGTTCCTTCAAATCTCTATACATTTTGGTGCTCCCAGGGTGTATAGAGAAATTGAAACTATGCGCATCATCCAGCAATTACCTTTTTAGATCAGGTATATCGGGAACACAAAGTCTCTTCCCGAATTTCAAAATTCCATCTTCATACACAAAGTCTCTCAATCTCCCATCATTCATAGCTTTAATCTTCTTTGAAACTCTTCATCATTGGTCTGATAACTCTTAATACTTTCTTTTAAAGATGGTTTGGAAACCATTTGAAAAAGCATTGATGTTTCACCTTCCCTAGTTATTCCCATGTCCATCTTCACTAGATCCATGAAAATTGGATCCCATTCAATTCTCATCACGTTCAAAACTCCATGGTCTTTTCTTCTCAAAGCATCTGCCACCTTGTTTTCTTTCCCAGGGTGGTAGTGTATCGTACAATCGTAATCCTTGAGTAATTCAAGCCATCTCCTTTGCCTCATGTTGAGTTCTTTTTATGAGAAAATATACTTAAAACTCTTGTGATCAGTATAAATCTCACATTTTTCACCATAGAGGTAGTGCCTCCATATCTTCAAAGAAAAGATCACAGTTGCTAACTCAAGATCATGAGTTGGATAGTTTTTCTCATGAATTTTCAACTGTCGTGATGCATAGGCAATAACCCTATCATTCTTCATAAGGACACAACCAAGTCCTTTCTTCGATGAATCACTATAAATAACGAACCCATCATTCCCTGATGGTAGAGTCAATATAGGATCATTGACTAATATTATATTCAGTTCTTTGAAACATTCTTCACACTCTTTTGTCCAAACAATTTTAACCTCTTTACGTGTGAGCTTCGTTAATGGGTTAGCCAATCGGGCAAAATTCTAGATGAAACATCGATAATAACCTGCTAAGCCAATAAAACAACGTACCTCAGTTATACTCGTCGGTGCTGGCCATTCTTGGATTGCCTTGGTCTTAGAAGGATCAATAGAGATTCCATCTTTAGAGACAATATGGCCAAGAAAAGAAATCTCCTGAATCCAGAATTCACACTTGCTAAACTTCCCATATAATTCATGTCTTCTCAGAGTCTTCAAGATAATGCGCAAGTGATTTTCATGATCTTGATAGTTTTTAGAGTATACCAAGATATCATCAATAAATACCACCACAAATTCATCGATATATTCCTTGAAAACTCAATTCATCAGATCCATGAATATAGTGTGTGCATTAGTCAATCCAAAAGGCATTACTGTAAACTTGTAATGCTCGTACCTGGTTCAAAATGTTGTCTTCGGAATTTCTTCCTTCTTCACACACAACTGATGGTATCCAGATCGAAGGTCAATCTTTGAGAAGTATTGATCTCCATGAAGTTGGTCAAATAAATCATCAATGTGAGGTAGGGGATACTTGTTCTTTAGTGTTATAGCATTGATATCCCTATAGTCGATACATAACCTCATAGATCCATCTTTATTTTTAACAAAAAGAACAGGGGCTCCCCATAGAGAAACACTAGGGTGAATAAGTCCCTTATTACTCAATTCCTCTAGTTTTTTCTTTAGTTCGACTAATTACACAGTGGCCATTCTATAAGGGGTCTTCGATATAGGACTTGATCTAGGAATTAAATCAATGGAAAACTCAACTTCTCATTCTGGAGGATGTCCAGGTAAATCTTCTGTAAAAACATCTACATATTCTTTCACAACTGGTACATCCTCTATTTGAACATTCCATTCCTCACCCATAGTCATTTCATTCTCTTCCTCCTAAATAATTAAATTTAGTTGAGCTACTGGGGGTGGATCTAGATAAGAATTAGGTGGTGATGATTCTTCTCTAAAGATAAGGTGTTCCTTATCATCATCATCAAGAATCGTAACCTCTTTATTCTTACAATAAATCTTCACATCATAGTCCAAAAGCCAGTCCATACCAAGGATTATATCAAACTCAATAATAGGTATGACGATGAGATTAGCAGATAAAGAACATTTATGTGCTCTAATGGGGGTTTATTCACAAAACTTTGTTGCAATGATACTTCCCTTAGGAGTTTTAACTGACAACTCCCTTGTTAAATCAAATTAGAAATATCTAATTTTCTTAGAAAACTGGGAAGATATGAAACAATGCGATGATCCAGAATCAAATAATGCATTTTCTAAACTTGAGGAAACCATTAAATTACCTGCCACCATGTCTTTCGGAGCTTCTACCTCAGCAGTAGTGATAGCATAAGCTTGGCCTTGATCCCTTGGAATTTTCTGAGGCAAGGTCTCTTGACGCTTTGTACATTTACTTGCATAATGTCTCATCTCCCTACAATTGTAGCACTGAACATTGGTAGCTTCCTTCTTCCCCATCCAAAAACGAGCTTGGTGGCCTTTTTCACCACAATTGTAACAGACTCATGTTCCCTTCAAACAAGTACCAGGGTGTTTCTTCCCACATTTACCATAGGAAGGATATTCAACCATTCCCTTCTTCCCCTTATTTCCATTCCCAGATTGATCAGCATTTCTCTTCTTCTCTTTCTTTTCTTTAAAGTCATAAGACTTAGAGAATTCCTTTTCAGTCTTGATAGAACATGAGACAATGTCTTTGTACGATGAGAAGGATTGTGAGACTAATGCTCGAAGGATAAATGGTTTTAACCCATCAAAGAAACGATCAATATTACTTCTTGGGTTACGTATATAATCTCTGGCATACCTTTCTAACGTTGTAAAGTTAGCCTCATACTTTGTGACATTCTCATCCTCCTTTTGTCTCAGACTCAGAAATTGCCTTTCCATATCTGCTCGATGGTCGCGAGGAAATTATTTTTCTAAAAACAAATCTTTGAACTTCCTCCATTCCATATTTGATACTTCCTCATATTCCTTCGTATTTTGAATCAATGACCACCATTGATCAGCATCTCCAGTGAGGCAGTAAACTGCCATGATAACTTTTTCCCTTTCACTACTCCCCAAAGCCTGAAATATTTTCTCTAGAGAATTTATCCATTGCTCAGATACTAAGGGATTTGTACTCCCATTGAACGTTGGTGGTTGTTTCCTCATGAAGCGATCTTACATTGATCCTCCACATTTCAGATCAGGGTGCTCCATACGGGTAAGGTTATTATTCATAACCTGAGTAAGTTGTCTCAGTATGGTGATTAGTTGATCGGCACCAGTTGCATCACCATCACCACTATAATTATCTCGAGCAGGAGGACAATCCCTACATGGAGTGCATGCATTGATACAGTTTCTATTTCTTCCACTAGGCGCCATTTCTAAACAATCTCATAAACTAGATCATTTTATGAATCAAAATACATAATCTCATACTTATAAAACACTTAACATAAATTGAACTATTTATGGATATAATCCATAATCATAAAAAATGTTTTCTTTGAGGAATTATATACTCATAAACCCTTCATAATGATTTATAAAGAAAATGAGAGTTATCCTAAGCATATCCCTCGGGAGTGTCATAACCAATAGTGAAGCAAGGCCTGTTGTCGTGCACCAGTTCCCGTTTGAGTCCAGCTGAAAGCGGTGTTTTTGGGTTTTACCCCTAAGTACATCTGTTCCAGAGCCGCCTCTACCGGGTCATATCCAGACAGGGATGTATTGATCGGAAAACTCAAAAAATCTCTACAATACCAAAATTCTAGGAAGTTCTTCTATACTAATCCTCAATGTCCCTCTTAAATCTATGTGCTCTAATCAGAGATTATCTAAATCTAGCTTCCAAGGATTGTACTAAACTTCCTCTGATACCAACTGTAACGCCCCGACCCCAGTTACCTAGAGTCGGTGCATTATTACATAACATTGGCATGATCACAAGAAAGATCAAATCTCGAAAGACCGATTGGTTTATTAGCCTTTGATACACTAGATATATTCATAAAGTTTTTCATTACATCATAAAGTGAAAACTACTACAACAACATATTGTCTCCATAGTCCACACTATTATCCTCTTATAACATCCCTGAATTTCATTCATAATTTACTTCTTCACATCTTGGGAAAAATAAAACATAGAAAATGGGTGAGCTCAAATGCCCAATAAGGATAACAATATAGAGGAAACTTTCATAAATAAGAATAAACATTTAAGGCATTGTATAACTAAAACAAAAGCCTTTTAAACTTGAACTTCAACATAGTATGGAAAAATTAAAATGAAATAATACCATTTACTTATTCACATGGATATTCTACTAATCAAATAATCACATGAAATATCAATAACCACTTTCATAATGATGGAATGCATAATGTCAGACTATCATAACCATATAGCCAAGGCCTCGTTCCAAGACTACAAATAAGATTTTTCCCAGGCCTTGTTCCCAAGACCCTAGTTTGTCTCATGAGACCTACCAATGTATCGAGGAGCTATAGAGGGCTCCACCCGTCACATATTAAGTCTAATACATTCCCATATGTAAAGGTTTAAACATAACATAAACATTTGTATTAAAACTAGCATATGAAATGTCAATACTTTCACCATAAACCATAAAGGGTATAAAAATAACATATCCATAGTCAAACATATCACAAAACCTTCAATAAAATATGGAAGTTTTGTTTCATAATAAATCATCTCCAAATAAGCTTAAAATTCATCAAAGGGTGTTGACATAGATGAAATCAAAACTCTTTTTAGAGAAATATCTCTTTTTATTTTCAAATAATTTAAGAGTCATATAAAATAAAACATTTTCTTTGAAAATATTCTTATAAGCTTGTAAGGGAAGATTTGAATATTTTATAATGGCAGAAAATAGCCGCACCCACCGTATAAGTTATAAAAAACATTCTTACCTTAATTCTGTCGAAAAGGTTAAAAAGCACCTTGTTTGGAAAACGACAGAAAGATTCCTTTATAAAACTCTTATAAAAAGTCAAACAAGGGTATAAATGACTTTAACCCATATTCTTTTAAATAGTAAAAATGTTTTGAAATAATTTTTTAAGAAACATGGATTTGGATGATAAAGAGATCCCAATAGATTATTACGTATAAACAACCTCGGATAATGAAGAGATTGTGAAAGAAACCCTTACCTTGTACTTTTACTTGGTTGGGGTAGGTTAACCTCCTGTATAATGGTGAAATAATTGTTTTTAAATTATTCAATAATCATATAAATTAATATGATATCATATATGATCTTTTAACAATGCTTTGTTAATAATATCTTAGAATTATCGTCGTTTCGGGTGTTAACTTACTCGTTTTATTTTATATGTTTTGTTACGTAAGCCATGTTTGTCATGGATAGGTTATATATTATTCATATACAGAATTATATCAAGTCCTTAAACATTATTTTTAAATCATCAAACGGTAATTATACTTGAATGGATACGATAGAGAATGAATCGCATCGTGTTTGTGGAGACGGTAGTCCGTACGTACGCACGAGCGACAATATCATTCTTTTGATATTAAAATAATATATAATTGGATGGTATATCATATATACAGAATAATTATCATGTTATATTTATTATTTACATGAATTACACATCATTATTATACCCATCCAAATAATAATTTATTTAATAACAATTACACCACGACGTGGAGATGGTAAGCCGTACGTACGCACGTATGGCGACATGTTATTCAAAGGGTGGATAGAATACTGAATATGGTTGTAAAATATTTATAATAATATTACATTATATAGGAGATACTGGATTCATTATTTTATAATGGTAAAAACAATTAAAGAAGAAGTTGAGGAAGAAATGAATTTGAAAAAGGGTGGTGAAAACATTACCTCTTCTTCGGGTTATTCCTTTTGATTTGATCAAAAGGGCTCCTTAGGTTGGCTTTATGATCAAACTAAGGACTCTAGGTTGTATTGAGGGAAGTTGAGAGAGTATTTGGGCAGGGTTTTGCTAAACCAAAAGGCTTTGAAGGTGAGAATTAATGAGATGGGGGAGTGCCCTTTTATAAGAGGGGTGAGGGGCACCTTTGGAAAAGCTAGAAATATTAATTTATAATAAATTCATATTCAGTTTCTAATGGCTCAAAAGTTGAGTATTTAAATTTTAAGGTGGGTATGGGTCTAAAACCACTCATTTGGGTTACTATATTAACCTTATCTTTATGTATTAACTCTTTGTTAATTAGTTTCACTTTTACAATGTCTCTTTGTATTTTTATATTATATGGTTAATAAACCTACTATATACATCCAAGTGACCCCCAAGTGGTCCATTTATGATACACATATCATTATATAAGTCTCTTAGAAGAACCATATATTTTTAGGAATTTAATATCAATTAATAATATAATATTTGTTTTAAAAAATCTTTTATGTCAATTTTGACACTATTCAATAATTGGTTTTTTTGAAACTCATGACAGAATGCTTACTTTGACAAAAGTCAATTAAATCAATCCTAATATGTCATATTAACCTATAAATTTGTTTAATTCAATAAAAGTCTCCCATTATATTTATTTTGGTATTTACAATATCAATTATTTTAATTTTTCTCTATTATGGTAATTACTACATCATCAATGTGTCATAAATAAATTAAATTAGTAAATGTATAAAAATTATAAATAAAATACCATTATGTAGGAAATATTTTTATATTTATAATGAATATTTATAGTCGACAATCCAACATATATAACCCTATGTAACAATTGTTTTTCTAAAGGATATATGCTTATGTCATTTTTGTACTTATTTTAACTTAATTAAAATAAAGTGTCCCTATCTCCTACAAGTGGCTCCATGGGGTACCAAAATTGACCCAAATATGACTATGGTTGAAAATGTATCCACCAATAAGGTTAGGACACGTTTTAGGTTATTTTAGTGTTATTATAATATTATTTTTTTAACTCTTATTTACCGGATTTACCCTTAACCATGGTAAATAAAATATTTACCGAAGTAATTATTCAAAATGTCTAAAAATAAAAGTTACCTATTCACAAAATATGAACATCCTGATTCCAAATATGGAATCCATTTTTCCAAATTCAAAACACAGAAGTGGTAGAAATTAATTTAAAATTAATTCCTGTTGTTAAAACAAAAAGCGTGTTTCTAAGAGATAATAACTATCAAAAGATTGACACTTTTTTATGTCCGGTTTAATTGTAAAATTATGTACAATGAGAAACATTATATTAAATGGTAAAAATATATTCTAAATATACTTTAAAACCACTTAAATTCATAATTTATCAATATAAAATATTTTGATTAAAAAATCTTTTTTAAATTAAAATTTAGTAATTTTCACTATACATCAAAATATAAGTGTTATCCGAAAAGTTCCAAAATTTCACCGTAGGCTAAATTCGATATTTAGAATCCAAAAATGAAGTCCATTTTGAAATATAAGATATATATAATTTCAAAAAGTAGGTATAACTATTCATAACAGCTAGTTTGATTGGTTGTTGTGTGTTAGAACTCGGTGTTGCCTACAACACACGCTATCACATTATTCAAAGAGAAGCGTACCGTAGAAGCTTGGGGTGTTACATTCTCCCCTCCTTAAAATAATTTCGTCCTCAAAATTTTTAGAATACTATCGCATGAAATGACTCGGGTGGTTCTTCATCATAAGTTCATTGGGTTCCCACGTTGCCTCTTCCATTTTATGGTTTCTCCACAAAACTTTTACCAGACGCGTCGTCCAGTTTCTCAGCACTTGTTCTCTCGTATCAAGAATTCTGAGGAGCTCTTCATAATAAGACAGATCGGGTTCCAGTTCCAATTCCTCATAGGTGAGTACATGTGTTGGGTCAAGCATGTATTTCCTCAATAGAGATACGTGGAACACATCGGGAACTTTGGAGAGACATGGCGGCATTGCCAATCGGTAAGCTACAGCCCCAATTCGATCTAGAATTTTGAAAGGTCCGATATACCTGGGACTCAATTTACCTTTCTTACCAAAACGTATGACTCCCTTCCATGGAGATACCTTTAGGAAAACATGATCACCGACTTGAAATTCCAAATACTTCCTTCGATTATCGGCATAGCTCTTCTGCCTACTTTGAGCTCCTTTGATGTGATTTTGGATTATCTTCACCTTTTCCATCATTTCCTCCACCAGTTCTGGACCTACAAGATTTCTTTCACCAACGTCATCCCAACAGGTTGGTGTCTGACATCTCTTTCTATATAACGCTTCATATGGTGCCATATGAATAATGTAATGGAAGCTATTGTTATAGTAAAATTATACCAAAGGTAAATATTAATCCCACATACCCTGAAAGTTATGTGAGAAAGATCTCAACCTGTCTTCTAAGGTTTGAATAGTATGTTCTGATTGTCTGTCTGTCTGAGGGTGGTAGGCAGTGCTCAATTTAATTTCAGTATCCAGGTATTTCTGAAGACTCTTCCAGAATCTTGAAGTAAAATGGGGATCATGATCATAAACAATCAATAGGGCTACTCCATGAAGTCTCACAACTTCATTAATATATAGTCTTGCTAGATGTTCCAGTGGTAGATATTCTCTTATAGCAAGAAAATGTGCTGACTTGGTAAGATGATCAACAATAACCCATATTGCATCATTCCTTCTAGGAGTCTTTGGTAGCCCCATGACAAATTCCATCGTAATATTGTCCCATTTTTACTCCGGTATGGGAAGAGGTTGCATGACTCATCCAGGATGTTGCCTTCCAGCTTTCACTTGTTGACAAACCATACATCTTGACACAAAATCAGCAATCTCCTTCTTCATATTGTCCCACCAAAAATGTTCCTTCAAATCTCTATACATTTTGGTTCTCCCAGGGTTTATAGAGAAATTGTAACTATGAGCATCATCCAGCAATTCCCTTTTTAGATCAGGTATATCAGGAACACAAAGTCTCTTCCCGAATTTCAAAATTCAATCTTCATACACAAAGTCTCTCAATCTCCCATCATTCACAGGTTTAATCTTCTTTTGAAACTCTTCATCATCGGTCTGAGAACTCTTAATCCTTTCTTGTAAAGATGGTTTGGAAACCATTTGAAAAAGAATTGATGTTTCACCTTCCCTAGTTATTCCCATCTCCATCTTCACTAGATCCATGAAAATTGGATCCCTTTCAATTCTCATCACGTTCAAAACTCCATGGTCTTTTCTGCTCAAAGCATCTGCCACCATGTTTGCTTTCCCGGGGTGGTAGTGTATCGTACAATTGTAATCCTTGAGTAATTCAAGCCATCTCCTTTTCCTCATGTTGAGTTCTTTTTGTGAGAAAATATACCTCAAACTCTTGTGATCAGTATAAATCTCGCATTTTTCACCATAGAGGTAGTGCCTCAATATATTCAAAGCAAAGATCACAGCTGCTAACTCAAGATCATGAGTAGGATAGTTTTTCTCGTGAATTTTCAACTGCCGTGATGCATAGGAAATAACCCTATCATTCTGCATAAGGACACAACCAAGTCCTTTCATCGATGCATCACTATAAATAACGAACCCATAATTCCCCGATGGTAGAGTCAATATAGGAGCATTGAATAATATTCTCTTCAGTTCTTCGAAACATTCTTCACACTCTTTTGTCCAAACAAATTTAACCCCTTTACGTGTGAGCTTCGTTAATGGGTTAGACAATCGGGCAAAATTCTGGACAAAACATCGATAATAACCTGCTAAACCAATAAAACTACGTACCTCAGTTATACTCGTCGGTGCTGGCCATTCTTGGATTGCCTTGGTATTAGAAGGATCAACAGAGATTCCATATTTAGAGACAATATGTCCAAAAAAGAAATATTCTGAAGCCATAATTCACACTTGCTAAACTTCCCATATAATTCATGTCTTCTCAGAGTCTTCAAGATAATGCGCAAGTGATTTTCATGATCTTCGTAGTGTTTAGAGTATACCAAGATATGATCAATAAATAACACCACAAATTCATCGAGATATTCCTTGAAAACTCTATTCGTCAGATCCATGAATACAGAGGGTGCATTAGTCAATCCAAAAGGCATTACTGTAAACTCGTAATGCTCGTACCTGGTTCGAAATGCTTTCTTTGGAATGTCTTCCTTCTTCACACACAACTGATGGTATCCAGATCGAAGTTCAATCTTTGAAAAGTATTGAGCTCCATGAATTTGGTCAAATAAATAATCAATACGAGGTAGGGGATACTTGATCTTTAATGTTATAGCATTGATGTCCCTGTAGTCGATACATAACCCCATAGATCCATCTTTCTTTTTAACAAAAAGAACAGGGACTCCCCATGGAGAAACACTAGGGTGAATAAATCCCTTATTACTCAATTCCTCTAGTTGTTTTTTTAGTTTGACTAATTCCACAGTGGCCATTCTATAAGGGGTCTTCGATATAGGCCTTGATCTAGGAATTAAATCAATGGAAAACTCAACTTCTAGTTTTGGAGGATGTCTAGGTAAATCTTCTGGAAATACATCTACATATTCTTTCACAATAGGTAAATCCTCTATTTGAACATTTCCTTCCTCACCCATAGTCATTTCATTCTATTCCTCCCCAATAATTGAATTTAGTTGAGCTACTGGGGGTGGATCTAGATAAGAATTAGGTGGTGATGATTCTTCTCTAATGATAAGGTGTTCCTTATCATCATCATCAAGAATCGTAACCTCTTTATTCTTACAATAAATCTTCGCATCATATTACGAAATCCATTCCATACAGTGGATTATATCAAACTCAATCATAGTTATGACGATGAGATCAGTAGATAAAGAACATTTATGTGCTCTAATGGGGACTGATTTACAAAACTTTGTTGCAATGATACTTCCCTTAGGAGTTTTAACTGACAACTCCCTTGTTAAATCAAATTGTAAATATCTAATTTTCTTACCAAACTGGGAAGATATGAAATAATGTGATGATCCAGAATCAAATAATGCATTTGCTAAACTTGAGGAAACCATTAAATTACCTACCACTACGTCTTTCGGAGCTTCTACCTCAGCAGTAGTGATAGCATAAGCTTGGCCTTGATCCCTTGTCTTTTTCTGAGGTAAGGTCTCTTGACGCTTAGGATATTCATTTTCATAATATCTCATCTCCCTACAATTGTTGCACTGAACATTGGTATCTTCCTTCTTCCCCTCCAAACACGAGCTTGGTGGCCTTTTTCACCACACTTGTAATAAAATCATGTTCCCTACAAGCAAGTACCGGGGTGTTTCTTCCCACATTTACCACAGGATGGATATTCAACCTTTCCCTTCTTCCCCTTATTTCCATTCCTAGATTGATCAGTAGATCTCTTCTTCTCTTTCTTTTCTTTAAAGTCATAATACTTTGAGAATTCCATTTCGGTCTTGATAGCACATGAGACAATGTCTTCATACGACGAGAAAGATTTTGAGACTAATGCTAGAAGGATAAATGGTTTTAACCCATCAAAGAAATGATCAATATTACCTCTTTGGTTACATATATAATCTCCAGCATACCTTGCTAACCTTGTAAAGTTATCCTCATACTTTGTGACATTCTCATCCTCCTTTTGTCTCAGACTCAGAAATTTCCTTTTTATATCTGCTCAATGGTCGCGAGGAAATTATTTTTCTAAAAACAGATCTTTGAACTTCCTCCATTCCATATTTGATACTTCCTCATCTTCCTTCATATTTTGAATCAATTACCACCATTGATCATCATCTCCAGTGAGGTGGTAAACTGCCATGATAACATTTTCCCTTTCACTACTCCCCAAAGCCTAAAATATTTTCTCTAGGGAATTTATCCACTGCTTAGATACTAAGGGATTTGTACTCCCATTGAATGTTGGTGGTTGTTGCCTCATGAAGCGAGCTTACATTGATCCTCCACGTTGCGGATCAGGGTGCTCCATATGGGTAAGGTTATTATTCATAACCTGAGTAAGTTGTCCCAGTATGGTGATTTGCTGATTGGCACCAGTTGCATCACCAGCTCCACTATAATTATCTCAAGCAGGAGGGCAATCCCTACATTGAGTGCGTGCATTGATACGGTTTCCATTTCTTCCACTAGGTGACATTTCTAAACAATGGCATAAACTAGATTAGTTTATGAATCAAAATACATAATCCCATACTTATAAAACACTTAACATAAATTTAACTATTTATGGATATAATCCATAATCATAAAAAATGTTTTCTTTGAGGAAGTATATACTCATAAACCCTTCATAATGATTTGTAAAGAAAATGAGAGTTATCCTAAGCAAAACCCCCCGGAGTATCGTAACCAATAGTGCAGCAAGGCCCGTTGTCGTACACCAGTTCCCGTTCGAGTCCAGCTCAAAGCGGTGTTTTTGGGTTTTATCCCTAGGTACATCTGTGCTGGAGCCGCCCCTACCTGCTCATATCCAGACAGGGATGTATTGCTCGGAAAACTCACAAAATCTCTACAATACCAAAATTCTAGGAAGTTCTTCTATACTAATCCTCAAAGTACATCTTAAATCTATGTGCTCTAATCAGAGTTTATCTAAATCTAGCTTCCAAGGTTTGTAATAAACTTCATCTGATACCAATTGTAACGCCCCGACCCTAGTTACCTAGAGTCTGTGCATTATTACATAACATTGGCATGATCACAAGAAAGATCAAATCTCGAAAGACCGATTGGTTTAGTAGCCTTGGAAACACTAGATATATTCATAAAGTTTTTCATTACATCATAAAGTGAAAAAATACTACAAAAACATATTGTCTCCATAGTCCACACTATTATCCTATTATAATATCCCTACAGGTCATTCATAATTTACTTCTTCACATCCTGGGAAAAATAAAACATAGAAAAGGTGTGAGCTCAAATTCCCAGTAAGTATAAAAATATAGCGGAAACTTTCATAAATAAGAATAAACATTTAAGGTAGTGTATAAATAAAACAAAATCCTTTTAAACTTGAACTTCAACATAGTATGGAAAAATTAAAATGAAATAATTCCATTTACTTATTCACATGGATATTCTACTAATCAAATAATCACATGAAATATCAATAACCACTTTCATAATGATGGAATGCATAATGCCAGACAATCATAACCACATCGCCAAGGCCTCGTGCCAAGACTAAAAATAAGATTTTTCCAAGTCCTTGTGCCAAGACACTAGTTTGTCTCATGAGACCTACCTATGCATCGAGGAGCTATAGCGGGCTCCACTCGTCACATATTAGTCCAATGCATTCCCATATGAAAAGGTTTAAACATAACATAAACATTCATATTAAAACTAGCATACGAAATGTAAATACTTTCACCATAAACCATGAAGGGTATAAAAATAACATATCCATAGTCAAACATATCACAAAACCTTCAATACAATATGGAAGTTTTGTTTCATAATAAATCATCTCCAAATAATCTTAAAATTCATCAAAGGATGTTGACATAGATGAAATAAAAACTCTTTTTAGAGAAATATATCTTTTTATTTTCAAATAATTTAAGAGTCATATAAAATAAAAAATTTTCTTTGAAAATATTCTTATAAGCTTGTAAGGTAATCTTTGACGATTTTATAACGGCGGAAAATAGACGCACCCGCCGTATAAGTTAAAAAAACATTCTTACCTTTATTCTGTCGAAAAGGTTAAAAAGCACCTTGTTTGGAAAACGACGGAAAGATTCCTTTATAAAATTATTATAAAAAGTCAAACAAGGGTATAAATGAATTTAACCCATATTCTTTTAAATACTAAAAATGTTTTGAAATACATTTTTAATAAACATGGATGTGGATGATAAATAGATCCCAGTAGATTATTATGTATAAACAACCTCAGATAATGAAGAGATTACGAAATAAACTCTTACATTTTAATTTTCCTTGGTTAGGGTAGTTTAACCTCCTTTATAATGGTGAAATAATTGTTATTAAATTATTCAATAATCATATAAATTAATATGATATCATATATGATCTTTTAACATTTCTTTGTTAATAATATCTTAGAATTCTCGTCATTTCGGGTGTTAACTTACTCGTTTTCTTTTATATGTTTTGTTACGTAAGCCATGTTTGTCATGTATAGGTTGTATCTTATTCATATCCAGAATTATATCAAGTCCTTAATCATTATTTTTAAATCATAAAATGATAATTAGACATTAATGGATACGATAGAGAATGAATCTCATCGTGTTTGTGGAGACGGTAGTCCGTACGTACGCACGAGCGACAATATCATTCTTTTGATATTAAAATAATATATAATTGGATGGTATATCATATATAAAGAATAATTATCATGTTATATTTATTATTTACATGAATTACACATCATCATTATACCCATCCAAATAATAATTTATTGAATAACAATTACACCACGACGTGGAGATGGTAAGTCGTACATACGCACGTATAGTGACATGTTATTCAAAGGGTGGATAGAATAATGAATATGGTTGTACCATATTTATAATAATATTAAAGTATATAGAAGATACTAGATTCATTATTTTTGAATGGGAAAAACAAATAAAGAAGAAGTTGAAGAAGAAATGAATTTAAAAAATGGTGGTGAAAACATTACCTCTTCTTTGGGTTATTCCTTTTGATTTGATCAAAATGGATCTATAGGTTGGATTTATGATCAAACTAAGGCCTCTATGTTGTTGTTAGGGAAGTTGGGAGAGTATTTTTGCAGGTTTTGGCTGAACCAAAAGGCTTTGAAGGTGTGAATTAATGAGAAGGGGGAGTGCCCTTTTATAAGAGGGGTGAGGGGCACCTTTGGAAAAGCTAGAAATATTAATTTATAATAAATTCATATTCGGTTTCTAATGGCTCAAAAGTTGATTATTTAAATGTTAAGGTGGGTATGGGTCGAAAAGCACTCAACCAATAGAATTTATACAGGTTTGGGTTACTATATTAACCTTATCTTTAAGTATTAACTCTAAGTTAATTAGTTTCACTTTTTCAATGTCTCTTTGTATTTTTATATTATATGGTTAATAAACCTACTATATAAATCCAAGAGACCCCCAAGTGGTCCATTTATGATATACCTATCATTATATAAGTCTCTTGGCCGAACCGTAGATTTTTAGGAATTTAATATCAATTAATAATATAATATTTGTTTTAAAAACTCTTTTATGTCAATTTTGACACTATTCAATAATTGATTTTTTTGAAACTCATGAAAGAAAGATTAATTCAAAAAAAATTCAATTAAATCAATCCTAATATTTCATATTAACCTAGAAAATTATTTTAATTCAATAAAAGTCTCTAATTATATTTATTTGGGTATTTATAATATCATTTATTTCAATTTTTCTCTATTATGGTAATTACTGCATCATCAATGTGTCATAAATAAATTAAAATATCTAATGTATAAAAATTATAAATAAAATACCATTATGTAGGAAATCTTTTTATTTTTATAATTAATATTTATAGTTTAAAATCCAACATATATAACCCTATATAAAAATTGTTTTTATAAAAGATATATGCTTATGTCATTTTTGTACTTATTTTAACTTAATTAAAATAAAGTGTCCCGATCACCTTCAAGTGGCTCCATGGGGTCCCAAAATCGACCCAACGATACCCATGGTCGGAAATGTATCTACCAATAAGGTTAGGACACGTTTTAGGGTAATTTAGTATTATTATAATATTATTTTTTTAACCCTTATTTACCGGATTTACCCTTAACCATGGTAAATAAAATATTTACCGAAGTAATTATTCAAAATGTATAAAAATAAAAGTTACCTATTCACAAAATATGAAAATCCTGATTCCAAATATGGAATCCATTTTTCCAAATTCAAAACACAGAAGTGGCAGAAATTAATTTAAAATTAATTCCCGTTGTTAAAACAAAAAGCGTGTTTTTAAGAGATAATAACTATCAAAAGATTGACACTTGTTTATATCCGGTTTAATTGTAAAATTATGTACAATGACCAGCATTATATTAAATGGTAAAAATATATTCTAAATATACTTTAAAACCACTGAAATTCATAATTTATCAATATTAATTATTTCGATTAAAAAAGTTGTTTTTAATTAAAATTTAGTAATTTTCACTATACATCAAAATATAAGTGTTTTCCGAAAAGTTCAAAAATTTCACCCTAGGATAAATTAGATATTCCAAATCCAAAAATGAAGTCCATTTTAAAATATAATATATATATATATATATAATTTCAAAAATTAGGTATTATTATTCATAACAGCTAGTTTGATTGGTTGTGGTGTGTTAGAACTCAGTGTTGCGTACAACACACGTTATCACATTATTCAAAGAGAAGCGTACCATAGAAGCTTGGGGTGTTACATTGGAGATTCAAATATTGTGTATTTAGAGAAATTTATTCAAATTTTCTTAAGTAAGTTAATTCCCCTCTTGTTCATTCCATTTCTATAGGGTTTCTTCCCTCCTTGAAGTTACAAATATCTAAAAACTATATTTTCATACCTAGGGTTTGATTTTGAGTTTCTTGGTCCAATATTGTGTTTTAGGTTTGTTTTTACTCCCTTGTACAACGGTAGTGGTGTGGTTAAAGTTTCGCACAAGGATTTAATGTTTTTGACATATATGGTAGGTGATTCCATGTGTAATCATCCCTGGATGAGTTATATTTGATTGATTTATATTTTTAGTATGTTCCTCTTTCTCTTTTTTTGTGTGAAAACTATTTTTGGTTTCATTGGTTAAGTAGTTGATTTTAAAGTGTCATTTTTGTGCAAAAATGAGTGTTTTTCTTGTGTGTTCCATGTTGTATCAATTGGGTTTGTTTTCTGGTTCATGAAATGATTTTATTAAATGGTATTAGGGATTCCAGTACTAGTTTGGTGTGATGTTGATATGAATTTGGTTTCAAAAGAAGGTTTTTAGATGAATTTTAGGTGGAAATCATAGTTGTACTTCTTGAAATTGTTTTATGAAAATTATTAAGGGTTTACTGAATTACAAAAAGGATTAAAAGCATGATTAGCTACTATTTTGAGTTTGTATGACCAAAACTGGTGTTTTATGTGAAAATTTAATATGATATCATGTGGAAATTTTTTGAGCACAAAGAGGTAAACCCATGTATCTAGGTGGGAAAACATGTACTAGTACTCTAGTGATCTAGAGTGGTTTTGTCCTTATTTCACTTAGAAAGGTTGACATTGAAAACACTAAAAAACTATAATGGTGATGATTTTGGAAAACTAGGTTATGGTTATTTTCCCTACTAGTGTGTCGTTCATAAGAATAGATATTGATATGGTTACTTTCACAGCAAGATTCGAGGTACCTGGGCTCACAACTAACTAGTTCCTAGGGGTGTTCTCGTTTTTAGTGCCCATTCACTACTTGGTATTTACCTTTAAAATATAGTGTTTTTGGATTAAAAATTCAGTATCTTTCAGGTTTTATTTAAAAAAATTCATTATTTAATGTTACCACTTGAAAAAAAATCATTTAAAGGTCATGTTCTTTAGAAATAGTTGCTACCATTTCTTATTATAAAAAATGGAAATGTTTTTATCTTATGATGTTTATCATGTGGAATATATTTGGTGGTAACCTCTTGGGATTATTATCACACCCTAATTATACCTTTGGATGTAATTATACTTGATTATATTTTACATAGGTAAGGGAATGGCCTTTGGAGATGGCAGTTCGGGTTGTTAGTTCCTTCTGTGGTGTGGTGTTGTGGAGACGGCTCGTGGGTGATGACCCGTTGTTGTGTAGCCATCTTTGGGATGTTTTTTTTTGCTATTTTTTTGTATTTTTGGATCTATTGTGTCTTGTTTAAAATATTTTATTCAGTTCTTAATTTTAGTTAAGGATTTTTTGGCGTGAATTTTCAGATTGGGTTTATTCTTTATTATTGGTTGTTTTATGTATTCTAACTTGGGTAAATCATTACCAAACCATTTTAATGATCCCAGATCACTTGCGATATCCCATGGGGATAGGTAATTAACTTACTTCCTTTCCACAAGCTAGTTCGAGTGTCAATTTTGATGGTGACCAGATCTGGTTCGTGACAGGATGGGTATTCACAACACAAAAGTTCAGATTAGAAAATTTTGGGATAATTTTGGTAGCATAACATGTGTATATAAAGGATCAACGAAGAGTTTAATGACAGTAAAATGTGTCCTATAAATATTTGGTAATAATAATGATAGTAAAGTGATTTGTAAAATCACATTAAAATATGAACAACTGGAAATCAAAAGTCTTAGTACAAAAACATTACTTGAATAAAAAGGAATAGTAAGAGAATCCTTTACCTTGAGAGGGTGCTTCTAATAGATTGATAGAAGATTCTTAAGATATTGGAAACACCATGGGAGGGATTTAGAGAGGTATTTGGTGATTAAATTCATGATAAATGGGTTTTTAGTGAAAATTAATGGGAGGTTGGGTGGGTATTTATAGAAAAAGAGAGGGGAATTCTATATTAATTTCTAAACATAGGTTTTGGACTCTAAGTGATAAAATAATCAAAACCACAAGAATTCTCAAGGTTTTTTTCAAATGGATTCTTATAAAGTAGAGCGGTTTTAAATATATTATTATTATAAAAACTAATATACCTAAAATAATACCATTTATGATGTTGAAGTGAGTCATGATCATAAAAAATTTATTTTAAAACCTTAAAATATAATATAGGTTTTGGAGGATTCATTAAAGGATTGTAAAATTAAAAAAATAATTTAAAAAATACATTATTTTAAATTTGATATCTATTTTTGGTCATTTATTACCTTTATAGTATTTATTACATCACTTTTGGTAAATTATGATGCCATAACACATACCGTATATTTATACTATATTTAATTTTTATCCAGAAATTCGACTATCTTAAAAAAATATGAGAAATTCAACATTGACTAATTTTAACATCTGGATTTTAAAGAGAGTATTTATTTTACCAAAATTATCTTTAAAATATGTAAATTTAAACTTTTAAATAAAAATATTTATTTACTAGAGAATACTAGTTTTTACGAAACTAACCACTTTTTGACCCTTATAAAAATTACATTGGATTTAATTAAATTACATTATTATTTATATTTAAATAAATGATATTTAATAATAATATTTCATGAAAATATAATTTATTTCAAAATTATTGGATTTATCAAAAGGATTATTTTAATTGAAACTATATATTTCCCAAAAATATAATTTTATTTTCTTCATATCAAAATATAATTTTCATGAAACTTGTTGTTTAATTATATATATATATATGAAGTAATAATTAAAAGGGAGTAAATATAATAATTATTTTATTAAAAGTAAAATATAAAAATTCATGCTACTATGGTATATATATACATAACCTTTTATTACACCAGCATACACCCTAAGGGTAAGGTGTGCGAGGGTGGTACTTTCTTGGGGTGGTTCGGTAAACATGGTTTGGATGGTGATCATGACCAGCTTGAAATTGTATTTTAAATGGTTTTTCACATGTTTTAGTTATTTAATCTCGAATTGAGATTGATTAATAAAAAATATCAGTGATGAAATCTCTCTCAAAAGCTTTGATAAATGGGCTTCATAGGGTATGATTCATCTGGTTGAGACCATTGATTCTTCCATCTATGTCAATTAGGCTTTATCGTAACCCTTAATATATACTAATATTAATAGTAGTTGTAGAATGGTGATATTATCAATGGCTATAATTCTTAATGGTATTTTATACCTGATAGAAAAATTAGGGTCATATTTAATAATGGTCTAAAATAACAAAAATGGAAATTATTATATATTTTTTCTTTAACTACATTTCTTAAAAAATAATTTATTCTTTCATAAGATAATTTCATTTATAAAATTTGGTTCATTTCATTCTTCCCCCTTCATAAATGTGACCCTTAAAATTTCATTTCATATACTAAAATAGATGAGGTTACTTATGTTTTATAACCTCCTTTGGTTCCCATTTTTCCTCCTCAAACTTGTGGTTTCACCACAACGCTTTGACTAGGTGATTTTTCTTGTTTCAAAGAACATTGTCTATGTGATCTAAGATCTTAACTGGTTACTCCTCATATAAAAAAGTGTTCTCCAAGGGTACCTCCTGTGGATTCATTACATGTGAGGATTATAATATGTACTTCTATATGAGAGATATATGGAACACATCATGTACTTGAGATGGGTTAATTGGGAGTTATAGTTGATATGCCACTACTCCTATATGATCAAGGATCTCAAAAGGGATAATGTATCTAGAAATAATATTTCCCTTCTTTCCAAACCTCCTGACTTTCTTCAATACTCATATATTAAGGAATTCTCTATATCTGACCTCAAACTCTACATCTCATCGAATATTTTCTATGTATATATATTATCAAATTTTCATAGATTACATATGAAGCTAAATGGATTGAACCTTTTATATCATCTCTTGGATAAGATCAGGCCCCATTATCTTATTCCCTCCAACACTATCTTAGTGTGTTTGAGTCTGACACCTATTCTTATATATAGCCTCATAAGGTGAAATTTTAATTCTAGAATGGAATTTTTTTATATAATAACTCCACTAGGGTGTTGTTTTGATCCCAACATCCTTGTAAATCCAATGAAAAGGATCATGTCATACCCTCTATAGTTTAGATGGTTCTCCAGATTGACTATCCATTTAAGGGTAATAAGAAGTACTGAAACTCAACTATGTGTCCAACACTTGTTGAAGGATTCTCTAGAACCTCAAGGTAAACCTCAGATCTTGATCAGATACAATAGGGAGTGGTACTTAATGCAGTCCTACCACTTCTCTTATATATATCTTACCCAATTTTTCAATAGATAAATCATCATTGATATCAATAAAATGTGTTGACTATGTAAAGTGATCATCTACCACCCAAATGGAAGTATAACCTTTATATGTTTCTGGGGGTCCTATGATTAAATCCATGGTTATGTTTTCACATTTCTATACTGGTATGGGTATTGGTTTCCTCATATCCTATGACTTATTCCATTCTTCCTTAACTAGTTGGAAAATTGATCATTGAGATACAAATTTTTCAATATCTCTCTTTATGTTATCCCATTAGAATTTTTTCTTCATATATCTATACATCTTAGTGCTTCCAAGATGAATAGAGAAGGATAATATATGAACATCATCTAGAAGTTCCCTTTTTAGTTTTGGTTTTTATGGGACAAAAATCTGGGTTCCAAACCTTATGACACCATATTTAGAAAAGTTAAACTCTAGAACATTTACTAACTTTATCTGTAACTTATCATTTCCATTTTAGGCTTCCTCGATCCTCTCAATAATGTATGGGTGAGAATTTATTTGAGAAATGTCAAATGAATTTCCTCTTATGATTCCCATTTCTACCCTTTTCAGGTCTAAGAAGATTACAACTCTTTCAATCCTCACCATGGATAGGGTTATGGGATCCTTTCTACTCAGAGCATCTACCACTTTTTTCGCCTTTCTAGGATTGTAATGGATTAAAAAAACATAATCCTATATCAATTATAACCACCTATTTTGGTTTATATTGATATTATTTTGTGTTAATATATTTTAGGATTTTATGATCTGTGTATATGTCACACTTCTCACTATAGATATATAATGTCACAAATTATTCAATGTGAAGATCACCAAAAACAATTCCAAATCATGTGTTGGGTAGTTCTACTCATTGATATTTAATTAGTGGGAGGCATAAGTTATCACTTTTTAATCTTTCATGCATACAAACCTAATACCTTTTTAGATTCATCACTATAGATTACAAATATTTCCCCACTAGTGGGTAATGTGAGCATAGATGCAGGGAATAACCTCTTCTTTAACTCTTTAAATATTTACTTACATTCATAAATCAAAAAACACTTCACTCAATTCTGAGTGAGCTTCGTTAGTGGGCTTGAAAATCATGATAATTTCCCCACAAATTGATGATAATACCTAGCTAATTCAAGGAAACTACAGATCTATACTACAGATTTTGGTCTGGGACACCCTTATATTACCTATTTCTTTTAATGATCTATAGATATCCCTTTTTCAGTGATACCATTCTCAAGGAATGTTACTTGATACATCCAAAACTTGCATTTTTTATAATTTTCATACAACATTTCCTTTCACAAGTATTTTAGTATGATATTCAAATTATCCTCATGTTCTATCTTGATTTTGTATTAGATAAAAATATCATTTATAAATATTACCATAAATTTATTGAATTAATCCCAAATGATTATATTCATTAAGCCTATAAAGATACCCGGAGTAGTGGTGAGTCAAAATGGAATCACTATAAATGCATAGATCACATACCTTTCATGAAAAAAAAATTTTGGGATATCCCCCCTTATTCACCTTTAGTTGATAATATCCTAATAAAAGATCCACCTTTTTGGATCCATGTAACTAATCAAATAAGTATTCAATCTATGGAAAAGGGTACTTGTTATTTATCATGATCTTATTGAGATCGCAATAATAAATGAAAATTCACATTGAACAACTATTATTCTTGATAAAAAGGACTAGTGCACCCCATAATGAAGCATTTGGGAATATAAACACTTTATCCATATTCTCTTATAGTTACTTCTTCATCTATTAAAGTTCAATTATGATAATTCTAGATAGATTCTTGGATATTAGAAAATAATCTGGTATAAATTTGACTAATAACTTAATTTATCATCTAGTAGGAAGACTAGGAAATTATTTAAGAAATACATTATTATATTATCTTATAATGGAAATTTCATCAAGGATGATCTTTTCCATATTATAACCCATTTGTGCTAGATGCACTTTCTCATAAGGTTGTGATATCATTGCATGGGATGATAATTCCAAGGTAGATCCATCATCCTAATAATTTGAGGGATATTTTCAATTCTAAGGGTGATTTCCTTCTAAAAATAATTTAAGTTGGCTTTATACAAGGAAAGTCAATCCATACCTAGAATAGCATTGAATTTCTCTAAAGGGAGTATAACAAGGTTCACTGGGAAATTCATTCCACAAATATCAATAGGGGAAAATTATATACATTGTATACAATGATTTCTTCATTTATTATTTTCACCAACATCTTGACTTACATGTTTTTAGGTGGTGTTTGAATAGTTCTAAAAAACTTGTGTGATATGAAATAATTAATAAAACTATAATCAAATAGTATATTTTCTATCCATGAATGAATAACTAGTGTACATGTCATCACTTCATTGTTTGGATCAAAATAATCAATATTTATGTAATAAGCTCACCATTTATCTCTAGGTATTGGATGTTTTTATTTCCAATTATCATTGAAAACCCTTATCTTATTGTTTTGTGTTTTGTAGTGTCCTTGTTCCTTGAAGTTGAAACATTGAATAGTATGCTAAGGATTGTCTAGAGCATTCATTTCTTCCATAACACCAGTGGGTTTCTCATGTTGGAATTACCAAGCTAGTTTCCCCTCTTTTCTACACCTAAATAATTTCTTTATCCCCTTCATGAAATTTTTTGGATGCTTTTTCCCACACTTTTGGAAAGTGGGATGTTTTTCTTTCTTACCACCAAGATATTTCACTAAGTATCTGCTAGAATTAAAATTTATTATCTACTTCCTATATCCATACTCATGATACCCTTGAGATTTTTTATCTTCATTTTTACTTTGAGGGTGAATAATAAAATTTCTTCATAGCTTTAAAAGTCTCAAATCAAAAAATCTATTTTTAGATTTATCTTTTTCTCATTAAATAAGTAGTCAACATTACTTCCAAGGTCAATGAAAAAGAATAAGGTGTATCATGAAAGTCTTGTGAAGTTTCCTAATATACCCTAATGGATTTTTCATCCTTTTAAGGGAGTCCAACGAACTCCCTCTCAATTTTAAGTCAGAGTGTGAGAAATATATTTATCAAAAATCATTCTCCAGAATTATTTCTACTCCATTATTTTAATTTCTTCCTTCGGCTTCGTATTCTTGATCAATTCCCACCGTTGGTAAGATTCTCCCTCCATGAAATAATCATCCTGTATGAATTTATCTTTCTAATATCATTTAATTATAGTGAATATATTTTTAAAGGAGTTGATCCATTGTTTTATAATTAAGAAATCATAAGATCCACTAAAATTTGGAGGCCTTTGTCACATAAAGGTATCAATTATAACTTTCACTTTCTTAGGGGTATGTGATTATTCCCCGTGATTTAAGTTTTAATTTAAAATTTAAGTTAATTGAGTAAGTATTGTAATGAATTTCATGAATATTACTTTCATTGGGTTGGGTATCTCATTAGGTAAGTCATCATATTGGTTTTGACTCAGTTACTCTAATTTCCAACCATTGACTAAAATAAATGGAAAATTGAGGATGATAATTTTTAAATTATTAAACACATAAAATGGAAACTATGAAAATTGAAGTGATAAATCATAAATAACATGTATTCCTTAACCTATGAATTTCTATGATCAATATAAGTTATCCATTGACTATTTCCTAACATAAAATTCATAGAAATTTTTGTTCCCTTCATAATGGTTCATAAAGAGATTATGAATTTACCAAATCATATCTATTGAGATTATTAAACTAGGTGTGAATCAAGGCCACTTTGTCATGCACTGGGTGGAAATCTATTTATTACCCAATGTTCCCTTTTTGAGGTTATTACCCCTAGGTATAACTATTCCAGAGCCACATCCACTTGTAATATAAAGACATATATTTTATTGCTTGGAAACCACTCACTATAAAACTTACCAAAATTTAGGGATGTTTTTATATGTTTATTATTATCCCTAAGTCTTTCACTGAGTTTTTATATTCTTAATCCCCAAAAATAACTAGACCTTGCTTTGATACCGACTATGGAAACACATATCTTTTATAAACATTATTTCATTATTTATTAAATTAATATACACATAATAAAATCCGAAAATATAGATAGGAATAGTGTCTTTGGGTAATTATATATATAGAAAAATAATATGAAATAGGAATACAACAATATTATTGAAAAACCTCATAACATGCCCTTAAGTTTCCACTGATCATTAAAGTTGCATAGGATAATCAAGGGATAAGAAAGGAGTGATCTATAAAGCTCGATGAGGGAATAATAAAATCATAGTATGATGAAATAAGACATGTGAGTCAAGAGGCATATCATGGTGATGTAAAGGGTTATAATCATAAATATGAACATCGAAGCATGATATAATATGATAACATCAAGGAAATATTAAAAAGTGAAAACATCATAAAACATCACATCATAAGCATAATTAAAGGATAACCAAAAAGATATCATAACATAGTATACTTAGGATAACCAATCGTTTACCATACATGGTATATTATGAGATAAAAAAATTATCCAATGCATTAGAGTTATATATAATTCTAGGAGCACCCATCACATTCATAATATATTCTTGTCTTTGTGTGCCACATAGATCATAAAAAAATAAGAATTTATTTAATCACCTTTAATACCATGATTAAATATGTAATTACACAATAAATTAAGGATAGTTGCATCTAGATGAATTCCCTTGAGTGGAAATGGGGGTGAGCATTCATGATAAAAAAGTTTGGCTTGGAGAATCATGGGATAATTTCAGAATCATAACTAGTTTACATAAAGGATCAATAAAGGGTTCTATGAGAGTAAAATATAGTCTATAATTACTTATTAATCATAATAATATTAAAGGTATTTGTAAAAACACAATACAAATTGAAAAATTGGAAATAAAAAGGCTTAGTACAAAAAAGTACTTGAATAAAAAGGAAGAGGAAGAGAATTCCTTACCTTGAGAGGGTGCTTATAATAATTTGAGAGGAGATTATTAAGAGTATGGGAACACCTTTGGAGGGATTTATAGAAGTAAATGGAGATGAAATTAATTTTCAATGGGTTTTTAGTGAAAATTAATGGGAGTTTTTGTGGGTATTTATAGCAAATAATAGGGGAATTCTTTTTTTAATTTCTAAACATAGGTATTGGTATCTAAGTGATATAATAATAAAAATCACAAAACATACCATGATATTTTCCTATATTTTTTACCAATGAGAAGTGGTTTTATATATTTTATTATACTAATAATATAGATCTTTAAAAAATACCACTGATTATGTGGAAGTGAGTCATCTTCATAAATAATTGATTTTAAACCTTAAAATGTAATATAAATTTTGGAGGGTTCATTAAAGATTATTAAAATTAATTAAAGGACATAAAAAAATTATTTTAAATGGGGAATATATATGTGGAAATTGATTCCCTTTTTAGTGTTTATTACAATAATTTTGGGCTATTATGATGTTATAATACATATTGTATATTTATACCAAATCTAATTTTTACCCAAAAAATCAACTGTCTTGGAAAATTATGAAAAAGTCTGCATTGTATAATTTTGACAAGCTCATTTCAAAAAGAATATTATTTTTAAAAAATAATTTTTTAAATATGTTGATTTAAAATTTTCATTAAGGATCCTTATTTACTATAAAATATTAGTTTTTAGGACACTAACCACCCTTATAAAAAATGAACTTTATTAAATGATATTATCATTTATATTTAAATAAATATTATTTAATAAGAATATTTCATGATAATAACATTTATTTGAAAACTATAGGATTTATCAAGAGGATTGTTTTAATTGAAACTAGATATTTCTATAAAAAATACAATTTTAGTTTATTTATATTAAAAGATAATTTTTATGAAACTCATTATTTAATCTTATATGTATATATGAAGTAATAATGTATAGTGGATAAATATAATCATTGTTTTATTAAAAATAAAATATGTAAATTCATACTACTATAGTCTACATACATAACCCCTTATTACACTAGTGTACACCCTGAGGGTAATGTGTGATGGTGGTACTTTCTTAGGGCAGATTGGTGAACATAGATTGGGTAGTGATATGGATATGATTGAACTTATCACATAAATGGTTTTTCTTATGTTTTAGTTATTGAATCTTGGATTGGTCTTGGTCAAGGTAAATACCAAATATTCCATCTCCCATGTAAGATCTAATAAATGGGTTTCATAGGGTACGATCCTACAGGTTAAGGAAACTGCTTCTATTGTCTATGTTAATTAGACTTTATCATAATCTTTAATATATACTAATCTTAACAGACACTATATAATTTCCAAATTATCAATTTTTATGATTCTTAATAGTATTTTAATCCCTCTAGACAAATTATGCCCATATTTCTTAATGGTAAAAAATAACAAAATGGAAAGTGGTGCATTTTTTTCTATAACTGCATTTCTTAATAAGGAGTTTATTCATTCAGAGGGAAATTTTATATATATAAGTTTGGTTCATTAAATTATAAGTAGTAATACCATAAATTGAATTTAATTAACACCATGTGTTTTCTTGGCCAGCCTAGAACATGGTATTTCATACCAAATAGTGTACAACTAGCATACACATTGTGTCATCTATATGGTTTTATAGTGAAATTAGTGATAAATGTGTGGTCAAATACATTGAATACACTACATGAGATTGATATGATAAATAATTAATGAGATACAAGGTGATTATCTAGTGTACACAATATATGAATCATTAATTCCCATGTTTTAAAAATTTAAAAGTCCACAAGCGGGTTACATGAACACATGACAAGTAGAATACATGGTGTATATCTCATTAGTACATGACATGTATCTTGGTTGAGATACACATTGAGTCCCTAGGAATCTATCCTATATAAATGAAAAGTTATAAACATAACATTTAACTCATTTAAAATAACCCAATTCTGATGGTCCACTGAGAGTGGGGGTGAATCAATGGTCTCTTTTTTACAAATTCTCTTATTCCAATTCAACCTCTCTAACTTGTTAAGGTTCACAATCAAGTCAATATTATCTCTAAATATCACCTCATGTTTAGTATTAATATAATAGAGATAATAATGTAGTATTTATAAGGTTTTTCATAAATTACTACTCCATTTTTACAATTTATTCTCCCCAATATAGATTCTTCACAAATAAACAAGTTATCACAACCATAGATTCTCCAAATCTGGTCAACATAGAATCCCACTTTGTTAATAAACTTCTAACACCTAATGGAAGATAAAATTATAATCTTTAATTAGTATATAACCTAAAAAAATATCCTTCTTGTCCTTAGTTACTTCTACACCACTTAGAAATTCTCCATGAGTAAATGGATCGGAAAGTATGCATGTGTACCCCTTCAATATATTCAACATCTTCTTGGAACAGGTCTGATGGTTTCTAAACACATTCTAGATCAAGTGAGATCAGTATTCACCTCATATTATTAGAATAATCAGGTATATCTCCTTTAATTACTCCAAGATTAATCTCACCTTTTTCTTCTCCTTAATATTGGATGTATTAGTCTCACAATTGATCTTACGATGAGAACAACATATCTCAATTCTTAGAACAATTTATTTGATACTTTAATCACATATTTATATACACTAAATCATCATGAATATTATTCTTAAGATATCACAGTTAATGTTTCTATATTTTAATTATGGAAAACCTATGATCTTTGGTATTAGGATTATGTCATTCAAATTAGTCAACTTATTCCAGATTTATCTCTCATTTAAACTCATTTGGATTCTTGTTCAAATTTTCATTTCTATCCCTTAAATAATTAGACTTCATTATTCCATGTGATATATAAATATATTTTATCTTATAAATTTCCTCAAATCACACTTCTTCAAAAACAACTGATATTTTCACGTTTACATGAAATTATCTACATCACAACAATCAGCTAGGTCACAATTGGCTATATAGATTTGGCTACATGATCAAAATATTACATGAATCTAGGATATTCTATATTTATTTATATTAAATAAAAACCCATTTATTCAACTTATTTCCAGCCTCAAAAACACATACTAGTATCTTGAAAATATCTCCCATGATATATATCCATACAAACCTGATAAATCACTATCATAATTTTCTGTTCCACATTGTCTTGAACTTCTCTACTTAAGTAATTTAAGTTATTTCCTCAAGAATAATTTTATATATAACATGTAAATAGATAAAATATCTTGTTGACTTATATAGATTATTTATCAATATTGACATCCAATTCATTTTCTTCAAGAATCCTTAACAATTCTCTAGGCATCATTATCAACTCCACTAAACACATATTGAACTATTTAAAATAAGTTATATAAATACTTGGGAACAATAATCTCCACCTATTAATTTTTTAGAAATACCAGTCCCCAATATAAATATGCATTATTGGTTGGATTCTCTATTTATCCCCCTCATTAAAAAACAAATAAAAACATCAATGTGAGGGACTTCTTAGATATTCATTTTATTTTGAATGCACTCTCATACTCTTACCCTTTTCTAAGATAAGGATGATACCACATTTTACACTTATAAAAGAGACTTTATTTGGTCTACTATAAGTCTACATAGGAAAACCTAGTGTAAAAAATAATAGAGATGAAACCAAGGTTTTCTATGTTGTCCATAAACTACCATTAATGGGATATCATGCTCAGAATTTATTATTTCTCAAATAGGGGCTGTATAAAAATATATTCTTTTAAAATAAACATTTAACCTACACATATCTCAAAACCCTATTAAAATATTTCATATAAAAGTTATGAGACTTCCCCTTTTTTCTCATATTTATATAACCAAAACTAAATATTAATAAGTGCATTTAATACAATTGTAATAAAGGGTTATAAGTTTAATTCTCATACCTCAACCTTCAGGTTTGAAATTTGTCCAAAATTTCTAGATTAATTGGGATTAATTATAATTATATATTCTTATTAAAGTTTCTCCCCCTCAATAGATCCACTCATATTCTTTTATTTCATGGAATTCAGAAAACTCCATGAAGTATAATCTCTCTATTCTACCTAATAGTGATTACCTCAAGATTTATCCATTAATTCCCTACATGTTAGTTCCAAACACATAATATAATAGAAAATAAGGAGATACCTCTTAGTTTTCTTCGAAAAAACATTCAATTTGAAAGATTCTTCTAAAATTGGCTCATCCCTTTCTTTTAATCTCATCATGGGCAGTTTTATTTGGACCCTTCCATTGAAATTCTTCTTTATGTGGAATATATTTCTCTACCTTAGTATTATAAACCTTAAAGTTTCTAGTTATGGATAAATTCTCATAAATTCTTACCTTACCTTCAAAAAGAAATTGATTTCATTTATCCTCATTAATTTTTTCATCTTTCTCCAATTGTTGATCAAATTTCAATCGATTTCTCCAAACAACTATGCACTATTTATTTATATTATCATTCTTCTCAGAATATTCATATTACTAACCACTATATTTCTTTGGAAATATCTTCCATTTAATATTATAGGGAACCAATTTTTCCAAATTGGAATTTATACCCCATCTTTATAACCTTCTAAACTTCATCTACCATAGACTTCTTCCAAAATTTGGAATTTGTTTTATGTAGATGGTTGTGGTTAAGATATAGTCATGGGTTGTTTCCTATGAGATTTTTTACTTTGATTTTCACTAAAAATATCACTTGGTTCTTAACTATTTCCTAGTAAAGACATGTTAAACTAGAAATAATTGGCTTTGGGTCCATTATTACCACAACACATATAAAACCCTTAGAACTTTGTTCTACAAGATTAGTTCTAGATCTATCTAGATTTTTATTGTTTTTGTCATATTTCAAATTCAAACTCACTTTTCTTGGTGGAATATAACCTCCTTGGAATATTATTTCCTTACTTTTATGTGCAATATTGACTCTTAGTTTTATTCACACACATGTCCACATTTTTTTCATATCTACACTATTAAATAAAACATGTTTTTTTAAATTGATTCTATATATATTTACCTTGTTCACGCGAACATTTCATCACTGGTCTGAGAATATTCTCTACTTACCTCGGTATCCTTAGTGAAGTATTATATATCCTTGTTCAAATCATCCTATACTATGAGACATATGTATTGTGTCTCAGCTAGTTTTTATTCCTTTGTAGTTATTTCTTTTCTAAGATCTATGATAATATTTTCATATTCATCTTCTCTAACCTTTTATTTCATGATCTCATCAACCTATACTGCTTCATTCTTAGATATTCCTTCTTAGAAAACACCATTTTATTTTCTCTCTCAAGATTCCTCTTTTATTTCTTAATTAATTTTATATTTCCCATGTATAATTATAAATTTTATTTTAGATCCCAGACAATTTTTTCATTTCTTCTCCATCATCACTACAAATCAATGAATCAATTCCATTATTTATATGAGAAAAGAAACCTACTTCATCATCTTAATAATTTCTCGAGGATGAATATTTCTTTTTATTGCTCATAAAATTCTTGTTCTATCTATTAAGGTTCTTCTTTATTTTTTTACCTCTTTTTTTGAGAGGCCTCTTATCATCTGAATCTAATTTTGATTCTTCAACCTTCCTCTTTGGAAAAAATTTGGAAAATGTACTAGAGTCAATATAGTTGAAACACTTTAGTGATTAGTTACTCTTTCCCTTAAACTGTATATAAGAGAAAAAATTTGATTGAAGTATTTATCATTATCATCATCTAATTATTCGTATTCTCTATCCTCTTCTTGTCTAACTATTCCATTTCTGATTTATTCAAAATTCATTTTATATTTTGACTTATTTATGAAAGTAGATTCCTTTATCATCTCATAAGCTAGGAATATATTATGAAGATAATAAATTTTCATGTCTTATATTTCTTTCAATGATGATATTTTTGAGACAAATCGATCTGGGAAGTTACTCATTGGTTTTTTCACAATGATGGAATCATATAGCTTCTCATAAAATCCTTGGATATTACTCGCAATTTCATTTACCCTGGTAAATTATTCATTGGTAGTCTCATTATTATCCATCTTTATATCTTGAAATTTGATCCTCCAAACTTGAATTTTGGATTCCCTGACTTTGACATTACCTTCATAGATCTTTCTTGATTTTTCCTAGATTTCCTTGGTAGTTTAGAGACCCATGATATTTATGTGGGAATTTAATAAAGAATACATCAAGATGGAATTTTGTGCCTTTCCTTATAAATCCAAATTTATCTTATCATATTTTTTAAATGAATATTCATCATCAATGGGTGAAAAACTCATTTTTAAGTCTCTCTCAATTATTAGCCAAGTGATAGGAGATACAGTAACATCCCATTCCACCTATTATGATAATTCATCCTATAAAATGTGTAAAAACCTCAGCTATTGACTAAATTAAAATTCACCATCTATAAAAATTATTCTTGTAAATTTTCTAATACCACAAAAACTCACAGTCTAACCAGCACATGATCCCACTATGTTCCTCTACTTTTATCACCCATTGGAAGATAAAATTTTATTCTTCAATGACTATACAACATAGAAATACCTCCTTATTTTAAATTTCATTTTCACCACATAGAAATTAGATTTTCCTTCATGAGTAGATGGATTAATAGGCCAGCATATGTAACCCTTCAAGATCATCAAAATATTCTTGGAACATGTATGTTGGTCTTGAAACTCCTTCCATATTTTGTGCAATCAGTATTCTCCTCAACTTATTAGAATACTTAGGTATATCTTAATTTAGGAATCATGGATTAAGATCACCTTATTTTTATCCTAAATACCAAATGTTTCAGTCTCACAGATGATCTTGGGATAAGCAAAAGATTTCTCAATTATTTTTATAATTTATTTGATACTTGTATCACATATTTATATACAAAAAATCATCATGAATATTATTGTCAAAGTATAATAGTCAATGTTTCCGTATTTGAATTATGGAAAGCGAATGATCTTTGATATTAGGATCATCTCATTCAAATTGGTCAACTAATTTCTGATTAATCTCTCATTTAAACTCATTTGAATTCTCATTCAAATCTTAATTTAAATCCCCTTAAGGCTCGAACTTCATTATTCCAAATGTTATATAAATATCCATGATCTCAATAATTTCCTCAAACCTTGCTCCTTCATAAACATACAAGATTTTCTTGTCTTCATGCAAGCATCTATGTAATATAAATCAGTTATGTCCTAATTGGCTACATCACAATCAGATATGTGGTTCTCATCGGCTACATAGATTTATCTACATGATTAAAATTATTATATGAATCTAGGATATTTAATATTTCTCTCAAATTATATCAGAAACTCTTCATCAAAATTTCTACCAACCTCAAAAACACTTTCTACCATCATAAAACTCTCTCAAATGATATATATCCATACAAATTAGATCAAGAACCATCACAATTTACTTTAACATGTTATCTTGAACTTTTACAATCATGTTCTTAAAGTTATAGCCTCATGATTCCCTTTATATAGAGCATATAAATATCTCAAACATCTTATAGACTTATATGGATGCTTTATCAAGTCTGAAATCAAATTCCTTTTCCTCAAGAATCTATATAAATTATCCAATAATCATCATAAAATCCACTGAAAACATATTAAACTATTCAAAACAAATGTAGTACTTACTTAGGAAAAACATAATTGGTACACAATATGTAATCACCCAATAAAGAACATAATTTAATTACATAAAGAATAATTAATCATATCATTAAAAACATAATTAAATTGTTGACATCAGATGTGTTGACTATCTATCAAGGTTTTCAAAATTAATAAATGATCAATTAATTATATATAATTATCTATAAAATATTGGTCAATCCATTTTATTTTACATGTTTCAATTAATTATGGGTATCACCAAGAGAATTAATATGTTAATTAAGATAAATATAATTGATTAGTTAATTAATTAATTAATTGAATCCATTCAATCATTTTTATCATAATAATAAAGAATGAATTGAATTTAATTATATCTAGTATAATTTTTTGAATTTTTTGAATGTGTGTGGATAATAATGAGATTATCTCAATATTTGTATGTGATTAATTGATTTCGTTTATTATTATTGTGTGATTTTTGAAATATTTTTTAAAATTAAATAATGGAACGTGATTCATTCTTATCCCCTCATTATATAAGGGGTTACGTTACCATGGTTTATTTTATGTAAACCCCTTTATCCAATCCTTTGGTTCCCCTATCCTAAATGTGTGTAAAATTATGTAATGGATGGAGATCCCAGGTGAGTGGAGGCTATTCATGTTCGGAGTCAAGGAAAAACTAATCAAGGAGTTACATAGGATCAATGGAGGAATACTACAAATCGAACCTGGAATAGTTTCATGAGTTTATTCCTTGGGTTTAAGGGTTGGTTTATCATCTCATAGAAAAAGAAAATGTTAGAAAAAAATAATAGTCATACTACTTTATTTATTTTATTTCTATCAATTGCATGGTTAATTATTTTTGGAGTTTAAATCATTAAATAAATTAATTAACAAGCATAGAATATAAAATTAAAATAAATCAAATAATATGTGTAAACATTATCTAGACATGGTTAATCACTTAAGTAAAATCCTATTAATATTAATAAGCATATAATAAGAAAAAATGGATATTTTACACAAAGATAAAACCCCTCAAATTAACCTTCCACTATCTATGTTAAAAAAAACTATAGTTCAAAGTTCTTGTCCATCCAAAGTTGGGGTGCTTTCAATTATTGTGTAATTTTAACTTGATTTTATGGGATTACTTAACTTAGATCACATCATGGATTGACTAGAAAAATATTACTTGGTGTAACTAAGAAGCAAAGTATTGAGGAAATTCTTATCCAGGATTTTAGGATTGGGGATTCCACTCAATAGATCAGGGAGCTACAAGTTTTTAAAGTTTGAAAGTTACACCTTTCTAAAACCCTTTAAATAACTTTTCAATCCTATGTATGGGTTATGAGAAGTGTAATATGGATCATTTCAACTAAAATATCCATATGATGAGATATTTTGAAACTAATGTTGAGGGATATTGGTTTTTGAAAAAGTAACAGGAGATTAATAAATTTAAAAATTATTATCTAAATTTGTAATATATAGTAAGTGATAAATTTATGCCCTTATTTATTATAGAAATATAAATACACATGACTTTGAATATATCATTGTGATAAATTCTTGATAAGGATAATGTTTTTACTGGATCAAATTTCTAGGAATGGTATAGAAATTTCTGCATTATAATACTCCATTAATGGAAATTATATATGCCTGAAAACCATATTCTTGAGGTTCCTAGACAAAGTTTAGTGAGGAAGAATTTCCTCTATATATGAAACAATTGGTTGATTATAGATATGTCCAATGTTTCATACTATCTTCAATTACTTGTGAAATTTTAATGCAACATAAGGATATAGATGCATATAACATTATGTCTCACCTTTGTGATCTTTATCAATTAAAGATGAGGAAAGAGAGATTTGAGATCTTCAATTAAATATTCACATGAAAACTTGGAGAGTACGTGCCCGTTGGGCCTTATGTAGTTAATATTATTGGATATATTTGGTGCTTAGATATCTTTAGATTTAAGATCCATAATTATTTGTGCACAGATCTCATTAGTTCCTCACTATATGAGATCGTGTCTAGTATCATTATTAATTATAATATAAGAAATAGTGATAAGTCTCTCTTTTAACAATTTACATTGATTCTACAAGTTTTCAAGGCCATGAGTCATGAAAACCCAAAATTCCTTATGGTGAATAAGAGGAAGAACAAAGTGATGGGTCCCAAGACTCATTCCGAGTATAAGGCTCCCAAGTACTACCCTTCAAAGAAAAGGAAGATCAAAAGAAATGTAAAGGAAAAGGATGCAAAATGTTTTGCCTATGGAAAGTTGTTCCACTAGAATAAGAAATACAGTGAGTTAAATAAGTAAGGGGAAGCTTTAGGTGAATTCCTTATCAAGTGAACTCTCTCTAAAGCTACACATTGGGTATTAGATATGGATTATGGTGCTCACATATATATTCAAATAAAGGAATAAAGTATATTTTAAAATATTTCTAGATTAGATTTGGATTTATAGGCTACAAATGGCCTCATTCTGGATACTCTAGCCATTGGAGACATCCACCTTCAATTTCAAACTAAGATAGTCTTAGTTTTAAAAGATTTTTATTATGTACAAATTTTTAACAAGAACATAATTTTTGTATCCTTACTAGATACATATGGATTTATTTTCATGTTTTGTAATAAATTTTTTTTATTTTATAAAAACCAAATATGGTATGGTATGGTAGATTTAAATAATGGTCTTTATGTATTAAATTATAAAAACCAAGTATTGGTAATTGTTAATAAATGAATTTCACATGACTCATTTCACACCCAATTGTGGCATAATTATATTACTAATGTAAACCATAAGAATTTTACAAAGATCTATCATGACGGTTATTTATAATCTTTTGAGTTAAAACCACTTAACATATAACATGCTTATTTATATGAAAAAATGACCAAGACATCATTTCATGTATAAGTTTAAAGGGTTATAGAGATTATAGATTTGGTATACATGAATGTGTGTGGGATTTTTCCTGTATAATCTAGAGGTGGGTATTATTACTTTATTACTTTTTCTAATTATTTAAGTAGATGTGTATATATCTACTTAATTAAGTATAAGTAAGAATATTTTGATATATTCAAATAATTAAATAATGAACTATAGATTTAACTTTCAAATAATATAAAAAGGCTTTGATCTAATCAAGGTGGTGAGTATCTAAAACAAGATTTCATTAAATTTCTAAAAGAGTGTGGGATACTATTCCAACTCACTCCTCCTTATACACCACAGTGGAATGGTTTTAGTGAAATGAAGAATTATACCGTTCTTGACATGGTAAGGTTGATGATGATCCATGAAATTATTCCATTATAGTTTTGGTGTATGAATTACACACTAAAATTTTTACCAAATAAAACTAAAAATTGTATTTATTTCAAGTTATGGAGGGGAATGGAACCTATTATTTCACATATTTGTGCATGGTGTTTAGAGGAATTTTTTTAAGTCCAACTCTAGCAGCAAAAAAGAACACCAATGGATGATTGTATCTTTATAGTGTATCCCAAGGAAATAAGGGGATAAAATTAATATAAGCCATAAATAGAGATGGTTATTGTTATAATAACATCAATTTTTCTTGAGAGGGGCCATATCATCAATAATGATAGTGGGAATAAGATTTACTTTTGATGAATTTGATTCTCAAGATAAAAAAAGAGTTGGTATAGGAATGTATTCTATAGGTCCCAATGGAATATGTTTCTTCTAAAACACATGTACTATATAGGGTTACTATTGAGGTTAGATAAATATAAAGATATAGTTTTAGAGTAACCAAATATATTGACACATTATTAATTGAAAATAATGATCCTATTTTCTATAAGGAGGTAGTATAAATATCATAATCTACAAGATGGATAGAATCAATTAATTGTGAGATGGATTCCATGTAGTAGAATCAATTCTAGGTTTTAGTCAATCCCTTGATTGATGTAAGTATCATTGGGTGTAAATGTGTATTCAAGATAAAAATAGACATGTAATGTAACATAAGTACCTATAAATAATTTCTAGTAGCTAAAGGGTTTAAAAAACATCAAGGCATTGAATATGATGAGACATTTTCTCTATTTTTCATGTTTAAATCCATTATAAGTTTAATTTCCATAGAAACTTTCCATGACTATGAAATTTGGAAGATGGATTTCAAAACAAATTTTCTTAACATAAACCTTTAGGAAGCTATATATATGATGAAACCTAAATTTTTTGTCACTCTAAGAAATTCCAATAAGATATGAAAGTTTCATAGATCCATTAATGGGTTAAACTAATCAGCTAGGTTATAGAATATTTGGTTCTATGAAGCCATAAGAGATTTTGGATTCATAAAAAATGTATGTGATCCATATGTTTTAATTGTTTTAGTGGGAGTTTGTTTGTATTCCTAGTAGTATATGTTGATGAAATGTTACTTATTGAAAATTTCATACCAGTATTATAGTCATCTAAGGACTATTTAAACAAGTGTTTCTCTATAAAGGACTTAGTTGAAGTATTATATATTCATGGAATCAAGATAATTCATGATAGATTCAAAAGGTTGTTCATACTATGTCAAATTATATACATTGAACAAATTCTAAAGAGATTTAGTGTGGAACAATCCAAGAGGAGAATGGTTCCAATGTCACATGGTATACATATCTCTAAGAAAATGTGTCTCTAGAAACAACATGAGAGGGAGGGGAGAGATAGATAATGAGTAAGATTCCATACGCATCTGTGATAGGATTTATTATGTATGTCATGTTATGTACTAAGATTGATGTTGCATATGCTTTAAGAATGGTGGGTATGTATCAAGTTGATTTGGGAGAAAACAAAATTGTTTTTAAGGTTAACCTTAAGTATCTGAGGCATGGTAAGGATATTTTCCTAATATATGGAGGAGATAAGGAACTAGTCATTAGAGGATATATTGATGCTTGTTTACAAATAGATCATAATGATGTAGACTCACATTCAGGATATGTATTTATTCTCAGCAATGCAGTTTTGATCTGGAAGAGTTCAAAGCATCCAGTTTTTTCTGATTCTACAGTAGAGTTAAAGTATATAACATATTTTGATGCAGATAAAGAAGTATTTTTGGAGTTGTAACTTTATCTAGGATCTTGATGTGGTATTTATCAGTATAGAACATTATATTCTGATAATACCAAAGTGGTGGATCTTACAAAGTATCCAAGGTCACATCAACAAAAAAAGAAAAAAAACAAAAATATCCCCTCATGAGGGATTTTTCTCAAAGGTTTTAAGTCACTGAGATCATATTTTTAATGGAAGAAAACATGGTGAACCACTTTCCTAAGGCATTATCTTAGCAGAAGCATAGATATCATGTGAGTTCTAGGGAACTGAAGGTTGTTAGCAGTTGGCTCTAGTGAAAATGGGATTCTGTTGGAGTTAGTTCCCTACAAAAAATTTCTTTGTACTTTATGATTACCTATATTAATTTTTTTGAATAATTAATAAATTTTTTATCACATCCTATTTTTTATTTTTCATAACATAGTATGTGATATGTCCTAAGAGTACATATTTCACTAAAATTTCATAGTAGTTACCCACTATGATGAAAACCTAGAAGTGTCACGATAGTATTATTAAATATAAGTGTTATATCCAGATGATTTCATTTTATGGTACACAAATAATATAGGAAATCAAGTTTGAAGACTCAGAGGAATTTGAGACACTTTCTCATGGTGTCCACCCATGGAAATCATCAGTGTTGGAGATTATGAGAACATGATCCAACATTAGGAAATCCACATTTATATATAACATTACATGTTCATATTTTTGGATATGTGTAATGATCCTTAGACTTTAACATTATTATTAATTCATGTCATAAATCATGTACTTTGATGTATTAAAAAAAATGTGATGACATCTTCTTGTGGTGAATTAGAATATGTTGGGTGTGTCATGACTGGCATCGTGTTAATGGATAATGTCAAAAATATTTTTTTCCCTATTTTATTTAATGTAATTTGATGTCTCTAGCCCTTCAATGGGAACGGAACTACCTAATTAAGTCCATGTTCTATGGGATCCTTGGCTTGTTTCTAGACACCAACATTGGACTTCAGTTAGTTCAACCTAACACCACTGAGAAAGGGTCACCTAGAGGATCACACGCTAAGCGTATTTGAAACCATAATTAAATTCCATATGAATTTAACATGTTGGATAAATATTACTATCACATGTGGTTTGATAATTATTTACATTATTTTAATTGAAAATATTAAATCACATGTTATTTGAGAGAATATATATGTGATTAGAATATTTAATAAATATTTATTCATAGGTTAATTATTTATTTAATTACATGAATATATATTATTTATTTATTCTACTTTATTCAAAACCTAACAAAATATTTATTTATTTATTTATGTGAATATTTGATAAATATTTATTAAAAAATTCAGTGGATCTAAAAGTTATATATCTATTGGTGAATAATGAAGTAATATTTATTTAATTAAATAAATAGTTATTATTAATGGTCTGGTAAATATTGAGGAGAATAAGAAGACCAATTTTAATGGTCTGATAATAAATGTCTTATTAAATATTATTGGAATAAGTATTAATTTATTTTTTTCAAAGAAAAAAAATATTTTATCCATGGTTTTAGTGCATTTAAATTAAATAATAAAAATTATATTATTTAGACAAGGGGTATTCTGGGGATTTATAAAATAATAAGGACCCTTGTAAAATTATTATTTTCTATCCCTATCACTATTTAAGCCTGGTTATGATATTCTCTCAGAAGAAGAGCCACATTATTTCATTATGAACAATGAATTTTATGGAGGATTATTTCAATCCCTGTAGAGCTCTCCTCTAGAAAACTTTGAAGAAAATGAAAAAAAAAATTATCCTCCTCCACTAGAAAATATCTATCTTGAATTATTTGGTTGTGATCAATATTAATCACTACAAGCATTATATCCATCTTTTCCAACACCTTGAGGATTCTATGGAAATGATCACAGGTTTGCAAAGCACATATTGATCACCTCTAGAGGGAATACACCTCTTATTCTTCTGGAATAATTATGGTATGAAAAGTGGTCTCCATATGATTAATGATAAGAAATAAATAATTTAATAAAAGGTAATTCTTTAATTAAATAAACTAATTATAAATTATATATGAAAATATCCGTTCTTCTTAGTTTCAGGTTATTATCAATTAATATTTTTATTATTTATTTTGGTCATAATTATTCTTCATAATATATACCATGGATTATTCATGGATTATGATAAAAATACGAGTTGGTAACTTCGTAACAAATACTTTCATTATGTTCAAAACTTCCATCTCCCGAATCTAATTATTCTTGATTTGATCAAGCTCTTCATTTGTCACCAGAACCTAAATATCATCCCTAGAATATTCTTCAAAACTCTTTAGATATAACTAAGATAAGAAATATTTTTTTTTTGGAGACTTCATTCTCTTTTTCTACACTAGCACTATCTAATCACTGATGATATTTTTCTGATCAATTTCAGCCCTATGTTTTGGCCTCTATATAGATTCAGGTTAAACCTTTTCCTTCTCATAATCAGTGCCTTATTTTGAATTTTCCTCATTCATTTTTTCCCTCCCTGATCTACTCAACTCTTCATATTTTTCCTCTTAAATTTGTTCACTTTTTTTAATATTATACTCATTATCTACTACAATAACATTATTAATTTAAACAACCTTTCCTTTCTTAATATATAATAACTTATATTCTTTTATCTTTCCTAATTATATTAGGAAAATTAATTCATCCCCACAAGACTCAAAATTCATGTGTTTATTCTTATTGAGAATTTAACACTTTCTTATAAAGATTCAAAAGTACTCCAATGTCAGTTTATTTCAATACCATAGCAAGTATGGCCTTATTTTCTTCCTCTAGACACATAAAATCTCTATTAGAAATATATATTGATCTTAGTACTTATAAAATCATATACCTTAATTAACCCATAATTATGATTTTAGTCATAAGGATGGAATTTTCATACATTCTCATGGTATTTTAGGTTTATAGTTTTAGATAATTAGGAAAAACACTTATGTATAAAACCCTTATAATACAAAGTCTAAACTTCCTCTCAATGTCCATATTTTCCACAAGAATAGTATTCATAAATTTAAACTCTTATTTCATTCAAAACTCATTCATTTATTTTAATTTGAATACCTATGGGAGAAAGATAGACCTCTTTATAGTTTCCTATTCATACTTAATCCTTTTGAATTTTTTTTTAAAATATGGTATAATCATAAAAAAAATCTATATAAGTGATAATAAATGAAATAAGACCATTTTTCAATTTTAAAAATCATGAAATCCCATGGAAAATTTGCATTTTATATAATTAACCTTGATCTTGAAATAATCATTTACTTACTCAATAAATAAATATCACTTCCAAATATTTTCATAAAAATTATCTTGAGAAATATTAAATTAAAAATGATAATCATGGGTGTTTATTGTAAAACATGAGTTCTCATGAATTTTTTTTTTGGAAAATATACTATTCACCATTAAAAGGGGCCTAAACTTTCCTTTAAATATAATATCATTATATTACCTTGTAAAATCAAAAGAATTCTATGAAAACTTATTTTAAAGCAGAGAAAATTCATTCACCTACCTTGGGAAATCATCTTTCTGTCACTCTTACAATAACTCTTACAAATGGAATAACCTACTTAGATAATTCAAATATATATTCCCTAAAGAAAAAAATCATTAACCAATGTATTGTATCACTATATTCGGCTCACTTGTTACAATGAGAAATTTCAAAGGAATATAACATATATAAATCAAATATAATCTTATATATCCATCATAAAATATTATAAAATAGTTTTTTTAACTCATATACAGGGGCACTTTATATCATCACATAAAAATAAGGATAAAAATATTTTTCATCCGAAAACTATTAATAATAAAAAATTGTGATAAGAATAGGAAATTAAATATTTTCTAAAAAACCATTGATTTTTTTATTAGTTTTATTAAATAATAATGGTCATAATTATGGAAAATTTTTTCATGCTACATGCATAAAGAAACATTATTTTTTTACTTTTTTAAAGAAATTAAAAAACAAAATTTACAAAAAATGATGAAAATATTCACTTGAAACCCATTATTAATTAAGTAAAAAATAGTTTAAAATAGAATTTAAAAATATATTATTTATAATTTATAATATTCTTGAAATTTTTAAAACATTATAGACATAGAGGAAAAGGATTTTAAAACATTTAAAACAATATTTTAGAGAAAAATCTCCTGTGAATTTAATAAATTTTGAATCAAAATAAATTAATGGAGAGAACTTGAAAAGGATTAAAACCCACTTTAATTTAAATAAATTTAATATAAAATAAATCTATATGGAGTTATATAAACCAAAAAAACATTATGTGAAAATGGAATAAGTCTCAAAAAAGGTAAACTAAGATAATAAAACCCATTACCTTAAGTCTAACTCACCACGTACTTACTTTAAATCTTTTATAATTAAATTGTATTGATTATTTACTTGATTAAGAAAAATTTCAAGATTTATTATCTTATTAATATCCATTTTATTTTATTTATTACAATTTCTTATATAGTTACTAAATTATTTAAGTTCATGTCAGATGTTTTTAGGGTGTTCAATATTTAATACAAAAAAAACTTTGGCAGGTTGACCATGGTAAAATGTTTCATTGTTCCATAATATAAATTATATTAATCATGAAATAGTTATAATTTTTAAAATATAATTTTATAACCAACCATGAAAGGAGGACATGAAAAACTAATCACATCGCTTCGTGTATGTGGTAGTCCACATGTATGCATTAACGACATTTTCATTTTATAACAGATGGAAGGAAAAGAAGTTAAGTAATATATTATATTTATATAATCCTAATTATGTCATTAATATCATATTTATTAATTAAATATATCATAAAAATAATCCATGTGGGGAGGTGATGAAAAATGAAACACATTGATTCATGTAGGTGGTAGTCCACACGTACGCACGATCCATGTTTTCATTTCCCATATAATGTAAAAAGAGATGAAAAAAAGGTTATACCATAAAAATAATATATTTTTAATATATTTTAGTTAATAATGTTATTATATCATCAGGTTTATGATATTTTTTTAAAGAGGTGGAATAAGAAATAAACATGAAACAACCCAATTAAGAGTAGGACCTCTTCTTTGGAAAACATCCATTAGCTTACATAGCCTTATAGGTTGGTCTTTTGGTGAGACAAGAACCTATAAAAGATGGATAATAGAGTTGGTATGGGATTTTGGTAGGGATTTTTTTATATAAAGTGATCCAATTTTTTGAATAAGTTAGGAGATAAGGTTCCCTTTTATAAGTGAGGGGAGTGACACTCTTGTAATTATTCTTAACTTTTAAATATCATAAATGCCTTACTTATGGTCAAGTGGAACTAAATATAGATAATTTAAAATATAAGGTGAAAAAAAATTAATCCACCCATATAATTATAATTAATATGATATTTTTTTACCTTATCATAGATTTTTAACCCCAATTAATACATTTTACCATTTACTGTGGTAATTAATTATTACCATGGTAATTATTCATTATGACAAAATATGGAATTAAAAACCTTAATAAATTTTAAAATAATTATTCAAACTATGAAATAAATTTTTAAGTATTAAATATTTTGAAGTTTAAGAAATTAATTTTAATATAATAAAGGAAAATGAAATAAAAAATAATTTTTACAAAAAATGTGTTTTTAAGCCTAAAAATGAATTTATACCAAAATAAAGTATAATATTGATTATTATGTAATTATTTTGATTATGTTTTGTCAAAGGGTACTAATTTTATTTTAAAACCAATCTAAAATAGAATTTCACTTTTAAAATATTTTAAAATAAATGGCAATTTTTATTAAAATCTATATTTTTCACAATTCATCCAAAAAATCAAAATTTTTAGAAAAATACCAAAAATTGGCCCTAAGATAAATTTGATATGATGATTTAAAAACTAAATTACATTTTATGAAAATAAATTTATAAAATTTAAAAAATTAACTTCTAAATAAAACCATATAATACCTAGAGAACGCATTAGTTAGAATAAAACTATTTATTTTTCAATTTGAAAAAATATATAATATTATTATAATGAACTTGAATCCTTAAATATAATAAATAATATTAATAATATTTTAAACTTATTTATTATTAACATTACATAGGTTATCACATTATCCCACCTTAAATAAATTAAATCCTTATAATTTTATTCATCACTTATACTGGTAGGGTTATTTTTCTCTCATAGACTTTTCATGTTCCCATGTTTCTTCCTAAATCATGTAGTTATTACTAAAAAATAACTATGTGAGTTAACATATTCCATAACACCATCTCTCCATGATCTAGATTTTTTAATAGATTTTTCTAATATGAAATTTTATCTTCCAACTGTACCACCTCAGGGCTCAAAACCTGAGATGCATCAGTTAAATATTTCCTTAATAGTAAAACATGAAACACATCATACACATGAGATAAGATTAAAGGTAAGTCTAATTAGTAAGAAAATTATCTAACTTTCTCCCTAATTTCATATAGACCAATAAACCAGGGAATTAACTCTCCCTTTTACCAAAATTCATAACACCTTTCCATGGAGATATATTAATAAAGACATGATCACTTACCACAAAAGAAAGATCTTTCCTTTGGTTATTTGTATAACTCTTATTGATATTCTATGATACCCTTATATGGTGTTGAATCATCTTTATATTCTAAACTATTTATTCTACTAGTCTTTTACCAACAACTTTCTTTTACTAACTTCATCTCAATATGCTAGAGTCTAATGCCAATTTTTATATAATGACTTAAAAGGTGTTATCTGTATATATAAATAAAAACTATAATTATAAAAAATCAAAAAAAAATGCGATTTTGATCCCATCTACTCTGGTAATCCAATGGTAAATACCAAATCAAATCCTCAAAGTTATGAATTGTTCACTTTGACTATCCATTAGGTTGATTATGAAAAGTTGTACTAAAATTTAATTTAGTACCCAATGACTTTTAAAGTCATTTTTAAAAATTAAAGGTGATTTTGGGATCATGATCAGATACAATAAAGATTAGGACTCTATATAATCTAACTATCTCATTAAGGTAGAGTTTAGAAAGCTATTACATCGACATACTATATCAAATTGGAAAGAAATTATCATATTTAATTAATTGGTAAAAAAATAACCCAAATTTAATAATTACCTCAATATATCTTTAGTAATACCACCTTGAAATCCAGGGATATATTCTCTCATTTCCATTCAAGCATTATAAAATGCTGAAGAATACCCTTTGGTATTTTTCACTTAGATTTAACGTGTTTATAAGTAAAATAATTAATGGTAAAATTAGAAATATAATTATTTATTCCATACCACTAATATTATTCTTAAAGGTCTCTATACATCTTAATGTTCATAGGATGAATAAAAAGTGAAGCTCTATAATATTTACTCAATAATTCCATCTTAAATTGGGAATCACTTGTCACACACTGCATCTTTCAAAATCTTATGACACCTTCTTTTTCAATTTTAAATTCAGTAAAATTTCCTTTTTAAGAAACTCTAATCTTTCTTAAAAACCATAATCAACTTTCTGAGTATACATAATTTTGTCTAAAAATATTATTTCACTCACCTAGATCAAAAGAGAGGGAGTTCTTGCATGCAAATTTTATAGGCCAAAATTTATTAAATCATTAATCAAAGGATCATGTTCCAAAAATAGAATAGATAATGATGCATCATCTTTTGAACTAAAGGCATTATCTACCTTATTTTATTTAAATAGATTATAGTAAATCATGAAAACATAATCCTATATCAGTTCCAAATATCTTTAATGAAACATGTTAAAATCTTTCTGAGTGAATGTATACTTTAAACTATTATAGTCAATATATATTTCACATTTAAACCCATAAAAAATATGTATCTAATATTTAAATAAAAAAATATTGTAGATATTTCGAGATCATGTGACGGTAATTCTTATCCTGGATTTTTAATTTTCATGAAGCATGTGCAATTATTCGATCATCTCGCATCAATATAGAACCATTTCCATTAAAAACAACATCACTGTAAATTAAAAATTCAACGTTTCTTAATAGAAATCCTAACACTAGATCATTAAAAAATATTTTTTCAATTCTTAGAAACATTCATCATAATAATTTGCCTAGATGAATTTTACTCCTTTTCAAGCTGGCTTAGTAAATGGGATAGATAACTAAGACAATTTTTCAACAAACCATCAATTGTAACCCACTAATCTAAAAAAGTTTGAATATTAGTGAAATTTATAGGTATTGACCATTCTTCCACCACCTTAGTTTTATAAGGATAAATAATTACACTATTTTAAGAAACAATATACCCAAGGAAAGAAATTTTTCATAAAAAAACTCACATTTACAAAAAATTTCATAAAAATTCTTTTCTTTTAAAGTTTGTAGAACAATCCTTGGATGTATCTCATACTCCTCAAAAATTTTAGAATAAAATATAATATCATCAATAAACACAGCCATAAATTTATCCAAATACTCATGTAAAACTCTATTTTTAATATCAATGAATTCAATGGGTGCATTAATCAATCTTAAATGTGTAACTATAAACTCATAATGCCCATACCTAGTACAAAACTTCATCTTTAGAATGTATTCCTCCTTCAATTTAAGCTAATGATATCTAATATTGAGATCAAACTTTGAAAATATTATGTTCCCTGAAGATGATAAAAGAATTAATCTATATTTTTAAATGGATATTTGTTTTAATTGTAATATTATTGAGTGCACTATAATCAATTAAAATCCTTATAGAAAAATGAATATTCAAAAAAAATGGGATCACCCCAAAGTGAAGTTTTAAGATAAATGTAACCCTTATAAAGAAACTCTTGTAACTTATTTTTCTATTATAATAAATTTAATTTCTTCATTTAATAAGGGGGATTTGATAACTTATATATTCTAAATAATATGATTAAGATTACTTTCACTTTCATCTTTAATCAGTTTATCAACTTTTTGTATGTTATCTTAGGTATGAACTAATTCTTATATACAAATTCAAAATAACTTTAAAATTTGAATATAACTTTCTTAGCTCTATAATCTAACTTATCATGATAAACTAAAATCAAAACCTAATATAGAATAATATCAATCTCATTAATGGGAAAATAATAAGATTTTTATGAAAAAATAATAATTTATAATCATAGAAAGATTCTTATAAATATTTTTCCATCAATACTTACATAGATATTTTTTACTAATAGGTATTTCTCTATATATAAAGGTAATATTTTCATTTTAACAAAAAAAAATCAATAAATATAAGAACATGTAGACTTTGAATCAAAGAAGAATTTGGCATAATCTGAGTAAAGAAGTAATGTACATGTCACCACTTCATTTGATGGTTATGTATTTCTTGAGGTAGTAGTGATTGAATTTTCCACACCCTTCTACTTATGATCTTTATGATTCCCATAATCCATAAAATTTTTTGATACCCATTAGAATAATGGCCCATCTCATTAAATTTAAAATATCTCGCCACCTTCTTATCATAATTGGTCTGACCATTACCGTGACTATTTTCTTCACAACCACAAGATAAATTTCCTAGAATACCACATCAATAACACTTACCATATTCCATAATACACTCCCTATGATACTTTTTACCACACTTATCCCTAGAGGTAAATTTAGACCTCTTTCCTTCAAATTTTATTTTATTTGATGATTTCCCATTAATTTCCACCTTGACTGCTTATTGTCTTTATTGTTGTAAAAGTTAATAAGACCCATCTAACCCTTATCAATATTTTTTAAAAATTTATCATAAATTTTAGATTAATTAGTGGTTAAATCTCTTCAAAAAATTAGTTTTAATCTTGGGTAAAACCAATCAAGTTTACTATCAAGGTCCAGAATAAAATTTGGTGCATACCTAAAAAATCTTGTAAAGTTAACTTCATAGGTGGCAACAAATCCCTCTTCCTTTTTCTTCAATTAAAAAAACTGTATTTTCATACTAAGTAGTACAACCTTAGTAATATAATTCTCAAGTAAAATCTCCTTTAATATCTTTCACTAAATAGAATCAATCTTATCCTTTTCTTTGGTATTCTTAACTAATGGTAACCATTGTTTGTATTTACCTTAAAAATGATAAATGGAATTAATTTCATATTAATACTCAGAACAACCCAAAACATTGAATATCTTTTATAGATAATTCATCCATCCTTTATCCAACACTAGATCTAAGGTTCCACCAAATTTTGGGTATTTTTTATTGAAATTCTCCACTATAGACATGTTCCTCTACAGAGTGTTCGATCACTATCAATAATTGGTACCACCATTAATAGTATATATCAATTCAGTTAACATAGATAAATACTACTCTACTCCAATTCCAACCATTATAGATTACTGTTTTAGAAATATAGTATCCTCCTGATGTCTTTACACTTTATTCAACAACCCATTCTGAAATAGACACAAATTAAATGAAGTAACACAGAAACCCTCAATGTTTTATTATGATAATATAATCCATATACTAACATACCATAAATTTCTATTCTTAATAATATCATAACATATAAAGTTATTTAAACTTTTATATGATATGAACTATAATAAATCATACCTTAATCAACCCAAAATTATGAGTTTAATATAAATGATTAGATTTTATTAAATTCTTATTATATTTTAGTTTTAGAGTTTTAGATAATTCGAAAAAACTCTTACATATAAAAACCTTACAATATAAAGTTTAAAATTCCACTAAATATCTATTTTTTCAAAAAAATAAGATTCTTATATTTAATCTCATGTTTCATTCAAAAAATGTTTTCTACTTTTAAGATGAATTCTTGTAGCATAAAATAGTCCCTTATATAGTTTCCTACTCATCATTAAGTATTTTAAAAAATATTTGAAAACATGGGATGTGCACAAAATGCTCAATAATAGATAAAAAAATAAATAAACTCATCAGTCCATTTTGAAAATCATGAAATTCCATAAAACAATTTCCATGTATATAATTAACCTTGAGCTCAAAATAATCATTTATTTTCTCAATAAAACAAAATCACTTCCCAAATATTTTCATAAACTATAAAATATGAAATATTAAAGGAAAAAGTAATAATCATGGGGATTTCTTGTAAAATATGAGTTCTCATGGAAACATTTTTTTGAAATACACACTTTTCACCTTTAAAAGGGGAATAATAATTCATTTAAACATAATCTCGTTATCTTACCTTATGAAATAGAAATAATTCCATGAAAACTCATTTTCAAGTATACTAATTTCATATAGGTAAATTTTGGAATCATCATTATAACACTCTTACAATAATTCTTATAAGCACTCTTACAAATGGAATAACCTACTCAATTAATTACAACATATATTCCCCAAAGAAAAAAATCATTACCCACTAAAGTAGTGATCTCTATTAAGATTTATTATCATCATGAAAATTTTACAACAACTATAACATAAATAAAAAACATATAATCTTACATTTACATCATAAAATATTATAAAATATTATGTTTAACATATATACAAAATCACTTTGGGGATTCATATAAAAATAAGGATAAAAATCTTTCTCCTTTGAAAACTCTTAACAATGAAAAATTCCCAAAAGAATGGGAAATAAATTAATTTTAAAAAACCATAAAATCTTATATAATAATATTCATAAAAAATTAAAATGATGGAAAATTCCATTCATGCTGCATATATCAACAAAAAAATATTTTACACTTTTGTAAGGGAAGTCAAAAATGAACTTTATGGAAAATGCTAAAAAGGTTATTTTTTAAAAATTTATAGATAAAGTAATAATTTGTTCAAAATTAAATTTAATAATGTTTTAAATATAAATAATTACATTCATGAAACATTAAAAAGAATATGTACATGGATGAAAATGAGTTTAAAACATTTAAAATAATTTTTTCATGAAAAAAAATTTACAACTTTTTTAACTTTTGAATCAAAAGAAAATTTAAGGAATGAAATTGAAAAGGATTTTTTAATAAATTTAAGTAAATTAATTTAATGATAAAACAAATCTATATGGAAGTATATAGACCACATAAAATAAAAAATGCGGTTAAAATGGAATAATTTTCAAAGAAAGGAAATTGAGATGGTGAATCCCCTTACCTTAAGTCTGGTTCCCCACATACATTCTTTAACTCATGTATAATAAAATTATATTAATTATTTTCTTGATTAAGAACCTTTTTAGGGTTTTTTTACTTATTATTATCCCTTTTATTTAATTTATTACCATTTATTATATATTTACTAAATCATTTAAGTTCATGTCAGATGTTTTGAAGATGTTCGATTCATAATCCCAAAACAACATTGATAGCTTTACCATGGTCAAAGGGGTTATTATTCCATAAAATAAATAACATTAATCATTAAATAATTATCATTTTTATATATTAAAAACAATTCTATAAGTATCTATGAAAGTAACACATGAAAAATGAATCACATCATTTTGTAGATGTGGCAGCCTATAAGTATGCATGAGAGATGTTTCCATTTTCCAATGTATAGAAGGGTAAGAATTTAAATAGTATATTTTATTTATAGAATAATAATCATTTAATGACTATAATATATATTCATTAAATCAATCGTAATATCTATCCATGTGAGGTGATGGTGAAAAAAATGCATTGCTTTGTGGAGGTGGTAGTTCACACATATGAATGAGAGATGTTTTCATTTCCCATGGGATAGAAAAGGAGATCAAAACAGGTTTTTCCATAAAAATAATAAATTTTAATTATATTAGAGATATTTATTTTATTGTGTCATCTTGTTTATTATAGGTTGTAATTATGTGTAATAATAAATAAACATGAAAGGACTTGATTAATATTTATACCTCTTATTTAGAAAAACTCATTTTCCTTACACCTTAATAATTCTAAGATAGTATTTTAATGGGACCAGAACCTATAGGACATGGGGAGGAGAGTTGGAATTTAATTTTTGTAAATATTTTTTGAGATAGAGTGATCAAAGTTTTTTAATAATTGAGAAGATAAGTCTCCCTTTTACAAGTGAGAGGTGTGACATGATTGTCATTATTCTTAACTTTTAAATATTATTAGTGTATTAATCAAGGTATTATAAATGTATTAATAAAGTTTAAGTGGAAATAAATCCATAAAATTTTGAAAATAAGGTTATAAGGTTTGAAATAATATCATTAAATAAGAATTAATATGGTATTTTGTGACCTTATCACAAAGTTTTAACCCCAATTAACCAGTTTTACCCTTTACCATGATAACTAATTTGTACCATGGTAACTATTAATTATGAACAAAAATTAAATTAAACTCATTAATAAATTTAAACCATATGATTCCAAATATTAAATCCATTTTTCAAGATTCAATTTATAGAATTGGTAGAAATTAATTTTAATATAAGAATGTAAAACATAATAAAAATAGAATTTATACCAAAATAAAGTATAATATTGATTTATATGAAATTAATTAGATTATTTTAGTCAAAAGGGGATAATTTTTTTATAACCAATACAAAATTTAATGATACATTCAAAATAATTTTAAATAAATGATTATTTTTATAAAAAATGATATTTTTTGCTATTTAACAAAAAATCAATATTTTTAGAAAAATATCAAAAAATTACCCTAAGATAAATTTTATATGCTAATATAAAAAATTAATTCCATTTTATAAAATAAAATTTCTCAAATTTATAAATTTAGTATTTAAATAAAACTATATAATACATGGAAAACACTTTAGTTAGAATAAAACTATTTCTTTTCAATTTAAAAAAAATAATATAAAATTATTACATTCAATATGAATCCATAAAATCTAATGAAAAATATTTATAAGATTTGATTTTGATTTAATATTATCATTTATAGGGTTTTCACCGTACTTCTTCTTACCAAAACTTCTTTGGTAGGTCTATTTCAATAAGTATTGTTCTATCAATATTGTTTATGATTTGGTTTCACCTCTCAGCTACACCATTTTAATGAAAATTTATCATTTCGGAGACTTAGTGCCTTATCCCATGATTCTTGAGATAATCCTATACCTGGATATTTGTTAACTCTATTCTGTTATCATTCCAAAATTTCATAATCATCTTCCCAAACATCTTTTTAGCCTCCCTTTAATATTGAGTAATGTATCTAAACTTCTCATACTTGTGAGTGATTACCATTATCCATTTCATGATATTGTACACATAAATTAAAAGAATGTAATACATATTCCCTATAGTATCTCTTGGTGATATAGGTCCACACACATCAACATGAACCTATTCAATAACTCTTGTTAACTTTTGTTTTTTTTATGTATGTCTTTAGAGTAATCTCCCTTTTTTGGAAAAAATCACATGTCATTGCTATAAATTTACCCGATACCAATAATTTCAAACAATTTTTATAGGTTGGGGAACCATTGTTATAGGATATACCAATGGTTCTCTAAAACAGTTGTTGGGGATTGCCCTGTACCAATGGTTTCTTTGAAATTGTTGGTATAGATCCCTTGGATTTCCCTTTAACCAATGGTTATATAAAATCATTGGGATAAATGTTATACCAATGGTTTGTTAAACTATTGTAATATCCTTCCATAACTAAGGAATCCCATATCCCTTCCCATCTTAGTCTATAACTTTCAAACACCCCAGACACATGCACCCACACTATAAGCAACTTGGAGCCAATATAAAAAATTGAGAAATAAATTCATGCATTGAACCTGTCAAAATACACATTTAGAATAGAAAATATATTTTATAGTTTGAGTTTTATCATTTTATAAATGTAAAAACATATCATAAAACATATATTCAATCATGTTATGTCATTAAACATCATTTGTCATTAATATCGATCAGAAATGTAGGGGATTAATCTCTCTCTCGAGACCACCACTATCATCACTATCATAACCAACATGCACATCACCAATATCATCACCATTCTCATCATTATCACAATCATCATCACCACCACCATCATCATCACCATTATAATCTCCATCACCATCATATTCACTAATAAATTCATCATCCTGATCACCACTAGGATAATCATCACTATCACCAAGTGTAACAAATAATTAATGAATCATTGATCAGAATGTATCAAAAATCATGGAGGTATATAGTGGAAGAGATGAAAATAATACTTCCATAACTTTTATAGATTTTTCATTGGAATTTTGAATTAATTATCACTTCTCCATGGCTATTTTTTGGTATCTTCTTCCTCTGTACAAGCCTCTTATACCTTTTCATGATTCATTTCCAACTCAAAGCTACTAGAACTTTTAAAGTAACCTAAATAATTATAATATCTATTGGGTACAATACTCTTCCCTATTCTATATCATTTTCTCCCTTGGTTATCATAAATTATTATCTGGTGAAAATGATTATTTGACTTAAAGTGGTTAGATTCATGCTCATCAAGGGTCTCTAAATCACATTGTTTCCGATATAAATAAAATATTTAGTTAAAAGATATATATTAAAATTATAAAGAATCAAAATAAAACATAAAATATTTTATTGTGTATTTGTGTTTCTAATAATTCTAAATTTCAACTTTCTACTTAATAAAAACATTTTTTCGTGAGGACCACAACCTTAAATATTCAAAATCACCCTAGGAAATAAAATTGAATATAGAAAAACATTATTAAATAATACTAAATTTTTTAACAAAATTAACTTTTTGTAACCAGTATTTAATTTAAAATAACTAAAACCAATTGAACTAAATTTCATAGAAATATATTATATTATCCTTAACTAAGAGAAACTAGAATTAATAAAACTGAAATGAAAAAAAATGTATTTATTTAGTGAAGATGTCTTCATATTAATTTTTTTTTATTTCATTAGTTCAAGTTTATTTTGTATTGGTTCGACTAAGTTTGGATAAATTCGGTTAGAGTAAGAATTATTTAGGTTAATTCAGAACTTATAGATCTAATTCATATTTTTCCAGTTTAGTTATGAATAAAAATTAATAATTTGGTTTATTTTAAGTCAATATGTATTATTTTAGTTTTGTAATTTTTATTTTATCTTAATGTTGACCGATTTAATATTATTTGGTTTAGTTTAATTTTATTCATTACAATTTTATTCAATATAAGTTTCATTTCTAGTTCAATTAAATAAAACATTTGATTTAGATTTATTTCATACATGTAATTAGAATTTAATTTATTTCATGCTTGATTTTATTTAGTTTGGTTTAATTTAATTTTATTTATGTGTGGTTGGTTCAAGTTTGTTAGGGTAATATTTTCCCTTTTGGTTCAATTTTGTTTTATTATGATTGAATTGGATTGGGCATGTACGGATGATAAAAAAAATATATTTATTTTCATTATATTCCCAACACATTAGTTATAGATTATAATATAAAAGTATATATGTTCATATTAAATTAATATATTAACATTTTTATATTTTAATATTATTTAAAATTATGTATATGCTAATAAATTTTAGAGTTTACATGTTAATATAGTTTAGATTTATAGTTGTTTATATGTTAATATTATGTGAAGATACTTTCATGTTTATATGTTAATATTAATTAAAAATATTTTTACTATATAAAATGAAACATTTAATTATTATATTAAATTGTTTACATGTAGTTTATAATTAAAATTGTTTGAGAGTATTTTTAAATGTAGTTTTAAAATAGTTTTAAAAATTATTTAAAAGTAGTATTAAAAAACATTTTAAAAGGAGTTTTAAAAATAGTTCAATTTTTTAACCATTTAAAATATGTTTCAAAAAATATATATAATAAGTTTTACAAACACTTTTTAAGACTATTTAAAAGTAGTTTTAAAAACTATTTAATTTTTAAAAAAAAAAACTTTACTATCTTCCAGTGATATAATAAGATCACATTTCATAAATGGTCAATTGTTTTGAGAAGGTAACTTAGTGGTTGGGTGAAATTTTGGATTAATAGGTATCAAATTAATATGATGACATGTTTTGAAAAGGGAATTATTAGAGTGTTTTATAAATTGGCTATTAATTATTCCTGGTGTGATTTAGTTATAATTTCTATGAATTTTGATATTTTTTTGGTGTGCTTACATTTAAAGGGATTATATTGTAAAATTTTCTATGAATCATAGATGATAATGAGAATTAAAACTGGAGTGGAAGTATTAGTTTTCCATTAAAAACATAAAAAGTAATCATTTCTTAAAAAATAGATGTTGGGAATGTTATTAGGGCTATTGTATTACTATTATAGTTTCACTAATAGTTTTAGTTAAGTGGTGATTTTATAGGGTATTATCTTGTTTCCCTCGTTATCTAAGTGTTATAATGGAATATACATGAGTTGGGGTGTATTGTGACTATTTGATTAAATAGAGAAGGTTTTTTTGTGTTTAGGTTTTCTTAGTCATGGTATATTGAAAAATATAAAAGTGATGAGGTAAAAACGCACCATTTGTAACACCATATGTATTTATTAAGGTAAAATATATTTTAATTTCTATTGGTACCTAATTAAATTCAAGTTTACATAAAAAATACATGTTTTTTCTCATGTTTCGACATCATCATATTCCCCAAAGTGTGGAGATAATTTTTATCATCATTATTTTAATATTTATTTTTATATATTCTTAAAAAATAATATTCAATCATAAAAAACAAATAATTAATGAAAACCACAATCATTTTCAGTAAAAAACCTCAAATTTGAATAATGATTAAAACTCATCAATATTTTAATGAGAAGTCCTTTCCCGACACTGTGTTTCTTGATAATCATTTAGGATAGGTATAGCCTCTAAATCTATCCCAACTCTAGTAACCAACCCATTATATTATTTTTGTTTATATTCTCTCCATATCTCACCCAATTCCATTAGTCATGTAGTCCTCATAGTGTCACCAATGGTAAAATTATAACAAATCAACTAACAAAATATTAATTCATATAAATACAATAATAATATATCATTAAATATAATGAATTTTCTTACCCATATTTTTAACCATGAATTATCCTTTATTTTTTTAATGTATCTCTAGGATACTGGATTCATGGGAATGATGTCACAATATTTAAAAAGCATCACTGTAAAACTCCAACATTATCTCACAATTTTACATTTCATTTGATTATCTTGATTGTACTCAACTATCACCTATGTGTGGTAGCTCCACACTTCACACATGTGTGTACTACCACACCACCTTATAGTGGTAAAACCAGCTATGAAATAATGAAAGATAAATATTAAATTAATAAAACTTATAATGAAAATAAATTATGATCAAAAAAAATTACTAGGGTTATATACATATACTTGAGTTGGGATGATTAGTGGGAATTTTTGGTTACCTAGGTTGTGAAGGATCAATGAATTGTGTAGTACCAGTGGGGTCTAATGTCTACTAGTGATGATTAGTATGCCTGAGAGGTTTATAATGCACCCAAGGATGAACATAAATTCCCATAGAGAATGATGTATTTGTAAATAGAGCTGTCATAGACATCTGTAGAAAAAAAATATTATGGATGGGGAGTGGGAACCATCATCAGATATGGAAATTATATATGAGGAGGATCAAACTTAAATGGTAGTGATGGTATAGGTTATCTAAATATCCCTGATTCATCTAAGGGAATTATGGAATAATAAATTTTTCTACATGGTATATTTGATAAAGGTTCTAAGTGTAATCGGGTATGACAAGTACTATGAATAGCTCTAGTACTACCCCCATAGGATCGTCAAGTTGGGAACCACTTCCACTAGACTGGTTGGATAATAGTTATATCCTATATTATGGTTCCTAATTAAAATTTAAAAATGATTAATGACATTAAATTATTTGTTATTGAAATATATTTGAAATAGTATACTCACAACAAGAACCATAGGAGGAATGGCCTTCTCTCTCCTGTAGTGATTATTATAAGATGGTATTGTCCTTTATTTCAATTCATTTTTTTCATTGTCTAAATTATAAAAGAAATATATATTTAATTATAAATTTATAACTAATGTGTAATCCAAAAAAGAAAGAAGAGGTGACATTAATTAATTAAGGGATTCCAATTTTCATTCCCAACAAATGATAGGTAATAAAATAATATAATCATACCATATTTATTATAAATAATATCAAAACATAAAATATATTCCATAGAAAAATCAAAACATTCTAATTATTATATTAAACATGGGTATGATATGGTTTTGTTTTTCTATTTTAAATTCTATCCAATTTAGTTTTGGTTACATCATTTTGTTCATTTTGGTCATTTGATTAGGTCATTTATCCATTTTTATGTTAGGTCATTTGGTTTATATTTTTTGGTTAGGCCATTTGGTATTATTTTTTTGGGTTAGTTCATTTGGCCATTTTTTTGTTAGGTCGTTCATTTGATTTTTTTTCTTGTTTTTTCATTCTAATTAGTTTAATATGATTCCGTTTAATTCATATTGATTTTTTTCAAATTAGATTGTTTTAGTTTTTTTTTGGTTTGTTAGGTTCTAATATAGTTTAATAAAATATTATAACATGAAACTCATAGAAAATTACAACCATTTTATACTAAAAAATCACTTTAAGGTCAAGTTGGATACAAAATTAATCCAAAATTAAAACTAATTTGAATATTACCAATAATAAAAACCCAAGTAGAGCTAAACCAAAAGAACTGAGAACATATAGGTTTATTCTATATATTACCCACTGTAACTTTTGATTCATAATCAACTATTTAAATTAGAATATTTGATTAATCATGAGTAATAAATTGATCATGACCAATGGGGGAAGTAATGGTGTCAATTTCATCACTACCATCATCAAAAATATGTATTTGGGTTACTTTAATAATTACACTAAATTCAGGTCTCAAATGATCTTTCACACAAAAAAAACTTATTTCACCAATGATTCCAAAATATATTGATTTTCAATAGTAAGGATGTGAGTCATGTCAATAACTCAAAATCCATAGTCATCAATAAATATGACTTGTCTTTTAATTGAATCAAACCCCTTGAATTTCATTATAGTGACACAATCATGGGAGTAATAATCCAATATTATTATTTTCACAACAAATCCATAATAAGACACATTTATATATTGAGACATACTATCTGATTCACTGGCATAACAGTAAGTTATTATAGTTACCATAACACCATAATATTATGTTATCATGTTAACTACTTGATTGTTGATAATTAATTTTTAACAATTTATCATAATTAACTTACATTCACGAACCACAGAATTATGACCAAAAGATAAAGATCTTATTTCTTCAGAGATGGAGTCAATAGGTAAACTTAATACCTAAAATATATATGAATATTAAAATTCAATTATTATTTATTTATTTATTTTATTATCAAAATACTTATACCTTTGATTTCAACCAAGAAGGATACTCTTATTTTTACAGAGTCTCACTCCTTATAAAAGGTAATAAATGATGATTTATATTTATAATTTTTTTATATTCTCTAAAAAAGAAATAGAAATAGTTTACTCATATTTATAATTAAATGTGATGAGATAACATATACATGTTAAATTTATTTACTTAATATTGTCACCAAAAAATAAAAGTTAAACAAGAGTGTGTGATGTGTCATCTCCTACTCTTTAAGGCTTAATGTAGACAGTGTATATGATCTGAGAATTCCCCCTATCTGAGTAAGTGATAGAAAAATGGGTTCAATTTTATCATTCTGCTCTTATTCATTTCTAAATGATTGATTTAATCTCATGGTCTCATAAAACAAATATAATTAACATAATTCCATACATTCTTGATCCAATTAACCTTTCAAAATGGAACGTTTAGGATTATTAATGTTCTGGATGAATGACTTCAATGTGTACATATTTATTTTATTTGGATACATACAAAAAAATAAATAGGTCCTCCAAGAATTATTTTAGTTGGATGATGTGAAGTTAGATGCAACATTCATGTGAAAATGATAAAGAAAAAAAATTGTAACACACACAAAAATAATGGTTTAACTTCCAACATTTTTTTCAAGAAATACATGAGAAAATTTTCATCACAAAGATCACTATAAAAATCTTACAATTGAATCACTTCCATCATTAAATAATTGGATAATAGACTATGTATTTCTATGGGAATCAAATCATGAAGAAGGATGTGATAATCATGATTTTTTGTGATTCCATATTCAAATATCTTATATTGACCCATCTTGATATATTTCTTGAATAACCATCAATAACATTGATAGTCTCTAGTGATTACAGAAATTTATTTTTTTTCCTAAATGTGTCATCACATAAGAAGTGCTTGGAACTTTCCATTTATTTTCACTAATACACATAGGAAAAAATTTATTTATGATACCCAAATCCACCAAGTCATGTTGAGATCGTAAATATTCTTTTTTCTTCCCCTTAACATTAAGAATAATTGAAATAAATATTTCACATATATTTTTTCAATATTTATTACATCTAAATAAAGATGTAAAAATTTGGTTGTACAATAAAGAAAATCAAAGAATATATTTTTATTTTTCCAATTGTAATTTTATTCAGTGAAAACATTATTCCTCTTAATAGATTTCATCTTACCATTCTTGAATAAAAAACAAAAAAACTTGAAATTCATTAAGCACATCAGTTCTAGGCATACATTAAGGTGGATTTTCATTCTCAATGGTACTGTCAAACCTTTGATTATTATTCCTATATGGATGATCCATTGTAAAGAATCATAGATGTCCCATGAAACTAAAACTACAACAATATTTAAGTATTATAGAACATGAATTCTTCATAAAAATAGGACAGGAAAGTTTTCCCTTCATCAGCCATCCAAGTATCATTGCATAAGAAGGAAAATCATTTACCCTCCACATAAACAACACACGTCTAAAATATATATTTCAAATAAGCATTGTATATGCACACACCCACATTCCAAATATGAATCAACTATTTTATGAAAGGGTTAAGTGTACATATATATCATTTCTAGGATCATAATGTCTAGATATTAGTATACTTAAGAAATTTATTGGTCTTTTTATACTCACTCGTAGAGGAAGTTTATAAATTTGAATTATAATTGTACATGTGTTGTGAAAATTAAGTATATGAACAAATGGATTAAAACCATAACATGATATACCCAACCGCATATTACATATCTTAGCTAAAAAATGCATATATCAAGAATTAAATGTCTTCCATGTTAATATATATATTGGATTAATTAAATCATCATTACCCTTATTTCTCTCAATATCATTTCATCACATATTTGTTTATATTTTATCAAAAATGAAATGTTTTTAGAGTTTGTAAACAAATGGAAAGTTAAAAATTACTTTATTTGGCCCATGAGATGGATTTCCATCAAAAATTTCCTTCCATAAAGAAGTTTCACATTTTATAAAATCATTTAGGATAGTGGTTTCATCCTATAATAAGTTGTAATCTTGCATGAAATCATAATTTTTTTATAAAATCTAAGTTGTTTAAATAAAATTTATTCCATATAATGGTTTTAGGGAATATCTATATCATCTGGAAGTAAGTAATTTAAAAAGTATTAATATAATTGATGGAGATATTATAAATTCCATACGTGGTTATACCATGAAATATTCATATTAAAAAAATCAACTTTTTCATTTTACAACATTGTCGATATACTGGTGTCATGGAAACATCCTTAACTTTTATCACCCACTCAACATCATCATTTTCATTACATGAATCATGTGTAATCTTATCATTATATTATTTCACTATAATAATTTATTTATCATATTGATGAATAAATATAAATCAATCGTATAATAAATTCTCTAATCCGGTCCTCTCTTCCAGATCATTAACACTTTAAGACTATATTTTCTCCCAATTGTGATACAATACATAATAGAATATTTGAAAACCAAAAAATTTTTATATTATTATTAACTTCTTCATTACCTGACCAAGGTATTCCAACACAATTATGACATGGGTAGTGTATAATACCTCTATCTGAAGCATTTTTAAATGAAAAATAAAAAAAATAAAAAAAATTGAAAATAAATTGAGATATTATTAGTATCATACATCCAGAATCTACTAATTAAATTAAAAAAATATAAAAAAATTATATGTCATGTTGTAAAATCATTCAAACGAGATTGAAGTCAAATCCAAAATATATGGAAATAAAACTTGTTCAATTTATTTCAATCACTTCTAAAAACATTGAAACAATATTGAAATAAAATACATTTTAAATCACTCTCCATTTTTTGAATAAATACCAAATTTAACATATAATAATACATCATTATAAAAAACCTAGTTTATCATGAAAAATGTAATTTGAGAAGAGAAAATACCTTTTGAAAATAATTCATACTAAATATTTATCAGTCGTATCCTTAATTTTATAACTTTATCCCAAGAGATAACATAATACCATATATATAAAACCATAACATTGAAATACATTATATAAATGAGAAATATTTATACATAATACCACACACAAAAGTCTAATACAGTTACAAAATTGGGTTTCAATCATGTAATGTAAACAATTAATGGTAATTGTATTCAAAGAAATTTTAAACTTAATTAAAAAATTAATAGATTAAATTTTATTAATGTGGATTTTTAAAGTGTAATAATAATTTGTTGTGGTTATAAACCACTCTAAATTATGAAACATAACTTGAAATCATGATTATTTTTGTAATGAATCTGTTTCTTCCATGTAACAGTTTGGAATATTTTAAATAATATTTTTTGAGTTATGTGCAGAATCAGTACGGGATTATGGGCCCCATGGAGAATTAGTGTTGATATATCAAGAATATTAAAAATAATATATCATGTGTGCATAGTTTTTGGGAAATAATGGAATATATCCCAAATGGTAACTCATATGGTAAAATCAAGACCACCATTAAATCTAGAACATAGGTTTTTTCCTATGTGTAGTGTAATTCTTGTCATCATTAGAAGTTTTCATAGAGCGCAGTCATGGGAGAATTAAATAAATTAAATTAATTAAATAATTTAATGACAATTTAATTGTATAACACTAATGAATCCTCTTTATAAACCCATGTATGGCTAATTACCTTGGGTTATCTTTATAACCCTATAAGATTGAGATGATGGAGGGAGCCTCAGTGGTGAGTGCAATGGTGGGTGATCTCAGGATCAAGGATCAACAATGAATGAACATAGATAATTGAGGATCCAATGATAAACATCATGTATCCCATCAATGGAATTGATGAAGATATGATATTATATAATTATTATTCTAATCTCAAGGTAGGATGTTTGATTTTGTTGAATTATTTCCTGATTATTTTTTTCATAATGGATGCAAATTAATTCCTTATAAATTAATTTGAGGATTGTGCATGTTAAATTATCATTGGTTGTTTCTCTTCCTATAATTAGGAATTTGATATTTATTTTTTATTTTTTTTGATAAATTGGCTATCCTCCTCATTCCTCAAATTCCTTCAATGATGTAAAAATGAACATGGCCTTCATTAGATGATCAATTTTTTATTTCATTCCATTATTCAAAAATTATTCAATGTTTTTCATCAGTATTTCAATCGGTCCACGATTCAACTATACCTAAGAAACTAATCATTGTGAAATAACTCTTTGGTGAAATATATTATTATTTTGGGTTTAGTTTTTGAATTATAGGTGTGACAGAGGTGTGGTAGCGATAATGGGAATCTTTTGATTGTACGGGTGATAGTGCTCCAATGAAAAGATCAAGTGGGTATCTCTGGAGGTGCAGTGATGGGTGATTTCTAGGAAAAGGGAACCTAGAATATTCTCATCAATGATGATGTGGTCCTAGTCAATATGATTTTGGGTGTTATGGTAGTTAATTACGGTGAAACTAAAGGCAATGATAGTATTGATGATGGAACCTGAATAGGATGGAGTTTTTGTGAAATCATGGTATACACAACATGCAATTAGGAAGAACACAAGTCATGTGGACCCCTATGTGTGGAGAATATGGATTAAATAAAAAATAAATATCACATTCCATTTATGGGACTCTTAGTTAGCCATATCAATGTGTACAGTGAATACACTCCCAAGAAGACATGTGAGCCCACATGCCATGTGTCTCGAATCACACCCTAAGTACTTTATAAAGAGCATGAGAATAGGTAGACGACACATGACCCAGTGTTGGTTTGACCTCTACATGTAATGTGTTATAAGAACACATAATGTATCTAGAGGAACAAGATATGTGATATATAAAGGCACAAGCATTTTATACATAGTAAGACATGTCATTTACCCCAATTGGACACATTTTGTACTCCTTTAAGGGCTAGTTAGATCCCTTAGTCCCCTCAGTCCAATTTCAATACTAGTGTGGGTGGATTATTTTGGTCCATACCTAATAGGGTATAGTATGGAATCCCTTCCTAATCATGGGATGAGTGATTCTATATATGGTTTTGTTATGGATAGATTCAGGTATCCCTACATGTGTATAAGGGTGTTATCCTCTATCATTATTACCTAGGTTAGGTAGGGTATCCTATTTTTGACATTCATGGTGTGTGATCCCACCCCTAATGGGTTTTTTCAAATAGGATTAGGTATCCCCCATAGGCCTTTGACATGATCCCCTACCATTGTATCAATTTCTTTTATATTGTGATGAGGTGTATTCTGACCAAGTGAGTATCTTAGATGAGCCCTCTAAGTCCTCTTGTCCTTTAGAATGACATAACCAGATATATACAACATCTCAGATGAATTACATAAACATTGCGAGACTCAATGATTAAGATCTCTTTGAAAAATATTACCCCAGATCCTTGAGAATAATCCCTAGGACCGAAGTAAGGACATACCTCACCTTGAGACTAGTATTAGTCCTTTGAGCATATCTAGGTTATCCTATTTACCCTCTTTACTCTGTGATTTAGAGTAGACTCCCTCTTTGATGCTTTATTTTTTGATATTTCAGGGTGTCCTATTGGGTATGTTTATACTCACCCCAACATGGGCTCTACTAGAACATGATGTGCCTTATGTAGATTATGGGCCTTTTGATGGAATCCTAGGAGGAATAGGAGTGGTTGGAGCTTAGTTGGTGCTAAAAGGTCCCCAAATGGTTCCAAGAGTTTCATCTTGATAGTGGTACCCTTTTTCATTAGATGGGTGGACTCTTTTATAGATATGGTGGGATTATATTTGGCAATTTGATTTTCCATATTCTTTTTCATACTCTAATTTGGGATTAGTTTCTATTCATGCCTTCATATTATGAGTTTTTTATGTTTTCTTTATTATATTGGTATATAGAGATGTGTGCGTATACAAGTACTTTAGGCTATAACCACCCATGTGTGTGTTATGCCTACTTGACACTATTCACTAGCCTATAGAATAATGTAGGTGATCTTGGGGTGTCACATCTATCCCATAGCTAGATAGGAAGTCCATGATGGGTCGGTTCATGAAAAAGTGGTATAAGATCAAGTCTTCTTAGGAACGATGTTTAAAGGTGGTATAGTTGTGAGTATTTGGTATGGGAACTAGGGAGGAAGTGTTAAAGTGCCTCGGGTTTATCTCTTGGGATAGAGAAACTAGTAATGGTGTAGTAATAGATGTATCCATTCACTAGGAATCTGATAACATATTGTTGACTCAACCCATGTAGGTAATGGTTTTAGGGAGAACATTGGTACTTGCATCATATAGAAATGGTTTGTAGTTCTATGTCCTTCTTGATTCAGCTCCCCAAATATTTTCTTTGATTTTGGTGCTTCTTATTAAGCCACAAGATGACACTATGTAGATATACAATGATGGATACCATAGTGGGATCATGAAAATGACCCTCCTAGCGATGTGACATTAGTTTTGGGACCAAATATTGAGTTTATATGTCTATATGGATAGTGAGCGGTTACTCCACCTATTGATCAGCATGTTAACCCACTCTTGATGCTTTTGGTGGATTCTATCCATTAGGTTGAGTAGAAGATGTTCCCAAACTACCGGTATTTGATATATGTAGTCTTAGTTCTCTTTTCAAGTTTTAGATACGAAGACTGCTCAGGTTCAAGTTGGGCCAAACCCCCAGGTGTTAGAGGATTGGCTCAAGTCAGTGGAATGAGTCTTCCACATGTATAGGATTACTCTTGATGGTGGTCTTGGGAGTGAACCTTATTTATGGTAATGTGGAACATTGTTTTTTCCTTGTGTTGTTGATGTTTAATTTGGCTTCATGCATGAAAAAAAGAAGGAAATTTCCCCTAATGATACATGTTCTCTTTAAATGCATTTTAAAGTTTTGTAGGAAAGTTAGTACCCCCAAATAAGATAGTATCAAGGTTTTGTGGATGTGTTCCTCTTATTTGTATGTTTAAGGTCATTTTGTATATTCTAAGGTGTCTAAGTGAACCCTGGTTATGGATCATAGGTTGATAAGGGCATGGAAAGCTACATACAGTGGAGGTTTATGAATCAAAGGATTCAGGTGTGATTTGAGGGATAACCTGTGTATTCTCAACTTAGCTACAATTTTTATAGGCACAAGCATGGGAACTCTATTCTTATTGTATCCCTTGTTTGAGACTTGGAGTTTCCAATGGAGCCTTTATCTCAACCCTTGTGTTTAAAACCCATTTTGAGGATGTTTTTATGATTTCACTTATCTTTTGGTAGTGTTAATTGAATATTGTATTAGATATCTTTGTGTGGTATTTCTTCATGGTGGTGATGTGGACCTATGGTATTTTTCTCAATATGAACTAGTGTCTATATCGGATTTGGTGCCCTAGAACCAACTTATATGTACTTTATGATAACCTTTATTCATGGTTTTGAATATTAATAAACTCCTTATCACATCATTATTTTTATTTTTCATGAAATAGTATGAGATAATGTCCTAAGAGTAGTTTTCACACTAAAAAGGTCATAGCAATTCCCCTCTATGATGAGAGACATGAAGTGATATGGCACTATTTTTTAATTTATGTTCTATATCTAGATGATATCATTTGAGGTACATAAATGATACAGGCTATTGGGGATGGAGACTCATAGGACTTTGATCTACCTTTTCATGGAGTACTCCTTTGGTAATATCCATTATGATATTATGAGAACAAGACCCACCAGTATGAAATCCACATTTATATGTGTCATTGGATGTTCCTATTTATGGGTGTGTGTATTGGTCCTTATACTTTATGATTATTATTAATGAGTATTATGATTCACACAATTTTATGTATTGAAAAAAACCATGACGATAGATGTTCACAGCAAGGTAGGATATTTTGGGTCCGTCACAAGTAATATTTCATTAATCAATAATACGAGAAAGGTTTTAAAACTTATATTTTAATGGAATTTGATATCTCAATCCCTTTGAAGTAAATGATATAGACTAAATAAATCCATGTCCATGGTGTTCAATAGGAAAGTTTTATTTCTGTAAAGTAAAAGAAAGAGACATCGAACACATAGGTTGATGGCACCGACATGCAAACTTCTTGATTTGAGATATCATGATTAAGGGATTATATTATACAGTAAGAGTTTTTATGAGGTGTCATTTCATTCCTTCATTAAATTATTTATCTATGGGTGCCTTATCAAGTTTTTAGATGATAAACTTGGACTTTATGATACTTCAACTAATGCAACTAAGAAAGAGGTCTATAGGGTCACACACTAAGTGTATCCAGAATCTTCGTTAAATAATATATTATTATTTAACAAGTTGAATAAATGTTATTCCCAGATGTGGTTTAATAATTATTTAGGTATTCTTGATCAAATATATTCCATCACTAGTTATTCAAGAGAATATAATGTGAGTGTAATATTTAATAAATATTTATTTTCTATTTATTTAATATATTATTTATTTATTTATTGGAGAATAATATTATGATATTTATTAATAAATAAATAGTCATTATTCAAGGCTTGATAAATATGGAGGAATTGGGGACTGAGGTTTTAGGTCTGGTTACATCTAATAAATATTGAATATTATTTAATTAAATAATATTTAATATAATTTTAAAGTTAATCTCATGTTGATAAATAATAATATTAATATTATTTTTTGACATGGTGTTCAATAGGGATTAAATAAATAATAAAGGTCACTTGTGCTATTATTTTATTTTAACCCTAGAAATATATAAAACCATTTATATAATTTTCTTAGAGAGCCAATTTTTGGTTGTGCACAATGGATTTGGATGATCTTTTAAATCCTAGAGAGAACTCTTCTCCAAGAATGCTCCCAAGAATGGAGATCAATCTTTCTCCACTAGATCAAGGAGAATTATTTAGAAGTGGTTTTCATATAGATCAAAGGTGGACAATGCAAGTGAAAGGATCTTCAGTACTAGCACACAGAGATTCCTTCGGCGTTGTCTGGGGATTCACAGAACACATGTGGATCATCGCTAGAGGTAATATACACTTTATTCCTACAATGAAACAATAGTGCAGTGAAAATCATTCACCAGATTCATCAATGAAGAAAGATTCCAACAAAGGTAATTCTTTAATTAATTAAATTAATTACAAATAATATGTGATGATTCTCCCTCTCGTTTCAGTGTTATTACTCTTGTCTGATTTCATTGATTAAATTCCATACATCATATCATCTATCATCAAGTAGATCTTGGATTGATCATCGATCATGACAAAAAGTCATGTTGATCACCGCCCATCACATGCTTCTGCTATTCTCGAAACCTACAAGTGGCATCACAAAGGGGTCACATAAATATTTTTAATTATTTAAAGATAATTGGTGATTTAAAATTTTTAATTTAGTTTTTAAATTCAAGTTTAATTGTTCTTTTAATCCAAATTAAGATATATGCTTCATACTCCTTCATTTCTTATAGATGTAATCAAAAGGATTAATTTTATGATTAAAATAAAATATAAGGAACTCATCTAGTGGTTCCAAGGATTCTAGTCGTACAACATAGGATTACACACTATGTAACCAGAGTTACATGTCGTGTTCTTGTGTTCAATTATCCATGAGTTAATTCATTAATTACTCAATCCATGTGCATTTATGACACATGGTGTAGTTAATTCTGACCATGCATGTTGACTAGGACATTCTGGTGCACGGTCATCTAGATTATATGTCGTGTAGCCCACGTACATTGTTTTTAGTCCCTTTGAGTCAGAGACAGGTCGTGTATTACCATGCACAGCCTACCTAACTAGTGACTGTATAAATCAGAGTAAACATGCCATGTAATACCATTTTACACTTCGTGTACTCCATTTTACAAGGCATGGTTTACAAACTGAGTCCCTAGAAATGTGTCTCGAATAGATGATGAGAGATGTACATGTTGTGTAGTGTAATGTACATGTTGTGTACTTATACCAAATTACACAGATTTAAAATTTATTTATTATATTATGTAAACCTTAATACATGCTCTTACTTGTTTTCATTAAGTTGATAGGACACACCATGTGATGGGTTTTAATATGTGTGTGTGTGTGTGTGTGTGTGTCTATGTATATATGTGTGTGTGTTTAATTAATATCTATTGTAATTCCCCAACCCTAAAAGCTCAAAGTCAGTGCCTTATTTTATTACATTGTCATAGATACAAGGAAGATTAATCCTGAAGGACCAATAAGTTTAGTAGTTTTTGAAACAAGATACATACAAGACTTGAAAATTACAATTCAAAACAAAAAATAACATAATAACTTCAACATAAAATCCCATGATATCTTAGATTAACCCTGAAATTCATTCATAGTATAATCATCCTTGTATCCTGGAAGGATAAAACATAAGGGGTGAGCTCAAATGCTCAGTAAGGGTAATCAATACAGCAGGAGATATCATAAACATAAACATTAGGCATGGTGAATAACTAAAAACACATGCCTTTAAAAATAAACTTAAACACAATATGCCATGAATAAGAGCTGAATAAATAATGCCATATTAAAGAAAAAACATGGGTATTCTACTAGTTGAATAACCTCATGAACTTTTAATTACTAGTTTCATAATGAGGTAATTCATAATTTGTGACATCATAACCATATCGTCAACGCCTTGTTCCAAGGCTATAAATATCCATTTTTTCAAGGCCTCGTGCCAAGACCATAGTTTGTCTAATGAGACCTATCGATACACCAAGGGGATATAGTAGGCCCCACTTTAAACTTAATAAGGCCAATTCATTCCTATTATGAATGGGGATAAACATAAACAACATACACATTCATAATGAAACTAATATATGAAATGTAAATAACTTTCCTCAATCAATAATCATAAATAGAAACCATTCAGAGTAATATGGTGAATGGTTTCAAGATAGCACATCCCCAATAAAACTAATCATAAACCATTAAATAAAACATGGTGGGTGATATAATAGGAGATAATCCTCAATTAATTATAAGATTCAACAAAGGATATTGACATATATTAAGATAATTTTGAATGATACCATTGAAAAATCCTTGAGGAAATAATCATTAAATATTTCAATGTGTCACATACCACCATGAAATATTCAAATCATAATCCCTTAGAATATCATGAGAATAAGTATAATTTTGATATGATATACCAAATGGTAGTACATACTCCAAAATAAATAAATAAGTGGTTAATAAGGCATATATCTTGTAAAAGTTAAAGTGAGATGAGAAAAATCCTTTTTACTTTTGAAAGAATAGTTCTTTGGGAAAATCATTTGTATTTGTCATGAAATCAGATTGTAAAAATGGATGTCCCATAAAATAAAATGTAAATTCATTTAAATAATATTTTAGTCTTAAATAAATTCTTATTGTGGTTAAATCATTTAAAAAGAGTTTTTAAAGAAGCTTTAGAAATAAAACATTTTAGTGCGGTTTAAGGAAGATATTAAAGGATTTTAAAGCGCAAAGGCATGTTTACTTTCATAAAACCATAAATGAACCAAAATAGATTTTTCATGTTAAAATTTTTAATTTTAGAAAGATAAATATGGCTTAAAATAGATTATATATTGAACTTAAAAATAGGTATGAATTCTAGAAGTTCCTTGAATCAGACTTACATTTCGGAACAATTTTTGAATGATTATTTTAAAACATATAAATCCCCATAAAATAAACAAGTATTATGATTGATTTGAATATATAGAACATTCACACCGTATTTATTAGTAGTACATATGAATAAATAATAATTTCATTGAGATGAGTAGAGAATAAGAGAAACATGAATGAAAATGTAGGTTCGGGTAGAAAATACTTAAAACATTGTAATCAATTGAATCGTATGAACTAAAATTAATAATAATAAAATGATATATTTAATTTCTTTAAAATAATTATATTAATTATATGAAACATAAATGGGATGTATACATACACCATACACAAGTACTAGTAGTGAATACAGAATATCTCATAAAAATGGAAGTGAGATTAAGAAACCCTTACAAACATTTCGACATGGTAGCGGGTGTTCTTGTGAGGGATTAATTAGTGGTAAAGGGGTATACTGTCATTTATATATCATAATTTAAGTATTTGGGAGGTTTAAAAACTTAACCCATCATTAGGAATTAAAAATAAAGGGACACAACATAGGGAGGATTCTTTAATAAAAGTGAGAGAGAGGATCCCTTACCTTAAATCTGTGGGTGTTCTTCGCTTGATCTTATTGAACTGAATAAAAATATTAGGTTAATTAATTAATAGTTACATAACATTTTATACATTTATTTAGTTTATTATTTCTTTATTATGTTCATTCATGGCCTTTTCGATGGGTTAATGGATTCAATTTCAATGTTCGTGAGTGCTTGTTTTCATAATATTCATGATCGACTCACTTATAAAAGAGTATGGTAGTTCATGTAAGATGGGAGTTAAAATATATAATTGATTTTATATGTTATTAATTAACATAAAAAAATATTAAATGGTTAAAAAATTCATTTGGTTATTTTTAGTGAATGAGAATCATTATATAAAACATTAATGATAAACGCTTGGATGAATTTCGCGATTTTGCTCCCAATTACCTTGTTTTGTATTATTATTTTACATCATGGTTGAATAAGGATTAAAGAACATTACATATGATAAAATAAATTTATAATAGTTTGTTTCTACCATAAAAATGGTTTCATGACCATATTTGAAGAAGGTAAATTAAATTGAAAGCATCGTCATCCTTGAATGTGATAAATCAACACATCTCAAACAATGTTTCATTTTTAGCATATATGAGGGGAAAATGAGAGATGAAGATGAATTATAACATTAGAAAAATGAAATTTCAATACATTTATGGTAATTTAATTTTCATACCACTTGGATGAGGGTGGTTTAGGAAAGAAAATAGAACAAAGGAACATGAAAATGTAAGAAAAGAAAAGTGGAATTTTACCTCTTAAATTAACCTTCCTTGAGAGCCTCTTAAGGGGTGAAGATTTGTGCTTTTTATGAGACCAAGGGATTCTGGTAATGGGGTATATTGGGAGTATATTTGGGAAGAATTTGGATAAGGAAAAAGGCTATATAGGAGTGGAGAGAAGAGGGTGGAAGAGGTGGTATTTATAGTGGAGGGGGGAGAGTTTTCTTAATATTTTAATCATTAGTTTATTATTTTTCCATAATACAAGAAATAGTGATGATTACATGACCAAAAATAGTAATATGTTCATTTTACTTAGAACCATTGGTGCTTACATCAGCATAATATCATTAATGACTCAATAAATCAATTATTTAGCATTTATTGTAAATTATCGTATTTTACTATTCACCAAAAATTCAAGTATTTCAAAAAAATACCAAATATTCAACCTAACCATTTTTATATATGTAGAATCCAAAAATGAAGTACATTTTTCAAAAATAATTTTCTAAATATGATTAATTTAATTTTTATTAAAATCCTAATCTACTTGAAAATACAGTTTTTTAAAACATTTAATTACTTATTCCAAAACATAGGAACATCATAACTTCACTTAAATCCCATATATACACTATCATAGGTTAGGTTACTATTCATAATTTTATGTCACTATTAATAAGGGTAACATTACTATTCATAAGGGTATGTTACTATTCACCAAAAATTAAGTTGGTCATATCAGACTCTAAATAACTTACTAATCACAACTGTGTATGTCAAATTTTTGAAATTCAAATCATAGGGTTGGTAAAATTATGTTTACTAGCTAGGTTATAACAAGTAGTGTTTTTTAGAGACTCAGTGTTTCATACATTCAATATTAAATTTATTTGCAAAATCTTGGGGTGTTACATATATGTAATGTTCAGATCTATATATCATGTATAATTTATTATACGGTTGTTACTCTACGTTCATTGAAGTATAACATATGGAAAAAAATCTTGTAATTCATATAATCATTAAGTTGATATTACAAATCATGAAATTACGTGATGAGTCGTGTATGCCATATGTTACAAGATTAAACGTTATATGAGTATAATACATATTGGGTAGAATCTGAAGGGTATTCATCATGTTACCTCCAAGGTACATTTAGGTACATAGTTAATTTTAAATAAATTTATTTAATTTGTTTAAAATTATAATGGATAATAATATCAAGGAAATTTGGATAAGAATTAAGATAAAATAATTGATTAATTAGAGATAATAATTAATTGATTCGAGTGTAATTTATCTTAAATAAGAACAATTAAGAATTTAAAGCTAGTTTTATTAAAAGAATAATTAGTTCCATGCATGTGGATGATCATAATCTAGATTGTACCTTTGTCTGAGATTGGTTTCATTTAATTTATTATTAAATTAAATTATTGGCATATGTGCCTTCTCTCCTTTTATTATGTAGGGATTTCATGCCCATGGTTTCTTTTATGTAAACCCCTTTTCCCCTCACCTACATGTGAGAAAAAAGAATATTTAAAGGATAAATCTCCCAAGCTAGTGTATGTGGTTTGATTTCAGAGCCAATGTGAAACCAATCCAAAGAGATACATAGGTGGATAGGTGGAAAAGCTATAACACGAATCTTAATCAGTTCAAGGTGTTTTTCCCCTATGTTAATGGTTAGTTTATCAACCACTAGATAAACTAACCATTAGTAAAACTCATGATAATACCTCCTTATTGTTTTATTTATATCAAGTTATATCATTATGTCTTTATACTTGTTTTTTTTATGATCACATAATTTTTAAATTAACGAGCATGCAAGATAGAACAAAAATAAATTGGCTTATGTGTAAATATTATCTAAGACATGGTTAATCACTTGATTAAACCCACTTAATATTAAAAAAACATGTTAAAAAGATAATAAATGGAAATTTGAGTACAAAATAATAAAATATCTCAATAAAATATTAAGTTGGTATATCTTTCCATTACTTCAGTTAAAATTGAACCATAGTTCAAAGTGATTGACCAGCTAAAGTTGGGGTGATTTCAATTATCATGGAATTCTAACTTGAAGTTTTGGGTTGACTAAACTTATTTCACATTAAGGGTTGACTTAAAAAGCATTAATTGGTGTAACTGAGATGAAAGGGTTGAGGAAATAAAATTAAGGATTTTATTATTGGGAATTCCACTCTGAAGATTAAGGAACTGTGAGTTAATGCGGTTAGCATTAGGAATGCCGACCTAAAACCATTCACGTTGATTAACCAACCAATGTTGGGGTAATTAGAAGGGGAACATGGATCCTTTTCACTAGAATTTATAAGAAACAGGATATTCCAAAGCCAATGGTAGGGGCTATTGGATTTTAATAAAACATTGGGAGACTAATAAATATAATATTTATTTATATGTCTAAATTTTATCAGATAAATTACTAAAATTTTTCTTATATTATTTTGTATAAACAGACTTGAGATGAATTCAAACATATCATTGTGATACATACTTGAGAAGAAAAAACTTATCACAAGCACAAATTCCCAAGAGTGGAAAAGGCACCTACATGTAATCCTTCACAACAAAAGGAAATTGTTTATGCTGGAAGAACCTTTTTAAGTTGTTCCTGGTGATAAGGAAAGTGATGAAGAACTATCTCACTATGAGAAAAATATGAATAATACTACAAATGTTCAGTGTTTCATGTTATCATCCATGTCTGTTGAGATTTTAAAGTAACATAAGTACATAGATGTATATATCATGATGTCTCACCTTTGGGATCTCTATCAAGAGAAGGCCAGACAAGAGAGGTATGAGATCTATAATTATTTGTTTACAACTAATATTAGAGAGTTTGTGCCATTTGGGTCTCATGTATTCAAGATTATTGGAAACATTGAATGCATGGACATCTTAGGGAATAAATTCTCAGATTAGTTGTGTACAGATCTCATAATTTCATCACTACCTAAGACCTTCTATAGTTTTATTATTAATTACAATATAATCAATAATGAGAAAATTATTTTTAAACTTATTAATTTGATAATCCAAGTGGATAAGGACATGTTGTGTGATAAACCTATAGTTTCTATAGTGAATAAAAAAAGGAAGAACAAGGAAAGGGGGGTCAAGACTTATTAACAATATAAATCTTTTGAGAACCATCCTTCTAAGAAGAAGAAGATCCAAAGGTAGGGAAAGGAAAATGAGGTAGTATGTTTTTTATGTGGAAATTTAGGCCACTAGAAGAGGAACTATTCCCAAAATCAAGGTGAAGATAAATGTGTGTCTGTTATCGAGTGTAATTATTCAATATCTACACATTGGGTATTAGATATAGAATTTGGGTCTCAAATATATATTAAAATTTAGGAACCAAGTAGATTATGAAAGATATATAGAGGATAGGTGGATATAATAGTTGCTGATGGTGCAAGGATGGCTGCTCTAGCCATTGGATACTACTACCTATCATTTCCAATATGAATGATTTAGGTTTTGAAATATTGTTATTATGTCTCTATAGTTACCAAGAACATAATTTTTATATCATGACTAGATATAGATGGGTTTATTATCAAATTTGGAAATAAAAGTTGTTTCTTTTATAAACACAACATATGTTATGGTATGGAACATTTAAATAATGGTCTTTATGTATTAAATTACAAAACACAGGTGTTAGAAATTGATAACGAATAATCTTCACACGAATCATGTAATACCCAGCTTTGGAATCACCATCTTGGTCATGAAAATGAGAATCATTTGACAAAGATATATCAATATGGTTATTTAGAATCTTATGATCTAAAATGACATGATAGATGTCATGCTTGTTTATAAGGAAAAATGATCAAACCATCATTTAGTGGAGAGGGTGAAAGGTCCAAATAGATTATAGGATTGGTACACATTGATGTGTGTGGACCATTTATAATAGAAGCTAGAGGTATATATTCTTACTTCATAACTTTTACTAATGAATTGAGTAGATATGGTTATGTCTACCTAATGGGGTATAAGTTTGAGTACTTTTAAAAAATCAAGTAGTTAAAGAATGAAGTAGAGAATCAACATGGTAGGAAGATAAAGAAGCTTCGAGAAGATTGATATGGTGAATATCATAACCAAGATTTCATCGACTTACTATGGGAGTTTGGGATTCTATTTCAACTCACTCCACCTTATACACCACAGTGGAATCATGTTAGTGAAAGGATGAACTTTACCTTGTTGGACATGCTAAGGTCGATGATTATTCATATAGATATTCCATTATCCTTTTGGGGATATTCATTACAAACTGCAAAATACACATTAAACCAATTTCCAACTAAAGTGATAGATGGAATGACCTTTGAGTTATGGAGTGGAAAGAAACCCATTTTATTGTATAAATGTGTATAGGGTTATGAATAATTTATTAAGTCCTTATCAGGAAACAAACTAACAACCTGGGGCACAAAGTATATCTTTATAGGGTGTCCTAATGAAACAAAGGGATACTACCAATACAACCCCTTAGACTAGAAAGTGATTTTTTCTAGACAAGCTATATTTCTTGAGAGGGAGAACATCCTCAAAAAGGATAGTGGTAAAAATATTGAGTTCGATGAAGTTGATACTCAATATACACAAGATTTGGAGTAGTAACAGGTTCCACAGGTCCCCATGGAAGAGGTAGTTCATCAAACCCAAGAATTTCATAGGAGAATAAGAGATGTAAGAGAACCAGAGAAATATGGTTTTCTTGTAACCAAAGATGATGACTCATTATTGGTTGAAAATCATTAACCTCTCTCCTAAAAGGATGAAGTAAAGAGCTTAGAAAAAGTAATATTGAAAGAAGCCATGAATTCTAAAATGGATTCCTTATTTCAAAACCAAGTTTGGGTTCTGTTCGATGCTCCAGTTGATGTAAATCATATTGGGTGAAAATGGGTATTCAAGAGTAAACTAGACCTGGAAGTTAAATTAAATACCTATAAATAAAGGCTAGTGGCTAAAGGGTTTTAATAGTATCAAGTAATTAACTATTATGAAACATTTTCACTAGTTTCCATGTTTAAATACATTAGAATTCCACTTTCTATAGCAGCTTACTATGACTATGAGATTTAGTAAATATATTTCAAAAATATATTCCTTAATGGTAACATTTAGGTAGATGTTTACATGACACAAACATAAGGTTTTGTGACTCCAGGTGAGGCCAAAAGGATTTTCAAGTTGTAGAGATCCATTTATGTATTGAAGAAAGCATCCTGTTCATGGAACATTCAATTAGATGAATCCATAAAAGAATTTTATTTCCTTAATAATGAATGAGATTCATGTGTTTACAAAAGGTTTAGTGAAAATGTTTTTTTTATGTTAGTAGTATAATTTTATGCCATATTACTTATGAGAAATGAAATTCTAGTCTTACAATCTATTTAGGATTGTTTAAACAAATGTCTCTCCCTGAAGGACTTAGGTGAAGAATCCTATATTCTAGGGATCAAGATCATTCATGATAGATCCAATAAGATACTTGGACTAAATCCAAGTACATATGTAGACCAAATACTATATAGATTTAGTGTGGAATAATCCAAGAGGGTATTGGTTCCAATGTTACTTGGTTGACATATTTCTAAGAAAATGTTTTCTCATACACAACGAAATAAAGATATAATGATAAAGATCGCATATGCTTCAGTGATAGGATCAGTCATATATTCCATGTTATGTACTAGACTTTATGTTTTATATTCATTGAGCATGGTAGGAAAATATCAAGTAGATCTAAGAGAACACTATTGGATCGTTGTTAAGGTTATCCTTAAGTATCTGAGAATAACTGGGAATATGTTCCTGGTGTATGGAGGATATAAGGAGATATTCATCATGGGTTATATTGATGCTAGTTTTTAGAAAAATCATAATGATCTAAATTTTCAATCAAGATATGTTTTCTCTCTCAATGGAGGAATTGTGAGCTGTAAGAGTTCAAAGTATCTAGTTTTCACTGATTCTATAGAGGATTTCGAGTATATAAATGCTTCTGATGCATCTAAAAAATCTATTTGGATTCAAAACTTTTTCTAGGATCTTGATGTGGTACCTATCAGTAAAGACCCTATCACATTGTGTTGTGATAATACTGCATCGGTGGCTCTTTCAGAATATCCAAGGTTACACCAATAGAAAAAGTACACAATCTATAAGTATCACCTCTTTATAGATTTCTATTAGAGGGGTGAAGTTGCAGTAAGAATAGTACCCATGGAAGAGAACATGGAAGAACCCTTGACTAAAGTCTTATCTTAGTAAAAGCATGATTATCATGTGATATCTAGATGACTGAAGGTTATTAAAGGTTGGATCTAGTGAAAGTGGGTGTCTGTTGATTCCCTAGAACCAACTTCTATGTACTTTATGATAACTTGTATTCATGGTTTTAAATATTAATAAACTACTTATCACATCACGATTGTTATTCTACATGACATAGTATAAGATAATGTCCTAAGAGTAGCTATCACACTAAAAGGTCTTAGTGATTCCCCTCTATGATGGGAACCTAGAAGTGCTACGACACTATTCTTGAATATATGTTCAATAGATTGATGATATCATTTTAAGGAAACAAATGATACAGACTATCAAGGGTGGAGACTCATAGAACATTGAGTCACCTTCTCATGGTGTACACCCTTGGTAATATCTAGTAGAATATTATGAGAATGAGACCCACCAATAGGAAATCCACATTTATATGTGTCATTGGATGTTCCTACCTATGAATGTGTGTATTGATCTTTAGACTTTAAGATTATTATTAATGAGTATTATGAGTCATGTACTTTGATGTATTAATAAAAAACCATGAAAATAGATGTTTGTAGTGAGGTATGATTCATTGGGTGTGTCACGACTAATATTGCATTAATGAATAATGTGATAAAGGATTTATCCCTTCTGTTTTAATGTAAATTGATATCTCAGGCCCTTTGATGGAAATGATATAGCTTAAATAAATCCATGGCTATGGTGTTCAACAGAAAATTTCTATTTCTAGAAAGTCAAAGAAAGATACATCGAACACATAGGTTGATGGCACCGGCATGCAACCTTCTTGATTTCAGATATCATGATAAAGGGATTATATTACACTGTAAGAATTTATATGAGGTATCATGTTGTTTTGGAATTAACTTATTTCTCTATGGGTGTCTTGGCGTGTTTCTAGACGCTAAACTTGTACTTTAGGCTACTTTTCCTAATGATACTGAGAAAGAGTCCTAGAGGGTCACACACTAAGTGTATCCTAAATCTCAGTTAAATAATATAATATTATTTAACAAGTTGAAAAAATATTATTCCCATACATGGTTTAATAATTATTCATGTTTTCTTTATCGCATATATTCTGTCACCAGTTATTCGAGAGAATATAATGTGAGTGGAAAATTTAATAAATATTTATTTTCTATTTAGTGAATATAATATTTATTTATTTATTGGCGAATAATGCAGTGATATATATTTAATAAATAAATAGTCATTATCATAGGCCTGATAAATATGGAGGAATGAAGGGCTAAGGTTTTAGGTCTGGTGAGAAATAATAAATATTGAATATTTTTTAATTAAATAATATTTAATATAATTCTCAAGTTAAGAATATATTGAGAAATAATATTATTATTGTTACTATTATTCATGGGGTTTCTAAGGGATTAAATAAATAATGAAGGGCACTTACACTATTATTTTATTTTAACCCTAGCAATATATAAACTCATTTATATTATTTTCTCAGAGATCCAATTAATTTTTTTGATTTTAAATAATAGATTTGGATAATCCTCTAAAGCCTTGATATCTCCCTTCTCCAGGAGTGATCCAAAGAATGGAGAGAAATCTTCCTCCACCAAATCAAGGAGAATGATTTGGAATCAGTTCTCATAGTGATCAAAGGTGGATAATGAATGTGCAAGGATCTTTCATGCTAGCACCCAAAGATTCCTTCAGCGGTATCTGAAGATTCGTAAAACATGTTTGGATCACCACTAAAGGGAATCTATACTTTATTCCTACAACTCAGTGATGGTGAATCATAGATCTGTCACCAGATTCATCAACAAAGAAAGAATTCCAACAAAATCAATTCTTTAATTAATTTAATTAATTATAAATAATATTTGATGATACTCCCTCTAGTTATGATGTTATTACTCTTGTCTGATTTCATTGATCAAATTTTTTAGATCACGACATTTATTGTCACATAGATATTGGATTAATCATTGATCCTGAAAAAAAAAAGATGTGTTGGGAACCTCCCATGGCATGCTTCTACTTCTCCGAGAATCTACAGTATGTGGTGCACACCTCGTTTGACTATGACCAATGAGGATTGTAGTGTATAAAAGTTGGTGGGATGGAATTTTCCTTATTTTTAAAGAAATAATCCTAGGAAAATTTGAATGCACTCATATATACAAGGATATAGTTTGTTTCTCATCATTTGGAAAGTATGACCCATAGAGTGGTGAACTCTATGAGATTTTATTTTCCTATAGTAGTGGAGTATGGGGATTTCTTCCCTAAAGAAATTCTATGATTTCATCCCCATAAAGAGATAAAATTCTATATAGACTTACACTCAGGGATGACCCCAATATCCATGTTATCATATTGGATGACCCCCATAGAGCTTCGAAAGCTAAAGGTGAAATTGGAGAATTCACAAAGGGATGACTTTGTTAGACCCAGCATGTCCCCATGGGAAGCCCCAATGTTTCTCAAAAATAATGTGGATGGGATATTTAGGTTATGTGTGGATTACCATTACCTAAATAAAGTGGCTATCAAGAATAAATATCCAATTCTAATAATCTATGACATCTTCTTCTTGTTAAAAGGGTTGAATTTGTTCTTGAATTTTAATCCTAATTCAGGTTATCACCAACTCGGAGTTTGAGAGGTGGGTATAAAGGATGAAATTATGATACCACTATGGTCACTATGAGTGCTAGTTGATTCCCTTTAGTGTGATCTATTTCTTGATAGTGTTTATGTGACTCGTGAACCAGATATTTTAGACCTTATTGGATCACATCATGTTAATATTCCTGGATGACATCTTTATGTACTCAGTATCTGAGGAGGATCATGTAAGATATTTGAGGATGGTCTTAGATATACTTTTAGGGAACTGAATTTATGGGACTCTCTTGAAGTTTCGGCTTTATATTTTATAAGTATACTTCATCGTACATGTTATCTTAGAAGAGGAATTAGTAGTATACCCAGTAAAGATCAATGCATTAATTGCTTGAAATTCACCCAAGAGTGTGATTAAGGTGTAGATCTTCTTTTGGTTGGTAGTATATTATCATATATTCATGCTTGATTCCTCTAAGTCATGGAATTTCTAACTACCTTGATTTTAAAGGGGTACCCTTTCATTTAGATGGATAAGTGTTAGTAGACTATCTAGGAGTTACATAATAGGTTGATGAGAACCCCCATCTTGAGATTTCCATAAGAAGTTGTTGATTACATGGTGTTATGTGATGCCTCTAGAGCTAGTATTGGATGTGTTTTGATATAAAGTAAAATGGATATTTCTTATGGATTCAAATGGTTGATACCTCACAAGAAGGATTATTCACCCCAATGTTTGGATATGGTAGTAGGAGTTATCACCCTGAAATCTTGGAGACGCTCTATTCTGGGATAGTGATTCGTTATCTATTCTAACCATAAGAGTCTCAAGTATATCTTCTCACATAAATATATTAACCTGAGAATAAAGGTGATGGATAGAGTTCTTAAAGGACTATTTTTTTGATATTTTGTATTCTCGGGAAAGGGAATGTGGTGGTGGATGCTCTTAGTAGGGAATTCCATTCATAGTTGTTGAGTGAGAAAATGGGGCAGTTGGAATCTTTTTAGTTGACCATTTTGGAATAGGATAGTGTAGTGTACCTCCAATAGATGGTTGTTACCCCTCTATTTCCCCAGCATGTCAAGGAGTCATAACTTAGTGATATTTATTTCAAGGTCTTGCATGACCAAATATCCATTGATCATGATCTTGATATATTTTTTAAAGGTATATATCACGTCATACTTTTCTAAGTATAGATGATGGTACCAGTTACAATGAATATGATTAGTGTTGATTTTATCTCTTGATGCCTCACTTTCCAATAGGTGAAGGCCAAAGTTATGGAATGGAAGTTGAAGTGGGATGGTATCTCTATAGATTTAATGATGGTTCTTTCATGATTATTGAGTGTTCATAACACTATTTATACTATCATATACTAACTCACCGGGTCAACCCACTTACTATCCATCCAAGAGAAGAGTTAAGTGGAGATTTTGGGATGTATGTGTATGCAGGAGATAGTCCAGCTTCATGGATTTTCCTCAATGATAATTTTAGAGTATAATTCTTTCTTCACATCATGATTATATAGAGGATTATATGAGGATTTTTGGAATCAGTTGTGGTTGAGAATGATGTTTCATCCCCCAAAAAAACAACCATATGGAGTAGACCATTTAAGTTCTGTAGGACAAGTTTCAGGCTTGCATGTTAGAATTTTTCCATAGCTGGGAGTATCATCTAACCTTGGTAGAGTTTTCATATAACAATGGTTATTATTCCAAAATCAATATTGAACCATTTAAGGCCTTGTATTGGAGACACTACAGGCCATCATTGTTTTAGTAGGTGTTAGGGGAGATAGTTCTTATGGTCCCATATTTGGTGCGAGTGATACTAGAGAAGGTGAAAAATATCCAAGAGTGGATTAGGACTACCTAGAGACATCTAAAGTCCTATGAGGACTAATTATAAAGGACTTTAGAGTTTGATTAGGGAGGTAATGTATTCCTAAAAGTCTCACCTCAATGAGGATTTTGGAGACTTGTTCAAGGAAACAATCAATCTTTGAGATTCTTTATCGATTTATAGATACTATGCATGGTTGGTGAGGTGTTGTACTACTTAGACTTACCATTATAGTTATATCAGGTTCATGATTTATTCTACATGTTTCATTTGATGATATTTGTGCATGAACCATCGCATGTTATCGACTAGGGTGAGTTAAACATTGTGGATGGATCTAACTTTATATAGTACCTAGTGACCATCAAGGGTCAATGTAAGAATATCCTTTGAGGGTGATCGATTCCTTTAGTATGTGTTTATTTCCAACATGGAAACCTCTAGGAGAGATCATGGAAATATAAAAACCATGTGAGAGATTAACTCACCCATATTTTTTAGTATTATTTTTCTTTTTGGGATAAAAAACATAATATGTGGAGAATATAGTGACTATATTTTCTCCATATAACACTTTGTAATATTTTAAATAATATTTTTAGACTTATGAATAGATTCAGCATGGGATTCTAGGGCCTGAAGAGCCTTGGTGTGGATATATTAAAAATATTAAAAATAATATATCATATGTGAAATGTTTTTTATAAATTAAGGAATATCTTCTGAAGGGTGTCTCGGATGGGAAAACTGAGATAGTCATTAAATATAGAACACATTTTTTACCCTGGGCACAATATAATCATTGTCATCATCAGATGTTTTGATAGAGTACAGTCATGGACATATTAAATATATTAAATTAAAATATTAATCTAATGTTTATTTAATTGTCTAAACCAACGATTAAGAAGGGGGAGATGATGGTACTTGGGATCGGTGACTCATAGTGAATCCTATGGCAAGTAAGGTTTTTGTAAATTTTTGTGAATGGTGTTCCCTCATGAAATTTATTTCAATGTTAAAGAGTTCCTTAAACATGGGTTGTAAATGTGATAATCATGGGGTGATTTGGATTTTTTTTGATTGATTACAAGGGAATAAGTAAAAGGTGGAAGTTAGGTTCATAGGATACCGACCCCTAGATTCTTTCATAAATTTTTTTTGTGGGAATAATTACAAGAAAGGGTCAATTTCTCATGTGATGGAAAATTTAGATACAATCACTCAAAGACAATACATGTGAAAATTCTCCCATATTAATTGGTTAATCCATCTAAAGGAAGTGAATCCTTCTAGAATGTAAGAACCAATAAATCATACTTCTTTTATTTGGGGTTTTTATAATTAGAGATTTATCTTAATTGGTCGGAGTTATTCTCACTGTTTATTTCCATCTAACGAGTTATATTAGAGTCCCTAGAGGCTCAGGTCACTATAGTTGAAACCAAGTTCATTTAATATACATTACTGGTCAATTTAATTTGATCTATTCATTATTAGGAATAATTTTTCACAATTGTGGATTAATATTTACCGATTATCTTGGATCCTATAAAATCCAAAAATATTGTAAGATATAGTAGTAGTGGTTGGTGTTCCCGTTTGAATGGATAGGGAAAAAAATTAGTTAGGTATATCCACTTCAATAGGTTCCTAGAAGATATATATCTTAGATTTATATTTATTGATAAGTTCTTTTTCAATACATAATGATGATATCAATTTGAGGATTCAAAATGAAAAACTTCCACTATTTTGTGAGAGTTGCAATGTGGATAGACATTATAAGGAAAAATGATTAAATTCACTTAAATGTGAATCATAATCCTTGATGGGACACCTAGAATATAATTGTAGGAGATAAAATAAAATTGATGATGTCCCACATACTAACCAAGAATATTTGATGGTACATAGGGATATGACCCACAAGGGAGATTGGTTGTGCAACTGGTGCTGGATAAATCTAGTGAAGAGGATGGTGGGTTGATTAAAGAATATGAACAAGAGTATTTAACTACTATAGGGGATTTTAGTGGTGACATACTTTATAATAACTAAATTTATATTGTTGGGTTTGAATGTGGATAGGCTAAAAATAATTTTTTGGGGATACCAGATAAGGGATTATTGGTGGGGAATTCTACTAATCTAGAACAAACTAAGAAACAACAGACATACCTCAACATGTTCTTTGGTAGGAGTGATGGATCATGGGATAAGTAGGTGTAGGATATATTATATCCTCTTACCTTTGATATATAAAAGGATCATATTATAGATTCCATTCAAGTTGAATATAATGGGAAATCTAATTTTGAAGTTTATATTCAATAGGAATTTGATCACCATCTTTTGGATGAGCAGAGGAAAATCTATTCTAAGTCTTTCATGGGTAAGTAAAAAAAGTGGATGTTTATATTCTAGCTAGAGATAAAACTAAGAAGTATCATCCTCATATAGAATCTGACCAGTTCTGGTCTATTTCTTACTCAGAGTAGGGAAAGGAGCAGGTGGGTGAAATTGGGGTTCTCCCTCTCATGAATCCTGCTACCCCTAGACCTAGTGATATGAAGAAACAATGTATGTATTCATCCAATTCATGTATATTGGGATATACTAGAAATACCTATTCTAGGGTTCTATATTTATTCACTCCAACATGACTATATCATAGAATATAAATCTAAAGAGGGACTATTTTAGTACCTATTTGGGGAAGGATTACATCAATAGCAAGGAGATGTATCTTCTCACTACTCCAAGATAGAGTATTAAGAACTCTAATAAAGGTACAATATTATCCTCTGATGACATATTAAGAAAGGAAATCATTTTACCTAATGTATATAGTGGCCCTGTCATCTACAAGATAGTGATCAAGCAGTGTGAACCTATGAGAAGTATGGTAAAAAGTTAGGTACCAACATCTAAATCTTTCACTATACTGGAATCACTTGAAATTCTGAATGACCATAAATCCTTGATCATGGAATCTAGTAATATTATTATGGATGTTAATTATATGCTTCCTATTATATAATATTCCTCCATGGTGGAGGAAGCTTATGATCAATCTAATTAGTTTAAACCTTATAAAAGCTGGAGAAGATGATGATTCCATCATGATCGGGGAGGTCAGGGGGATTTTCACAACATAATAATGCATTCTTAGTGTCAGACTTAAAGGTGTACCTTATAGGTGTTGGTTCCAGTGTTTTGTTCTTTTGTAAAATTTTGTCGTTTTTTTCATGCTTTTGAATGGAGGTCCAGAACACCATGTCTGAACCCATCCTCTCCCTTGATCCTGTTTTTTATTTCTTGATAATGGGAATTTTACCCCAGCCTATTATAATTAATTTTCTAACCATAACAAATCTAATTTATAAACCCCTCAATGGTTTATTCCCTAAGGTTATCCATATAACCCAATAGTAATGAGAGGATTGAGGGAGATCTAGTAGATATTGCATTGACTGGTGATCTCGGGATCAAGGATCAATGATAAATGATTGTGGAGAATTGAGGAGCCACTAATGAATGTAGTGGATCTCATAAATGACATTGATGAAGATATTTTATTCAATAAAAATTGGTCTAATATCAAGGAAATCATTTTTATTGAATTATTTCACCATTATTTTTTTCCATGATGAATGAAAATTAATTCCCTTCAAATTAATTTATATATTGTGGTGGTTAAATTTTTATTGGTTATTTATCTTCCTATAATTAGGAACTTGAGATTTAATTTCTTTTTTTATAAATTATTTATCCTACCCATTATTCATATTCCATTAACAATTTCCAAATGAACATGACCTTCACTAGATGCTCAATTCTGTGTTTTGTGTCTTTTTTCCTCTATTTTTTAAAATTCATCATCAGTATTTTGATTGGTTGATGATTAGATTAATCCCAAGAAACTAATCATTGTGAAATCACTCTTTGGTGCAATGGATCATTTTTTTTTTGGTTCAATTTTTGGGATTAGATATGTGATGTAAGCATGTTGACAGTTTTGGGAATCTTTTGATGGTATGGGTTATGATGGTTCCATGATCCGAATCGAGCATGTATATTTGGAGATGTGGTGATGAGAAATTTTTTAGAAAAGGATGGTTAGAAGTCAGCCACCAGTAATGATACGATACTAGCTAATATTATTCTAATAATTATGGGTGTGAATATAGGTGGAATTGAAGGAAATTATGGAATGGGTGAAGATGTTTGAATATGCTGGACTTTATATGAAATCTTGATATACACAACATGTAGTTTGGAAGAACACACATCGTGTGGACCCCTATGTGTTTAGTTAGGGTTTAAGTGGAGAGTTAAATATCACACATTGTATGGGGGGACCCACATGTTGTGTGACTTATAGTCGGTTAGATCAGCATGTACAGGGAGTACATGCCTAGAAATCCATGATACCCCACACACCATATGTGTTGGGGCACACCCCATGTACTTCAAAAAGTGTACGATCATGGTAAGATGACACATGATCGAGTGTCAGCCTAACCTATACATATTGTGTGTCATAAAAACATTCCATGTATCTAGATGAATATTTTGTGTGATATGGAAGGACACAATAAGTGCAGACATAGTGAGACACATCATGTACCCCATTTTGACACATCATGTAATCCTTTTTGGTTAGGTTTGAGCCCTTGATAACCATGGTCTAGTTCCAATACTAGTGTGGGTGCATCCCTTGGTCCATCCCTAAGAGGTTACAGGGTGATATACTATCCTAAGAATTGGATGAGTGATACCCTCTATGGGTTAGTTCTAGATAGATTCAAGTATCCCTCTATATGGCTTGTGGTGTGATCCTCTATCATTCTTCCCTATCTTGGGTCACATATCTCATTTCTAGAATTTATGGTGTATCATACCCTCCCTAGTGGGTTTTTAAAGATAGGGTTGAGTACCCCCCATAGGCCCCAAGCGTGATACCCTACTTTTGTATTCACATCTTTTATATTCTAATGAGGTGTAGTTTGACCAAGTGAGTATCTCAGATGAGCCCTCTCAATTCCTTTATTCTTCATCATGTAAATACCCACTGTATATGACTTCTTGGATGAGTTTCATGGGCTTTAAGAGACCCAATGAGCGGGTTATATAAAAAAAATCCTTGGATCCATGATCATAATCCCAAGGTTGGTAGTGAGGAAAAACCTCACCTTAAGACTTGGCATCTTCCTTTGTTCATATCTATGTTATCTTATATACCCTCTTTTATTTTGGATTCAGAGCTGACTCCCTCTTTGTTGTTTTGAGTTTCTTGATTTCAGGATATCCTACTTATTATGTTTATTCACACCCCTACATGGGATCTTCCCATAGGTGACATATTTTATGCATACAATAGGCCTTTTGATAGAGTCCTAGGAGAACCAAGAGCAAGTGGTTCTTAGTTGTTTCTCACAGACCATGGATTGTTCTAGGAGTTGAATCTTGATAGCAGTACCCTTTTTGTAAGCAGTCTAGACACTTTTATAGATATATTGGGCTTGTATTTTTACCTTATCTTTTATATATTCTTTGTCATACTCTGATGTGGCATTAGTTTTTATGCATTCATTCATAGTATGAGTTATTTATCTTTTCCAAATTATGTTTGTATATGGAGATGTATGTGTGTGTATAGGTACTTTAGTCTGAGGCCACTAATGTTTTTGTTATGATTACTCGGTTCTAATAGACAACCCCTATCCTATTGGAGGTAGTATGGGGTGTCACATTCAGCTTACTATCAGCCAGGAATTCCTCAGTGGGTTGGTTCATGGTAACTTTAATGTTTTAAAATACAATAAGAAAACAAAACAAAACTTCAAACCAAAATTTTATTTACAAACATCTAGAGTGAATTAAATAATGGTTTCAATAATAAATTTTCTAGAAACCATGAAAACCTACATTATAATATAACTAAATACATGCAATTTAAAAAAAATCATCTATAACTCAGAACTTTCTAAGAAAATCACACCACTTTCATTAATATCCCTTATACAAAAAAAGATTTGAAATATTTATATTGATTCATAACCAATAACATGGTAAGAAAAATAAATTTTAATTCATTCAAAATTTTGGGAATGAAATGAAAAATCACATGGATAATATATAATAAAAGGGGAACAGAATCAACATACCTTGATGATTTAACTTAAAAATCATTGAAAGAAGGATGGATAAACACAAAATAGAAGTATAATGCTATGAACTAAACACCTAAAAGGGGAGAAGAAGACAAACAGTGAATGAGATAAAGGGTGAAGGGATCTTCTAATCGAATTTGGGTTTTTACAGCATTCTATAATAATGGTTTTTTAAAACTATTGGAATAGAGGTATGTTATTCCAATAGTTTTAAAATAACTTTTGGTAGAACCTACACATAACCATGTTAAACCAATGGTTTTAGAAGACTTTTGGTATAGGGGGCATATACCAATGGTTTTTTATAACTATTGGTATAGTTATATGGGGAAATATCTCATTCCCAGTAGTGTGTGTGTGTGTATCATCACAAGATAGATTAGGGAGATCTTGAGCACCATCATTCTTCACCAGATCTTCCAAGGATTTTTTTTCTTAAATACCCAAACCACTTATACCATAATTAGTTTTCTTCTTCCTTGGATAGAAGGAACATGACCTCTTCTCCACTGATAAGGTAGATATTTCACCTCATGCATATCCCTTCCATAATAACTACACCATCATTTCCCTTGATGATACATGTATTCTTGGTAAAATTAATTGCATGCCCCGAATCACATAGTTGACCAGAACTTAGAAACTTGCGAATGAGGCCCTCAACAACCAAGAAATCTTTGTTACTACACCAAAAATAACATTTAGTGATGTTTTTTTGTCGTTTAGCGACGGTTTAAACCATTGCTAAATAATTTCATGATAGTTTAGGAAAACCTCCATGAAATGTGGTGACATGAGATATTTTATGGTGGTTTTTTGAATTGTTGCAGATCATTTAGTAGTGGTTTTCTATTTTATTTTAAAAAATTATTTTGTATTTATGTGTATAATTTTGTATTTAGTTGTTTATTTTTTTTATTTCTTTATTTTTAATTATTTATTATTATTTATTTTTTATTTTTTATTTTTTATTTATTTCTATATTTATTAGTTATCATTATTTATCATGTCATTCATGCATATTTCATGTATTCCATGTATAAATTCAGCATATATGTGTGTTGGGTGAGATTTGAACCCCTTACAGTGTAGTTATTCTGCAGAGACTTTATCACTCTTAATGTGGTGAGAAAAAAATAACTTAATATACTTATATATATAGATTAATATATATAAATACATATATAAATATAATAATAATAAATAATAATAATAATAATAATGAATAATAAATAATAACAAAGTAAATAATACATTACAAATAAATACAAAATAAGTAATTAATTATTGGACTCCTTGTTTAAATGATCATCAAATCATGATTATTGTGATAATTAATGAGTTTCGTATTTTATGTTATCATTTTATATTATGATATAGATTGGAGATATTTTCCTAAGTATGAGTCACCACCAAAAAAGAATCACCGCTAAAGAAGCCTCACCGTTGCCTTGATAAACTTCCAAGGAAGTCTCACTATTTCCTTGAGACACCACCAAGGATGAGTCACTATTAGCAATGAGTCACCACTGAGATAGAAATTTGAAAAAATATTGAAAATTATCACTTACAAGCATGTATCACCACCAAAAAATTCTCACTATCACCTTGAGACACCGTCAAGAAAGTCTCACCACTAGGATCTAAAATCAGCTAAGTACTGGGATGACTCACTGTCAGCACGACTCACCACCAGAACTTGACACACTACAAGATCAAGACATTATTCCAATGTATCACTTCCATAAATAGACACTTCTAGAAGTGTCACCATTCAAAGGAGTCACTGCCATAAGTTCCACCACTCAAAATACACACCACTAGTGTTTATATTTATTTTGAATTAAATTTCTATAATGTCTATTTTATCAAATTTAATGTTCAAACTTATTCTAATGATTGTTCCCTAATTGTTTAAAATATATGCATTAAAGTTAGTTTTTGACCATGCAGTATAAGGAGTAGAAGATCTGGTGGATTATCTTTGTTGTTGGTACTGTTAAATGATGAAGTGTACTCCCTCGTGCTAAGATGAGAAGTGCTGAATGAAAATATATACCTCTACATGTGAATAGAGTTGAGTAGTTGTAAATTTTTCAATACAAAAATCATTCTTACCTATGATTAATTGTAGATAAATAAAGGTCTATTGAACATTTGGACAACTTCGTATGGACTCATGAAGAGTTTGTGATAGTCTATTTTTAGCAAAATTATGAAACTTGACTCGAGCTGCATTTCAAACTACATTCGAGAGTCATGAGCTGAAAAGAATATCAGATAGAGAAACATGATCTCTCTACTCTTCATAATTTTTCGATTTGTTTGTTTATATTTAAATTTCAAGTAGTGTGGCTTACTCTGTTTTATTCTTTCCCACACTATCACCTACTTTAAACTGAAAGATACATAGATATCTTCACAACACCTTTTACTTTTGTTTCCCATATGTTGTGGTAGAGGTCCGGTTGTGACATATTTTATTTATACTCCCATGATTACTATGGAAGAGGTCATGTGTGGCTTAGATAGTTTGTATACCATTATAACACTTGATCCCAGTTTTGGATCAAAGTTTATTTTTATATAAACTTCTTAGTAGTAGGTGATTTCCAAGTGGAGAGGACTAAGTCTCATCTAGAGACTAATCCTCTTGTATTCGAATTCTATTGTGTGTTTTGTTTTTCTTTATTTATTTTCTTTAAAACTAAATTTATTTTAAATGGAAAAGAAAACCCTACTTTGATATTTTATCTTAATTAGTGTTTATATAATATTTTAATTAAGTAAATTGATTTCAAAGCATAGAATAATATTGTATATTGTTTTACCTAATTCCTAATAAATCTTTTGAGGAATCTTCTAAAAGATTATAACTTATATCAAATTACTATTTTAGAAAATAGGGTTGTTTTATTTAATAGGGGGATTTTATTTAAATCCATTTTTCATAGAAATTTTTATTGGGTACTCAATTCATCCCCCTCTTGAGATACTCACTCTAACCAACATTAATAAATAATAAATAAAAAAATTACTAATAATTAATTAATAATAAAAATGAATAAATAAATAAATAATACTGTAATAAATAATAATTAATAAGTAATAAGTAATAAGTAAATAATAAATGATAAGTAAATAATGAATAGGTAATTAATTAATAATATATTAAAAAATTAATAATAAATTAATAAAAAAACAATAATAAATAATAAATAATAAATCAATATATGATAAATAATTAACTAATTAATAATAAATTAATAATTAATAATAAATAATGAATACATATTAAATATGTAAAGAATAAATAGTAAATACTCCATTAATAATGAATTAATAATAAATATATAAAGGATAAATTAGTAAAAAATTAATAAATAATAAATCAATTTATAATGACTAAGTAGTAAATAAATAATAAATCAATAATAAATAAATTGAAAATAAATAAATAATACACTTATATTAAATAATAAATAATATGTAACAATATATAATAAATATTAAATAAATAAATAATAATTAATTAATAAATTAATAATAAATACTAAATCAATATATAGTAAATAAAAATTAATTAATTAATTAATATTAAATTATAAATGAATATATGATAGATAAGAAATAATAAATAAGAAATAATAATTATTAATTATTAATTAGTAAATAGTAAATAAATATATATATGATTGCATATAAATTTATTTAAATATAGTTATATATATCTTATAAAAACATATAAATATAAATAAATTTACATAAATGTATATAAATACAAGTGTAGAGACACATACATACACACCAACCAATAGAATACATATAAATATATATACCAAAATCATATATATAATTATACATTAATGTATATAAATATATATAAATGGATATACATATATATATATATATAAAGAAATTTACATAAATATATATAAACACACATTTATATTACATAAATATATATAAATGGAAACATATATATAATTTTTTATTAATATAAATATATATATATATAACATATATATAACATATATATATAAACACAAGTGAATGAAAATATCTATATATATGCATAATATATAAAAATATATAAAAATAAATATGGATAAATATTTTTAAATGTATATAAGTACAGAAAAATATGAATAGATACATATAAATATATATGCATAGATACAATTATATATAATTTTAAATAAATATTGATTAATATATATATTATAAATATGTATATATATATATATTTAAATATATATATATATAATAGATAATAAATCACCAAAAGTGGGAAAACTACAATAATTTTAACACCATAAAATCAAAAGGAATGTAAATCCATGGAATAAAATCATAGAAGACCCAACATTAATATGAATACACTCTTAAATGAAGCTAAAATCACATCGAATGTTCAAAAATCATTATATCCGAACAAAATACTCAGTTTTGGAGGCCTTATGGGACTTTTTTACCTCAAAAAATAGTGACTAGATCTTCCTTATTTAATATGGTGTATAAATTTTTACAATCTTCGATTTGACATCTCACATAGCCCAAAAGGATACTCTGATCAAAATTTAAGGTCATTTGAAGTTGAAGTTTGATTTTCAACTTCTCTTAAAATAGTAACAAATTTTATTATATTAATTATTACCAAATTATTATCCATTTTCATTTTATTTCATTTTTTAAGTTTCTATTTGATTAGTTTTTGAGCTAAAATAGATATCCGAATCAAAATTTATGGTCTTTTGATTTTAAAGATTGATTTTAAACTTACTCTATAATTAATTTAATTTTCAAGTAATTGATAACTAATAATTATAAATAATTAATAATTAAAACAAATAATTAATTAAAATTGTAAATAATAAAAAATTATTATTAATAAAAAATTAATTTTTTATTATTTAATATTTTTCCATTACTTTAGTGATGGTTTTTAAGCAACTCACACTCAAAATAAATTAAAAATATATATAAAAATCAGATTTATCAATGTTTTTTAAGAAACCACTGCTAAAAATAAATTAAAAAACATATTTAGTGATGGTTTTAAAAACTCACCACTAAATAAAATCATAGAGTATTTAGAGGTGGTTTTGAAAACCACTGGTAAAAACGTCATGAAATTCATTTTTTTGTAGTGTGTGTATCATTTCTTTGCCCCCAAATTTATCTTTCCCAAAGCTACTAATCTTTAAGAAAATTTTTTTTCCAAATTTGAAGATACCTTACTTGTCATACTTGATGTTTGTGATAAGATCATTATTTCTCAATAAGTGGGAAGTGCATCCACTATCAAGGATCTATAAACCAGCATGATTTGATGCTTTATGAAAATATCTAAAAAACTGCATTCTCAAATATTTTATTTTTGATCCATGTCATTTACTTCAATCCTACTATTGATTGACATGTTTGATCTTCTTCAGAATAAAAAAGGATGGTTGGTCTCAGTGGAGTGCTCAAGAGGGCTTAATTGAGCATTCAAATGTTTCTATTAAAAATTAATAAATTAAAACTAATGAAATCCCCAAATTTTGAAATATCCTAACTAACTAATACAATAGATATAAAAAAATTTGTTTTGAAATATCTTCTCAAGGACATGATCAAAACCACAATTAAAATAAATGAAATTAATTTAACCTTTAAAAATATCTTGCTCACACCAAATAATAAATATATCACTAATAAGATTTAACTATCATAGTTAATTTTATAGATATATTTTAGAAAATATTGTTATATCATATAAGGTGATTATATATGGTCTAGAGGGGGTTAATAGACTAGATTAAAATTTTAAAGAGATAAATTAATTATCATAGTTAATTAGTTATGGAAAATATAAAAGAATGAGCACTGGGAATTTTTATATTAGTTTGGTCCAAAGGGGTCCTAATATACTCTTATACCTCTCCACTCTATGAGATATATGTTATATGCTGAAATAATTTTTAAAGGGGGTTTAGAACCTAATTATAGCCTACTTTTTCTAGTGGATGTATATCCAAGACACTTGAATTTGGTATAGGGAGTCACAACCCAATTACAATACTAACTTTAGACTACGAGAGTCACAACCTAAATAGACCGAAATTTAGAATTTGGGAGTCACAACCCAAAGAAGTAATATTATTTTTGTATTTAAAAACATAAATATAAAGTGATAGAAAACGCAAGATATAGGAATTAGTGTTACAAACACAAGAAACCAGGATAAAATAAATTGAAAATAAAAAAGAGAAGTTCAAGTGCTAGTTTTTTATTATTATATTAGTTGGCATCATCAAGGAAGAAGTATTCAAATAAGTTTAGGTACAATCCTCGAGATAATTTCTAGAAAATGAGATATTTGTTTGCATAGGTAGTGCATCACCCTTACCCAAATTTCCACACAAACAGTGCTTCTAGGCCAAGTGCCACTAGGCCTTAAGTGCGCCTCCCTAAACACTGAAGTCTTTCGACTAGCAAAAAGGGTGTAAAGTGGGGATAATGGGTATATTATACCCACTGGTGATAATATAATAATGTTCTATATATATATATAATATGAAGTGGAAGAAAATACTAAATAGAATCAAAACATTAACCCGCCAAAGGCGGAAGCACAATCATTAGAAATCAATAGCATAAGCATAATAAACAACAGAAATGTAAATAAATAAACACATAAACATACCATTTGTAGAAACTAATGATAGAAAATGCAACCATTTAAAGTTATATATATCAACAAGAATTAAAGGGTCTCCTAAGGTCAACCATTAGTATATAAATATATAAGAATGCTGATACAGAAAGGAAAAATCAAAAGGTGAACTATAGATGAGTTAAGAACCAAGGGTCCCTTGCCTTCCATCCCATGATAACAGCCACTAAGATTCATCTCCTTAGCCAGGACCATTCCCTAATTCAAAAATCATAAAGTGTACACATGTCCCAAAGGGACCATGTAGGGTGTGAGAATGAGTCTCAATAGGGTTCCACAAACGTGTTCATACCATGCATTTGAGACTAATAAAGTGTATAATAGAAATAAATAAGTAGAAGTATGTGCATAAAGTAAACACAAGCTTCCCTGGTGCTCAAAATATACCAGGAAGCTATCACCTACCTCGGCCAATTTCACAATGTCATAGCAGAGAGAATCCTTAGCTCATGGCCCAAGGAATCCTCTAATGTTAATTAGTTTAGGTGAACCCTTAGGCTCCATATCAAATGTCACCCAACACCTCATTCTATTTCCGGACATCTGACATTTTGAAGGTATGAAAAATCAATACATATTCAGTGAATCGGACCCATCCTCAAAAGCAATCATTAGCTAAAATCCCAACCTCTGTAGGAACATATATACCTTTCCTCAAATTGTAACCACCATCGGCTCAACAACCGACATCCTGAGGAATGGAGATGCTCGTCCTCAAAGTGATCCTAACTCAAGGCCTCAAGCACGGATAGCCTCAACCCGCAACTGACAGCCTCAATGTTGTCCTAAGATGTCTCTTCATCATCCTCGTGGATTTCTTTGGAAATCACCCCCATCCATTTACCTAAGATTTGCTATTGGGGGTCTCTACCCACACGAGTGGTCAAAACCACATCATAACTCAGCCAACTTGTGTGCAGACCACTCTAAACGGCACTTTGGCCAATCATGGGTGAGTTTCAATCACTAAATAGTATCTAAGACACATCCATCGGGCACCTAATGCCCTTATGACCATGTATCTCAATTCTAATTTTTATTCCATCAAATATCAAGATCCATTTCCTCAACCTGACGGCCTTGCCGCCTCAACCAATGACTATGTCTCCCAACAGGTGATCACATCACCCAAGTAACCTAGGACAATCCCTTCCTGATGATCACATCACCTCAAAATAGATGTACATCACTATCTCCATCCTTGGGTCGAGCCCATCATATTCCATTAAAACTAAATAGTTTAATTACATCATTTCATATATATACTTCACTTCAATTTAAATAAATGGTTCAATATAATTGAATTGAACAACTCATAATTAAATTAACAATTCGATTTAATATAAAAAACACACCCATCCAATTTACCCAATGTTCTGAGCCTCTCACATAGCTCAAACCACTTGTAGACTTGAGTGGGCATGCCCATTAGCATCCCATAAGGGTTCAATTAATTAATTAAAAAACATCAAATTAAAATATTCTCTCTCGATCAAAATAATGACACGCTAAAATATGCTCCCTTAAACATTCATGAAATCCCAAAGAAAATCATGAACCACCTACCTTGGAGTCATAAAAATAGGTACGTTAAATCATAGCCTCTAAATCCAATCTATTTGGGAGAAATCAACATTTCTAATGAACATCCTAAAAATAGGGCAAAATGACTCGAACGAATTTAGTGGTCTGCACTACTAAAAAATAGGTGTTTAACAGCATTGGTATTTATCAGCATTGATAAAAGGAATCATTATCAGTGCTAAAAACGTGATGATAAATTTAATCCTTTATCAGTAATTTTTTAGCACTAATAAAGTGTCACTTTATTAGTGCTTTATTTTAAGCGTTGATAAAGGGTAACCTTTTTCAGTTCTTTATTTTTAGTGCTCATAAAGGGTACCCATTATCAGCACTATATTTTTAGTGCTCATATAGGAATCTTTTATCAATGACTTTTTAGTGTTGATAAGTGTCCGAATAAATAAAAATAATTTAATTTAATAAATAAAAAATAAAAAATGAGTTTATTAAAAAAATATTAATTAAATATTAATTAAATTATTATTGATAGAAATGAATAAACTGATTATATTGTATATAAATTATAAATACTAATAAATAGTATGTATTAAATATATAGATATATATTAATGTATATAAATATTATTTATATATTAGTAAATATTATTTATTCTTTACATTAAATAGTAATGTATTTAGTGAATAATGGTTTATAATTAAAAATTAATATGAATTAAAAATACTGACTAATTGCATTAAGTAATGGACATAATTGAATATCGTTTTATTTTTCAATTTATAACATAGATCAAATGTATTAAATTGATTTCACATATACATATTATATACATATTCACACACAAAAATATTTTTTTTGAATTTAATTTATTTATATTATATGTTTTATATTTATTTATTTACTATGTTTTAATATTTTCAATATGTATTCATCTTTATTTCAATATATATCCATTTTTAATGATTTATATTAATCAAACTTATCCAAATTCTCAGTATATCGTACTCATTTTTAATTAATCAATTTTACTCATTTTTCACATGAATGAACTTAAGATTAAATATTCATTAATAATGCTAAAAATAAATTTGTAAAAAAATATTTATAAATAAATATATTTATTGTTTTTATACATTTATAATTATAAATAAATAAATAATATTTGTTTAAAAAGTACTAAATATAATTATAAATAAATAATGTTAAAATTATAATAAATTTATTTAAATAATGAATATATTTACTATGTTTATATATATATAATTATATAAAAATATATAATGATATAAATATTATTTTTTTAAAAGTATTTATATAATTATAAATAAATAATTATGTATTCAACTAATTATAAAATTATTATTTTATAAAAATTATTATTATAAGAATGATAATTATATATAATAATTATACTTTTTAAAAAAGTATTATTTTTAAAAAAAATATTTTATGTATTTATCAGTACTAATAAAGATTCATTTTATTAGTGCTTTTTAACTTATTGCTTATAAAAGGTGTCTTTATCAGCACTTTTTTTGAAGTGCTGATAAAAGTGTCACAATATATTTTAAGAAGTCTAACCATCATGAACCAGTTCGTGATATTCAAAGATTTACGCGGAATCAACCTCCCATTGGTGCTCCTTATTATTGAATCCAATCTCAAATCTAGGCTAATATCAAAGATCTAACTATTCCAAGGCTCTAATACTTGTCTTAAGTGATTCAAGGGTTGAATGCAACCACAGCTCGAATGATATCATGGTTTTTCAATATCTCTAATTTCCTTCGGTTATCCACTGAACCTTCTCATCCAACATTCATGTATCCCAACAAGTCCAGTTTCACTATCCTATAATAAAACAACCCAAAACTCATTATTTTTTAGATATATTAAAGTATCATCTTCCCCGATATCATGTGGGTATCCTTAGGACAACATTGGTACTGTGCGACTTGAAATATATCAAACCTAATGTTAGGTCATGTTGTTGTGAGGTTTAATAGGATCCTAATACCTATATTCCATGATATCTACCTTTTTAAATAGTCAAATTTTGAAAAAAATCATCCATATAGAGGTCGGTGTTGTCATTAGTTTTGAATATAACATTAAAAATCACTTGGATGATGAAATATCTAACATCATCAGGGTCTTATATTAATTCATGTAGTAATTGGAACTAAGAGGGTTGATTAAGGAGGAAATAAAATATAGTTTTATCCCCTTCAATTTTAAAGTTAATTCTAGAAGTTTTTTCCAAAAAAAAATGGATGATGAAATATCTTACAGTACATGGGAACAACTATATAATGATTTTTTCATGAAACTTTTTCCTAGGATAATGAGCACTGAAATATGGTGTAAAATTAATGGATTTATTTAGGATGACTTTGAACTATTTCATTAGGATTGGGATAGATTTTAGGGTCACTTATGAAATGAAAAAATCAAATGATTCTATTGAATCTGTAAAATCATATGATAAAAAACATTATATATGTTGGATTTTTTGTCTTATTTATTTAGATACTTCTTAAAAAAATATAATATTTTCAGTTTTTATTTTTGAAATATTTCAATTTGAATTTAAATAATATGACTTAAATGCTATAAAAAATCAAAGAGTTTTAAGGTTCTATAATCCTTGGACTATATTATATAGGAAAAACTAATTTTTGAGATAAATATATTTGATATTTTAATTTTGGTTATTGAAATATAGTTAGAAAATAAACAATTGGAATGATTTATTTTCTAGGGAAAACCTTAGCATTATGGTGTTTTAAGAAACAAAATACTATTTCATTATGTGGTGCAAAAGAAGAGAACTTTGTTGATAGAATTTATTATTCTCAATCCTTTAGGATTGATAAAAAAATTTCTAAATTTTAAATTTTCTTTGAAAATTAAATTATTTAATTAGAAAATTTTTCTATTATTTAAATTTTAAATAATATTTTAAATCATTCAAGAATAAATCTTATACTACTAGATTTAACTAATTTTGATAAAATTAAATATTAACATTGATTGATATAAATTTAATAAATAAATTTTAATAGAATCTATTTTTGTTGAAATAAAAATTATTTTTTATGGATGAAATCATTACACCTTTAGAATCCCACTTTAAGTCAAATTTATTAGTTTTGATTTAATAATTTAATGACAAGCTATTTTCACTGCAGATTCTTAATTCTATTGAATTTTATGGTTTACTACCATAAAATTAAATCCATTTTTTATGTCCTTATAGTGTTAATATGATTCCCCATAGATGTGACCATCTTAATTACATGACATAAAAAAAATGTTTCATTATAATACATTACCATAACATTTTATGTTAAGAGTTTTACAGAATTCAGACAAAACATTAACTAAAAAACTCATGTATTTTTAAACTAATGTACATTTTTGGGAACAATATATGCAACAACTTGATCCATAAGAAGCCTTCATTATTATTATTTGGATCAATATCCTCATTTCACATTGTTCTTATTCAGATGAAGCTCCTCATGCATAGATTTGATCCAATTATCATCCTTTTCAGCCTCTCCAAATTATTTAGTCTCTACTTTGAAAAAATTGAGGTTTTTTATAGAGTCTTAATCCTTTGAGTTTTCACCCAAACTTTTTTATCACAAATGAAGTTTTATTAATTGATTTCAGCTGTGATTTTATTTCTTATAGTTTATAAAAATATAAAAATAATTTAAATGATAACCCAGTCATTAATAATTCTTAAAAATTACTTCATTCCTTTTATCACGCATCTAATAAACACTATGTATGTTTTTCGTTAATCCATCTAAAACAGATCATTATTTAACATTTCCTTTTGGTTCCACCCTTATTTTCTCCTCATCCTCCTCACTTGTTGATTAATTGTTTAGCGAGATATATTTGAGTTTTTTTATCATCATTATTGCATTATTGTTAACATATCCATGTGCTCAACAATGTTTTCATAGTAAAATCATTATCCATATAATTAATTTATTGTTTCATGTTTATGTTTAATTTATTTATTTTTGGTATTACTCATATAATAATTATTTTCTTGTACAAGTGGATACATTTATTCGAGTTTGGGTGGTTTGTTCGAAGCTTATCAAGCTCATGAGGGATCAAACTTCAAGCCTACAAATTTGATAATGACAACAAGTAAATGCATCAAGAATGTGTACAACCATAAGGAAAAGGTGAATTCTTACTACTTATTTAATTAATTTTTTCATCATTTTATCTACTATTTTTAAGTTAATTTCCTTATCATTTTTATCTAATAATTATTTAGTTTTTTTCATATTTCTTTTGGGAAGTCATATTTTTATTTCAAATATCTAAAAAAATCCATAAAAGAGATAAAATGATTCTTTCTACCAATGTAACCACATTTTCCATATTCATTACCTTTCTTTGTCAAGATTCCAACACTACATATTGATTCGCTGTTGTTAGCTGAAAAACCTTTCTTATTGTTGAAAACCAGGAGAGTAGAGGAATATCATGTTCTCATTAGGGTGACCTCTTGTGATATAATGGGAATATGATCTTCCTTTTCTCTTTGGATTTTCAACAATGAGAAAAAAATTCTTCTAAGAACATCGATTCAATATAAAGTGTTGGTAGTTAAACATATAAATACAATGGAAACGTGGTTACATTGGAAGTTAGGATTGTTTTGTTACTCTAGGATGTGTAAGAATCAACCACACCTCAATCTAACACACCATGTGACAGGTATGACTCTAGGTGCTTATTTTTATTTAAAATTGACATGGATTTTAGTAAAAAGGACAAATGAAATACTCAAAACCAATAACACATATTCCAATTATTTTTATACTTTAGTTAAATGATCAATAATTCATTTAGAATGTGTAGGAATCATCCTCACCCCAATCTGATGCATGGTGTGACCACTATGACTCAATGTGTTCGTTATCAGTTTAAAATCAACAGTTTAGTTAAAAAAATCACTCACTAAAAACAAATGAAACATTCTTGGATTTTCTTTATAGTTTGTTACATTGATTCATAATTAATTTTTTATGTTTGGGAATTGATCTCACATCAAACCAATACACTATGTGATCAGTATAGGTCAAAGTACATATTTCCAGTTTAAAATGACATTTTAGTAAAAAAAACAAGTGATGTGCTCAAAACCTATAAAAAACATCCATATTATTTTTATACTTTATTAAAATGATCCATAAGTCATTTGACATGTGTATAAATCATCCTCACCTCAATCCGATGCATGGTGTGACTGGTATGACTCCAAGTTCATCTTTTTATTTAAAAATGGCATCAATTTTAATAAATAGGACAACTAACCTACTCAAAACTGAGAAAACACATTTAGATTGTTTTGATAATTTAGGAAAATGATCAATAATCTATTTTGATATGTAAGAACTAGTATCACCTCAATTTAAGGCATGGTGTGACCGATATTACTCCAAGTGTATCTTTTTAATTAAAATTGACATGAATTTTAATAAAAAGGACAACTGAACAACACAAAACCAATAAAATTAATTCATGTTATATTTATACTTTAGTGAAATAATCCATAATTTATTTTTGATATGTAGAAATCATTTTCACCTAAATATGATACATGATGTTCCTGGTATGACTCTATGTGTCCGTTATCAGTTTAAAATTGATAGTTTAATTCAAAAAAAATATAACTCATTAAAAATAGAAAAAATGAAGCTAGATAATATTTATAATTTAGTAAATTTATTCATAATTAATTTGTGAAATATAATAATTAGTCTCACATAAAAATGATAGACGATGTGATTGGTATGAGTCAAAGTGCATATTTCCAGTTTAAAATGAAATTTTAGTAAAAAAGACAAGTGAAATACTAAAATCCAAGTAAAAACATTCATATTATTTTGATACTTTAAGAAAACAATCCATAATCCATTTGGGATGTGTAAAAATTATTCACACCTCAATCTGATGCATGGTGTGACCGATATGACTCCAAGTTCATCTTTTATTTATAATTGACATTAATTTCAATAAAAAGGAAAATTGACCTACTCAAAATAAATCAAATGAATTCATATTGTCTTGATCCTTTAGGGAACTGATCCATTCGTAATTTTTGACATGTAATAATCATCCACAAATCAATATGATACATGATGTTCCCGGTATGACTCAATGTGTCTGTTATCAGTTTAAAATTGATAGTTTGGTTTAAAAAATGTCACTCACTACAAATTGGTCAAACACGCTCAAAATTTCTTGATGATTTAATAAATTGATTAATAATTCATTTTTGATGTTTAGAAATCATTCTAATGTAAAAATGATACATGATGTGATCAGTATGAGTCAAAGTGCATGTTTCCAGTTTAAAAATATATTTTAGTAAAAAAGACAAGTTTTCAACTCAAAACTGAGTAAAAATATTTAGATTGTTTTGATACATTATAAAAATGATACATAAGGAATTTGAGGAAATTAATAATGATCATCACCTCAATAAAATGCAGGTTGTGACCAATATGACTCCAAATGCATCTTTTATTTAAAATTGACATAAATTTTAGTAAAAAGGACAACTCACCTTCTCAAAACTGAGAAAATGCTTTAAGATTGTTTTTATACATTATAAAAACAATCCATAAGTCATTTTTGACATGTACTAATCATCATAACATAAATCTAATACACTATGTATCCTGCATGACTCAATGTGTCTGTTATCAGTTTAAAATCATCATTTTAGTTCAAAAACTGTCACTCATTGAAAACTAAAAAAACATGCTCATATTTTCTTTATAATTTATTAAAATGATTAATAAGTAATTTTTGACATGTAGGAATCAATATCACATAAAACCATCATATTTTGTGATCGGTATGATTCAAAGTACGTGTTTCCAGTTTAAAATGACATTTTTAGTAAAAAAGACAAGCAATGTACTCAAAACTAAGCAAACACGTTAGGATTATTTTGATGCTTTAGGAAAATGATCCATAAGTCATTTGATATATGTAAAAATAATTTTCACCTCAATCTGATGCATGGTGTGACTAATATGACTCCAAGTTAATTTTTTCTATATATAAGTGTCATTTCAGTTTAAAATGAACATTACATTGCCAAAAATGAGAAAATGATCATACATTGTTTTCCCTTCATTTAAATTCTATATTCGAAGTTGATTTTTCTGATTTTTTGGTGTTTTTGGTGCTATAGTGTACTATTACAGCACACTACAGTACGCCCCTTTATCATCACTTTTATAAGTGATGATAAAGGATCCCTTTACCAGTGCTTTTTTAGCCCTGATAAAAGACTCATGATTTTAATCTCACTCCAGTAGTTATCACTTATCTAGTGCTGATAAAGGAAAATTTTAGCACTATTAAAGGTAGATTTTGTAGTAGTTCCATGAGTCGAGAGAAAATAATAAAAGAAACATGGGTGAGGAGATCCTTACTGAGACAGATCCAACGCCAAAACGGCTTGAAGAACAGAGCTCAAATGAGGGATTTGGATAAAATACAAGGAGAGGAGGAAATATGGGAGATCCCATGCTATAGTGCATGACCAAGGAGGAGAAAAGAAGAATAAATTAGGTTTATAGAGAGAGAGGAAATAGAATTTCCCCTTTTAAAAGATATAGAAAAGTTAGATCACATGGTTTTCCAAACCATGCAATAACTGTGGGGATGTTTATTCATAGGAACCAAGCCCCACATGATTGGGCTTAACTGTGCACAAACCACTACAGTGCGAGGTTACTACCTTAGTGGAACTACCTATGTGGCTTCTGCATAGTTTTCTATAACCATACACAAACCATTCGGAATCCATGTACAAAACTGCTTAATTCCACACACATCTATGCTCCCCAACCCACACGGTCTTCAAAACTATATAGTAGCATAAAATTGGGTTGTACAGTTTTCTCTGAGAGGTCGCATGGTTTACCCAAACCATGCACCTCAATCGGAAACTTAAAAAATATTTCCTTTGGCCTCGAACACACCAGAAACCCATATTAAGACCTAAGGAACTTTTCAAGCCCTTAAACCCATCCAAAAAAAAGATATTGGGTTGATAGAAAACTTTGAATTAGGTTCTGATGATCAAAAAGAAAATGGCATACCCACTAATTCCAAAAATTCAAAATGGGTGAGGATTTCGACCCACTCCAAAAACCTAGGACATTACAATCTCCCCACATTAACATATCTCATCCTTGATCTATAAAACAAAAACCTAGAGATGGTACCAAACATACCCATCTTGTTAAAATCAACTCGGACTACCACAGTCAAAAGGGAATGGGTCAACTACCTCAAGGGGGGCTCCCCGCCTTAGGAGTGACCTACCCCGATCGCATCTCGACCCAATTCTCAAAAAAACTGATGGTCTATAGACCATGTGTGGACCTGAATTTCCTCTTGTGAATCATCACCACTTCTACACCTCATCAGATACTCTTTTTTCATACCTGACACCCATCAGAATTTGGCACCGCATCGGTGCCCACCTCATCCCCATGTCATACATGGAACCAACAAGGTCCCTTATCTCATAAAATTATCAAATAAGTCTCAATGACTTACATCTAAGTCAATTCCTTCATCACAATGATGCCTCTGTGATAATACACCTCAAGTAATCTACATCTCCTCGATGTCCCAATGCCATTGCACCTCAATAACCATGCATCCAATGATGCTCACATGTGAAACCTTGTGCCACGCACCTCATATATATATATAATTCATCCTAGTTAATTACAACCTACAAAATAGTATCCGGTTAGTCCATACATATATCATGTTCACCTTATTCACTCAAAACATGCATTCCTCTAAGAATTCCATGCCAAACAAAACAAAACAAAATCATGGTTACACCCATAGAATACCTATAACCTTCATCGTCTCACCAACCTTCTCTGACCCAAGAATATCTACAGTGTGTACCTAGCCTGAAGCATAATTACCTAAAGCTTGACCTCCCTACGGTGCTACACTAGACATTGTCCATTGACCCCACTATTTTGTCCTACTGTCTCTACCACAACCTCCAAATGTAGATGAATCTTGGCTAATATCACATGTTACCACACCTGATCTGATCTAAGAACCCTTATTATACCATGGTCCCTAATTACCGACTATCGAAGAAGGCTTCCTACAGAACCTCTCGAGATTTATAGCATGTCCACATGTCTGGAACTCCTTTGGAGTCTACTCGCACTAAGTCTGGACATGTCCTGGCTTCACACACTGAAATAACACCATCAAATATCCCGGTAGTGGTGGTCTGCTTGATTCCTTGTCATGACTGACGTACTGGAACTCATCTTGGCCTCACTTCTTACTAATCTTCACCACTAAAATCACTTAAATTCTTCACCCAAATTGAGTACGACCGATTCACCATATTTCCCTCAGTTATGAGCACCTGTTTCAATGCTTTTGTGAATGAGTCCAACCTAAAGATGTTCACATACACCTGAATGGAATTTCATAAATCATTCTCAAAATGCCTCACCCTTAAGGTTCCATCACTCACCATATTGGGTACAAAGTGATACAATTTGGTGAACGTCGCTACATAGTCCATGATGTACATGTCACCCTACTAAAGGCTTGAGAACTTCTGATCTCTCTCTGTACTCCGCGTCTTCATAAAGAAGTACTCAAAGAACCTAGCCTCAAAGTTCTTATAGGACAATCCCTCATGTCTACCTGCTTGAACCTACACATCCCACCAGTTCTTTTCTGGTCCTCTAAGCATATACGTTGCTCGTTTCTCCCTCCATCCTTGGGGTATCTCAAGTTTCTAAAAGATCATCTACATCGATTCAATCTAGTTCTCATCCACCTATGGACCACCCTCACCCTGGTATATCAGTGGGTGCTGTGAATGGAACTCTTGAGTCAAATATTCCATTTAAGGCTCTACTCCCTAAAATACCTTATATGTCACGACCCGTCCTCGGGGCTCGTGCCGTGACTACCCCAAGCCTGCCTTCCATAGGCCAGGGGCTGACGACTAGCACCAAGGCGTAAATCCCAGTAAAAAGGGAAGGCATTGCCTTCGTAAAGTAAACCAAATACTACAGAGCAAGAAAGTAGTAGAAGTAAACACTACGTAAAAACTGAGTACAACAGTAAGTGCGGAAAAGTAAATGGGCCAGAATACAAACTCAAACCAAAAGTAAAGTACAACTCGAAATGGAAAAACAGCAACTAAAAAGTAAAGTTGCAGCCTTGATCCATCCACTGGACTCCCACCTAAAGGGTGAGTACAGATAGCCTCCACAGCTCCTCGAGTCCAACCGTCCACTCCGAGTACGTCCCACCAGTGGTCCACCTCCAGGTACCATCCTGCTCCGCAAGCCTTATCCACGATCAGCGTTGTCCGTCGTCTGCAACCAACACAACGTAGTGCAAGCATAGCCCATGCAGGGGTGAGTATAATCTACTCAGTAGGGACCCCGAGACCCCCGATGGTCTCCCAGAATCCACGAAAGATAATCCACAAAGGAAAGATACAATCACAAAATAACATCTGACACTGCTTAGGTATATTCCCATACATATACCTAAGTCATCAATTCTTGTTCGGCTCCAACGTCTGAGCCCAAGTACAACCCAGTCCACACAGGAAAGAAAAATGTAAATCCACAAAGGATAGCACAACACAATCCACATAGGAAAGCAAAATAGGATTCAGCTCACAGAGGTATACTTCTTCGTATGATGATAGAGATGACCAGATATTGCCACCGATTCATCTAAACTGTCGGACCCACAAAGGACCGATAGATACTAACCCCCACAATGACCCACAAAGGATCTGACCCACAAAGGATCGATAGGTAACTAACCCCTACAATGGCCCAAACAGGATCGGACCCACACAGGATCTGTAGGTGCTGGCTCACACAGAACCGCTGAGCACTGACCCACACAGGATCGGTAGCATTGATCCACGTAGGATCACTGAGTGTTGTAGTCGTCGCCATCGAGTCCACTGAGGATCTTTGTACAGTCATCATCGTTGAGTCGCAACGCAGCCAGCTCTAGGGTTCCCGCACACAGCAAGCTCGTTCGGGAGGGTACGCTCCACGAGTCGAGAGGCTGATACATCAACTGACACAAATTCCGATGTTGATGTATCCAAAAGTTCCGTATTGTCAATAGGAACTCAACGCAACAGACGGCGCGTCAATCGGACGCCCGGTCTGAGAGTTATTGGCTTTTTCGTCCCAGGGGCCCGGTTGGTTTTTAAGTCAAACCAACCCGACCATACTCCAACTGCGTCCAAACCTCGGATGGAGTAATCCAAAAGACCCATATCACTAAAAGGAATCCAATAAAGTCGATGGCACATCAATCGGACGTCCGGAGCTCAAGTTATGAGTGTTTCCGCTCCAAGGGCCCGGTTGGTTTCGTGTACGAACCAACTCAGACAAACCCAAAGTATTATGAAACCTTGAGTGCCATATGTCGAAACGACCGTCTCGATCCAAGGATCACATAGCCGCTGACGGTGCATCGATCGAAGGTCTTTATCCCATGATATGGGAAAAGAATGAAGAGGGTCCGAAAACGAGGGTTTCGGGCCCAGACTGACCCGGCCCGAGACCCCCTGGGTCGGCCCGAACCGGGTCGACCTGACCTGGGTCCGGGTCGGCCCGGCTGGTGCGGCGCGACGCCAGCTGGCTCGGCCCAACGGCCAAGCCGTTCGGTTTGCGGGGGGGGGGGGGGGGGGGGGGGGGGGCGCTGCCCCCCCCCCCCCCTTAATGGGGGCTGCTAGCTGGCCAGTCGGGGGTTTGAACCCCCGACATTCCCTTGTCCGACCAACCCGCCCAGGCCGGCCAGTTCCTTCCGCCACGAGACCAGCGATGGTCGGTCCCCTCCCTTCTCTAACACCGGTGGCCCACTTCCGGTCGCCGGTTCCCATGATCTTCCGCGGCCTTCATTCGTCCGGTGTGGCGCGACGGCGCCACACCCCTCCGCCGCGGCCCCGCTCCAGCCGCGGTGTTTTCTTTTTCGGTCCTCCAGCGCGACGCGACGGCCCCGCGACTTGGTTCAATTTCATGGCACAGCGTGACGGCTTCGCGCATTACTTGTCGCACGATCCCGTGTGGTGTGATGACACCGCGCCATTCCCGTTCCAACCACATTAGAAACAATAACGTGGATAAGGGAGGAGGGTCGGCCGTGTTTGTGTGGTCCGGCCCCCTCTCGTTAATCGATAGCATTTGGTCGTATTTTCATGAAAAATGATAGGGTGGTAATCACGAACAAAATAATTAAATAAACCCCTACCTCAAGCGAGCTTGAATAGAGGTTCGTCGAACGGGGATTTGTCGCGGAAAGAGACGTCACAGTTGGAGAGGTTGCAGAAGGAGACGTCACGGAAGAATACATCGCGGAAGAACCATTGTGGAAGAACCGTCGCGGTATATGGCGCCGTGTAGTCGGTCTCCGAGGACTTGGCATTCTTCAACAGAGACCGATTCGTTCTTCGCATTCTTCATCATTGAAGAAGATGTTCTTCAAACTTCCTAAATCCTCCCAAAGAGACAAGACTCTAACCAAAAATAAAATAAGCCCAAGTCTTATTTTATTTACACAAGATAAGAAATTGAATTTCAAAAGTTTGAATTAATTCCACTTAATTAATTCAAGACAAGTTGTCATCATTAAAGGTGAGTTGAGGGAGTAAGTAATTTGAAGGGGTGGGGTTTGTGTGGGCCCCACCACCCTCATAACCTCCCTTGGGAAGTTGGGTAGTTTCCCAACTTCCACCCAAAGCCTTTAAACCACTCAAAGAAAAATAAAAAATTTGTAGTTAAATTATAAATTAAACTTCCACAATTTTTATCATCTTCTCTCGTGAAAACGCAACTCCAGAAAAGGTGTTCCTAAGTAATTACCGGCCCTGCGGTTCCATCGGTGCCCTCAGAATTCAATTTCGAACATCGGTTCAAAAGTTAGAAATTCCCTCTTGTTCATTCACTGAACGTACCCGAGCTAAACTTCGGATAGAAATTCCGGGCACACCGGGCCTCGGAATCAAGTGCCGTTAGAAACTACGTTCTTGTAAAATCCCAAAGAAAATTAAGAAAAAATTTCCCTTGAATTTTACGGGTCTTTACATTACTTCCACCTCAGGGCTTTACGTCCCCGTAAAGATACATCGAAAACTAGGGAAACAAATGTGGGTACTGAGCACGCATCTGAGCCTCCCACTCCCAAGTGCTCTCCTGGAGGTTCCTGTGCTGCCATCTGATACGCACCAGAGGAATCGACCGTCCACGTAGGACCCGCTCCTTTCGATCCTTGATTTCCAATGGGACCTCCGTGAAAGTCACCCCATCATCAACATAAAGCTCCCCATGGTCAATGATATGTGTCGGGTCGTGCACGTATCTCCTCAGCTGAGATACGTGGAAGACGTCGTGCACCCGGTGCAACTGAGGTGGTAGAGCCAGACGATAAGCCACCTCTCCAATCCTGCTGAGGACCTAGAATAGTCCGATGAAGCGTGGAGACAACTTGTTGCCTCGTCCAAATCTCCATAATCCACGTCGAGGTGAGACCCGCAAGAAGACGTGGTCGCCATCCTCGAACTCTAGTGGCCTCTACCTCCTGTCAGCATAAGACTTCTGCCAGCTCTGAGCTGTCCTCATCCACTCCTGGATGACCTGGACCTTCTCTGTCATGTCCTAGACCATCTCTGATCCCACAAGTGCTGACTCTCTAGGGTCTGTCCAGCACAAAGGAGATCTGCAAGGTCAGTCGTACAACACCTCGTATGGTTCCATCCCGATGGTGGAGTGGTAGCTGTTGTTGTACGCGAACTCCACCAAGGGTAGGTGGTCCTCCCAGCTGCGACCAAAGTCGAGGACACATGTGTGGAGCATGTCCTCGAGATTCTGAATGGTCCTCTCCGTCTGACCATCCGTCTGAGGGTGAAAAGCAGTGCTCAGACGTAGCTGCGTCCCGAACGCCTCCTGCAACCCCTTCCAAATCCGGGAAGTAAATCGAGCATCTAGATAGGAGATGATAGATGGTGGCACACCGTGAAGCCGTACAATCTCCTGAACGTAGAGACGCCCCAAGCTCTCCACTGAGCCCTGCTCTCTGATGGGTAAGAATTGTGCCAACTTGGTGAGTCATTAGACAATCACTCAGATGGAGTCGTGACCTCTGGAAGTGCATGGAAGTCCATTCATGAAGTCCATAGATATGTCGTCCCACTTCCACTCTGGAACCTCTAAAGGATATTCCAAGCCTGCTGGTACCTGGTGCTCTGCCTTCACCTACTGGCAGGTGAGGCATCGAGAAACAAACTCTGCCACAGCCTTCTTCATGCCCGGCCACCAGTGCTGTCGTCTGAGATCCTGGTACATCTTCGCCACTCCAGGATGTACTGCCAAAGGTGAAGTGTGAAACTCTCTCAGCACCTCCTCCCGTAAAGCAACTGGTACCAAGTTAATTCCTCTAAAAAGTACGACGTTCTCTCCTCCAAAGGAGAAACCATCAGGTGCCTATCCTAAGGATATTTGCGCACGCCGCGTCTCACAGTCAGCTTCTCCACGCTGTTCCTCTCTGACCTGCTGCAGTAGTGGAGGGGTGACTATGAGAGACTGAAGGAAGGTTGCTCCATCTCTATTCACGAAGGATATCTGTAAAGCAGCTAGATGCTCTATCGCCTCCCCAAGTAGCTGAATGCCCGTCCTCCTGCTGAGAGCATCAGCTACCATGTTCCCCTTCCCAGGAGTATAGAATATCTCAAAGTCATAGTCCTGGAGGAACTCGATCCATAGCTGCTGTCTCAGGTTCAGGTCCTTCTGAGAGAAGATGTACCTGAGACTCTTATGGTCATAATAGATTGTAAAGCGCTCTCCCATCAGATACTGTCGCCATGTCTTCAGAGCGAAGACCACTGCTGCTAACTCCAGGTCATGGGTAGCATAGTTCTGCTCATGCGGCCTCAACTGACATGATCCATAGGCGATCATTGCCCGCTCCTACATCAGGACACATCCGATTCCGGTCCCTGATGCATCGCAGTAGACTACGTATCCTACTCCCTCCTCAGGCAACCTCAAGATAGGTGCGCTGGTCAATCTCTGTCTCAGCTCCTGGAAGCTCTGTTGACATCTGTATGACCATACAAAGGTGTTTCCCTTCTTCGTCAAATCTGAGAGTGGTGACGCAACTCTGTAAATGTCTGGCACAAATCTCTAGTAGTATCCAGCTAGTCCCAAGAAACTCCGCACCTCCGTCACGCTCCTGGGTGGATCCCAAGCTAGCACTGCCTCGATCTTCGCGGTATCCACCGCAACTCCCGCCTCATAGATGAGGTGTCCCAATAAGTGGACCTCGCATATCCATAACTAACACTTCGAGAGATTTCCATAAAGCTGGTGCTCTCGGAGTGTATCCAGTACAAGCCGCAAGTGGTAGGCGTGTTCCTCCTCAGTGGTCGAGTAAATCAAAATGTCGTCGATGAAGACCACAACAAATCGATCGAGGTATGGCTGAAATATCCTGTTCATGAGGGCCATGAACACTGCTGGAGCGTTGGTTACACTTAATGTCATAACCAAGAACTCATAGTGGCCATACCGACACCTGAAGGTCGTCTTCTGCACGTCCTCGTCCCGGACTCTGAGCTGATGATAGCCTGGCCTGAGGTCTATCTTCGAGAACCATCGTGCTCCCTTGAGCTGATCGAAGAGGTCATCAATCCTTGGTAGTGGATACTTGTTCCTCACTATCACCTGGTTCAAGAGAAGATAGTCGACATAAAGTTGCAAGCTCCCGTCCACCTTCTTGGCGAACAAAATCGGGGAAGCCTAGGGTGAAACACTGGGTCAGATGAACCCCTTGCCTTGCAATTCCTCCAACTGTACCCGTAGCTCTTGAATCTCAAAGAGGGCCATCCGATATGCTGGAGTCGATATCGGGGCTGTACCGGGGTACAGGTCAATATAAAAGTCTACCTCTCTGTGTGGAGGTAGCCCTGGGATGTCGTCGGGAAAGACATTCGCATACTGATCCACCACTGCAGGAAAACCAGGAATTTGCACGTCAACTGCTCCTAGGATGAGGCTAGCCAACTGATGAGTGATGGGATCTCCTCTCCTCTGAGAGAGTCCATCCTATGGTGAAAAGGCTGCCTTCTCGCCGGTGAAGGTGAACATGCTCCCGTCGGTGCGTACACATCGCACCTTGCGCCTAAAACAGTCGATCTGAGCATGGACTGTAGATAACCAATCCATTCCCAAGATGACGTCGTAAGGCCTCGACGCCATTACAAGAAGATCCCAGCCGAAGCTCTCGCCTTTTAGAGTAAGCTCACACTGTCGGCACTAGTGCGTAATCATCGAGTCTGCTCCCGTAGGAGTCTCTAGCCGTAAGGATCGAGCCAACGTCTCTGTCGGAATCTCCGAGCTTCGAACAAGGGCAGCGGCTATGAAAGAGTGACTTGCTCCTGTGTCTATAAGAACTGCAGCAAGGGTGGAATAGACACAGATAGTACCTAGAATCATCTCGGGCACACCGTGGTCGTAGGCCTCTACTTCTTGGAGTTGTGTCTGTCTCTGCCTGCCAGCTCCCTGTGGTAGGGGTGGACCTCCTGGTGGTGGTGGTGGTAGAGCCTCAAAGCGTCGCCCACCACCTGCTGCTCGGCCAGCTCCTCTGCCTCGTCTTCCTGCTCCATGCGAACCGCCACAGTCGACCCTCTGTCTCTGCCTGGGTGGTCCCTCAACCGTCTGCTGCTCCTCTGCATGGCGGGTCGGGCAGTCACGAGCCATGTGGCCCTGCCCGCCGCATGCGTAGCACTGTCTGCCTCTCAAAAGACTGGCTCTGTGCTTCGCGCCCCGCACAGCTGAGCCAGTGTCCTGAGGTCATCTTCCTGAGGGTCTGGTCTTCCGGGACCCATGAGTCATCCGTCGACTGCCTGCTGCAGAAGACTCTGCAACGTGCCGCCTTGCGGTGCGTCTCGTTGCTGAAGAAGGCTCAGCAAGAAAACTCTCGATCAAAAGGGCTCGCTCCAGTACTCCTGCCTAAGTCGGAATACTGAGGGAGATCAGTGATTCCCTGATCTCATGACTCAATCCCTTCTCAAAGGTCCAGGCCCAGAAGAATGGGTCTCGTACCATGTCTATCGAGTAGCGCGAGAGATCGGTAAATCTCACCGAGTACTGGGCGACCATCAAGCTGCCATGCCGTAGCTGTAGAAGCTCCTGGATGCGCACCGCACGGAGGGTGCCTGGGACGAACTCCGAGTGGAAGAGGCTCTCAAAGTCTTTCTAGGGAAGAGATGCCTCATCATGCACCTGGAGCATCAAGCTCCACCATGTGCCTGCTGCCGCGTGCAGTAGGCTCGCTGTGAGGATCACCATGAGGTCTTCTGGTGTCCTCACTAACCAGAAAACTCGTACCGCTACCACCAGCCAGTCCTTGGATACTTGGGGGGTCCATCTCCCCACATAACCTGGGTGGTTGCTAGAGCTGGAACTCATGCAGTGCACTAAGGCGACGTGCATCGTCAACGGCCAGGGCTGTAAGCATTGGTGGCTCGGTGGGTAAAGGTATCGTCGGTGCCTCAGCTGTCAAAGGTCCCTGTACCAAGGCCTCGTCACTCGGTGGGTTGTCTTCATGCTCAACTCTCGGAATCCTAGCTGGCTGCCGTCGTGGGGTCATCCTGAAAAGAAACAGGTGTGCCATGGTCAAAACAGTATACCTGGTGAGCTGACACAAAGTAATCACAAAGAAAACTTGAAACACACATGCAATCAATGTTTTCTTGTATTAAGTTGGAAATCAGAAGTCAAGGTCCTGGTGTATGGATACGTTAGCCGCTGCACCAACACTGGACTCCCTACACTGATAACCACACCCAATACGCTTAACATTATTGCTTCACATAGAAGAAAGATCAAAGTCCAAAGTTCTGTGGTAGAACCGAACTCCTTTGATACCAATTTTTCACGACCCATCCTCAGGGCTCGTGCCATGACTACCCCAAGCCCATCTTCCATAGGCCAGGGGCTGGCGACTAGCACCAAGGCATAAATCCTGGTAAAAAGGGAAGGCATTGCCTTTGTAAAGTAAACCAAACACTATAGAGCAAGCAAGCAGTAGAAGTAAACACTACGTAAAAACTGACTAGAACAGTGAGTGCGGAAAAGTAAATGGGCCAGAATACAAATCCAAACCAAAAGTAAAGTACAACTCGAAAGGGAAAACAGCAACTGAAAAGTAAAGCTGTAGCCTCGATCCGTCCACTGGACTCCCACCTGAAGGCTGATTACAGATAGCCTCCACAGCTCCTCGGGTCCAACCGTCCACTCTGAGTACGTCCCACCAGTGGTCCACCTCCAGGTACTGTCTTGCTCTGCAAGCCTCATCCATGATCAGTGATGTCCATCTTCTGCAACCAACACAACGTAGTGCGGGCATAGCCCGTGCAGGGGTGAGTATAAGCTACTCAGTAGGAACCCCGAGACCCCCGAAGGTCTCCCAGAATCCACGAAGGATAATCCACAAAGGAAAGATACAATCATGAAGTAACATCTGACACTGCTTAGGTATATGACCATACATATACCTAAGTCATCAATTCTTGTTCGGCTCCAATGTCCGAGCCCAAGTACAACCCAGTCCACACAGGAAAGAAAAAGGTAAATCCACACAGGATAGCACAATACAATCCACATAGAAAAGCAAAACAGGATTCAGCTCACACAGGTATACTTCTTCGTATGATGATAGAGATGATCAGATATTGCCACTGATTCATCTAAGTCGTCGGACCCATAAAAGATCGATAGGTACTAACCCCTGAAATGACCCACAAAGGATCTGAACCACAAAGGATCGATAGGTAACTAACCCCCGCAATGACCCACACAGGATCGGACCCATACAGGATCTATAGGCACTGGCTCACACAGAACCGCTGAGCGCTGACCCACACAGGATCGGACCCACACAGGATCAGTAGCACTAATCCACATAGGATTGTTGAGTGATGTAGTCTTCGCCGTCGAATCCACTGAGGATCTTTGTACAATAATCGTCGTCGAGTCGCAACGCAGCCAGGTCTAGGGTTCCCGCACATAGCAAGCTCCTTCGGGAGGGTCCGCTCCACGAGCTAAGAGGATGATCCATCAACTGACACAAATTATGGAGTTGATGTATCCAAAAGTTCTGTATTGTCAACAGGAACTCAACGCAACATACGGCACGTCAATCGGACGCCCGGTCTGAGAGTTATTGGATTTTTCGTCCTAGGGGCCCAGTTGGTTTTTAAGTCAAACCTACCCGACCGTACTCCACCTGCGTCCAAACCTCAGGAGGAGTAAGCCAAAATACCCATCTCACTAAGAGAAATCCAACAAAGTCGATGGCACATCAATTGGATGCCCGGAGCTCAAGTTATGAGTATTTCCGCTCCGAGGGCCCGGTTGGTTTCGTGTACGAACCAACTCAGCCGAACCCAAAGTATTCCAAAACCTTGAGTGTGATATGTCTAAATGACCATCTCGATCCAGGGATCGCATCTCCACTGACAGTGCGTCGATCGGAGGTCCGTAGCCCAAGATATGGACAAAAGACCAAAGAGGGTCCGAAAACGGGGGTTTTGGGCCCAGACCGACCTGGCCCGAGACCCCCTGGGTTGGCCCGAACCAGGTCGACCCGACCCGGGTCCAGGTCGGCCCTACTGGGCGCGGCCCGGCACGCTAGCGCGCAGTGCCAGCTGGCTCGACCGAACGGCCGAGCCGTTCGGTTTGCGGGGGGGGGGGGGGGGGGGGGGGGGGTTGGTGCTGCCCCCCCCCCCCCCGCGTTTTGTAACCGCGGACCCCCTTAATGGGGGACACTAGCTGGACGGCAGGGGGTTTGAACCCCCAACTTTCCCTTGTCCGGCCGGCCCACCCTGGACGGCCGGTTCCTACCGCCACGGGACCGGCGACGGCTGGTCCCCTCCCTACTTCGACACCGGCGGCCCGCTTCTGGCCGCCGGTTCCCTTGCTCCGCCGCGGCCCGGTATCGACCGCGACCTTTATTCGTCCGGTGTGGCATGACAGCGCCGCACCCCTCTACCGCGGCCACGCTCCGGCCGTGGTGTTTTCGTTTGCGGTCCTCCGGCGTGGCGTGACGGCGCCGCGACTTGGTTCAATTTCACGGCGCGGCGCGACGGCACCGCGCATTACTTATCGCACGATCCCGCGCGGTGTGACGACACCGCGCCATTCCCATTCCAACCACATTAGAAACAATAACATGGATAAGGGAGGAGGGTCGGCTGTGTTTGTGCGGTCCGGCCCCCTCTCATTAATCGATAGCATTTGGTCATATTTTCACGAAGAACGACAAGGTGGTAATCACGAACAAAATAATTAAATAAACCCCTACCTCGAGCGAGCTTGAATGGACATTTGTCGAACAAGGATTTGTCACAGAAAGAGACATCGCGGTTGGAGATGTTGTGGAAGGAGATGTCGCGGAAGAAGATGTCGCGGAAGAACCATCGCAGAAGAACCGTCGCAGTATACGGCGTCGCATAGTCGGTCTCCGAGGACTCGGCTTTCTTCGACGGAGACTGATTTGTTCTTCGCGTTCTTCGTCATTGAAGAATATGTTCTTCAAGCTTCCCAAATCCTCCCAACGCAACAAGACTCTAACCAAAAATAAAATAAGCCCAAGTCTTATTTTATTTACACAAGATAAGAAATTGAATTTCAAAAGTTTGAATTAATTCCACTTAATTATTTCAACCCAAGTTTTCATCATTAAAGGTGAGTTGAGGGAGTTAGGAATTTGAAGGGGTGGGGTTCGTGTGGGCCCCACCACCCTCATAACCTCCCTTGGGAAGTTGGGTAGTTTCCCAACTTCTACCCAAATCCTTTAAACCACTCAAAGAAAAATAAAAAATTGTAGTTAAATTATAAATTAAATTTCCACAATTTTTATCATCTTCTCTCGTGAAAATGAAACTCCGGAACAGGCATTCCTAAGCAATTACCGTCGCTGCGGTTCCATCAGTGCCCTCGGAATTCAATTCCGAGCATTGGTTCAAAAGTTAGAAATTCCCGCTCGTTCGTTCACTGAACGTACCCGAGCTAAACTTCGGATAGAAATTTCGGGCACTTCGGGCCTTGGAATCAAGTGCCGTCAGAAACTGCATTTTTTAAAATCCCAAAGAAAATTAAGAAAACATTTCCCTTGAATTTTACGGGTCTTTAAATTATAGATTCTCTGGATCACACTTACTAGGCTCACTCGAAGTTTCTCGTTAATCCATGACCCAAAAGCTATAAAATCTGAAGGCTTCCCCTCCTACACTGGATCATGTACTTGAGCTTGTATCTGTAACTTGTGCTTTTCCTAACCCTCGTGGTTTTAAACCAACTTGTGATCTTGCATTACTAAACCATCACCCACCTGACACTCCATCAAGGTCATCTAGGTGGAAACCCTCCGAATACCATTACATGGTCAAACAAACCAAATAATATATATATCACAGATAAGGAAAGAAGTGATAGGCAGTACGATCTCACTACCCTTACCCTTCTCCACTACAACCATGTAACAATACATCCCAGCTTCATGGACTCCTTACCCTCCCTTACCAGATCTAAGTATCAAATATTCCTTGGGCCATGCCTATCCTGACAAACCATGTCACCTCAAACCAATGGCCACATCACCCAGCCTGATGACCAATATCACCCCATTTCATTATACCTACCTGCTCTTATAAGATACATGCCCTATATACCAGTATCACATGTAAAATTTAACCAATAAATTTAGATCATGGAATATGTATATATATATATCACATCCTACCATGTGCCTGATAAAAAAAATAACAAATAGACAATGAAAACATATCTAACACCCCATTCCATATCAGGACAAGGGTCCAATAACGCATTAATTTCCATACTAGGATAAGGATCACATATCACAATGAGTAAAAATTCACACTCTAAGTATACCACTCAAGTTTGAAATCAAATAAACTATCAAATGAGCAAAATATAATTGTAATTCCCACCCCGGGTAACTTGGTTTGTTCCCTGTGCATGGGTATGTGGGCACCCAAGCACGAGTTTTGAACCCAATTATAGAAACATCATAATCTCCATTCTACCATAACCTAAATATTAAGAATATTAAAAATGAAAAATAAATTCCTATGATTCCATTTTTAGTGCCCCAACTCGAATTTCCACCCAAACAGTACTTCTGGGCTGAGTTCCACTAGGCCTTAAGTGCACCTCCTCGAATGACAAAGGATTCAAAATAATAGTGAGGGTGTAAAAATGTGATATTGTGGAGAATCTACCCTCTAGTGATCATATAATAATGGTATAAGAAGATATATAATAAGAATAAAAATAAAATACTAAACAGACTCAAACCAATAACCTGCCAAAGGTGGAAGTACAATAAATGACAATCAATAGCGGAAGCCAAATAAATGACAACTGTGGAAATAAGTAAACACATAAACATACCATTTTTATAAACTAAATATATGACATGAATCCAGTTTGGTTCATACATATCAATAATAATTAAAGGGTCACCCACGGCTAACCATCAGTACATACATATACAAGCATGCCGATACAGAAAGGAAAAATCAAAAGGTGAACTCTAGTTGAGGCAAGAATCAAGGTTCCTAGGAATTTAATCCCATTATAATATCCACTAATATCTAGTTACTAAGAATATCCCTTTAACTAAATGAAAAATCATAAAGTCTTCATGCATCCCAAAGGGCCCGTGTAGGGTGTGAGAATGAGTCTCAATAGGGTACAGGGCATGTGTAAATACCTTAAATTTGAGACTAAGAAAGTGTATACCAGAAATAAATAAGAAGCATCGTGTTCATAAAGTAAAAACAATATTACCTAGTACTCAAAATCCATCAAGAAGCTATCACATACCTCAGAAAATGATAGAATTTCATAGCGGAGAGAATCCTTATCCCATGGCCTAAGGAATCCTTTGATGTAAATTAGTCCAAGTGAACCATCAGGATCCACCTCAAATGTCTCCTGGTACCTCGTGCCATTTCCATAAATCTAATGTCCCAAAGGTACACCCAATAAACACATATCTGATCCCTTGAACCCCTGATTGAAAGAACCTATCGGCTCAAAGAATAACCTCCAAAGTAACAGTTATACATGTTCTCAAATAGTAACCACCGTCATCTCAACAACCAACATCTCAAGGAATAGAGATTCCTATCCTCTAAGTGATCCTGACCTAAGACATTAATCACAGAAAGCCTCATCCCCCAACTGATAGCCTCAATGATTTCCTCAGATATATCCTCACAATACTCATGGATTTATATGGAAACCACCCCCATCTATTTACCAAATCTATATTATAGGAGGCCTCTACCTACACGAGTGGTCAAAACCACCTCATCACTGAGTCATCCTTTGTGAACACGACTCCAAATGGTTATTTTTTCAATCACGGGTGAGAAAAAATCACTAAATAGTACCTAATCCACATACAACTGGCACCTCATTCCTCTGCGACCATGTTTCTCAAATATGATTATCATTCCATCCAATATCACAGGCCATTCCCTCAACTTGATAGCCTTTCCACCATAACCAAGGACCATGTCTCCCAAATAGTGATCACATCACCTAAGTAACCTGATCCAATCCCTTCATGATGGTCACATTTCCTCAAAATAGATATTCATCTCTATCTCTATCCTTAGGACGATCCTGTCACATTTCATTGGAACTTATTAGTTGTATAACATCATTTCATATATATACTCCACTTAAATTTAAATAAACAATTCAAAAAAAATCAATTGAACAACTCAAAATTAAATTAACAATTAAATTTAATATAACCAACACACCTATAAAAAGTACACAAGGTTCTGATCTTCTCAGATGTCTCAAACCACTTATAGACTTGAGTCGGAATTCCTATTGGCAACCCATGAGGATTCAATTAATTAATTAAGAACAAACATCAAATTAAAATGGTCTCACTCAGTCAAAACAATGATGTACTAAAAGGAGATTCCCAAAACACACATGAAATATCAAATAAAATCATGAACCACCTACCTTGAAGTAATATACATAGGCACATTTGATCTTAGCCTCAAACTCTGACCGATTTGGGAGAAATCGGTGTTTCTAATGAACACCCTGAAAATATGGAAAAATGAATCAAATGGTTTTAGAAGTATGTGAGGTGAGAGAAAAGAATAAAATAAGAATGGGTGAGGAGAGACTTACTAATAAGGATACAACTCCACAAACATATTGAAGTATGAAGCTCAGATGGAATATTTGAATCAAATCCAAGTAGAGGAGAAAAATGGGAGATCCCACACTACTTTGTGTGACCAAGGAGGTGAAAAGAATGAGAAATTAGGTTTATAGAGAGGGAAAAATAGTCAATACACCTTTCTAAAGAGGCCACATGGTTATATTACATGGTTTTCCAAAGTGTGAAACAACTGTATGGATCCTACTACTTAGGAACCAATACCCACACTATTAGCTCACAGATTTAGGATTAATTGTGCGCAAACTGTGTGTGCTACAGTGTGAGGATACTTCCTAAGTGGAACTAATCATTCGACTTACACATGGTTTACCCTAACCATGTGAAAAATATGTGTAATACCTATATTAAAACTACGTACTTCCATGCATGGATGTGCACCCCAACCCACATGATTTTTCAAACTGTGCAATAGTAAAAAATTGGGTTTCACGGTTTGCACTGAGAGGCCGCACAGTTTCCCCAAACCATACACCTCAACCTGCAACCTCCAAAATAGGTCCTTCAGCATTTGACACACTTGAAACCCTTCCTAATACCCTAGGAACTTTCCAATCCTCTAAACCCATCAAAAAATAGGATATTAGGTTCACAAAAAACTTGAAATTAGGTTCTGATGATCAAAAATAAATTTTTATACCCACCAATTCCAAAAAATCAGAACGGGTGAGGATTTAGACCCACTCAAAAAACCTAGTAAATTACAAGAATAATTGTACAACACTTCATAGTATCACACTACAACACTTGAAAATATGAAGAGTTAAATTTGAAGTAAAGGATAATCATAGTAGAAGAATGGTGTCTGTAAATCTGTGTATATCTACTCCAAGTAATGCTCGAACTTACTTAAATAAGATATAAACTCAACACAGTCAATATAATGGTTAGACAATTCGAATTCAAAATATTAGATAGAAAATTATCAGATAGAGAAAAAATGATATATTATCACTAAAAAACTATTATTTAAAATTCAAACAAGAAAGAATAATTTAAACTAATTTTAAAATAATCATTAGAATAGTAAAACACTTCCTAATAATAAGCCAAGGATAATCACACAAATCTCACAAAAATAGTTTCCATTTAAAATTAAAATTTTAAAATATTTTAGAATACATATGAATATAAATACGAATAAAATAAAAAAAATGCAAAACAATGTATTAAAAACAATAAAACAAGTTTCAATAAGTTTTTATCATCAAATATTAATTTATAAACAATAAAAAAACAAAATAATAAAATTGAAAATTTTTATTTTCATGTTGAATATTAATTTATGAAATGAAGAATGTCTTTTTTCATCATATAAATCTGTTTAAAACACTATAAATTCACTTCACATATTTTCTATATAATTAATAAGAATTTACAGAATCGTTAAAATAATTTAAAGACTCAAAACAAACATGTAGTAAATGAAAATAACATGAAAATAATGAAACAAATAAATTTGGAATGAATAATATTTTCATACCTATTTAAGGGTAATTTTACATTCATGCTTAAGGGTAAAATGAAATTTTAACATATTACATAAAGAAAAAATATATACCATGTCTAAGGGTAAAATGAGTTTTTATAGGTTTTGTAAAGGTAATAAAAAAGTTATATGAGTTTTGTAAGGGTAGAACAAGTTTTACATACCTTGTATAAGGGTAACTATGTACTATGTAAGAGTAAACACATTTTGAAAATAATGTGTAAGGGTAAGCTAAGATGCTTCATAAGGGTAATCTATAGTTAAAAATGAAGCATAAAGGTAAGTCAGCTCGCTACATAATGGTAAGTTACATTTTCAGTATATTGTGTAAGGGTAACATAATATTTTCATAAAGTTAAAGAGAATTTTATAAATGATATGTAAGAGTAAAAAAGGAATCATTTAAGGGTATAAAAAAATAAAAATACATGTGTAAGGGTAAGTAAAATACATAGATATAATATAAAAACTTGAGATCTATTTTTATAAAAAAAAGATAAAATAAATGAAGAAAAAATAATTAATAATGAAATTAAATACTTGTAAAAAATATTGAGAGGAATTTGTGATATTAAAAATATAAAATATAAATTCTCCAAAATCATAAAAACTCTAAACTCTAACAATATACCCCTTTTCATAAATTAAAAAACTGAGCAAAAAAATTCAAAAATTATCTCCCTTTTTAAAATTTATCAAAAAGAAATATTGGAAAGGATTAAATTAAAAATTAAATATCCCATCATAAAAATAAAATAATATTTTCATATTAAATTTCAATCATTCCTAGTTCATATTTTATTTTCTCAAATTTATAAAAATCCAATTTTTTAGTAAAAATATTTGCAAGTTGATTTTTAGTTGGAGCATATTCTAAAATAATATCTCCTTAATTAACATAATATCAAATAAAATTAATTTACATATCAATATTCTTAGTTCAAGAATATTGTAAATGGTTTTTTGAAATATAAATAGAAAAATAATTATTATAATAAATAGGCATATTTTTAAAATAAAACCAAAATTAGATAAATTTTTATTAATCCATAATTATTGAGAACAATATGATGTAGAAAAAAATATATAATTTCAAAAGTAGATAAAGAAACAATATTTCATTTCCTTGAACTCCAAGTAATTAAATTTTTATTGAGAAAATGACACATACCTGAGATGATTTTTTTTATGTCTTCTTCCTCTAAAATCAAATTTAGAGTAACTAATTAAATAAAAAAAATATTCTAGAATAAAATAATCCATAATTAATGGTTCCTTTAATATATCTAATATTTTTTTAAGAACTTTTAATTAATATTCCTTAGTATCATATTGAAATATATCACAAAAACAACCACTAAACATAATATTAGGTCTAGAAGTAGTTAAATACAACAAAATTACAATCATACCTATAAAAAATTTAAAATCAATATATTTTTTAGAAACATTTGATTCTAATAAAATACTAAGACACATATGGGTTTTAAAAGTTTTACAGTAATTAAGACCAAAATTCATAACCAAATCATTAGCATACTTATATTGATTCAAGAGTAAACCATCATTTCATTATTTAATTTAAAGTCCTAAAAATAATTTGTGTTCACCCATAAGACACATATCAAATTCACAATCCATCAAATTAGAAAATTATTCACAAAGAAAATAATTTGAAGATCCAAAAAAATATCATTGATATAAATTTTCAAAATTTGGATATCATTTGAAATTATTTTGATCAAAAAAGTAGTATCTACATTACCATTATTAAAATCATTTTTCAGAAAAAAAAAATTTATCATACCAAGAACATGGTTCTTGTTTAAGACCATAAAATACTTAGACAATTTAAGAACATCATTAAGAAATATTTCATTTTCAAAACCAAGGGGTTGAGAAACATAAACTTCTTTATAAATAAATCCATTTAAAAATGAAATTTTAATATCCATTTGAACTAACTTAAAACCTTTAAAAGTTATAAAATATAATAAAATTATAATGGATTAAATAATAGAAAAAGGTTAAAAATCATTAAAATTTATACCTTCTTCTTAATAATAACCTTAGTAAACAATCCTAGATTTATTATTAACAATTTGACTAGATTCATCCATTTTATTTCCAAAAATCCATTTAGTTCCAATAAAATTATTATCTATAGTGTTTTAACTAAAATCCATACATTATTTCTAGAAATATTATTAAGTTATTCTTATATAGAAATAATCCAATTATCATCATTCAAATAATCAACAACATCATTAGGTGCACAATCAGAGTCAAAAGTATAATTTGCATAAAAATTTAAAAAAAACATATAGATTTAATACCAAAATCAACATTAACAATAAAATTATAAAAAGGGTGGTATTTATGAACCTTCCAATATTTAAGAAAAATGATAAGGATTAATATCCCCCAAAAAATTACATCATCTTGAGATTTTTCTTCACCAAAATTATAATAATTAAAATAGTCTTAAAAACTTCTAACATAGATTCATTATTTAAAACATCTTCAATAAAATTAACATGAACACATACTTCTACAACATTAGTTCTTTTATTATATTCATTAAAATATTTACTTTTATTATAATAACCAAGAAAAATTACTTCATCACTTTTGGAATCAATTTTATCTAGGTTATCCTTGGTATTTAAAATAAAAACTTTACAACCAAAAACTTTTAAATAACCAACATTAGGATTTTTCCCATTAAACAACTCATAAGGGGTTTTCTTTAAAAAAATAATTTAATTAAAACTCTATTTAAAATATAATAATCTATATTAACATCTTCATTCCAAAAATATTTAGGTAAACTATATTAATTTAACATTGGATATACTTTCTATAGAAATTTTAATAAAATAAGTTTTGAAAATTGTAGGAATCTAAGGATTATAACCAAAACCAAGTTTATATTTATTTGATTTCATTATGGAAATAATATTATCAAAAAAAATTATGTTGAACCAAAATAGGTAAAGTATCTTTCAAACAAGAAACTTCCTTTTTGAGACTATCATTCTCCTTTATTATGGAATCAAAATCATCAAAAATCTTTATTTTTTAACATGAAGCATAATTTCTCATTTTTTCAATTTATTCTTTAGATTTTTCATTTTCATTTTAAACAATGTCCGCTTAATGATATTGGAATTCATTTAAACGAGAAAATGAGTTTATTAAATTCTCATTTTTGACTTTCTTACTTTCCTTGATAAGCTTCTTGTTCTCTTCTTTTAATTTTTTATATAATTCAGTAACCCATAAAACATCCTTTTTAAGTTCCTCATTATCTTCATATAGATAATCAAATCTATAACCTTCAATATCATAATCATAATAAAGACTTTAATATGAATCATTACTAACCTCGCTTATATTTTTTTCAATAAAACATAGGTTAGATGACTCTTTTCACTTCCAGATTCATTACTAGAATCTGGTTCATCTGCGCAGCTTTATCTAGCATGTGTATGTAACTCTTTTTTTTATTTATTATCATTTCCATAATGTTCTAATTTTTTTAAAATATGACTTGATGAGCCCATTTTTTCTATATTCATAATAGGTTAGTTATGAAACACTATTATATTTACTTTAGGTACCTTTCTTTCAGTTTTTTTATCCTTTTGATATTTTCTAGGTTACTTATTGAACTTTCTCTTTTTCTTCATCAGATTATAAATACCTATAATTATATTTGTAATTTCTAATTTTTTACATTCTTATGTCATGGATTCATAAGAGTTATAAATAATATTTATATTTGATTTGAAAGAAATAATTTTTTTATTTGAAATATTTTCTTCCAAAATATTCTTTAGCTCAAGTTCATATTGTAGAAGTTATCTAATGAGTTCATCTAATGTGTACTCATTGAAATTCATAATTTCAGTGATTACATCCTTCTTTGCCTGAAATTTATTTGGTTGAGCGATTAGGACTCTTTCTACAAGTATAGGGTTCTATAAATTTTCTCTTAGGGAATTAATTTCATTCACAATGCTTGTGAATCAATGGAAAATTTTATTGGTTCCTTCATTTTCACCCATATTAAAATCTTGGTACTTCACTCAAAGAATTACATGTTTGTTTCTAATCAAATTGTTTGATCCAAGGTTAGTAACATTTAGAATCTTAATGATCTCATCAGTTTTCTTACATGTAGACACATGAATAAACACACTATTATTAATGGAACAATATAAAATATTTACTACTTTGTAATTAAAAACATATCTAGAATTATCATTTTTGGTAATACTATTTGGGTTAGATTCTTGAATTTTTCATGGTTTTAAAATGATCGATTAGTTTTCTAGGCTTAACTTCTTAAGGTATTCCTCTATTCGATATTGTTAGTAACTATAGTCATTTCCATCAAATTGAGGTGGCTTCTATGGAATCCCTGAATTATTTACATTCATTCCTACCATATTATAAATATTTTTTTTTGACTTTTAATTTTACTAAAAGTTTATCACAATAAATTATAAACCATATAATATATATATAATATAAATAGGTTTTTGATACCAGGTTCTTGATATTAGGAAAAGAAACAGTAGAGTTAATATATCCTAAATAAGATCCACCCTTTGATACCAATTGTTAGGTCGGATAAGGTTATGACACATGGTCTATAGGAGGGATAAATAAACTAGATTAAAATTTTAATGAGATAAATTAATTATATAAATTAATTATTAAATTTTAATTAAAAATTTAATTATTAGCAGAAAAAATAAAAGAATGAACATAGGGAATTTTTATAGTTATTTGATCCAAAGTGGACCTACTCTAATATTACACCTCTCTACTTTTTGATAGATACGTTGTGCACTAAATTAATTTTTGAAGGGGAATAATAACCTGATTACAAAATACTTTTTTGAGTGGAAGTATAACCAAGACACCTGACTTTTATAAGGGGAGTCATAGCGCAATTACAATATTGAATTTAGAATACGGGAGTCACAACCCGAATAGTCCTAAATTTATAATTTTGGAGTCACAACATGAAGAAGGAAAATTATTTTATATGTAAAATAAAAAACATAAAGTGAGAGTACATGTGAGAGATAGGAAGTAGTGTTACAAAAATAAGAAACCATGATGAAATAGATAGAATATAAACAAGAAAAGTACAGGTAATGGTTCTTGATTATTATATAAACTCTTCTCATCAAGGAAAATGTATTTTAAGTAGTTTAGGTATAGTCCTTGAGAGATCATCTATAAAATGAGAGACTTTTTTATAGAAATAATTACATAGCACTTCACAGTTGCACAGAACATCACTCAAAAATATGAAGAGTTCAAATTGAAATAGAGGAGAGTCATAATAGAAAAATGGAATTAGTATTTTTTGGGTATATATACTCCAAGTAGTTCTTGAACTTCCTTAAATAATAAAGAAAATTTTAATGAACCAATCTGGGATTCCCTCACAAACAGGTACACAAACTGATTCGCCACATACCTAAAGGGAGTTCTCGATCCCCATGGGTTGGAGACTTGCACTCAGGAATCATCAAAAATCAGAGGGAATGATTTTTCACAACCTGAAGCAGAAGACATGGAATATATATATATATATAGAAAAACTAAATAGTGGAAGAATAAGCAGAATAAATATATTCCATAAATGATATAAAATAGTATAAGTTATACAACTCAAAGTATTTAGAACAAAACCTAATATACAAGTCCAATCGTAAAGGAAAACTAAAACAAAGACAACCACTCTATGTGATAATGTGGGAAACATCCAACCATATCACCACCAGCTACTCATACCTTGCTGATGCAAACCCCACTACTTTATTGCAGTGCTTTGTCTTTTCCTGCATCAAAAGACATAACCAGGTCTATACACCACCAAAGGGGTGTGTGTGGTGTGATCTAAATAGGGTTAGTAGGATCCCACCTAGTTGTTCCATATCAAAAATATATAAAAACAATCTCAATATTCACATTTTAAATAAAACATGGTATGATAAAAGATAAATTAGTTTATATCAAAATCAAGGTAAATATTTCCCTTTTTCCACAGTTCTAAAACAAGATAGGAAAAATAGTTACAAAGAATAATTCTCATAAAAATTTATCAAAGTAAAAAAATTAGAATATAAAATCCATAACAACACAAAGCCAAATCATAATGGTAAACACACCAAGGTTCATAATAATAAGACTACTTATACCACAATCAGCAGTTAGTGCACACTCAAGCGACCCTTGAACAACAGACCTAGGGAGCAGAGGAACACCCCATGAGTAAACCCCCCAATGATGTCAATATCAAGTCTCTAGAACAAAAAGGATAGGGATTATAGGAACAATCCATGACTGAACCCCCCAAAAGAAAATGGATTACGGCCCTAAGTTACACCTTCCACCTAAGTACCCAAGGATTACCATTTGCTTTATTTCAAAATCATTTCAAAATGGATTTTCAAAATCAATTTCAAAAAACCCATTTCTTTTATCAAACCATATAAGGACCCAGACTTATTACATACATAATCTTGAATTTAGTCAAGAAAAAACTCCCTTTCACATTGAATATCTTTTCAAGTTTAAAGAATTAGAGAATTAGGATAGTACATTCATTACATTAAACATTATTATAGAGTGGATACTATAAAAATAGTTTCCATTTTTTTTTCAAAATATAAAACATTAAAACATCAAACAGGACTCCTTGAAAATTCTTTAACATTTAACATGTACTCCTTCCTTGTATTACACATCCATTAACCTGTGGAAAATCATTTAAAAACTTTGGATGAGCACAGAAGCTCAGTAAGGTATGAAAAAGAAGGAAAAAATCACATTAGTCCATGAATACTCATAACGTATGAAAACATTTTCAAAAGACATGATTTTCACCCATAAATACTTACTTCGTGTAACATAAGATTTACACAAGATACACACAAACATGAGAATATAAATATAATCATAGAGGTATCTTGGTGAATTACTTACATAATCTTGTAACCATCTTGGCTACCTTAAAATTTGTAACCCTCACGGCTACCTTACTTTGTGTAACCAACGTAGTTACACTTGGAGTAACCATGCGGCCGACCTCCAACTTACTCATACCCAATGCATTGGATTGAAATATAGGTCCCACCATTCATTATAAATAATTCCAAATAACTAAAACATAATCAAACAATATGAATGATTCCATAAAAACATTGCTTTGGAATTTTGTAAAACCGAATTTTAAAAGAGTATTTTTAAAGAAAAACCTCTTATAAATATCATACAATTGAAGAGAGACTTAATATAGTGGATGGAGTATGTATATATACAGTAAATAAACATAATAAAACATAATATAAATATAACCCATCACAAAAAAAATTTAATAGCACATAAATAATGAAGTAGAAGGTTAACCCAAAGAATGGAAATCGGGTTAAGAATTACCTTACCTTAGGCTTGTCATACTTCAAACTTATTTAAAACTCTTGTATAATGGTTAAAAGAGTGTTATTAGTATTTTACAAAAAATATTTTCTTGTTTATAACATCTTATATGATCATTTAATAACCTCATTTCACCCCTTAGTAGTTAGTATTTTATTCCTTGCATTATTTTGGGAGAGTTATTTTATGATTTTCACGATCAGTTCATGATTAATCGTTATTATTGATTGGAAGTGAAACTCCAAAATTGTAATGGAGTAGTATTTACATATTTCCAGTACCATAAATTATACCATTTATCACTTTGATTCTTTATATGAGAATGACTTATAAGTTAAAACATTAATGATGTTCGTTTAGGTCATTTGAGTGGTTCTTTGATAATAACAACCTCATTTTGTCTTTTAAATTTGAACCATGAGTAAAAAAGAATTATAGAACCATATATGAGTCATAAAACATATATTATAACCTGGTTCAACTATATAAATGGTTTCATGACTATACTTGAAAGAATTAATGGAAATTGAAAATACATCGTCCACGATGTCGGTAATTCGACACAAATAGACAATGTTTTTTATTCTTTAAATAAGTGGAAGAGGAGAAGAATACTGATGAGGAATTTTCCATAAACATGAGAACATAATGAATATACATGATTCTGGATATTTCATGCCTCTTGGATAAAAGGGAGTGAGGAAAGAAGAAAAAGGAATCATGAAATAAAATAAAATCTTGAGAAATTTCTCACGAAAATTCAGCAGCCTAACGACATCTCTTAAAATTTCATAAAAACAAGATTGATGAGAGGAATGGAATATCTCATCATTCATACAAAATATCGAGATTAAGGGGGAATATTTAATGAAATATCCCAACACAAGACAAAGGGAATGGAAGAGAATAACATAAAATGAAAGAAAAGAAAGAAAATAAAAGAGGATGTTTACCTCTTGATCTCTTCTCCTTGAGATCCTCCTTAAGGGATTTGATTTGGTCTTTTGGTGAGACCAGAAGCTCTAGGACGTGGGGAAGAATATTGGGGAGGTAATTTGGTAGAAATTAGACAATTCTCAAGTCTTGATAGGTGTGGGAGGAAGAGGGGAGTGAGGGTGGTATTTATAGTGGAGGAGGGGAGGTATTTTAGATTATTTTAATCATTATTATAATATTTTTATCAAGACTATGAATAATCTCAAATCAAGTGGCCCTAAATAGTGATAATGTCGTGTGAGTTCAAACCAAGTGGTCTTGCATCACTTATGATGTCATAAATAGTGCATTTTTACTGATAAATTGATTATACGGTATTTTATCGTATTTCACTATTCACTGAAAATTCAAGAGTTTCATAAAAATTTCAAAAATTCACCCCTACCATTTTTCGACGTGTAGAATTCAAAATTGAAATCCATTTTTCAAAAATAATTTTCTAAATATTATTAATTTAATTTTTAAATAAGCATATAGTTAATTCGAAAAATAACAATTTTGAAGTGCAGTTAGTTTTACGTGACATTGAAAAATTAATTAAGTTCCCATTATCTTATTGATTAAAGAAAATAAAATAATAATAAAATTTACTATTCATTAGGGTCATATCACTATTCATATTACTATTCATAAGGGTATGTTACTATTCACCAAAAAATAAGTTGGTTCCAATAGACTCCAAATAACATACTGAACACAATTGTAGATGACAGTTTCTTGAAATTCAAAATATAGAAGTAAAAAATTTATGTTTTAAAGGATAATTAAAAATATCTATTTAAAACAAATTTCCATGCATTTCTATTTATCTTTAGAAAAACATGGGGTGTTACATTATCCCCAAATTATTGAAATTGCGTCCTCTCAATTTTATTTACTTATTAAACAACTGAGGTTATTTTTTCCTCATAGCATTTTCAGACTCCCATGTTGCTTCTTCAACCATGTGGTTTCTCCACAAAATCATTACCTGGTGGATTACCTTGTTCCACAATACTTGTTATCTTCTATCAAGAATCTGAACTGGTTTCTCTTTATAATAAAGGTTCTCTTCCAGCTGAACTGCTTCTGGGTTCAAGACATGTGATTAATCAGGCACATACTTTCTCAACATCGAAACATGAAAAACAATGTGTACCTGAAACAAGCTCGGAGGAAAAGCTATGAAGTATGCAACTATTCCAACTTTATCCAAGATTTCAAAAGGACCGATGAACCATGGACTTAGCTTTCCTTTTTTACCGAAACGCATCACACTTTTCCAAGGAGAAACTTTAAGGAAAACATGGTCACCTACCTCGAAAGAGAAGTCTTTCCTTCTGTTATCTGCATAACTTTTCTGCCTGCTCTGAGTTGTCCTCATGTGTTGCTGGATCATCCTCACTTTCTCATCCACTTATTCAACTAATTCTGGCCCCATCATCTTTCTTTCCCCAACTTCATCCCAAAAAACTGGAGTCTGACACCGCTTCCCATATAAGGCCTCAAAAGGTGCCATCTGAATACTGGAATGAAAACTATTATTATAAGAAAACTCAACTAAAGAAAGATGTTGATCCCAACTTCCCTGATAGTCCATTGAACAAGCTCGAACCATATCCTCCAATGTCTGAATAATTCTTTCTGATTTCCCATCTTATTGAGGATGAAAATCTGTACTGAAATTTAACTATGTGCCCAATGACTTCTGAAGTCCCTTCCAAAAGTTAGAAGTGAACTTGGGATCTCGGTCAGACACAATGGAAAGAGGAAATCCATGTAACCTGACAATATCTTTGAGGTACAATCAAGAAAGCTGATCCAAATTCATTGTATCTCGAATAGAAAGAAAATGTGTGGACTTTGTTAGCTGATCAACAATAACCCAAATTGCATTGTTACCTCGAGAAGTATTTGGTAGTCCCACCACAAAGTCCATGGATATATTCTCCCATTTCCACTCTGGCATTGGAAAATGATGAAGAATCCCCTTCAGTAACTACTGCTCTGCTTTAACCCATTTTAACCAATTCTACCTTTTTCTATAGCTCACAGTCTTCCCTCTACGCTTGCATAATTCTATCTGACAATGAAGACTATACTGAAACCTGAAACAAAATAGATATATTCCCTGCACCAACAACTTCTAAGCCAAAATTTATAAAAATCATTAATCAAGGGATCATGTTCCAAACGTAGCATGGTTAATGATGTATGATGTTTCTGACTTAAGTCATCCGCTACTTTGTTTGCTTTTCTAGGATGTTAATTGATCGTGCAGTCATAATCCTTTATCAGTTCTAGCCATCTTCTATGCCTCATGTTTAATTCCTTCTGAGGGAATATATACTTTAGACTTTTATGATCAGTATATATTTGGAATTTGGTTCCGTATAGATGATGCCTCCATATTTTCAAAGTAAAAACAACAGCTTCCAATTCCAAATCATGTGTGGGATAATTTATCTCATGAGGTTTAAGTTGTCTCAAAGCATAGGAAATTACCTGATCATTCTGTATCAAAACACAACCAAGTCCCTTCAAAGAAGCATCACTGTAGATGACAAACTCACCATTCCGGGAAGGTAAGGCCAAAACTGGAGCATTCACCAACCTATTCTTTAGTTCCTAAAAACAAACATCACATTACTCTTTCCAAACAAATTTAACCCCTTTCCGTGTTAACTTAGTTATCAGGCTAGATAACTGTGCGAAGTTCTTAACAAACTGTCGATAATAACTTGCTAAGCCCAGAAAACTACGAATCTCTATAACATTTGTGGGTATTGGCAATTCATCAACTACTTTTGTTTTGGTAGGATCAAATGTTTTTTCATACTTATTTACAATGTTCCCATGAAAATAAATCTGTTGCAACCAAAAATCACATTTTCTGAATTTTCTATATATTTTCTTTTCTTTTAAAGTTTGAAAAACAACCCTTAGATGTTTTTCATGCTCCTCTTCAGCATCCTTGTTCCTTCTGTGGACAACCATTCTGAACAAACATTTCTTAGATGAAGCAACATGGTAAAATTTAAATGCTATAAGAAATTAAACATTGACTGAAAATCATTTATGGTATTTTATTAACATCACCCTAACCCCTAAAGTTATCTAAACCATCCTCTGATACCAGCTATAAGGACCTGGATTTATTACATATATAATCTTGAATTTATTCAAGAAAACACTTCCTTTCACATTGAAGATATTTTCATGTTTAGAGCTTTAGAGAATTAGTATAGTACATTCATGACATTAAACATTAATACAGAGTGGATACTATAAAAATAGTTTCCATTTTTTCAAAATATAAAACATTAAAACTTCAAATAGGACTCCTTGACAATTCTTCAACATTTAACATGCCTTCCTTCCTTGTATTATACATCCATTAACCTATGGAAAATCATTTAAAAACATTGGATGAGCACAAAATCTCAGTAAGGTATGAAAAAGAAGGAAAAAACACATTAGTCCATGAATACTCATAATGTATGAAAACATTTTCAAAAGACATGATTTTCACCCATAAATACTTACTTCGTGTAACATAAGATTTACACAAGATCCACACAAACATGAGAACATAAATATAATCATAGAGGTATCTTGGGGCATTACTTACATAATCTTGTAACCATCTTGGCTACCTTAAAATTTGTAACCCTCACGGCTACCTTACTTTGTGTAACCATCGCAGTTACACTTGGAGTAACCATACAGCCGACCTCCAACTTACTCATACCCAATGCATTTGAGGTAAATATAGGTCTCACCCTTCATTATAAATAATTCCCAAGAACCAAAACATAATCAAACAATATGAATGATTCCATAAAAATATTGCTTTGGAATTTTGTAAAACCAAATTTTAAAAGAGGATTTTTAAAGAAAATCCTCTTATAAATATCATACAATTGAAGAGAGACTTAATAGAGTGGATGGAGTATGTATATATACTGTAAATAAACATAATTAAACATAATATAAATATAACCCATCACACAAACAATTTTAATAGCACATAAATAATGAAGTAGAAGGTTAACCCAAAGAATGGAAATCGGGTTAAGAATTCCCTTACCTTAGGCTTGTCTTACTTCAAACTTGTTTAAAACTCATGTATAATGGTTAAAATAGTGTTATTAGTATTTTACAAAAACATGTTCATGTTTATGACATCTTATATGGTCATTTCATAACCTCATTTCACCCCTTAGTTGTTAGTATTTTGTTCCTTGCATTATTTTGGGTGAGTTCTTTTATGATTTTCACGATCAGTTCATGATGAATCGTTCTTGTTGATTGGAAGTGAAACTCCAGAATTGGAATGGAGTAGTATTTACATATTTCTAGTACTATAAATTATACCATTTATCACTTTGATTCTTTATATGAGAATGAATTATAAGTTAAAACATTAATGATGTTCGTTTAGATCATTTTAGTGGTTCTTTGATAATAACAACCTCATTTTGTCTTTTAAATTTGAACCATGAGTACAAAATAATTACAGAACCATATATGAGTCATAAAACATATATTATAACCTGGTTCAACCATATAAATGGTTTCATGACCAGACTTGAAATAATTAATGGAAATTGAAAATACATCGTCCACGATGTCGGTAATTCGACACAAATGGACAATGTTTTTTATTCTTTAAATTAGTGGAAGATGAGAAGAAAACTGATGAGAAATTTTCCATAATCATGAGAAAATAATGAATATACATGATTCTGGAGATTTCATGCCTCTTGTATAAGAGGGAGTGAGGAAAGACAAAAAAGGAATCATGAAATAAAAGAAAATCTTGAGAAATTTCTCACAAAAATTCGGCAGCCTAACGGCATCTCTTAAAATTTCATAAAAACAAGATTGATGAGAGGAATGGAATATCTCATAATTTATAAAAAATATGGATATTAATGGTGAAAATTTAATGAAATATCCCAACAAAATACAAAGGGAATGGAATAGAATAACATAAAATGAAAGAAAAGAAAGAAAATATAAGAGGATGTTTACCTCTTGATCTCTTCTCCTTGAGATCCTCCTTGAGGGCTTTGATTTTTTGTCTTTTGGTGAGACCAGAAGCTCTGGGACGTGGGGAAGAATATTGGGGAGGGAATTTGGCAGAAATTATACAATGATCAAGGCTTGAGAGGTGTGGGAGGAAGAGGGGAGTGAGGGTGGTATTTATAGTGGAGGAGGGGAGGTATTTTAGATTATTTTAATCATTATTATAATATTTTTATCAAGACTATGAATAATCTCAAATCAAGTGGTCCTAAATAGTTATAATGTCATGTGATTTCAAACCAAGTGTCCTTGCATCACTTATGATGTCATAAATAGTTCATTTTTACTGATAAATTGATTATACGGTATTTTATCGTATTTCACTATTCTTTGAAAATTCAAGAGTTTCAGAAAAATACCAAAAATTCACCCCTAACATTTTTCGACGTGTAGAATTAAAAAGTGAAATCCATTTTTCAAAAATAATTTTCTAAATATTATTAATTTAATTTTTAAATAAGCCTATAGTTAATTCGAAAAATAACAATTTTGAAGTGCAGTTAGTTTTACGTGACATTGAAAAATTAATTAAGATCTCATTATCTTATTGCTTAAAGAAAATAAAATAATAATAAAATTTACTATTCATTAGGGTCATATCACTATTCATATTACTATTCAAAAGGGTATGTTACTATTCACCAAAAAACAAGTTGGTTCCAATAGACTCTAAATAACATACTGAACACAATTGTAGATGACAGTTTCTTGAAATTCAGAATATAGAAGTAAGAAATTTATGTTTTAAAGGCTAATTAAAAATATATATTTAAAACAAAGTTCCATGCATTTCTATTTATCTTTATAAAAACTTGGGGTGTTACAAACCATATTTTAAAACCCATTTCATAAAGCTTTGAAAACACCCATTTTACTTTACCAAAACCAATGGAAAATCTATATTTTACTGAAAATCCATTTACACACACAAACAAAAATCATGAAAATTCATTTATAAAATATTTTATAAAATAATAGAAAATCAAGGTTTATTTAAGAAAGGATAGATATGGAACCACCTACCTCAACTCGAGTCAAACAATACCCACAATGGGATCCACCAACATTATAAGGAAAGAAAATGCAATGATAGAGGCCCTAACAACAATTCTCACATGTTAGAACCAAAATCCATATCAAGTGATATCCATTGGAGTGGTTAGATCACAATTACCTTGATAAACACTCCTAACACACCACAACTAACATGAGGGTCATCCTTCAGGTGAATATCGTACAACAGATCTAGAAAGGATCAAACAAATGTCACCACAAGGTCAATGAATCCAAAAAGTTATCACAATGTTGTTTCCATGACCAATGGAAATGAAGAAGCTAAAATACTGCTTACCAAGAGATATGTAGCATAACCAACATAGATATTAAGCACTAAAATAAGTGATCCAAAACTAGAGGAGACACCCAAATCACATAGAAGATATTAGGGTTTGAGGCAGGGAAGATAAAATGATAATGAATTAATATTTGGGATTTCATTGTGATAAAAAAAAATATATGCCATGAATGATTCACATTGTAAATCCCATATTCATGCATGAATTCCATGAGTTCCATGTATTCTAAAAAATGTATCGCCTCGTATTAAATAAATCTTGATCAACCAATTCATGATGTGAACATTATTCATAGACTAAACTATTTTCATGCTCTGAATGGAAGTCATGGCATCTACCTAGTGACATATTCACACCACGAATCACCTTCGCAACATGAATGTACCCTATAGGAAGTACCCAAACCAGGTTCTGTAGAAAACTCCCAGAACTCCTAGAAGTCCTCTAAACATCCAAAATAGCCTCTTGAACATTAAAATATATGTACCTTTAACCAGGATGTCACAATATCTCCACCATATGAATTTTTATCCCCAGTAACTCATGCTAAAGTGGGGTTCTCTAGAAAGAGATGTGGCCAATGGTCCCTCACTAACAATTCATTCTCCTAAGTCACATGGGAAACTGATCCATGTCACCATAACATTATGAACAATGGGATAGACTTCCCATATAATAATTTCACCTTAGAATCAATGATATCAACTGGTTACTCTAAAACTAAATTTTTTTTCTATAACTTGATCTCTTCCCAAATAAAAACTTGAGAGGGATCAGGATGGTACATCCTAAGTTGAGATATGTGGAAACCATCATGAATACCTATAAAATGACCCTGTAATTCCAACCAATACACAACCTACACAAGCCACTCAGTGACCTCAAATGGTCCCACATATCTCAAAGAAAACTTCCCTTGTTTCCCAAGTCAATGGTGACCCAACTAAGGATAAACTTTCATGAAAACACAATCACCTATGAAAAACTCCAAAGGATATCATCGAAGATCCACATATGGTTTATACTAACTCTGTGTTGTAACCAACACTAATGTATATCCTGAATCCTCATCAATGTCTCTTGAACAAGACTTGGTCTCATAAGAGAGGCCTTACCTGCCTCTTCCCAATAAAAAGGCGATCTGTATGGGTGACCATAAAAATCATCAAAGGGATCCATTTTGATTGATGTATAATAATTTTTGTTATAATAAAACTCAACTAGTCCCAAATGGCTATCCCACAATCCATTGAAGTCTAAGATGTAGGCTTGGAGAATATTCTCCAAGATCTGAATAGTACACTCTATTTTAATATCTGTCTATGGATGGTAAGTTGTACTCAACCTGACCTGATTCCTTATCGCATCTTGGAGAGTCTTCAAAAACCAATAGGTAAACTCGGAATCCCTATCCAAAAAATGGAAGAGGAAACCCCATGTAACCTCACAATCTCTAGCACATACATCTTACCCAGATCTTCAACCATTGTGGTGTTCCTTATTAAAATGAAATGAGTGGATTTCTCCATCCAATAAATCACTAATAATATATCATTCTTCTCTCATAAAGTCTATGGTAATAAAGCAACAAAGTCTATGGACACCTCATACCATTTCCAAACTGGAATCAGAAGTGGATGGAGAAAACCAAAATGTTGTAGATTCTCTACCATTTTATATTGGTAGGTGTAACACCAAGACACATAATTTACAATTTCATGCTTCATAATCAGTCACTAGAATCTTCATTGAATGTTATAATACATCTTCATAGTGCTTGGATGAATGGTCCATGAAGAACTATTCTAGTTATACAACAATTAACTTCTCATAAGAATTGGTACAAAACACTGATTTCTAAAGTGGATATTTCCATTAGGAGGGAACATTTTTCAAAACCTAAAATGTTTTCACACTCTGAATGGAATTCACAGCATCTTCATATAAACATATTTACCTTGTAAATCACCTTCACAGCATGAATGTTCCCTGTAAATTGTTCCCAAACAAGGTTCTATAGAAAAATTCTAGAACTACTTAAAGTCCTCCAAACCTAAAAAACATCCTCCTAAAAATTAAAAGATGTGTACCTTTAACTAGGATGTCACAATCTCCCCACCATAAGACTTTTCCTCCCCAAGAATTCATGCGGATGTAGGGTGCACTATAAAGAGATGAGGTCACTACTTCCTCATAGAAAATTCATGATCCCAATTCTCATGAGAACCTGATCCATGTCTTAATAATACTCTAACCAATTGGATATACTTCACATGTAATAATTTCACCTAAGAATCAATGATATCCACTAGTTTCTCTAAAACTAAAATTTCTAGCTCCAACTCAATCGCTTCCCTACTTATAACATGAGAGGGATAAGGATTGTACTTCCTAAGATGAGATATGTGGAAAAAATAGTGAATAACTATCTAAATGAGATGGTAATTCCAATCGATATGCAAATTTTCTAAGTTAATAAATAGCCTCAAATTATCCCACATATATTGGATCCAACTTCCATTGTTTCTTAAGCTGGCAGTAACCCAATTGAGGAGAAACTTTTAAGAAAACCAGGCCACCTATGGAAAACTAAAAAGGACAGAATTAATGAACTATATATGATTTATTCCAAATTTGTGCTATGAAAAGACATCAATATATATACTGAATCCTTACCAATATCACTTGAACTAGATTCAGTCCCACAAAAGAGGCCTCACCCACCTCTACCCAACAAAGAGGTAATCTGAATGAGCGACCATACAAAGCCTCGAAGGGATTCATTATGATCGACGACTGATACTGTTGTTATAAGAAAACTCAACTACACCCATACGGTTATCCCATAATACACCAAAATACAAGATACATTCATAGATCATATCCTCTGGGATCTAAATAGAATGATCTCTTTAACTTTCTATCTATGGATGGTAAAATTTACTCAACCTAACCTATGTTCCCATTGCCTATTGACGACTCTTACAAAATTGGGAGGTAAACCTAGAATACCACTCTAAAACAATGGTATAGGGAACCTCATGTAACATTTAAATCTCATACACATACAGCTTACCCAGAATTGCAACATTAATGGTGTCCCTGATCAAAATGAAATGAGTTGATTTTTTTCAACTGATCAATCACCACCTAGATATCATTCTTCCTTATGGGGTTCTATGTTAATACAATAATTAAATCCATAGACACCTCATCCCATTTCAAAACTAGAACCAAAATAGGTTAAAGAAAATATTAAGGTTTCATATGCTCTTTTTTTATCTATTGGTAGGTGTAACAGTGGGACACATAATCTACAATGTCATGCTTCATACCTGACCACTAGAATTTTCATCTCATGTCATAATACATCTTCATAGTTGAAAAATGAATGAACCACAAATAATTATATTAGTAATACAACACTAAACTCCTCATAGGTTTTGGGAAGAAAAAATGATTCTTGAAGTGGAGAATACCATTTGGATGGAGAGACCAACTGGAAATTGCCTCCCCACTATAAAGGGTTTATCGTATTCCTTTGAAATTGTCATCATGTTGCTGACACTATATAATAGACTCAGTGAGATATTATGACAACTAAACACTATTAAAAACCATACCTAGATCATCCCCCTGATTTTCTAGATGAAACTAGGAAAAGAGCCTCATTAGGTTCCACTCTTCCTTCACTTCCAAGATAGCTTGTGATGAAACTTTTCTGCTAAGATCATCCGCAATGACATTCCCCTTACCCAGGGTGTAGGTTATTTTGAAGTTGAAAATATGAAGGTATTCCATCCACCAAATATGTCTGAGATTCAAGTCTTTTTGAGAAAAGATAAAACTCAAACTATAACGGTTATAAAAGAGTGTGAAACTTTCCATAAAAAAGATAGTTTTTCCAACACTTAAGCACATTCATAACTATGGAAAGATCCAAAACACGAGTGGGGTAATTTTTCTCATGTAGATAAGGATGATGAGAACCATAGGCTGTAACACAATTCTCCTATATAATCATACAACCCAAACTAGCACTAAAATAATCACAATACACCACATACCCCTTATCAAGATCAGGTAAGATTAGAATAGGTATCGATGTTAGAAGCCATTTTAGCTCATTAAATGAAGTTTGGCACTTTTCATGCCATATAAATTTCAACCCTTTCCTAGTAAGAGCAGTTAAATGTGTTTCTAACTTTGAGAAATCTTTTATAAATTACCAATACTATCCAATAATACCAAGGAATCTCTATATCTCAATGAAGCTTCATGGATCCTCCCATGACAATAAAACCTTCACTTTTTTAGGATCGAATGACAATCCAAGATTAGAGATCACATATCCCAAAAATTTTACTCCTTGGATCCAGAAACTATATTTAGAAATATTTACATACATATAGTGACTCCTCGAGATCTCCAAAACCAAACACAAATGGTTCTCATTCTCACACTCAGACCTCAAATAAACCATAATATCATCAACAAATACTATGAAAAAGGTGTTTAGATAATGATGTAATATCTAGTTCATCATAGCTATAAAAACTATAGGATTGTTAGTCAAACCAAAATGCATAAAAATATATTTATAATGTCCATAACTTCTCTTGAATTTCATATTTAGTATATAAAAATCTCAAAATCTGAGCTGATGATAACCCAAATGAAGACCAATCTACGAAAACTAAGTTTCCCCATTTAACTGGTCAAAAAATGATCCAATTGGGGAAAATATATTTATTCTTAACCATCACTGGGTTCAACATCTAATAGTACACACATAATCGAAGTGAACCATCATAATTCTTGGTAAAGAGCACCGGAGATACCCATAATGAAACACTATGGAAAACCAAACATTTCTCTAAAAATTATCTAACTAAATCTTGAAATCTTTCAGCTTAACTGGTACCATAAAATAAGAGGGTATCGAGATTGGTTATGTTACCAACACTAGATAAATCATGAAATATACCTCCCTGTCTAAAGGAAGACCAGATAATTCATCTATAAAAACATAGGGGAAGTATTTAACAACCAAGGGAAGATCACTAATAATAGAAACAACATCGGTCACAAATGAAAAAGTGGACAACAAACTCCTGAGCTCTTGGTGAAAAGGTCCTTCATGACCAAACATCATATCCCAATCTCCCTAAAACACTCTAGAGATACCATTGGCAGTAGAGAATGAGACTTACCAATGGTTACAATTAATCTTAGAATGATAAGAGAAAGTCCAATCCATCTCAATGATGACATCAAATAGATCCATATCAAGAATAAATAAATTATAGACTAACTCTACATCATCTATAAATAGAGAACTATAAGTACACTAAAACCCTATCATTTTCCTCTTTCCAAGATGTTTCACTAACTCCATGAAAAAGGACATGAGATCTATTTGAAGTTTCAACACATCAATAAGATGTAAAGATATAAACAAGTGAGTGAAACCTTTATTAAATAGATCAGTCACTATAGAATATGCAGCAAAAATGGTACATGTCACTATCACTATACCCACATCAACCCCTTCTAGAGAATCATCCACTGCATCAAGGTACTTCACTCCTAAGGCATGTGTCTAGAGACCTATGGAATTTTAAGCTACTAACTATACTGCAGTGGCCTTTGGAGCTGAATATCCTTGACCATATCAAGGTGTATAAATAACTTGATAGAATATTTTTAGATGTTCATAGAGGACACAAACATTACACATCTTCACAAGTGAGAAAAAAACAAAGGGTATGGCTAAAATTTCCACACTAATAGAAATTTAGGGGAACAATACTGGTTTTTAGTGATGGTTCATAGGTGGAACATTGTTGAGAACCACCTCCACCACTCCAGTAATTCACATGAAACTTATTATTTCCCTATATGCCATTGAAGCCTCCTCTAGGTGGAAAAGAAGGGGCAAAAAAGCCAATATTTCTTGTTATGTTCATCTCTACCATCATAGCCATATCTACCATCCCTCTATAAGTAGAAATATAAAATATAAATACATATGATATGATATCCAATCTCAAACCCTAGAGGAAATTTTGTCCTTTTAGCTAATCATTTTTCACTACCTCTAGAGAGAGAAAACCAAATCCAAGAATCGATTGGTGTAATCTGACACCGAACTCTCTCCCTACTATAAAGAGAGGAACTCAAAATAATTTTTCATCATCAGAGAATCTGGACAAAAATACTGGAATAATATTGTCTTAAAACCCTTCCAACCCAATCCCACGTGTCTATATACCTACACCATGGAATCTCACTATCACTTATTAGGACCCTTAAGTTTGAGTGTTGCACACTTAACCTTGATATTCTCAGTTTTATCCAGGAAGTAGATAATATGATTAATTTTATCCAACCATTACTCTAACTATTAAGGTTTATTCATACCCTTAAAGGAAATGGTTTCTTGCGTAAGAACTCTCAAGATCAATCCCTTTATCCTCTAACTCATGGTTGTACCTCAACAACTGCATTCTAGACTTGTAGTATGTTTTAGTATGCAACCTAAACAACTCACATGATAGCCTATAAAAGATTCTAATCTAAAAGAGAATTCCCTTAAGGAGTATATGATGTACACTCCTATGGAACCTAAGGAAGTAATCTTAGGGGCATATCACTACAAACTGAAAACAGAAGAAATGATGAAATAATAGGAAAATATCAGTTCAAATTAGACAACCATAATAAAAAATTGAGATTAATATTAAGAACTCAACACAAGAGATTCACATCTCAACATCCCATGGTAACTTAAGTCTCTTCACGGAAAGAGTTGGTTAAGCACTAACTACAACCAACCTCTCAAGCCTTGAAAATATTATCTCATGTATACCAGACATCCCAAGAAAAGGAATATTGAGAAAAAACAATCTATGATACCAATTCATAACTAATAGACCCAAAATACCCTCACAAACTGGTACCTGACCAGGTCTTCCACATACACAAAGGGTGTTCCTGATCCCCACAGGCTGGTGACTAGCACCCAGGAATCAAAAACAACCAAAGGGAATGATTTTTCCAACCTAAATTAGATGGAATTAATATATATATACATATATATATATACATATTATAAAGAAAAAAATGAATAATATGTATAAGAAATATATTCCAAAACTGAAAGAAAATAGTAGAAGTGATACAACTCAAAGCAGTTAGAACAAACCACAATGTACAAGTCCAATAGAAAAGGACAACTAAAACAAAGACAACCCCTCTATATGATAATGTGGAAAACATCCCACCATATCACCACCATCTACCCATACCCGGTTGATGCAAACCCCTCCACCTCTCTATGGTTCCTTTCCTTTTCCTACATCAAAAGACAAAACAAGGTATATACACAACTAGAGGGATGTACAGGGTGTGAGATAAACAGGTTCAATTGGATCCCACCCAAGTGTTCCATATCAAGTATCAATAAAAAAATCCCAATATGATAATGTAAAATAAAACATATAATGATAAATGATAAAGCGGTTTATATCAAAAATCATGGTAAATATTTACCTTTTCTATAGTTCCAAAACAATACAGGAAAAACAATTTCAAAGTATAATTTCTATAAACATTTATAAAATTCAAAGTAGGTACATCAAATCTAGAATAATAAAAATCAAAAGCACAATGGTAAGCAGGCCAAGGATCACAATAGGTTAGGCTAGCATAAAACTCATACCACAATCAATTACAAGTTCACACTCAATTCCCTGTAACAACAGACCTAGATATCATAGGAACACCCCATGAGTGAACCCCTAATAATGACAATATCAAGTCCCTAGAACAACAATCTTAGAGATATGAGGAACACCCCATTAGTGAAACCCCTAATAGTAAAATAGATGATCTCCCTAAGTTACACCTTCCACCTAAGTACCCAAGTCTTCCCATGTGATGCATTTCCCAAATCATTTTAAAAGGTATTTTCACAATCAATTTCAAAAAAAAACCCTTTTCTTTTATCAAACCTACATTGAAAAATCATTTCTCAATTATTTAAAAACACTCATTTTCCTTTTCAAAAACCAAGGGAAATCCTATATTTTATTTCAAATCCAATTATGTGCACAAAAAAATCATTATAATTCATTTATAAAATAATTTATAAAACAGGATAAAATCATAGTTCACTTAAGAAAGTCTAGAGACAGTACTGCCTACCTTAACTCAGGTCAAAAACTACCCACAATATGATCTACCAGCATTGGAAGTAAAGTAAAAACAAAGAAAAATTCCCTAAAAATGATTCCCACATCTCAAAACCAAAATCCATATTAAGTGAGAGTTGGCAAAGAGGTTAGATCACTCATGCCTCGATAAAAACACCCACCACACCATAACCAACATGAGTTTTTGACTTTGGGAGAAGATCAAACAATATATCTAGAAAGGGTCAAGAAAATTTCACCCTAAGGTTGATAAATCCAAAAACACAGTGCAATGTTGCTTATTCAACCAATGGAAATAAAGAAGCAGAAAGGCCGCTAACCAAGAGAGATGTAGTGAAACCACTATAGAGATCAATCACCGAACAAAGTGATATAGGATGGGAGACACCCAAAATAATCTAGAAGATCCTAGGTTTTGAGTTAGGGTATATCAATAGATAATTAATTGGGATCCAGGATTTCATAAGGATAAAAACCTATAGGTCATGAATGATTCATGTCATGAATCCCATATTCATGGTGTAAATTACATTAGTTCCATATACACCGAAAAAGGCATCACCTAAGGTCCAATAAATCTCAATAAACCAATTCATGGTGTAAACATTATTTTCAAAAACTTTTTCATGCTCTGAATAGAATTCACATCATCTTCCTAGCAATATATTCACATCATGAATCAACTTAATGGTGTGAATGTACTCTGTAAGTAGTGCCCAAACCAAGTTCTACAAAAAAAATATTAGAAATCCATGATGACCTACAAACCTAAAAAATATCCTCCTAAACATTAAAAGAGACACACATTTAACTAGGAAGTCACAAAACTCAAAACATCTGATCTAATGGTTAGACAATTCAAATTTAAGGTAATGGATATAGAATTATCAAAGAAAGAGAGAAATATATATTATCATTATAAAACTATCATTACAAATTCAAAAAAGAACTATTAAAAATGATTTTAAATCATAGTTAGAATAATAAAACAATTGCATACTAATAGATCAAGGAGAATCACACAAATATTTTATAACAGTTTCTATTTAAAATTCAAATCTCAAAAACTAGAAAAATACATATGCATATTGATATAAAGAAATTAAAAAATGAACAACACTATATTTAAAATTTTACAATAATTTTGAATATATTTTTATTGTCCAATATGAATTTATAAGCATTAAAAACCAACAAAATAACTCAAGATAATAATATAAAATTTTTTGAGTTTCTTGTTGAAAGTTCATGTGTAAAATAAAGAAAAAAATTTATATTTAAATAAATGTTTTTCAAACACTATAAAAACACTTCACATAGGTTCTATAAAATTAATATGAATTTATAGAATCATTAAAAAAATTTAAACACTCAAAACAAACATGAATAAAATGAAAATACCATAAAAATCATGAAATAGAGAAATCTAGAAAGAATCGAATTTTCATACCTACGTAAGGGTAAGTTTACATGTATGTGTAAGAGTAAAATTAAATTTTAACATATTAAATAAAGGTAAAACAAAATTTTCATATCATTAATAAGAGTAAAATGAGTTTTATATAGGCTTCATAAAGGTGAAAAAGAAAGTTATATAAGTTTCATAAGGGTGTAACAAGTTTTAAATACCTTATGTAAGGGTAACTATGCACTATGTAAGGGTAAACACATTTTTTAAACACTATATAATAGTAATATAAGATGTTTCATAAGGTTAATTTATAGTTAATAAATGGTGCATAAAGGTAAGTTGTATCGCAATGTAATGATGATATTCATTTTCTATATATTGCGTAAGGGTAACACAAGAGCTTTGTAAAGGTAAAGATAAGTTTATAAATTTTTTCTAATGGTATAAAATAACTCATGTAAGGATAGAAACAAAAATCAATGATATTTTTAAGGGTAATTAAAATACATAAAAATTATATAAAAAGTTGAAATCTATTTTTATACAAAAATAAATAAATAAATAACAAATGATAAATAATAAAATTAAATACTTATAAAAAATATTAATAGTAAATTGAAATATTCAAAAAATAAAATATAAATAATCCAAAATTATACCAAAAAAATATTATCTCTAAAAAATACTCAGTTGAAAATATATAGTATAGTAAACATAGTTTTGAATATATTCAGTTTAAAATATAATAAATTAAAGTAAATTGAAAAGCAGAATTGAACAATAGGTTAGCACTAAGATATATATTAGTCCTCTCCACTTGATAGTAAGCCACTAACAAACCTGTTTATCAAAACTTAATAAATAATCCACAACTTGGATTGGGTTTTACAAAAAAAAAACCACTCACGTGGAAGTTAAGGTTATACCTATCCTCTTCCATAGTTTTATGTGGGATAACTAGGGTTGATAAGTAGAAGAAGTATTATTATAATGATACTCATTATAGTATAAGATAAGTGATCAAAGGATGTACAGGAATGTAAAATCACAACTTGTAATGTAAAATAAATAGAGAGAGTGAATATTTATAGATAAGTTTTATGTAGCTAAATATATGATCAATTTTAGTTGATCAAAAAGGTTATCCTATCTTAAAAAATTTTCTATATATATATCCTTGAGATCATATGAAAAATACCTTGTGAATCCTTCTCTCAAAACTATAATATCACATGAGAAATAGAGTCTTAGAAAATATAGGCAATAAGTCAGAGTGTTCATTATGTCCACCTCCTCCATGCTCGAGAGATTTTATACTAATTTAAAGAAAATTATTTCTTTAATTAAATTTTGGAATATAATTATAACTAAATCCTTAGATTATAAATGAAATACATAAATATTGAATTTATCTAACTTTTCATTTACTCCAAAATCACGGTTGTTGAAGTATTTAAATGAATTCTATTTGAAATTATACATGAAAAGCCTAACCTAAAAAGTCACTTGGCCTCATCATATAGTCTCTCCAAGTGGTAAGTAAACTATATTAATGTGGTATTTTTATATAATTTTCAATAACTTCTATACTTATCCAATTTTAATATATTTCCCAGAAGAATGGTTTACTAACAAACAACATAAAATTCATTAATAATATAATAAACATGATTTGGGATCCTTAATATAAGAAATTTTTAGACTAAAACAAAATTATATCCCTTTTTTATGATCAAAAATACTGAAAAGATAAAATCTATGGTGAAACAAATACATTTACAAGGTGTAAAAGAAATCATAGATTAAAATTTTAAAGTAAAACATTATTTAAATATACAACTTACTCTATTAAATTCCATAATAATTTATCCCCATTTTGGTATTATCAAAAAGATAACAAAATAAATAGATAGAAATAAAAATAAAGAAAATAAATCACTCAATAAGAAATAAAAAATTATATAACATTAAGCTCAAATGTTTGGAAATAAAACACTATAAAATATATATATCATCCCTATCATGGATCCTAATTAGAGTCAAAATAATTTTCCTCTCTCATGGAATTAGGATCAATAAGAACATTTTTTTTCTCTTAAGATGGATAATAGGTATTATTAGGTGAAGTCTATGGCTGGGAAGAGGAAGTTCCATGAATGATAATTCCTCTAGAAACATGTTTGAAATTTTGAAATTCTTGCACTATATTAAGTCCAAAAATAGGCACAAAAATAAAAGTGGAGGTAGGACTAGTGGTGGTAGAGGTTGGTTTCCCTAAAGTTAAAGTAAAAGTTGAAGGGGAAATTATGACAGTGTGATGTGAATAGAGATAAGGCTCCATAAGATTATTTAATTCCTTTAAGGACAATTATCATTGCTCTATAATCTGAAAAAATTGATCCTTCTCTTTAATAAAATTTTCAAGAGGTGCTAACACCATTAATTTTTCAAATTGAGATTTTAAATATTAAGTTATTGGAGATATCTGAAGTTCACTAGCTAGGTATCTAAACATGGTCTTGAAATCGTATTTATTGAATATTTTTTTTAGATAATAATCAATATCCCTTTTGATCGCTTCTTTATCAAGTCCATCCTACTTAAAATCAATTCAAACTAACTCAAGAGACTCAGTATCATGAGTTTGAAAATAATAACTTATGATATCTATAGTTTTTATTAAATCATCCAATGCCACTTTGATTTCTTCTTGAAAAAACTACCTTAACAATGTCTCATCAATAATTGTATGGGTATTTGCAACAGAAGAAGGAGGTTAACTAGAAGATGAATATTTCACTATGGAATTCAAGTATCACTGGTCAAGCTTACTCTTCATGTCATGTAGAGCTCCCACTTGACCACATAAACTCTAAATATCTTGATTTATATGATCAAACTTCATAAATAACTTAATTTGGATATTAGAAACAACAAGATAAATAATCCTTGATATTTATTCTTTTATGGTAGGTTCCACTAAATCTCCAAATCCCAAAAAAATTCCTTGAGCAGAGTCATTAGATCAACTTTTAATTCACTTAAATCTTATTTAGTAACAAAGGAAGAAGTATGAGTAGAAGGAGAGGGTGTTTCTGGTTCATGAGGTGAATTTATTCTAGACACATCTTCCAAAAAAAGGTTTTACTATTTAGTGTATCCTTGAACCACTTCATATTTTGATAATTAAAAAATATCATATCATGATTAATTATAATTTTTATATCTTTAATAATTATTATCTTTAGTTTTTTGTTCTTTGTATTGTTTATAAGTCTTAATACATTGATAACTTTACTTGTTTTATTCTATTTAACATAAATCTTAATTAAGTATTACTTTAGGTTATTATCTTATATATTTATTATGGTAGACTTTACATTGGATCTTATATAATTTAGTTTGTCTTTAGTTTGTTATCTTATATGTTTATTAAATTGTGCATAACTTTTATTAGATCATAATATTTCTTTGCTTAAAATATCATTTGATTTTATGTTTTGATCATTCATGTCATGTTATTCAAGTATTATATTGAGTTTGTAAGATAAAAACATAATTTGGGACCTTAAAATACCATTTATATAGTTATTTTACTATTCCCACATAGCCCTTTTATTGTTCATCATGTAGCCAATTATAAATCCACATAGCCAATTTGTAATCCATCTAGCCAATTTTCCATAATCGGTTAACTTTTTTATTTAGTCCATAACTTTGTCTATACAACTCCAAATTAGGTGATTCTTGATGATTTAAAAATATAAAAAAAATTATAAATTTAATTAGAATACATAAAACTATGAATAAATATCTATAATGTTATAAATTAGGTTAGAACTTACTATATGTTTTGTATCTGAATTCCATAGATTTCTAGAATTATTTTGTTATTATATTTTAGCTATAAATAGAGATTTAGAAGTATTATTTAGAAGATTCTTGATTATATAGAAATAAAATTACACTTTATAAATAAAATTCCAATGCAGATAAATTTGATTATACTATTTAAAATTATTTTTTAAGTCTTAAATTTGATAATACATGTTGTTTACATATTTCTAGAATCACCTACATGAATTCAACTAAATGATCAATTTTCTTATGTGAGAAAAAGATATTTGGATATTCAGCTACATTAAAAGTATTTCCTAGATGAATGATATTTCTATGCAGTGAGAAAAAATTATGTGAATTTTCTTACATGAAATTTCTACATAAAATCCCTTACATAAATCAATTATGTAGATTCCCTTATGTGAATTCTCTTACGTGACATCCATCTATGTAAATTCACTATGTTTATTCACTTACATAACATATCTATGTGAATTTCTATACAAAAATTATCTTTGTGAATCACTTATGTCAATTTTTCTATGTAGTTATTCAAGTTTCTAAGGGTTTTTGTAAAACCTAGAAATATTCTTTATTTTACATTATTCTTCACATTTCATTTTACCTCATGTTTATTATAGATATTATTATTCTTTTATTTGTTATATAACTAATCATTAATTATATATAATCCATGTGATTATCTTTTAATTTGTTTCATGATGAATTAAATATGATTCAAATTAGATTTTGCATGAACTAATATTGACGATAAAATTTACCAACATGAAATATCCAAATTCAAATATTTTGAAATATGATGAGTTTCTCTTGAATATTATTTAGGGGATTTTCAAGGATATTGATATTTATTATGAACTACTATATTAATTATTCTAAATTTGTATATCTCTATACTACATGTGTTTTATAGAATATCTAGAGAACTCAAAAAGTGAGAATTTTATATTATTATTATTTCATAAAATTGAGAATTAGTATCGTATAAATTATGGAAGTATTACAACATATTTATTATCAAAATTTATGGATATATTAAATGCTATATTAATTGTTTATTTATTATTATAATAAATTTTGGGGTACAAAATGTTTTCCATTTTATAGTATATCTAAGAAAATTAAAAACTGCCTCCATGTGAAGATTTTAACATTGGAATTTATGAAGGAGGGTAATAATTTATAAAGTGTAGAAAATATATGTTGCTATTTTCTATATAAAAATACTACGAAATGAAGTAAAAATACAGGAGACATGACTCTTATTTTACTATTTTGTGTTACGTAAGTTTAAAATAGAGTATTTGTTGTTAATGTTCAACCACTTTCTGAAGTAAACTATTGGTTGCCTAAGCTTCACTAATTCAACATCTTGAAGGGATTGAAAACTATCTAATCCAAATGACAGAATCTCCATCAATAATCATTCACCATGTGAAATTGTTTTATTCATTCCTTGTATTTTAATTATATATGTTGTATTTTCACACTTAGTTCATACATTATGGGGTTATACTACCATAAAAAAGGTACATTTGGGTTTGGTTTATCCCCTTAGATGATTGGGTTTAGTCTTACCCCTTAAAAGAATGGGTTTCTCTTAACCCAAAAAATGGTATAGGAAATGAATACTCCTATAAGAGTCTAGTTTTAGTCTATCCTATAGAAGACTAGGTTTCTCTTAAACCATAACATATAATAGGTTAGGTTTCAGCCTATCAAAGTCTATATTAGATCTACACATATAAAATACTGAGTTAGGTTTTCTCCCATAAAATATTAGTTTCTGTCTAATCCTGAAAAATGAAAGAGTTAAGGATTGAGCCTGTAAAATTATAAATTGTGTCTTCTCCTATAAAAGTTTGGGTTTTTTATCTGAACCCACAAAAGAAAATGGAATTGGGTTGAACCTATAGGTGTGAAAAAGTAAAATTTAAATATTTTTCACTCTCCATCAATAGTGGGTGTCATACACCGAGATGGTGAGTGAAGAGTAGATGTATGATCATTTAGATTTGAACTACTATAAAATTATTATGTTTTTATTTTACTTTATTTAATTTTATTTTCTCTATCTTTTATTATGTTGGTGTGGTTTAATTGTTTAATATTTTAACTAATCAATTTATGCTCATAAATTTTATACTTTGATTAATTTTTAAAATAATTAAAATCCACCCCCTCTTGTCCATTACCATCACCCCTCTAGGACCTTATATTTGGTATTATAGGGTAGATCTTATAAGGATAAGTTTATTTTTTTTCTAATACCTTACATTTTTTATCCAAGGAGGACCCTTTATAGGATTAGTTAGTTTGTCACATTTTTTGAAACCACACAATTGGTATCATATCTTGGTTCTCTTGAGGATATATTGTGATTTATTTGATTTTTTATATTGATTGTGATAAATTTTTATGTTAGTACTTAACAGGACTAAGGGAAATATATTTTTCAGTGATGGATAATTAGAGGAATAAAAGTTTTTTGAAGCTGAAATTTCTATCACATTTTAATGGTAGTAAATATACTCAATGGAAGATCTTTATGGAATCTTATATAAAGGGAATTAATATTATATTTTGGGATATTTTGATTAAATATTATGATTTACCAAAATATAGACCATTTTATTTAAAAGGAGAAGATTTTATTAAATATAATCTTAATTATAAGGTCATTAATATTATTTATTATTCTTTTCTTAGAAATATTTTTGACAAAATATTTAATTCCAGCAACACTTATGAGATTTGTAAATAGCATGATATAACTTCCTTTGAGGAAGAAGATTCTATGAAATCTATTTTCTCCAATTATAGAAATTATGGAAACATGAAAAATAAGTGTCTAACCATTAAAAGGGAAAATAGTATTTTCTTAAAGGAGATGTCAATAAAGGTAATTCACATTTGAATTTAGATTATTCTAACATTATTTGTTATGGTTGTTGGAAGAGAGTACATATTAAACCAAATTTTCTAAAGCTTAAAAATTTGAGGAATTTAAAGAAGAATAAAAGTAAATATGTGGCTTCATGGAGTGATCTTAAAATTTATGCAACAATGTTCAAAGTCCAAAAGAAATAGGTAATTTTGCATTGGTTGTAAAGTAGTTTAAGGTAACATTTTCACCTCCATATTATTGTTCAAGTGTGATCTTGGTTAATATTCTAAAAAATATTAAAATATATGTGTTATGAGTATAAGTAAAGATAGTGATTATATTTCTAATTCTCACACTTATATCAATTCTAGAAATAATGAACCAATTATTTAAGATCTAAAGGGAATTTTTTATTCATATGAAGATCAAATAAAAGAAATGTATTATATACATGTATCACTTAGAGATAAATATAAAAGGGTTCAAGAAAATAAAAGGATCTTATCTTTTAATTTTATGAAATTTGTGGAAGATAATAATTTTTTATCTCTTTAAATTGAAAATTTGAGAAACTTGAATGTTGATTTTTAAATGTTAAAGCTTAAATATGAAAATGATATGACTAAATATTTTATTTCTAAGAATAATAAAGACCAAAAAAATATTTAATTTATTGTTGAATGATATTTCTAAATTTTAGAATCAATGTAAGAAGCTTAAAAGTGAAAATGAAAATCTTATAAACAAAGCTTCTTTCACACATGAAATATTTTGTGATGGTTTTTAATTTGTTAAAAAATAAAATGAAACACCAAAAATTAATTATATAAACTTAAGAATGAAAAGTTCTATTTGAAAATTATAATTTATAATCAATGTGATTTAAATGTTAACTTTTCAAAGACTTCTTATTTCTATAAATGTAATGATAAAAGTAATTAGATCGATTACGATTATTTTGTTCCTATTTTATATAAAACTAATTTTGTGAAAGGAAAATATATTTGAATTTCCTTGGTTAATTAATTTAAATGTGGATCTTAGGGTAATTATTATTTTCCTTTCAATTTGTATTTCACTCGATCTTTTAGTCACAAAAAAAAGTTATGTCTAAATCTGATTTCGAGGCAAAATTATCAAAATCATCTACTACCTAGGTACCTAAAGGTACGCACTCTAATTCATGTAAAATAAATTCATTCTTTATACCCAGGTAATGTGTATTTTTTGATTCTTATGTCTCACATGCATTTCATTGTAGTTTTATTCTTAGAATGTTGTAATGATCATTATAGGATTTAGTAATTCAATTTGTATAATATTGAATACTCTATTTCATTTTGGGATGCTACCACATCTTTTTTGAATCCGGTTAATATCTTTATTTTTCTAGTGAATATGTTATTTTAGTTGTAAATTTTGGTTTACTTTTATGATATTATCATTTAGCTACATTAAAAATTATTTGAATATCTTGTGACATGTTTCGTGGCTCATTATGATATTAAAGTATGTTTTTATAGGAGTGTTCATAGGTGGAATTAAAATTCTACTCATAATGCTTTGATTTTATCATTTTTAAAAAAGAAAATTAATTTAGGGGGAGTAAATCATATTTCTAAATATGATTTATAAATTTAAATTTGTGTACTTAAAATTTGTATTAACTATTTTATCTAAGTTTTAATTGAGTTAGATATTCTCATTTGAAATTTAAATTTTTTTAATCGATATATAGAATGCATAGATTAAGGGGAATAAAACCTTATTTTAATTATTTAATTTTCCCTAGAAAAGGTATTCTATTTTGATAATGATGTAATATAAGGTGTATTTTTTTCAATCATGCAAAAAATTTATGTATTTTTAAATATAATAAGTTATGCATGATTAACATGTAATGTTTTCAATTAATAAAATCTATTTTTAAATAAATTTAAGCATGAACTATCATGGTTTTAAAATATGTTCATATTTTCATTTTTAATGTCTGGTTGTGTATGATGAAACAAATTTAGTTTTATTTTATAGAAACATTGTTATTCCATTACACTCATGGATAATTATATTTTATTCTCAAATTTAGGGGGAGTTTGAGAATTATTCTTTATCTGCTAAAATTTTCATATTTCCATACAATCTGTTAAAATATTGAAGTTGTATTTTCATATTTCTAATTTTTATTTTCATAAATATTTGTTTATTATATTACTATTTTAAGACTTCTAATACATAATAAATGATGTTAACTTAATGTTTAAACTTATATTTTTAATAAAAGGACGTTTATGATGGTTTTATTACTATTTTTTACAAATAACTTGTAAAATTATGTTCATCATATAGCATTGGAAGGTTTTAAAATGGATCATTGATATATGTTTTTGAAATATTGATCATTAAGAAAGTTATAAAATAAAATGTGTTTTATCAGTATGTTTATATTTAAAGTGAATTAATTTTTGAGTATTAATTTTAAAAGGGAGTTTTTTCTATTGAAACGTTTTTTTTATAATTTCAAAAATGTGAAGAAGTTTTAAATTTATAAATTGTTTTGTAATTATCGAAAAGGTGAATAATTTTGAGTGGCTCCTTAAAACACTTCATGTTTTAAAACTAAAAAATATCATATCGTTACTAATTATAATTTTTATATCTTTACAAATTATTATCTTTAGTTTGTTATTATTTGTATTGTTTATAAGTCTTAATACATTGATAACTTTACTTATTTTATTCTCATTAACATAAATCTTAATTAAGTTTTACATTAGGTTATTATATTATATATTTATTAAGGTAGACTTTACTTTGGTTCTTATATAATTTAGTTTTTCTTTATTTTGTTATCTTATGTGTTTATTAAATTATACTTAACTATTATTAGATCGTAATATTTATTTGCTTAAAATATGTTTGACTTCATATTTTGATTTCTGATTTCATGTTATTCAAATTTCATGTTGATAACCTAGAACAAATTAATTTTTTGGGACATTAAAATACCATTTATATAGGGTTTTTATTATTCCCACATATCCCTTTTATTTTTCTCCACATAGCCAATTATAAATCCATGTAGCCAATTTGTAATCCATAAAGCTGATTTTTCAAAAATGGTTAATTTATGTATTTCGGCACTAACTTTGTCTTTACAACTCTGAATTAAGTTATTATTAATGTGTTTTAAATCTAAAAAAATTATCTAGATTTAATTAGAGGACATAAAAACATTGAATCAATATCTATAATGGTCAAAATTAGGTAATAAGTCACTATAATGTTTTCTGACTTCTGCAGTTTTCTAGAATTATTTTGTTACTGTATTTTGGTGATAAATTGAAATATATATGTATAATTTATTTGATTCTCAATTATATGGAAATATAATTAAATTTTCTAAATAAAATTCAACTAGATATAAATCTAATTCTTCTATTTAGTTCTTTTTCAATCCTGAAATTTGATAAGATAAGTTGTTTGCAGATTTACATAATCACCTATGTGAATTTAGCTACGTGAGCAATTCGTTTACGTTACAAACAGATATATAGATATTCATCTATGTGAATTGTATTTCCTACATGAATTATTTGGATATTTAGTGATAAAAAATTATGTGAAATTTCTATGTAAATTCCCTTACATAAATCACTTATATGATTTCCCTTACGTGAATTTTCTTACGTGACATTCATCTATGTGAATTTGGCTATATTGATTTGCTTACACAAAATAGCTACATAACTTTCCTTATGAAAATCATATATGTGAATCACCTATGTATATTTTCATACATGGTTAGTCAAGTTTCTATAGGTTTTTATAAAACCTATAAATATTCTATGTTTCATGTTATTCTTCACATTTCTTTTTTTTTATGTTTATTATTGATATAATTAGTATTTTTTATTAATAGGGAGGAATCCCTCCCTTTTTTTATTAAACCAAAAAAACCCCTCTTAATTTTACTGGACATAGGGGATCCCATTACATGGTCTATAGGCCCAATGGAAAAAGATCCCATGAATACAAGCCTAGAGGCCCCCAATTCCTGGTCTAAAAGCCTTAACCATAAGAAAATACTCCAATCCATATTGTGTGTAGCCCAAATCCTGAAGGTTGAATCCCCTGGACTATACCATGCTCCAAAATCTACCATCAAATCATCCGATAGGCTTTCATAACCAGTTGCACATATCCTCTCTATTATCACCAGCCCAGCCTGTTATACATCGTGCTTTGAATGCACCATCACCTGTCCCGCAAGTCATCATCGAACATGAACCTGCTACCACCGGTGTTGTATACACTACTTCCATTTAAAAGATGAATATCTATAGAGAACTCAAAAAGTAAAAATTTTATATTAAAATTATATTTTAAAATATAGAGTTAGTATTTCATAAATTATGGGAGTATTCCAACATATTTATAATCAACATTTTTCTATATATTCACAGATATATTAATTTTTTATGTATTCTTCTAATAAATTATGGTGTACAGCATGTTTTCTATTTTACATTATATCTAAGATAATTAAAATACACCTCTATGTGAATGTTTAAATGTTGGAATTTATAAAGGAGTATAATTGTTTCTAAACTAGAAAAAATAGTTTTTATTATTTTATGTATAAAAAGGCCTTTAGTATAGAGACAAGAGATGTGACTCTTCTTGTACTCTTTTTTACTGTATAATTTCGAAATTGAGTCATGGAACTTCATTGTTCAACTACTTGCTGAAGTAAACTCTTTTTTTCCCAAGATTCACTATTTCAATATTTTGAAGGGCATGATCACTACCTAGTACAAATTTCAGCATATCCACCAATGATCATTCACTGGGTGAAATTATTTTATGTATTCCTTGTGTTGTAACTATCTGGGTTGTATTTTCACACTTAGTGCATCTTACAAAGGATTATACTACCCTAACAAAAGGTACATATGGGTTTGGTATGTCCCCTTAGAATACTAGGTTTAGTATGTCCTCTTATAAGACTAGGTTTTTCATAACATATAAAATAATAGAGAAAATAAATACTCTTATAAGTGTCTGAGTTTATTCTATCCCCTTGGAATACTGGTTTTCTCTTGACCAGTAACATAGAATAGGTTAGGACTAAGCCTATGAAATTCTAAGTAAGTTCTTCACCTATAAAATATCGTATTAGTTTTTCGACCATAAAAGACTAAGTTCTCTCTAAACCTGAAAAGGGAAAGAGGTTATGATTGAGAGTGCAGAAGTATAGTTTGGTTCTTCTCCTATAAAAGGTTGGGTTTTTTTCTAAACTTGTAAAAGATAATAGAATTGGGTTGAGCATTCAGATGTGAAAATGGTAGAAGTAAATATTTTTCTCTCTCCTTCAAAAGTGATATACTATAGTGGGTTCCATACAAAAGGATTGTGTGTGAAGAGTAGACATAGATTTATTTAGATATGAACTAATATAAAATTATTTTGTTCATATTTTTCTTTCTTGAATTTTCTTTTCTCTCCCTTTTCTTATATCATTATGGTTGAATTTTTTAACATTTTAACCAATCAATTTTCACTCATAAATTTTATACTCTGATTAATTTTTTAAAAAAGAAAATCCACCCCCCACCCCCACTCTTATCCATTATCATCACCCCTCCAAGACCTTACACTTGTCTCTTTAGAAGGAGACACCCTTCCAGTTTCTTCAACATCTTCTAACTGAAAATCAATTTCCTTTGTAACACCCTCTAACTCATTAGTTTCAATCAACTCTATATCACCATATTCTACAGGTTCTGAGTCACCACTATTTATAAGTTATTTATTTTTCTTCTCTATAATAGTTCCAATCATATTTTACAATAAACCTTGAATAGAATAATGGTGTCACTTTCCAAAAAATTTCTAGGAGGACTGAGCTCGATTCTTCTTTCAAGATCAATTTTATAAATAAGTGATCCCTCGAGATCTTTCGATACATTTGAGATAGTAGGTCCACCATGTCAAAGTGGACTTCCCCCATCATGGTCATCACCATTATATAAAATATATTTCTCCCCCTTAGAATATTCTCCCCCTTGATTAGTCCTCAAGGTACTCCAAATATCTGGACTCATTTGAGGTGAAGCTTTATCATATTCAAAAACTATATCAACAGATAAAAGAAAAAATTCTATGATTTTACATCATCAAAATCCCCTTCCACTAAAGGTAAATAGAGATGAGGTTTAAGAGATTCAAATGAAACACCCTTAGGATTATAGATTCTTGTATCCATTATCTCATGAGAGTCTCCCTATTATTCATAAGCTCTTTTAGCTTCTCCATTTATGTCAATGATTTTATTCTCTTATTCTTATTCTAAATATTTTAAGTAATCAACTTCATGATCAACCTATTCATTATCAGAGGAATACTCTAAAACCTCATCAGGTTCAAATTCTGGACCTGTTATATCTTTTAGCCATATAGGATTCTTCTCTATATTAAATTTCTCCTATACATTTTCATAATTCTTAACACATATTTTCCTATAGGGGTTCTAGTTCACTTATATCCTTTTAAAAATAGCTTTATTCAAACAAACTCCACCATAATTTGTAAACATATCCTCCCCTTAAGGGATAAACCCTTTTAATTTCAATAGATTATTAATAAACGTGGGATATGGAAATTAATTAAATCTAGAAGAGGGCTTACACTACTATTTTATATTCCTCATTAGATATCTGGGTATATTAGTCAACACATCATGATTATTTAGATAGAGAAAGAAAATATCTTAGGTCCTCAATACACTAAAATATCATTTTCTATGACATAAAAAAATTAGCTCAACAAAATTCATCCTTTGAGGGATTTCATCTCCAATTTTCTCCTCTAAAGATCTTCTAATCTCAAAATGAGGACGATTAGTAGGATTGTAACTCTAAAAATCCTTATACTCTCCCTTATAAAATATATTTAAACTCTTCACCTATATATTCAAACAAAATATCAATTGATCCTCATTTAAACTTGTTTTAATAAAATCTCTTTTCTCAACAGCTTTTAATTTTATATGTATATAAAACTCTTTCATTAACCTTGGAAAAAATCATTTTTTTTCTTACAAAATCAGTCACTCCATACCTGATGTTATAAAACTTTCCAGACTAGATATCTACTTTATCTCAGTCACTAAAAATCCACTTATTTTTTTGGAATAACCATTTCGTTAGAAAGATAAACCTTTAAAGGTTCCAATGGTGCACTAGAGCTTGTTTTCTTTCTATTTGAGGGAGGTGAATCAATAAGAAATGATAGAATAATATGATACTCCATACTAACCATATTCCACTATGATTAAAAAATATGGAGGCTAGGGATTGGTTTAAGGATAAATATTTAGAAAGAAGGATTCAAAATCAAGAGGGTTGGGGTTTTGAGAGATAGATAGAGATAGAGAGAGTGAGAGATATGTGCCTATTTAAATTCTGATTTAGGGGTATTTTAAATCATTTGGTGATTTTTAATTATTAAAGTGTGAAAAAATAAATGAAATATATATTAAAAACTAAAACTTGAGAAATTAGATTTGGTATCTTGAATAACTGTAAAATTTGTATTATCTTGGCTTAACATGGTAGCTTAACCTACCACACAAACAAGTTCCATCATAGCTTAAGACCTTAGGGTAGCATGACCTACCACATGAACAAATATTCTTGAAATATTTGGGTATTATGGTAACTTTAAAACTTATGGTCACTTGTGAAATTTAGAATTAATCTATCATATTTTAAATCCTTAAGCATAAACATTTCTAAGTAATTAAGAAATATCAAATATAAGACTAAAATAATTATAAATATAATCAATAACACATTGAAACAGTACTTTACAAAGATTAAAATATTATATTATTCAATAAAAAAATATTAATAGTAATTAATCATTCCTAGTTCATGTATAATATAATTCAATATCTCTATATTTAGATGCTTCATAAAAATATCAACAGGTTGTGGCTTAGTGCCTATAAACTCAAGAGTGATATCACCATTTTGAAAATGATCTCTCAAAAAGTAGTGTATTATATCAATATGTTTAGTCCTATAATGTGATATAAGATTATTGAAAACATTAATAGCACTTTTTTTATCATAGTTTAAAGGGAAATGTCTAAATTGATAACCTTAGTATAGTAATGTCTATTTCACCCACAAAATTTTTACACAGTAACTATTTACAACTATGTATTTAAATTTTATAGTGGACAGTGCAATAAAATTTTTCTTTTTGCTACACCAAGACACTATAGACTTTCCCAAAAAGTGACATGCACTATAGGTTCTTTTTCTATCACACTTAAAACCATAAAAATTAGCATTATAATAACTAATCAATTCAAATGTATGCCCCTTAGAGTAAAATAGTACAAAATTAATGGTATTTTGAGGTATTTAAAAATAATTTTGACTACATTTAACTGTGATTATTTGGGGTTTCTTTGAAAACATGTCACATTCACACACTATTATATCAGTCTGGTTAGCATTTAAGTATAGTAAACTCCAAATCATACCTCTATAAACAATTTGGTTGACTAGTTTTCTGAATTTTATCCAAATCCATTTTATAGTTTATATTCATTGGAGTATCACTTACTTTCAGTGATATCCAGTCCAAATTGGTTTAAATATATTTTTTTTGTATTTTATTTGATTTAAAACAATTCCATATTTTTATAAAAAAAATATTAAATCCAATAAATTATTTTAACTCACCCATTAAACCTATTTAAAATTCATTTTGCATTAATTTAGAAAATTCAATGCACAAAAAAAATTAAATGAACCAAAAATAATATCATCAACATATATTTTAGAAATCAAAAAATCTTTTAAAGTTATTTTAATAAATATTTTTGTATCATCTATACCTTTTGAAAATCCATTTGAAATCAATAAAGAGATAAGATGATCATACTAAATTTTAGGAGATTTTTTTAAACCATAAATTGCTTTTGAAAGTTTTAAAAAATGATTTGGTAAATGAGGGTTTTAAAATATAGGGGGTTGTTCAACAAAAACATACTTAATTATATGAACATTTAAAAAGGCACTCTTGACATCCATTGGAAATATTTTTAAATTGAGATGTATTTTATAAGCTAGCAGTATCCTAATGGATTCAATTATTGCTACCAGTGCAAAGGTATATTCATAATTAATATCTTCCTCTTGACCATAACCATGTAAACCCAATATAACTTTATTTTGAACTATTGTTCCAGATTTATAAACCTTGTTTCTAAATACCCATATAGTTTTAATATTAAGGTAGTCTTTAGGTATTTCAACTAGTTATCAAACTTTATTTCTTTCAAACTGGTTCAGTTCTTCTTGCATTTCCATTACCTGGTGTTCATCATTGATTGTTTTAGTGATGTTATTAGGTTTAATATGAGACAAGAAGTCTTGATATTTAACCTAGTTTCTAATAGAGTCTTGATTTTGGGTTCATTTTTCAACACCACCAACTATAATATATATAGGGTAATACTTATGGGTCCTAATGTTTCTAAGAATCAAAGTACTTAGTTCTTCCAAGTCTTCTTCAAGGTCAGGTTAATCTTAATGGTCTCTTCTTAATGATTTATTATTTAAATCAATAGTATGGTCAAATGTTTTAGAGGAATTATTATTATTCATATTAGAGAAATTGTTCTTCGAATTTTCAATATCATGTTTGGGTTCATGTGAATTCGTCACATCAAAAGTGACATGAATAGATTCTTCCATGATATTTTATTATTTTTTAAAAACTCTGTATGTTTCTCTGGTGGTTGAATAAACTAGAAAAATTATTTTATAACTATTTGGTTCAAATTTTCCTAGTTTCTATTTGGTATTTATAATAATGAATTTACATCCAAAAACTCTAAAGTAATTTTCCTTTGTTTTTCTACCATTCCACAATTCATAAAGAGAATTCTTTAAGATAGGTCTTATCATGACCCTATTAGTAATATATCAATTTGTTCTCACAGCTTCAACCCAAATATGGATAGGTAAGTCATACTCACTAATCATAGTCTGATAAAAATTTTTAAGTGTCTAATTTATTCTTGTAATAACCCCACTTTTTTAAGGTGTTGTAGGAGTATAAAAGTTTTCAGTAATCTCTAAGGATTGATATTGTATTTTTTCCCAATGGATTTGATGACCAAGAATAAGGATGGTCAAGGTTGCTGAAAATAAGGTTCGTCATGCTTGATGAACAAGATGGGTGTTTTCATATCAATGAAGCAGGTTGGATTTATTAAAAATAGCATTGTTGTTAACACATGTTGAAGATGACCAAAGTGTTCATGTTTTTAAGTGTTTTTTGGGAGATTGGTTAATCACAAAGATGATATCCAAGGTATTTTGTTAACACAATATTTATGTAAGTGTCTAAAAAGTTATTCCAATGGTATATGCCTTAATGCATGCTAGAAGTGAAGTTCTTGGATTGTGTTTCACAAGATTACAAGCTGGCCAAAATGGGAAAGACCACACCATAGTGGTGGCTTTGGTAGGCATGTTGAGTGGGGAGTTCCTCGGGATGTACTAAAAATTCTACTCCATGTCCTACAATTTTTTATAGATAAGAATTATATGCCATAGTGCATTCATCTAAACTATAGAGATCATGCTTCATTCTATAGAGGATGTGTAAGAGGAGTAGTTATGCCTTAGTGCATCCAGCTATGCCATAGCGGAGATGTTAGAGGATAACTCCAAATTATGTCTATGTTTTATTCACCATGACTATGCCATGATGTTAATATGGTTGTTCCACAATAAAGGATAGAGGATGAAAAAATAATTCCAGCCTTGGATACCTAGCCAAACCAACTTGACCCTATATATGTGGTGGAAATATCAACTGCACAGAGGAACCGGTAAGGCCATCCAACCACAGTTGCACCAGGATGTAGGTGATAACACATGTGGGTGGGAATGTTCATAAAAGTAGTTTTCTATTATTTAGGGTTAAAATATAGAGGAGTCTAGGAGAATAACCTGTTACTCACAATAAGTGAGTCATGGGAGGAAATTTATTAAATCTCATGGGAATTATAGAGAAATTTTGGATGTGGGATGAAAGGTTTATAGGTTACACCACTTCCAAAATAACCACGGTGTAGGAACCTTTGCATAAGGTTAATCCCTGGATCGTGTAAGGGTAACACATCCAATAAACATGAATTGTAAGGGTTAACTTGATCGCAATTAAGGGCATCAGACACTTTAGATTTCAAATTAACCACACCATAGTAGAGAAGGATACACTGCAATCCCCTTGAAGAAGAATATGTCCACACCACAGCTATGACTTACATCATGGAGGGTCTGAATTCAATATATTTAAGGAATTTGGAGTTCTCCATTCCTATAGGAGACCATGTTTCAGTGATGTGTCCACACCGTATCCAATTCTATATGAGAATTGGTTAGAGGATATCATGTTGGAGATCTTACAAGAGTGATGGAGTAGTTAATGGTTGGGTTTTATAGATGTTATCAACAATAGAGGACCATGATATAGTACTCTATACAATTTCATATTTAAGTATGAAGAAGGAAATACTACACCATGGTATGCATTTCCATGCTATAAAAGTTTCAAAATTGGAGGTGTAACGTCGTAGTTCATCAGACCATGTTGTAGCTAGGTAGTTTTCAGTCAATTGGTTGTTTCACCATAAAATAAAATAAGGGAGTTATTACCTTGACTCTAGGGTGTCCAAAATGTATTAAAAGGCACATTATTATCTAATTAAGTGCATGGGTCACTTTTCATGATCTTAGGAAAGAGGAGATTCAATCCCAACCATTATATTGAATGGAGTAAGAGTAATTATCTATAAAAATGTATGTAATAGTTCTAGAGAAAGTGATATGAATGGACATATTTAAGATTTTATTTTCATAGGAATAAGAAGGTGTTATTCTAGTGAGGGTAAGGAAGTATTAAAAAAAATTCTTTATTAAATATCCTACCAAAGTTAAAGAAGGTGTTTAATTCACCTACAACAAAGTGAAGTTATTTCATAGGCATTCAGGAAAATAGAGAAGGTGCTTCACCAAGGTATTCTCATAATATGTGAAGGATCATCCAAGTGGGGTTTTAATATAGAATCTATCTATAATTAATGATACAATATATTCAAGTGATATTAGATCAGGGAAGTACATGTCCATAAACTATTTAAAGGTGATATTTTTCATTGACAGTGATCCAATGAAGGAACATTAAAGGGATTGTCCCTTATTAAGTAGTAAGTTATCCCTAAACCTTGAAAGGTAGTGAGCCTAGGAATAGGAGTGACCTAGCCTGAACCTATGTAAACATTGAGCTTCATAGTGATTTTGGTGTATGACACAATGTTGATGCATGCATCTTGGACGTATCCCAATGAGGTTAAACTAATAAGTTCTTGTATCCATATTTATTTTATTCATGCACATAAAAACTAATCAAGACCTAAAAATATCCAGTTAAATATCAATTCAAGTAACTCTGAAGGTTTAGAGTCCAAGATCTTTGGAAAGTGAGACTTTAAATAATTAAGAGTTTTAATTGTCATTGATAGTGTATACCCTAATTCACCCCCCCCCCCCATTAGGGTAATCTCAGGCTAAGTTCCTTGTTTATTCCCAATAAGTGGTATCAAAGTGATAAGTTCAATTTGGATTTTTTATTTATATGAATTGATATGAATGGTTTTTGAATATTTCATCTATAATGAATGATCCATTCTTTGATAGAAATAATTTCAAATCATAGAAAAAGGAGTTCATCTGATTCATGAAAATTTCTATTGGAGTTTCTTGAAAAGTGGTAGAAGATTGAATTGTTTTGTTAATCATACATGGATTCATATTTGTTAGGGATCAAACATAAATTGAAATTGATGATTTGGTTAAATAATCAATAAATGAGGATCTCGAGGAAGAGTTGCGTAAAGTGGGGAATAACTACAGGTTCTTAAAATCCATGTAGATACAATTGGAATAGGTACTTTTAAAAGAAGAAATTCCAAATGAGAATTACCTTATATTAAAAGGAAATAAGAATAATAAGAAAAATAATAAGTTATCCCAAAAGTTTTTTCTCTATTTGAGGTAAATTTTGAACACATTAATTATGATTCTAACACTCTTGTGGAGAAAGGAAATGAAATTTCAAACTCTCCCTTGGAATTGAAAATTGGATGTGATTTTGGATATAAAATAGAAACAATATAAAGTTTTTATTACAAGGAATTATCATGAAATGAAAACAAAGATCAATGTAGTATCATGCATTGATTATACTTTTCAATGATTAAAAATTTATCCTTAGAAAACAAGAGGTTTAAGGATAAAAAAGTGGCCTTGAATTTTAGCATGCTAAAAATGGGAATGAATATAAAAGGGAAAAGATATATTCTTGAAAATATTTCTAAATATATAATAATATAAATATCCAAAGTGAAATAATTAAAGGCAAGTGATCTTTCACTAAGAATAGAATCTGAATAAAGGAAATGGGCTCTAAGAGATGTCACCTCAAAGATGATAAATTTGGATATAAATTTAGATGAAAATAGTAAGAAGATAAGGGAAATTGAGTATATGATTAAAACCTTAAAAATAATATAAATATCCCTCCAAAATATATCTCAACTTGTATAGAAATGAAGAGGAATATAGATCTAAAATCTTAAAGTAAAGTGTTTTTCCATAAAAAAAATTGGAATCTTAGTTTCGTAAAAGATGAGAGAACCAAAGTGATTTTATTATGGAAGATTTGATCACATCATGAGTAGAATTTTCTAAGACAAAAAGCCTAAATATGTTAGAATAACTTCATTAGTGTTGACATATCAATCAAGGAGAGACAAAATGCGGTATAATTCTTATGGTAAATGTTTCATTTGTACTAACCTCATTCATATGGAAATGTATTACAATTAGAGAAATGCATGGAAGGTTAATGAATCCATACGAACACATTACACTCTTATGAATTACATTTAGAGTTATTATCCTATAAGAAGGCCTATTAAGATAGAAAATAGGTTTAATGTGTTGGTGGATGAGAAAGATCCTCAATAAAGGATATATCAAGTTCCAAAATTTTATCACTCATAGTAATGCTCTTGAAGGCAAAGAAGACAAATTTGGAAGTAAAAACAATATGTTTTTTTGGCTGTGAAGGATGTATAAGAGAATGTGAAGTTGAATCCACTAAGGAATATGTATTCCAAGATTCCACTTTTTTCCATCAAGGAAGAGGTTTGACAAAGTTTCCCTACAAAAACTACTAAGAAGAAAAAGAGGAAAATGCAATGGAGAATAAAGATGGAGGTGATATTTGTAAGTGATACAACCCAAGAAGCTACTTGTTCAAGTGTGATCATTTACATAATTATGGAAAAGCCCAAGTCAAAGAAGGATGAAAATGTAAAAATCCATAAAAATAAGTGTGTAAGAGGTATCCCAAAAATGATATCCTTTTGAAATAGGTAGAGTAGTCATACTACAAGTGATGATGAATAATTTGAAGAGGTGATTATATTTCTTTTCCAAAATATGAAAAAGGGGAAAGGAAATGTGGATGGTGGTGGGTTGGTTTATATTGGCCAACATTATTCCTAAACTTGAGGTACTCTAAGGTACCCCTATTCATATATTATTTAGTGTTTCTAATAGTTTGTTAATAGGTATAGAATTAAAGGAGGGATATGATCCATGGGGTGATTGTTCCTTAAAATCACATTAATGATTGTTCTAGAGAATCACAATTGGATAGAGCTTATTTTAAATCTAGTTAAGTGGAATATGTGTCCCCATTTTTTATACTACTAAGTGATATAAAAAATGGTGTTAAGAGAAAAAGTATCTAGGGGAGTTGTGATAAATATAAAAGGCTGTTAAACCTTAATAGATGGTTTTTGATGTAAAGACTCCAACCCTAGTATCCTATAGTTGGTGGTTATTTTATTACATTGGTACTAGGAACAAGTGATTAAATCCCAAAGGATGGAATAGTTTAGTATTTTTGGAAAACTAGATACATACATAAATCTTACATTAAAACTTTAAATAAAATACAACATAGTAACTCCATTGAAATCATCCTTATTCTCCTATATTATCCCTACATGTCAAATCATAGTATACTTCTTGGAATATTGTGAAAAATAAAACATAAGAAAGGGGTGAGATCGGATGCTCAGAAAGGGTAATAATACAGTGGAAGATATCATAAATAAGCATAAATAAAAAATAAAGGTGAATAACTAAAAACAAATGTCATTAAAACATAATCTTGATCATAATATGGTGGGAATAAATGATAACAAAATGATTCCATATAAATAATCACATGAGAATGAAACTTAACCATAGATGTTTTATTAAAAAAATACTCACATGGATTATAAATAACTAATCCCACAATGAGATAATTCATAATTTGGGACATCATAAACATACCATCAAGGCTTCATCTAAGACAACATACATAAATGGGTAAGACATCATCCAATAACCAAACTAGTTTGTCTCGTGAGACCTACTGATGCATTTATGGTCTATAGAATGCCCCTGTAGTCACTTACTTGGTCTAATGAATTCCTCAAATGAAAGGGGTGAAACATAATAAATATATATATATTCATATTGAAACTATAAAATTAAATTTCAATAACTTTTCATAATCATAAACTATCCAAAGTAATATGTTGAGCAGTGTCAAAATAATACATCCCCTACCAAACTAATCATAGAAAATTAAATAAAATAAGGTTAATGGTATCATAAGAGATCAAAATAAATGAATAATATGAATCAATAAATGATTTTGACATAGATGTTTTAATAAGATCACTATAAAAGTTTTAGTAAAATACCATTTTTCACTTTAAAATCTCTTATTATTAAAAAGTTTTCCAATTATAAAAGAAAAAAATTTCTCTAAAAAGAACCTTTTAATATTGTAAAGGAATATTAAAAAAATTAAGGCATCATGAAAGTGGTAAAATCCACTCATTCCATATAAAAAATTCTTTTTAAATTTTTAAAACATTTAAAAGAGTATTTTAAAATAAATTCCCTTAAAAATTTCATATCACTGATGTGAGCATTAATTAAATGAATAGAATATATGTATTAGTTATAAATACCCATAAAAAAGTTTAAATACAACATAATATAATAAAAAATAATTCCATACATTATTATAGAATGACATAATGAATGGAGTAGATGTGTAACTCAATGAATGGAAATTGGGCTAAGAATTCCCTTACCTTAGGTTCGAATGTGTTTTGTACTTGTACTTAACATCCTATATAATAAAATTAGATTCATTAATTACTTAACTTAGAAACTTTTACACATATATTTTAATTATTATAAATTTATTAGGTTATTTTATGGCTATTTAGATGAGTTATAAAGATTAATTTCATCATTCTGGGAGCATTTGTTACGCGGTTCCATGGTCGGTAACTTTTGTATATTTATGGATGTTCTTTTCAAATGAGATTAGTAATTTAGAATTGAGATTATATGGTATTAATGCACCTATATAAGTTCATATGCTCACATATATAATTTTTATTTTTGAAAAGATCATGATTCAATTGATAAAACTTTAATGATAATTGTTCAATTTATTATGGTGGTTTTTCAAACCATCACGAACTAGTTTTGTTTTATTTAATATTATGGACATATATTAATAACATAATGTGAGACCATAGAATATATATATGGGTAATTTTAAACAATTATAAGTGAATTTAAACTTTCCATGAATGAGTTAAAGTGGAATGAAAATTCATCATCCATGAAGGCGGTGAATCGACATACCATGGGTGATGTTTTCATTTTTAAGAAAAAATGTGAAAAGAAAATTTTTGATGATGGATATTCCATTAACACAATATAATTACAGCATAAATATGATTTTTATGTTTTCTTGAAACTTTGTATAGGGGTTTAGGATAAGGTAGAAGAGAGAAATAATTTAAAAGAGAAGAAGAAGGAATTTACCTCTTGGATATCATCTCCTTGAGAACCTCCTTAAGGAACTTGGAATTGATCTTTTGGTGAGACCAATAAAACTAGAATGTGTCTAGGGATGAGAAGAATAGAATTTTTTTGATTATGGTCAATATATAAGGCTCAAGGTGATGAAAACAATTTAAGGAAGGAGTTCCCTTTTATATTGGAGGTGAGGGGCATTTTAGGGATTTCATAAAATATTAAAATATAATAAGGTTATTCTAGGGCCAAAGACATTAAAATGGAATATAAATCATATTGTGTGACATTTTTTACCATATATTATCCAATTTTTCCTTATTTAATATTTTAATTATTATTTAATAATTTAATAAACTATTTTCTTCAGGAAAAATCATTATTTTCAAATTTAATGTTGTTCATTACAATGACTTTAAAAACATTAAAAAAAGTTTAAAATTAAAAAATATATTTTATTATATCCTAGGCATGTCATAGTTATCCATAGAATTCATGGATCATCTTAATTATCTAAAATTATATTTATTTTAATATTTATAAAATCATTTATTTTATTTTTTTCATTAATTTAATAATTACTACATCATCATTAGGAAAGCATTTAAGGTATTTATTTGTTACCTAAAAATTAAAAAAAATCCCATGAAGATAAAAATATTTAATATTTCTAAATACTATTTATAGTCAAATATCACACCTGTAAAACTAAATATTAAGAAGTTATACTAATTAAAAACCACAGTGTGAGCAGTTTGATTTTATTTTAAATAAAATATTATAAGGGACTTAATTTCAAACAAGTGGATTACAAAAGGTCATAAATTAGAAAAAAGGATGATTATGGTCAAAAATTACTCATAAATTAATATTCAGACAAATTTTTGGGTTATTTAATGGTTATTATAATTTTAATTAAAATCATTTTATTGATTTTTCTTCTACTTGCATAAGCACTACGTTAGTGTTTCATAAGCATTAAAGGTAATTATTTTATTTAGAAAAATTAAAAATAAATTACTATCATAAAAATAAATTAATTATTCTCAATATAATATTTTATATTAATTAATTATGTATATTTACTCATATCCAAGTTAAGAAAACTTCTTTAATTTGTTAATTTGACTTTTCTTGCCTTGCATAAGCATTGCACAAGCATTTGGATAATATTTGTGTTATATTAATCTAAAATTAGAAACTATCAATAAAAATCATCATAAATACATAATATTTAATAAAAATTCATTAAAATTCTTCTTATCGCACAATTATTATCTATAAGACACTAAATTCGACTTTTCTAATGATGCACAGGCAATACATCAGCGCTGAAAATTATTTTCATTTTTATAATGAAATAAATTATAAATTGCATGTTTAAAATAATTTTTGAAAAATATTTATATAATAATATCATAAATTATTAATTATATAAGTTTAATAAATTTTATATCATAATTATTTCTTGACTATATCACAAAATATACAGTATAAAAAACTGTATTTTTTTTCTATTCACTGAAAATTTAACTTTTTTAGAAAATTATCAAAATTTAACCATAGACTATTTTGGTATGATCATTTAAAAAATAAATTTCATTTTATCAAATAAATTTTCTAAAACTTAAAAAAATTAATTATAATATTCATTCATAAAGTTCAATAAAAATCATTTTTGAAGAAAACATATTTCCAAAGATTAAAATGACTTTTCTAAAAAAAAATTGTTACATTCTAATAATTTTAAAATATTTTTTTATTGAGTAGGATCTATATATTTATTTCAAAAATAAATAATTCCTATTCACATCCACCAATTTAATGGTTAGGTTATAACATTTGTGTTAAAATAGTATATTGTGGTTTTAAACTTGGTGTTGTATTCAACATAAACTATAAAAGATGTTAAATTTAAAAGAGACATACCATAAAATCTTAGGGTGTTACATTCTACCCTCCAAAAAAATCATCCTCAAAATTTGAAAATTCACTTCAAAAATCAATGGTTGAGGCTTGAAAATTATTTTATGGGAAACCCACATTGGAAATAGGGTTAATAAAACATCCTTTTAATTAGTGGGAAAGGGAAATGTGTATGTCACCACAAAATTAAGATTTTGAATAAGATAACATTAAATGGAAGTGAAAAACTAAAAATAGAAGAAAAATATATCTATCATGTTCTAATAAAGAGTGATATAGAACATGGTCATTATAAATTTTACCATCACAAAAACGTAAATTTTTTATCAGTTAAAATACCATTGATTTCTAAAAAAGAAAAGTAAATAGATAACATTTTTTCTAAAATTCTTTTCCCTAGAGTTGAGGGATTATTTTTCTATTTAGATAAGAAGAATATAAAATAAACTTAATTTATTTCCTTCTATTTCATGATCATAATATCATCTTTTGGTTTTGCTTTGATCTATTTCCACTTCGTCTCTTATAATAGGAAATTGATATTCAAGGTGAATTTTTTATGTCGGAAGCCCTTTTAATGAATCATAAGATACACAAGTCATTATTTCAGCCTATAAATATATATGAAAACCAAAATGGTTAGAATATGATATCCAATATAATATATCATACTTTAATATTAATATAAAATGTTCAACTTAATCCATTCCATAAGTAGTTAATTTTATGACTCATCCAAAATACATCTATCCAAATTCAAAGTCCAAAAAAATAAAAGGAAGGTCACTAAATTTCCAAAATCAACTTAACATTATATTCCCCAAAGAATATAATTTTAATGTCCCAGACCTAGATTCCACTTAATAGTGCCTCGATCCTAGCTAGGCACGTGGGCTTAAGCACATCTCCCCTAAATATAGAGGCCACCGACTATAATATATGGCCTATGGTGCATATGTGGGGAGACTATATCTTCTTACTAGAGTGTAACATGATGGTATAAATCATAAAGTTCAATATAAGAAGCATGATAACAATGAATAAGAAGCAAGAATAGACACTATGACCATTAGTCCAGTAACTTTACTTAGCATAATAATAATAATAACTGAACAGAAATATATAAAAATTCCCTAAGTAATCTCATATACAATTATGATTATATCACTTCATGTGTCTAAAAAGTACCCAAAATAGGTATAGAGGCATCAGTACAATATGTGTATCAAAATACTAAAAAGACCAAAAACACTATCTTTAGATAGCATCATGAGACTCAACTTGGTCATGTGCTCCCCTATTTCTAATCATAGCACAAAGTTAAGCATCAAATTTTGGGAACTTTCCCCGATCTCTACCTGTATCTATATAGTCTATCCAGGTACCCAAAGGAAGCCCGAACAGGGTGTGAGATATAATCCTAGTAGGTCACCACCCATTGCATCTATAAAAAATCTAGGATGTGAAATAAAAGCTAAAGAAGAGTTCATAATATATCAGGTATGGCAGTACTAAAATTAAAGTTCCCAAAGAAAAATTAACCAAACAAGTGATATTGTACAGCCATACAATACTCCATGAAAAATAAAGGTCAAGATTCTATAACAAGGTATCATAAAACAAAAGTAAGTAAACAACATGACCATGTTGTATACACAATATCTGATATCATCCATGGCTAAATCATATAATCTATATATCATAACAACCACTACCGATCCATATAACCAGAAGTGTCACAAATACCATGGTTGAGCCATATAAAATTAATTTTCAGACCTCATGAAGCCATATCCAAGGTATATTGGACCAAGTCGTCCCTGTTGATTCCCAAGAGCATCTCGATGGAAACTCGGTTAGACTTGGAATGGGGTCCCAAGGAGCATGTAAATAGACTATGTTCACTGTAATCCCAGACAAGTCAAATTCAAGGGTTAGTAAGGCCCAATCCATACCATGTAATCAAGATCCAAGGATCATTATAGGTCCAAGGCATCCACTACCATTTACATGACCCATGGTGTATCACACCCATGGCGTCCTATGTAATTTCTCATTATTTAGTTCAATTATCATTTCATACCATAACATTCCATGAGTTTACCCACTCATATAAAAATTATCATTTAAATAATTAAATAATTAAATATCATGTTTTACATGGAAAAGAAGGTAGAACATCTCATAATAAATTCAATTTAATTATAAATTGGATCCCTCTAACTATAAAAGCTCAAGAACGCACCTCTAAGATGTTAAAACAAAGGAGAATCTCAAAGGTAAACCCCAAGGTTGAACTTGGTTAGGGAAAAAACCTCTAACAATTATTAAAGAACTTGTGGGCATCTCTAATAGGTTCCCATACATTTAATTCAAGCATTCAATTCATTTTAGGAATGACATCAGAAATTCTGGCATGCCACACTATGGAAAATAGTACTATAAAGCATCAAATAACTCAATAAAAGTATAGAACAAATACCATATGTCTGTAGTAGGTTGATCATCCAATATCATCTTTTGGTTTAACTTAGATAGAAAGAAAAATGAATAACTTACAAAATCCCTAAAATAGTTCATATTAGCTTGCACCAAAATAGCACAACTGATACCAAGACAAACAAATAAAAACGAAAAAGGAATGGATCACTCACCAACATGAATCCAAAGAGACTAACACTACTCAATTCTGAGTTTGGATAGAGAAATGGTGTCCAATCCAATGTTTAGGCTTTCAAGATGTGCTCCCAAAGAGTTGTTGTCCAACGAAAGATAAAAATGAAATTATATTTTAGGTTATAAAAATTTTAAGTAAAAATAGGACATTTTCCCTCAAAATACTAGGACACATGGTTTTTCAACATGGTTGGACAAACCGTGCACCAACCGCACACCCTTCACTGTATGAAGGGTCACCTCCCACAGTTAGTGTGCACAGTTTTCCAAACCATGTGCAAACCATGTCTCATCCCATGGTCAAAAACTAAAGAGGCCTTACACTTGTGTGAATCTCTATACCCACATTTCACTTAACCAATGTGGGATCCTAAAACCCAATTTCCACCCCCATAAGGTTTTACCAAATCGTGTGGCTTTGGTCACACGGTTTCTTTTAATTGTGTGGCCTAGCTATTTTTCTCCAAGAGTTGGGTTTTAGGATCCAAAAAATCCCCAAACACCCTTGATACCCCCCCAAAACCTCAAAGGGTATTCACATTAGTCCATAAACAAGTATTAAAACATAAATAAAAGTTATTTTTATCTCATAGGAAAACCAAATATCTTACAATATTCCCACCTTAAAGCAATTCTTCCCCAAATTTCCCTCTCAAGGGTGGTCAAGAATCTTTAGAGAATAACTTCTGCCAATGATCACGTACATTAGCCTCCCACTCTAATGTATCTTCCTATAAATTGTTGTGCCTCTATAAAACCCATACTAGAGGAACTGACCAGCCTCAAATAACCTTTGTGCTCCTGTCAACTATATGAATCAGATTCTCCCTAAATGATGCACCAAAATATAAATCCACTTCCTCGGGATGTAGAGTATGATATGGTTATAATTTATAATGGTGAAGATAAGATACATGGAAGATTCCATGTGTGGCCCAGTACCTCTAAGGTTACTGTAACTGATAGGCTACCATCCCTACTCTCTCTAGAATCTTGAACATCCCAACATATCATGGTTAAAGATTACCCTATATTCTTATCTTTCTATGTCCCAGCCTCGGTGATATATGTAAAAATACCGAATCCCCAACCTAGAACTCTAGAGTTCCTCGATGGAAATCAATCTAATATTTCTCTCAATAATGTGTAGTATTCATCCGCTTCCTAATCAACTAGACCATGTCAAAAGTCTCATGCATGATATGTGGTCCTAGTAAAGATTCCTCACCTACCTCTAACTAGTATAGGGGTGGTCGACATGGCCTACCATACAAATATTCATAAGGTTCCATATTTTTAGTTTCCTAATAGATATTGTTTTAATAAAACTCAACTAGGGGTATATGCCTCTCCCAAGATCCCCCAAAATCCAGGATGAATTCTCATAGCATGTCCTCAACAACCTATATCATATGCTATGACTACCCATCAGTATGAGGGTATTATTTTATGCTCAAAATCACCTATGTACCCAACTCCCTCTACAAAATCTGTGAGAAATGAGATGTAAACTGAGTGTCCCTATCTTAAATAATAGTATGAGGGAACCTATGAATTCGTACTATCTCACAGATATAAAACCTCCAAAAATCATCCATGATTAAGTTATACTTGATAGGTAGGAAATTTAAAACATTTGTGATCCTATCAACAAAAACCCACACAACATCACTACCTCAAGGAGATATCAGAAAACTAGTCATGAAACCATCATGACATCATCCCATTTTCATTCAGGAATGGGTAACTACTATAAAAGTCTATCTGGTTTCTGATGTTCTGTCTTCACCTGTAGACATATGGACCACCTCATAAAAAAACTAGCTACCTCACATTTCATCCCCGACTACCAATATTGGTGACGTAAATCATGATACATCTTGGTAGTGCCAAGATGTACTGCCCAGACTGAGGAATGAAATTTCTATATCAACTCCTCACATGAGTCCACTAGAACCCAAACTCGACCATTGATACACAAGATCACATCCTCACCTAAATTCCAACAAGGATGTGGGTCCTCACCTACCACACTCTCTTGTAGGAGTAGGCCCTATAAATCCAAAAGATATCTCATTCTCACTCTATCCACAAGATTATAGGTCACAACCAAAGAAGAAAGAAAGGTATACCTCTAACCATCTTACACCTCTAAGTAAATCTTAGGAAAAAATACATGAGCTACCAATTGCTACTGGCCTCCTGAAATGAATGTATCTAAATCCCCATGCTTAGTGCATCAGCCACTACATTTCCCTTTCTAGGTGTATAGGAAAGCTCTAAGTCAAAATATTGTAGGTAATCAACCCATATTATCTACCTCATATTTATATCACATTGTGTAAATATATATGTGAGTATTTTTTGATCTATGTACACCACAAAACACTCTCCTAGTAACTAGTGTCTCCAATAGTGAAAAGCATGAACAACTACAGCTAACTCTGGATCATGTGTTGGGTAATTCCTCTCATGTGTCCTCAACTACTGAGACCTTTATTCCATGAATCTATCCCCCTATATCATAACTAATCCTATACTGATAGATAATGTTCAATAATACATAGTGTAGCTTCTGGCCTACTGTAGAAGAATCAGGACCCCCACTGAAGTCAATCCCAATTTTAACTCCTAAAAGGCTATCTCGCATGTATCTATCCATACAAACAATACACCCTTCTTATTAAATCCTGTCAAAGTTGATTCTAAGTGTGAAAATTTAGGTATAAAATTCTTGTAATATCCATCTATCCCTAAGAAACTCCATATGTCAAAAATATTCCTGGGATTCTCCATGGAAACTATATCTCTCACTTTCTCTAGGTCAAATGATACTCCTATCTCTTAGATAATATGACCCAGGAAGTGGATCTTATCCATCCAGAAGTGGTGCTTTATGATCTTATCATATAAATAATACTCTCTCAGTTTATCTAAAATGATATTAATATGTGTTTCATGGTCATGTAAATTGTGAGGATACACCAAGATATCATCCATGAAAAACACCACAAACAAATTCAGATAAGGATGGAAAACTCAGTTTATTAGCACCATGAAAACCACTTTCGTATTCATGAGATCAAACAGAATAACAAAATAATCATATCGACCATACCTACTATGAAAATATATATGATGTATTTCTATAGGTTTAACATGCACCTGATAATATCTGGATCTCAAATCAATTTTCAAGAACACCCAAGATCTTCAGGGCTAATCAAAAAGGAAATTTATCTATGGAAATGGATATTGGTTCTTAACCATCAATTGGTTCGTTTTTTGGTAATCCACACATAGCCTAAGGGTACCATCTAACTTTTTCTCAAAAAGTAATAGTGATCCCTGTAGAGAATTACTAGGATCTATAAACCCCTTTGCCTCCCAGTCCTATATTTACAACTTGAGATCCTGTAACTCCATCATAGCCATCCTGTAAGAAGGAATGGATATTTGTGCATCTCCTAGCAATAGCTTGAGGGAGAACTCGACCTATATCTTAGAAGTTAAAACATAAAATTCATCTGGGAAAATTTCCATAAAAATATCAACCACTATAGGAAATTCCTCTTAACGCAATCCCTGATCATCTAGATATAATCTAGCAATTTGGGTTGTCATCCCACCCAGCCTAAGATGTTTTGGTCCATCTCGGATAACCTGTACATATCATTCACCCTTTTTAATAAGCACTCTTCCCTTTGGTGATGTTAAAGTCACCCTTAAATGATATAAATAAACAAATTCATGATAAGAAACTATCTAGACCATACCAAGTATGAAATCAAACCCGATCATCTTGAGAAGAAAAGATCCCAAAGGAATTGACACTTGTATATCTCAATGGGGAACTCACTATACTAGATTACACTCTTTGTGTTGATACCATATGAAGTATTGAGTGTCATGATTCCCTCATAAAACTAAACAAAAAGCCCAAGACTTTCCACAATTGGTACATATATGAAATTATGTGATGCACCTATGTCAAAAAGAGAAAATAAAATAGTTGAGGCTACTAATATAATACCTCTCACTATAGATGGTCTAACTCCATACTACTAGGGGTAGGCTTTATAGAATATATATTTCCTAAACTTCAGTCTTATGACACAACCTAACTTCCCAGAGTAATCCCACTCTGTTTTCTAGGTAAAACTGATGCCTGGCTGTCTTGGCCACAAAAACCACCTCAGCCTGATCGACTTGTACTACTTCAGATGCTAGCCTAACATGGAGTTGTGTAACCCACTCTTAAACATGGATTCGGAGTTGAACCACTTCTACTAATTGTTTTATGGAAATTCCTGAAAAAATTATATGTGACCCATTCTTCCACAAGTTTGACACTCGATTGGGTTGTGATTACACTAATTCCTCATGTGTCCCTATCTTCCGCACTGATGATAGAAAACTACACTACCAGTACTAGTGTCCTGGCTGGTACACATCTCGCAGGAAGCCTCAAAATGTCATTTCCTGCCACTATAAGTCGAACTACTGGGTCAAGAGATTTTACTACTCTTCTCTATGCCCCCATATTCCCTCAAGTTCCACTCTATAATCAATGCTTGATTCACTATTTCAATAATAGAGGTCAATCTGAACATGTTTAATTGAGATCAAACAACATATCTGAGACCTTTATCAAAGTGTCTCACCCTCAATGCCTCATTAGCAATATATATCCATGAAAAACATTACAACTCTGTAAATCATGATGAATACTCCATAATTGTCATCACACCATACTCTAGATTCATGAACTCACTAGATTTCTTGACTCTCAGAGTCTTGGGAAAAAAGTAGTCATAGAACCTAGCTTGGAAATCTCATGAAACCATATTACACATCTTATCACCCTAATTAAATACTTCCCACCAGTTCTTTTATTCTCCCAAAATAATGTAAGTTATGATCTTCACTCTCCTCTCAAGAGGTGTCTCTAGATTCTCAATTATCAATTGACTAGTCTCAATACATATCTCAACAGCCTATGGACCACCATCCCTCAAAAACATGGGATGATTATACTGATGAAACACATGAATCAACTCATCCATGGATAATGTAGGTTTCAGTGCTCCCTGAAAATTCTACATAAATTGAATAAAACTCTCACAGAACTGTGCCTTAGCACCTATTTCGGGAACAACTACCGGTGCCTCAGTTTTCAATATAGGAGGATCCAATGGTATCATATGGACCACTGCCACTAGAGCATGGTCATCACCACCCTCCTAGTGTACGACTAGAGTTATTCATGGTAGAATGTATCTATAATTAAAAAAACACACCTTGGAAAATATTGATATCAAAGTTTGTAGCTAAAAGTATAGGATGGTTCAAAACCTTCATATAAACAAGTTTTACCACACAGTATACTCCTAAATCAAGGACTGGTAAAAATAATAGTCGTAAAATTCACTAGAGATGTTGCCTACTACCCACTAAAAATCTGGGTCTAGTTCAAGTTCTCTATTTCACCAATTTCAATTTCCATTTGTATTCATATTCATTTAAAATTTCATTTTAAATGGTTGAACAAAATGGTCCACTACTTCCAATCCATAAGGGCCCATACTCCTCATGAACAGAAATAAGGTTTTCACTTAATCTACACCATAACACATTCTAGTCCATGAAACTCATGTTCCATGACTTAATGTGTCATAATTAGATACTTAGGATGTCTGTTATCAGGAAAAAACTATTTAGTTTATGGCAGTAACTCTAAGTACCAACCATGTTTTCCAATTCCTTGCACAAAACATCTATCAAAATAGTAGGTATATCACACAAGGAACACAACACAAAGTTATGAATTAAAGATATTCACCCTATATGGAATGGAATAATTCATGTAATTTGAATCATAATAGGTTCATACAATGATTCATGAGATGGAATACCCTCATCTCATCAGGTTGCAACAAAATAGAACTCACAATCATATCAATGATAAAATTGTAATTCAAGTGCATCACCCAATGGTGGAATCAAATCAATTGTAATAATTAGAATCCAGAAAACAAAAATTTCCATTCAAGGTAATTTAATTTTTTCCCATATGTGGTTTAGCTACTCCCAGACATAGCTTATTACCAAATCCCAATACCTTCCTAATCCCCTTCCTTTTGCCTCAAAATAGAAAATCCAGAAAATGAAAGGCTCTAATTCCACTATAACATCCCATACTAGGATTCCACTAAATGGTCCTCTGGGCCTGGTTGGCCACATGGCCTCAAGCGCATCTTACCAAACACTAGAGGTTTCTGACTAGCCATGAGGTCCTAGGGTGTGTATGTGGGGAGACTATACCCTCTTTCCAGAGTGTAACATAGTGAAAGAAATCATATGGTTTAATATTAGAAGTATGATAACAATGAATAAGTAGCAGGAATAGACCCTAAGACCACTAGACCAGTAACCCACCTTAGCAGAAGTACAATAATAACTAAACAGAAATATATAACAATGATAGAAGTAATCTCATATAAAATGATGATCGTATCATTTCATGTGTCTAAAAAGCATCCAAAATAGGTATATAGGAATTAGTACAATACAAGTATCAAAATACTAAAAATAGAAAAAACATTATCTCTAGATAGCATCACGAGCCTCAACTCGGTCATGTGCTCCCCTTCTCCTAAGAATGGAAAAAATTAAAGGATTGAACTTTGGGTTCTTTCCTTGATCCCTACCTATATCCATATATTCTATCACGGTACCCAAAGGCGGCACAAATAGGTGTGAGATACAATCCCAGTAGGTCACCACCGACAGTGTCCATAAAAATCCTATTTGTACAATACAAGCTAAAATAGAGTGCAAAATATAATAGGTATGGAAATAATGAAAGTAAAGTGCCCAAGAAAAAAGTAACCAAACAAGTGATATTTTATAGCCATACAAGGCTCCCTACAAAAGAAAGGTCAAGATCCTATAATAAGGTAGTAGTAAAAAAAAGTAAGTAAACACCACATCCATGTTGTATACACAATATTTTATATCATCCACATCTATGCCATAAAACTTATGTCACATAATAACCATGGTCAATCTGTATAACTAGAAATGTCACAATTACCACATCCAAGGTGTATAAACTAATATTTTAGGCCCCATGGGGCCGGATCCAAGGTATAGTGGACTAAGGAATCCTTGATGAGTCTCGGTATAATCTCAATGGAAACTTGGTTAGACTTGGAATGGGTTCCAAGGATCATGTCAGTGTACCATGTCCACTAAAATCCTAGATAAGTTGGATCCAAGGAGTACCAATTACCAATTAATCCCATGGAATCAAGATCTAAGGATCATTATATGTCCAGGGCATCCACTACCATTTCCATGTCCCATGGTGTAGCACGCTCATGGCATCATATGTAATCATTCAATATTTAGTTCAATTATCATTTCATACCATCACATTCCATGAGTTTACCCACTCATATAACAATTCTAATTTCAATAATTAAGCAATTCAACATCATATATCCCATGTAAAAGGATTCAGTACATATCCTAATCAATAAATTCAATTGAATTCAATTATAAATGGGCTCCCTCTAACTAGACAAGCTCAAGAACACACCCCACGAGTGGTACAATAAGGGTAATCTCAAAGTAACACCCCATGGGTGACCATAGTTAGGTAAAAAACCTCCAAAAAGTCTTAATTAACTAGTGGGAATCCTTAACAGGTTCCAATACTTTTAATTCAATAATTCAATTCAATTTAGGGATGATGTTGGAAAGTCTGACATACCTCACTAGGTAAACTATCTCTATTAAGCATCAAACTACTCAGGAAAAGTATAGACCACCTATCTTAGGCTAGGAGTGTAGTGATTTTCCAATATCAACTTCGGATTTGCCTCAGACTAGAATAAAAAAGGAGAACAGATAAAAAACATGAAAATAGGGCATATTAGATTGCACCTAAATAGCACAACTGATACCAATAAAAATGATGAACAACAAAAAACGAATGGATCACTCACCAATATGAATCCAAAGATACTGACAACACTCGATTCTGAGTTTAGAGAGAGAAATGATGGAAAATCCTATGTTTAGACTTTTAATAGGAGCTCCCAATGAGAAGAAGTATAAAGAAGACGATGAATGAAATTATATTTTAGGTTATAAACATTTTAAGGTAAAATAGTCATTTTTCCTCAAAATACTGGGCCACATGGTTTTTCTGCACGGTTGGCCCAACCATGTGCAAAACATGCGACCTTCACTATATGGAAGGGTACCTCACATAATTAGTGCACATAGTTTTCCATACTATATGAAAACTATGTCTCATACCACTATCAAAAACTGAAAAGGCCTCACATGGGAATGTGCCTCCATCAGCATAGTTTACTCAAACTGTGTGGGCTTCTAAGGCCAACTTTTCATACCCACGTGGTTTTACCAAACCATGTGACCCAGCTGTTTTTCTCCAAGAGATGGGTCATTGGCTCAGAACAATCCCCAAACACCCCTAATACCCATATGACCTCAAATGGTATTCACATTAGGCTGTAAAACGGTATTTAAACAAAAAATAAAGTGATTCATACATCATAGGAAAACATGGGGTCTTACAATAATATAGCTCTTATTTTCACATATCAAATATATGAATAGCTCGATCACCTTATAACCTTAATGTAAACATGTATGATTTAAAATCCTTAAAAAAGAAGTATTATAGTATAATCCTTATATATTTCATGATTCTTAAAATCATAATATCATTGATAAAATAATTTTACAATATAATTCTTAAATAAAAAAACCCAAATACTTTAATTATTCCACTTTGACTGTAGTAATAATATAATATTGAGCTTTATCCCTTTGCTTCTTATAAGGTATATTCTTTTTACTCTTGGGGAATTCATTTCATAGTGCCCCCATATCCTTATTGTTGAAAATTTTACATTTACAGCTTCTTTCTTTCCCTTGAAATCACAATCCCAATGGCCTTTCTCTCTACACTTGTAACAAACTCCCATTCTCTTCAGGAAAGTTTCAGGGTGTTTCTTTCCACAATCATCACATGTGTGAAAATACTTCTTTCCCTTTTTCCTTTTATCCATCTCTTGAACTACTATTATCTTCTTCTCTTTCTTTCCCTTAAATTCATATCATGTAGAGAATTTCTTATCTATCTTGATAGCACATGAGACTATATATTCGTTTGATGAGAAAGTTTGGGAGACTGATGCCCTTTGAAGGAATGACATTAACCTATTAAATAAATGATCAATATTACTCCTTGGGTTACGTATATAGTTCACATCATGCCTTTCTAATCTTGTAAAGTTGGCTTCATATTTAGCAACATTCTCATCCTCCTTTTGTATAAGACTCTAAAAATTTCTCTCCATATCTACTCACTGTTCTCTAGGAAAATATTTTTCCAATAAAAGTTCCTTAAAATATTTCCCTTCAGTGTTTACTATTTCATCATCCTCCTTAGTATTTTGAATCAATGACCACTATTGATCTTCATCTCTAGATAGATAATAAACTACCATGAAAACCTTCTCCATTTCATTACTTCCCAAAGTGATAAATATATTCTCTATAGAACTTATCCATTTCTCAAGTATAAATGGATTAGTAGTCCCATTTAATGATGGAGGTTGTTGTCACATGAACAGATCTATAATTATTACACCATGTTGTGGATCAGACCACTCTATATGGGTAAGGTTATTTCTTATAACCTAAGTCAGTTTTCCCAATATAGTTATAATTTGTTCTGATCAAGATCCAGTTGTAGCTCTAGCTCTAGCTTCAACACCATTATCTTTCCTAGTAGGGAAACCCCAACATGTATTATGTGCATTGATACATTTCCCATTCCTTCTGATAGGAGCCATTTATAAATAGTAGCATACAAAAGATTTGGTCAAGACATTATGAATCATCGTAATCACAAACCTACTTAACATAAACTAATATCTAAATAATAAGTTTAGTTTCATTGGGAGTATTTACAAATTCCGTTATAGGTTTTCACTCTCTAATCTATGTTTTCCTAAATCTAGTTCTGAATTTTTCTACTAAACTTTCTTTGATTCCAACTATAAAGACCCCAACCCTAGTATCCTAGACTTAGCGGTTACTTTATTATATTGGTATTAGGTATAAGCGAACTCATCCCAAAGGACCGAATAGTTTAGTAGTTTTGTAAAAATATATACATACATAAATATTACATTAAAACTTAAAATAAAATACAACATAGTAACTCAATTGAAATAACCCCCTATTATCTTAGCTTACCCATGAATTTCAAATCATAATATACATCTTGGCATCCTTGGAAAAATAAAACATAAGAAATGGATGATCTCAGATGCTTAGTAAGGGTAAAGATATAGCAGAAACAATGATAAATAAGCATAAACATTAAATCAAGATATGTTGGGAAAAAATACCTCAAGGTATCATTACAGTGTTTTTAGATTTATTTTTGTGTTGACAATGTAGGTTTCCATGGTTAGTTGTGTATTTCTAGAGATATTTTTGACAATGTATGTTGATAAAGATCCAAGAAAAAGGAATGGATACTCTATAGGTATTACATAAAAGTATGTATATAAAGTGGCTCTGTTTCCCAGTATTTTCCAAATTTTTGGGGTCCAAAATATAGAGGTTGGCTTAATTATCATGAAATTTTTATTTCCACTAATTTCTTGTAAAAATATGGTAAATTCATGGGTTTCAAAAATATAGGAGTTTCGCGAATGTAAGTAGCTTTGAATAGTAATTTGGTGTCACAAAGTCTAGGTTTCATAAAGGTGTGGAGCATCATGAATGTGTGAAGGGTTGATGGTGATCTCTGTGACCATGAGAAGTGAGTTATCATGAATGTGTGAATATTTGATGGTAATTTCCACAACTATGATAAGCTTTGTGAATGGTGAAATTTCTTTAGAGATTTGTGAAATATGGATCTTCATGAACAATTTGGGAGAGCTTCACGAAAAGAAGATGATGTGGATGGAAGCTTATGGAATGGGAGACATTGCCTATAAATAGGTCTCTACCCCCTCAGAAAATATAGAAATGATTAAAAAATTCTAAGGATTTGTATTCATACAAGTTATTCGTGAAGGTTTTTCTTGTGAAATAGTTCGTGAAGAAATGAATTTCGTGAAGTCTATGAAATATGTCTGACAGTTTTAAGAATCGTGAAAGTATTGATGTTTGTGAAGGCTATGAAAGCCACCTGAAATTAGTGAGCTTTATGAAAACTAAGCAATCTTCACGAAAGTGTTTGAGCTCCATGAAAGGAGGTTTCTTTGTGAAGGCTGGTAGATCTTTGTGAAAGAGGTGAGATTAGAAAAAGTTGTGGGGTTCACGAATACAGTTTATACTTGTGAATAATTGACCATATTCATGAAGGATATGTGTAAGCTTCACAAAGGTAGTAACCATCATTAAAGTGTTCAGAAAGGATTACCTGATAAATTTATGGTAAAGTGATATTTATCAAGCGGATGAAAGTGGGACTTAAACAAAGTATATACCTATAGTTGAGGATGAATTCATTATTGTTAATTAAGGGACCTACATGTATATAAATTATGTGTGAGTCGTGAGAAAAAGAAGAGGAAGTAGGTGATCCATTCAATCGACAGTGATCCATCAAAAGAGATATTGAGGGAGTAACCCTTGGGAAGTAGTGATTTGTCTCTAAAATTTGTAAAGGTATTGATACTAGGAATAGAAGTGATCTAGCCTGAACCGTAATTTTTAAGTGATTATTAATAAATCCAGTACATCAGTAAATTACCATTGTATGCTCCTTGGATATAGCCCAGTGAGGGTGAACCAAGTAAAAATCATTATTTTTTGTGCATGATTTCATTTCTATTCATACATTATTATGGTAAATATAGATAAGAGTGTTTTTTATGACAAAAAATATCCAAAGGGGAATTTGTTTTAATCTTTCATACCCTAATTACCCCCCCCCCTCCCTAGGGTATTTAACCTAGTTGTTCTAACAATTAGTATCATGGGTAAAGGTTAATTTCATTGTTTCCCTCTAAGGGGATTTAATAGAGGCTATAAATCATAAAGGTATTCAGATCTTCAATGGAAATAATTTTCAATTATGGAAGAATTGGATGAAATAATAATTATGATATTTAGGAATATATGTATTTATAGCAGTGATGCATGGTATTTCATCCAATTTTGACAGTGGTTCTTTATCATAAGATGGTCGAAGGGAATTGGATGTCGACGCCAAAATAATCAATGATTTAGGGGGATCACTATTCGATGAAATATATATGAAGGTGATGTTGTGTAATTAATCACATGTTATGTGGGAAAAGTTTCTAAATATTTATTAAGGTGAATCAAAAGTCAAAGAAGCAAAGTTGTATGTTTTATTGAACAAGTATGAGGATATGAAAATGCTCCCAAATGAGTCTATAGATTCATTCTTTGATCAGGTGAATGTTAATGTGGAAGATATGCATGGTCTTAGAGAAATTATTAAATATGTAAATATTTTTAATGGCATATTGAGAATACTTCCACATCAGTTTAATCCAAAATTTTCTATATTGTAAGATAAATATCTGAAGGAGTTGACATTGGATAGCTTTTATTGTACTATTTTTTCATATGAGATGAGAAATGATGATAATGAGTCTATAGAAAAAGGGAAGTCCAAAGTAATATAATTCAAGGCCATGAAGAATATCACCATTGATGATGGTCGGGAAGAAGAAGAGATAGATGAGGTGATGTAATTCCATTCCTCAAATCTTCAAAGAGGAAAAATAAAGTTCAAAGGGAAACTCTAACTTATATGCTTTCGATGTCAAAAGGTTAGAAATATTGAAACAAGGTGCCCCAAAAATTTTCAAGAAGATGTTGAGGATAAAGTCAAAATTACCATGAATAAGTATTCAGCATATGTGAAAGGTAAGAAAAAGTTCAAGGGAAATTTCTTCAAAAAGAAAAATCTTCTTTAACAAGAAAATGAAAGTATAGAAGAATATGAGGTTAAAGAGATGGATAACTACAAAGATCATAGAGAGAATAAAATGGTGGCAGTTTTCAATAGCTCCCAAAAAAGGGAATAAAGTGACAATGATGAAGAATAATTATAAGTAAGAGTTGATATTTTGGATGAATTAGAAGCCTCTCTTAAGGAAATAGATGTTTGGAGAGCCAAAACAAGTAAATCCAACAAAGTGGTTCGTGATGCCAAACTTTATATATAATAGTAGGAAAAAGAGATGTCTAAGATGAATGAAAAAATTTAAAAACATAAGTCATCAATTAAAAGGATATTATAAAAGGTTGTTGAGTACAAACTAAAAATCAAAGACCAAAAAAGAAGTTAGCCCATGGGGTGTTAGTCAAGTGGTACCCACTATTTGTACCCCTTGCTCTCCATGGGAACTGGCATAGGCTTAAGTCCCGCCAGACTCAGACACTATGTGTATTATACATAGGGAAATTTAAATTCATTGCTTAGCTGGAGAATGTGGTGCACACTTGGGCTTGGTCAAGTCCCTCTGCTGGGGGTCGATGTTAGAAACCCTCGTTTTAAGAACATGGGGTGTTATCTGAGTGGTACCCATTGGTTGTACTGCTCGCTCTCCATGGGAACTAGCACAGGCTTGAGTCCCACTAGACTCATACATTGTGTGTATTATACACAGGGAAATTCAAATCCATTGCTTAGATGGGGAATGTGGCGTGCACTTGGTCTTGGTCGGGGCCCCCTGCTAGGAGTCAGTGTTAGTAACCAACATTTTTTCACATGAGCCTCATCGTAGTTGGTGAGGACTCAACAAGTGCATCCAAGAGACTCGAGATCAAATCTAGGTGGAGACATATTTTTGGTACTGTAGAAGCGTTATAGCAGCACTATAGTAGTACTATAGCATCCATTCTAGTGGGTACTATAGTAACTATAACTATTCATCCATCTGGGCCTCTGGGCCACCGGTTTGGTCCTTAGGTTCTGCAAGGATTTCAGGCCACCCCAAGGCCTTCAGGCCAAATGATGATGCATATGATCTAGTTAGACTACAAGGAACAAGGCTCTAGATGAGGATTCAGGTCATGCACATTCACTAGAGAAGAGCTAACCAGAATTAGAAGAATAAGAGGTTATGGAATTTCCATCAGTACTGGGCCTATGCAGCTTTTCATAGGATAGTTATCCAACCATCCCTGCAAAGGAGGAGTGCTAATATCATGACATATGCTGGGGAGGAGCAGTTCCAAGTTTTCTTGTATGGGTGATTCACTCTAAGACCTACGAGTCATGTAATTATCTCTAAGCCTTAGGGGATTTTAAGGTTCCACCTCACCCCTTGAAAGATGGATTATCAAAAAAAGGCCTTCATGCCATAAAAAGAAAAAAAATAAAAAAAAATAGGAATCAATAGTTTGAATAAAATTAGAAAATATCAGATCAAAAAATATCAAAGAAATTTAAGAGGAAGTTATAAGCCAGTGAAGAAGTGTTAAGGATCAAGAAAAATTCTTGAAAATTAGTACAACATTAGGAAATTACATCATTTAGGCAATAGAGAATGCGGAAGTGGATTGTAGACATCTATAAGAACAAAAGAAATAGTCAAATACAAATGATAAGGTTGGTATGAGCTTGATTGAAAATATAAATTAGTAATGTTTGAAGTTATTACATAAGAACTTACTTTGAGATTGAATATTTATTTGGATATGAATAAGAAATAGAAGATTCAGAGAACCTAAGGGAAAAATAGTAGTGTAGTATAGACATAGGAATACACCCTGCATGATATGTTATTGTTGTAGAAAAATGGGGCACTCACAAAATGTATCTTCCATAGCCAAGAGGTGTTGAAGGGAACAAGAATAATAGAGGAATCCATATGGAGATCAATATTACATGACATCATTTGATGGTCATTGTTTCAGGTGTAGATGATTTGGGCACATGGAAAGATATTTCTCATCAAAAATTCACAAAAATGTGTTGAAGTAGACTGAATGTGGTTATAAGCAGCAATTCAATGCATCATAAAATGATCTAAAAATGAAAAATTAATTTTTAGTTTTACAAGATGAATTTGTTCCATCATAATCTAAGAAATATCAAGATTATTATTCTATGTCGCGTATTAAGTCAAAAACATAGATCCAAAAAGAAAAGAGATGAGTAAGTAGTGGTTGCAGAGGTTTCCCTTAAAGCATCAGATCGTTCTGGTGTATGGATCCTTGATATTGGATGAACATCGAATATGAAAGTTAATAAGTATCTTGTTACAAGAATAAAATATGACAATGGAGGTGTTATAAAATTTGGAAATGATGAAGTCCTGAATATTATTGGCTCAAAAAAATCCAAATTTTGGGGCAAAGAAATGTGTCATGCTGATGACTTATTTTTTGAAGATCTTAGTCACAAATATCTTAGTTTCATTAAACTATGTGACTCGGGTAATTATATAAGCCTTTATAAGAAGATTTTTTTCATCAACAGAAGAGATGGTGTAGCTCCTCTATAGGTAAAAAGAAAAAAGGGGAATTTATACCTTATAAGTAGAGAAGAAGAAGTTTATTTTTTATCTATAAGGGAAGAAAATATGTTGTGGAATAAATGAATTGTCCATATATCCCAACAATCCCTAGAATATCTAGTCAAATGTGATGCAAATCAAAATCACCCTAAGCTATCATGTGATTTTACTCATACATGCGATGCTTTTCAACAAGGTGATATCATCAAAAATAAGTATAAGGAAAAGGAGAAAAGTTTTACCAAAGTACTTTAATTGGTTATTGAGTATGTATGTGGACCTATCTCACTAAGATCCATTAATTAGAAGTGGTATTACATTCTTTTTATTGATTATTTCAGTAGGATGGCATGGGTATTTGTCATTGAGAACAAGTATGATGTGTTCGGTTGCATAAAATAGTATCAGAAAGAATCTTAAAGGAAGATTGAATAGAAGCTTCTAAAGTTTCATACTGATAATGGTATGGAAATCATAAAAAAATAAAGTGGAATATTATCTCTAGAAACATGGGATAAGGAATCAAGTTTCAGTAGTGATAACTCCTTAAAAAATAGAGTGGTTGAGAGGATAAATCAAATCATAAAAAATGGAAAAACAATGCTTATTAAAAAGTACATACTAGATAAATTTTGGAAGGAATCGGTATTGAAATTTGTATACATATCTAACATGGATCTGTTGTGTTCTAAGTAAGAAAAGATTTCATAAATTATGTGGTATGGAAAGAAGACAAAATTGAAATACTTTTAAATATTTGGAAGTAAATGTTTTATTCTCAATAAGTATAAACATAAGAAATTTTAATCACAAGGATATGAGGGGATATTTCTGGTATATTTAGGAAAAATCAAATCATATAAATGTTTCAATAAGATTCTTGAAAAGGTATTTGATAGAAATGATGTCACTATAGTAGAGAATTAAAAAAAAACTTCAACAAATCCATGATCAATTTTAAGAGAATATTGATGATGAGGTAATCACCTCAGGGGGATTTGAAGTGGAAAATAAGTATTCAGAATAATATATTGATGATTATTAGGAGGAATTAAAATCTATATCTTCCTAAAAACCAAAGAGTCAAGTTGAAATTGATAGGAAGAACATCATTAGTGATCAAGCAGTGCCAGTTAAAATACAAAGAATTAATTCATTACAGTAGGTATCTTTCCTATATCAGGTAGATCCTAAATGTTTTGATTAAGTAGATATATATGATAATTGGGTTTAGGATATGAATGAAGATCTTGACCAAATTGATAAGAATCATACATGGGAGATTATTTCAAAACCAATAGATAATAATTTCATTGGGACCAAATGGGTCTTTCTCAACAAGATGAATGAAGATGGAATAGTGATTCAAAAAAAAGTATAATTAGTGTCAAAAGGTTACTCCTGGATAGAGGTAATTTATGATGATGAATCATTTTTTCCTATTGTGATACTAGATACAATAATATTATTCTTATCCCTAGCAGTATAAATATGGTTCAAATTTTTCTAGATGTATGTCAATTCAACATTTCTGAATGATATTCTAGAAGAAGAAGTTTATATTGTGAAACCAAATGGTTTTCTCATTCATGAATATTATAACATAGTTTTTTGGCTAAATAAGGTTCTATATGGGTTGAATCAAGCACCAATATCATGGTATTCAAGACTAGATCACCTTTTGAAAAAGCTCAGTTTTCAGCATGGTGGAGTTGATTATAATATATATGTTAACAATGATAGTAAGAAAAGGATGATGATGTTGGTGTATGTCAATGACATTATATTTTCTGGATCATATAAAGAATGGTGCAAAAAATTTCACATAATTCATAAAAATTGAATTTGAAATATCAATGATTAGAAAACTGACATTTTTTCTTGGTTTAAAAGTAACACAAGGAAATAATGGAACATTAATTTATCAAAATAAATATTCCAATAAGGTTTTGAGAACATTTGGAATCTATAATTACAAACTATCAAGGGATTATGAATTCAATCTTGTTAATGTCATGGAATATAGGCAAATCATTGGTAGTCTATTATACTTGACAGTGACAAGACCTGATATTATTATTTCCACATTCTAAGAATCACGATATAAAAGTAATCCCAAAGAAACCCATTTTATTACAGTGAAAATAATACTTTTATATATCAAGGAAACAGAGGATTTTAGTTTTTTTTACAATGAAAAATCTCAGTAAGAGTTATTGGGCTATATAGATGAAGATTGGGTCAGATCAGCAAATGATAGAAAATCAATGTCAAGTGGTTTATTCTATCTTGGTAGATTGTGTATTTATTAGATAATAAATAACTAGGATTGTAATTTTTTTAGAACTGTATAATCTAAATATATTACAGCTACTCAAGATTTCATTCAATTATTGTGGATGAAGCAGCAACTTGATGATATAGGAGTTGAAGTGAAGTCTCTGATTAGAATCCATTGTGATAGTTCAAGTGCTATAAATCTTAGAAAAAATCCATTCCATAACTTGATGATAAATAAAATTTAAATAAAGTATTATTTTATCAAAGATAAGGTGAATCAAGGGCTTGTGAATTTGGAGTATGTTCCTAGATAATAACAGGTTGAATACATTCTGACAAATGCCTTACCCAAAGAAGCATTTTAATGGAATCAAATAGTTATATAAGTATAGTAGACTCCTCAGACTTTAAAGAGTGTGGATGTGGGACCCCCTCTCCCAAAGGTATGATGTGTTTTTTCTTAATTCACTAATATATGTTATTTACCCTATTGCAGACCACAATGAAGTGGCCTTTGGGTTCATTGATAAAGGGGGATAAATTGTAGTTATAAAAAGGGAGAAAATGTCTTAATCAAGATAGGGGAGAAGCTGATAGGGGGGTCAGTTAAGGAGGGGGAGGTTTAAATATGATGATGCTAAAGATGATCAATAAAAGGTTATATATCATGACATATGGGTCATGTGACAGAATTAGATGAGTGGTTTTGGAATGAAGTGATTCATTGATGAAATTTACATTCTACTCTTGTTTCTAACATCGAACATGGATCATATGGGCTTAGAGTATGTGTTGAGTAAATCTTTGATCATTATCTAAATCATAAGAAATGAATTTTGGTAGAATATAGAAGAATATTTAACAAGGTATCAAAATGTGAACAGTTGTCAACAAACCCAAAGGGGGGATTTTGGGGAAAAAATCTCTTAAGGTATCAATGCAGTATTTTTTGGCTGATTGTGTTTGTTGATAAAGTAGGTTTCCATGGTTATTTGTGGAGTTATATAGAGATTATTGATCAGGCATGTTGATAAATATCCAATAAAAAATAATTTATTCTCTATAAGTGGTACATAAAATTACGTATACAAGATTGCATTGTTTCTCAGTGTTTGCCAAATTTTTGGGGTTCAAAATTTAGAGGTTGTCATAATCATCGTGAAAGTTGTATTTCCATAAATTCCTCATAAAATATGGTTAAGTAGTGAGTTTTTTTAAGATAGTATTTTCAAAAAGATAATAAGCTTTGAAAAGGAATTAGGTATCATGAAGGTTGGTTTTTTCAAAGGTTTGGAGCATCGTGAATGCACGAAGGGTTGATGGGAATCTCTACGACCATGATAAGTGGAGCATTGTGAACGTGTGAAGGGTTAACAGTAATCTCCATGACTACGAGAAGCTTCATGAATGGTGAAATTTACCTAGATCTTCATGAAATAGGGAGCTTCATGAACAAGTTGGGAGAGCTTCACAAAAAGGTCATGACATGGATGGAAGCTTCTAAAATTGGAGGCAATGCTTATAAATAGGCCTCTACCCCCCCCCCCCAGAAAAGAGAGTAAGACTTAACAAATATTATAAGAATCCAAATTTTTTAAGGTGATTTTCGAATGTTGTTCATGTGAAATTGTTCATGAAGAAAGAAATTTTGAGAAGGGTGTTAAAGGTGAGCGAAAGTTTTAATCATTGTAGAAGTATTGATTTTTGTGAAGGCTATGAAATTTGAGTGAAAGTTATGAGCTTCGTGAAGGCTAAGTGTTCATCATGAAAGTGTTTGAGCTTTGTAAAAGGAGGTTTCTTCACAAAGGCTGGTTGATCTTCAAAAAAGAGGTGTGATTCATGAATATTGTGGGGTTTATGAAGATATATTATACTTGTGAAGAATTGAGAATATAAGTGAGGGATGTGTGTAAGTTTCGTGAAGGTAGTAGCATTGTGAAAGTGTTTAGAAATGATATCTTGGTAAATTTGTGGTAAAGTGATATGCATCAAGTGGATGAAAGTGGGACTTCAATAGAACATATACCTACAATTGAGGATTAATTAATTATGGTTAATGAAGGGACCTACATGTCCATAAACTATGTGTGAATCCTTTCTAGAGCAGTGAGTAAAGGAAGAGGAAGAAGGTGGTCCTTTCCACTGGTAGTGAGCCATCAAAAGAGTGATCAAGGGAGTGACCCTTGGGAAGTAGTGAGTTTCCCCTAAACTTTGTAAAGGTAGTGAGACTGGTCATAGAAGTGATCTAGCCCAAACATTCATTTGGTAGTGAACTATAATAAATTTGTTACATCAGCACATTGTTATTGTATGCTCCTTGGATTTAGCTCAGTGAGGGTAAACCAAGTAAAAATCGATGTGTCTTGTGCATGATTTCATTTTTATTCATACATTTCTATGGGAAAGGGAGATAAGAGTGTTTTTTAAGATGAAACAAGATCCAAAGGGGCAATTGTTTTAATCTTTCATGACCTGATTCACCCCCCCCCCCTCAAATTATTTAATCTAGTTGGTCTAGAAAGGTGAATAACAAAAAACACATTCCATTAAAACATAATCTTGAGAATAATATGGAAGGAATAAATTATAATAAAATTATTCCATATAAATAATCAAATGATAATGAAACTTAACCATGGATATTATACTAATATAATAATCACATGGATTATCAATAACTAATCTCATAATGAGGGAATGCATAATATGAGACATCATAAACATACCATCAAGGCATCAACCCAGACACCATACATAAATGGGAGATGCATCAGCCAATACCCAAACTAGTTTATCTCATGAGACCTATCGATGCATAGTGGGGGTATAATGGGCCCCTTACCATCACTTAAAAAGTCCAGTGCATTCCTCATATGAAAGGGGTGAAACATAACCAATATATATATTCATATTTAAACTATAATATGAAATGTTAATAAATTTCCATAATCATAAACCATCCAAAATAATATGTCGAATTGTGAAAAAATATTATATCCCCGGTCAAACTAATATAGTTCATTCAATAAAATATGGTTAATGGTATTATAAGATATCAACCATAATGAATCATATGATTCAATAAAGTATGTTTAAATTGATACTTTAATAATACCACTGAATATTTTTGAGGAAATGCCCTTTTTCACTTTGAAATCACTTATTCTTAAAAAGTTGCATAATTATAAAAGAAAAAATTTTATCTAAAAAGAAAATTTTAATATTTTAAAGGAAGATTAAATAAATTAACACATCATGAAAGTGGTAAAATATTATCATTACATATAAAAAACATTCCTTTAAAAAATTTAAAACATTTAAAAGTGTATTTTTAAAATAAAGACCCTTATAAATATCATATCATTGATGTGGGAGTTAATCAAATGAATTGACTAAGTGTATCAGAAGTAAATCAAAATAAAACAATTTTAAATACAACATAAGATAATCAAAAGTAATTTCACACATAATCATAGCATGACATAATCTGTGGAGTAGAATTTTAACCCAAAGAATGAAAATTGGGTTAAGAATTCTATTACCTTGGGTATGAATGCATTCTACACTTACACTTAACATCATGGATAATAAAATTATATAAATTAATTAATTAATTAATAATCTTTTAAATGAATATTTTATTTATTAAAATTTTATTAAGTTGTTTTATGGCAATTTTGATGAGTTATAAAGATGAATTTTTTCATTTCAGGAGCATTTGTTTCACGGTTCCATGGTTGGAAACTTGTGTATATTTATGGATGATATTGTAAAATGATATTAGTACTCTATAATTATGATTATATGGTATTTTTGTACCTACATAATTTCATATGGTCCCATATATCATTTTTATTTCCGTAATGAGGATTTTTTATTTGATAAAACTCAAATGATAATTTGTTCAGTATATTATGGTGGTTTTTCCGACCATCATGAACTAGTTTCGTTTTGTTAATATTATGGTCATATATTAATTAAATAATTTTATACCACATATAATATATATATAGGTAATTTTAAACAATTATAATTAAATTTAAACTTTCCACAAATGCGATAAATGGAAATGAAAATTCATCATCCACGAAGGCAGTGAATCGACATACCATGGATGGTGTTTTCATTTTTAGGAATAAACGGAGAAGAGAAAAGATTTGATGATGGATATTAAATCAACAAAATAAAACTCCAGTATATATATGATACTTTAGTTATCATTAAAATTTTGATAGGGGTGATTATAAGGTAGAATAGATAGATAATTTAAAAGCAAAGAAGAAGGAATTTACCTCTTGAATATCATCTCCTTGAGAACCTCTTTAAAGCACTTGGAATTGGTCTTTTGGTGAGACCACCAACACTATAATGTGTATAGGGATGAGGATAATATAATTTGGTAGAGTATATTTGATCTATAATGCCCAAGGTGATGAAAATAAGTGAAGGTAAGATTTCCCTTTTATAATTGAGGTGATAAGTATTTTAGGAATTTCAAAAAATATTAAAATATAATAAAGCTATTTTAGGGAAAAAGACTTTAAAATGGACTATAAATCATATTTGGTGAAATTTTTTACCATATATTATTCTCTTTGGCCTGATTTAATATTTTAATTATTTTTTAATAATTTAATAAAATATTATATTCTTGAAAATCATTATTGTCAAAATTAATACTATTCATTACTATGACTTTAAAAATATCAAAAAATAGTTTTAAATTAAAAACTATATATTACATCCTAGACATGTCATATTTATCTATATAATTCATGGAAAATCTAAATTATCTCAAATTATATTTATTTTAATATTTTTAATATCATTTATTTTATTTTTCAATTAATTTAATAATTACTACATCATCATTGTGCAAGCCTTTAAGGTATTTATTTGTTGAGTAAAAATTAAAAATAAGTTTCCATTAAGAATATTAATCTTTTATATTTACAAATACTATTTATATTCAAAAATATCTTCTGAAAAACTATATATTAAAAAGCTATACTAATTAAAAATCATAGTGTGAACAGTTTGACTTTCTTTTAAATAAATATTATAAGGGACTTAATGTCAAACAAGTGGATTATAAAAGGTCATAAATAGGAAATAAAAAATTATTATGGCCTAAAATTATTCATAAATTGATATTTAGGCAAATTTATGGGTTATTTAATGGTTCTTATAATTTTAATTAAAATCATTCTATTGATTCTTCTTTTACTTGCACAAGCACTGTATCAATATTTCATAAGAATTAAAGTTAATTATTTCATTTAGAAAAATTGAAAATAAATTATTAACATAAAAATAAATTAATTAGTCTCAATATAATCTTTTAGATTCATTAATTATTTATATTTACTCATATCCATTTTAGGATCACTTCTTTAATTTGTTAATTTGACTTTTTTCCTTATGTAAGCATTGCACAAGAATTTGGATAAGATTCATGTTATATAACTATAAAATTAGAAAATATAAATAAAAATAATAATAAATACATAATATTTAATAAAAAATCATGAAAATACTTCTTATTGCTCAATTATTATCTATAATGCATAAAATTTTACTTTTCCAATGTTGCGTAGGCACTTCATTGGCGTTGAAAATTATTTTCATATTTATCATGAAATAAATTATAATTTACATGTTCTAAATTATTTTTGTATAATATTTATATTATAATATCATAAACTATACATTCCATAAGTTTAATAAATTTTATATCATGATTATTTCTTGACGATATCAGAAAATATATTGTATAAAAAACTGTATTTTTTACTATTCACTAAAAAATTAACTTTTTCATAAAATTATTAAAATTTCACTATAGAATAATTTTGGTATTATGAATTTAAAAATGAATTTCATTTTATCAAATAAATTTTTTAAAACTTTCAGAAATTAATTATAATATTTTTTCATAAAGAGCAATAAAAAACATTTTTGAAGAAAATGTATTTCCAAATATTAAAATGAATTTACTATAAAAATTATTATTATATTCTGATCATTTTAAAATATATTTATATTGAGTATGATCTATATTTTTTCATAAATTATTTTATCCTATTCACACTCACCAATTTAACATCTAGGTTATAACGGTCTTGTTAAAATAGTATATCATAGTTTTAAACTCTGTGTTGCATGTAACATAAGCTATAGACGATGTTAAATTGAAAAGAGACATACCATAAAATATTAAGCCGTTACACTCTACCCTCCTTCAATAAATTGAGTCCTCATAATTTGGGAATTCACTTCAAAAATCAAATTTTGATACTTGAAATTTTATTTATGAGAAACCCACATCAGAAATAGGGTTAATAAATCATCCTCTTAATAAGAAGGAAAGGGAAATGAAAAGGTCACCACAAAATTTGGCTTTCAAATAAGATAACATTAGTGGTAAGTGACAACATGGACATGGAAGATAAATATAACTATCAAGTTTTAATGGAGAGTGATAGAGAACGTGGTCATTATAAATTTAACCATCACAAAACCGTAAATTTGTGACCGGTTAAAAGACCATTAATTTCTCTAAAAGAAAATTAAATGGATAATGTTTTTGTTCCAAAATCCTTTTCCCTAGAGTTAAGGGATTATTTTATTATTCAGATAATCACTTGAGAAAATAAACTTACTTGATTACTTTCTAGGTCATAAGAATGATCTCATCCATTTGTTGTGATTTGATATATTTTCACTTCAACTCTTACGCTATGAAATGGATATTCAGGCTGAATTGTTCTTGTCGAAATCCCTTTTATAAATTCATAAGATCCACTAGTCATTTCTTCAGCCTATTAATATATATAGAATCCAAAATGGTTATCATATGATATCCAATATAATATATCAAACTTTAACAATAATATTCAATGTTCAACTTAATCCATTATATAAGTGGTTAATTTTGATACACGTACAAAATACATATATCCAAATTAAAAGTCCAAATATTTAGAAGGAAGGTCACTAAATTTCCAAAATCAACTTAACATTATATTCCCTAAAGAATATAATTGTGATTTCCTAGACCCTAATTCCACTAAACGGTACCCTGAGACTAGTTGGCCACTTTGTAATGTCCTAGACCCAAATACCAATGAATAGTTCCCTGAGTCTCGTTGGCCACACGGCCTCAATAACATCATCCCAAATTCGAGAGGCTTATGACTAGTAGATAGGGACTAGGGTATGTCTATGGGGAGACTATGAAATCTTACCATAGTATAACATAGCGGTAGAAATAAAATTCAATAGTGGAAGTTTGATAACAATGAATAATCTACAAGAATATACATGAAGACAACTGGACTAGTAAACTGCCTTAGTGAAAGCACATTAATAACTGAACAGGAATATATAATAATTCTAGAAGTAATCTCATATAAAATTGTGATCATATCATGTCATGTTTCTAAAAAGTATCCAAAATGGGTATACAAGTATCAGTATAATACGTGTATCAAAATACTAAAAAGGAGAAAAACACTATCTCTAGATAGCATCACAAGCCTCAGCTTGGTCTTGTGCTCATGTAATGGCTTGGACCCTCCTAATCCATTACTTTGCCAAATTTATGGTGTTTGGGGTATCTTGGGGACCATCAGTGGCTCATTAAGGAGTTTTCCAAGAACTCAGTTCCACTAAACGGTTCCACTAAAATGGTGTCACCACTCATGGTGGCACCGTAGCGGTCGCACCATCACGATCGCTCACCAATATGGTGGCACCACTTACGGTGTTCCACAAAAATAGTGGCACTGTTATGGTGGCACCATGATGGTGGAACTATGATGGTGGCACCATAACGGTATCACACTGAAATGGTGGCACCACTTACGGTGTTCCACCAAACTGGTGGAACCATTATGGTGTCTCACTAAACGGTGTCCGGCCTTTTTTTTTGTTTCTAGTTTTCGAATTTTTCCAGTTCTTCTCCTACAAAGTATCTTTTGACATAAAATTATTTTAATACCCCTTTTAAGGCCATTTAAATCCCATAAATGATATATAAAATCTCCCAAGATCTGGGTGATCCTTGACTTAACAAAAAATGTGGATTTTTCTTTGGTGTCACCCCTTCTTCCCGTACTTTTCATCTTTTCCCATGTTATGTGGTTTTTTCCCATTTAAAGAAAACCCTTTAACTCATAGGTGTTAATGTCACCTCTCTGAAGAGAATTATTAAATAATAATTAATTCCATTTTGTATAACCACCCCAATGTGTGGTGAAACCATGATCTGCCTTTAAAGTCGCTCAATATTTCATATCCCGTAACTCTAGGATCTCTCCTTTTATCACATGGAGTTTCTTTCTTCTTCTTGGATGGTCTCTCTTCTTTTCCTTGGTGCATTTAAAGTCCCTTTTACTAAGGCTAGTTTTTCACCCATGCTATAGCCTTTCCTACTCACTCTTGGAGTCCTTGGAGTTCCTCCCCTATAAGTCGTGCATCCCTAGGTCTTGGCGTGAGGAAGAAAACATCGATTTTTTATCATCCAATTAGGGTTTTCCTTCATATCTCTTTACTATGTATCATGCAGGGTGGGTATGATAATGTTCCTTTGGGGATGGATGAAACCAAAAATTAATGAAGATAATAATTGGTTTTTTAAGAATGAAGGGGTGTGTTTGATAATGTTTTTGTAATCTTTTATCTTTTCTTATATGTTGTTAATTATAAAGGCTTATTTCCACTAAAAATCATGGTTATTGGTGGTCCTTTCCTTCAAACTAATAAACCTTTTTTTCTTGGATAATCCTATGATTGAATGGATGTAACATGGAAACTGGTTAATCACATAAGCTTGTTTGATTAAATGGATTCCAAATGAACAATAATCCGTGTTTGATCACCCTGGTTAACCAAATAGAAAGGATAAATCTAGTAAATTGTGTGATTAAATATGAGAACTCCCTTTCTCTATTCTATTGATGTGTATGGTTGTTCTGTTTGATGCCTTGTGGAGTGATGTAGATGGGGATGGGATCCCCTGTTGTTGAGTTCTTGGTTGCGGACCTGAGACCATGTGGGTCCATATGATAGGGATTAGTTTGTTTCCAGTAATTCAAGGGATCTCATGGATCCCTTTTGTTGTTGTGACTTTACAAGAGAACCAGGTGTGAATGCTTAAATTACTGCTTAGCTATTTTTCTTTCCTTGGATTGTGGTTATTCCTATTAGTTTCCTAATAGTGAAGATTTATTTAAATATAATCACTTTAATATGATAACAATAATGGGTTTTATGGGGAATTGTTTTCAAGGAAGGATTTTTTCTTTGGTTTTGGTTGTTGTGCTTTTGTATGAATGAATAGTAACAAGGGTGTTTTTGTATAAGTTGGTTTCAGAACCCTTAGGTTGGGATGAGTGCTTGTTCAACTATACTTATAAATTAGTTTTTGTGTTTCTTATTTTCACCCCACCCAAGTTGAGATCTTCATTCCAAATAGTCCCATTTCATGGGGGAGGGTGTTTTTTTCAACATCCTATTGGGTGGATGGTTATTAACTCCTTTCTTCTCCCTCTCTCGGGTATCCCAAGACTCTTCAGGTAGGCTATGATGGCCTGAGGTCCATTATATCCCAATATTCTTCAGTAAGGGTGGTTTTGGTGGTTTTCCTAGGTGTTTGCGGGTGGGTTTGTTTCCCTAGTGTCTTCAGGATGAGGCCTAGGTGTCTTCAGATGTGGCGGTGGTTGGTCTGGCCTAGGTTTCTATGGGCGTGGTTACGTATTATTATGGTGGCCCAAGTGTTTGTGGGTGGGATTCATGGTCGTGGTGGCCCAGGTGTATGCAGGCAGGATACATGGTTGTGGTGGCCCATAAGGTTGTTGTTGGGGCAGCAGTGGGACTATAATGAAAATGGTGGGGGAGGTCTGACGCGTAGGATGTATTCAATGACCAATGGGAAAGTGGTGCGGGGTACCCAAACATCGATGTTTTATTAATATTATTTTACCTGACTTGCATTATTTGGGGAGTGTACCTTTGTGAGGTTGGGTGGATAGTTTCCTTTCTTGGTACTTTGGTTATCCCCTTTTTCTCACGGGGCATTATAATTCCTCCCCAATTGTTCACGAGAGCTTTTGGTTTTCCCTATTTATTATACATGTATACTCACCCTACTTATATAAAACTGCTTTCAGGTTTCCGGGAGGACTTCGGGGACCATGCGGGACCATACTATCTCAGACGTCAGGATAATTGTTATTGACATTTTCTTTCTTTTGGTACTTTCCCTTTGAAGTTTTTCTTGTACTTTTATGGGTTTATCTTTGAACATGCATATAGGAATGGGTTTTGGATTTACTTTTACCTTCAGTTTAGGAGTTTTTTGGGTTTTAGCTATCGTATCTTCTGATCCTAATAAATATAAAGGGTAATGTCTTCCATATTACATGTGATTCTATACCCTTGGTTCTGGTCACCACTCTAGGTCCTATTAAAGGTGGGACTTAGGGGTCATTATCTCTCCTTCAACTTGAGGAAGGAAGGGTTTGGCAGTTTTCTGTCCCTTCCCTCATCTTGGTGAAGGAGGGTCGTGACATAATGGTATCAGAGGTGATGGTTGAGAGATACGATGGAGCTCGGGATTAGATACAGTAAGGATTACATGGGATGGTAGGGAAATAGTGTTAGTCAATCTTGGTGCATGAAATAGACCAAGGAATATCGGCTAGGACATGGGATTTTAGGGGCCCCCTTGATCTGATGCAAGGAATCTGGACCTACCAAACAACCAAGTGGGGCTATACTAATTTCAGGGTAGAGACCCTAGGAAAGGTACATGAATCATACAGACTTGTGTTCTTGTGTGTTCTGGGTGTTCTAGGAATTTAAATAAATAAAAAATTTAAGAAAAATTTAAAAGAAATATTCTACACTACTCGAGCTTAGGAATTCCTTGTTTACCTTGCAGCTATGGCATTTGGACGATGACCACGAGTAGTGCGGTCTATCAAGGCCCAAGAGGTCGATCTGTCTGATCAGAAGAGAACTGATCAAGAGGAGTAGGATGACCAGTGGCATAATATGCTTTGTGACTTTCAATAACAGACCCTCGGGAAGTATGAGGGCAGTATCTCGTACATGGAGACCAAAAGATAGCTCAAGGAGTTGGTGATAGCTTTCATCTTGATCTGGGATCTAGCTGAGTATTGGGTTCCATTGGAAGTTAGTCAGATGAAGGGAGCATCACATCAATGGTAGATGCTCTACCTCAGAGAGATGATGGAGATTGAGATTTTGTGGGATGACTTCAAGAAGGATTTTCTGGCAGAATTCCTTTCTTTTACTATGAAGGATGAGAAGTGGTAGGAGCTACTCTCCCTTCATCAAGGGAGTATGTCAGTGAAAGAGATGGGGATCAAGTTTAATGATCTTATTCATTTTGATTTGGACCTTTATCTAGATGAGGAGTCTTGGGAGAGATGATTAGAGGAGGCACTTCGACCTTCTCTTTAGTATGTTGTTACTCCCTTCAACCTACCAATGTACTTGGAGGTCCAGAAGAAGGATGAAGTGGTGGAGAGGATTCACATGTTGGGAGGTGTGCCATGAGAGGAGATCCATTTAGGATCGTTAAAGGGGAAGGTCATCAGCAGCAGGCCTCCAGTGTCAAGGTCTTCTAGGTTTTGACCAGTGGGGAGTAGGCACCAGAAGTTCCTGTTTTGATCTCCTGATCCTCGCCCTTTATTTGTGATCCCATGACCGAGATTCTTCATATATGGAAGCTGTGGGAACCTTCAAAATCAGTGTCTAGACTGAGCACAGTACAGTGGGTGTGTGAAGGTTCAGATCCCACCTCAGCAGCAGTAGTTTCCATCCAGGCCCTTTCAGCAGCAGCAGTAGGGACAGCGAGCTCCCGCTTCTCTGAGAGCAGAAGTTGTAAGAGGTGTTCAACCTTAGGGAGAAACTTAGGGACCTCGACCTAGGTGTGGTTTGGGAGGTGGCTGACATCCGAGGGGTAGAGAAGCTGGGAATGGGCAGTTTCACGATGCAGAGGCAGTAGTTCCAGTAGGGCCAGAAGTCGTTTGAGGTACGATCATCTTGTTTAGCACTCTTGCTTGTGCATTGTTTGATTCAGGAGATTCGCACTCCTTTATTTCACCCATTCTAGCCCATACTCTGGGTCTAGATGCATAAATACTTCATGTTCCCCTAGTTTTGAGTATGCCAGTCGGAGGTCAGACCATCTTGTTTTATGGTTGCCGGGGATGCAGACTGATGTTGGGGCCACATCAGTCTAGTGGGGACCTTCTTTTGCTGTAGATGTAGTCTTATGATGTCATTTTTGGCATCAACTAGTTGTTCTTTGTGTGTTATATTATCTATTGATTCTAAAGAAGGGTTGTGTTTTTAGATATGGGCATACAACGTGTGACTTTCATCGGCGAACGAGATTACTAAGAGGGTAGTCGGTGAGTGGAGCCCCTTATTTCCTTGTTATCTAAGCTGTCAATGGATTCAGAAGATACGAAGATGGTGGAAGTTTGGGGATTGTCAGTGAGTTCCTGGACATCTTCCCTAAAGAGGTGGTGACTCTGCCCCCTCGACATGATGTTGAGTTTGGGATAGACTTGAAACCCGGTGCTTGTCCGATTTCAATGGATCCCTATCTAATGGCACCTTTCGAGTTGTGAGAGTTACAGATTCAAATTGATGATATGATGAAGAAGGTTTTTGTCCGACCAAGCACTTCACTATGGGGTGCTCCATTCTTGTTCACAAATAAGGAAGATAGTGCTCTTAGGATGTGTATATACTACTGTAGTCTGAACCAGATAATGGTCAAGAACCGTTACACCATCCCAAGGATCGATAACCTTTTTTATCAGTTGAAGGGGGCAGGATGGTTCTCCAAGATCGACATACAGTCAGGATATCACCAGTTTAGGTTGAAGGAGGGTGACCTCTCAAAGACTGCCTTGAGGTGCAGAAATGGGCAGTTTGAGTTCAGGGTCATGTTGTTCGGTGTTACAAATGCACCAGCTGTGTTCATGGGGCTCATGAACTCCATCTTCCGAGAATATCTGGATCATTTCATGGTTGTGTTTATTAAATAAATCCTTATCTACTCAAGATCATAGGAGGATCATGCTGAACATCTTAGGATGGTTTTAGAGGTTCGCGACAGTACCATCTCTATGGTAAGTTATCCAAGTGTAGGTTATGGACACTAGAGGTTCACTTCCTTGGACATGTGGTGTCTAAGAATTTAATAACAGTGGACCTATTGAAGGTCTAAGCGGTTGTTTCTTGGGTAGTATCGAAGAATGCGGCAGAGGTTCATAGTTTCTTGGGTCTAGTAGGTTACTGTTGTAGATTCGTTTCCAAATTCTCCTGAGTTGTAGTACCTTTGACAACCTTGACCAAGAAATACCAGGCTTTTGTATGGAGTGAGCAGTGCCAGGTAGCCTTTAGTTAATTAAAGGGGAATTTGGTTAGTTCCCCAGTGCTGAGGTTTCTAGAAGAAGGGGTGGCATTTGAGGTGTTCTGTGATTCTTCGAGCTAAGGTCTGGGGTGTGTACTGATGCAACATCATGGGTGATCTCTTATGGTTCTATACAGTTATGTCCCCATGAGAATAACTATTCCACCCACAATCTAGATCTTGTAGTGGTTGTGTTCGCACTAAAGTTATGGTGTCATTACCCCATCAGGGAACTCTTTGTGGTATTCACAGATCACAAGAGCTTGAGGTATATCTTCTCCCAGTGAGACCTTAACTTGTGTTAGTGTAGGTGGATGGAATTTATTCAAGAATAAGACTTAGATATTTCCAACAACTTAGGAAAGGGGAACATGGTGGCTGATGCCTTGAGCATGAAGTTTTAGAAGTATGTGGTTTTGAGAATCAGCAGATGCTTAGAAGGTTATGTAAGAGTTGGCTACCCTACACCTGGATTCAAGGGTGAAGGATGGTAGAGGTTGTCTATTTAAGATGACAGTGTGGTACTCTCTATTGTAGCAGGTGGAGGAGTCTCTGTGGGGGGGACTTAGAGGCTAAAGTGATGCGTGATTGTGTTAGATAGGGCAATGCTCCAGATGGATGGTTGAAAGACAAGCAGAATCGGATGTTGTTTCATGGAAAGTTGTTCATCCTGGTGGAAATGCATGAGAGATTTCTTGGTTAGTTCCAAAACTCACCCCTAGAGGTACACTCAGGAGTTTCCAAAATGTATCAAGGCTTGAGGAGTTAGTTTTGGTGGCCTGGGGTGAAACAGGAAGTGGCAGGGTTCGTGGAAAAGTGCCTCATGTGTTAGTAGGTGAAGGCCAAGCACCGTGTTCCAGGTGGTCTATTGTATCCTTTAGATGTCCCTAAGTGTAAGTGGGATGACATCTTGATGGATTTTGTCATAGGAATACCCAGGGTTCAAGTAGGTTGTGATGCTATCTGGGTAGTGGTGGACCGGCTAATGAAATCAGCTCACTTCTTGGAAATCAAGGATTCAAGTGTGGTGGATTCCTTAGCACAAAGGTACATGGATGAGGTGGTGCAGTTTCATGGAGTTTCAAGGTCCATAGTCTCATATCGGGATACATGGTTTACCTCATAGGTCTGTAAAGGATTGCACCATGCTTCTGTCACCTAGATATGCCTCAGCACTTATTTTCACCACTAGACAGATGGGAAGATAGATCAGACCATCCATACATTGGAGGATATGCTACGGTCATGTTTTTTAGACTTTGGGGGATCATGGGTGTGACACTTTCCTTTGGTAGAGTTTTCCTACAACAATATCTATCACTATACCATTGGCATGTCTCCATTAGAAGCCTTGTATGGGAGACTGTGTCACTCACCCGTGTGTTGTACAGAGGTCAGGGAAGCAGTTTTTCTTGGCCTGAAGGTAGTGCAGAGCATGAGGGAGAAGGTTCAGCTTATACGAGATAGGATGAAGGCGTATGAGGACCGTTATAAGTCATATGTCGATCATAGGAGTATACCCTTAGATTTTGAGGTTGGGGACCACGTTTTCTTGAAGGTCTCCCCTTGGCGTGGGCAACGGAGATTCGGCAGGGGAGGTAAGCTTTCTCCCTGGTTCATCGGACCCTTCGAGGTGTTACGGTAGGTCAGTGAAGTGGCTTATCAGCTGGCGCTACCACCACTGCTACTGAGGGTGCATGACACCTTCTATGTGTCTCAGCTCCATCGGTATCTACACGATGATTTTCACGTACTCAACTGGGGGAAGATGGATATCGAGGATGACACAATGTTTGTAGAGAGACTAGTGAGGATCGAGGAATATTAGGAGAAGGTGATTTTTGGGTGAACCATTCCCTTGTTTTTTGTTTTATGGAGGCATGATGTCCTCTAAGAGAGTACCTAGGAATGGGAGGCACAAATGCATGCCCAGTACCCATAGCTGTTTTGAGTTTTGGTCTATGTTGTTTTTTTCTTGACTGTGATGTAATGCTTAACCTTGTTAACTATGATATGGGTTATTTCCCTTGTTTTATAAATATTTGTGAAGAGTCCTGACTATAGGGAGGGGAGGACCTGATCTCTAATCGAGACGCATTAAGGTGAATGTGATTAAACCCATGTGGGCGAGTCAGTGTCGCCCAAAGCGGATAGTATCTTGACATGGAGGAAGGGAATCCCTAATCCATATGACTATATGGTATAAAATTTACATGTTAGTGTGGATACTTAAGCTAGGGGAGTAGTAGTGCCTCTACAGTTGATTAGTATGAGGGAGAGGTGTTCCTATATGTTAAGGAGGTTTACTCCTGAGTGGTATCTTGTGAGGTGGTCGTTCAGGCCCCCTCTCTTTTCTTCAGGTATACTCTTGGATTATCAAGGAAGAGAATAGTTTGAGGGGTATCTAATGTAATGTCCAGGACCCTCATATTCCATTACTTTTCCAAATATCTAGTGTTTGGGGTATCCTAGGGACCATCGGTGACTCATTAAGGAGTTTTCCAAAAACTCACTTCCACCAAACGGTTCCACTGAAATGGTGGCACCAGTCACAGCGGCACCATGAAGGTGGCACTGGTCACGGTGGCACCATGACAGTGGCATCATGGTGGTGGTACCACGATAGTGGCACCATAGTGGTTTCACCGTCATAGTCGCATACCGAAATGGTGGCACCGCTAATGGTGTTCCACCGAACCGGTGGTACTATTATGGTGGCATCGTGACTATGGCATTGTGACTGTGGCACCATGATGGTGGCACCATGACAGTGGCATTGTATTGGTCACACACTGAAATGGTGTCACCACTTATGGTGCTTCACCGAACTAGTGGCACCTTTATAGTGTCTCACCAAATAGTGTCCCACCTTTTTTTTTTGTTTCCAGTTTCTGACTTTTTCCAGTTCCGCTCCCTCAACGTATTTTTCACATAAAAGTGTTTTAATACCCCTTTCAAGTCCATTTAAAGCCTATAAATGATATCTAAAAATACCAAGAGCTGGGAGACCCTTGATTTACCAAACTTTATGGTTCTTTCCTTGGTGCCACCCCTTCTTCCCATACTTTTCAGCTTCACCCCTATTACATGGTTTTTTCCCATTTAAAGGAAACCCTTTTACTTAGAGGTGTTAATGTCACCTCTCTGAGGAGAATTATTAAATAACAATTAATTCCATCATGTGTAACTACCCAACTGCATGTAGAAACCATGATCTTCCTTTAAATATATTCAATATTTCATATCTCGTAACTCCAGGATCTCTTTTTTTATCACACGGAGTTTCTTTCTCCTTCTTGGCTGGTCTCTTTTCCTTTAATTGGTGTGTTTGGAGTCCCTATTTCTGAGGTTAGTTGTGCGCCTGTACTGGAGCCTTTAATACTCACTCTTGGAGTCCTTAGAGTTCCTCCCCTATAAGTATAACATCCCTAGTTCTTGTAATGAGGAAGAAAACTTCAATCATTGATCATCCAAGTAGGGTTTTACTTCGTCTCTCTTTACGTTGTATCATGTGGGGTGGGTACAATAATGTTCCTTTGGGGACAAATGAAACCAAAACATAATGAAGATAATAATTGGTATTTAATTAATGGAGGGGTGTGTTGGGTGATGGTGTTTTACTCTTTTATCTTTTCTTATATTTTGTGAATTATATGGGCTTATGTCCACTGAAAATTCTGGTCGTTGGTGGTCCTTTCTTGCACACTAATAAACCTATGTTTTCTAGATAATCCTGTGATTGAATGGTTGTAACATAGAAACTGGTTAATCATGTAAAATCTGTTGGTTAAATGGATTACCAATAAACTATAATCCTTGTGTTATCATCCCATTTAACCAAATATAAAGATGAAACTTAGTGAATGGTGTGATTAAATCTGAGAACTCCCTTGCTCTATTCTGGTGATGTGTATAGTTGTTCTATTTGATGCCTTGTGGGGTGATGGGGATGGGGATGGGATCCCCTATTTTTTAGTTTTTGGTTGTGGACTTGAGGTCATATGGGGTCATACGATGGGTCTTGGTTTGGTTCAAGTACTTTTAGGTATCTCATAGATCTCTTTTGTTGTTGTGACTTTACAAGAGAACTAGGTGTGAATTCTTAAATTACTTCTTGGTTGTTTTTCCTTCTTTGGCTTGTGGCTATTCCTATTAGTTTCTTGGTAGTGAATATTTATTTAAATATTATCACTTGAATATGATAACAATAATGGGTTCAATGGGAAATTGTTTTCAAGGAATGAGTTGTGCTTTTGTTGTGGTTGTTTTGATTTTGTATGAATAAATAGTAAAGAGGGTGTTTGTGTGTGGGCTAGTTTCGGAACCCTTAGGTTGGGATGAGTGCTTGTTCAAATATACGTATAAATTAGTTTTTTTGTTTCTTATTTTCACCCCCACCCAAGTTGACCACTTCGTGTCAAACACCCTCATTTCATGGGAGAGGGTGTTTTTCTCAACATCCTATTGGGTGGATGGTTATTAGCTCATTTCAGATCCCTCTCCCAGGTATCCAAATATGCTTTGGGCAAGATATAATGGTATGAGATCCATTATAGAACCAGATTCTTTAGGAAGGTTGGTTTTGGTGGTTGGCCCAAGTGTTTGTGGGCGGGTTTGTTTCCCAAGTGTCTTTGGGATGAGGACTAGGTGTCTTCAGGCGTGGCGGTGGTTGTTCTGGCCCAGGTGTCTGTGGGTGTGGTTACATATGGTTGTGGTGGCTGAGGTGTTTTTGGGTGGGATTCATGGTTTTGGTGGCCCAGGTGTCTTCTAGCAAGATACATGGTTGTGGTGTCCCATAAGGTTATTGTTAGGGCGGTAGTGGGACTATAGTAAAAATGGAGGGGGAGGTCTGATGCATAGGATGTCTTCAATGACCAGTGGTAAAGTGGTGTGGGGTACCCAAACATCGATGTTCTATTAATATTATTTTACCTAACTTTTTTTATTTGGGGAGTGTTCCTTGGTGAGTTTGGGTGGATAGTTTCCTTGTTAGGTGCTTTGGTTATCTCCTTTTTCTCACAGGGCATTAGAATGCAACCCCACTTTTGTACGAGAGCTTTTGGTTTTCCCTACTAAGTATACTTGTATACTCACCCTACATATATAAAACTACTTTCAGGTTTCTAGGACTTCGGGGACTGTGCATGACTGTACTAGCTCAAACGTCATGACAGTTTTTGTTGTTGTTTTCTTTCTTTTTGTACTTTCCCTTTGGAGTTTTTCTTGTACTTGTATGGGTTTATCTTTGAACATTCATGTGGGAATGGGTTTTGGATTTAATTTTACCTTCATTTTTGGATTTTTTTTTCTGATTTTACCATCATATCTCATGATCCTACTAAATAAAAAGTGTAATTCCTTCCATATTACATGTGATTCTATACCCTTGGTTCTAGTCAACACTTCGAGGCCTATTGAAGGCAGGACTCGAGGGTCCTTATCTCTCCTTCAACTTGAGGGAGGAAGGGTCTGGAAGTTTTCTATCCCTTCCCTCATCTTGGTGAAGGTAGTTTGTGATAGCTCCCCTCCTCCTAAGCATGGCACGAAGTAAATCATCAAATAGTGTTCACTTTCCCCAGTCCCTACTTGTATCCATATTGTTTATTTGGGTACCAAATGACATCCTGAATATGGTGTGAGATATAATCCCAGTAGGTCACCACCCACAGTGTCTATAAAAAATCATGGTTGTACAATACAATATAAAGAATATTGCATCATATAATAGTTATGTTAGTACTAAAAGTAAAGATTCCAAGGAAAAAGTAACAAAACAAGTGATATTGTACAACCATACTAGGCTCCCTTTAAAACAAAGTTCAAGCTCATATAACAAGGTAGCTGTAAAAAAAGGAAGTAAACACCACATCCATATCATATACACAATATCTGATATCATCCACAACCACACCGTATAACCTATATCTCATAACAACCATGGTCGATTATTATAACCATAAGTGTCACAATTACCATGAACAAGCCACATAAACTGAAGCGTCAGGCCCAATGGGGTCAGATCCAAGGTATAGTGGACCAAGTCATCCTTATCGAGTCCTAGGAGCATCTCTATGGAAACTTTGCTAGACTTGTAATGGGTTTCAAGGAACATGTCAATAGATCATGTCCACTACGAGCCTAAACAAGCCATATCCAATGGGTGTCAAGGCCCAAGTCATCCCACAAAATCAAGATCCAAGGAGTATTATAGGTCCAATAAATCCACTATCATTTCCATGACCCATGTTGTAGCACAACCATGGTTTATTATGTAATCATTCATCATTTAGTTCAATTATCATTTCATACCATCGCATTACATGAGTTTACCCACTCATGTAACAATTCTCAATTCAATAATTAAACAATTAAACATCATGTATCACATGGAAAAGGATGCCAAACATCTCATAATAAATAAATTAAATTATAAATGGGATCCATATATCTAGGAAAGCTCATGTACACACCCCATGGGTGGTAGAACAAAGGGGAATATCAAAGGCACACCCCATGGGTAACCCTGGTTGGGGAAACAACCTCAGACATGTCTTAAGGAACTGGTGGTAATCCCTAAAAGGTTACAATATGTTTAATTCAAGAATTCAATTCATTTTAGGGGAAATGTTGGAAATTCCAGTCTATGGAACTATAGAAAATAGTTATATAAAGCATCAAACCACTTGAGAAATGTATAGACCACCTACTATAGGTCCATAGTAGAGTGATATTCTAGTATTAGCTTCTGATTCAACTCATATTAGAAGAAAAAAATAATGGATGAAAACCCAAAAAATAGGGCATATTATCTTTCACCTAAATAGTACAGTCGATACCAATACAAGAAAATAATGATAGAATAGGAATGGATCACTCACCAGTGTGAATTTAAAGATACTGATAGCGCTTGATTCTGACTTTGAACAAAGAAACGGTGGTAAAGCATGTGTTTAGGACTTCAAGAGGAGCTCCCGTTGAGCTACTATCTAACAAAGGATAAGAATTAAATTATATTTTAGGTTATAAACATTTTAAGGGAAAAATGGTCATTTTTCCTCAAAAAACTGGGTTGCACGGTTTGGTCACACGGTTTTCCAAACCATGCACCAAATGTTCACCCTTTCCTATATGGAGGGGAACCTCACAAGGTTAGTGCACATGGTTTTATAAAATATTTTCAAATCATATCTTATCCCATTATCAAAAATTGTAGAAGCCTTTCATAGGCATGCACATCCATCTATAAAGTTTACTCAAATATTGTGGGCTCCTAAATCCCATTGTCCATCCCCGCATGGTTTTACCAAACTGTATGGCTTGGGGGTACATGGTTTCTCCTAACCATGCGGCCCATCTATATTTCTACAAGAGTTGTGTTTTGAGCTCCGAACAAGCACTGGACACCCCCCCCCCCCCCGATACCCCCAAGACCTCAAAGGGTATTCACGTTAGGCTATAAACATGTATTAAAATAAAAATTAAACTTATTTGTACCCCATTGGAAAACCAGGGATCTCAAAATATTCCCCCATTAAAGAAATTAATCCTAAATTTCCCTCTCAAGGTTGGTCAAAAATCGTCAAAGAATAACTCCGACCACTGAGAATGTATGTCATACTTTCGCTCATAAGACTCATCCTATAAACGTTTGTGCTTCCATACCACCCATACTAGAGGAACTGATTGGACTTAGAAAACATTTATACGCCTATCAACTATATGAATCAGATTCTCCTCAAAGGATGAATCAACGTATAAATCCACCTCCTCATGCTGTATAGTATGATATGGGTCTAAGTGATAATGGCACAGCTGAGATACGTGTAAGATTCTATGCATGGCCCAGTACCTCTAAGGTAAATATAACTGATAGGATACTCGCTCATATCACTCCAAAATATCAAATAGCCTCACATATTATGGTGAAAGCTTACCCTATCTCATGATCCTTCTATGTCCCAGCCTAAGTGAGATATGTAAAAATACCTAATCCCCGACCATAAATTCTAGAGGTCATCTATGGTGATCAACGTAAGATTTTTGTTGAGACTGTGTAGTAGTCATCTGCTTCTTGATCAACTTATAATGACCCATACTTTACATACATTGATATTACTTCAAAATTAAATTATATTCATTAAAAAATATAATAAATCCTTGATAGAACCATATAGTTATAGTGTCTTTTGAAACTGGGAAACATAAACAACTGGTTCATAAAACATCTACATTGTCTCCCACTTATTTCTTCATAACTAGACTCATTTTTGACATATATTACTTAATACCCTTCCTCATGACCTAAGGAAAAGAACCATATGAAAGGGTGAGCTCAAATTCTCATTAAAGGTAAATAATGGAAATATCAATCATATCACAATCATAAGACATAAGAACATAACATTTGAAAGTATAATCCTGCATATGAAAGATCGTGATATCATGTCATGGAATAAAAGTTAATAAGAATTAATAAAGATAATCCCAAAAGTAAAAACATAAGACACAAAGTTTTGTGGCATACATATAAGCATAGAAAATCAATTCATATTAGTCAAGGCTCATTTTCAAGACCATCATAGCCGACAAAGTCCATTACAGAACCAGGTTTACTTGTCATTCCAGCCCTGTATTACTAAACTGAATATATTTTCCATTCTAGTAATGTCTATCTCATGAGATATAAATAATTACCCAATTAATTTTATTGAGATATATTTTCCACCCATATCATAATGAAATCATTCTTACATGTTCCATAAAAATATAATTCATTCATTATAGCATAACCCAATAAATAAAATGGGTTTCTTAAACATCATTCCATCATAAGATAATCCATATAAAATATCATTCCACCATTAAAACAATAAAAGAATAGTAATAATAGAAATATAAACATAACCCTATTTAAATATCATCACCTTATATGGAAAATAATTTTGATAAAACACTTGAACTTAATTCTTGAGGAAAATATATTTTCTTCTTCAAAAACATTTTCTTTTCTCAAAATGTCGTGCAATTTTAAATGAAAAGAATTTTTTTGAAAATAAACATGAAATAGTGTAAAGTGAGATGCATGGAAATAAGGCATTAGGAATATGTAAAAATATGTTCATACTATATAAGTTAAAAAAACATTCTCCTCATATTTTTTCTAGAAAAGTCAAAAAATACCTCGTATTGAAAAATACCAAAAGATTCCTTTCATAACATTTAATAAAAATTTACCAATAGATAAAATTGACTTTAAAAACTTTTAGGAGAATAAAAATAATATTACATATTTAGGAAACATGGATTTGGATGATAAATAAACCCCAGTAAATACTTATGTATAAACAATCTCAAATAATAATGAGATTGTAAAATTATCCCTTACCTTAGGTCTGATATCCTTAATATATATTTGAACCACATATATAATGATTTAAATAATTTTATTTACTTATTCTGAAATCATAATAACTTTTATGATATCATATATTATTATATTATCATTCATTTTTTAGTAACATTTCATTGTCATTCGTTATTCAAATATTAACTACTTTATGTTCTTATGCAAGTTTTGTCAGATAAGTTCATGTTTCAATTCTTAGGTTATAGTTATATCATTTAAATAATGATATTTGTGTAATATATATCATATTTATTCATTCCATTCATATATATAATCATGGTTTAATGAAGATCATGTAAAATGAATCATATCACATCGTGGAGATGGTAGGTCGTACGTACGCACGAGCGACGATATCGTTCACTTAATGGTTAAATGGTATGAAATAATATGGTATATTAATTATACAGAATAATTATCATGCTATATTCATAATTTAAATCCATTATAATCGTCATTATACCCATCCAAACAAAGTATTGTTGAATAAAAAATTACACCACAGTGTCGAGATGGTAAGTCGTATGTACGCATGCATTGTGATATTGTTATTTGTAGGATAGATAGAAGGAGGTATAAGATTTTTCCATAAATATAATAAAATTTCATAATGTATAAGATACTGGATTTATTACTTTATTATTGAAACAACATAAGAAGAGGAAGTAGAAGAAGAAAAGAATTTTGAAAGAGGTGATAAAACAATTACCTCTTTTTCGGGTATCACTTTTTTATTTGCACAAATGGCCTCCTTAGGATGGATTTCATCCAAAATTGTGGCCTATAGGATGAATTGAGGGAATTTGGGAGGGTAAATGGGTAGGGTTTTTCTAATAAAAAGGGATTTAGAGGTGTGATTAAAAGAAAAGTATAGGTTCCCTTTTATAAGAGAGGGGAGGGGCACCTTTAGAAAAACGAAAACTATTAAAATAATATAAATTAATTTTTAAATTAAAATGGAACAAAAGTGAATTATTTTGAAAATAAAATGAGGATGGGTCTAAATCCTCTCAAAAAATAAATTTTATACATGTTTTGATTTAATTTTAAACCTTATAATTTTGATTTATCCTTATTTAATCTATTTAATTTTAATTATGGTAATAACATTCTAAATATTTAATGGTTATAAATACTTACTTATATGGTATTAATTGACCATAAATGGATATTTTATAAAATTTTAAAGCTTATAATTATCATTTTTTAATTTTTAATATTTTTATGATTTTTAAATAATTTAATAAAATATTTTTTTTATAAAATATCAAGTGTTAATTTTTACACTATTCATTTTTTTGATTTTAAATAAAATACACAGAGAATATAACTTTGAACCAAAAAAATTAATATACTCCAAACATTTCATAATAACCTATAAAATTCATGGAGAACTTTAATTAATTAAAATTATATTTCTTTTAATATTTTTAAAATCATTTATTTGATATTCCTATTAATAAAATAATTTCTGCGTCACTATTGTGTCATCCTTAATGGTAATTATTTAAGTTTTAAAAATTATAAATAAATTTTTATGATGTATAGATTTCCAGATACTACCTATAGTCAATGTTATCTTCTTATTATCCCTATATTATAATTAATATGCTTATATAAAAAGAGAGTGTGACATTTTTTCACATTCATTGATTTTAATAAAATTAATGTCATATTCATGGGAAAGTGGTCATTAAGTGATTCCATTTCAAAACATAGATGATAATGGAAGAATTTAATCATCCAATAGGATTTTGACAGGTGTTAAGGCAATTTTCTAATATTATTTTTACCTTTAATTGCCTGATTTACCCTTATAAATCAAATAGGGTTTATTCATACCCTATGGCTAAAATATCCATTGGATGAATATCAAAAATATTTTATTAAGTATATAAAATATATATATCTCATTAATTTAATTACCAAAATTAATTCACACAAAAATAAAAATATCTAATTGATTTATATTTTTCATAAATAATTTATAACCAATGAATTCACAATGAATTTTCAAAAGTTAGTTATATTTATTCCCACTAACCTAACAGTTAGGCTATAATGGTAATTTTATACTAAGGGAGTCACTCATCTTGTTTAAACTCAAGATTTCATGCAAAGTAGGATACTAAAGAATAAAAATTATTTGAATAAAATATTTCATAAAAACATCCAGGTGTTACATTCTAGCCCCCCTTAAACTGAATTTCGCCATCAAAATTCATCACTTGGAAACAAACAGATGAGGATACCTCTCCCTCATCATATCCTTAAGTTCCCATTTAGTTTATTTAAATTGGTAGTTCCTCTATAAAACATTAACTAAGAGAGTGGCCTTGTTTCGTAGAACTTTTTGGCTACAATCCATAATCTCTATCAGTTGTTCTTCATAAGAAATATCTTTCTCCAGCAATATGAATTATGAGTTTAGTACATGTAAAGGATCAGGTATATACTTCCTTAGGGGAGATACATGGAACACATCATGAACTTGAAAGATATTCAGTAGAAGTTCCAATCAGTAAGCTACCTTCTCAACACAATCCAGAATTTCAAAATGACTGATATACCTAGGGATTAGCTTGCCCTTATTTCCAAATCTCATTGCTCTCTTCCAGGGAGATATTAGTAGAAACACCTTATCACCCACTTCAAACTCAAGGCCTTTTCTTCAGTTGTCAGCATAACATTTTTGTCTAATCTGAGCTTCTCTTATGTGTTTTTGAATAGATCTGACATTTTTTGCCATTTCATTAACAATATCAGGCCCTAATATCTTTATTTCCCCAAATTCATCCTAATAAGTTAGAGTTATTCACTTATTTCCATATAAGTATTCCTAAGGATCTATCTGAATACTTGAGTGAAAGATATTATTGTAAGAAAATTCCACCAAAGGTAGTTGTTGATCCCAACCACCTTTGAAATCTATAGAGAAAGATCTCAACATGTCTTCTAGAGTTTGAATTTTTCTCTCAGACTGATCGTATATATGAGGATGATAAGTAGTGCTGAAACTTAACTCTATATTCAGATCATGCTAAAGACTTAGCTAGAACTTCTGGGTAAACCTCATATCCCAATCAGATATAATAGAAAGTGTTACTTTATGTAATCTTACCACTTTCTTTACATAAATCCTGGAAAGCTGATCAAGAGAGAAATCCTCTCTAATAGAAATTAAGTGTGTCGACATCGTAAGTAGATCAACTATAACCCAGGTAGAACTATTTTCTTTGGATGTTTTGGGAAGTATAACAACAAATTCTATAGTTATGTTTTCCTATTTCCATTCTATTATTAGTAATGGTTGTAAGATCCCCTTATACTTTTGTCTTTTAGTCTTAACTTGCTAACAAACCAAGAATCGAGAGACATATTTTGTGACATATATTTTCATAAAATCCCACTAGAAATTATCTTTCAATTCCATGTACATCTTTGTGCTTCTGGGGTGAATAAATAATGAAGAACTATGAGCCTCATCCAATAGATCCTTCTTTAATTCTGGTATGGGAGGAATACAAACCAGGTTTTTGAACATTATTATTTCATCATAATCAAGCTTGAATTCAGGAACATTTATCACCCTCTTTTATAGATATATATCTTTCTTTTGTTCCTCCTTAATCTTCACTTGTATAGATGGTTGAACATTCATCTGAGAAAGATAATATTTCCCCCATTGCTTTAAAATTTAAATATCTATCCTTTGAAAATCCATAAATATTGGATCTTTTGTGATACTCATCATGGATAGGCTAGCATGGTCTTGTCGACTCAAAGTATCTTCCACCTTGTTCTATTTCCTAGGGTGGTAATGTATTGAGCAGTCATAATCTTTAATCAACACCAACCATCTTATTTGGAGCATATTCAGATCCTTTTGTGTGAAAATATACTTTAAAATTTTATGGTTAGTATAAATATCACACCTTTCACCATAAAGATAACGCCTTCATATCTTTAATGAAAAGATTACCACAACTGACTCCAAATCATGAGTTGGGTAATTTTACTCATATATTTTCAACTTTCATGAGGCATAATCTATCACCATATCCTCTTTCATGAGAACAAATCCTAGACCCTTCTTGGATGCATCACTATAGATCCCAAACCTTTCTCCACTACAAGGTAGTGTGAGCATATCGCACTGGATAAAATTCTTTTTAGTTATTAGAAATTATCTTCAAATTCCTCTATATATATAAACATAACTACTTTCCAAGTCAACTTGATGATTGGATTAGATAATCATGAAAAATATTTCACAAAACGTTAATAATATCTAGCCAAACCAAGAAAAATTCAGATCTCAATTACCTTTTTTGGTCTCGGCCAACTTTCAACAAATTTTTTTATGGATCTATAGATATACATTCTCTTGAGATTATGTGACCCAAAAATAAAACTTTCTAAAGCCAAGATTCACACTTGGTAAATTTTTCAAAAAGATTATCCTTTCTCAGGGTCTTCAGTACAATTCTCAAGTGGTCTTCGTGTTCTTCCATTCTCTTCAAATAGACAAGAATATCATCTATAAAGACTACCAAAAACTGATCAAGATAGTCTCTAAATAATCCATTCATTAGATCCATAAAGATAGTGTGGTCATTAGTAAGACTAAAAGTCATCACTATAAATTCATAGTGTCCATACCTTGTATGGAATGACATCTTTGGTATATCCTCCTTCTTGACCCTTAATTGATGATATCTTGAACGAAGATCAATCTTGGAAAAGTATTGAGCTCCACGTAGTTGGTCCAATAAGTCATCAATGTGATGAGTATGGTATTTGTTCTTGATAGTGATTTTTTTAAGTTCTCTATAATCAAATAAGAGTCTCATTAATCAATATTTATTCTCAAGAAACAGAATAGGTTCTCCCCAAGGTGATGCACTAGGTCATATGAATACCTTATCAAGATTCTCTTGGATTTTCTTCTTCAATTTTGACAACTCAATTGGGTATATTCTATAAGGTGTCTTTGAAATAGGCATAACACCTGGTATGAGTTCTATTGAAAACTCAACTTCATAGTTTGGTGGAGTACCTAGAAATTACTTTATAAATACATCATCAAACTCTTGTACAATGGGTGTATTATTAATGGTGAGTTTCTCCCCAACCATTTGAGATATATAACCTTCATTTATAGGAATCAAGACTCATAAGATGGAAGAAATTTCTACTGGAAGGTTATATTCATCCTTGCATCGATATATGATCATAGATTGATCTGGAATATGAAATATGACTTCCCTTCCTTATAAATTGATATAAGATTCATATAGATAAATCCAATTCATGCCAAGAATCACATCAAATTCCACTATAGGAAAGATCACAATATTTGTAGGAATCAGTTTCCCACAAACTTCAACTTGAGAAGAATTATAAACTTTTTATGTGACTGTTGTTCCATTAAGAGTCATCATAGCTAACTCAGCATCTAATTATTTTGTTAATACAGGGATACCCTTGTAAAATTCTTCATAAATAAAAGAGTTGGTGGATCCAAAATCAAATAAAACATTTTCTACTTTAGATTGGATGGTAAGTGTGCCTTTCACCACTTCATTATCATACTCCACATCACTAATAGTGATTATATGTGACTTTCCTTTGTCTTTTGCCTTAAGATTTTTCTGATGTCGATCATCATCAATAACCCTTATATTAGGGAATTTATTGGCATAATTCCCCATTTCCTTTCACTTGTAGCATTGAAGTGTAGGAGGTTCATTCTGTGTAGCCTTTTTTCTGTTATCCTCATTAGACATTTTTTCCTATAACTTCGGAATTCAACTTCACGATGACCTTCTTTTCCACACAAAAAACATTTAAAATTACCTTTAAGAAAATTTCCACCGTGTTTATTTCTACACTTTGAGCATAAGAGAAAACCCATATTCTTTTTAGTGTGGTCTTTAGATTTTCCTTTGAATTCCATTTTTCTCTTCTTATCAGACCCTTATGACTAATGGGTTACTCCAATATTCATCTCAACCTTGAGATTACATCAAAAAATTCCCTCATATCTATTAAATTCCCTTATGGATAATGCTCTTTTGAGACTTTGTTTTAAGACACTAAAGAATTGATCGATTTTACTTTCAGGTTGGATAATAATTCTAGAATCGTACCTTGCAAGTCAAAATTGTCTTCATAGGTACCAATGGATTCATCATCATTTTTCTTAAGTTCAAGGAACTCATTACCTATATTTTTTCAAATAATAAGAGGAAAGTACTTATTGAAAAATAAGTTCTTGAACTCATCCCATTCTGTGGTCTAAATTTCATCTATTTGCCTTGTATTCTTGACAAGATTACACCATTAATCAGATTCTCCTTCCAAATGATAGACTGTTAAGATTAATTTATCATGTTCAGAACATTGTAGAACTGAAAATATCTTTTCAGTGGTATTGATACATTATTCATCCACTGATGGATCAGAAGACCCACTGAATGAATGTGAATGCTGCCTCATGAAGGACTCAATATAATTTTTCTCCCTCCTTTTCTCATTTGGAAGTCCTGCATGATTCATAGCTTGAGAAAGTTGTGTGAGCATGACTACAAGATTTTTCCTTCTAGCTCTTATAACATTTATTTTCTCAGGGGTACAATCATTTCATTTCTCTTCTCATTCAGTATTAGCGTGGTTCCTTCGAGTTCCATCCATTGATTAAAACTAAGAAGCATAGTGTGAGAGAACACTAGTCATAATGGGAAAACCACATAATCAAGAATAAAATTTCAATTTAGGACACTTTAGGTTTTATCCTAGGTTATTCATGGTCATTTATAAAACACTAGGATTTTAACCTATACTTAGACATATCCTTAGGGTTCTTATTAAGGCTTTCTCATCCTAGTTTCCAAATCTTAATTACACCATTCCTTTGATACCAACTATAAAGACCCATACTTTACATACATTGATATTACATAAAAATTGAATTATATTCATTAAAACATATAATAAATCCATGACAAGACGGTATAGGAATAGTGTCTTTAGAAACTGGTAAACATAAACAAATGGTTCATAAAACATCTACATTGTCTCCCGCTTATTTCTTCATAACTAGACTCTTTTTTGACATATCTTACATAATACCCTTCTTCATGACTTGGGGGAAAGAAAAATATGAAAGGGTGAGCTCAAATGATCAGTAAGGGTAAATAAGATAAATATTAATAATATCACAATCATTAGACATAAGATCATAACATTTTGAAGTCTTATCCTACATATAAAAGATCGTGATATCATGTCATGGGATAAAAGTTCATAAGAATTAATGGAGAAATTACAAAAGTAAAAAAATAAGACATGAAGTTTTTTGGCATACACATAAGCATATAAAATCATTTCATATTAGTCAATGCTCATTTTCAAGACCATCATAGTGGAAAATTTTCATTACTGAACTGCGTTTACTTATTGTTCCAGCCCTGTATTATTGAACAGGATTTACTTTCCATTCTAGTCATAACTAACTCATGAGATATAATTCTTTACCCAATTAATTGGAGGTAGATATAGTTCCCAACCATCTCATAATGAAATCATTCTTACATGTGCCATAAAAACATAAATCATTCATCATAGCATAATCTAAGAAATAAAATGGGTTTCTTAAACAACATTCCATCATAACATAATCCATATAAAATATCATTCCATCATTAACATAATTAAATTATAGTAATAATAGGGATGTAAATATAACCCTGTTTAAATAGTTTCATCTTATATGGAAAATAATTTTGATAAAACACTTGAAATTAATTCTTGAGAAAAATATCCTTTCTTCTTCAAAAATTTTTTCTTTTCTCAAAATTCCGCGAAATTTTAAAATAAAAAAAATTATTTGAAAATAAAATTGAAAATTTTTAAAGGATGTTTCATGTAGATAAGGCTTTATAAATACATAAAAATTCATTCATTCCATATAAGTTAAAAAACATTATTCTCGTACTTTTTTCAGAAAAGTCAAAAAGTACCTCGTATTGAAAAACACCAAAAGATTCATTTCATACCATTTAATAAAAAATTACCATTGGGTAAAATTGACTATAAAAAATTAAATAAGAATACAAATAATATAACATATTTAGGAAACATGTATGTGGATGATAAATATACCACAGTAAATACTTACGTATAAACAATCTCAAATAATAATGAGATTGTGAAATTATCCCTTACCTTCGGACTGATATCCTTATTATGTATCCAAACCTCCTATATATTGATTTAAATAATGTCATTTACTTATTCCAAAATAATAATCTTTTTTATAATATCATATATGATTATATTATCATATGTTTGTTTGTAACATTTCATTATCATTCGTTATTCGGATATTAACTTCTTTATGTTCTTATGCAATTTTTGTCAGATAAGTTCATGTTACACTTCTTAGGTTATAGTTATATCATTTACATAATGATAAAAGTATAATATATATCATATTTATTCATTCCATTAATTTATATAATTGTGGTTTAATGAAGATCGTGTAGAATGAATCACATCACATCGTGGAGATGGTAGGTCATACGTACACACGAGCGACAATATCATTCACTTAATGGTTAAATGGTATGTAATTGGATGGTATATTAATTATAAAGAATAATTATAATGTTAAATTCATTATTTAAATCCATTATACTCATAATTATATCCATCCAAATAAAGTATTGTTGAATAAAAAATTACACCACGACGTGGAGATGGTAAGTCGTACGTACGCAGACGTGGTGATATTGGTATTCGTAGGATGGATAAAAGGAGTTATAAGGTTGTCCCATAATTATAATAAAATATCATAATGTAGAAGATACTTAATTTATTACTTTAGTATGGAAACAACATAATAATAGGAAGTAGAAGAAGAGAATAATTTTGAAAGAGGTGATAAAACAATTATCTCTTTTTCGAGTATCTCCTTTTGATTTGCACAAAAGGCCTCCTTAGGATGGATTTATACCCAAAGTGTGGCCTATAGGATGAATTGAGGGAAGTTTGAAGTGGAAATGGGTAGGTTTTTTCTGATCAAAATGGCTTTAGATATGTGATTAAAAGATAAGTAGAGGTTCCCTTTTATAAAAGAGGGGAGGGGCACCTTTGGAAAAACCAAAACTATTAAAATAATATAAATTCATTTTTAAATTAAAATGGATCCAAAGTAAATTATTTCAAAGATAAGATGAGTATGGGTCAAAATAATCTCAAAAAATAAACTTTATACATGTTTTGGTTTTATTTTAAACCATATAATTTTGATTTATTTTTATTTAATCTATTTAATTTTAATTCTGGTAATAACATAATAAATATTTAATGGTTATAAATATTTAATTATATGGTGTTAATTGAATGTAAATGGATATTTTATGAAATCTTAGACCTTATAATTATCACTTTTTAATTTTTAAATATTTTTATGATTTTTAAATAATTTAATAAAATGTTCTTTTTATAAAATATCAATAGTGTCAATTTTGACACTATTCATTTCATTGATTTTAAATAAAATCCACACAGAATATATATTAAAAAAACATTTAATATAGTTAAAAAATTTCATAATAACCTAAAAATTTCATGGAGAACTTTAATTAATTAAAAATATATTTCTTTTAATATTTTTAAAATCATTTATTTGATATTTCTATTAATAAAATTATTTTTGCATCACTATTGTGTCACCCTTAAAGGTAATTATTTAATTTTTAAAAATTATAAATAAATTTCCATTATGTAGGTAATTATTTTAAATTTATAGATACTACATATAGTCGATTTTATCTCTTCCTTATCCCTATATTATAATTAATATACTTATATAAAAAGAGAGTGTGACATTTTTTCACATTCATTGATTTTAATAAAATTAATGTCATATTCATGGGAAAGTGACCATTAAGTGATTCCATTTCTAAAAATATATGATAAGGGTAAAATTTAGTCATCCAATAGAATTTTTATAGGTGTTAAGGTAATTTTATAATATTATTTTTACCTTTAATTACTCGATTTACCCTTAACCGTAGTAATAAAGAATTACTAAAGTTACTATTCATAAGGTCCAAAAAAATAAAATTAACCTATTAACATAATTTGGACCCACTGATTCCAAATATGGAATCCATTTTTTAAAATTTAAAATATATAAGTTTCAGTAATTAAATTAAAATTAATCCTGTTGTTGGAAAGAGAGAACGGGTTTCAAAAGCTAAAACATTACAAAAGATTGAATTGTTTTCATATCTGGATTCAAATTAAAATTAATGATAAAGATTTACATTATATTAAATGATAAAAATATATTATATTTACTCCTTAAAACCATTCAATATTATAATTTAACCATATAAATTATTTTGATGAAAAATTTCGTTTTCACATAAAATTTTGTGTATGTTTACTATTCATCAAAACTTAAAAGTTATCATAAAAATATTATAAATTCATCCAAAGTAAATTTTTATATCCTTATTCAAAATAAAATTTTTATATAATCATATAAAAATTATTAATTCATCAAAATATTAATTTAAAATGGGTTCTCCATTCAAAGGTGAAAATTTAAACTTTAAAAAAAATAGGTTTTTATAAATCAAATACAATTTATTCATAACCTATGACTAAAATATCCATGGGATTAATATCAAAAAATATTTTATTAATTATAAAAAATATATATATATATGTATATATCTCATTAATTTCATTACCAAAATTAATTCACTCAAAAATACAAATATCAAATGGATTTATATTTTTCATAAATAATTGATAGCCAATGAATTCACAATGAATTTTCATAAGTTGGTTATACTTATTTCCCACTAACCTAATGGCTAGTCTATAATGGTAATTTTATATTAATTTAATCTCATGGATCGTTTAAACTCATATTGAGTTCAAAGCACGCTACTAAAGAATAAAAATTATTTAATGAAAATATTTCATAAAAACATCCAGGTGTTACATTCTACCCAACCTTAAACTGAATTTCACCATCAAAATTGGTCACTTGGAAACAAACAGATGAGAATACCTATCCCTCATCATATCTACAAGTTCCCATGTAGATTCTTCAAATTGGTGGTTCCTCTATAAAACTTTAACCAAGCGAGTGTTCTTGTTTCATAGAACTTTTTCACTATGATCCATAATCTCTATCGGTTGTTCTTCATAAGAAAGATCTTTATTCATCAGTATGACTTATAAGTTTAATACATGTGAAGGATCAGGTATGTAATTCCTCGGGAGAGATACATGGAATACATCATGAACTTTATAGAGATTCAGTGGTAGTTCCAATCAGTAAGCTACCTTCCCAACACAATCAAAAATTTCAAAAGGACTGGTATACCTAGGGATCAGCTTGCCCTTCTTTCCAAATCTCATTACTCTCTTCCAAGGATATATTTGTAGAAATGCCTTATCACCCACTTCAAACTCTAGGTCTTTTCTTCTATTTTCAGCATAACTTTTTTATTAACTCTGAGCTGCTCTTATGTGTTGTTGAATAGATCTGACCTTTTCTTCCATTTCATCAACAAGATGAGGTCCTAATATCTTTCTTCCTCCAACTTCATCCCAAAAAGTTAGAGTTCTACACTTATTTCCATAGATGAATTTATAAGGATTCTTCTGAATATTGGAGTGAAAGTTATTATTGTAATACAATTTCACCAAAGGTAGGTATTGATCCCAACCACCTTTGAAATCCATAGAGTAAGATCTTAACATGTCTTCTAGAGTTTGAATTTTCCTCTCGGACTGACCGTCTGTCTGAGGATGATAAGGAGTGCTAAAACTTAACTCTGTATCCAAAACATGCTAAATAATTCGCCAGAACTTTGAGGTAAACCTCAGATCTCGGTCATATATAAAAGAAAGTGGTACTCCATGAAATCTTACCAATTATTTTATATATATCATGGAAATCTGATCTGGAGAGAAATCCTCTCTAATAGAAATGAAGTGTACTGACTTCATAAGGCGATCAACTATTACCCAGATAGCATTATTGCATTTGGATGTTTTGGAAAGTCCAATAACAAAGTCCATAGTGATGTTTTCCCATTTCCATTCTGGTATTGGTAATGGTTGTAACATCTCCTTAGACTTCTGTATCTTAGTCATAACTTTCTGACAAACTAGGCATCAAGAGACATATTCAGTGAAATCTCTTTTCATGGAATCCCACAAAAAATTCTCTTTCAGGTCCTTGTACATATTTTTGCTTCTAGGGTGAATAAATAATGAAGAACTATGATACTCGTCCAATAGCTCCTTATTTAATTTTGGTATGGGAGGAATAAAAACCCAATTCCTAAACCATATTATTTCATCACAATCAAGGTTGAATTCAGGAACATTTCTCACCCTATTTTGTAGATCTACATCTTTCTTCTGCACCACCTTAATCTTCACTTGTATAGATTGTTGAACATTCATTTGAGAAAGATAATATTTCTTCCCTTCCTTTAAAATTTCAAGATCCATCCTTTTCAAATCCATAAATATTAGATCTTTTGTGATCCTCATCATGGATAGGCTAACATGGTCTTGTCGACTCAAAGCATCTTTCACCTTGTTTTCATTCCCAGGGTGGTAATTTATTGAGCAGTCATAATTTTAATCAACTCCAATCATCTTATTTGGAACATATTCATCTCCTTTTGTTTGAAAATATACTTTAAACTTTTATGATCAGTATAAATATCACACCTTTCACCATAAAGATAATACCCACATATCTTCAATGAAAAGATTACCACAGCTAACTCTAAATCATGAGTTGGGTAATTTTTCTCATGGATTTTCAACTACCGTGGGGCATAATATATCACCATATCATTTTTCATGATAAAAAATATCAGCCCCTTATTAGATGCATCATTTTAGATCACAAACCTTTATCCACTACAAGGCAATGTGAGCACAGGTGCACTGGCTAACTTTATTTTTTACTCTTTGAAATTCTCTTCACATTCCTCCATATATATGAAATTAACCCCTTTCCAAGTCAACTTGGTGAGTGTATTAGATAATGGTGAAAATATTTCACAAAAATTCAATAATATCCAGCCAAACAAAGAAACATTTAGATCTTAGTTACCATTTTTGGTCATGGCTAACTTTCAACAACTTCTATTTTTGATGGATCCATAGATATACCTTCCCTTGAGATTATGTGATACAAAAATGAAACTTTCTGAATCAAAAATTAACAATTGGTAAATTTTGAATAAAGATTATCCTTTATCAGGGTCTTGAGTAAAATACTCTAGTGGTCTTCATGTTATTCCTTTCTCTTAGAATAAACAAGAATATCATCTATAAAAACTACCACAAACTGATCAAGATAGTCTCTAAAGACTCTATTCATTAGATCCATGAAGATATCATGGGAATTAGTAATACCAAAAGGAATCACTATAAATTCATAGTGTCTATACCTTGTACATAATGTAATATTTGGTATATCCTCCTTCTTAACCTTTAATTGATGATATCCTGAATGAAGATCAATATTGGAAAAGTTTTGAGCTCCATGTATTTGGTCTAATAAGTCATCAATGTGATGAAGATTATATTTTTTCTTAATAGTGATCTTATTAAGTTATTGATAATCAATGCAGAGTCTCATTGATCCATCATTCTTCTTAACAAACAGAACAGGTTCTCCACAAGGTGCCGCAATAGGGAGTATGAATCCATTATAAATATTCTCTTGAAGTTTCTTCTTTAATTCCAGTAACTTAATTGGGGCCATTATATAATGTGTCTTTTAAAAAGTAATATCACCTGGTATGAGTTCTATTGAAAACTCGACTTTATGATTTAATGGAAGACCTAGAAATTCCTCCATAAAGACATCATCAAACTCTCGTACAATGGGTGTATTCTAAATCATGATTTTCTCCCAACCATTTGAGATATATAACCTTCATTTATAGGAATCAAGACCCACAAGATGGATTAAATTTCTACTGGAAGGTTATATTCATCTTTTCATCGATAGATGATCATAGATTTATTTAGAATATGAAATATGACTTCACTTCCTTGGAAATTGATATGAGCTCCATATATATAAAGTCAATATGTACCAAGAATCACATAAAATTCCATTATAGGAAGGATCACAAGATTTATAGGAATCAATTTCCTACAAACTTCAACTGAAGAAGAATTATAAACTTTTGATGTGACTATTGTTCCATTAATAGTTGTCACAACTAACTTAACATCTAATTGTTTTGGTAATACAGTGATACCCTTAGAAAATTCTTCAAAAATAAAATAGTGGTTGTATCCAAAATCAAATAAAATATTTTCTACTTTAGAGTGGATGGTAAGTGTACCTTTCACCACATCATTATCATACTCCACATCACCGATAGCGATTTCATGTGACTTTAATTTTTCTATAGCCTTAAGAGTTTACTAACATTGATCATCATTAATAACCCTTATATTAGGGCATTGATTGTTATAATGCCTCATTTCCTTGCACTTGTAGCATTGAAGTGTAGGAGGTGCATTCTATGTAGTATTTTCTCTGTTCCCATCATTAGACATTTTTTTCACATCACTTCAACATTAAATTGCCTAATGACCTTCTTTTTCACACTTAAAACATTTATTAGTCCCTTTAAGACAATTTCCTCCATGTTTCTTTCCACACTTTGAGCATAAGGGAAAACCCATATTCTTTTTAGTTTGGTCTTTAAATTTTATTTTGAATTCCATTTTTCTCTTCTAATCAGACCCATATGACTGATGGGTTACTCCAATCTACATCTCAACCTGGAGAGCACATCAAATGATTTCCTCATATCTATTAATGTCCTTTATGGATAATTCCATTTGGAGACTTGGTTTTAATCCACTAAATAATTGATTAATTTTACTTTCAGGTCGGATAATAATTCCATAAGTGTTCCTTTCCAGTCTTGTAAAAATTTATTTGTAGGTTCCAACGGATTCATAATTCATTTTATTATGTTCAAGGAACTCCTTCTCAATATTTTTTCAAATAATATGAGGAAAGTACTTATTAAAAAATAATTTCTTGAACTCATCCCATTCCATGGTCTCGATTTCATCTCTTTGCCTCGTATTCTTGAGAAGATTCCACCATTTATCACTTTCTCCTTCCAAATTATAGACTACTAAGATAAATTTTTAATGTTTAGAACATTGTAGAAATGAAAATATATTTTTAGTGGTGTTGATCCATTATTTAGCCATTAATGGATCAGAAGACCCACTGAATGAAGGTGGGTGCTACCTCATGAAGGAATCAACAGAATGTTGCTCCCTCCTTTTCTCGTTTGGAAGTCCTGTGTGATTCATATCTTGGGAAAGTTGTGTGAGCATGGCTAAAAGATTTTTCATTCCATCTCCCATAACATTTGGTTGCTCAGGGTAACAATTATTGCATTTCCCATTGCATTCATCAATAACGTGGTTCCTTCGGGTTCCATCCATTGACTAAAACCAAGAAGTATACTATGAGAAACACTAATCATAATGGGAAAACTACATAATCAAGAATAAAATTTCAATTTAATAAACTTTAGGTTTTATCCAAGTTTATTCATGGTCATTTATAAAACACTAGTATTGTAACCTATACTTAGATATATCCTTAGGGTTCTTACTAAGGCTTTCTCATCCTAGTTTCCAAAGGTTAACTATACCTTTCCTTTGATACCAACTATAATGAACCATACTTTACATACATTGATATTACTTAAAAATTTAAGTATATTAATTACAAAATATAATAAAGTTATGATGGGATTTTATAGGTATAGTGTCTTTAGAAACTGGGAAACAAAAACAACTAGTTTATAAAACATCTACATTGTCTCCTGCTTATTTCTTTATAACTAGACTCATTTTTGACATATCTTACTTAATAACCTTATTAATGAACTTGGGAAAAGAAACATATTAAAGGGTGAGTGCAAATTCTCAATAAGGGTAAATAATAGAAATATCAATCATATCACAATCATCATACATAAGGGCATAACATTAGGAAGTCTTATCCTGCATATGAAAGATCTTGGTATCATGTCATGGGATAAAAGGTCATAAGAATTAATGTACATAATACCAAAATTAAAAAAGTATAACATGAAGTTTTTTGGAATACACATAATTATATAAAATCATTTCATATTATTCAAGGCTAATTTTCAAGACCATCATAGCAGACAAAGTCCATTACTGAACTGGGTTTACTTGTCGTTCCAGCCCTGTATTACTGAACTGGATTTAATTTACATTCTATTCATGTTTATCTCATGAGATATAATACTTTACCCAATGAATTGGAGGGAGATATAGGTCCCACACATCTCATAATGAAATCATTCTTATGTGTTCTATAAAAACATAAATCATTCATCATAGAATAACCCAAGAAATAAAATGGGTTTCTTAAACATCATTCCATCATAACATAATCCATATAAAATATCATTCTATTATTAACACAATTAAATCATATTAATAATATTTATATAAATATAACCCTATTTAAATAGTGTCGTCTTAAATGGAAAATAATTTTGATAAAACACTTGAACTTAATTCTTGAGAAAAATATCCTTTCTTTTAAAAAAACATTTTCTTTTATTAAATTTTAAAAGAAATGAATTTAGTTGAAAATAAAATTGAAATTTTTTAAATTAATATTCATGGAAATAAGTCATTATGAATACCTAAAAATACATTCATACCATATAATTTAAAAAAACATTCTCCTTGTACTTTTTTCAGAAAAGTCAAAAAGTACCTCGTATCGAAAAAATCCAAAAGATTCCTTTCATACCATTTAATAAAAAAATTCAATGGTTAAAATTGACTTTAAACAATTTTATAAGAATAAAAAAATATTAATATTTAGGAAACATGTATCTGGATGCTAGATATACCCCAGTAAATACTTACGTATAAAAAATCTCAAATAATAATGAGATTGTGAAATTATCCCTTACCTTAGGTAAGATATCCTTCATATATATCTGAACCTTCTGTATAATGATTTAAATAATTCTATTTACTTATTACAAACTAATAATATTTTTTATCCTATCATATATGATTATATTATCATCTGTTTGTTAGTAACACTTCATTATCATTCGTTATTCGGATATTAACTGCTTTATGTTCTTATGCAAGTTTTGTCAGATAAGTTCATGTTTCGCTTATTAGGTTATAGTTATATCATTTAAATAATGATATTAGTATAATATATATCATATTTATTCATTCCATTCATGTATATAATCATGGTTTAATGAAGACATGTAGAATGAATTGCATCGCATTATGGAGACGGTAGGATGTACGTACACACGAGCGACGATATCATTCACTTAATGGTTAAATGGTATGGAATTGGATAGTATATTAATTATAAATAATAATTATTATGTTATAATAATTATTTAAATACATTATACTCATCATTATACCCATCCAAATAAAGTATTTTTGAATAAAAAATTACACCACGGCGTGGAGACGGTAAGTCGTACGTATGCACACATGGTGATAGTAGTATTCGTAGGATGGATAAAAGGAGGTATAAGGTTGTACCATAATTATAATAAAATATCATCATGTAGAAGATACTATATTTATTTCTTTAGTATGAAAACAACATAATAATAGGAAGTAGAAGAAGAAAATAATTTTGAAAGAGGTGATAAAACAATTACCTCTTTTTCAAGTATCTTTGTTTGATTTGCACAAAAGGCCTCCTTAGGATGGCTTTCTACCCAATATGTGTCCTATAGGATGAAGTGAGGGAAGTTGGTAGTGTAAATGTGTAGGTTTTTTCCAAGAAAAAGGGATTTAGAGTTGTGATTAAAAGAGTAGAGGTTCCCTTTTATAAGAGAGGGGAGGGGCACCTTCTGAAAAACCAAAAACTATTAAAATAATATAAATTAATTTTAAAAATAAAATGGATCTAAAGTGAATTATTTTGAAAATAATATGAGGATGTTTCTAAATCCTCTCAAACAATAAACTTTAGACGTGTGTTTATTTTATTTTAAACCTTATAATTTTGATTTAACCTTATTTAATCTATTTAATTTTAATTATGGTAATAACATTCTAAACGTTTAATAGTTATAAATATTTACCTATATGCTGTTAATTGAACATAAATGGATATTTTATGAAATTTTAGACATTATAATTATCACTTTGTAATTTTTAAATATTTTTATGATTTTTAAATAATTTAATAAAATTTTATTTTTATAAAATATCAATAATGACAATTTTGACACTATTCATTTCTTGGATTTTAAATAAAATCCACATAGAATATTACTTCTAAAAAAACAATGAATATACTACAAAAATGTCATAATCACCTATAAAATTCATGGATAACATTAATTAATTCAAATTATATTTTTTTAGTATTTTTAAAATCATTTCTTTGATATTTCTATTAATAAAATAATTGTTGTGTCACTATTGTGTCATCCTTAATGGTAATTATTTAATTTATAAAAATTATAAATAAATTTATATGATATATTTAATTATTTTATCTTACCATAGACTAACTATAGTCGATGTTATCTCCTATTTATCCCTATATTGGAATTAATATACTTATTTAAAAAGAGAGTGTGACATTTTGTCACATTCATTGATTTTAATAAAATTAATGTCATATTCATGAGAAAGTGGACATTAAGTGATTCCATTTTAAACCATAGATGATAATAGTTTAATTTATTCATCCAATAGAATTTTTACAGGTGTTAAGGTTATTTTATAATATTATTTTTACCCTTAATTACTCGATTTACCCTTAACCGCAGTAATAAAAAAATTACTAAAGTTACTATTCATAATGTGAAAAAAATAAAGGTAACCTATTGACATAATTTAGACCCAATGATTCCAAATATGGAATTTTTTTCAAAATTTAAGTTGTATTAATTAAATTAAAATTAATCTTGTTGTCGGAAAGAGAGAACAGGTCTTAAAAGCAAAAACATTGCAAAATATTGAATTGCTTTTATATCTAGATTCGATGTAAAATTAATGATAATAACATACATTATATTGAATGATAAAAAAATATTATATTTATACTTTAAAACCATTCAGTATTATAATTTAACCATATAAATTATTTCGATGAAAAAAGTTGTTTTCACAAAAAAATTAGTGTATTTTTACTATTCATCAAAACTTGAAAGTTATCTAGAAAAATATCAAAAATTCATCCAAAGTAATTTTTTATATACCTATTCAAAATAAAATGTTTATTTTTTCATATAAAAATTATTAATGTGTCAAAATATTAATTAAAAATGGTTTCTCCTTTCAAATGCATAAAATTACCCTTTAAAAAATAGGTTTTTATACATTAAATTAGGTTTATTCATACCCTATGACTAAAGTATCCATTGGATGAATATAAAAAATATTTTATTAAGTATATAACATATATATATCTCATTAATTTCATTACCAAAAGTAATTCACTCAAAAATACAAATATCTAATTGATTTGTATTTTTCATAAATAATTGATAGCCAATGAATTCACAATGCATTTTCACAAGTTAGTTATACTTATTCATGAAAACCTAATGTCTAGGCTATAACATTAATTTTATACTAAGGTAATCTTGTGGCTTGTTTAAACTCATGATTTCATGCAAAGAAAGATACTAAAGAATAAAAATTATTTAAAGAAAATATTTGATAAAAACATTTGGGTGTTACACAACTGGACCTACTCATAAGTATACCACATTATACATTATCCCAGTAAAGATGTATCACCTACCTCTAACCGGTACAGGGGAAATTAGCATGGAATATCATACAAATATTCATAAGGTTCCATCTGTATAGTCGCATGATAGTTATTGTTGTAGTAGAACTCAACTAGGCATATATGCCTCTCCTAAGAGCCCCTAAAATCTAGGATGTATGCTCGCAGCATGTCCCCAAGTACATGTATCGGACGCTTTGACTGTACATTAGTCTGAGGGTGGTATTTTCTACTCAGAAGCACCTATATACCCAACACCCTTTGCAAAATCTTCTAGAAATGATATGTAAACTGGGTGTCCCTATCTGAAAAGATAGTACACAGTATCTCATGAAGTCATATTATCTCTAGGATATACAACCTCTCAATATCATAAACAATAAAGGTCTTTTAGATAATTAGTAAATGTGAAACCTTTGTGATCCTATAAATAATAACCCACACATCATCGCTAACTCTATGTGATCTCAGGAAACTGGTCACAAAATCCATCACGGCATCATCCCATTTCTGCTTGGGAATAGGTAACAACTATAAAAGTTCAGCTAGATGTTGATGTTATGCCTTCACCATATGATAGGTGGAATGCCACATAATTAAACCATCTACCTCACATTTCATCCCTAACCACCAATAATGGTGATGTAAATCATGATACATCTTGTTAATGTCGGGATACACTGCCCAGAATAAGGCACGAAAATCCTATATCATCTCCTTACATATGTCCATTGGAACCCAAATGCAACCATGAATATACCAGATCCCATCCTTTTCCATAGTCTAACCAGGAGGTAGGTCCTCACCTACCGCACTCTCTCATTGGACTAGGCCCTCTAAATCTAAAAGTTGTCTCATTATCACTCTATCCAGCAAGGTAGAGGTCATAGCCAAAGAAGAAAGAAAGATCTTCCCCTAACCATCCTACACCTCCAAATACATCTCTAAAAACAAATTCATGAGCTTCCACTCATTACTGTTCTCTTGAACTACCTATATATAAGTCCTCCTACTCATCAGTCACTGTATTGCCCTTTCCAGGCATATAGGCAAGCTCAAAGTCAAAAGACTATAGGTACTCAACCCACCTTCACTAGCTCAGATTCAGATCATGCTGTGTAAATATATACTTGAGTATTTTCTAGTTCGTGTACACCATAAAATTCCCTCCCGGTAAATAGTGTCTCCAACAATTCAAAGAATTAACAACTACATCTAACTCTAAATCATGTGTTGGGTAATTCCTATCATGTGGCCTCAACTATCAAGGCATGTACACCATGACTTTATCCCCCTGCATCCTAATTTCTCCTAGCCTGATACCTGATGTGTCATAATACATAGTGTAGCTTTTCCCCTACTCTAGAAGAATCATTTTTAATGTTAAAGTTAACATCCCTTTCATCTCTTGAAATGATATCTTACAAGTATCTATTCATACAAACTTCATACACTTCTTATTAAAACCTATAAAAGGTGATGGTAGGCATGAGAATTCCTATTTAAAACATCTATAATATGTAGATATCCCCCAAGAAACTCTATATGTCAAATAATTTCTTGGGATGCTCTGAGGAAACTATGGATCTCACCTTATATATGTCAACTGATACTCCTTTCTCTAAGATAATATAACCTATTAAGTGAATATTAGCCATCTAGAAGTGGCACTTTGTGAGATTATCATATAACTGATTCTCTATCAGTGTATCCAAAATGATCATAAAATATTTGTAATGGTCATTTAGATAATGAGAATACACCAAGATATCATCCAATAAAACTACCACAAACTAATCTAGATAAGGATAGAAAACTTGGTTCATTAGTGCCATGAAAAACACTTGAATGTTTTTGAGACTGAATGGAATAACCAGATACTCATATAGACCATACCTACTATGAAAATTTTTATGAGGTATGTCTCCAGGTCAAACACATACCTGATCATATCCAGATCTCAAATCAATTTTTGAGAAAACCCAAGCTCCTTGAATCTGATAAAAAAGGTCATTTATCCATAGAAAGGGATATCGATTCTTAAATTTCAATTGGTAGAATTTTTTATAATACACACATAGCCTAAGTATATTGTAAACCTTTTTTCAAAATGTATAATTGATCCCCGTGGATAAGTATTTGGTCGTATAAATCCATTTGCCACTAATCCCTCTATCTACTTCTTGAGCTCCTAAAACTTCATTATAGCTATCCTATAAGAAGGAATAGATATTGATGCATCTCTTAGCACTATCTCTATAGAGAACTCCACCTCTCTCTTATTGTAAGGACTCAGCCTTAAACATTACATAATCTAATTAATTCAACTATAATTCACTTTCATACATTCCCAAAGATATTTTAGGTCTAGATTTTTTTATAATTAGGTCATAACCCCATACATAGAAAATCATATATTACAAAGTAGACACTTCTACCCAATATCCATTTTTCACAATATGAAACTTTTAAAAAATAAACCATGATTTATTTCCATAACAAAACTTCACAACTTTAAACTTGAATTTTTAATTTTCTTTATTCATCCATAATCCCTATGAAAAACATTTTAAAACATAATATGTGAACAAAAAATTATCATTAAGGGATATAAAAAGGAAGAAAGAAATTGTTAGTCCATGAATGAAAAAATTTTCACAGATTTATAAATTTTACACATAAAACATAAGCTCTTTAGCTTACCTTATGAAATCATAATTTTAATATAAAACCATAGAAAGGATATATAAATCGTAAAAGGTAACCTATGGAATCATTTTAATATCACTCTTACATGTAATGTAGTTCTCTCGGCTATATAGGGAGTAACCATCATGGTTACACTTGGAATAACCATCGTAGTATATTCCCATGATCACTTAGGAGAAACCTAACAAATTAAATATTCCCCTTTACCCAATGAATTGGAGAGCTATAATGGGATTTCATTCCCTCAGTTTATTATGGAACCGCCCATCATCATAATAATTACCAAGAACCATAACATGATAATAATATATAAATATTTCATAAAAGAAACATTCTTGAGGAAAATAAATTTTCCATTTTCAAATCACTTTTCATTTTTAAGAAATTCGGCCCTTATAAATGGAAATATTTTCTAAAAATAAACTTGTAAAGGAAACATCAAATCATTAAGGTTTCCTGAAAGCAGTAAAATCCTATTATTCTATATAAGTAAAAAACATTTCTTTAATAAAAAGAGTTGTAACTTGAAAATAGTATTTTTAAAAATAAGTCCCTTACCTTATGTCTAAAATAATTATGCACTTGTACTTAATTTCCTAGATAATCAAATTAGATTCATTAATTACTTAATTGATAACCTTTTCCATGTATATTTTAATTATTTCCATTTTATTAAGTTCATTTATGACCATTTTGATGAGTTATAAATATCATAATCATCATTCCAAGTGCGTTTGTTTCTTGTCTTTATGGTCTGTTCCCTTGTTTATAATTATGGGAGTTCTTGTAAAATAGAATAAAAACTCTAGAAGTGGAAAGAAATGGTATTAATATGTTTCCATAATTTTAAATTATACCATATATCATTTTTTTCTAGTATGAGGATGATTCATTAGATAAAACATTAATGATAAATGTTTGGTTTATTTTTGGCGGTTTTTCCAACCATCACAAACTAGTTTCATTTTATTTAATTATTATGTATATAAATTAGTTAAAAAACATTATAAAAAGTTTTAATATATATATTAAAATCTATTTTAACCATAATAATTATTTTATGACCAACCTTGATGGAGGTAATGGAAAATGAAAAAACATCATCCACGGAGGTGGTGAATCAACATATCACGGATGATGTTTTCATTTTTTAGAATAAGAGGAGAAGAGAATAGGTTTGATGATGGATATTTCATTAACACAATAATATTATAGTATATATATGATATTAGAGTTATCATTTCATTTTGGATAGGGTAGGTGAGAATAAGGTAAAAATTAAGAAAGAAGTAATTTAAATGAAAAAGGAGTATTTTACCTCTTGAATATCATCTCTTTAAGAACCTCCTTAAGGCATTTGGTTTTGGTATTTTGGTGAGACCAGAAAGTATTGGACATGGGGAATAGTCTTGGTAATGTAATTGGATATAATTTAGAAAATCTATAAATATTTGGAGGTGTGGGGAGAAGAGGTGGTGAGGGGTGGTATTTATAGGGAGAGGAGAGGGGTGTTTTTTATTATTTTATTCATTTGTTTATTATTTTTTCTCAAAACTATCAATAGTGTTGATTCTTGTGACTAATTATAGTAATTAGAGCATGTGAGTTCAAAAAAATGAGTCATTACCTCATTCATACATCATCCATGATTCAATAATTCATTTATTTACTTATAATGTTAAATATCAAAAATTACTATATTTCACTATTCACAAAAATTAAACTATTTCAAAAAATACCAAAAATTCACCCTAACCATTTTTCAAAGTTTAGATTTCAAAAATGGAATCTATTTTTTAAAATAATTTTATAAATATGAGAAATTAAATTTTTAATTAAAATCATCATTTATTCGAAAAATACTGATTTTAATAATATAAGTGATTTTATGACACTTTGAAAAATTATTTAAGGTCTCAGAAAATCATATTATAATTATAATACAAAAAACTATTAATTTATTAATATGTTTTATGCAAATAAATTTTCCTTTAAATCATTTTATTAATTATAAAATTGTAACTAAACATTTACATTTCACAAAAATACCAACACTTAATTTATCATTTTTAAAACTTTTATTTAATTATTCCATGATATAAATATATCATATTCTCATTTATGTGATACTTAAATTTTATTTATACTTTAATAGGTGATGTTATTATTTTAATGGATATATTATTATTCCTAATGGTCATATTACTATTTCAATGGTCAGGTTACTCTTCCATTGGTATAGATTCCTTAATTTCTATAAATACCACTTATTTCATTATACATTTATAATGAATTTAACTATTTAATTCCATAATGAAAACAAATTATTCTATAAGTACCTGGGTTGTTACATTCTCCCCACTTTTATAAATTTTGTTCTCCTAATTTTATTCACTTATTAAACAAGTAAGGATACCTTTCCGTCAAATAATTTTCAGATTCCCATGTTTCTTCTTCAATTATGTAGTTTTTTCACAAAACCTTAACTTGGTGAATTATCTTGTTCCACAATACTTGCTCTCTAAAGTCAAGAATTTGAATAGGATTTTACTCATATGAAATTTTATCTTTTAATGGAACAACATGAGGGCTTGGAACATGAGATTAATATGGAATATACTTTCTTAACATCAAAACATGAAAAACATGAAAAACATTGTGTACCTGGGAAAAACTCAAAGGCAATGCTACTCAGTAGGCAACTGATGCAACTTTCTACAAGATTTCATAGGATCCAATAAACCACAAACTCAGTGTAACACCACAAGTTTTGATGAACCTTTTTTTCAAATAATTTAAATATATTTTTTTATATGATACACCAATTTAATATTAAGTTACACACAGCACCATCTTATCTTGAGTTACACGCAACACTGACTTTCTATAAAACATCATTTCATTATTATAATTATTTAAACAAGAAAATTATAACCTAGCCACTAAAATGGAGGGTATGAACAGGATTAACTGAATAAGTAAAATATAGTTTATACATGTATATATAATTAATTCTTTGGTGACCAATTAATTTTAAATGAAAATAAAACACTTTTTAAAAAAATGCTTTTCTGAAAAACTATTTAAATGTGCACAAGTGTGTTTTATATAATAAATAAAAAAACATAATTTTTGGATTATATTAATAAAATATATATCCAATATAATTTTTCATATTAATCTTATGTGTTTTCTATATATGATATAAGAATAAATCCAATTTTATGCATAAAAGATGTATTTTTCAAAAAGGGCATTTTTCGACCTTTTAATGGCGTACTTATTTTAAATATAGTTTTTTATACTTTTATAAATTATATTTGACAGAATAAACTTCTTATTTGAAATCATAATATAAAAATTTACTTTTTTTGAATTTATGGTATTTTTTGATAAGTTTCATGTCTTGATAAATAGTGGAAAATACTGAATTTTAATTGAAAACAACATTTTCATATAAATAATTTATAGTGTTAAATTATATTTTTGATTGGTTTTAAAGTATAATTATATCAATTTTATATCATTTAATCTAGTTTATTTTATTTTAATCAATTTCACATTGAAATTGGATATAAAAACATTTCAAACTTTTGAACATTTTTACTTTAAAAAATCGTTGTTTTGTCCCGTATGCGGGATTAATTTTAAATTAATTTCTGAAACTTCTATGAATTGAATTTTTCAAAAATTGATTCCATATTTTTAATAATAAGTTAAAAATTTATTAACTAGGTCACTTTTATTTTTGAACAATATGAATAGTAACTCTAGTGATTTTTATTACCATAGTTAAAGGTAAATCGGGTAATTAACGGTAAAAATAATATTATAAAATTACCATAACACTTGACCAAATGTTATTATATGAATTTAATTCGACCCTTAACTCATAATTTTATAAATTTAATTATTTAATGGACATTTTCTAAGAAAATTACTTAGATATTATTAAAATCAAAGAGAGTGAAAAAATGTCACACTCTTACTTTTAATAATTTTAATATTTTTAATATGGGGTAAAATAAAATATATGATCAACTATATATATTATTATAAAATATAAAAGTTTTATATACATAATATAAATTTCTTTTTAAAATTTTAGTGAAGAAATAATTATCATAAATAATTACAAAATGATGATTTAGTAAATATTTAATCAATAAAACAATCAATTGAATGATATTAGAAATATTAAAATAAATATAATTTGACTCATTTAAGGTGATACATGAATTTTATAGATTATTATGATATATTAGGGGTGTATTAAATTATTTTTTTCAAATATATATTGTGTTTATTGAGTTTCTTAAAGTCAAAGTAATGAATAGTGTCAAAATTGATACTTATGATTTTTTTGAAAATAATATTTTTTAAAATTATTTATAATTCAAAAAAATATATTAAATGCAGAAAAATAGGATTATATATGGTATAAAATATCATAAATTTTACATTTATGGTAAAAATGATACTTTATAGGTAAAAATTACATCCTCATAATATTGAAAAATTTGTTACCATAGTTAAAATTAAAATTGATTAACTAAGGGTTAATCAATATGATAAGGGTTAAAATAACACCAAAACTTGGATAAAATATATTTTTTTGATTATAATACAACATTAAGATATCTTATATTTTAATAAATTTCTTTTATAATGTATTTTTATTTATATTAAATTTATTATAAATTAATCTTTTGAGAAATTTCAAGAGTGCCCCTCCCCTCTCTTATAAAAGGGAGCCTCTTCTTTTCTTTTCTACACACCTAAAAAACTTTTTGGTTAATAAAAACCCTATCTGAATATCCTCCCAACTTCCCTAAATTCATCATAAAATCCTTCTTTTTGGCATAAATCCAACCAATGAAGTCCTTTGGTAAAAACCAAAAGGAGATACGTAAAGAAGAGGTAACGTTCATCAGTGAATGTTTTTGTTTTATTTATTCCTTAAAGACATTAAATTATTTTTATTTCATGTTTATATAATAAAATAATTGTATTAAAAATATTAATATGTTTTCATTGTAAGGTTAAGAACTAAAAATTCACACACTTCCATCAAATGGGATACGCATTCATCGTTCGTGTGTACGGTGGACTAGTGCCTCGTGGACTAATGTCATTTGTTATTCTATTACCACATTTAATGGTTGGTAATAATGATGAATTTATATATTATATATGATATATATTATTTTTATTATTTTTATAATGTTATTACGATTCTGTAACTGTTATATCACACATACCTTCATGCATTCCATTTTTTGGGAATACAACAGTGCCATTCATGTGTACGGTGAACTACCGCCTTGCGAAGTGATGTGATTCATTCATGATTTATATGAAATGTATTAAGTATGGGTTTAATAAAAATATTTGATATATATTACATAAAAAATATTATTTAATTATATCATATAATATACATTTCTTTCTTTAATCCTATAAGAAAATTAAAACAATGTTCATGCGTACGTACGACCCACCGTCTCCATGAAATTTGTATTTTATTTTATACCTATAACTTTTATGAATCACAATAACTACATATTTGATTAATATATATTATATTTATATCATTTTTATCATTTTTATATAATTAAATAATGATCTAAGTAAGAGGACCAATAATATTAAGTCAAAACATGTACGAGAAACAAAGTGGTTATTACACAAAACATAACTTTCACATGGAATTGTTAATAAGTGAGTAATATAAATCCATAAGTAAATAATATATTATATTATATATATTAATATGGTTATAAGTTATATATATAATAAACTTATATTTATTATTCAGGGGGTTTGAATGTGTAAAAAGGAAGTCAATACTTAAGGTAAGGTGATTTCTTGTCTCACTTTTATGTTTACAAGACTTATGTCATATTCACCACTCATTTCTTTTGTGTGGTGTATATACTATCCATGAATGTATTATAATATTATTATAATTAAATTTATGGGTATTTACATATCCATTTGATAATCTCTCTTTCATGGGGTATACAGTTCAAAAGTTACCAAATCAGTAAGGTAATTTTTGTCTCAATTTACCTTCTTTGAAACACATGTTATGTTATGAACATATATTATTTTAAGAGGTGTATATACTACCCATTGACATGTTGTATCATTAATTTTTTTTTAATGATATTATGAGTTTCAGGTAATTTTATTCTCTCTTCGTTTATAAATCTTTGTTCTTTCAAAATAATGTTTTTAAAAAAATTAAAAGTGTTTTACATGATCTTTTATGAATTTTCAAGGGAAAAGGATTTAAAATATGTTTAAAATTATTTTAAAAGCTTAATTTTTATGTTTTAAATTTTATTTTAAATGAAAAAGTTTTTATAAATTTTTTATGATTTAAAAATCGTTTTTCAAAATTAAAAGGATATTTTCCTCATGAAATGTTTTAAAAATATATTTTGAAATTATTTTCCATCTAAGATGAAATATGTTAGTGTTACTCATGCCTTACCGGGGATATGATCCAAGGGTATTATTCATATTCTTCCTCTAAATAGTTTATGTTTTTATGGAATTATGCTTATGAATCCTATTACTTTTTAATGAGATATGCTATGATGAAATGTTTGCAAAAAAACCATTTCTTTTCAGGATTTCTGAGGTGATTAATGATTTATGATCTTGTGGTACATATATTTATGATTTCATTATGTGATGGGTGGGGCCTATATCTCCCTCCAATTAATTGGGTGATGATAAATGTTCTATGAGCTCAAAGGGTACATGGGAGGTCATTTTAATCCCACAACAAGAGGTTACATGGGAGGTCATACTAATATCTCAACAAGAGGGTACATGGGAGGTCATCCTAAGCCCACAAAAATAGGTTACACAGGAGGTCATCCTAATCCCAAAACTAAAAGGTACATGGGAGTTCATCCCAAACTAAAATTAGGTATATGGGTGATTATCCCAAGACTAAAATACTATAAATTTATTGGTAGGTATCATTGACATAAGATATTCTAAGTTTATGTGTATTCCACAAATTCCATGTTTTATTTCATTGTTATACTCTCATGGATCATGTGATTTGACTATATTATGATTCATGTCTTATAAACTGTTGATATTTAATTTCATGATTCAATATTATGATCTTTAATATGTAGTGTATGCTTTTCAAATGTTATGCTCCTATTTTCATAGCCTTATTCTCATGTTATACTTATGTATCTTCTATGTTTACCCTTATTGAGCATCTGATCTCACCCTTTATTATGTTTCTTTTCCCCAGGTTATAAAAAGGGTTTTAAGTAGGAGTACTAAAGGGGGGATATCTTTATGAGATATGTTTAAGATCTTTAACCAAATTAGAAGAATGTGTTGAAAGTTTCCAAAGGAATTAAAATATTACAGTACTCTAGCATATGTTTATGTAATATAATTAATATTCATCTAAAAATATGTAATATCCATTTTTGAAAAGATTGGGTCACTATAGTTGGTATCAGAGAAAAGGTTTAGCCAACCTTTGGAAACTAGGATAATAAAATCTTATTAAGATCCCTAAGGATAAGTCAAAGTATAGGTTACAATAATAGAGTTTTTTTAACAATCATGAATAGACTATAATTAAACCTAAGGTGTCATAGATTAAAATTTTATAAGCAATTTCCCTTAATTATATGGTTTTATGACTATGATTAGTGTTTCTCACGCTATGATTTTTGGTTTTAGTCAATGGCTAAAATCCAAAGGAACCGTGTTGATGATCAATGCAATGGAAAATGAAATGATGGCCCACCTAAGCAACTGAATGTTATAGAATATGGAATGAAAAACCTCATTTCTATTACCGCACAACCTTATCAAACCATGAATCATTTTGAGATTCTAAATGACAAAAGGAGGGAACAACGTTTTCTTGAATCCTTATTAAAGAAAAGTACACCATCTTTTAATGGAATGATCAATCCACTAATTGCTGAGTAATGGATCTATACCAATGAAAATATATTTTTCATTCTCTATTGTTCAGTATGAAAAAAAATTAAGTTGGGAATTTATCTCTTTGAAGGTGAAGAGAATTAATGGTGGAACTTTATCAAGAATACGAGGCAAAAAGATAAAATTAACTCCATGTATTGGGAAAAGTTCAAGAAATTATTTTTCAGTAAGTACCTTTTTTATTCTTCTTAAAAAGGATATTGAATTTTCTCATTAATATCATGGTTATGATAAGAAAAGAAGGATAAAATTCAAAGGAAACTCTAAAAACTATGGATATAAGAATATTAAATTTACTTTATGCTCAAAGTGTGGAAGTGAACATGAGGAAATTATATTAAGGGTACTTTTGAATGTTTTAAGTGTTATAAAGAAGGTTATTAATCACTTAACTATCAAATTAAGGGGAATAAGGAGAAATCTTTAAAGAGTACACCTCAGGCAATTTAGTGCTTTGATTGCATGAAGTTTGGGTGTTATGCTAAAGAGTTCCTCAATCCAAGGACTAATATGGATAGTAATCCAAAAAAACCTATGATGATAAAGGATAAATGGAAATATTATGCTATCATAATGAATTAAGTGAACCATTATAATTATGGAATACTTATCCTCCACTCATTTTTTATTAATTTAATGTTTTATTTTGAATGAATAAGCCCTATAAAAATATTATTGTTCATATATTATTGAAATTTCATGTGATTATCTACTTGGATTCTAGAATAATGAAATCACATATTCTACCAGTACAAGGATGAACCAAAGCTTCCAATGAAAATGTTTTTATAAAGGAAAAGTTCTTATATAAGGAATGAAGAATCATGTGTGTATTCAATATGGTTTTTTAGGTTATTACCATGTTTCAAGATAATACATGATGATGGTCATCACATGTTTGTTATATGATTATTAAAAGCTACATCAAGTTGTTTGGGGGATTAATGATAAGTTGATTTTGTAAATTTAGTAACCTTATTTCGAAAGTTTTGGATTTTAATCTTTTGTAAGGTTCATAAGTTTAACCATTTATGAAATTATTTAAGTTTAACTTTGGATGAGATTTTAGAGATTAATTTTTTACTTATCCATATAAAGATTTATGCATTTTGGGTAACCTATACTAACCATTATGTTGTGATGATAACTACAGATAGAAGGAATGGCTTATCATCCCATTATGGATCATATGATCCACTATTTCTTCAGGAATTACAATTTCAACCTCATTTCATGGAGTAAGAGATAAAGTGGAAACTGATCAAGGCATAACCGATGGATGAGATTTTGCTAACAAAATTGAATGAATTAAAGTAAGTATATATTCTTGTGAAAATTATTTAACTTTAGGAAAAGTATCTTGAAACAAAAATGTTATCCTAGTACCTTTATTTTCAATGAATCAAATATTCCCTTATATCATCGTAAATTTATTTTTCTATGATGGTTAACTTTATAATGACCATGTTCTCTATTACTCTCCATCAGATCTTTATAGTTAGTTTTCTCTTTTATGTCTATGTTTTCACTTTCCACCTATATTTTCCTATATGAAAACCTAGTTATGAGTTACTTTGGGTAACTGTTAAGTTTCCAACTTTCCCTTTTTAAAGGAAGTTTTAGTATTCATTTTTACGATGTGGGTTTCCTGCAAATAAATTCTCAAACATCCATAGTTTATTTTCTAAGTGCAATTTAAAATTGTAAGGACATGATTTCATTTTTTAAAAATTCTTGATTGTATTGGAATGGTATCTTATTGATTAGTTCTTCAACCAAATATCTTTCAATTTCATGATGTGTTCCATGTATATCTTCTGAGGAAGTACATACCAGATCTTTCACATGTACTAAACTCAAAGGTCGTACCACCGGAGAAAGATATTTATTATAAAGAGAAATCGGTAGAAATTATGGATCATATAGATAAATTTATACAAAAAAATACCACTCACCTGGTTAATTTTTTAGGTAGAAACCACTATTTTAAATAAGTAACATAGTAATATAAGGATATGATGAGTCAAAAGTATCCTCATTTTTTTATTTGAATGATGAATTTTGAGGGAGAAATTCATTTTAAGGGGGGTATAATGTAACATCCATGTTTTTATGAAAAAAAAATTAAAATAAATTAAATTTATTTTTCTCTATTATACACCAAGTTATTCTTTCACTACACACAACATAATCTTAGCTTGCATTACATGCAACACTGAGTTTTGACAGAACATCATTTTATTATTGTAATTATTTAAAAAATACAATTATAACAAAGCTGTTAGAATGGAGGGTATGAAAAGGATTAATTGAATTGAAAATATGGTTTATACATGTATATATAATTATTTCTTTGGTGACCAATTAATTATAAATTAAAATAAAACACATTTTAAAATAAAAGGAAATATTTTTCTGAAAAACTATTTAAATGTGCACAAGTGTGTTTTATAAAAATAACTAAAAAAACTCACTTATTGGATTATATTAATGAAATATATTCAATATAATGTTTAAAATTAATCTTATGGGTTTTATATACCTGATATAAGAACAAATCCAATTTTACACATAAAATGTGTATTTTTCTAAAAAGACAGTTTTGCTACCTTTTGATTGAGAACTTATTTTAAATATAGTTTTTGACACTTTTATAAATTATATTTGAAAAAATTAACTTCTTCATTGAAATAAGAATATAAATATATAATTTTTTGAATTTTTGGTGTTTTTCTGATAAATTTCATGTTTTGATGAATAATGGAAAATTGTGAATTTTAATTGAAAACAACTTTTTTGTCTAAATAATTTATAGTGTTAAATTATATTTTTTATTTTTTTAAGTATAATTAGATCAATTTTATATAATTTAATATAATTTAGTTCATTTTAATCAATTTTACATTGAAATTGGATATAAAAACATTTCAAACATTCCAACATTTTTTCTTTAAAAACTCGTTATTTTGTCCTGCCTGAGAGATTAATTTTAAATTAATTTCAGAAAATCGTGTGATTTGAATTTTGAAAAATTGATTCCATATTTGGAATTATAAGTACCAAATTTATTAATTATGTCACATTTATTTTTGGACAATATTAATAGTAACTTTAGTAATTTTTATTGTCATGGTTAAGGGTAAATTGGGTAATTAAGGGTAAAAATAATATTAAAAAACTACCCTAACACTTGCCCAAATTTTATTACATGAATTTAATTCGACACTTAATACATAATTTTAGAAATTTAATTATTTAATGGTCACTTTTCCATGAAAATTTCTTAGATATTATTAAAATCAAAGAGATTGACAAAATGTCACGCTCTTACTTTTAATAAGTATAATATTTTTAATATGGGGTTAAATAGAATATATGCCTGACTATATATATTATTATTAAATATAAAAGGTTTATCTAATCATGGAAATTTATTTTTAAATTTTATTGAATAAATAATTATCATAAATAATTACACAATGATGATACAGTATTTATTTAATTAATGAAACAATCAATTAAATGATATTAGAAATATTAAAATAAATATACTTTGACTTAATTAAGGTGATACATGAATTTTATATATTATTATGATATATTATGGGTGTATTAAATTATTTTTTCTGAATATATCTTTTTTTATTGAGTTTCTTAAAGTTAAAGTAATGAAAAGCATCAAAATTGACACCTAGGAAAAATTCTAGAAGCCTTCCTTTGGGCAGAAAGCCAACTAAGGAAGTCCTTTGATGAAAACCAAAAGGTGATACCCAAATAAGAGGTAATTCTCATCAATTAATGTTTTTTTATTTATTCCTTAAACGCATGACCGATTGTCATCTATCGCCCGGTCAAAGTTCTGATGCTCTGTTAATGTGTATAGCATCACTCGGGTCGAATCCTAGGCAATGATACTTTTTAACAGTCGTTTGTTTTTATTTGATTGTATTATGATTGGGGGGTTTGTTTACAGGTCTTATGAAATAATTTATGGATGATTTTTTATTTAACAAATTGGTAAATTTTGGGGTGAGTTCATCAATAGGTAGTTAAGCTTGTGATATCCTTGAGCTTTGCTTTATATTGCATTAAATTAACACCCATGTCACAACTTAACGTTGATTGGAATTCCTAAGTGTTAAGGCTTTAATCCAAGCCTTAACTTAACTTAAGGTTCTAATATCAATCAGATATTGTTGATGGTGGTGTATTTATGGTTTCAATAATCCATAGAAACCACATGTTAAACAAAACAAGTCATTAATCCATGACATGTTAAGTCCAACATACACAATGTTAATTTCAAAGAATATTCATCGAGCAAAAGCTCTCAATAACTTAACATACCTAAATTATAACTCACCCAAATGAGAGATTTACTCATCCATTTGAGTGTTTAATAATATGGTTATAATAATTATGATGATAATTTAAGAATAGAAGATAAATAAAGGGATAAGAAAAGAGTGGTACGTCGAACACACACACGAACAATGATGAGAATTAAAAACAGACTTTAGATTAAATGAGGAAGCAAAATAAGGTAAGGGGATTCAACTATATTTATACTATTTTAAGAACATTAATATTAAACTATAGAATTTGGATGAGAATAAGAGATATTGAAGAAGAAACTTTCATTAAAACATAATTACAAAAAAAAAGACTTACAAGATTACAATAATGAAGAACACAAAAGTAAAAGAAAACAAAGAGAGGAGGAAAGGTCTCTCAAGTAAAAACTTGAGTATGGAAGTTCCTCCCAAGCCTTTGTAAAGGCTTTGGTCATGCCAATTAATTATCCTCTCTTCTGAAATGAAAATGTTTTTTAAGTAGAGGAGGGGGATGTATTTATAGCCCAAGGAAGTGGACTATTGGAATTCCCAATCTGTCCCTCCACTAGGCTCAACTATGTGGACATCCAAAAATCCAAATATCGAGACATCTCCTTCTAAAAAGTTGTATATAATAATGTTTTCTGACCTCTCTAAAAATATGGAGTCATTTGTACCTATGGATCCAAAGTTATGGTGGTTTTAATAAACAAAGTTAAACTATCCATTTCAATCCATGATTTTTTGATGGACAAAATTTGAATGGGTTTTTGAATAGGAATATGCCTTCAAATCCGAATGATTTCTTCAAAAAAGTTAGCCACCTATATCTCATATTTTACACTTCAAAATATCAGATTTATTTGATTATTACATCATGAGATATGTCAAGAATAGTGTCTGGATTTTAATTCCTGTAAAGAATGGTGGGCTAGACTTCAAAGCTTCATTTGGGCCCCCTGTTCTTAGAGTTGGGCCTTGAAATTTTTATCCAAGATTTTTTGGATAATCAAGAACACATGGTGTAGTTTCATAAAATATGGGCTTTGGGAGTGATATCAGTAACTCAATCATCATGGTTGGTCCAGTTTCTTCACAAATTCTTGGGGTCATCTTTTGTGGTCCATATGGGCCTTCAAATGAAAAAATTGGCCCATTATCCCTTCTAAATAAATGTTGTATATTGAGTTAGGAATCCTAAAAAACAAGAACCACATAATTCGGATCAGTAGGGTGATTTTTATAAATAAAATAGTAAACTGACTCAATTGTACTACTTCTAAAAATGCTCAAAAATTATACTTAGTATTAAAACATTAATATTTCACACAAATTATGCACATTTCATATAAAATTAGTAAAGGGGGTATATAATAATTCATGAAAATATTTATAAAATCACTTCCTTAAACCCATTAAATTATTTTTATTTAATTTTTATATAATAAAATAAGTATATTAAATATACTAATATTTTTTATATTAAGGTTATAACCTAAAACTTCACACACTTCCATCAAATTGGATACGCAATTATCATTCGTGTGTACGGAAGACTACCATCTCATGAACTGATGTCGTTCATTATTCCATTACCACATTTAATGGTTGGAAATAATGATGGATTTATAGTTTATATATGATATATATTATGTTTATAATTTTTTTATGATTATGTAATTGTTATATCATGGATAACTTCATGCATTCCATTTTGTGGGAATACGATAACATCATTTGTGTGTACAGCAGACTACCACATCACAAAGTGATGTGATTAGTTCACAATTTACATAAAATGTATTAAATATGATTTTAATAAGAATATGTGATATATATGACATAAAAATTATTCTAGAATCATAATATATCATATAATTTTCTTTCTTTAATCTGAAAAGAAAATGAAAATGATGCTCATGCGTACATATGGCCTACCGTCTCCATGAATGTTGTATTTTATTTTATACCTATAACTTTCAAGAATCACTATAAATATATATATAGTTAATATAAATGATATTTATATCATGGTTATAATTTTCTATCTTACTGAATAATGATCTAAGTAAGCGGACCAGAAATAATCAATCAAAACATGTATGAGAAACAAAGCGGTTATTACCTGAAACATAACTTTCACATGGAATTGTTAATAAGAGAGTAATATAAAGTCATAATTAAATAATATATGGTATTATATATATTAATATGTTTATAATTTAAATTTATAAAAATTATATTTATTATACATAATGTTTTAATATGTATGAAGGAATTCAAGATTTAAGGTAAGGGGATTTCTAGTCTCACTTTTATGCTTACGAGACTCATGTCATATTCATCACTTGTTTCTTTTGTGTGGTGTATATACTACCCATGAATGTATTATATTATTATTATACTTAAATTTATGGTTATTTACATATCCATTTTATGATCTCTCTTTTATGGGGTATACGGTTCAAAAGTTACCAAATTGGTAAGGTAATTTTGTCTCAATTTACCTTTTTTGAGTCACATGTTATATTATGCACCTATATTCTTTCACTAGGTTTATATACTACCCTTTGAAAATTTTCAGCATAAATTTTCTCCTTTTCATGATATTATGAGTTTTATGTAATTTTATTCTCTCTTTTGATAGAAATCTATGTTCTTTTAGAATAATTTTTTCTAAAAATGTTTTAAGATTTTTTTAAATGATATTTTATGCATTTTTAAGGAAAAAATGATTTAAAATATGTTTAAAATGGTTTTAAAATATTAATTTATATGTTTTCAATGTTATTTTTAATTAAAAGGTTTTATTAATGTTTTATGGTTTAAAAAACGTTTTTCAAAGTGAAAAATATATTTTCCTCAAAAAATGTTTTTAAAATATATTTTAAAAAAAATCTATCTAAGAAGATATTTGTTGGTGTTACTCATGCCTTATTGGGGATATGATCCATGTTTACCATTCATGTTCTTTCTCTAAATGGTTTGTGTTTTATGGAATGATGTTTATGAATCCCGTTACTTTTCAATGAGATATACTATGATGAAATGTTTACAGAAACTATTTATTTTCATGATTTCTGACATGATGAATGATTTATGATCTTTTGAAACATATATATATGATTTCATTAGGTTATAGGTGGTACCTATTCCTCCCTTTAATGGAATGGATAATGATAAATAATATATGATCTCAAAGGGTGCATGGGAGGTCATCCTAATACCATAATAAGAGGGTACATGGGAGGTCATCCAAAGCTCGCAACAAGAGGGTATATGGGAGGTCATCCAAAGCCCAAACTAGAAGGTACACGGGAGGTTATCCTAATCCCAAAGTAGTTACATGGGTGATTATCCCAATCCTAACATACTATGAAGGCCTTGGTATGTATCATTGACATAATATATTCTAATCTTATGTGTATGCCACAAATTCCATGTTTTATTCCATTGTTATACTCTCATGGATCATGTGATTTGATTATCTTATGATTCATGTCTTATGAACTACCAATATTTAATTACATTATTCAAGATTATGATCTCTGATATGTAGTGAATTCTTGTCGAATGTTATGATCCTATTTTCATACCCTTATGATCATGTCATACTTTTGTATCTTCCATGTTTACCCTTACTGAGCATCTGAACTCACCCTTTCTTATGTTTCTTTTCCTCGGGTTTTAAAGAAAGGTTTTAAGTAGGATTACTAAAATGTGAGATCTTTATGGGAGATGTTGTAGATCCTTCACCAAATTAGAATAATGTGTTCCAAGTCTCCAAAGGTGCTAAACTATTACGGTCCTCAGGCATATGTTCGTGTAATATAATGAATATTCACCTAAAAAATGTAATATCCATGTTTTAAAATCTTGGGTCATTATACTTATCATATCCTTCTTACCAAAATGCATCACACTTTTACATGGATAAACTTTGAGAAAGTCATGATCATCTACCTCAAAATAAAGGTTCTTACTCTGGTTATCCAAATAACTTTTATGCCTGCTCTGAACTATCCTCAAGTGTCTCTAAATCAACTAAAATTTATCTACCATTTCCTCTACCAATTCTAGTCCCATCAACTTTATTTCACCTAATTCAACCCAAAATACTATAGTTCAACACCACTTTCTAGATAATGATTCAAAAGGCACCATCTATACACTAGAATGAAAACCGTTATTATAAGAAAACTAAACCAAAGAAAGACAATGATCCCAACTTCATTGGTAATCCATTGAACAAGATCAAATATTATCCTCCAATGTATGAATTTTTCACTCTGAATATCCATAATATTGAGTATGAAAAGTATTTTTGAAATTTAATTCAGTTCACAATGAATTATGAAGGCCTTTACAAAAGTTAAAAGTGAACATGGGATCATGATCAGATATAATGGATAGAGGAGATCAATATAACCTTATTATATCTTTAAGATACAACCAAGAAAGTTGGCCTTGGGACAAGGTGTCTTGAATAGGAGGAAAATGTGTAGATTTATTCATTAAATCAACAATAACCCAAATCATATTGTTACCTCAAGAATTTTTTGGTAGTCTCACTATGAAATCTATAAATATATTTTCCCATTTCCACTCTAGCACTGGCAAAGGATGAAGTATCCACTTTGGTAATTGTTTTTCTGCTTTTACCTATTTACAAGTCAAACGTATCATGGTAAAGTTAGAAATATCTATTTTCCTTCCATCCCACCAGTAATACTCCCAAATGTGACTTTACATTTTAGTGCTTCTAGGATGAATTAAAAATACAGAACTTGGAGCTTCACTTAATAACTCTTTCTTCAACTATGAATCATAAGGCACATATAATCTCTTTCCAAACCACAAAACACAATATTTATCAATGTTAAATTCTGTAAACTTACCCTTTTAACCAATTCTACCTTTTTCTGTAACTCATGGTCTTCCTTCTATGATTTCTTAATTTTTTTTGATAGAGACAATTGCACTGACACCTGAAGCAAAATAGGGGAATTTCCTGAACCAACAAATTCTAATCCAAAATTTATCAAATCATTAACCAAGGGGTCATATTCCAAATATAACATGGTTAATGTATCGTTATGTTTTCAACTCAAGGCATCTTCCACTTTGTTTAATTTTCTAGAATGATAATTTATCATGCAATCATAATCCTTTATCAGTTCCATCCATCTTCTCTACCTCATGTTCAATTTATTCTGAGTGAATATATACTTAAAAATTTTATAATCAATATATATTTCACACTTTTATACATATATATGATGTCTCCAAATTTTAAAAGTGAAAACCATAGCTTCTAATTCTAAATCATGTGTGGGATAATTTAACTCGTGAGGTTTCAGTTGTCATGAAGCATAAGCAATTACCTAATCATTCCACATCAGAACACAACCAAGTCCCTTTAAAGAAGCATCACTATATATGAAAACTCACATTTATAGAAGTTAGGTCTAAAACAAAAGTATTCACTAATATCATTTTTAGTTCCTAAAAACAAACATCACATTCTTCTATCCAATTAAATTAAACCCCTTTTCATGTTAACTTAGTTAGTGTGATAGATAACCATTCAAAGTTTTTAATAAACCCTTGGTAATGTCCTGTTAATCTAAGAAAACTATGAATCTTAGTGACATTTTTTGGCCTTGGACATTCATAAAACACTTTTTTGTGGGATAAACTATTATGTCATCCTTATTTATAATGTGTCTAAAAAAAGAAATCTATTATAACCAAAAATTACATTTTCTAAATTTCCCATATAACTTATTTTCTTTTAGGGTTTGCAGAACTATCCTTATATTTTTTTAATGATCCTCATAACTTTTTGAATAAACTAAAATATCATCAATAAAAAAACAAACTTATCCAAATATTCATAGAAGATTCTATTCATAAGATCCATAAATATAGTAAGGGAATTTTTCAAACTAAATCTCATAACAACAAATTTATAATTACCATATCTAGTATGGAACACTATTTTTGGAATTTTATCCTCCTTAACCTTTAGTTGATGGTACTCAGATCTCAATTCAATCTTGGAAAAATACTTTGCTCTGTGGAACTGATCAAAAAAGTCGTTAATATAAGGAAAAGGATACTTATTCTTAATAATGATGTTATTAAATTATATATCATTAATAAAAATCCTCATAGAACCATATTTATTTTAAAAAAAAAAATAGGATCACCCCAAGTTGAAGTACTAAGATGAATGAAACCTTTATCTAGAAACTCTTGTAATTACTATTGCAATTCTAGAAGTTCTAATTGAGACATTCAATAAGGGGTTTTTGAAATAGTTTTAGCATCAGGGACTAAATAAATAGTAAACTTAGCTTTTAGATTAGGTATATACTAGGAAAATCATCAAGAAAAACATCTAGATACTCATTTACCACCGACAATTTATTAATCAGAACAGTTCCCTTTTTTCAACAATATGTGCAAGATAACATTCATTTTCATCATTTAATAGTTTATATGATTCCTGATATATTATTAATAGTATCGTTTCATTATTTTATACAAACTGAGACTCTTTTTAAATAAACTTCTTTAGATTTATAATAAAACTTCACATGGTAAAAATAAATCCAATCCATACCCAAAATAACATAAAATTTTACTAGGGTAAATACAATAAGGTTTTCAAGTAAATTCTTTCTACAGACCTCAACAAGAAGATTATTCTAATTTATTTTTGCCTGAATATTTTCCCCATGTGTTTTTACCATAATTTTTGGCATCATTTTGTAGGTGAAATTTCTAATTTAATAGAAAATTTCTTAGATATGAAAAAATGTGTAGATCCTAAATCAAACAAAACATTATAAAAATATAAGTAAACAAACAATGTACATAATACCACTTCATTGGATGACCTAATATCTACTAAATTAGGTGAAAATTATTTCACCACACCTTAATACTTATAGTATTTCTACTTCCCATCATTTGGTTTCCTCTTTGGACACTCATTTTCATAATGACCCATCTCATTGAAATTATTATATTTTACTATCTATATATCAGAATTGTTCTTACCACTACCATGATCTTTTCATTTAAATTATGATCCATATTACCAAACTTACCACATTGGAAACAATTAGCAAAATTCAAAAGGTATTCCCCAGTGTGTTTTTTACCACAATTCTCATAAATTGAAAAGTTAATTTTCTTACCATCAAACTACTTTGGTGCATTATTTCCTTTTTCCTACCACCTCAAACTTTTTTTCTAATAGTTTTCAAAGAACACATGATCAAAGAAAAACTCCATTTACACCTTCTCTGTGCATTGAACAAGTTTTTCATAACTTTTGAATTCATTATAAGTGAATTACCTTCAATATTTTGGCTCTAATTCTAAGTAAAAATGATTGATTTTACTATCACGATCTTGGATAAATTTTGGAGTGTACCTTACTAATCGAGTGAATTTTGCTTCATATGAAACCACTTAATCCTCCTAACATCTCAATTCCATGAATTTTTTTCCTACTAAGTTGATTCACCTTAGGAAAATATTTCTCAAGGAAAATATTTTTGAATTCATCCCATTCCAAAGCATCAATATCCTCACTATCATTGATATTATTGACCATAAACCACCACTAGTTTTCTTCACCTTCAAAATGGTAAATATAAAGACTAAAATTTTGATGGAATGAACACCCCATGATATCAAAAATCATTTCTAGGGATTTAATTCACCCTTCAGATACCATTGGGTCAGAATATCTACTAAATGTTAGAGGGCGTTGCTTCATAAAATGTTCCACAACTGACATATTACTCTAAGGTTGATCTAGATGATCTCATGCATGGATTTAACTACCATTTATATCATATTTCAACTAATCCATTACTATCACAAACTATTCATTTCCAATTCCCACAATTCCAAGTTGCATATTTTGAAGGATATCATCCTCTCAGTGCCTTCTAAATTTAGCTTCCCTGTTTCTTCTACAAAAAACCATTCTGAGAAAACATTTCTTAAATGAAGAAAAAAGGTAATATTTAAATTATATATCATTTCAATTTAAACATAAATTAAAAAAATATGGGTATTATATTAACATTATCCTAACCCTTAATGTTATCTAAACCTTGATCTAATGCGAGTTGTAAGGACTCAGCCTTAAACATTACATAATCTAGATAATTCAACTATAATTCACTTTCATACATTCCCAAAGATATTTTAGGTTTATAGTCTTACATATTAAGTAAATAACCTCATATATAGAAAATAATATGTTATAAATTAGACATTTCTAACCAATATCCATTTTTTCACAATATGAAACTTTTAAAAAATAAAACATGATTTCTTTCCATAACAAAACTTCATGACTTTAAACTTGAATTATTTATTTCCTTTACTCATCCATAAAACCTATGAAAAACATTTTAAAACTTGGTATGAGCACAAAAAATATTAGTAAGGGACATAAAAAAGGAAGAAAAAAACCATTATATTGTGAATTAAACCATTTTCACAAAGTTATAACTTTTACACATAAAACATAATCTCTTTATCTTGCCTTATGAAATCATAATTTTCCTGTAAAACCATAGAAAGAATACATAAATCATAAAAGGAAACTTTTGGAATCATATTCATATCACTATTACATATAATTTATCTCTTTCATCTACACAAGGAGTAACCATCGTGGTTTCACTTGGAAAAACCATCACAGTATATTCCCATAATCTCTTAGGAGAAACCTAAATGGTTAACTCTATCCCTTTACCCAATTAATTAGAGAGTTATAATAGGATCACACACCCTAGTATTATCACAGAATCACCCACTATCATAAAAATTCCCAAGAACCATAACTTGATCATAACACATAAATCATACATAAAAGAAACATTCTTGAGGAAAATAAATTTTCCATTTTTAAATCACTTTTCAATTTTAATAAGTTTCACAATTATAAATGAAAACAATTTTTTGAAAATAAACTTGTAAACTTGTAAAGGAAACATAAAATCAATAAGGAGTCATGAAATTGGAAAAATACTCTTATGTAATATAAGTAAAAAAAATATTTCTATAATAGAAAGAGTTATAACTTGAAAATAGGATTTTTTAAAAAGAAATTCTCTTACCTTATGTCTGAAAGCGTTATGAACTTGTACATAATGTCTTGGATAATCAAATTAGATTCATTAATTATTTAATTCAGATCATTTTACACATATATTTTATTTATTACCATTTTATTAATTTCGTTTATAGTCATTTTGATGAGTTATAAATATCAGAATCATCGTTCCAAGAATGATCGTTTCATGGATTTATGATCGGGTTCTCTTGAGTATAATTATGGAAGCTCTTATCAAATGGAGTCAAAAATACAGAAGTGTAAAGAAATTGTATTAATATGTTTCCATAATTTTAAATTATCTCATATATCATTTTGTTTTCTAATATGAGTATGATTCTTTAGATAAAACATTAATGATAAATGTTTGGTTTATTTTTTGTGGTTTTTCTGACCATCGCAAACTAGTTTCATTTTATTTAATTATTATGTTTATAAATTAGTTCTATAAAATTAAAAAAAATTATAATATACATATTAAAAATATAACCATAATAATGTTTTTATGACTAGCCTTGAAGATAGTAATAGAAAATGAAAAATAGTCATCCATGAAGGCGGTGAATTTACACATCACGGATGATGTTTTCATTTTTTTAGAATAAGAGGAGAAGAGAATAAGTTTGATAATAGATATTACATTAAAAAAATAAAATTATAGTATATATATGATACTGGATTTATCATTACATTTTGGATATGGTAGATTAGGATAAGGTAGAAGGAAAGAAATAAAGAAAGAATTTAAAAGGGAAAAAATGAGGATTTTACCTTTTTAATATCATCTCCTCAAGAACCATCTTAAGGAACTTGGTTTTGGTATTTTGGTGAGACAAGTGGGTATTGGATGTGGGTAAGAGGCTTGGGAAGTGAATTGAGTAGAATTTGGATAAGATACAGTGATTTTCAGGTGTGAGGAGAAGAGGTGCGAATGAGTGGTATTTATAGGGAGAGGAGACTATCAATAGTGTTGATTCTTAGGACTAATTATAGTAACTAGAGAATTTTATTTTGAAATAATAAGTTCTTAACTCATCCATACATCATCCATAACTCAATAATTCATTTATTTAATTATAATGTTAAATAACATAAATTACCGTATTTCACTGTTCACAAAAAAATCAACTATTTCAAAAAAATACCAAAAATTCACCCTAACCATTTTTCAACATTTAAATTTCAAAAATGGACTTAATTTTTTGAAAATAATTTTCTAAATGTGAGAAATTTAATTTTTAATTAAAAAAACATTTATTTGAAAAATAATGATTTTAATTATAATTTATTTTATGACACTTTGAAATTTTAATTAAGTTCTAAAAAAATTATATTATAATTATAAAAAAAATATTAATTTATGAATCTATTTTATAAAAATAAATTTTATTTTAAATCATTTTATTTTGTTTAAAGGTGGGTATACACTGTAATTGTAGGTATGCACGCAACAAGAAATAAAAAAATAAATGGCCTGGGGACTTAACCCCATGACTAGCGCCCCCAACCCCAGCCCCCCTGCCACCCCAGCCACCTATAGGGGCATTTAAATCATTATATTAATTATAAAATTATAAATAAACATTTACATTTCACAAAAATACCAACACTTAATTTATCATTTCTAAAACATTTATTTATTTATTCCATAGTATAAATATATCATATTTTCATTTATGAGATACCTAAATTTTATTAATACTTTCATAGGTGGGGATATTATTCTAATGGATATATTATTATTCCAAATAGTCACATTACTATTCTAATTATCAGGTTACTATTTTATTAGCATATATTCCTTAATTTCTATAGATACCACTTATTTAATTATACATTTATAATGAATTTAACTATTTAATTCAAGAATAAAAACAAATTATTTTATAAGTACCTGAGTTTTTACACTTATGAGGTAAGTCAAAAAAGTATTCCGAGAAAACATCCCTAAAATAATCAACCACTGAAGGAAATTTTGTTGGACGAGATCCTTGATAATCCAGATACAAACTAGAAATACGGGTTATCATCCCACTCATCCCATGATGTTTTAGTCCATATCAACTCTCCTAGACATCCCATTCACCATTTTGAATAAACACCCTATGCTCTAGTGATTTGAAAGTCACCCTCTGGTGATAGAAATCAATGAAGGATCGATAAGAAACTAGCCATTCCATACTGAGTATGACATCAAACTCGATCATATCAAGAAAAAAAAGATCCCAAATGAAGTGACACCCACCTATCTCAAGGGGAACTCCATGAAATATAATAAACTCTCTATTTTGATCCCCAATGGAGTATCGAGTGTCATGACACCCTTAGAAAATTGAACAACAAGACCAAGACTTTCCACAATAGGTACAAATATGAAACTATGCGACACACATATGTCAAAAATAGCAGATACAAGAGTTAATGCAATTAATATTTTACCTATCACCATAGAAATTTTTATTCCCTACTCATTGGGGGTAGGATATACAGAATATATCTATCATGAACTACATCCTTATGACACAACCTCGCTACCTGAAGTAGGCCCACTCTATTTTCTGGGTGAAAATGATGCTTGGATTCATTATCCATGACCACCACCATAGCCTAATCGACCAGTACTACACTAGTTCCCAACCTGATGTGGAGTTTTTTATCCCAATCCTAAACTTAGAGTCAGATATATCCTTCTTCCACTAATTACTAGAGGGAAATTCTTACGAAAACATTATATGTGACCCATCCTGTCGCAAGCTAAGCACTCGATTAGGTCACAATCATAATGATTTCTCACGTGTACCCTTCTTTCACATTGATGATAAATAACTACACTTCTAGTAGGCCTGGCTAGTACTCATCTCATGGGAAGCCTCAAAACGTCACTTTCTACCATTGGAAGTCAAACTACTGGGTCATGAGACTACTTCTTTACTTTGTTCCCCTAGCTTCCCTTAGGTTTCACTCTGTAATCAGTTCCTGATTTTCTATTTTTATAATAGAGGTCAATCTAAACACATTAACATGAGATTGAATGGAATTTTTGAGACGTTCCTCAAAGCATCTCTCCCTTTATGCCTCATCAGTAAGATATATCATTGTAAAACGTTACAGATCTATAAAGTATGTCGAATACTCCATAACTGTCATCACTTCGTGTTACATATGCATGAACTCACTAGATCTCTCTACTATTATATTATCATGGAAAAAGTAGTCATAGAACCTAGTTTGGAAATCTTGCCAAACCATATCATGCAGTGTATCATCTTGGTTCATGACATCCTACCAGTGCTTCCCTGCTCCCTGAAGCATGTAAGTCCTGAGCTTCACTCTCCTTTTAGGAGGTGTCTCCAGATCCTCAAATATTAACAGAGTAGTCTCAAGACATATATCAGTAGCCTATGGACCACCATCCCTTGAAAACATGGGAGTATATTGCTACTGGAACACATGTATCAACTCAACCATAGATGATGGAAGTTGTGTTTCTCCCTGAAAGGTCTACATAAATCACATAAAACTCTCACAAAATTTTGCATCAGCACCTATGTCTAGAATAATTACTAGTTCCTCAACTGGAACTATAGGAGGATCCACTGGTATCCCATGGCCCACTTCCTCTAGATCATGGTCATCATCACCCTCCTAGCATACGACTATAGGTCATCATGGTGGCATGTCTCTACAATGCCAAACACATGCCTCAAAAAAATATCGATAGAAAAGTTCACAAATAAACATGTAAGACAGGTCAAAATCATCCTATAAATAGGTCATACCACACAACCTACTCTTAAATCCAATACTGGTAAAAATAAAATCCATAAAAATCACTAGAGACACTTCCTACTTCTCAATTAAAAGTCAGGTCTAGTTCAAGTTATCTATTTCACCAAGTTCAATTTCCATTTGTATTCATATATGTTTCACATTTCATCTTAAATGGTTGAACAAAATGGTTCACCACTTATGATCTATAAGGGAGCATACTTATAATTAACCAGAATATAGTATCCACCTAATCCACACCATAACACGTTCTACTCCATGTGACTCATGGTCCACAACTTAACGTGTCAAAATTGGTTACTTAGGGTGTTTGTTGTAACCTAATCAGAAAAACGTTGTTTAGGTTATGAAAGTCACTCTAAGTACCAACCATGTTTTCCAATTCCCTGCATATAATATCTATCAAAATAGTAGGTATATCACACAAGGAACATATCACAAAGTCATGCATTCAAGAAATTCACCCTATATGTCATGGAATAATGCATGGAATTTGAATCCTAATAGGTTCCTACAATGATACATGAGATGGGGAATACCCTCATATCATCAGGTTATATAAAAATAGATCTGAAAATAATATCAATGATAACATCACAATTCAAGTGCATCACATAATGGTGGAATCAAATCAACTTTAATAATCAGAATCTAGAAAACAACAATTTTAATTTGAGGCAATTTAGTTTTTTCTCATATGTGGATTAGACACTCCCTAACATAGATTATTACCAAATCCCAATACCTTCTTAATCGCCTTTCTATTATCTAAAAATATTAAATCCATAAAAGGAATGGCTTTAATACAACTTTGTAACATCCCAGACATGGATGTCACTGAACAGTGCTCCGAGCCCGGTTGGTGACACGGCCTCAAGTGCATCTCCTCAAATGTTAGAGACAACTGACTAATAACAAGGGCCTAGGGTGTGTCTATGAAGAGATTATTTCATCTTAAAATATTGTAACACAACAGTAGCAATCATATTATTCAATAGTGAAGCATAATAATAATGAATAAGCAGCAGGAATAGACACTAAGACCACTGGACCAGTAACCCACCTTAGTGGAAGCATAATAATAACTGAATAGGAATATATAATAATAACATAAGTAATCTCATACAAAATTATGATCATATCATATCATGTGTCTATAAAGAATCCAAAATAGGTAAATAATCATCAGTGTAATACATGCATCAAAATTCCAAATAGACCAAAAACACTATCTCCAAATAGCATCACGAGCCTCATCTCAATATTATGCTCCCCTTCTCCTAAGCATGGCACAAAATCAAGCATCAAACTATGGATGCTTTCCTCGGTCCCTACCTACTTCCATATAGTCTATCTGGGTACCCAAAGGTGGCTCGATTAGGGTGTGAGATACAATCCCAATAGGTCACCACCAACAGTATCTATAACAAATCCTTGTTGTGAAATACAAGATAAAGCAGAGTTTATAATATAACTAGTATGGCAATACTGAAAGTAAATTTCCCAAGGAAAAAGTAACCAAACAAGTGATATTGTACATCCATACAATTCTCCCTAAAAAACAAAGGTCAAGATACTATAACAAGGAAGTAGTAAAACAAAATGAAGTAAACACCACATCCATGTCGTATGCACAATATTTGATATCATCCATAGCCATGTTGTACAACCTATATCTCATAACAACCATGGTCAATCCACATAACCAAAAGTGTCCCAATTACCATGGTCGAGCTGTATAACCATGAAAAAACCATGACTCATCCCACTATCAAAAACTTCATAGACCTCACAAAGGGTGTGTGCTTCCATCCGCACAGTTTACTCAAACTGTGTAGGCTCTTGAGTCCCACTATCCATCCCTGCATGGTTTTAACAAACCATGCGGCCCAGCTATTTTTCTCCAAGATTTGGGTTCTGAGCTTCGAATAAGCCACAAACACATCTCATACCCCCAATACCTCAAAGGGTATTCACATTATTCCATAAAAAGTATTTAAATTGAAATTAAATTGATCCTTGCCTCATAGGAAAACTTAAGATCTTACAATAATGTAGCTCTTATTTTCACATATCAAATATATGAATACCTTGATCACCTTAAAACATTAATGTAAACATGAATACCTTAAAATACTTAAAGAAGAATTACTACATTGTAATCCTTATATATTTCATGATTATTATAACTAGAATATCATTAATAAAATACTTTTACAACATAATTCTTGAATCCAAAAACCCAAATACTTTAATCATTCCACTTTGATTATAGTAATAGCTTAATCTTGAACATGATCCCTTTGATTATTTTGAAGTATATTCCCTTGACTCTTTAGGCATTCTTTTATTAGTTCCTTGTGTCCTTAAAGTTGAAACATTGTACATTTACATCTTCTTTCTTTCCCTTTCAATCATGAGCCTGATGACCTTTCTCTCCACACTTGTAACAAACTATCATTCCCTTCAGGCAAGTTCCGGGGTGTTTCTTTCCACATTTATCACATGTGGGAAAATCCTTCTTTCCTTTTTTCCCTTTATACATCTCTTGATCCATTGTTCCATTATTTTCTTTTTTCCCTTAATGTCATAATATTTAGAGAATTATTTCTCTATCTTGATAGCACATGAGACTATATCTTTATATGATATGAAATTTTGGGAGACCGGTTATCTTTGGAGGAATGGCATTAACCCATAAAATAAATGATCAATATTAATCATTGGGTTATGTATGTAGTTTGCAGCATGCCTTGATAATATTGTAAAGCTGGATACATACTTAGCACCATTCTCATCCTCCTTTTATCTCAAACTCAAAAATTGTCTCTCCATATCTGCTCGTTGTTCTCTAGGAAAATATTTTTTCAAGAAAAAGTTCTTTAAGATCCTTTCATTCTATGTTTAATATTTCTTCATCCTCCTTAGTGTTTTGAATCAATGACCACCATTGATTCGTATCTCCAGAGAGATGATAAATTGTCATGACAACCTTCTCTCTTTCATTACTTCCCAAAGCAAGAAATATCTTCTCTAAAGAACTTATTCATTGCTCAACTATAAATGGATTTTTAGTCCCATTTAATGATGGAGGTTTTTGTCACATGAAGTAGTTTAACATTTTTATACCGCATTGTGGATCAGGATGCTTCATATGGGCAAGTTTATTGCTCATAACCTAAGTCATTTTTTCTAATATGGTTATAATTTTTTTAGCTCCATCTCCAGCTATAGCTCCAAATCCAACTTCAACACCATTATCTTATCTAAGAGGGAAATATCTATATATATTATTTGAATTGATATAGTTATCATTCCTTATGATAAGATCCATTTATAAATAGTGGAATACACTGGATTTGATCATAACATTATGAAAAATAATGCATAATCTCAAAACTAATTAAGATAACATCTAAATCATAAGTTTGGTTTTATTGGGAGTATTTTCAAATTCTGTTATAGGTTTTATCTCTCTAATATATGTTTTCCTAAATCTAGTTCCTAGGGTTTCTAAAAAACTTTCTCTAATACCAACTATAAATACCTCAACCCCAGTAGCCTATAGTTGGTGGTTACTTTATTACATTGGTACTAGTTACAAGCGATTTCATCCCAAAGGACTTAATAGTTTAATAGTTTTGGAAAACTAGATACATACATAAATCTCACATTACAAATTTAAATAAAATGAAACATAGTAACTCTATTGAAAGCACCCATATACTCCCAGCTTATCCCTACATGTCAAATCATAATATAAATCTTATCATCCTGAGAAAAATAAAAAATAAGAAATGGGTGAGCTCGGATACTCAGAAAGAGTAATAATACAGTGAAATCTATCATAAATAATCATAAATAATAAATCAAGGTGAATAACTAAAAACACATTACATTAAAACATAATCTTGAGAATAATATGGTATAAATAAATTATAATCAAATGATTCTATATAAATAATCACATAATAATGAAACTTAACCATGGATATTCTACTAATCAAATAATCACATGGATTGTCAATAACTAATCTCATAAGTAGGGAATTTATAATGTGAGACAACATAAACATACCATCAAGGATTTATCTAAGACACCATACATAAATAGGTAAGACATCAGCCAATACCCAAACTAGTTTTTCTCAAGATACCTACTGATGCATTGAGGGGATATAGTGGGCCTCTCCCATCACTTACTAAGTCCAATTAATTCCTCATATAAAAGGGGTGAAACATAATCAACATATATATTCATATTGAAACTATAATATGAAATGTTAATAACTTTTCATAATCATAAACCATACAAAGTAATATATCAAATGGTGTCAAAATAGTACATCCCCAGTCAAAATGATCATAGACCATTTAATAAAATATAGTTAATGGTATCATAAGTGATCAACCTCAATGAATCATATGATTCAACAAAGGATTTTGACATGGATACTTCAATAATATCATTGAAAAATTTTGAGTAAAATACCCTTTTTCACTTTGAAATCGCTTATTCTTAAAAATTTGGGAAATTATAAAAGAAAAAAAATTCTCTAAAAAGAACCTTAACTACTGAAAAATGGGTCTATACCCACACATCTATACCCATGGTTTGAAAACTATGGGTATAGATAGTGTTTTTGACCTATTCCCACGGTTTTGTTAAAATCGTGGGTATACTGAAACTAATTTGAGATTTGTATCAGGATCCACCACCTAATTTTTCATTTCCTTCCCCCACATATCCCCATGACCTATCCTCCCCTCCCCAACCTCGACCTCCCGTCCTCACCTCTACCTCTACCTCCCGGCCCCTGCCTCCCTCCCTCCTCTTTCTTGCCTTTATGGATGCCTCCACCTCCACCTCTCGGTCCCCACCTCCGTCTCCCAGCCCTCACCTCTACCTATGCCTCCTATCCCTTGCCTCCGACTCTACGGCCACCTTTGCCTCCTCCTGGCTACGGCCGCCTCCACCTACGCTTCCTGGCCCTCACCTCCTCCTTTACAGCAGCCTCTCCCTCCACCTCCTCCCGGTAGTGGCTGCCTCTACCTCTGCTTCCCAGCCCTCGCCTCCTCCTCCATAGCATCCTTTGCCTCCACCTCCTCTCAGTCGCGGCCGCCTCCACATCTGCCACATTAGATCTAGTTATAAAGATAAGTATTTTCATAAGGTATTATCTTGAAATACTATCATACCAAATTATTAAGAATGAATATATTCTATATGAGGGATAAATTTTGAGAGAAGAGGTGTCCCATACTCATGTTGTTGAAAAATATTCTAAAATTCTAGTTCAAGCTACCTAGGAACCTAAATTACCATTAGTTTTTGAATTAATATGAGAATATGGACCTCCTAAATGGGGGATAGAGTTCACAAATTCAGGATATTTGGAACAAATCTTACAAATTTAGAATTTGATGAGGATCCGTCTCTAATCCAGGGTTCCAAAAGGTGGATAGCATTCTAAGGTACTCAAATACAAGTTTGAATATTTTCTAATCTAGATTCATTTCATTTGTTTAAGCATATATTATAGATTTTTCCTTGAAATATTCTTAGTGAATGACATAATTTCCTAAAATTTAGGAATTTGATTACAATTATGATCACTTGCATTTAAAAGGAAAGGATATAAGTTATTGATTCACTTTAAAAGAATACATTGATCATTATAATTACTGTTACTACATTTATTATTACCAATGATGGTCATTATTTATAATTAATAATTATCAAATCAACTCTTTTTTCAACTCTAATAGTGTCACTAGGAATAATAACATTACAAATAAATTTTTTATAACCCTTTGGAATAATACGCATGATAAGGTTGTGAATGATGTTCAAGATTTCCTTATTACCTTTCATATGCTTATTTAAGTTAATCCCCAATTTATCTCTTTAATTACTAAAATTTATCTTTTTTTAGATATCAAATATTTTTTACTAACTAAAGTGGGAAATAATATACCAAAAATTATTTTGAAGATAATGATTTTATGATTAGGTTAACTTACCTTTAAAATGATATCATATAATCAATATGGGTTCATTACTAAAAGAAAAATTGAATACTGATTTTTACTGATTTTAAATGTACTAATATTATTCAAAAAAATCCATGCATATAAATTTAGCTTTAAAGTGTAACATTTATAAATATTTTGATACCATTCATTGGGATTTTATTTTATATATTCTTAGAGTTTTTAAAAATATTACAGTAAATTGGTTTTTGTTACTTAAAATAATACCATAATTTTTATGCCTAATAATGGACCCCCCCCCCAATGGGGTATTTTAAATGATAAAGGGGTGTAAGGCATATTGAACCCCCGTTTACATTATTGTTTGGACTTGCAGAAAATTTCGTAAGAATATTCTTGTGAAAGGATACCTAAATTGGGTTTTTTTCACCTATTAGGGCTTCAAGGTACTTACTTAGACCATTGAACCTATTTTATATTTATGACCTATTGATTTTCTTTCAAGGGGATAAACATACACTTGAAACAAAAAAATACTTCTTTATGCAAAGTGAGTGTGTTTATGGCAGTCTATGGCATAGAATAAATATTTTTTTATACTTTAACAAATACATTTTATTTGAATAAAAAATAAAATTATCAAATAAATCAATGTTAAAATAAATAGTGATTAATTTCAAATACCTTTAAATTCCTCTTTTTTAGTCTAGATGTAAGGTTATCAACTTAGAAACCATAGTTTCCAAAATTATACAATAAATTTTGTAATGACCTAAAATGTTGTGTGTTAGTGGAGTTGGTGAAAGTGTTAAATATCGATGGAGTGGAGCTCATGTAGTTTTGAAATTTAGAATATGGATTTGGGAGAAGGATACTTAAGATGTTTTGAAGTGTTAAAAGTGATGTTTCATAGCTGAAGGGACCAATGAAAAATAATTTAATCAAAGTTTTGGGTGTTGGGAAATTAAAACCCATTATGTTTTCTTTAGTATAATCCATCAGAACCTTGGGTAGAGGCTAAATGAGTTTTAACATCTATAAAATGGATCAAAAAGCCACCTTTTAGAGCCTAATGGTTGGAATTGGAGATCTAGTGGTCTACTAGAACTCCAGTGAGGGCCATCAGAATCCCGGTGGTGCCTCTAACCCCATAATCCATGTAGGGGAATTATGTTCATTCCATGATAAATTTTATAAAACTTATCTCCTATAATTTATCCCTCAATTTTATATGTGTTTTAAGGATTCACCTTTCATTATCCCCTCTTCTACCTTGTATTCTTCAAGATTTTTCTCCTCTACCACTTTTACAATTGGTGAAATGTCTATGGTAGTGATTTTCTTTTGAGTGATGTTTATAACATGTAATGTTTTATTATTGGTTTCCATCTATGATTTTAAGTGATTTTCCCTAAATTCCTAATTTGTGTTATTTTTTCATTTCTTTGATTTTAAGTGAACAAGGATAAATCATACTGCAATAAAATATGGGAAAACCCCAATGGTCATGAGGTAGGTGGTACCTAGTATTTTATCTCATTTTTTATGTGTTTCCATGTGATTTATAATTGTGTACTTTAAGTAAGTAGGTATTATGGAATGAAAATTGATCCAATAACTTGATTGGGTATGTCCTATTAGAACCATGTTAGATATTCTACACACAATGAGCCTTGGGTTTAGAGGTTTCTAATGATTAATTAAATGCAAAGGTATTATCAAAAATTAAAATATAGACCCATGAATGGTGTATGATAACAATTTAATACTATAGAGAAATTATATGGTATAATTTGAGGATTTTTATCCTCATGAAGAGTAGTGATCCATATGAGTTATGGGGTAGTTCAAGATGAGCATTCTTAACAAAATAAGTTCTTTAGGAGTGATGAATTATGAGCATAGAATGATATTCCTATATAAGGACCTATGTGGTATTGTGTATCTATGGGTGAGAATACACTGAGGGTAGATTTATTTGGTATTCACCAATGTGTGTTTTCCTAGGTTTCCTCAAGTATAGAAATTAGAGTAATGATTTGTAAGGGTTATGTAAACATTGAAGGATGACTTGTGAGATGATTGTTGATTTCTTATTGAGACTAAGGGTAGTCTCTAATGTTTGTGAAAGATAACTTACCATGGATATGTGACCATAATTTTGGATAGGATTTGGGTTTACATTGTGACCTTAAGATACAAAATTGATAAGTAGGGAGATAGGTTGCTATATCACTAGTCAGGTGACAGTTGTGAGTTCCTAGTCTTTCCAGGGAAGATGATCTCCTTGAAGGGTGGTTCAGAGTGCTTGATTGATGATATTTGATATCCATTAAAAATGGTTTGGTGGGGTTTCTATGTTATTTTGTTCTGTAATTACGGCTTCTTACATATACCTTTTTATTATTATTGCATTATACTCTATTCACTACCAGGAAGAAGAGGCATAGATGTCGGAACACTATTCTAGGGACCCCTCCTATTATGCAGTAGTGATCATATGTCCCTATATTTATGAGAATTCTATTAAGGATATATTTCACCTTGTATATAGTTTCACCTATGTATAAGATGAAGTGGATATATCAGAGCCTTGTCATGATCTTTTGGGTGCCTTCCTTGTCATGATCTTGTGGGTGGACATGTTTCTAACCATATGAAATTCTATTCCACTGAAGGTCCAACCATTGCATAACAATAATACCTCACTTACTTGATCATTATTTTTCAAATTTCATGATACTGAACCTTGAAGTAATGAAATATTGTGAAAAAATGTTGAGCATTGATTGGATTCTTTAGGATGTGATTCATTTTTGGGGTTTAAGTATTATTGAATGAAATAGTTTATGATTCTTGAAATTTCTTAAGGTGAATTAATAATTCTCCATGGATTATTGGTATATGATTTAGTGAATTGATCTTGGATTATAGGTTATCATTATTTTGAATTAGATACAATGTTTCATCATTAATTCTTAGATTAATGAATTAATGATGATACATTTCAATATAGTTTGAATGGGTGGTATTAAGTTCATTTTAAGATGATGTATCTTTTCCTTATGAATTAAAAGAAATATAGAATTAATTTATCATATTACTCACTTTATCACTACAAATAGATAGTGTAATATGAACATTTCTACTCAGATAAAGTTCAAAGTGATAGAGAAGAATGTTATTTTAACTATGCTTATTTTTTCTATAAATCCATTACATATATTTTTATACTTGAGAATTTATATATCTTTTGGGGATTAGTATTTTCAATTTGATTTTATTTTACCTAGTTAATTTCACTTAATATTATCCATAATTATTTTTTTTCTCAGTTAAATTCATTGATTGTATTCACTTACTCTTATTGTGCATTGATATTGTCTCTAACCAATAATAGAGGTCGTGACAATTTTATTTGGGGTGAGCAACAATTCAGCTTGTATATTGGCATGTTCATTGCTTATTCCCATGTTTTTTTTAAAAAAATTGAAGATTGTGATCCCCTTTGGGTGAAATTTTCTATAACTAATTCCACTAAAAAACATTTTGAATTTGTCCCAAAACCAAAAACCATCAAAATCAATTAGATCGTTGGTTTGGGAGAATTTTTTTCCCTGACAGCCTCCACTTTCTTCTCAACATGAGGTTTTGGGAAGTTTGGGAATTCACTAGGGCCTATTTCTTCACTATTTCTCTCACGATGTCATCAATCCTTAGAATCACACAATAAATATCAATGACATTATTGAATGTTTGTGCCCTTAGGACATATATTTTGTTATTTCATGTCCACAATGTCACCTGTACTCTCCTTTTTTATCCATGTATTTTCACATTTTCTATACTTTCCTTATAGAATAGTCTTAGTCCTAATCACATTAACAACACTATTTGGTTCTATTATTTTGGTTAATGCCTAAAAATGAAATAGTAGATACTTCATAATGTGAATACTTAACTCCTTCAATATATGAACACTTCTACTTCAAACTAGAAGACACTGCCATCTTAGTATCACCACCACAAGGTACTAGCTATGGATTCATGAGAATATTTTTTCTAGGTCATAGAAACATATAAATTCCTTTCCACATTATTTTCATGATCTTTTCTAGAAACCCTTAGAACAATGGTGTAATATTTTGGCATTGAAGACTCAAATTTAAAGGAAAAATCTGGTCACTAATTTTATTGAGTACTTAAGGTTGTTTTTTTGACATTCCACATATTCAATGAAATTGGTGATTTTATCTGGTGATTCATCCACTAATTGGTTTATAGAGGAAGTGTATTCCTCTTCTTATTTAATCATAAAATGTTTTATATTTCTTCTAGGTAATTTCTTCTTGATTCCACTAGACATGTATACTATTCTACAAAGGATGTCTACAATATCATGGCATTAGTATGATGGGATTTTCTTTTAAACAACCCTTCCAAAACAATTTGTTTCCTTCTTGCTTAAAGGAACATGTTTTGACCCATGGGGCATTGTGGTTCTTATATTGGGGCAGTGACTTGTATAGTTACAAAAGACAGGTATGTTCTAGTTTAGTTTTTATTTTATTTTCTTTATTGCATCAGACACTTATCCCTTTTACTACTTTCTATGGATGGAGGTTTGTTATATTCTGCGAAGGGGTCCAGAAGGGCGCTAGAGGTGGCTACGTGGTTTTCTTTGTAGGGGAGGGATATCAGGGTAGTATAGGGATTAATTAGTGTGTTTTTTATACCTTTATATTGTGTTATTTATGTTTATTTTTTTTCTTTTGGTGTTGAAGTCTGATGTATGGATGGGTCATGCCGAAATTTTATTTATTTTCTGCTGTTGTTTTAATTAATTTTTTGTGGGGGAAATTGTTCCTGAGTGGTGATTCCTTGATGCCCGGACACTTGTGCCCACCCTTGGGCGTAGTCCATCAACCTTAGTCCATCCTAGTATTCCTATATTAGAGTTTATGTATGAACCATGGGAAGGTCTAGGAAACATGAATAATTAGGGAGGGATTGAGAATGTCTACGAATGAATTGTGAATTCCCATGAATAAGGATCGAGGACATTGGAATTTATATTGATCAGATATGGGAGAATATGCAATATATATTGATTCTGGAAATACTATGGGTATAAAAGGTGGTGAAATGATAATGTGTTGGGAATAATAAATGGAAATTCACATTAATAACCAATTTGATAATGTAATATCAGGTCATGAGCTACTGTAAATTGTTGGAGTTGATGATTATACTCCATCTCAATGAAACTATAGAAATACCTTGGTTCCAAAAATACTCTATCATACACTGGATAGTTTAGTTTGAAATTCCCAATAAAACCTCCATTGACCTCATGGCAGGGATCAGGACTTATTAGCAGATTGCAACAGGGGGAAAGGCAGTTATTCCCTTTTCACGTACACTGAGTGGAGTGCCACATAACCCTAAATACAAAAATATCCCCAAAATAAATTCCTAAGGTTTTTTGAAGCTACCTTCATTCTCTGATACAATGTAAAGAACAAGGTGAATCTTCCCACCAGTTCTTCTATGAAGATTTTGTTCATTATTAGATCCACCCCACACAATTTTTTTCCATGGAATCCCACTTATCTAGAAAAGGACCAGTAAATGCCTCATGATAATTGGGTTCTCTAGATTGAGTTTTCAATATCTGCAGGAAAAAACTAAATGCCCCTTGTAAGACTTTCAACTTTCAAACATATCACACACAGAAGTATGGTGATTAATCCCTTATTTGAGACACTAAAGGGAGTGCCACATAACACATATAAAATACAGTTTCCTATTTTTCTTCTTCATAATCTAGTTTTATAGGTGTGAAAACCTTTATTGCGGTAAAATATATGATATACTAAAATCTATGAATATCTACATTCAAACTCTCCTTTCAAACTCTTCAGAATCTTGACATTTGAATCTTTATTTAAAAATCTTCATTTAAGAACCTGGTCTACTGAGTCTTCATTAAAAACTTTTCTTAAAATCAAATCTCGAATATCGCAACATTGTATTCTTTATTTAATAATTTGAATACCATGGAATCTATATTACCAAAAATATTCATTCAAAAGATCACTAGCATGAGACCTGAAATCTTGATTCATGCAACCATATGAATCATGAAAGAGTTGCATTCACATGCTGCATGTTTTTCCTCATGAACACTGCCTGTTAGCCTACTTTTTCACACCTATAGCCATAGTTACCATTCTATAATAGCTTCATGGAAGCTTCTGACTCCCTCTGCAATAATATTTATGCAGTCCATTGAAATTTTGTGTAACCTAATCCTACTAAACCAGTTAAAAATTTCTCTAGTATTCATGTATTTTAAATCAGTTCCAGACTTCATATATTAAGATCAATTCCAACCTTAATATATCAACCACCTCTTCAATTAAACCAGTGAACATGATCCACATCCAATTTCCAACCTGTATCAACTTTCATCCATGCTCCAAACACATATCAATATCTCAAAATCATGAATTTCATTTCATTATGCAATTCTTCCATGCATACCTTCACCCTCGGTCCTCTTCCAAGACTTCTTATTTATGTTAAAACATCGAATGCACTCTCCATATATATATTTTCAACACACCTTCATGCAATAGATCTTTATGAAATTATTCTTAACAAATCCCATGACTCTTCAATCAAACATACCTCATTCATACCTTATATATTTTCCACAAATCTAACCAATTAAGGCTTGGTTGCAACAATACCCCCCATTGGATTTTTTTGACAATGTCGAATCATGATCAAAGCATCAAATCCAAAAAATAATTATTCTTTACTCATCTGTAAATAAAATAAAAAGGATCTTTTTCTCTTTGGGAAATATCAAGTCCATTTTATAACCCCCCCCCCCCTCCTCCTCAACATACTCCATGCACTAAATATGCCCAGAGAAATCATCAACTTTAAAACCACTTCATGAATACCATATTAAGAGATATATTTCCCCTCCTGATGCTTGAACCTATAGACACCATTGGAAAGATATCTTAGAATATGGTTGAAACCAAGACATCCTTAAAGACTAAATTTTACACCTACTCCACTTTGTAACAAGCAAGATACCCACAGATATTTATAAATCCAACATCCTCAGACTGATTCCAACACATACAATTAGATCTAGATTTGAATTTTTTTAGATGACACATTTATTAATATTGGTTCATAGATTCATTCATGTTACTGTATTCATTATCTCTTTCTTAAGTTGAATGATTTTCAACTTTTTTTGGGCAATTTAAGCTTTGAAACTGCATTCATTTGTATAATGCATATCCATATTTGGATTTGGTATCCATTAAACTTCAAATGTCTAACATATAAACACTAATTTTAATTATTCCAGTAGATTTTTTGTAATACCACTACAATGTTGCTCGAAACCCATATCACAAGGCATCTTCTTTCTTCCAAATTAGGTTAAATAACTTGTATGAGAAAAGTTTTCAACTCCCCCTTAATATCTTCATTTCCTTCCACCATATTGTGGAATGATTTTACCATGAGAGGAACTTTATAATATTTTTTTCTTCAATTATATTCAAGATTATCTTGGAAAAACCACTCAGTTAATACTATCATGTTAGTACGAAATAAATTTACATGAAATACTAAATAATGCTACTTACTCATAAAGATGTCCAATCACTTCACCAAGGTCTTTCATCATCATATAGGGATTGAAATTACTTTTTGAGTATTCCAAGAATGTATCAAAACCATTATGGGGTTAAGTTACTTGACTTTGACACCTGTATCACTTCAAATAACTTATGATATTCACTGTTTTATAATATTACATCATGCACAAACATATTCTAGAATTTCTATACAGATTCATCATAGTTTTCTCCAAGGCGATGGATGAGAAAATATTGTTTCACATATTTTCCTTGACACTAATTTCATAATCTCCTTTTACTTCCAATATTTATAGATAGATTTTAGCACAAAAAAACACAAATTCTAACAAATACAATTAGATTCCGACATTAAATACCTAAGATAACAGATTTAACAATATATCCGCATAGATTACATATTGTGACCTTCAAGGTGATATATTTAAACACCACTTTTGCTTAAATTATTCCTCAAATACTCAATTATTCTTATTTTGATGCACACATAGTGCAAATACCTCTTGGATTTAATCTCCCCTAAATCAATGCACACATTAGTTTAAACAATATAGAGCAAGGGGGAGGGGTTATCTCCAATATCTTCATTATGTAAAATGTTGTTGGTTGTTGTGAAACAACCCCTTCCATTATTCTTTGAAGTTTTTATTTGATGTGAAACACGTGGAAAAACCTCCTCATTGCATGATTTGGAATTAACCCCTTTTGTAATGACCAGCTCACTGGTAAATAATTCTTCCTTTGAAGCATGATATTTTGAGTTTTGTCAACCCTCTTTCTCTATGTAAGATTTGATCCATAATTCTTCCATTTATGATTCATAGTGGTATGGTTGGAATGGCATAGACATGTCATTTTGGTAACATCTTTCTATATGGGCTTCTTAAATTACCCATGGATTTTTACTGCATACTTCTTAAAGCCAAAAAGAAACTCTTCTTGCTATTTTTCTATTGTTTTAGGATTATCCATCACTACATGGAGCAAGAGGAGGGGAAATTGAAGGAGCACTGGAAAATAATGGGGCATGTGGGTAAGGATCAGGATAAGCAGTTATTACAGGGAAGTAGGTCTTTGGTCCTGTAAAATACCACCTTTAGGAAATTAAAAGCAGTTGTATTTAGGCCATAAAAAAAAGGTCCTATGGTCTAGAAAAATCAAGGGCCTTCATGCTATAAAAATATGGTCCTTTGGGTCATGAGCATGGTTCTTCAGTCTAGGAAAAAAATAAGGTCCTTTATGCTAGAACAAATATGGGACTTTGGGTTGCAAATAAGGGGTCTTTGGGAGAGAAATAATACCTACTTTTGGTCCATTAAAAAATCGTGTCGTTTAATCCTGAAATGTTAGGCCTTTAAATGGAAAATTATATTGGGTCTTCAGACCATCGATCATTAGACTTTAGGCTACTATAATCATAATGATCTGAATATGGAGTCAGCAGTCCCTAGGATGCACCTTAGGAGCACTTGAGATCTTGGTTACCATATTGATATTTCTTTATATTTTTTAAAAATTACAATATTCTTCAATAGGATGCACCTTTAGATCATCCATTTATTTATCCTCATTATTTGGAACAAATTGATTTTCTTTATTCACCATATATGTTTTCCAAACAAATCCTCAAGTTCCACCCACATATCTTTAGAAATTTTTCTGTGAGAAAAACACCACTTTTGAAATAAATTTTTCTTATTACAAGTTTCAAAATGATGTATTAGTATAATCGGAATTATTTTCTGTACTGCTCACCAGATTGAAACTTTCACAGCTTGAGCTCCATGGTGAGCTTGTTGGGGGTTGTAGGGGGAAACGTGCCCCTGCTTTGGGGGTTCGGGGGTCAAAGGCCCCCGGTCAAAATGTGTGGTTACTGTAGCAGCACAGTTCAGATTACTGTAGAAACCCAGTGTAGGAAGGATGTTTTTTTAGAGGTCATGTATCTATACACATGGTTCAATAACCATGGGTATATTATTTCTGGTGTAATAATCTATACCCATGGTTTTTTAAACCATGGGTATAGATATATGCCCACAGTTTTATTTAAATTGTGGGTATTATGGAATTTTTTAGGGATATACCCATGGTTTCTATAAAACTATGGGTATAGCTCTATGTAAACGCCTTGGTATCCCATAGTTTATAAAACCATGGGTATAGCCTATACCCACAGTTTTAGGGGCTATACCCATGGTTCCAAACAGTGGGTATAGGTAATTTTTTCAGTAGTGCTTGTAATACTGTAAAGGAAGCTTCAAAAAAAATTAAGGCATAATGAAATGTAGTGAACCAACCCTATAAAGCCTAGATATAGTGTCTTATATCAATTATATTAACATGTTTTCAAGGAATCAAATCCCAAAGGACTAAGAGTTTAGTAGTCTTGGTAAACCAGATACATACATGAGTATTGTATTAAAAATTAATACACTAATTACAACATAATTTTTTCCTAACTAAATAAATTCAAGGATAACATTATTTCATCTAGTATATCTATGCATATCTTTCATAGTATGCTTCTTAGATTCCTGGGGAAAGGAAACAAAATAAGGGTGAGCTCAAATGCTCAGTAAGGGTAAATTATAGCGGAAGAAATAATGAATCAATGAGAATAATAATTATGGCATGGTAAATAACCGAATACACATACCATGTAATAAAAAAATTGAGAAGGAAGTTCATAAAAAATATGGAAAGATAATACAAAATTCAAATAACTATATAAGTCAAAAATATATATGGTAAGGTAAAAACTGATATACATTCCATTTAATCAATGAACTTAAAATGAAATGTATCCATAGATATGTCGATGTAAGATATCATGGATAAATAATAACTGAAACTAAATGAGGGAAATTATTAATTATTTGACTCCATTTTTCCTAGGTACATGGAACCATTACCATTAATATCTTCTCAATATATTTTAAACTACTCTAATTTTCACAACTAATTCATTCCATTAACCTACTGATACATCATGGGGCTTTCATTAACTGGTCCCTAGCCTGTAGGGATTGCCTTAAATGGTCCCCAACCCATGTATTTCCTATCTAAATAATTCCTCATATATTGAATAAATAATTTTCCTTAATAAAATGTATCTGTATTGAATAGAATATATGAAAATAATTCCCCAGTTAATCAAATAATTGTTAATGTGAACATTGTATGTAAAATGATATACGGTTTAGGAAATAATAATATCCATTGTGTGAGAATATGGATATTCAAGGTAATTTCTAATGAAAATTTATTACAATAATTTCATTGTTTTAAGATAAAGTTAAAAATCACAAAAGGGAAGTGATATTTCAAAGATAATCATTAAGAACATTTTTTAGGAAAATAATCTTTAAATATCCCAAAGTGTCCCATACCACTTGAAACATTTAAATCATAACTCCCATGAAGAATATTTTTTCATAGAATGATGAAAAAGGAATCATGATATAATGTATCAAAAGGGAAAGTAGATACACTACACAAAATAAGTAAATGATGTATATGGTGTATGCCTCCTGGAAAGAAAAGTAAGACAAGAATCTCTTACCTTGTGTTTCTTTTTAGGTGAATGTCCTTTAACTTCCTGTATAAAAAAACTTATTTTAATTATCAAATTTCTTGAGAAAATTTTTCATGTTTATCATTACTTTTATCTTAATTATTACCATGTTATATGCAACTACTTAATCAGTTACGTTTACATTAGGTGTTTTTACCAAATTCAGTTTATGTGTCAAAAACAACCTTGGTAGGTCTACTATGGTCAAGGGGGTCATTATATAACATCTATAGAATAATAATAATGAAATAATTATTATATTTATGCATCAATTATAATTTTAAAAAAAATAATTAAATATGGTTATGAAAAATGAATCAACATTATAGATGTGGAGATGGTAGGTCATACGTACACATGAGTAACGTTCTCATTTTTCAATGACTATTATGGAAAGAAGGTAAGTAGAATAATATATTTATAGAATGATCATTATATCATAAATACCATATTATTTAATCATGTATACTTATATATAGAATTATTGTGATGTAAAAGGAATCACATCATGTTTAGGAGGTGGTATTCCACATAGCCACAAACAACGTTATTACTTTTTAAGAAGATTTTAGGTGTTAGAAAATGGAAATAAAACTAAATAGCTTAAGGAAAGATGTTACCACTTAATCAGGTAACTTCTTTTGGTTTGTACCAAAAGGCTTCCTTGGATGGATTTATTCCAAAGGGGAGGTTTCTATGATTAGGGTAGGTGTGTTTAGAAGCTATTTTGGTAGATCTTGGTTGATCCAAAGTGGCTTTAGAGGTTTGAGGAAGTTGGAGGAGAGGAGGCCTTTTATAGTGGAGGAGGAGTGGTACTCTTGTAATATTTTGACAAAGGAATTCCATACATGTTTTTCACATTGAAAGTGGATCCAATAATGAACAAAAAAATATAAAATGGGGGAAAGGGTCAAACTATGGTCATCCAATGGCTCTTAGAAAATTTTATAGGTCATTTGGGCCCTTAAGATTATGGTTTAGTCCCTTATTAAGATTAATTTTACCTTAATCGTTGTAATTAAATTTAATCACATTAACTAATATTTTTGGTAAAAAACTAATTTTACCTTATTATAAATTATAAATTATATTGATTTAAAATATGGAATCCTTTTTTCCAAATTACAATCACATAAGTGGTATAAATTAATTTAAATTTAATCTCGTAGACAGGACTATAATGCAGGTTTTTAAAGTAAAAACATTCAAAAAGTTTTCTATGTTTTTATAATCAATTTCAAATTGAAATTGATTATAATGACCTAAATTGGATTAATTTATAAAAATATTATCTAATTAAACTTTAAAACCAATTTAAAATATAATTTAACCTTATAAAGAAATCATATGAAAAGGCAGTTTTGAACTGAAATTCAGTATTTTTCATTATTCATTAAAAATGAAACTTCACAAAAAAATACCAAAAAATCATCATAAACTAATTTTTATATTTATATTTAAAATATTAAGTTTATTTTTACAAATTAAATTTATAAAAGGGTTAAAAATTGGATTTAAAATGGGCTTGCCGTTAAAAGGCTATGAAAATGCCTTAATAAAAATATAGTATATTATGCATAAAATTGGGTTTGTTTTTATCTTAAGACCATAAAATCTATGGGATGAATATAAAAAATATTATATTTAATATAATATATATATATATATATATTACATTAATATCACTCATTAATTGTAATTAATTTAATTCATTGGGGTAAAAGAGCTTTGTGAGTATAAAAATAATAATATTTTACTTTAAATTCAATCACTTTTAATATTCATTTCTAATTAATTTTTAAATAATGAATTAATTCTACATTTTTGTAAACCATATATTTTTATAAGTTATTTAATATTTATAATTGCTAGTTTATATCTTATTATATTAAAAAATATATTTTAATAATATATTATTATTCGGTAAAACACAGTATTGTGTGTAACGCGAGCTATTGAATAAACTTATTGTTTAGTATGTCATGTTCTAACTCAGTGTTGCGTGCATTGAAATCTATAAAATATATTGAATTCATTTAAAATATTAAATATATTACAAATTATTGGGATATTATATTCCCTTACGCGCTTGGTGTTGCGTGTCAAACAAGCTATCGAATACAATTTTCTTACTTTAGATTTTTGGGGCATTAAATTCTCCCCACCTTAATTAAATTTCATCCTCGCAATTTAAACTCGATATTGGTAATATATTTTTTAATATTTCATATGTTAAAATCCCACATTGTGAGAAGGGTTCATAAAACATCTTCTATGTAAGAACCTGATTTTTCACTCAAGTTTGGATCCTTTAATTTTCAGTATTAATATTTACTTTGAACCAAATATGGATGCATATTGAGTTAGTAAAGGTTCTTAGGGTGTATGAGGATTGTTCGGAGCCCGGAACCCATCCTTTTTGAGAAAATAGACCTTGCACACAGTTTAGAGTAAACCGTGTGGGATTTCCGCATGGTTTTCCAAACTGTGTGGATGGTGTTTTTTTCAGACAATGGTACCTCTTACGGTTGGCGCACGACTGTGCAGCCTAACCATGCAAATGATCCTTTTTTCTAGGTAACCGTGCATGGATGGTGCATAGTTTGATCAAACTGTGTGGAGGAAGACTTTTTGGGTAGAACTGTCTCGCACGGTTTGTGCACAGTTTGGAAAACCATGTGGACAAACCATGCGTAGGCTAAAAACCTGTGTAAAATGTCCAAAACACCCTTAATGATCTATTAATCCTCCTATTTCCTCCTAATCCGAGAACCAGCAATATTTTCCTCCATTTTAACCCATTTACAGATTTTTGAAGGCCAAAGCTAGGGATCAAGAGATCTCCTTAATCTGGCATCCGATCAAGCTTTTGTTCATCCCGTTAGATGTGCAACAGTAAGTACTCAAGTCCTCTTTAGCCATTCTTTTTCTATTTCACTCTTGACCTAGATATCTCCATGTGATCGTTTTTCACCTTTTCTTAGATCTACTCTGATCCGAGGTAAATCAAGGGTCGATATTGAAGGATAAGGATCGTACAACCCTAAGGTGGGTGTTCTATAACTTATCACTAAAGTTCGTTGATTTTGGAATGTTCGTGTGCGGCCCATTAGTTTCATTGGAAACCATTTATTAAATTTACATGCCATGATTATACTTGTTAGAATCATATTATTATTATCTTTCCAATTATGTGATTAGTTATTAGTGGTTACACCCATAACTCAATCCACCCCATGTATAAGGTTATGACATAATTGGGTTTTTAGTGTTTTGGTACATTTGATCCACCATTTCGGTGTGACTTTTCTTAACCTTTTTATAGGTGAGTATTTGTATCATAAATGGCTTATTATTACTGAGAATTTCATAATGGCATGTACCATGTATGCTCACCACTTGACCCACCTAAGGTAAGTTCTTCCAAATGATTTATTAAAAGTGAAATGTGAAATGTGAAATGGAAAGTATACTAATTATATAACTTGGCATTATTAAAAGATATTGAATAAAGGTTACATTCTTGTAGCTCCCCTTTATATGTTGATGGAAGGTAGTAGAGTGAACCTCAATAATTGAATAAAACTTAATGGCTAACTAAGACTTGATTAAATGGTTGAAATGCTACTTGGCCTATCCACACTAATGGAAGACAAGTATTGGACCAATAAATAAATGGTTTCAAATATACTTGACCTATCCACACTAATGGAAGGCAAGACTTGAACCAAATGAATTATTACATGATTACAATATCAAATACGAATGTACTGACTCGATATCACCTTGTATTCTAATAGGATAATACCTTGGGTCTCAGGAACCCCATTTTGATTCAAGGATATGGTTTTCTTAGGTTGATACCCACCTAGAATCTGGTTCTTGTCTATTCCTTAGATGATCGGTATACAACCGTTGGGTCCCTTTAATTATTATAGTATACCTCAGATACACTCCTTGGATCCAGAATTGACTAATAGGTTCTATGGTGAAATCCCATAGGGCCCTATATTTTCTTATCCCTGTTTTACCTTGGTCGATCACCTTGGACTCGGTAGGCACCTTATTGTGGAATGCCTTGGATTATGCTCCTTGGATTACACTCTTACCCCTTTTATCTAGACTTAGATACTACTGAGTTAGCAGTCCGTGAGATTTACGTTACCTTAGTTATTAACCTGGAACTCCCTCATTGGATATCATTTTCAGATTTCCTTATCATGTCTTGGGACCTTCACTAATTATACTATCATGAGGTGATGTCAGTTCTGGATATGCCTCATATGACCTATTAACATTAACTAGTAATTGATTAATTAATGAACTAGTTACATGTTCAGACACCAGCCGAGGGATGAAGCGGGTACTTGGTTATTTAGTTATAATGTACTGCTTTCTTTACCTTATATATTCATGCCTTCACACTGCTGTATTCCATTACACAGGCCGGATGTTATAGATACTATTGGTGGTGGCCCACTAAGATTTATCTAACACCCTCTCTGGGTGCCGATTGGTACCTAGAGTAGATTACATGGTTGTAGTTATTGAAAAAGGGAAGCATTCGGCTTCCAAAACTTGATTGTGTGTGGATAGGATAGAGCTTGATAGCAGATGACTGAGTTGGATCTCGGGATGCTTGGAGTAGTCTTGTTTTCTTTTATTTTGTAGAACATGTTATGCCTGCTATCTTGTATGCATGTTTTCCAGTTTTCTAGTGACATGACATTACATCATCATTATTCCAGTTGATATAGTTATTATTATTCTTTTTTATCTATTGCATCAGTTATCTTATGCTGTTTGTTTACAATATTTATATTACTTTCGCTATTTAATATTCATTTACATTCCTTATGTTATGCTACACTCTGCTAATGAGGGAATATTCTTCCCATGAATACACCCTAGGCCCTTTTTTCTAGTCAGTAGCCTCTAGCATTCAGGAAGATGTGCTTGAGGCCATATGGCCCACCAGGCTCGGGGCACCCATTAAGTGGCATCCAGGTCTGGGTTGTCAAAAAGTGGTATTAGATATGGTTTCTTTTCTTAATTTACTATTTTTAGACAATGGATTTGATAATAGAAACACTTGGGACTTGTTTATAATCTATACGTGGGCATCACGAACCCATGTTTGGGGTAAAATCCAAGTTACCCAAAATTTAATTGTCGTTCTTCTTTTTCTTATTACAGTTGATATTATTTCACCATTGGGTGATGCACATGTTGTGTGGTGTTGCTGATTATTACTATTTTGATAATTTATTTCATCCTTAGACTGATGATATGAAGGAAAGGAGTATTGCTACATGCATCATTATAGGCATCTAGAACTCACATTTCATGCATATTTCCATACCATATAAGTGCATTTCACTACTTTGCATTGCTTGATATGTCTGTAATTGTTGAGTGATGTTGTGATAGTTTCTTGTACTTGTATTACTTTGTCTTTGATTGATTTATTGTCTATCTCAATTCATGTGGTGTATGGGACCTCATGGGTTGGGATGAGTAATTAACTAATTCGATCCATTATGCTGTAAATAAATGGGTTTCATTTCTAGTGATAGGTGTATGGGCACTGATTCATCAGAAATGGATATCCATTATAAAGTGAATCCTAAAATATAAAATGAATTGGTTTCACATACTTATCCCACCTTTTTATGTTTATGAAAGGTAAAGGAGTTAACCTGTAAATTAATTGCAAAGTAACATGAAACTTATACCTAAGAACTTACTGATACCTGGCCTTCTAAGAAGGTAGTTTGGGTAGTATGACTTGGGTACTAAGTTTTCTTACATTAAACTTCCATTAGTGATGTTATCTACTTACATCTAAGATTTTTCTAAGGTGTGTGCTTGGAATTTTTAGACCAATTATGCCATGACATCCTCGTGTTGTTCGCCAGGAAGGTAGTGACAACCATGCTCCAAACATGGTGGGCCCTGAGCCTCCAGTCTTACTTTTAGGAGTGCCAATTGAGGCACCAACTGTTTTACCTAATCTGGGCATTGATTCCCAAGTCCATGACAGTTTCTTACATATTATGTAGTCCATTATTGATGCTCCACAGGTTGAACCTATGATGGATGATCTGACCCACAAATTCCAGCAGCAATATCCTCCTACTTTTTTAGGGGATGGCAGTTCTCAGGATGATGAGTCTTGGATAGAGTCCATGCTGTCTATATTTGAAAATTTTAAAATTACTCTAGAGATTAGAGTCAATATTTCTACTTAAATGCTTCGGGATTCAGCCAACTATTTATGGGATGTCATTACCCAGGTTGGTCGTCATCAGGGCATGTTATGGGTTGACTTCCAGTCTTCCGTCTATGATCAGTTCTTTCCTCAGTCACTGAGAGACAACAGATCCATAGAGTTCATGCATCTTAATCAGGTTTATATGTTAGTTATGTAATATTCATCACGTTTCACTTATTTATAGTGTTTTTCACCACTTCTATCTGGTGATGAGCTTTCGCATGCTAGACATTTTGAGGATGGGCTCCAATACACCATCCGAACTCAAGTGAATGTATTTCTCCTTACTACCTTTTCTGTAATATTTAATCAGGCCCTTATCATTGAGTGTAACTTAAGTGACGGCGTGAGTACCGGGTTTAAAGGATTAGTATCATGTTAGGCCAGTAGTTTTTTCGGTGGCTGGAAATGTTCCCTTAAGGTTTTTCATCAGGGAAGTGGCAGCCAGAGTATCTAGTTTTATAGCTCTATAGTGTGTCATCAGTGTGGAAAACTAGGTCATAAGAAGCCCCAGTGTGATAAATACCCTATGGAGTGTCAGTATTTCATCCATATGGGTCATCTTCATCACTTTTTCAGGACCTTTCTACTAGTTTTGAGTGGAAAGGGATCAGCTTCATCTCCACTTTTAGGTTTGAGTTCTTTTTCACCATGTCAGGTGGGGAGTTGGAGTAGTACCAACAGGTCTAGCTGAGGATGAGGTCATGGTCGTGGTAGTCCAATCCATGATCACTAGATCTCCTATATATCAGTCATGATCGTGGTATTCCATTTGTATCACAGGGCCATGGATCAGGTCAGTTTCATGCTTTATATCTAATTCCGAAGGATCAAGCTACAGTACCAACTACAGTACGAGGTACTATTCTAGTATCCACCACTATTATCTCTGATTTCTTTGATAAAGGTGCTCCAAACTCTTTTATTTTTGTATCTATCATGGAAAGTATCTGACTAGAGATACATTATCACTATGGTGTAATGACCCTCAATACACTGTCGAGAATATGGACGGATGGCATACACTGGTGCAGGGATTGTCCCCTTAAGGTAGGCAGTTACCCTTTCTTGTGGAATCTCTTTGTTCTCAAGATGACGTTCTTTAATTTCATTATCAGGATGGACTTGTTGGTCCACTATCATTCCTTTTTATACTGTTATCACTGAAGGGTTTCTTTTACATCACCAGGAGGCAACAGTTATCTTTTCAAAGGTAAGTGGGATGTCCAGGCTAGGAGAGCAGGACTGAAGCATCATGGGCTAGGTGAAGTGACTACTCAGTTTGTAAATATTTTCATGGAGGATCAAAGTTTTCTTCAAGATGTTTCCCCCTAGTAGTTGATTGTTTCATGGAAGTCTTTCCTGATTACTTTTTTGGTTTACCTCCTAAGTGAGAGGAAGAGTTTACAATATATCTTGTTCCAATACAAGCTATAGTGTCCATTCCTTTATACAGGATGTCACCTACTGAGCTTCAGGAGCTCAAGCAGTAGATAGAGGACTTAAAGGCCAAAGGATTTATTCACCCAAGTACATCCTCTTGGGGTTCACCCATACTTTTCGCTAAGAATGTGGATGGAACTCTTCATTTATGAATGGATTATAGAAGTCTAAACTAGCTTACAGTCAAGAATCGATATCCACTTCCTTGAATAGATGATCTCTTTGAACAGCTCCAAGGAGAAAAGGTGTTCTCTAAGATCGACATGAGATCGGGTTATCATCAGGTGTGAGTCAGACCATCATACATACCTCGTACAGATTTTTATAGTAGGTATGGTCTATATGAGTATCTTGTTATGTTTTTCAGTCTTACAAACGCGCATGTCTTTTTCATGTCTTTAATGAATAGGGTTTTCCATCCCTATTTGGACTCTTTTGTCGTGGTCTTTGAGGACGATATCTTGGTGTATTCATGCACTTGTAATGACCATGACAAACATCATGAGATCGTTCTGAGTACTCTGAGAGAGCATTATCTTTATTCCAAGCTTGATAAATGTGAATTATAGATCGATAAGGTCCAATTCTTGGGTCATATTATTTCATAATCAGGAGTATTTGTTGACCCTAAAAAGGTTAGTGTTGTAGTTTCCTGTGAGAAGCCTTAAAATGTGTTTGATATCAGGAGATTCTTAAGACTCGCTGGATATTACAGGAATTTCATACAAGACTTTTATCATCTTTTTTCACCTCTTATTAGTCTTAAAAAGAAGGGTGTCAAGTTCACATGGTTTGAAGAATGTGAGAAATCCTTTCAAGAGCTTAAAGGGAGGTTTATCTCGGCATCAATTCTGATTCTTCTAGAACTAGGTAAGCATTATATATTCTTCTGTGATGCATCAGGCATTGGCCTAGGAGAAGTTTTGATGTAAGAAGACAAATTTGTTGCATATGGATCTCAGAAGTTGAGGCCTCATGAGAGAAATTACCCGACGCACGACCTCGAGCTAGCAGCAGTTGTCTATGTCTTACGTTGCTGGAGACATTATCTATTGGGTGATCACTTTATGGTGTATACAAATTACAAGACCCTCATATATATCTTTTTTCAACGTGACTTGAACCTCTGATAGTGAATATGGGTCTAATATCTATAATACTTTGATTTTTAGCTTGCCTATATTCCTAGAAAAGGCAATGTGGTTGCTGATGCACTGAGTCGGAAAACTCAAACATAGGTTGTACAAGAATCCAGTGATGAATGGAAGTTAATGGCCCTATTTTCTAAACTTTATATATAGTTTCATGATAGTCACAAGTATTCTTACCTCTCAGCCTTAACAGTTATCTCTTCCCCCCTTGAGAAGGTTAAGAGTAGGTGGTTTTTAGATCTTGAAGGTTTGGTTCTACGTGAGAGTATATCAGGAGATAATCTACCTATAGATTGGTCTATAGATAGAGATGATGTCATGCGTCTACGTGGATGTATCTAGGTTCTTGCATATGTGAGATAGGAGTTGATGAAAGATTCTCACACTTCCCAGTGGGCAGTTCATCCAGGCATCTCAAAGATGTATCAAGATATACAACACCAGTATTGGTGGCCTGAGATAAAATGTCAGATTACAGGCTTTATCACTAGGTGTTCCACCTATCATCAGGTGAAGGCAGATCACTAGAGACCTATAGGCTTGTTATAGCCGCTTCCAGTCCCAAAATGGAAATGGGAAGATGTTGCTTTGGATTTCGTAGTCAGCTTACCTAGGTCACCGAGGGGTAGAGATGCTATCTAGGTATTCATTGAATGACTAAAGAAAACATCCCACTTCATTCCTATTTAAGAGACTTTCTCAGTTGATGAATTGGGAATACTGTATGTCCCTGAGATCATACGACTACATGGGGTTCCACGTACTATCATTTCAGATAGGGATTATCATTTCACTTCATGATTCTGGAAGGGTTTGCAGGAAGCTATGGGAACACAGGTGATGCTAAGCACAACTTTTCACCCTTAGACTGATGGAAAATTAGAACGGACAATTCAATTTTTAGAGGATATGCTCCAAGCATGCATCCTTGATTTTGGTGGTTCTTGGTAGAAGTATATACCTCTCATTGAGTTCACTTATAATAAAAGTTTCTAGGCAACGATTCAGATGGATCCTTTTGAGGCCTTATATGGTAGTTCATTCTGTTCACCCTTGTGGTGGCTAGAGGTAGGTGAGGAAACCCTAATAGATCCTCATCTCATTCGGGAGACTTCAGAACAGGTTCATCTGATTAGGAAGCGTATGACTACTGCTCATTCTAGACTGAAATCTTATGATGATTGCCTTTGATGACCTCTTGAGTTAGAGGTTAGGGATCATATTTTCATTTGGGTATCACCAAGTCTTGGTCATAGATAGTTATGGAAGTAGGAAAAGTTGTCACCTCATTACGTCAGGCCGTTTTAAATTCTAGAGTCGGGATGGTAGCCTATTGGTTGCTACTACCTCATAGGTACCATTCCATGCATGAAATCTTCTATGTCTCATAGCTTCTCCAATATCATGTTGACTCATATCATACCTTTGATCGTGAGGAAGTTGAGTTGGATGGCGATGCTACCTTTGAGGAGTATCCAGTGTGCATCATTGACCGGAGCATGAAGGCTCTCCAAGGAAAGTATGTCCCTCTCTTAAAAGTTCTATGGAAACACATTCGAGTACAGGATGAGACTTGGAGAGGGAATTCAATGTATGTGCCTAATGGCCAGAGCTATTCTCAGACAGTGTTTCCTTACCCTTATAAGGAGAACTCAGGGGTGAGTTCTTTTAAGGGGGGGAGACTGTAAGAACCTGATTTTTCACTCAGGTACGGATCCTTTAATTTTCAGTCTAAATATTTAATTTGTACCTAATATGTATTCATATTGATTTAGTAAAGGTTTCAAGGGTTTCTGGGGATGGTTCAAATCCTGGAACCCATCCTTTTTGAGAAAATAGACCTTGTGCACGGTTTAGAGTAAACCGTGTGGGATTTCCGCACAGTTTTCAAAACCATGTGGATGGTGTTTTTTTTGGACAATGGAAACTTGCATAGTTGGTGCATGGACATGCAGTATAACTATGTGAACGCCCCTTTTCCCAGGTAATCATGCATGGATGGAGTATAGTTTGATCAAACTATGTGGAGGAAGAATTTTTGGGCAGAACCATCTCACACGGTTTGCGCATGGTTTGTAAAACCATTCATAGGATAAAATTTTTTGTAAAATGTACAAAACTCCCTTAATAATATATTAATCCTTCCCTTTACCCCTAATCTGAGAACCAATGGGATTTTCCTCTATTTTCACCCATTTGAAGCTTTTTGAAGGCCAAATCTAGGGATCAATAGATCTTTTTCGTTCGGTATCTGATCAATATTTTGTTCATCGTGTTGGATTCACAATGGTAAGTAATCGAGTTATCTTTATCCATTCTTCTTCTCTTTCACTCTTGAACTAGATATCTCCATGTGATCATTTTTTACCTTTTCTTAGATCTACTCAAATCCAAGGAAAATCAAGGTTTGATATCAGAGGAGAAGGATCGTATAACCCTAAGGTGTGTGGTCTATAACTTATCCCTAAAGTTCATTGATTTTGGAATGTTCATGTGGGGCCCACTAATTTCGTTATAAACTTTTTCTTAAATTTATATCCCATTATTATACTTGTTATAATCATATGATTATTCTATTTCCAATTCTGTGATTAGTTGTTAGTGGTTACACCCACAACTCAATCTGCCCCATGTTGAAGGTCATGCCATAATTGGGTTTTTAGTGTTTCGGTACGTTTGAGCCACCATTCAGGTGTGCTCTTGCTTAACCTTTCTAAAGGTGTGTATTTTTATCATAAATGGTTTCTTATTACTGAGAATTGCATAATGGCATGTCCCATGTATGCTCACCACTTGACCCGCCTAAGGTAAGTGCTTCCAAATGATTTATTAAAAGTGAAATGTGAAATGTGAAATGGAAAGTATACTAAGTATATAACTTGGCCTTATTAAAAGAGATTTAATAAAGGTTACATGCCCATATCACCCCTTTCCATGTTGATGGAAGGTATCATAGTGAACCTCAATAATTGAATAAACCTTAATGGATAATTAAGACTTGATTAAATGGTTTCAATGATACTTGTCCTATCTACACTAATGGAATACAAGGCTTGGACCAATAAATAAATGGTTTCAACTATACTTAACATATCCACACTAATGGAAGGCAAGACTTGAACCAAATTAATTATTATATGATTACAATATCAAATAGGAATGGACTGACTCGAGCTCACCTTGAATTCTGAGATGAGAATACATTGGGTCTCGAGAACCCCATTTCGATTCAAGGATACAGTTTTCTTAGGTTGATACCCACCTAGAATTTGGTTCTTTTCTATTTCTTTGATTCCCAGTATAGTACTGTTGGGTCCCTTTCATTATTATAGGATACCTAGGATACACTCCTTGGATCCAGCATTAACTAATAGGTGCCATGGTGAAATCCTGTATGGCCTTGTTTTTGCTTATCCTCATTTTACCTTGGTCGATAACCTTGGACTTGGTAGGTGCCTTATTGTGGAATGCCTTGGATTACACTCTTACCCCTTTTAGCTAGACTGAGATACTACTGAGTTAGAAGTCCATGATATTTACGTTACCTTGGTTATTACCCTAGAAATCCCTCACTGGATATCATTTTCAGGTTGCCTTTTCATGTCTTGGGACCTTCACTACTTATACAATCACGAGATGATGTCAGTGTTGGCTATTCCTCACATGAACTATTAACATTAAATGGTAATTACATAATTAATGAATTGGTTACATTTTCATACACCAGTCGAGGGATGAAGCAAGTACTTAGTTATTTATTTATATTGTACTTCTTCTTTTACCTTATATATGCATGCATGCACACAGCTATATTCCATTACCCAGGTCGAATTTTATAGACACCGTTGGTGATGGCCCACTAAGATTTATCTCACACCCTCTCCAGGCACTGATTGGTACCTGGAGTATATTACATGGTTGAAGTTATTGACAAAGGGAATCATTCAACTTCCAACACTTGATTGTGTGCTGAGAGGATGGAGCTTGATAGCAGATGATAGAGATGGATCTTTGGATTCTTGGAGTAGTCCTGTTTTATTTGATTTTTTGGAACATGTTATGTCGTCTATATTTTATCCATGTTTTCTTGGTTTCTAGTGACATGACATTACATGGTCATTGTTCTAGTTGATACAGTTATTATTATTCTTGTTTATCTATTTCATCAGTTAGCTTCTGTTTTTTGTTTACAATATTTATATTGAAACTTCTATTTACTATTCATTTACATTCCTTCTGATGTGCTACACTCTGCTAATGAGGGAATAGTCTTCACATGGACACACCCTAGGACCTTACTACTAGTCAGTAGCCTCTAGTGTTTGGGAAGATGTGCTTGAGGCCATGTGGCCCACCAGGCTCGGGGCACCCGTTAAGTGGTATTTGGGTCTGGGTCGTCACACTCTAGATAAGAGAGAATGATAAGTACAAAGGTCACATGGACTAACATATAACTAGGTCTCTAAGTAGGATAAAATTAGTGTCAAGTAGACATACATACTTAGAGGAAAAACATAATTATTTATAGGGATTGATTGAGGTCATCAATCACAAATAATTGAATGGTCAATAGAAAGTTGAGGCATCAAATCCATAAATCTTTGATTATTTAGAAACCATTGTATCAACAAAAATTAAGGTATTATGACAAAATTTTATTTCTAAGTCATTTTCCTAATGTTGGGTAATTCTTTTACTGTCAAATAATATAAGGAGATTTACTTACATGATATGATTTAATTTCATGTGAACAATTCCATATTTTGGTTGTGTTTCGATCAAATTCTAATTCATTCCTTACTTTAATAAATGGATATCCAAATATTAATTTTGATTAGTGAAACATTAAAATATGTTTCTAAAGGATCTTAAGTCCCATAAAATAGTGACAAGTATAACTATTTTTATCTAATTATTTTCCAAAACTAATATGGTTAAGACATTAATATCTAAAACTAAAATAAACACTACTGGTTTATCATTAATATTTGTCAAATTATTTAAAAACAATGAAATTTAAACCAGGACATTACATAGGTCAGTGGTTGGTGTGAAACCCTTATCGTCCTTTGGTCATGGGTTCAAGACCCATGGCCTTTCCTGATTTGATTAGTTGTCACCCATCTTATAGGTTCTCCTTTTCTAAAACCATATTAATATAATTTCAAAAAATAAAAATAGCGGGCATCCTTGAAATAAGGTTAATCATTAAATAGCCTTTTAACAAAGGTTTTCAATATAACCCTGATACATAAATACTTCATCTACTTATTTTCACATAGATCCTTCCTTATTCTAGGGTTTATCCATAATATCATATATAGGATTTCTAAATCATGAAACCTTATCTTAAATCTAAAACACCTTAGGTTTAACCTAGGTTATTCATTTTCAGAATCCTTTATAGTAGTTTGTAAATAAAATGTGAATTATCCTAAGCATATCCACTAGGAGTGTTAAACTAGGTGCATAGTAAAGCCTATTGTCATGTACCAGGTTACACCAAGTCAAGCACGGCACACCTTGTCAGAGTTATTACTCCTAGGTAAATTTATACCAAAACCAAATCCACTTTTAGTATCTAGACAGGGATGTATTTCTAGGAACACCCACATAATCTCTACCTTAATCAAATTCTAGGATGTTATTTTATAATTATCTTCAAAACCTATCATATTTTTATGTTCTCTAATCTATGTTTTCATAAATATAATTCTCAAGGTTATTACTAAACTTCCTATGATACCAACTATAGTGACCTAACCCCAGAAATCTCAAATTTAGTGTATGTTATCAATTAAATTGGCATGATTACAAGGAATAAAATCCCTAAGGACTGAGAGTTTATTAGTCTTGGTAAACTAGATACATACATTTTTCTTGTATTACAAATTAATACACTAATTGCAACATAATTTTTTTCCTTAACTAAATAACTTTGAGGATAACATTATTCCATCTAGTATATCTCTATATATCCTTCATAGTACGCTTATTGGATTCATGGGGAAAGGAAATAAAATAAGGGTGATCTCAAATGCTCAGTAAGGGTAAAGTATAGCAGAAGCAATAATGAATCAATGAGAATAATAATTATGTCAGGGTAAATAACTGAAAACACATAACAAGTAATAAAAAAACTGAGAAGGAAGTGCATAAACAATATTTCAAGGTAATAAGGCATTCAAATAACTATATAAGGCAAAATAAATATGGCAAGATAAGAAACTGAAACACATGTCATTTAATCAATGAACTGAAAATGAAATGTATCCATAGATATGTCGACACAAGATCTCATGGATGAATAATAACTGAAACTAAATGAGGGAAATTATTAATTATTGGAAACTTTTTTCCTAGTTATATGGAACCATTATCATCAAGATATTCTCAAGACAGTTTAAATTGCTCTAATTTTCACAACTAATTCATCCCATGAGAGTATTGATGCATCATGGGGCTTACATTAACTTGTCCCCAACTCGTATGGCTTAACTTAAATGGTACCCAACCTGTGTATTTAATGTCTAAATCATTCCTTGTATATTTAATAAAAAAATTCCTTATCAAAATGTATCTATATTGAATAGAAGATACATAAATAATTCCCCAATTAATTAAATAGCTATCAAAGTGAAAATTGTATGTAAAATGATATATGATTTAAGAAATAATAATATCCATTGTGAGAAAATATAAATATTCAAGGTAATTTCCAATGAAAATTTATTAAAATAATGTGATTGTTTCAAAAAAAGTTAACAATCAAAAAAGGGAAGTGAGATTTCAAAGATAATCATTGAGAACATTTTTTAGGAAAATAATCTTTAAACGTCCCAAAGTGTCACATACCACTTGAAACATTTAAATCATAATTACCATGAAGGGAAAGTTTTTCATAACATTAATAAAAAGGTTTCATGATATAATGTATCAAAATGGGTAGTATATACACAGCACAAATTAAGTAAGTGATGTATATGGCATATGCCTCAAAGAAATAAAAGTAAGACAAGAATCTCTTACCTTGCATTTCCTTTCGGGTGAATATCTTTAACTTCCTGTATAATAAACTCATGTTAATTATATACTTGATTGAGAACATTTTTTGTGTTTATTATTAATTTTATTTTACTTATTATCATGATATAGACAAATACTTAATCAATTATGTTTGCGTTGGGTGTTTTATCCAAATTCGGTTTATGTGTAAAAAACAACTTTGGTAGGTCAACTATGGTCAAAGGGGTCATTATATAACATATACAGAATAATAATCATGAAATAATTATTATATTTATACATAAATAATACTTTTAAAACCAATAATTAAATATAGTTATGAAAAATTAATCAACGTTACAATCATGGAGATGACAGGTCGTACGTACGCATGAGTAACGTTCTCATTTTTCAATGATCGTTATGGAAAGAAGGTAAGTAGAATAATATTTTTCTAGAATTATTATTATATCATAAATACCATATTATTTAATCATATATAATTATATATATAATTCTTGTGATGTAAAAATAATCACATCATGTCAAGGAGGCGGTAGTCTACACATCCACGAAAGACGTTATCACTTTTTAAGTGTGTGAAAAAGTAATAAAGAAAATTATATATATATATATATATATTATTTATAGAAAGATAATTATGTAATTAATATCATATATATGTTTTTTAAGTCACATATTTTTAATTAAAACCATCCTTTATACAGTCCGTATATAGTTTGAATGAATCACATCGCTTTGAGGAGGTGGCAGTGCACACTTCGACAAACGATGTTATCATATTTATACAAAATTGAAAGTAAAAGGGTATGTGTTATAAAATAATTAAATAAGAATAAATGCATAATAAATATAATATATAACATATATAAATATATTTTTCATCATAATGTTCACTATGATAGGTGGTAAAGGAAAAATGAACAATCATCATTTTGTGAGGCAATAGTTCACCGTACATAGAAATAGTACATTCATTACCCATTAGATAGAAGTGTGTGTAAGTGTAGGTATAAAAATTAGTATAAAAAAATACTAGTATATTTAGGATCCTTTTTTATAAAATCATATAATAAGAAGAGTTGATAGGTTGTATAATGGCAATAAAACTAAATAGATTAAGGAAATATGTTACCTCTTAATCGGGTAACATCTTTTGGTTTGTAACAAAAGGATTAATTGGATGGATTTATTCCCAAGGTGAGACTTCTAGTATTATGGGAGTGATTTTTAGGAGATATTTTTTCAGATCTTGGTTGATACAAAGTGTCTTGAGTGGTGTGAGAAAATGGGAGGAGGGGGGCTTTTATAGTGGAGGAGGAGTGGTGCTCTTGTAATATTTTGAAAAAGGAATTCCATACACATTTTCCACATTGAAATTGGATCCAATAATGGATAAAAATATATAAAATATGGTTTAGGGTATAAATATGGATAGAAAATGGCTCTTGGATAAGTGTATAGGTCATTTGGGCCCTTAAGATTAAGGTTTAGTCCCTTATTAAGCTTAATTTTACATTAATCATTGTAATTAATTTTAATTACATTCACTAATATTTTTGGTCAAAAACTATGTTTAAATTATTATAAATTATAAATTATTATTATTAAAAATATTTAATCCATTTTTACAAATTCTAATCACAGAAGTGGCAGAAATTAATTTAAATTTAATCTCACAGACGGGACGACAATGCGGGTTTTTAAAGTAAAAACATCTGAAAGTTTGCTATGTTTTTTATAGTCAATTTAAAAGTGAAATTTATTACAATTACCTAAATTTTATTAATTTATAAAAATATGATATAATTAAAATAAATCAGATGAAAAGGCAGTTTTGAACTAAAATTCAATATTTTTCAGTATTCATTAAAAAAATGAAACTTTATAAAAAAAATACCAAAAATTTATCCTAACCTAATTTTTATGTTTTTATTTCAATTATTAAGTTTATTTTGATATATTAAATCTATAAAAGGTTCAAAATTGTATTTAAAATGGGTTCTCCATTAAAAGGTGGTAAAAATTCCTTAATAAAAATATAGTATTTTATGCATAAAATTGGGTTTGTTTTTATCTTAAGACCATAAAATCTATTTGATGGATATAAAAAATATTATATTGAATATATGATATATATATATATATATTAAATTATATCACTCACTAATTGAAATTAATTTAATTTATTATGGTAAAACAGCTTTGTGAGCATAAAAATAACAATATTTTCCTTTAAATTCAATCAGTTTTCATATTCATTTCTAATTAATTTGTAACTAGTGAATTCATTCTATATTTTTGTGAACCATATATTTTCATAAGTTAGTCAAAAATATTTATAACCACTAATTTATATCTTATTATATTAAAAAATAATATTTTAATAATATATTATTGTTTGGTAAAACTCGGTCTTACATGTAATGAAATCCATTTAAGAAACTAATTGTTACATATATAGTATGATAACTATATATCATGTGCATTTTAAGTTATAAAATATATTTAATTCATTTAAAATAGTAAATATATTATAAATTCTCAGGATATTATATTCCCTTATGTGCTTGGTGTTGTGTGTTATACACGCTATCAAATATAATGTTCCTACTTTAGATTTTTAGGGCGTTACATGAAAGTGATAAAATACTCTCATTATATATAAAAAACATTCCTTTTAGATTTTTAAAACATATAAAAGAGTATTATTAAAAGAAAGTCCCTTACAAATATCATATCATTGATATGATCTTTAATCAAATGAATTAACTATGTGTATCAGCTATAAATCAAAATAAAACAATTTTAAATATAACATAATCTAATAAAAATTAATTTCACACATAATCATATAATAACATAATCAATTGATTATAATTTTAACCCAAATAATGGAAATTGGGTTAAGAATTCCCTTACCTTTGGTCTGAATGTGTTATGCACTTGCACTTAATGTCCTATATAATCAAATTATATTCATTAATTACTTAATTCATAACCTTTTCCATATATATTTTATTTATCAAAATTTTATTAATTTCTTTTATGGCTATTTTGATGAGTTATAAAGATCAATTTCATCGTTTCAGGAGTGTTTATTTCATGGTCCCATGGTTGGTAACTTGTGTATATTTATAGATGTTCTTGTAAAATGAGATTAGTACTATAGAAGTGAGATTATATGGTATTAATTAAACTCTATAAGTTCATACATTCCCATATATAAATTTTATTTCTGACATTAGGATGATTTGTTTGATAAAACTTTAATGATAATTGTTCAATTTATTATAGTGGTTTTTCCGACCATCACGAACTAGTTTTGTTTTGTTTAAAATTATGGCCATATATTAATTCTAGAATGTGAGAATATATATAATATATATATTTATGTTATTTTAAACAATTATAAGTGAATTTAAACTTATCATTAATGCAGTAAATAGAAACGAAAAATCATTGTCCACGAAGGCGGTGAATCGATGTACCATGGATGATGTTTTCATTTTTAAGAATAAAAGGAGAAGAGAAAATATTTGATGATGTATATTCCATTTACACAATAAAATTAATTTATATATATTATACTAGATCTATTATGAAACTCCTGATATGAGTGAGGATAATGTAGAAAAGAGAAAGAATTTAAAAGAGATGAAGAAGAAATTTACCTCTTGAATATCATCACCTTGAGAACCTCCTTAAGGCACTTAGAATTGGCCTTTTGGTGAGACCATAAACACTATAATTTGGATATATATTATTATAATATATATTTTTAGAGTATTTTTGATATAAAATTCTCAAGGTGGTGAAAATAAGTAAGGAAATTCCCTTTTATAATTGAGGTGAGGGGTATTTTAAGAATTTCTTAAAATATCAAAATATAATAAGGCTATTTTAGGTCAAAAGACTCCCAAATGGAATATAAATCATAGGGGGTTACATTTAATACCATATATTATCCCATTTATCATTATTTAATATTTTATTTATTTTTTAATAATTTAATAAATTATTATATTCATGAAAAATCATTATTATCAAATTTAATACTATTCATTACTATGAATTTAAAAACATAAAAAAAGTTTAAAATTAGAAAAAACTATTTTATAATATCATAGAAATTTAATATTTATATATATAATTCATTTATTAGATTAATTGTCTCAAATTATATTTATTTTAATATTTTAATATCATTTATTTTATTTTTCTGTTAATTTAATAATTATTGCATCATCATTTTGAAAGAAATTAAGGCATTTATTTGTTTTAAAAAAAATAAAAAAAAATACATGAATAATATAAGTCATTTATCCTTCTATATACTATTTATAGTTTAATATATCTTCTATAAAACTATATATTAAAATTTTATACTGATTAAAAACCATAGTGTAAACATCTTTACATTCTTTTAAATAAAATATTATAAGGGAATTAATGTAAAAAAAGTGGATAAAAAAGGTACTAAATTATAACCAAGGATTAATATTATATAAAATTACTCATAAATCAATATTTAGAAAAAAATTGGTTATTTAATGATTGTTATAATTTTAATTAAAATTATTTTATTGATTTTTCTTTTTCTTATACAATCACTACATCATTGTTTCATAAGAATTAAAGGTAATTATTTCATTTATAAAAATTAAAAAAAAATTAATATCATAAAAATAAATTAATTAGTCTTAATATAATCTTTTAGATTCATTCATTATGTATATTTACTCATATTCATGTGAAGACAACTTCTTTAATTTGTTAATTCGATTTTTCTTACCTTGTGTAAGCATTGCACAAACATTTGGACAAGATTCATGTTATATAACTTTAAAATTTTAAAATATCAATAAAAATCATTATAAATACATAATATTTAATAAAAAATTGTGAAAATACTTCTTATCTCTCAATTATTATCTATAAGACACCAAATTTTACTTTTATAATATTGTACAGACACTACGTTGGCATTAAAAATGATTTTCATATTTATCATTAAATAAATTATAATTTACATGTTATGAATTATTTTTTTTAAATATTTATATTATAATATCATATATTATTCATTCCATAAGTTTAATAAATTTTATATCATAATCATGTTTTGACGATATCACAAAAGATACTATATAAAAAAATATACTTTTTATTATTCACTAAAAAATTAACTTTTTTAGAAAATTCTCAAAATTTCACCATAGACTAATTTTTGGTATGATAATTTAAAAAATTAAATTCATTTTATCAAATAAATTTTATAAAACTTCCAAAAATTAATTATAATATTTATTCATAAAGAGTAATAAAAACCATTTTTGAAGAAAACGTATTTCTAAAGATTAAAATGACTTTAATAAAAAAATTATTATATTCTAATAATTTTCTAATATATTTATATTAAGTAGGATTTATATATTTATTTCATAAATCATTTATTCCTATTCACACCTATTAATTTAATGGCTAGGTTATAATGGTCATGTTAAAATTGTATATCATGGTTTTAAATTCGGTGTTTCATGGAACATAAGTTATTAAAGATGTTAAATTTAAAATAGATATACCAAAAAATCATAGGTTTTTACATTTGAATCCTATGAAGATATAAAATTCATGGAGTTATAATGATATCATTTGTTCAAATTGAATCACTCTTGTAACAGATAGTGTCAAATTTGTATCAATTGTTATTAATAAATTAATCATGTGGTATGTTTCTCACAACCAAGTAATTTAATGTTATGTACTAATGGTTTAGTTTGAAGTGGTGGAGGTCACAGATTTCATTTTGAAATTAAAAATTCAAATTTGTTTTGTGTGTTTCTTGATATTCATGAGTGACATTGATAACCTTGTTGTTGTTTATAAAAATTATTGTTTCCTACACTAACTCCATATTGGTAGGATTAGAGGATTTATTGACATCTCAAGTGAAAATAGGTAAATTAACTCAGTGAATCTCTTGATAAAATAAAGTAGGAAATGATATTATCTTGTGTAACATGAGGTTTCAAAGGATTTGTCTAATCGATATGTGGTTGATGCCAAAGAATGAATTTGTTTTGAAATAAGGGGAGAAAATATCCACAAGTGGAGAAGACATCCCCAAAGGGGAAGTTTAACTTTCTTGGAATCTTTCCATACATTAAGGGGGAGATGATTTGAAGATTATGTTCCCCCTAATAAGGAGGATAAGGAAGAAAAGTGCATCCATGCATTTATATAAGGAAATTTTTAATGACCATTTTCTTTCAAAAGGCCCTTTATATTTCATTGAAAATAAGGGGGATAAGAATATATATTCTTAGGGGAGAAGAAGATATCATTAAGGGGGAGAAGATACTTCTAAGGGTGCATTGAAAAAGTGGGATTGAAATCATGTTGTGTATTGTTAAAAAAATCTAAAGGGGGACATTTTTAGTAATCCCAAAGGATTGATGTTGGATTTTTTAACAATGGATTTTATAACCAAGAATAAGGGCATTCAAGGTTATTGATAATAAGTTTGGTTAATTTTGATGATCGATATGTGTGTTGTCATCTCAATGAAGCAAGTTGTATTTGTTGACAATACCATTGTTTACAACACATGTTGAATATGACCAAAGTGTTGAAGTGTTTCTTGGGAGATTAGTTGTAACACCCCGAGATTTTATGAAAAATATTCTTTTTAATTTCATTAATGTCTTGTGTTGTACGCTACACCAAAAGGAGCTTGCACAACACGCATCCTTGACTTGCCTTTCATTACACGTAATCGCGACCTTCCTCGATAACGTGTGTAGTACGCAATACCGAGTTTCACTAAACAACGATATGCTATTAAAATATTATTAAAACTAGCCGTAATGAATAGTAATAACCACTTTTTGAAATTTTGTAAATTTTATTTTTCAAAATGGACTTCATTTTTTGGATTCGGAATATCTAAATTATCTTAGGGTGAAATTTTGGTACTTTTCGGATTACTTTCATTTTCTGATGAATAGTGAAAATTACTAAATTTAATTAAAAACAACCTTTTTAATCGAAATAATTAATAGTGATAAATTATTAATTTGAGTGGTTTTAAAGTATATTTAGAATATATTTTTAAAATTTAATACAATGTTGGTCATTGGATGTAATTTCACATTTAAACTAGACATAAACAAGTGTCAATCTTTTGATAGTTATTATCTCTTAAGAACATGCTATTTGTTTTGACGACGGGAATTAATTTTTAAATTAATTAATGCAACTGATATGTTTTTAATTTGGTAAAATAGACATAATTTTTGAATTCATAATATCAAATATATATTAGGCCTAATTTTTGTTATTTTTCTAGAAACTTTCATTTTTTGATGAATAGTGAAACCACTAAGTGGTAGTTAAAAAAAATAAATTTTTCATAAAACTTAATTTTACCACTTCTGTGAGTGGAATTTCAAAAATCTGAGAGACACGGTTGATGTTAGTAAGTAAAATGTGGTTCAATGAGATGAAAATAATTTTTTGTGAATAGTAACTTTTTACTTTTTTTTACCACGGTTAAAAGTAAATAGGGTAATTAAGGGTAAAAATGATATTATTATTACCCTAACACATGTCCTAATTCTATTGGATAAGTTTAATTCGACCAAAAACAACCTTAGGAATAAAATATGACCATTTAGTCCCACTTGGATTAGATTAGGACATTTATTATTAATTTATTTAAAGAAGGGTTAAAATAGTTAAAATCAAAGTTTAATAAGTAAATAATTTTTAATATAGGGTTATACGTAAGATAAATTCGACTATAAATATTCATTAGAAACCTAAAAATATTTTCTACATAATTATATTTTATTTGTAATTTTTATACTTTAAATAAGTTAATTTATTTATGACACAAAGATGATGCAGTAATTATCTTATTAATGAAATATTGACATAATTGATGTTATAAATACCCAAATAAATGTAATTTGAGACTTTTTATGAATTAAACTAATTTTCTAGGTTAATATGACATGTTATTATTGATTTAATTAACTTTTTTAGAACTAATCATTCTGTTATGAGTTTCACAAAACTCAATTACTAAATAGTGTCAAAATTGACATCAAATAGTTTTTAAAAAAAATATTATATTATTAATTTTTATTTTATTCCTAAAAATCTAAGGTTCGGACAAATGACTTAGATAAGGTTATATATATTAATAATAAACAACTTTGGGTTCGTTTGGCTTCTTATAGTAAGTTTATTAACCTTATAGTGTAAGAACACAAAAAGACAGGGTAAAAGTAAAATTATCTAACTTAAAGTTAAATATAAATGATAAGGTTAAAATAGGAACCAAAACTTGTCTAAATTCTATTGGATGAGATTATTTCGACCCATCCCCACCTTATCTTCGAAATAAATCAAATTGGAGCTATTTAAAACCGAATTTGGCTTTATAATAAAATAATATTTTTAGTTATTCCAAAGGTGCCCCTCTCCTCCCTTATAAAAGGGCACCTCCTCCCTCTCTTACTCACACCACTTTGACCCTTCAAGATCGGCCAAACCCTGCCAAATTATCTTCTAAAATTCCCTAGAAACATCCTAGAGTTCCTGGTCTTCTTCAAAGACCAATTTTAGTGCCCTAAAAGGAGATCTCAAAGAGGCGCTTCAAAGAAGAGGTAATGTCCGTTACCGATTCTTTCAACTTTATTTCTTCTTCCACTTCTTCTTATTAGGTTGTTTCATTATGAAGTAATAAAATCAGTATCCATCATATACTGATATTTTATTATAAGTATGAAACAACCCTATTTCACCATCTATCCATCCTACGGAAAATGAAATCGCCGCGCGTGCGTACGTACGGAATACCGTCTCCACGCCGTGGTGTAATCTATTTTCCACAACCACCTTACTTGGATGGGTATAATGGTGTATATAATAACTATATATTATTATTATAAAGTGATATTGATTCTGAAATAGTATACATACACTCCAATACAATTCCACGATTATGAGAATGATATCATCGCTCGTGCGTACGTACGGACTACCGTCTCCACGACGCGATGAGATTCATTCTCCACATTAACCATTCATGAATGATTATAAAGTATATATAATAAGTAATCAGGAAATATATGACATAATAATGATACTGTATTTATGTGTGTGTATATATGTATGTCATCTACTTAATTCCATTCAACTCAATAAGGAAACGAAAACAGCGTTCATGCGTACGTACGGTCTACCGTCTCCATGAACGGTGTATTTCTTTCCATTTATTGATCTATTATATATATGTATATTCTGAATATATATTATATATAAATCATGTTTTATATTCTGGAATTATTTAATCATCATCTAAGTAATCATATGAATAATTACAAGTCAAAACACGGACGACAAATGAAACGATTTTACCCAAAACGCTCTTTAACATGGAATTTACAAAAGAACCTGTAAAATAAAGTCATAAGTGAACCATATATGATATCATAACAATGATTATGATTCTGGAATAAGTCAATGGCATTATTTAAATCATTATACAGGAGTTTCGGACACTTACGAAGCAAATCAGACCTAAGGTGAGGGAAATATCACAATCTCATTTTTATCCGAGATTGTTTATACTTTGAAATTTACTGGGGTGTATTTTATCATCCACATTCATGTTTCCTCAATATGTAATATTATTTCCATCCACCTAAAATTGTTTAAATCCAATTTTACCCTTCGGTGAGTTTTTAGTAAAAGATATGAAAGGAATCTTTTGTCGTTTTTCGTACGAGGTACTTTTTGACTTTTCCGACAAAAGTACGAGAAGAATGTTTTTTTTAACTTATACAGCATGAATGGATTTTTAAAACATTATTTCCAAGAAGGTTCCTTTACAAGTTTTCAAGTTTATTTTTAATCAACTTCTTTTAGTTTAAAATTTTATGACATGTTAAGAAAGGGAAAATGTTTTTGAAGTAGAAAGGATATTTTCCTTAAGAATGGAGTTCAAGTGTTTTATCAAAATTATTTTCCATATAAGATAATAAAGGGTTCTGTTTATATCCCTATTATTACATTGATTTTATTATGTTGTGATGGAATTATTTTTATGAATTCCTTTATCTTATATGAATTGTTTTATGATGTCACGATGTTTAAGATTCCCATTTTTATTACATGGGTTATGCTATGATGTATGGTTTATGATTTTGTGGCACACATAAGAATGGTATCATTATGAGATTGGTGGGACCTATATCTCCCTCCAATGCATTGGGTAAATATTTTATATCTCATGAGATAGACATGGCTGTAACATCAAGTTAAACCGGTTCAGTAATACAGGACTGGAACGAGGAGTGAACTCGATTCAGAAAGGGACTTTGTCCACTAAGATGGTCTTGCCAGCAATGCCTTGGCTACTATGGAAATAATATTATGTGCTTAATGGTTACCACAATTACATGTTTTATTCCCATGCTATTTTATCATTCTTAATGTTTCTTTATGATCTATGCCTTAGGTACTTCCATGTTTTGTGTCATTTCTCAAGCTTTTGATGTTTAAACATTATGTTCATGTTTTTAAGTTCAAATGTATATGGTATGTTTTATTTTATCCATGATTACCCTTACTGAGCATTTGAGCTCACCCTTTTTATGTTTTCTTTTCCCCAGGATATAAAGAAAGGTTTTAGTTAAGAAAAAAAAGGAATATCTTTATGGGAGATGTTAAAGATCTTTCACCACGATTAGAAGATTACGTTCCAAGTTTCCAAAGACACTAAACCATTACGATCCTTGTGTGTCTGTTTTTGTTATGTATTAAGTATTCTGCTAAAGTAATGTAATTTCCATGTACATCAAGCTTCGAGTCTCTACAGTTGGTATCAGAGGAAAATTTTAGTCAACCTTTGGAAACTAGGATGCGAAAACGTTAGTGAGATCCCTAGAGATATTTCTAAGGTATGTCTAGGGATGTCCCTAAGGATAAGTATACGTATAGGATATAGTCCTAGAACTATGGTAACGCTACTAGATTAAACCAAAGATGTTAGATATTGAAGTTACTCCCCCTTTATTATGATTTTTTTCCTCTCACACTATTCTTTTTGGGTTTTAGAAAATGGCTGGAAACAAGATGATTCACGATAATGGAGGATATGATGGAAAATGGAATGATATTCTTCATGAGAAACCAAATGAAATGGGATTTGGAAGTCCAAACATCATTATTATGCCGAATCAGCAGTCTCATAATATGATCAATAAAGTAAAATTTGGTAAGTTTCCTGACTCGTCTAATAAGAGAAAGATGGAGTTTCATGATGATCATAGAGGGAAGAAAGTTCAATTTCCCCTATGTAAATCATGTGGGAAGAGGCATCAAGGAGAATGTTTCAAAGGAACTAGAAGATGATTTGGGTGTAGAAAAGAAGGACACAAAGCCAGTAAGTGCAAAGGAAAAGGTTCAGTTAACACCAGGGATGAGGATAATGGTATTGCTACGACATCAACAATGGTTAAATGTTTTAAATGTGGAATGTACGGGCATTATGAAAACCAATTCCCTAAGGGAAAGTCTCATGAAGAGAATCGGTATGGTCGTATGGGTAGTATTTATGTTGATGATGATGAAGAGACTACAAATGATATGTGAGATGAAAGAATTGTTGAAGCTCGGTCAATAGTTTAAGAATGTAGTGGAATGATTACATGTTTATCATGTGTAATGTTGTATAAGTAATCTCATGGTACTATGGAATAAAGAGACATCTAAGGATTGTTACACTGTTGTCTTTCCTTGAGTTTTGAAAGTGTATGATTAATGGTACCAGTATCTATGAAACGTTATTCAGATATTTTTGGAATGTAGATGATATGCACATAATGAAGGGATAAGGAGAAAATTAAATGTTTGATAGTATTCATGAGCTCATGACTGATATAAGGAGAAGGTTATATCATGGTTTTAGTATATAGAATTTTTGGATTTTGGTATGTGGAAAGAGTTAACTTTTGATGGCATTCATGTTTTCACTAAGGTTTAATGGGTATTCATTTTTCAAGAGAATACATGATTAAGGTATTCACATGATTGGAATGTGACCAACAAAATATATGGGGGATAAATGATGGTATTCACATGCTTGGTTGATGACATTTCAAGTAATCGTTTTCTTTATACTATGATCTTGGACCGAATTATTTTAGATAAGCCTAAAGATTAGAATGGATTATGTTGGACATAAGTTAGTATTGTTTAAGGATAGAACTTTTTTTCTGATATTATTTATGGGATGTTATAGTAATGTAGTTTTAGAAAAAGGACAACCTGCAGGATGGGCAACAACCCATCGCGTCGGACAAGGCTATGGGAATCGAACCCACAACCGAAGTGCGACTGGACTTTATCGCCTACCACTGGCCTACAGGAAGTCCCTGTTTAGTAGAAACTAGTTTTATTATATTAAGTAGTATGATATATGAAGTATAAGTCCATTTTAAGAACCATATATTATTAATCTCACTATAGATGGACTTATGTATTTTTGATAACTTTGATAACCTTTTGTTTGAGACAGATGGAATGACTCATCATTCTATCACATGATCTGCTAACACATCACGAATAACAAATTCAACTTCATTTCATTAAGGGATGAAGTGGAAATTATTCAATTAACGAACAACAGTGAGATTGTACCAAAATCATGTAAGTGTTTCTTTTAATTCATCAACTTTAGGGAAATGATCTTGAAAACCAAAAATGTTGTCCTAGTACCCTTATATCCGATGAATCAGATGGTACCTTAGATCATCACAAATCTATGGATTTGTGATTTCTGGATTTTCCATAGCCATGTTCTCTACCACTCTCCATCAGAGCATGATGGTTAGATTTCTCTTCCATATCCATATTTTCACCTATGTGGAAACCCAGTGATTAGTTTATTTGGGTAAACGTTACGTTTCATACTTTTGTTTTTAAATATTGGTTTTGGTATTCCTTTTTACGATGTGGGTTTCTATTAAAGAAACTTTCGAGTAGTAAACCATTTATAACCCCGACGAATTTTGAGGGCGAAATTCATTTTAAGGGGGGTAGAATGTAACACCCCTAGATTTTATGAAAAATATTCTTTTTAATTTCATTAATGTCTTGTGTTGTACGCTACACCAAAAGGAGATTGCACAACACGCATCCTTGACTTGCCTTTCATTACACGTAATCACGACCTTCCTCGATAGCGTGTGTAGTACGCAATACCGAGTTTCACTAAACAACGATATGCTATTAAAATATTATTAAAACTAGCCGTTATGAATAGTAATAACCAATTTTTGAAATTTTGTAAATTTTATTTTTCAAAATGGACTTCATTTTTGGATTCGGAATATCGAAATTAGCTTAGGGTGAAATTTTGGTACTTTTCGGATAACTTTCATTTTCTGATTAATAGTGAAAATTACTAAATTTTAATTAAAAACAACCTTTTTAATCGAAATAATTAATAGTGATAAATTATTAATTTGAGTGTTTTTAAAGTATATTTAGAATATATTTTTACAATTTAATACAATGTTGGTCATTGGATGTAATTTCACATTTAAACCAGACATAAACAAGTGTCAATCTTTTGATAGTTATTATCTCTTAAGAACGCGCTATTTGTTTTGACGACAGGAATTAATTTTTAAATTAATTAATGAAACTGATATGTTTTGAATTTGGTAAAATATACATCATTTTTGAATTCATAATATCAAATATAGCTTAGGCCTAATTTTTGGTATTTTTCTGGAAACTTTCATTTTTTGATGAATAGTGAAACCACTAAGTGGTAGTTAAAAAAAATGAATTTTTCATAAAACTTAATTTTACCGCTTCTGTGAGTGGAATTTCAAAAATCTGAGAGACACGGTTGATGTCAGTAAGTAAAATTTGGTTCAATGAGATGAAAATAATTTTTGGTGAATAGTAACTTTTTACTTTTTTTAGCACGGTTAAAAGTAAATAGGGTAATTAAGGATAAAAATGATATTATTATTACCCTACCACATGTGCTAATTCTATTGGATAATTTTAATTCGACCAAAAACAACCTTAGGAATAAAATATGACCATTTAGGCCCACTTGGATTAGATTAGGACATTTATTATTAATTTATTTAAAGAAGGGTTAAAATAGTTAAAATCAAAGTTTAATAAGTAAATCATTTTTAATATAGGGTTATACATAAGATAAATTAGACTATAAATATTAATTAGAAATCTAAAAATATTTCCTACATAATGATATTTTATTTGTAATTTTTAGACTTTAAATAAGTTAATTTATTTATGACACAAAGATGATGCAGTAATTATCTTATTAATGAAATATTGACATAATTGATGTTATAAATACCCAAATAAATGTAATTTGAGACTTTTTATGAATTCCACTAATTTTCTAGGTTAATATGACATGTTATTATTGATTTAATTAACTTTTTTATAACTAATCATTCTGTTATGAGTTTCACAAAAATCAATTACTAAATAGTGTCAAAATTGACATAAAATAGTTTTCAAAACAAATATTATATTATTAATTGATATTTTATTCCTAAAAATCTAAGGTTCGGCAAAATGACTTAGATAAGGCTATATATATTAATAATAAACAACTTGGGGTTTGTTTTTATTCTTATAGTAATTTTATTAATCTTATAGTGTAAGAACACAAAAAGACACGGTAAAAGTAAAATTACCTAACTTAAAGTTAAATATAAATGATAAGGTTAAAATAGGAACCTAAACTTGTCTAAATTCTATTGTATTAGAGGATTTCGACCCATCCCCACCTTATCTTCTAAATAAATCAATTTGGAGCTATTTAAAACCGAATTTGGCTTTATAATAAAATAATATTTTTAGTTATTCCAAAGGTGCCCCTCTCCTCCCTTATAAAAGGGCACCTCCTCCCTCTCTTACTCACACCACTTTGAGCCTTCAATCTCGGCCAAACCCTGCCAAATTCTCTTATACACTTCCCTATAAACATCCTATAGGTCCTGGTCTTCTTCAAAGACCAATTTTATTGCCCTAAAAGGAGATCTCAAAGAGGCACTTCAAAGAAGAGGTAATGTCCGTTACCGATTCTTTCAACTTTATTTCTTCTTCCACTTCTTCTTATTAGGTTGTTTCATTATGAAGTAATAACATCAGTATCCCTAATATAATGATATGTTATTATAAGTATGAAGCAACCCTATTTTACCATCTATCCATCCAACGGAAAATGAAATCACCGCGCGTGCGTACGTACGGAATACCGTCTCCACGCCATGGTGTAATCTATTTTCCACCACCACCTTACTTGGATGGGTATAATAGTGTACATAATAACTATATATGATTATTATAAAGTTATATTGATTCTGAAATAGTATAAATACACTCCAATACAATTCCACGATCATGAGAATGATATCATCGCTCGTGCGTACGTACGGACTACCGTCTCCACGACGCGATGAGATTCATTCTCCACATTAACCATTCATGAATGATTATAAAGTATATATAATAAGTAATCATGAAATATATGACATAATAATGATACTTGATTTATTTATATATATATGTATGTATGTCATCTGTTTAATTCCATTCAACTCAATAAGGAAACGAAAACAGCGTTCATGCGTACGTACGGCCTACCGTCTCCATGAACGGTGTATTTCTTTCCATTTATTGATATTTTATATATATGTATATTCTGAATATATATTATATATAAATCATGTTTTATATTTTGGAATTATTTAATCATCATCTAAGTAATCATATGAATAATTACAAGTCAAAACATGGACGACAAATGAAACGATTTTACCCAAAACGCTCTTTAACATGGAATTTACAAAAGAACAGGTAAAATAAAGTCATAAGTGAACCATATATGATATCATAACAATTAGTATGATTCTGGAATAAGTCAATGACATTATTTAAATCATTATACAGTAGGTTCGTACACTTACGAAGCAAATCAGACCTAAGGTGAGGGAAATATCACAATCTCATTTTTATCCGAGATTGTTTATACTTTGAAATTTATTGGGGTGTATTTTATCATCCACATCCATGTTTCCTCAATATTTAATATTATTTACATCCACCTAAAATTGTTTAAATCCAATTTTACCATTCGGTGAGTTTTTAGTAAAAGATATGAAAGGAATCTTTTTTCGTTTTTCGTACGAGGTACTTTTTGAGTTTTCCGACAAAAGTTCGAGAAGAATGTTTTTTTTAACTTATACAGCATGAATGGATTTTTAAAACATTATTTCAAAGAAGGTTCCTTTACAATTTTTCAAGTTTATTTTTAATCAACTTCTTTTAGTTTAAAATTTTATGACATGTTAAGAAAGGGAAAATGTTTTTGAAGTATAAAGGATATTTTCCTCAAGAATGGAGTTCAAGTGTTTTATCAAAATTATTTTCCATATAAGATAATAAAGGGTTCTGTTTATATCCCTATTATTACATTGATTTTATTATATTGTGATGGAATTATTTTTATGAATTCCTTTATCTTATATGAATTGTTTTATGATGTCATGATGTTTAAGATTCCCATTTTTATTACATGGGTTATGCTATGATGTATGGTTTATGATTTTGTGGCACACATAAGAATGGTATCATTATGAGATGGGTGGGACCTATATCTCCCTCCAATGCATTGGGTAAAGATTTTATATCTCATGAGATAGACATGGCTGTAACGTCAAGTTAAACCGGTTCAGTAATACAGGACTAGAACGAGGAGTGAACTCGATTCAGAAAGGGACTTTGTCCACTAAGATGGTCTTGGCAGAAATGTCTTGGCTACTATGGAAATCATATCATGTGCTTAATGGTTGCCACAATTACATGTTTTATTCCCATGCTATTTTATCATTCTTAATGTTTCTTTATGATCTATGCCTTACGTACTTCCATGTTTTGTGTCATTTCTCAATCTTTTGATGTTTAAACATTATGTTCATGTTTTTAAGTTCAAATGTATATGGTATGTTTTATTTTATCCATGCTTACCCTTACTGAGCATTTGAGATCACCCTTTTTATGTTTTCTTTTCCCCAGGATATAAAGAAAGGTTTTAGTTAAGAAAAAAAGGAATATCTTTATGGGAGATGTTGAAGATCTTTCACCACGATTAGAAGATTACGTTCCAAGTTTCCAAAGACACTAAACTATTACGGTCCTTGTGTGTCTGTTTTTGTTATGTATTAAGTATTCCTCTAAAGTAATGTAATGTCCATGTACGTCAAGCTTCGGGTCTCTACATTAGTTGATCCCAAAGATGATGGACAAGGTATGTTGTTGACAACAAGATTTATTTAAGTGTAAAAAATTTAATGATTGGCTAAGTGTAGATTTTCTAAAGCATTCTATAAGTGAATTTCTTTGAATGTGTTTCACAAGAGTGTAAGCTGGCCAAAACTAGAAAGACCATGACATAATTGTGGTTGTGGTTGACATGTTGAGAAGGGAGTTTATCCAGATACACTACATGTTATAATCCACGCTATATAATGTTTTGTATATAAGAATCTTATGTTGTAGTGCATCTAATTGTGCCATAGAGATCATGCTTCATGTCATAGAGGATATGTTAGAGGAGTAGTTGCACTGTAGTGAATCCAACTACTCCATATAGGAGATGTTGGAGGATAAATCCAAAGTATGTTCACACCATAGTCACTATGACTATTCCATAGTGTTGATGGTTCTGCCACAATGAAGGATGGAGGATGAAAAAAGAAGGCTAACCTTGGATTCTTAGCTAAGTCAGCTTGACCCTAAACATGTGGGAGTAAGCTCAACCATATAGGGGAACCAGCAAGGCCATCCAGCCATGGTGGAACTAGGGTAAAGGTGATCACACATGCGGTCAGGAATGTGCATGGAAGTAGTGGTCCATGTCATAGGGTGGAAACATGGAGGAGGATGAAATTAGACCCCATTACTTACAATTGGTGATTCATGGGAGGAAATTTCTTATATATCATGGGAATTATAGAGGAATTTTAAATGTTGGGTGTGAGGTTTATAGGATACACCATAGCCAAAACAACCATGGACCCTCTTTGTAAGGGTAATCCTTAAATTGAGTAAGATTAACACACCCAATACACATGTTATGTAAGGGTCAACCCAAGATCACGTAAGGGTATCAGCCACTAGATATTTTGTGGTGACCATGCCATAGAGGATAAGGTTATGTCTTAGTCCCCTTGAATAAGATGATTTTCATGTTGTAGCTATGCCTTGTTCCATGGAGAGTCCAAATTCAACAGAAGTAAGGAATTTAGAGGTCTCTATTCCCATAGGAGACCACACCACAGTGATTTGTCCATGTTGTATCCAGTTAGGTATGAGAAACGGTTAGAGAATATTATTTTAGAGATTGTGAAAGAGTGATGGAGGAGTTAATGGTTGAGTTTTTTGGATCTGGTAACAATAAAGGACCACACCATAGTACTATGGACAATGCCATAGTGAAGTGTAAAGAAGTTAATATTGCACAATGGTAGATTTGGATATGCCAAAAAAGTTTCAAAATGTGAGGTGTTATGTCATAATACTTCAAAACATGCCACAATTAGGTAGTTTTTAGTCAACTAGAAGTTTCATCAGAAACTGAAAGAAGGGAATTATTATGTTCACTACAGGTTGTAAAACTTGGATTCAATGGCACATTATGATCCCATTAAGAACATGGGAAACTTTTCATGATCCTATGAAAGAGGATATTCAATCCCAACCATTTGGATTGAATGGGGTAAGAGTAATTATCTATAAAAATGTTTGTATTAGTTCTAGAGAAAGTGATCTAAATGAAGATCATATTGAAGATCTAATTTTCAAAGGAATGAGAAGGTGTTATTCCAATGAGGGGATAGAAATATTTTAGAATTGGAATTTATTGAAGATCCTTCCAAAGTTAAAGAAGGTGTTTTTTGTGCCTATAGCAAAGTGAAGTTGTTCCAGAGGCATTCTAAAAAATAGAGAAGGTGTTTCACCAAGGTGTTTTCATAATAGATAAAGGATCATCCCATAAAGACTTAAATAGAGCATCTATCTATAGTGAAGGATTCAATCCATGAAATTGATGATGGATAAGGGACCTACATGTCCATAAACTATGTGAAGGTGATCTTTTCCACTAGCAGTGAGCCAATGAAGGAAAATTTGAGGGAGTGAATCTTAAGAATAAGTTATCTATCCCTAAACCTTGTAAGGCAATGAGCATGGGTATAGGAGTGACCTAGCCCAAACCTTTGTAAACAGTGAGATTCGTAGCAATGTTAGTGAAAGATATAACGTCGATGCATGCTCCTTGAACATAACCCAGGGAGGGTAAACCAAGTAAATAATTGTATCCATATTTAATTTATACATGCACATCAAAACATATCAATAAATATAAATAATATCTAATTAAACATCAATCAAAGTTACCCTCAATGTTGAGAGGTTAAGATCTGTCACAACCCAACCCACCGAGATCCCACCTGTTTCAGAAGTAAGTCGAGTGTGAACCCTAAGCCCACCTTCATTAGTCCATGGGATAGCGACAAGTTCCAAGTAGGCATATCACTAAAATGGGAGGCCTTAACCTAAGTATCTATACACACACACACACAACAAACTCCATGAAATAGTGTAGAGACAAAAGAATAAATTGTAACCTCTATAGTATAAAAAATGCATACAATAACCTCTAGGAAATACATCAAAGTATGGTGAAGTAAAATGAAAGATATAAAAGGGGAAAAATACATGACCAACCAAAAATGAGGTCCCTACCTAAAAAATAGTGATAAAGGGGAAAAATGTAGAGATATCGGCTCCCATTATCCAAGGCTAACCACTAAACATGGTCAACACCTCCAAGTACCACTATACTCCTCTAAAATTGGGTCCACCACTATCACCACCAATATACCTATCATCTTCATATGTCATAATACATGTGGTAAAATCCTATGCAAGGGTAAGTATATAAATATCTGGTAGGATGCCCCTAAAACCAAGAGGGAAGAAATAAAAACAACAATAGTCATCTCAACCCATAAATTGAGAGGGGTAAGGAAAGTCAACATTAGATATGTTCATAAAGAATCCCAAATGAAGAGATAAAGGGGATCTCCATCTCTACAACTAGATAAGAATTATGAGTTAGCCTAAAACTCCCAAATTTCTATCTCTAATTCCCATCACCACACACAACCTCACATGAATTGGAGTGGAGGGTATGCACCTTGCCATAATGCTCCATGGTTGAGGAAACACCAACTCAAGAGGATGAACTGCTTCCCTCCAGAGCTTGAAAATGGGGGAGTAACACCTCATAAAAAGTGTAACCACGTCATTTTTAGTGTGGGGAAGTATCAAATCTACATGTATAAAGATTATAAGGGACCCACTCCCTAATGTGGAAGGGGAGTACTAACCCCTGCATCTCTTTGAGGATCAATCCCAAACTTTTCCATTAATAAAGCTTCATTGAAAGAAGAATCCCGCTTGTAACACCTCATGAAATATCTTTGGTTCCACAAATATGGTCTCCATTGCATCCCACATGGAAAACAACTCAATATAGGTTACTTAAAAAACCAAATCCAAGTCCCAAATAATGAGATACAAGTGGAAGATGTTTATTGGAAAAATACACGGTGTCTGCATAGGGTCACATAGTGTGTGAATCCACCTGGACTATTGGGCATGTCCTCCCATATACATGGCTTGGCTATCAATGTGGATCTATAGGGTGTGTATATGGGTTATCACAACGTGTATTTTCACCCAGGGTCTTGGGTGTGTACTCACATAGTACACGGCTCATCTAGCTATGTGCATCCACATGACATGTACCTACAGGAACATAGTATGTATACTTACCCAAGGTCTTGGCATGTACCTCCAGCATAGAGATTAGCTACCTAGGTAGGATCACACAACATGTGGGCCTAGCTACACGGTGTTTGATATTTAACTTAGGCCAAAACCCTAGCCACCTAGAGAACCCAGACAACACTGTATGTGTTCCTCCAAGATGCATGGCGTTCAGTCAGCTTTTTTACAGACAGTGAATCCTTTATTCATGAAGATACTAGATTTGTGATTACTACTACCTTCCTCACCATTTAACCCACCTAAATCCTCTGAAGATGAAGGGGGTCCTTTTACTATCGATTTCCAACCTTCAGTGGCTAGAAATTAGAACTTTAATCTCCTTTAGTGGTAGTCGACATACCTCTTATCGCTATTCGAGGGTCCCAATCCTCGAATCCATCATCAACAACCAAAAATCCATATTTATCCATCCAAAAAACACTAAGAACTATGTATTTCATGCATCTGTCACATATCTAGGGGTTTGATCATGCTCAAATCTATCCAGGTAATATCGAATTTTCAACCACGTGGGATAACGATGAAAAACGCATAGAATAGTGATGGGAAAAGCACAATAACAAGGTAACATCATCATTGGCTGATGAAATCTCAGACAATTACCATGAATTATAGAAACTAAGGGTGAAAACAAGGGTGTAGTGGATATAATCTAAATAGATTCAACACTATTTAATCGGGCTCATGTAAAGAACATGAATCACAAAAAAGTAAGAAGATATGAAATCCATGTTTAAAAATTAATCCAAGTGTTTAAATCCATAAATGAACAAGCCCTAACTCAAGAATAGACTGATCACTAGTGAAGAATTCATCTGCTAGTGGTGAAGGTGAAGATCTCACTACATTCTCCACTCGTCTCACAATTCTCCCAGATAATTGTCATCGATCCATGTCCCTAAGTTTCCAATGCCAAAAAATCTCTCCTCTTCCTCTCTAATCTACTAGGGTTATGCATCTAACCCTAAGAATTCATCATAATGACAAATAATAGAGTGGGAATTGGGTTTAGGTCATTAAATAATTTATTTAATTTACATAACGCACTTGTCGATAGCTACCCTCAACTGAACATCTAACACTGACAAACTTTATATCACACCTAGGGTAAATGTCACATCCTAGAAATATTCGTGGTCTTGAATTTCCCATATGAGGTCCTGATCAATATAAAAACCATTTATTTCAAAAATATGTGTGTGCGTGCTTTTATATATATTAATATTTTTAATATACTAATTCTGGGCTCCTATGATATCCAAAACACAGCTCCAACACCAAGGAAAAATAAAGATATATATTTATAAATATTCAAAGGATCAGAATACTAAAATTAGATTTTTTACATTCTCTACTTCTTCAAGGATTTTCAACTCAAAAAACAAAAGTTTTACAAAAAGGTGAGGGTAATGAGCCTCCATCTAGCTCCCGCGCTCCCAGGATCTCTCATGCATGCTCCCATGCTACCAAATCACTCAAACTATGTGGATGGTTCATTTATATTGGATCATATCCTGTCGATCCTCAATTTCCATTGGGTGCTCCAAGAATGTGATTCCATCCACGATGTCCATCTCACCCCAGTCAATAACATGTGTCGAGTTGTGCCTATATCTCCTCAACTACAACACATGGAAGACATCATAAACTCGGTTCAACTATGGGGGTAATTCCAAGCAGTAAGTAACCTCACCAACCCTTCAAAGGATCTGGAATGAATCGATCAACCTCAAGGATATCTTGCTTCCTCAACCATATTTCTACAATCCTCATTGTGAGGAGACTTTCAAGAAAACATGGTCTCCCTACTCAAACACCAAAGACCTATGACGTTGATTTATATAATATTACTATTGACTTTGACTCATCCTCGTATGCTTGTAGATCACCAGTACCTTCTTTATCATTGCTTGAACCGGATCTAGCCCAATAAGAGATGTCTCACCAATCTCAGTCCAGCACAAGGGTGACCTGTAAGGTCTCCCGTATAGGTCCTCAAAAGATGTTGGGTGAATAGTAAAGTGATAGATATTATTATAAGAAAACTCTACCAATATAAAGTGATCCTACCAAATTTTAATTATGTCCAATAGATAGGCTCTCAACATATCCTCCAAAACCTAGATAGTCTGCTCGGTCTTTGCATCCATCTTGGGGTGAAACATTGTGCTCATCCATAACTGGGTCCTAAAAGCCTACTAAAAACCCATCCACAAACATGACGTGAACTAAGCATTATGTCCAGAGAAGATACTTGTGGGTACCCTATGAATCCAAACTATCTCACGCATATACAACTTCCCCAAAATCTCAACCAAACTCTACTCTCTAATGGTAAAAAAGTGCTCTGACTTAGTATGTTGGTCAAAAATCACCCGAATAGCATTGTAGACTCTTGTTATCCACTGAATCCCCATCAAAAAATCTATTGATATGTCATACCACTTCCATTCTAGAATCTCAAGATATTGATTCAAATCTATTAGAATCTAATGTTCATCCTTTACTTGCTGACATGTGAGGCACTGAGAAACAAAATCAAAAATTATCTACCTCATTCCAACTCACCAAATCTACCACTAAATGTCCTTGTAAATCTTTTCCACACCCAGATTCATTATTAAGGGAGAGGTATGAAACTACCTCAACACCTCCCCACACAATGTGACTAGAACTACCACTACAAGAAAAATGAGTATTTGCAACGGGCTATTTGTGATGGGACACTCTACCCATTGCAACTAAGTAGTTATTTGTGATGGGGAGATGGTGCATGTCGCAAATAGTTTGGCATGGATTCTGCACCAAACCGTAGGAAGGGAATTTGTGACGGGTTTTTATACCCATCGCAAATACCCACCGGTGTTTTTTAGTATTTGCGATGGGACATTCATCCCATCACAAATGCTATGTCGGAAGGTGGGTATTTGTGATGGTAATCGTCGCAAATACTCTTTTAACCGTCGCCCCTAATTAATAGCAAGGAAAGTATTTGCGATGGGAAGCTCATCGCAAATAGTCTAACCTATATATACTCTCATCCGTTTTTTCTTTCATTCCACTCATTTCTCTATCCCTCTATCCCTCTCTACTTACATTTTTTCTCTCAAAATTTTTCAAAATTTATAGTTCTAAATCAGATCAATATTTGCGACTTATATCCTTCAAAAGAATCTGTTTTAAGATATTTATCTTTTTCTTTTATTTTTTCCTTAATTCATTTTATTTTATATTAGATATATATATTTTTTATTAGCTGTAATTAAATTAAATTAGAATTAGATCATTTTATTCTGTATTATTATTATTTTTACAAATAATTGCGTGTGATTAGTATTAATTAGTATTGATTAATAGTTATATTAATTATTATTAATTAGTAGTCATTAGTATTGATTAGAATAATTATTAACAATTGCTAATAATTAGTCATAATTAGTAATAATTAGCGATAATTAGTAAAAATTAGCATTAATAATTAGTAAGTTGAAATAAATATTTATAAATAATAATAATTAGTAATAATTAGTAATAATTAGAAATAATTAGAAATAAATATGATTAATTAGTAATAAATAGTAATAAATAGTAATAATTGGTAATAATTGGTAATTATTAGTAATAATTAGAAATAAATAGTTATAATTAGTAATAATAAGTAATAATTAGTAATAATTAGGATTAATTAGTAATAATTAGGATTAATTGGTAATAGTTAGGATTAATTAGTAATAATTAGGATTAATTAGTAATAATTAGTAATAATTAGGATTAATTATGATTAATTAGTAATAATTAGTAATAATTAGTAATAATTAGAATTAATTAATAATAATTAGTATTAATTAGTAATAATTAGAAATAATTGGGATTAATTAGGATTGATTAGTGATAATTAGTAATAATTAGTAATAATTAGTAATAATTAGTAATAATTAGTAATAATTAGTAATGATTCTGATTAATTAGTAATAATTAGTAATGATTAGTAATAATTAGTAATAATTACGAATAATTATGAATAATTAGCAAAAATTAGGAATAATTAGTATTAAATAGTAATAAATAGTAATGATTAGGATTAATTAGTAATGATTAGGATTAATTAGTAATAATTAGTAATAATTATGATTAATTAGGAATAATTAGGATTAATTAGTAATAATTATTAATAATTAGTAATAATTAGTAATAATTAGTAATAAATTATAAAAACATGGATCTTTATTCCAGGTATAGATCTTGATTTCTGGTGTTTTTGAGAAAAAGAGGAGTTTCTGGAAATTTAAGGAGTACACACTGTGTACTTAGGAGTACATGTCGTGCCCAGTTGTCGCAGGTAGCTGTGTACTGGTCATGTCATGGACAAGTACATGGCTGTGTGAGGTGACCTAGAGACCACCTAAAGTAGGGCCCAGTAAAGTCCTATACACATCGTGTATCCTCAGGGAACACACTGTGTATTTTTATTTTTATTTTTATATCAGACTGGGGTCGCATCTCATTGACAGAACCATCTTCTTCTAGCATTGTATCATCCAGGAGTGATAGATATCATTGACTCTTCTTTGATCCCCTTTTTGGTCGTCTTTTCTTTGAATTAAACACCATAGATTGCATTGGAATTTCCACGATCTACAACGTTCTAGGTCAAATCAAAGGCTAAGATTCAACTATATAGATTATACAACATCGAGGTAGGTGGTTTGTGCCTTTCTGTAGTTTTCTTTGAATTATATATGAAAAAGTTCCCAATACCCTGGTTTAGGGTATTGCATGTTTTAGGAATTTAACCATGTTAATGCCTGCTAGGATTTGTCTGCTTGAGTAAGGGTATTTGTTTTTTAATAGGGTTTATTACCTTGTTATGGATGTGTTTTCCCATACTTTCTTGATGTTGGTCTTTGGGTCTAGAACTGCATGTTAGGCTACTTTTCTTTCCATGCCTAGTGATTTTAGGATGGAGTTGTTGTTATATGACATGCTTTTGATATGCATTATAGCTGCTTAGCCTTGTAGTATTTTAGGTTAATTTGGATGTTGGATATTGTTTTTACACGATTGTATTACATAGGGCTATAGGAACCTGGTGTAGTGAGACAATAGGGGGAATTGATGTTGAGGACTTCCCCAGAGTGTCTGTTATACTTTACACATTGTGAGACCATAGAGGGTATGGATGTTGAGTTCTCCCTCAGAGTTTCTGTAGTATATCATTGCGAGACCACAGGGGGGAAGTGGACATTGAGTGCTTCCTCAGAGATTCTATAGTTTACTGTTAAAAGACCAAAAGAGGAATTGACATTGAGTTCTTCCTTAGAGAGTCTTTCTCTAAGCTTAAACAGAGGGGTTGGACTGTGAGAACTTCCCAGAGGGTTGCTTATGTTGATTGGTTGAATAATTGGTAAATGTAAATGAATGTAGTTGAAACTGTAGTATTGTTTACTTTGAGTATTTCCTTGTTTATTACTTCATTTTTCATATTTTCCTGCTATATATATATATTCACTGACAGTTAGGAACAGTTCTTTTGGTGGTTGCCTACTAAAATTCACCTCACACCAGTTTGGGTCATGATTTTGGGCCCAAAAAGATTATATTGTTGCAGGTATAAGTAAGGGAAATAGACCTTCTACTTTAGGTACTTGATTGTTGTGGAGCTGGAGAGCATGGGACCCAGCTGAGACTTGCAATGTTGTTCGAGTTTATTTACTTTTCAGTACTTTGTTTTTTTTCTATTCCATCATTGTGACTTGTTTGTCTACTTTCCTAGACATATGTTTCATGCATCATTTATATATGTTCTTTGGTTATTTATTTACTTTTAGTCTTCCACTGTTTACTTATTGTATGGTATCACTGCTTCCATTGTTGTATATTATTGTTATTCTACTACGTTACTCTACCAATGAGGGAATAGTTTCCCCATTATCCCACCCAAGTCTCTCATTTCTAGTTCGCATCCTCTAGAGTTTAGGGAAATTCACTTGAGGTCATGTTACCAACTTGGTATGGGGAACCTTTGGGAGGCACCCAGAACCGGTACATTACAAAGTGGTATCAAAGGAGAGGACCCTATTCCTGGATGGACAGTAGGTGAGGATGAGATCTTTCATTTTCATGGACACGTATGGGTGTTAGTAGACATACGTGAGGAGATGATGCGGGATTTTCACTCCTCAGTTTGGGAAGTTCATCCTGGTGTCACAAAGATGTATCGAGATCTATACTATTATTATTGGTAGCTAGGTATGAAGAGGGATGTCACTAGTTTTTTCATGATGTGTTCCACCTGTCAGTAGGTGAAGCCGGAGCATTAGCGACTAGAAGGGCTTTTGCAGCAGTTATCCATTCCCGAGTGGAAGTGGAATGATGTCGTGGTAGACTTCATGACTGGTTTTCTAAGATCTCATCAAGGGAATTAGGGAGTTTGGGTTGTCTTTGATAGACTCACTAAGGTTTTTCACATCTTACCGATCAAGGAGACCTTCATTTTTAATGATCTAGGAAGGTTGTACATCTAGAAGATTGTACGTCTACATGGGGTTCTTCACTCCATCGTTTCAAATAGGGATACCCATTTTACTTCTCGAGTCAGTACTATAGAGGGATTTGGGTACACAGGTACTTTTGAGCACAGTTATCCATCCCTAAATAGATGGTCAGTCTAAGCGTACGATTCAGGTGCTAGAGGACATGCTTCAAGCATGCATCCTAGATTTTTGAGGTTATTGGGAGAAGCACATACCTTTGGTGGAGTTGATTCAGAAGAGGATGGATATTGTACAGTCACAGCATAAGTCCTATGTTGATTTTTAGAGATGACCTCTAGAGTTCGAGGTCGAAGATGAGGTTTTCCTACGTGTCACACCAAGGTTGGGACATAGGAGGATTATGAGACAGGGCAAGATTTCCCTGAGATACATTGGGCTATTTGAGGTTGTGGAGAAAGTTGGGTTGGTTGCCTATTATCTGCAGTTACCTCAGAGGTATTGGTCCATGCATGATGTATTCCACATTTCCCAGCTGCAGCCTTAAATCTCAAACCTATCTCATTTTTTTCAACCCGGGGAGGTTGAGTTGGAGGTGGATGGATCGTTCGAGGATCATCCTATCCAGATTATTGATCAAAGTGAAAAGGTTCTCCATGGATGGTATTTTCCTCTATTATGGGTGCTATGGCAACATGGGCGAGTACAAGACGAGACTTGGGAGAGGGAGACCGATGTGCGATCGTAGTGGCCAGAGTTGTTCGAGGATTCTTCTACGCCTCCTTAGGGAAATGCAGGGATGAATTTATTTAAGGGGGGATTTTTTAAGAACATAGAACTTTATTTTAGGTATGGATCTTGAATTTTGGTGTTTTTTAGAAAAATAGAAGTTTCTATAAATTTAAGGAGTACACGATGTGTACTTAAGAGTACAAGTCGTGTACCCGGTTGTCGCGGGTAGTCGTGTACTAGACATGTAATGGCTGAGTACATGGATATGTGAGGTGACTTGGAGACTTCCTAAAGCAAGGCCCAGTAAAGGAATATACACGTCATGTATCCTTAGGGAAAATTCTATGTATTTTTATTTTTAATTGTTATATCAGACTGGGGTTGCGTCTCATCGATAGAACCGTCTTCTTCTAGCGTCATCTCTTCTAGGAGCGATAGATATCTCTGATTCTTCTACGAGCCCTCGTTTGGTCGTCTATTTTATAAATCAAACACCGTTTATTGATTTGTAATCAAAACAATCTACAATGTTCTAGGTCGAATCAAAGGCTGATATTCATCTATATTGATCATACAACATCGAGGTAGGTGGTTTGTGTCTTTACATAGTTGTCTTTGAATTATATGTGCAAAAGTTCCCAATACCCTAGTTTAGGGTATTGTGTGTTTTATGAATTTAACCCTGTTAATGTCTGTTATGCTTTTTTTGCTTGAGTAAGAGTGTTTGTTTTTTAATATGGTTTATTACCTTGTTATGTATGTGTTTTCCCATGCTTTCTTGATGTTGGTTGTTGGATATAGAACAGAATGTTAGGCTACTTTTATTTCTATTCCTAGTGCTATTAGGATGAAGTTGTTGCTATATGACATGCATGTGATATGCATTATAGCTACTTAGCCTTGTAGTATTTGAGTTCACTTTGGTTGTTGGATATCGTTTTTGCATGATTTTATTACATAGGGCTATGGGAACCTGGTGTAGTAAGACCATAGGTGGAATTGACGTTGAGGGATTCCCTATAGTGTTTATTATACTTTACACATTGTGAGACCATATAGGGGATAGACGTTGAGTTATCCCTCAAAGTGTCTATAGTATACCATTCCAAGACCATAGGGGGAATTGGACGTTGAGTTCTTCCTCATAGAGTCTATAGTTTACCGTTAAAATACCACAGGAGTAATTGATGATGAGTGCTTCCTCGTAGAGTCTTTATCTAAGCTGAACTAGAGGGGTTAGACTGTGAGAACTTCCTAGAGGGTTGCTTGTGTTGATTGGTTGAATAATTGGTAGATGTAAATGAATGTAGTTGAAACTATAATATTGTTTACTTTGAGTACTTCATTTTTTATTACTTCATTTTGCATATTTTCCTACTATATATATATTCACTGACAGTTAGGAACAGTTCTTTTGGTGGTTTCCTACTAGGATTCATCTCACACCTGTTTGGGTCATGCTTTTGGGCCCAAACAGATTATATTATTGTAGGTATTGGTAAGGGAAAGATCCCTTCTACTTCAGGTACTTGATTTTTGTGGAGATGGAGAGCATGGGACCAAGATAAGGCTTGTGATGCTATTGGAGTTTATTTACTTTTCAGTAATATGGTTTCTGTTTTTTATTCTATCATTGTGACTTGTTTGGCTTCTTTCCTAGAAATATGTGTCATGCATCATTTATATATGTACTTCAGTTGTTTATTTAATTTTAGTCTTCTGTTTTTTACTTATTTTATGGTATTATTGCTTCCGCTGTTGTATATTATTGTTATTCTAATGCATTACTCTTCCAATGAGGGCATAGTTTCCCCACTATCACACCCAATGCTCTCGCTTCTAGTTAGAAGCCTCTGGCATTTGGGGAAATGCGATTGAGGCCATGTGACCAACCAGGTATGGGAAACCTTTGAATTACTGTTTGGAGCCTATAAATAGGGATAGGAAGGAATATATTGTCGGTAATAAGTTGTTACTGGGAGCAGCTATCCCGTGTACAGGTAAAAGCCAATATCCTCAATTATTGCAATTTTATGGTTTTGCAATTGCTACAGTTGATTTGATTTCACTGTTGGGTGATTCATATGCTTTGTGTTATTATCATTGATGTTATTGAGGTTATATTTATATTTCAACCTGATGAGATGAGGGTATTCCATCTCATGCATTATATAAGCACTTTCTAGAGATCACATGTCATGCATTCTTTTCATGCCATTTAGGGTGCATTACCAATTGCATGTTGTTGTGATAGATATTGTGTTAGATATGCATGATGTTGTGATAGATGCCTTGATAGAATACCTGCTATTTGATAGGGTATTGCTAATATGTAAAGCTTTATTTTAATGAGTGCCAAAATTTGGTCCCTGATGTGTTATGGGCCCTCTTGGATCAGAATTTGGTGGATCATGTGATTGATTACACTGTTATACCTTGTTATATACATGAATATGATGCCAAACTTTGATTCTCATGGATTATGGGCCCCCAAGGATCGGAATTTGGCACTTTACTATTTGTTTCAGTGTTTTTATGGGGTTCCATGGTAGTTTCTAAGGCTTACTATCCGGAAAAACTCAGAATACACGGCGTGTAATGATGAATACATGCCATGTATCCTTCTTTTTGGGAAGTAATAACTTTTCTTAAGTACACATCATGTACTATATGTACGTGTCATGTAGTATTTAACTGTGTGACTAGTTGTGTGGGAAGAGACATGGGATTGGGAAATATTTGGTGGAACACATTGTGTACTTGGAGTACACGTCGTGTTGTAAGAGCCGTGTATCTAACTGTGTGACCAACGACACAGGTGGATAAAACCTAGGTTGTACACATCATGTCCTATTCTTGCACACCGTGTAGAGTCAGCCGTGTCACCGACTGTGTGACTAAAAACACAGGTGGTTATAAATTAAGGGGGTACATGTCGTGTCTATGTTGAACACACCATGTGGAGTTACCCAGGAAGGAAACGTGTGTTTAACCGTGTAGAGGAACTCAAGTAAGGGGGAAAGTATTCAAGTAAATGCCATCTCAAAGGAGAACATGTCGTGTGTATGGGGTGTTACATGACTAGGGTTGGATGAAGTACATGCCCATGTAAATGCTTAAGGGAACACACCATATAGGGTTCATACACACTGTGTATCCATGTTTTGAAGAACTTGAATATTTTATCTCTCATGTTCCTTTCTTGAACTTCTAAGTTTCAGTCCTTGATAATCTTAAAATGAGGTGTGCTCTTGACCTTTAAGAGTCATGCCACCAAGATGTCCTCTAGTTGTACACCAGATACAGGGCAACGATTAGACACCAGACATGGAAGATCAGGCAGATCCTCCCATTGTTCCTGAATTGGCACCAACCATCATTTTGAATACAGGTGTCGATGCACAATTTTGATAAGGATTCATGAGGTTTATATAGAACTTCAGGGGAGCACCGCATCCTTACTTGTCTATGGTAGAGTTGACGCAGGTTTTTCAGCAACAACATCCTCCCACATTCTCAAGGGATATAGGACCTCAGGCTACAGAGTCATGGTTATAAGCTATGTTGTCTATCTTTGATCATCTCGATACGCCTCCTGAGAGGAGGGTGAATCTTGCTACGTACTTGTTGCATGATTCCGCCAAGAGATGGTGGGATGTGATATCACAGGCAAGGCGCCAGCAGGGTATGTCTTGGGATGAGTTCTAGAATACCTTCTATGACTAATTCTACCTAGAGACTTTGAGGGCCAATAGAGCCTGAGATTTCATGAGTTTGGAACAGGGTACTCTTTTAGTCATGGAGTATTCTTCTCGATTCATAGAGCTGTAGCACTTCACACCCATTCTAGGGGGTGATGAGTTATTCCTAGCGAGGAAGTTTGAGGATGGACTCAGGCATGACATACGATCTCAGGTAAACATCTTCAGGTTGACTTTCATCACTTCTATATCCAACCAGGCACTGATTATAGAGCACAACCTAAGGGATTCAGGAGCTGTGAGCTAGGGCGGCTCAGCACCCGAAACTGGAACATTACAAAGTGGTATCAAAGGAGATGACCTTATTCCTGGATGGATAGTAGTAGAGGATGAGATCTTGCATTTTCATGGATGTGTATGGTTTTTTGCAGACATACGTGATGAGCTGATGTGGTATTTTCACTCCTTAGTTTGGGTAGTTCATCCTGGTGTCACAAAGATGTATCGAGATCTAAACCATCAGTATTGGTAGCCCGGTGTGAAGAGGGATTTCACTGGTTTTTTCATGAGGTGTTTCACCTATCAGCAGGTGAAGGTGGAGTATCAGTGACCAGCAAGGCTTTTGTATCAGTTACCCATTCCCGAGTGGAAGTGGAATGATGTTGTGATGAACTTCATGACTAGTTTTCCAAGATCACTTTGAGGGAATGATGCAGTTTGGGTTGTCTTTGACAGACTCACAAAGGTTGTTAACTTCTTGCCGATCAAGGATACCTTTAGTGTTGATGAGCTGGGAATGTTGTATGTCTAGGAGATTGTACTTCTGCACGGGGTTTCTCATTCCATCGTTTCAGATAAGGACGCCCATTTTACTTCTCAGGTTTGGCAGGGATATAGAGGGATTTGGGTACATAGGTACATCTGAGTACAACTTACCATCCCTAGACAGATATCTGGTCTGAGCATACGATTTAGGTGTTGGAGGAAATGCTTCAAGCATGCATCCTATATTTTGGGGGTTCTTGAGAGAAGCACATACCTTTGGTGGAGTTGATTTGGAAGAGGATGGCTACTACACAGTCATGGAAGAAGTCTTATGCTGATTTTTGGAGATGACCTCTAGAGTTCAAGGCCCGAGATCAGGTTTTCCTATGTGTCACACCAAGGTTGGGACATAGGAGGATTAGGAGACAGGGAAAGCTTTCACCAAGATACAATGGGTTGTTTGAGGCTGTGGAGAAAGTTGGGTTGGTTTCCTATCGTTTGCAGTTACCTCAGAGGTTCTGGGCCATGCACAACATCTTCCACATTTCCCAGTTATGGAATTACATCTCAGACTCATCTCATGTTTTTCAACCTAGGGAGGTTGAGTTAGAGGTGGACGCATTGTTCGTGGAGCATCCTATATGGATTGTTGATCGAAGCAGGAAGGTTCTCCATGGTCGGTTTGTTCCTCTCGTATGGGTGCTCTAGAAGCATGGGCGAGTATAGGACAAGGCTTGGGAGAGGGAGACTGATGTGCGATCGTAGTGGCCAGAGCTGTTCAAGGATTCTTCTACACCTCCTTCTTAGGGAAATTCGGGGACGAATTTCTTTAAGGGGGGAAGTTTGTAAGAACCTGAATCTTTATTTCTGTTATAGATATTGATTTATAGTGTTTTTTAGAAAAAGTGGAGTTTATGGAAATTTAGAGAGTACATGTCGTGTACTTAGGAGTACATGTCATGTATTCGGTTGTCGCGGGTAGCCATGTACTGGTTGTGTAATGGTCGAGTACATGGCCGTGTGAGGTGACCTAGAGACCACCTAAAGTGGGGCCTAGTAAATGCCTATACATGTCATGTATCCTCAGGGAACATGCCATGTATTTTTATTTTTAATTGTTATATCGGACCAGGGTTGCGTCTCATCGACAGAACCTTCTTCTTCTAGTTTCATCTTGTCCAGGAGCGATGGATATCACAGATTCTTCTTCGAGCCCCTATTTGGTCATCTGTTCTCCGAATCAAACACCACTTATTTCATTGGAATCACCATGATCTATGACGTTCTAGGTCGAATCAAAGGCTGATATTCAACTATATTGATCGTACAATGTCTAGGTAGGTGTTTTGTGCCTTTCGATAGTTATCTTTGACTTATATGTACAAAATTTCCCAATACCCTAGTTTAGGGTATTGGGTGTTTTAGGAAGTTAACCATGTTAATGCCTTCTATGCTTTGTTTTCTTGAGTAAGGGTGTTTGTTTTTTAATAGGGTTTATTACCTTGTTATGGATGTGTTTTCCCATGCTTTCTTGATGTTGGTTTTTGGGTCTAGAACTGCATGTTAGGCTGATTTTATTTCCATGCCTAGTGTTGTTAGGATGGAGTTGTTGTTAAATGAAATGCTTGTGATATGCATTGTATCTACTTAGCCTTGTAGTATTTGAGGTTACTTTGGTTGTTGGATATCGTTTGTGCATGATTGTATTACACAGGGATGTGGGAACCTGGTGTAGTGAGACCATAGGGGGAATTGATGTTGAGTTCTTCCCTAGAGTGTCTGTTATACTTTACATGTTGCGAGACCATAGGGGGGGTGAATGTTGAGTGTTCCCTCAGAGTGTCTGCAGTATACTGTTGTGAGACCACATGGGGAATTGGATGTTGAGTGCTTCCTCAAAGAGTCTATAGTTTACAATTAAAAGACCATAGGAGGAATTGACGGTGATTGATTCCTCGGAGAGTCTTTGTATAAGCTGAATCAAAGGGGTTAGACTGTGAGAACTTCCCAGAAGGTTGCTTATGTTGATTGGTTGAATAATTGTTAGATGTAAATGAATGTAGTTGAAACTGTAGGATTGTTTACTTTGAGTGCTTCCTTATTTATTACTTCATTTTTCATATTTTCCTGCTATATATATATTCACTGATAGTTAGGCACAAGTCTTTTGGTGGTTGCCTACTAGGATTCGTCTCACACCTGTTTGGGTCATGCTTTTGGGCCCAAACAGAATATATATTGTTTTGGGTATAGGTAAGGGCAAGAGCCCTTCTACTTCAGGAACTTGATTGTTGTGGAGCTGGAGAGCATAGAACAAGCTGAGACTTGCGATGCTATTGGAGTTTATTTACTTTTCAGTACTTTTGTTTCTATTTTTGTATTCCAGCATTGTGACTTGTTTGGATACTTTCCTAGACATATGGGTCATGCATCATTTATATATGTACTTTAGTTGTTTATTTACTTTTAGTCTTCCGCTATTTACTTATTGTATGGTATTAATGCTTCTGTTGTTGTATATTATTGTTATTCTACTGCGTTACTCTACTAATGAGGGCATAGTTTCCCCACTATCACACCCAAGGCTCTAGCTGCTAGTCGGCAGCCTCTGGTGTTTGGGGAAATGCGCTTGAGGCCATATGACCAATCGGGTATGGGACACCTTTGGGCGACATTCAGAACCGAGATGTTACATAAATAGTAATAATTAGTAATAAATAGTAATAATTAGGATTAATTAGTAATAATTAGTAATAATTAGTAATAATTAGGATTAATTAAGATTAATTAGGATTAATTAGGATTAATTAGTAATAATTAGTAATAATTAGTAATAATTGGTAATAACTGGTAATAATTGGTAATAATTGGTAATAATTGGTAATAATTGGTAATAATTGGTAATAATTGGTAATAATTGGTAATAATTAGGAATAATTGGTAATAATTAGGAATAATTGGGAATAATTAGGAATAATTAATATTAATTAGTAATAATTAGAAATAATTAGAATTAATTAGTATTAATTAGGATTAGTTAGTAATAAATATGATTAATTAGTAATAATTTGGAATAAATAGGAATAATTAGTAATAAATAGGAATAATTAGGAATAATTAGTAATAAATATAAATAATTTGTAATAATTAGGATTAATTAGTAATAATTGGGATTAATTAGTAATAATTAGGATTAATTAGTCATAATTAGGATTAATTAGTAATAATTAGTCATAATTAGTCATAATTATCAATAATTAGGATTAATGAGGAATATTTAGTAATAATTAGTAATAATTAGGATTAATGAGGAATATTTAGTAATAATCAGTCATAATCAGTAATAATGAGTAATAATTAGGATTAATTATGATTAATCAGGAATAATTAGGATTAATTAGGGTTAATTAGGATTAATTGGAATTAATTAGTCATAATTAGTCATAATTAGTCATAATCAGTAATAAATAATCATAAATAGTCATAACTAGTAATAAATAGTAATAAATAATATTAAATATTAATAAATAGTTGTAATTAGGAAATGCATCAAAAATGCATACAACCATCAAGAAAAGGTGAATTATTACTACTTATTTAATTAATTTGATCATCATTTTATCTATTATTTGCAAGTTAATTTCCTTATCATTTTTATCTAATACTTAATTACTTTTTTTCATAGATCTTTTGGAAATTCATGTTTTTTTTTCTAATTATCTGCAACAAGTCACAGAATAGATAAAATGATTCTATTTTCCAATGTAACCACATTTTCCAAATTCATTGTATTTCTTTTTCGAACTTCCAACGCTACATATAGATTCGATATTGTTAACTGAAAAACTTTCTTGTTTTTAAAGGATAAGAGAGTAAATGAGGTGGTGGATTCTTGTGATATAATGGGCACATGAGATTATTCTTCTCTTCTTACTTTCAACAACGGGAACAAATTTTCGGCTAAGAAAATTGAGTCAATATGTAGTATTGGTAGTTCGACATAGAATGATAATAGAATCATGGTTACATTGTAGTTAGGACTGTTTTGAGACTTTGGGACATGTAAGAATCAACCGCACTTCAATCTAACACACATTGTTACTGGTATATACTAGGGCAGGCAGAATGTCATGTGTCGATAACAGCAACAACAACAATAGGAGGAGGAGAAGATGCATCGATTATTGGAGCAACAACACCAGTAGGCAATGAAGTACATGCGGTGTATGACTCATGGTTTGGTGCGTTTTTTATATTATTGCGAATATTTTGTTTTTTATTATTTTATTATTTATTTAATTTTTTAATATTATATTACTATATTAGTTATTTTTATTATTTATTTATTTATTTATTATTTTATTAAAATTATTATTTTTTATTTTATTATTATTATTATTATTATTATTATACTTTTATGAATATTGAGATTTTTATTATTTTATTATTTTTTATTATTTTATTAATATTATTATTATTAATTTTATTATTATTATTATTATTATTATTATTATTATATTAATATTATTTTGTTGTTGTTGTTATTATTATTATTTTCTCTATATTATTTTATTAATATTATTTTATTAATATTATTTTATTAATATTAATTTTTTTCTATTTTTTTATGTTTTTACGATGGGTATATTTTCCCATCGCAACGGAGTTTTTTTAAAAACTCTGTGAAAGTATTTGCGACGCTATTTTTTACAATGGAACATTTGTGATGATCCCCCATCGCAAATACTCAAATTTCCAGTAGTGTATAGTCTATCCCTGGAAAAAGGATAACATATTCCCTCTTTTAGAAAATCCATCTGGGTCATCTACCAAGGATATTCGGTCATGTAAAAATTCACAGTCAATGTCTCCAAACTAAGAATCTCTCATATGCTGATGAAATGATGGATTCACCACTATCGATTAAGATAGGTTGCAACCCACTCTACCAACAGGGTCATCTACAATGAGGCCAACTGCTCTGACGCCTCTTAAACCAAACAAGAATGATATTTCTAGCTAAGGGTATTTTCTACCATATTTCCCTTCCCTAGAGTGTAGACTATCTTGAAATCATTTTCTTATGGAAACGCTAACCAAATCCTTTTTCTTGGTTTGAGATCTCTCTAAGAGAAGATGTACCTAAGACTCTAGCGGTCTGAGTAAATAAATAAATACCCACCTAGAAGATAATGTCTCCAAACATTCAGTGTGAATATTGTCACTAGAAAATTTAGGTCATGGGTTTCATAATTCTATTCATGGGGACTCAAATACCTTGACCCATAAGATATCACTTCCTACATCTGCATCAACACACAGCTAATCCCAACTCTAGAGGCATCACAAAATACCACATACTTGACACCCTTCTTTGATAGTCTCAACATATGATAACTGGTTAACCTCAACCTCAACTCCTTGAAGGATATCTAAAACTGCTTAGTCTAGAAAAATGGATACCCTTTCCACATTAAAGAAGTCAAAGGGGATTCAATCCTGTAAAATTCTATTATGAACCTCTGGTAGTACCCCCTCTAAATTGAGAAAACCCCACACCTCTGACATACTTGGGTGGTTTTTAAGCAAGCACCACATCAGTCTTCATCAGATCCAAAACTACACCATGATCAGAGATGAAATGACCCAAAAAGTGAACCACTTGAATCCAAAACTAAAACTTCAAGAGATTGCCATATATTTGGTTCTCTCAGATTAATTCTAGGATCGTCCTCAAATTCTCTACATAATCCTCCTCTAACATAGAGTATATGAGAATTTCATTGATAAAGACAACTAAAAAATAGAGAAAGTATGGATAAAAGATTTATTTCATAAGATCCATGAATAGAGTAGGGGAATTAGTCACACCAAAAGGCATAACCAAGAACTCATAGTGTTTGTAATGACATTAGAATGTTGTTTTCAAACTATCAACCTCATAAAACCTCAACTAAAGGTAGTTGATCCTGAGATCGATCTTTGAAAACAAACTTGCACCTTTCAACTGGTCGAACAGGTCATTAATCCTCAATAAGGGGTACTTTTTCTTGATCATTACCTAATTTAGGTAATGATAATCCATGAAAATCCTAAAAAACTCATCCACTTTTTTCACAAACAAAATTATAATCTCCCAGGGGAACACCCTGGGTCTAATAAAACGTTTCTCCCAAAGGTCTTCCAAATTAACCCTCAACTCCGGAAGTTAGGTAGGGTCCATCCAATATGTCACAGAAGATATATATGCTATCATAGGGTTCAAGTAAATTTAGAAGTCAATCTCCCACTTGGGAGATAGTTCCATAAAATATTTGGGAAAGACATCCATATAATCCTCCACTACCACTGGAAACCAGATGCTTGAAGATCCCACTGCACTAAGGGATAAAATCACTAACTTATGGGTGATAGGTTATATCTTCCTACTCACGAGTCCCACTTGCTCTGCTATAAGATCCCTCCCACTCAAGAAGGATAATTTCATCTCTTGTGTATGAAGGAATCTAACTCTCTTGCGATGATAGTTTATCTAGGAACACATCACGGACAACCAATCCATACCCAGGATAATATCATGTGATTTTATCACAACAACTAAGAGGTCACATAAGAAACTATCTTCACTAAGTTCCAAATCGCACTATTGAAAGAGGTGAGATATATAATAATCACTCCCTATAGAAACCTCTAGACATAGCTGATGGGCCAATGAATCAATAGGAAGATCTAGTTATCACACAAAGGATATAGAGATAAATAAATGACTCGGAACCATGCCTATAAGTACTAGAGATAGAGTATAAAAGACATGGATTGTACCTTGAATCATCTCATGAGAATCCTGATTATATCCCTCCATGGAATTCAAATGGCCACGCCCTTGACTGCCAACTCTCTAAGACCAGAATGGCCCACCCAGTGGTGGTGGTGGAAGTAGATCATAGTGTCATACTCCACCTAAAGCTCCACCCTTTGGAGCTCTACCTACTCCTCTACTGGCATGAACTCCCTAGAGGCCACCCGAACCATGCCTAGGATATACCTGATCACTTTGATTCCACTATCATGGAGGTTCATCCACTGGATATCTGATATCTACAACACATCGGGTCGGGAAATCACATGCCATGTGACCACACCCATCACAATCATAGCATTGACCCTCTCCAGGATGACTAAACCCTCTATGTGAACCCTATACTGTGGATCCACAAGTCTGAGTCTAGTCATGAGTATGCCTCCTATGTTGAAACCCTAATAGATAACACCTATTAGCTACTATAGATGACTCATCCCATTATGTCCACTACTGGCTTAAGACACCTAGAGTCCCTCTTCTAGAGAATTATCTATAACTAATTCCTACTCCAGCACTCCAGTATAGGTGGGAATGTATAAGGAGACCAACATAGCATGGATGTAACTACAAAGGTCCTGCTTATACTTCCATTCCCAAAAGTATTCATCCTGCTCCATATCGAGAGAGTAACATGTGAGGTTGGTAAACCTCATGGCATACTTAGTAATTATCATATCACCCTACTGCAGATTGATAATCTCTTGAATCTACATAGAGTGAAATCTTGAAGGGTAATACTCATCTTCGAACAATTGATGAAATTCTAACCATGATATTATTGCCTCATCGTGAGTTTTAGTGATAAAACTCCATGAGTTCCCTACTACTTTATGAATAATATTGGTTGCAATTGCAACCATCTAATCATCCAGGGTCCGTACAAACCTAAAAAATCATACCACTACCTCAAGCCTATCCTTCACTACCTAAGGGTTTAACTCACCATGAAACCTGAGTGGTCTCTATCATTGGAACTCCCATAACGCACTAAGACTTCATGTATTGTCATTCTAACCTGTCGGAGCTATCGACTTCCCAACACATAGTAGATCACCTTCATAGACCACTAGAGGTGGATCCATATGCTACTCATCAAGAAAAATCAATGATCTATGCCCGCTTAGAGAAAACACCACATGAATGGTCCCTTGAATTGAGACCTCATCTCTCAAATTATTATCATTAGGACCTTGTATCGGTATCCTATATGGTTTTCATCATATATGTAACAGGTCTATTTTTGCCTTATAAAGCTTTGTAATATTTTAAATAATATTTTTAAAGTTAGGTGTTTAATCATCATGAGATTCTAGGGCTTGGGGAGGCTCGGTATTGATATAATAAAATTTTTAAATATATCATATCATGCATGCACATTTTTTCTAAAATAATGGAATAACTCCTGAATGGAGTCTCGGGTCAGAATTATGAGACCACCATTAAATCTGTAACACAGGTTTTACCCTAGGTGAAATATAATCCTTTAGTTCATTAGGTTTTTTGATTAAGTACAGTTTTGGATGGATTATTAATTTAATAAATTAGTTAATTTATTAGTTATTTAGTCACCATAACCTTATCTCCAATATTTAATCCCACTTATGGAAAATACCTAGGGTTAGCTACATAATCTTAGGTATTGAGAGAGTGTCTATTGGAGGAGTGTTTTACGGATGAAAATGGGATCGAGGATCAGAGATCTATTTTCCAAGGACCATCTATGCTAATGGAGTTTGTGGATCTCTCTAATGATAATGACAGGGAATCATTATTCATTAGCAATCGGTCTAAAATTGAAGTAAGGAGTTTTTGTTGTTGTTTTAATCCCCGTTTGATTATACTATGATGAACATTAATCAATTCCACTAATAGATTTATTTGCAGGTCAATTGTATTTTATAGGTATGGATTTTATCTTCCTAGAAATATGAATTGATTTTGTTTGATTATTATTACTTGTTCATCATTATAATGACAATAGATTTAGTCCAACCCAAAAAATGGTTAGGTTATCTTCCTCTTGTTGTGTTTTGTGAATTTCTTCTCCCATTATTCATGTGTTCATCAATGGTATTTCATTTGGCTAGTGGTTTGACAAATACCAAGTGAACGATTGTTGCACAATCATTATTTGGTGTAATGGACCATCATTGTGGGTTCATGATTGGGATTGACAATATGATAAAGGTGAAAAGTGATAATGGGAGATCTTGAATGGATCGGTGAACTTTTATTCATAGTTTAAATTTGCGATAGAGGTGTGAGGTGATGACAAATGATTCTCGAGTTGATTGGGTGGTCAAAATCCAACCACCAATGACGGATAGGCTCGGTCAAACTCAGATCTATGATTATTGGTGATATTTGTGGTGAATATAGTAGTAGTAGAGGTGTAGGAAGGGCCAAATTAATAACTAGTGGGTTCTAGAAAAATCTTGACTACACAATGTATAGTCTGAACAACACACATCATGTAGTCCCCTGGCTATGATGACTAGGGTTTTAGAGGAAATATAATATCACATTCCATGTGACCTGTGCCTGGTGACTCTGTGTGTACCCTCAGAGTACATAGGAACAAACACAGCCATGTACATAAGTATGGATAGAGTATATGGACATGGCCTAGTACTCGTACATGGAAAATTACATGGGCACGAACAAAGTACATAGGCACAACTCAAAGTACATGTTCATGGGTCAAAGTACATGTGAAGACTTGGGGAAGATAAGACATGCAATGTACTTTCTATAGGGTGGTTTAAGGCTCCCATTCTCTTCAGTATAGACTAGTTTCTATAGGTATCATTCCCTTGATCTACTCCATGAGTGTATAATGAGGAATCACATCCTAAGCATAGGATGTGATCCTCTCTTTGGGATCAATCTCAGATAGAGTTTCAAGAATCCCTCTATGTGGCCCGAGGTGGGATCATTTATCGTATATTTTTTCCTAGATGGGGTTTTAGGAATTGGCATGACCAACATACCTGGGCATTGATTCCCTACCTAGTGGGTTATTTCAGATAGGGTTCAGTATACCCCATAGACCCTAGGATATATCCCCTATCTATGTATCAATATTTTTTTGTTACATAATGTAATTTTTATTAGTGAGTCCCAATGAGCATGAACTCTCAGATGAGCACCACCAGCATTATCAGACTCATAGAGTGAGTTCTCCTCAATGAGCGTTACTTTGAAACCTCAAGAAGGATCTTAGTCTTGTAGTGTGATTGTGACCTTACCTTGAGACTTAGCATATGCCATGAGTATATATGGGTTATTATATTATCGTGATGTATCATATTATTTTTGACATTACCTTATAATTTTGATCTTACTACTCTCTTGATTCTTTATGTTTGGTGATTTTAGGGTGTCCTAATGGGTATTGTTATACTCACCCCTGCATGGGATCTGCCTGCACATGTCATCTCTTATGTAGATGACTGGTTGTTTGAAAAGGTCCTAGGTGGACCAGGATAAAATGGAGAATGGTTGAGTTATATAGATTATGGTTCATACCAATTATTACATTTTACCACAACCCTCTCCTTTCTTATTACTCTTCTATAGTTTTGGTGGGAATTTATTTGGTCTTTTTAATATTTCTAATACTTTTTACACACTTTGATTGTGGGATATAGATGTATGCATAAACTCATGGTATCAATTGTATTTTATCTTTCGGTATAGTGATGGTGGATTAGAGATATGTGTGTGTGTGTGGGTGGGTAGGTGGGTACCTTGTTCTATGGCCCCTCATATGTGTGTTATGCCTACTCGTCACTTGTCTCCATATCCTGGCCTATTGGAGGTGGGATCGGGGTGTCACACTTGGCTTATCACTGACTAGGAGGTCCCTGATGGGTTAGGTCATAACATAGTGGTATCGAAGGGGTTGAATCCTAGGACTATATTTTGGATATTTTATAGTTATGAGGTTTGTTTGGGAATTAATTAAATAGTGTTAAAGTATTTAAAGTTCAGCTCTTAGGCCAAATAATCTAGTGTTGGTGCAGCATCTGATGTATCCATTAACTAGGACTCTAATAACTTTCTTATTAACTTGGTACATATAGAAACTGGTTGCGTGAAAAACAAATATTACATGAATAATATAGGAATGGGTTATGGTTTTCATAACATTCTTAAGTCAGCTTCCCATGTAGACTCTTGATCATGGTATATCTTGTCTAATTAAGGATGCCTCCATGATGATTGCTAGTTAGGATTTTTCAACAGGATCGTGAGGATGATCTATAATGACTCGACCAATCGAGACCCACCTAGTAGGAGGAATGTCAAGCTGCCACAACCCCAATCCCACCTTTAATAGGCTAGGGGATAACAACAAGTGTTGAGAAGGCATAATTTAAAATAGGAGGCATTTTTCTAATGTACTTGTATGCACCTACCCACCTTTCTCCATGTAGCAATGCATAGGAATAATAAAAGATAGTAACATCTAGAGTAAACCATACATGCAATATTATCTAGAGAATACATAAAAGTATGATAGAATAAAACCAAAGTGAAAAGGGTAAAAATACATACCTAACCAGAAATGAAGTCCCAACCTGAAAACAACTGTAAATGAAGAAAACTGAGATAGCCTGACTTCTAGTCTCTAAGATCAACCACCATATATGGTTAATGCACCCAAGTATCACTATGCTCCAACAATATCACTACTAATTTTTCCATCATCTGCATAAGATATGACACATATGGGAAAAGACTATGTAGGGTTGAGTATATACATACTTAGTAGGATTTCTTGAGAAGAAAAAGGGATAAATAGAAAGATACAACAATAGTATTCAACTCTACCCAAAGAAAGAGGGAAATAAAACCCAATAGATACACATATATATTCTCATAAATAAATCCAGATGAGAGAGAAAGGGGATCTCCATCTCACAGCCCAAAAAAAGTTTATGAGTAAGTATATAGCTCTAAAATTCTATCACTGATGTCCAGCATCAAATGAAACCTCACCAGAATATGTATGGAGGGGACCACTCCTTGCTAATATGATCCACAACTAAGGGAGCCACAACTTATGTGGAGGACTCGCAACCTGCCAGAGCTCAAAGATGAGGGAGCACCACTCTGTAGAGAGAGGACCCGTGCCTAGTGTAGGTGTGTTACATATTTATCTTTATAAAGAATATGGGAAAACTGCACCTTAGTGCTTCAGGAGAGTATTGACCCAGGCATCTCTCTGATCATATGGGGAACCTGTGCCCTGGTGCTATAAGGGAGTACTGACCTCGAAATATCTCTAATGATCCTACCCTAATCATTTCCATTGTCAAGTGTTGACTAAAGAATTTTCACACTCGAAACATCTCACATTGTATCTCTCATTCCACAAAAAAGGCCACTATCACATTATATGTGAAAAACTAATTAGGATAGGCTACTCACATGTCAAAATCTGATTCCAAATGAAGGAGATATAATAGGAAGAAGTTTTGGAGGGAGGTACAAGGCGTTTAAGGGGTCCACACGGTGTGTGGCCTTACATCATCACCTAGTCATGTTCTCCAATAGAAATTTTTTGTAAGCTATTTCATCATACGTGGTGTATATGTGTAGTACATGGCATGTCTCAGCCGATCAGGCTTTCCCGTGTGCTTCATCCCATGCCCATGTACTTCTGGAGTACATGGTGTGTCTAACTATACAGGTTCATAGATGTGTGCTAGTTGGAACACTGCCTTTCCACCAGGGGAGGGTCACATGGTATGTGGGTCTGACCACACAGCGTGTGATCCTGAACTTTTCTCGAAACCCTAGTGTCATAGCAAAGGGGGCTACACACAATGTGTTCTTCCAAGATACATGGTGTGTAGTTGAGTTTTTCATAGAATCCATGGATTCCTCAGGCAGTTTTATCATCTGTCCTTTACACCATAGATATCGCCTATTGACTACTGGAAATTAAAGGGGAAAGCCTCCAGTTGTCGTTTCCCAGCCTCTAATGGCTAGAAAATAGAATCTGGCGATCCGTTCAAAGTCTCATGCACGTCCTATCACCCATCATCATTCATATATCTTAGAACCATGAATTATTACCCACAATACATCCTAATATACCCAAAAAACACCAATACATTCATCATTCACCAAACCTCCATGAATGTAGGTGTTTAATCATTCTTAAACTCGCCCCAACAATGTCGAACCATGACCCCATGGTCCAACAGTGAAGAACGCAAAGAATGAGTGGGGAAAAGACACAATAGCAAAGGTAAAAATGTTTTTGTCCAAGTTTTATTTTCCAAAAATCATAGATTGAGGAAACCAAGGTGAGAACATTGAATAATTCAAGAATAAAACAAATTAAATAACTTAACTCGTCTATGAGGCTCATGCAAAGAACGTACGATCACAGAATCAAAAGTAGATAAAAAATAAATACTCAATATTTTAATCAAAAGGGTGGAAATACACAACTGATGAGTTATAACTTGGTTTGGTATCAATATTTTTTGAATATTTCATTCTTCGATGAAGGATAAGTCTCACTATGTTCACTACCTCTTAATCCACCACGATATGATGAACCATTGTCCTTCGATCTCAATCCACCAATGAAGAACTTCATATGCTTCTACCAAATCTCCCACGGTTATGTGGCTAACCCTAGAGAATTTCTATAACAGGTTATTTAAATAGTAAATTAGGTTTTTGGGAACTAAATTAATTAATTAAAATAATTAATTAATTAATCCACATAACGTACCTTCCAATGGTTGCCTCATCTGAACGCCCAATGCTAACCAACCTTAGGATGAACGTAGGGTAAACATAACACTATATACTCAACCATGGTATTAGATTTATGATCTGAGACTCTATTTGGGAGTTATTAAACATTTTTAAGAAATATACATGCATGCAATATTAATTTATTTAATATTTTTATAATATCAATTTCAGGCTCACCGGACCTCAGAATCTCATATCATCTTAGCACCTGGCTCCAAAAATATTCCTTAATATATTTAAAAGTATTAAAAGGAAAAAAGGTTACTACATTCTCCCATACTTCAAGTATTTTCACCCCAAAAATCATAAGCTAAATAAAAACATGGGGATACTAAGCTCCTATCTAGCTCTCTCACTCCCTAGATCTCTCTTGCATGCTCATTTGCTACCACAACACATGAACCAAGGGAATAGTCTATACTCGTAGGGTCCTCTCCTACTGATCCTTGATGACCATTGGGTACTCTGTAAAGTTGAATCCATCCTTGATGTATAGCTCTCCCTAGTCAATGATGTGTGTAGGATCATGTATGTATCTCCTCAACTGCAACACATAGAAGATGTCATGCACCCACTCTAACTATGGGGGTAAGGCTAAGTAGTAAGAAACCTCATCAACCATTCGCAAGATCTTGAATAGCCTGATGAACCTTGGGGATAGCTTGCCTTATCATCCAAACCTCTAAAATCCTCATTGTGGTTAGACTCTTAGGAAAATATGATCTCCCGACTCAAACTCCAATGGCATGAGATGCCGATCTATGTAAGATTTATATCGGCTCTAGGTAGTCTTTGTATGCTTGAAAATAACTTGAACCTTCTTCACCATCTCCTGCACCATCTCTATCCCAACAAGAGATGTCCCTCCAATCTCAATCTATAATAAGGGTGGCCAACAAGGTATTTTGTATAGGTACTCAAAAGGTTTCATGCTAATAGTAGAGTGATAGTTGTTATTATAAGAAAACTCTACAAGTAGAAAGTGGTTCTCCTAACTCTACATGAATCCTGAAACATAAGCCTACAACATTTCCTCCTACACATAGATAGTACTCTTGGTATGCCCATACATTTGGGGGTGGAATGTTGTATTTATCCTCAATTGGGTCTTGATTGTCTCTTACAGGCCCCTCCACAACCATGACATAAATCGTGCAACATGGTCAGAAATAATCATCAAGGCAACCCCATGAAGTCAAATGATCTCCCACATATACAACCGACCCAAACACTCCACAAAACTTTGATCCTTGATAGAAAGGAAGTGTGTCAACTTAGTAAGAAGGTCAACTATCACCCAGATGGCATCGTGGTCTCATGTTGTCTGAAAAATCCCTATCATAGAGTCCATGGATATGATGTCTTTTTTTCACTCTAGGATCTTAAGAGGCTATATCGAACCTACCAGAACTTGGTTCTCAACCATCACCTGCTAACATGTGAGACACTAAGAGATGAAAAAAACTATGCTTAGCCTCATGCCATCACACCAAAACTACCACTAAAGATCCTTGTGTATCATTTCCACTCGTGGATGTATAGCCAAAGGAGAAGTATGAAACCCCCTCATCACCTCCTCTTGAATCATGATCAGATTCACCATCCATACTCAAAAAAGGATGACATGCTTCCCTCCTTCATAGAATATATCTGGTTTATCCCCTAAGGATATCTATTTATGAAGAACCTCGCAGTCTATGTCTCCCAACTGGACCTCTCTCACACACTGTAGAATCATAGGAGTTAATTTCATTGATAGAAGATAAGTTAAACCCATATCCTCTACCAAGGTTAGTTATAAAGAAGCCAACTACTCAGATGCCTCCTCCGCCATGCATGAATGATACTTCTTACTAAGTGGATTAGCCACTATACTACCATTCCTTGGAGTATATACTGTCTCAAAGTCATAGTCCTTCAAGGACTATAACCAGCACCTCTAACTTGGGTAAATATCCCTCTGTGTGAAGATGTTCCTGAGAATTTGGTGGTCTGATTAAACAAAAAATCACTCTCCTAGAACATAATTCTTCCACATATTCAAAGTGAATACTATAGCTTCCAACTATAGGTCGTGAGTATCATAGTATTACTCTTGGAGTCTCAATTACTTCAACTATATGTAATCACTTCCTACCTCTGTATCAACATGTAGTCAAGCCCAACTCTATAGGAATCATAATACACTATGTACTCAACACCATCCTATAGTAGTCTCAACATAGGATCATTGGTCAGCCTTAGACTCAACTACTCAAAGGATTTATAACATTGGTCATTCCAAGTAAATGACTACCCTTTCTGCATTAAGGTGGTCAAAGGGGATATAATACTAGATATGTCTTCCATGAACCTCTTATGGTACCCCACTAAACCAAAGAAACTTTTCACCTCTGAAACACTCTTGGGTAGATACCAAGCAATCACTATATCAATCTTCATTAGGTCCATAGCTAAACCATGCTCAAAAATGACATTCCCTAGAAAGTAAACCTCACGAATCCAAAACTAGCTCTTCTAGAGCTTACCATAAAGTTATTTCTCCCAGATTATGTATAAGAGCATCTTCAAATACTCTGAATGATCCTCATAAGATGAAAAGTAAATGAGTATGTCTTCAATGAAGACAATCACAAATCAATCTATGTATGGTTGAAATATTTACTTCATCAAATCCATAAACATAGTGAGGTAATTCATTACACTTAAAGTCATCACCAGGAAATCATAGTGTCTGTAGCACCATAGGAATATCATCTTCGGAATATCAACCTCACAAACTCTCAACTGGTGGTAATAGGTCTTAATATCAATCTTTAAGAACCAACTCGCACATCAAAACTGGTCAAAGAGGTTGTCAATCCTTAGTAGGTTCTATTTGATATGCCATAGAATATATCAGTGTTGTATTGGGGTACAAGTTGATACAAAAATCCATATCCCACCTCAGAGGTAGTCCCAGAACATACCTAGGGAATACATACATAAAGTCTTCCACTACAAAAGGAATCCAGATTCCTAAAGATCCCACTATGCTAAGGTTTACACTCACTAACTAATGGGTGATGGTTTGCAGCCTCCTGTACGCAAGGCCCACTTGCTTATCCATGTGATCATTCTCACCCACAAAGGAGAAATCTTGTCCCATCCATTTGCAGGCATCTAATTTGTCTATGATGATATTCGATTTGGTATTGAAACATAGACAACCATTATATAACTAATATGAAATCATAAGGTTTTATTATGATGACTAAGAGGTCCCATGAGAAACTCTCTTCACCAAGAGACAACTCACACTATCGATAGAAAAGTGATATCAAAGAATCTCTCCCTGTATGAACTGCTAGCCGTAATTGGTGGGATAAAGTCTCAACTAGAAGCTACAGCTCTTACACTAGGAATAAGGAGATAAAGTAATGACCCACACATATGTATAATAGTACTAAGGAAGGGGTATAATGAACATAAATCATACCTTAAATCATATCATGTGTAGCTTTTTCATATCCCTCCATGGTTTCAACTATCCATGGCCCCAACTGCCTGCTCCCTGAGCCTGAAGTTGGCTACCTAGTGGTGGTGGTGGTAATAGATCATAGCATCATCCTCCACTAACTACTCCCCCCTCCTGAGCAGCTCCTTCTCCTCTTCTAATACTGCCCCCCTAAGGGCCACCCGGGCCACATCTGGGGGATCCCTAATCATGGTGCTACCTATATCATGGGGGTTTACCCACTGTATATCTATCCTGAAATAAAGATGGGTTGGGAAATCATAAGCTAATTGACCTCACCCATCACAAGCATAACATCACCCCTCTCCAAGCTGACTTGATCTTTTGCGTGATCCCTAATCTACAGATCCTCATGTCTGAGTCCAAGAATGAGAATGCATATTCTTCTAAGACATCAACATCTGATGCCTTCTTCCTATTGTGAATGACTCATCCACATAATACCCACCACCAGATCCAACCACCAGATGTTCCTATGATATGAATCTCTCAGTTACCAAAGCCTAATCTAACACTCCATTATAAGTGGGTGTTCATAAGAAAACCACACTGGATCGAATGACTCTATGGAGAACCTACTCAAACTTACTCACCCAGAAAAATCTATCACATACCATATCAAGGGGGTACCGCATAAGGTCATTGAACCTCATGTAATACTCAATAATTGTTATACCACCCTGCTAAAGATCAATAATATCTTAGATTTTTACTAATCATAAGAGTGAGGGTAAATACTTATCATGAAATAGTTATTGGATGTTGGACCATGATAGAATCATCTCATCATGGGTCTACGTGACCAAACTCTACTAGCACACAACTGCTCCATGGAAGAGACTGATTATTAGTGAAACCATCTAATTTATTAGGTTTTGAACCATCCTAAATACTTGAACCACCAGCTCAATCCAATCCTCCACTACCTAGGGATCTATCTCACTGTGGAACCTCAGTGGTCTCTAATGCTAGGAATCATGGAGTGTGCTAATCCTGTGTACATACTTGTCCTGAACTACTAGTATTATCTTCTACTCAATGGGATAGGGTGTTTCTCCTTGATCACCTGGAGTAAACACCTCTTGGGATATCCCTTGAATTGATGCCTCATCACTCATTAGATCGTCATCGTGATCCTAAATTAGTATCCTCACTGGTTGTCTTAACAGAGGCATCTTTAAAGTGATCGAGATGTACCATGGTAAGATAAGAATATATATATATATATATATGGGGAGATGAATCAAGAAGTAAATACAAAGGAATAAATCCTATATGATGTGCATAACACTATTCCCTACAACCAATGTCTCGATATGCTGATTCAACAAGCTGGCAGTTAGAGTCTTGGTGCACCAATGATGGGTTCCTTAAATGGAAAGGTGCACTCAATACACTTTGACATTTTTTACCTAAGTCCCAACCAATCCTCATAAGGGTACAACTCCAAACATCATCATAAGGAATGAAATCCCCTAATACCACTCTGTAAAGACCCAACCCACTAGGGCTCGTCTGGCCAGTAGAAGGTCAATCCACCACAACCCCATCTCACCTCCAATAGTCCAGGGGTAGGCAATAAGCACTGAGAAATCATAATGTAAAATGGGAGTCCTTTTCCTAAAGTACCTTTATGCACACACCCATTTATATTAATATAGAAATGTATATTAATAATAAAAATAGTAATATCTAGAGTAAACCATGCATGAAATATCCTCTAAGGAATAAATTAGAGTGCGATAGAATAAAAAAATCATGAAAAGGGGAAAATACATTCCCAAATAGAAATGAATTCCTAACCCAACAAAAACTAGAAATGAAGAAATCTGAGAGAACCTGACTCCTGATCTCCAAAATCGACCATTGTATATGGTCATTGCAGCCAAGTATCACTATGCTCCATCAAATTCACCATTGATCTATCTATCATCAGCATAATATATTACATGTGTAGGTAAATTCCATGCATGGGTGAGTATATACATACCCAATAGAATACCTTGAGAACTGAAAGAGAGAGATAGAAAGATGCAACGATATTATTCAAATCAATCCAAAGTAAGGAGAAATGAAACCCAAAAAATACACTTATATATGATCATAAATAAACCCAGATGAGAGAGAAATAGGATCTCCATATCACAGCCCAACCAAAGTTGGTGAGTAAGCCTGCAGCTCCAAAATTATATCACTAAAGTCCATCATCAAATGAAGCCTTGCAGAATATGTGTGGAGGGGCCCAATACTCACTAATAATCTCTATAGATGAGGGAGCTACAACTCTCATGGAGGACCTGCACCCCATTGGAGCATGAATATGGGGGAGTACTACTCCGTAGATAGATTACTTGCACCCCATGTAGGGAAGTACCATCTTTTTATATTTAAAAAAATATGGGGAACTCGTTCCCTAGTGCATTAGGGGAGTAATGGGCCCTGACATCTCTTTGATAGTATGAGGAACCTTCACCCTGGTACGATGGGGGAGTACTGACCCCAGCATCTCTTTGATGATCCTACCCTAATCATTACCATCATCGAGCATCTCCTAAACAAGCATCATTATTATAATATTTCACAACATATCTTTAATTCTGCACTAAATTCCTCCATCACATTATACATGGAAAACTACTCATGATAGGCTACTCATGGGCCAAAATCCGAGTCCAAATAGAGGAGATATGAGAGGAAGAAGTTCTGAAGGGAGGTACATGGAATGTAAGGGGTCAACACAGCATGTGGACCTACCTTTTTGCCTAGTTTTTTTATCCTCTATACATGTTTTGGTATCCATGTCATTATACACGGCGTGTATGGGTGGTACGTGACGTGCCCTGGCCACTTGGGGCATGTCTGTGTTCTCCATCATGTGCACGTGTACCCCTAGAGTACATGGCGTGTCTAACAACACATAGTCCTACACAAATTGGAAACCCAAGGAGGGTTACATGGTGTGTGTGTGTGTGTGAAAAAATAGTGTGTGGTCCTTAAATTTTTCCATAACCCTAGTGCATCAACCAATGTGGTTACTCACCATGTGTTCTTCCGGGATACACAACGTATAGTTGGTTTTTTCATAAAATTATTGGATTCCTCATGAAACTTCCAAATATGAACTCACCTCCATGTATCTCACCTATTTATTTTCCAAAACTAAATGAGAAAGACTCTATATATAATTTTCCAACCTCTAATGGATGAAAAATGGAATTCGATAATCTGCTCAAAGTCCTGCGTGTGTCTCGTGCATGCCTCGTTGCCCATCATCGTGCATGGATCCTATAACCACGAATTATTATCCAAAATATATCCCAATATTCCTATAAAACACTAATATTTTTTTCATTTTCCAAACCTCCATGAATCTGGGGGTTCAATCACACTTGAACCCTCCTCGACAATGTTGAACTATGACCCCATGGGCCAACGATGAAGAACACAAAGAACGGGTGGGGGAAAGGCACAAGAACAAATTTGAAAATGTCACTTCCAAAATATTCTTGGACAAAAACCATAGATTAGAGAAATTGGGGTGAGAACATGTGATGATTTAAGAATAAAATTAATTAAATAACTCAACTCATCTACGAGGCTCATGTGAAGAATGTGTGATCTCAGAATCAAAAGCAGATAAAAAATCAATGCTCAAACTTTTAATCAAATGGGTGGAAATCCATAATTGGTGAGTCCAACCTAAATTTGGGATTGATTTTTGTTGAATAAATCATTAACTAGTGAAGGATAAGTCTTGCTACATTTTCTACCACTCGATCCACCTCGATTTAATCAACTATCATCCTCTAATCTTGATCTACCAATGAAGAACATCAGAGACTCCTCTCCAATCTCCCAGGATTATGAAACTAACCCTAGATAATTTCCATAATAGGATATTTAATGATAAATTTTTTTGGGTATTAAATGAATTGATTGTATAAATCAATTAATTAATCAACTTAATGTACCCGCCAATGACTGCCTCATACGAACATCCGAAACCAACCAAACTTAGGTCATGCCTAGGGTAAACCTCATGTTCCAGACTCAACTTTGATCTCATATTTCCAATATAAGACTCTGTTTGGGATTTATTAAACTTTTTTAGGAAAAATATGCACAAGTGATATTAATTTATTTAATATTTTTATAATATCAATTCTGGTCTCATTCGGCCTCAGAATCTCTCGTCATCTCAGTGCCTAACTCCAAAAATATTCTTTAATATATTTAAAAGTCTTAAAAGGAAAAAATAGGGTCACTAAATTATCCACCTAGAATTAAGGATTCAATATAGGGACTTATTCAATAGGTGGTACCTTCGGGTGGTTTTCTGGTATTACCACCACCTTTTGAGCTATAGGTTGCACTAACATGTGAGGCACACAGGTTGATAACACTTCATGAGTTTTATAGGAAGTGACCCATTGGATTTCAGGGTGAACTAGACCCATAGTTAGTTTAGTACTGGCTTGAGGTAGGTACATGGGTTTTCTACCTTTTTAAGACACCTCTAAATTAGATGATGGTCCTGGTGGTGAGCCTTCTTTGAGGATCCATTGGTCAATAGTGGAGTCTGGTGAATTTGACATACAATGAGGTGACTGTTTCATATAAAAAGTTTATGAATATTTTTATAGAGTAGTTCTCCCTATCTATATTACCAATTATGCATATCCAAGAGCTTCAACATGTTCGACAGTACAACATGATTATGGTTGAGTATTCATTGATGTTCACTAACCTCTAATGATACTCAATGAATATGGTTTTTTATCTGTTATTTTTAGGACGAGCCTTTGATTAGGGCCTACATAGAGATATTGAGGCTAGTGTGATGCATCTTTTCATTCCTTATTATGTTGAGGTACTTGAGTGTGCTTTAGTAGTGGAGATATTTCTAGTCGACGGTTGGTGTTGATAGTGTACACACTGGAGATGAGACTTCAGTAGTGGGTATCTGATGTAAGAAATAGGGATTTGATCATGCGATATGCTTTAGGATATGGTCTTAAGATAGGTTTTCTACAGTTCATGGCTCTCAGGATGGATCGAGTCATCCAATGGAGAAGTTGTATTTCTATTGTGATGGTCATGGACATCTCACACAGGATTGTTCGACCCTCTGTGTAGATGATAGAGAGATGGTCGATAGACCACCCAAGCATAGATAGTGGATATATTATAGAGTTATGAAGGGTGTAAAACATATTAGGGGGTTAGGGAGAGTAGCTGGGGGTGGCAGATAGTTTGACCTATTTCCTCCACCACCCCCATGTGGTCCACATTAGGCTTAGGGAGATTGTGGTTAGGGAGGAGGATAGTTTCAGGCAGTGGATACCTATGACCTAGAGGCTCTAGGGATGATTAGAAGTATGATACATGTATTCTCTACTTTAGATATAGTAATTATAGAAATGGGAGTGAGACACTCTTTTCTTTCCATTTCTATTGTTATAGATCAAGATATTTCAGTGGAGTCTGTGGCTCAACCTTTAAAGTTGGAGACTCCTACCGGAGGGGATTCAGTGATCACACACTTCTACCAATATTGTGATATAACTCTTAGAGGAGATATATTTTTATGATATCTCTTTGTATTAGTGATGGGGCCTTATTATTTCATACTATTTATGGACTATCTATACACAATTTATGTACATATTGGCTATTTCAAGTGGAGGATGTGGTTTATTTGCATATATAGGATGACATTTTTCTTCATAAATGAGAAAGAAACCTAGAAATAGTAGGATGGGATCATATACATGAGGATACATCTGATTACACACTAGTTGGATAGTATGATCCTTAGATTAGAAGATGTTATGGGCTATCGGTTTCCTGTAGTGGTGGTGAAGTATGAGGACATATTCCCTAAGGATGTTTTGGGATTACCTACCCACTAAGAGATAGACTTACATATAGACTTAAACTCAATTACTACCCTGATATATGTGCTAGTATATCAGATGGATCTTATGAAGCTTCATGAGTTAAAGGTGTAGTTGGAGTGTTTTCAAAGGAAGGACTTTTTCATACCCAGTGGTTCCCCCTAGGTAGCCCTAATTTTGTTCACTAAGAAGGTGTATGGGAGCTTGAGGTTATGCATAGATTATTGTCTCTTGAACTAGGTGAAAATGATGAATAAGTATCCACTATCAAGGATCGACAACCTCTTTGACCAGTTGAAGGGGGTGAGATGGTTCTCAAAGATTGACCTCGGGTTAGGCTATCACCATCCCTGAGTTTGGGATGAGGGTATACTAAAGACAATGTTATAATGTCACTACAGTGAATATGAGTGCTTGGTGATGCCTTTTGGTGTGAAAAATGCCCCAAAAGTTCTCATGGGACTCATGAATCAATCTTTCAACTCTTATTAGATCATTTCATGATAGTCTTCATTAACGATATCCCGGTATACTCGAAGTCATAGGAGGAGCACGTGAGACACTTTAGGATGGTCCTAGACATACCTTGAGAGCACCAACTTTATGGTAATCTTAAAAAGTGTTAGTTTTGGATTCTAGAGGTCTACTTTATAATACATGTCATATTATAAGAGGGAGTAGTAGTGGACCTGGTGAGGGTTTAGGCAGTGTTATCCTGGGAGCCACCCAAGAGTGTGATTGAGGTACGAAGCTTCCTTAGGTTGGTGGGGTACTATCAGAGATTCATACCCTATTTATATATGAAATTTTAACCCTTGACTACTTTTAACTAAAATGGTATCTTTCATTTAGATGTAGAGGTTACCACAATATTTTTAGGAGTTATAGTAGAGGCTGATGAGCGCCCCCATCTTGAGACTGCTAGAGGAGGGTGTTGAGTACACAGTGTTCTATGATACCTCCTGAACTAGTCTTGGTTGTGTTAAAATTAAAAGTCAAGAAGTGACTATCTATAGGTTATGGTAGATAATAAAACATGATCGGAACTATGAAACTCATGATCTAGAGCTAGTATCAGTGGTCTTCACCCTAAATATGTGGAAACACTTCCTTACGGGTGAGTGGTTCATCATCTATTTTGACCAAAATAGTATCAAGTATATCTTTTCACATAAGGATATTAACTTGAGATAGAGGTGAAGATTGTTGGATTTGGTGGCCTAAAACCAACTGATTTGTACTTTATTCATTAAATAAATACCTTATCACATCTTGATTGTTCTTCTGCGTGACAATGCATGTGATAATGCCCTAAGGACAGTTGTTTCATTAAAGGGTCATAGAAGATCCCTACTATAATGATAACTCGGAAGTGCCATAACACTGTTCTTTAATATATTTTTTATGTCCGGATGATGTTATTTTAGGGACACAAATAATACAGGCCATTAGGGGTGAGGACTCATAAAACTTTGAGGCACCTTCTCATGGTGTGCGCCCTTGGTAATATCCAGGAGGATATTATGAGAACGAGACCCGCCAGTAGGAAATCTATATTTCATAGTGCCATTGGATGTTCCTATCTTCGGACATGTGTATTGGTCCTTGGACTTTTAGATTATTATTAATGGGTATTAAAACTCGTGAACTTAGATGTATTGACAAAAACTATGACAACACACTGTTCATAGTGAGGTAGGATACGTTGGGTGCATCACGAGTAATACAGCATTAATAGATAATGCATGAAAGGATTTGTCCCTTCTGTTCTATAATGGAAGTAGATATATCAGGCCCTTTGATGGAATTGATATAGCCTAAATAAATCCATGGACATGGTAAGGAATGGGCGAGTTCAATTCTAGAAAGTCAAAGAAAGAATAATCGAGCACATGGGTTGATGGCACTAGCATGCAACCCACTTGATTCGAGATATCATGACAAAGGGATTATATTACACGGTAAGCGTTCGTATGAGGTGACACATCATTGTGGCATTAACTTCTTTCTTTATGGGTGCCTTAGCGTGTTTCTAGATACTAACCTTGGACTTTAGGTAGGCTCCGCCTAACGCCACTGAGAAAGAGGCCTAGAGGGTCATACACTAAGTGTGTCCATGTATCTCAGTTAAATATTAATTTAACAAGTTAAATAAAGATTATTCCTGACTTTGGTTTAATAATTATTTAAGGATGGTTGATCTCATTTATTTCGACACTAGTTATTCGAGAGAATATATTGTGGGAGAAATAATATATATTTATTAGTGAGTAATGAAGTTACATTTAATTAAGAAATAAATAGACATTACTCAAGTTCTAATAAATGTGTTGGAGGAAATAAAAAAAATGAAAACAATATAAACACGTTGTGTACATTGAATGTACATGACGTGTAGTTTTCATGGAAAACGAGTTCACGCCATGTATTAATGATTACACGCCGTGTAGTTTTTACAATTGGTATTTTGAGTAAATAAAATTGTTTTATTAAATGATATTTATTATAATCAGTATGGGTGCATGTCAAGGAATTAATCATTCGACATGGGGGTTTTAAATAAGAGTTAATGAAATAAATAAAACGTGTAAAAAGTTTATTTATTTTCATAACTCTATAACCTCAAACCCAATTATAAATATCCTCACAACCCCAACACTTTTCCATAGAGAATCATTGTGCACAACAATTCTGGAGAATTCTCTCAAGGCCGAAAGAACTCCTTCCTCTAAGAACGCTCTCAAGACCGAGAGAGATCCTCCTCCATCGGATCAAGTTGATCTAAAGCGGGCAATGCAAGAAAAGGCTTCTCCATGCTAGTACCCGTATATTACTTTGGCGATGTCCAGAGATACGTGGTTCATGTGTGGATCACCACTAGAGGAAGTCTACACTTGGCTTCTGCGACGCAATAACAAATCACATCAGATTGTGACTGGAGACATCAACGAAGAAAGAATTTCCATCAAGGTAATTATTTTCAATTAATTAAATTAATTAGAACCAACATATGATGATCCTGTATTTATGGTTCCAGGAATCCCTCTTTATTTTTCCATTATTCATTCTATTTCGAAGATCTGATGTTTTATTATCATGATGGATCTCGGATTGATCGCTGTTAACGCTAAAATTAAAGTTGGGAAAACCCACCAATGCGCTTATTCTACGCCCGGAACCTAAAATGATTAGAGTTCCTCCATTATTATGAATTATATATAGTCTATACTCTTGTGAAGTGGAATGCGGTGGCAGACACTCTCAGCGGGGGATCTTGTTTATAGTTGTTGAGTGTGACATTAGAGTGGTTTTCTTCATTGCAATTATCTTTAGTGGACAAGGATAGTGTGGATTACCTTCAATCGATGGTTGTTACCCCTACACTTCTATAGTGTGTTAGGGAGTCTCATCTTGTAGATACCAACTATGAGACCTTGTGTATTCATATATTCATTATAGGTTCTCTTGATGAATTATTTGAAGATAGAGAGCACTTCATTCTTTTCAAAGGGTGGTAAATGGTACCAGTGAAGTTGTGAGATGAAGTTTTGAGTTATTTTATACATACCCCTTGGTGGTACATCTAGGTGTGGTAAAGATGTACCATGACCTTCAACATCAGTTTTGGTGGCCAGGAATGATGAAGTGTGTAGCCGAGTTTGTCTCCAGATGCCTCATTTTTCAGCAGGTAAAGGTTAAGCACCAAATTCCAGTGTATTTGGATCAACCCCTTTAGGTTTTGGAGTGTAACTAGGATTATATCTCTAGATAATTCATGATGGGGCTCCCATGATCATCTAGATAACATGATTCTATCTGGGTGATCATAGACTGACTCACCAAGTCAACCCACTTCATAGTTATCCGAGAGCATAGTTCGGTGGATAGTTTGGGACATCTTTATATGAAGGAGATAATTTGGCATCAAAAAATATCCTCAATGATCATTATAACATGATGCTCACTTCACATCATGATTATGGATAGGATTAAAGGAGACATTTGGGACTCAGTTTCATTTGAGCATAATGTTTCACCCCTAGATAGATGACCAGACTAAGTAGACCATTTAAGTTCTAGATTACATATTGTGGGCTTTCATGTTGGAATTAAGTCATAGTTGGGAGGATCAATTAATATTGGTGTAGTTTTCATACAACAAAAACTACCATTCCACCATCGGTATAACACTATTTGAGGCCTTGTATAGGAGACCCTACAGGTCACCACTATGTGGGACTGATTTATGTGATCATGTGTTTATGGGACCATAGTTGGTTTGAGTAATGACAGAGAAGATTAAAATCATCTAGGAGTAGATGAGGACTGCCCAGATACATCATATGTATTATAAAGGCCAATAATGGAGGCCTTTTGAGTTTTATGAGGGAGACCATGTGTTCCTAAAGGTATCACCACAATGAGGATTGTGGATATTTGGCTATGGAAGAAAGTTATCTTAGAGATTCATTAGACCTTTAAAGATACTATGTAGGGTTGGAAAGGTATTTTCTTTACAGATATTATGTAGGGTTGGTGAGGTGCAATACCACTTAACCCTACTACTGTGGTTAGTCTGGGTACATGATGCCTTTCATGTATCACAGATGTGGATGTATGTGCATGACCTATCACATGTTATCAACTAGAGTGAGATGGACATAGGGGATGAAGCTACATTTGTAAATTACCCATTGGAGATCGAGGATTGGAAGTAGAATATACTTCATGGGTAATAAATTCCCTTGGTGTGTATTCAGTGCCAGCATGAGAATCTTCAATAAAGCACTTGGGAGAAGGATAACCAGATGTGATCCCATAACCCTCATCTTTTTTAATAAGATTTTTTATTTTCAAGATGAAAATCCCTAATGTGGGGAGAATGTAACAAATATATTTTTTCCTTGTAAATTTTTTGAATATTTTAAAGAATTTTTTCAAAGATAGGCACTGATTCAGTGTGAGATTCAAGGGCACAAGGAGGCATGGTATTGATATAATAAAAATATTAAATATACTATATCACCCATGCATATTTTTTTGAAATAATGTAATAACACCCAAATGGAGTCTCAGATTAGAAATCTAAGGCCTCCATTAAATATTTGCATAGGTTTTACCCTAGGCATGACATAATCCTTTTGTGTGTCTGGTGTTTAGATTAAGTAAATTCATGGATGGATTAGTAATTTAATTAATTAATTAATTAATTAATTAATGAGTTATTTATTTTCCCTGACCTAATATCCTCTATTTAAGCCAACTTATGAAAAATACCTAGGGTTAGCTTCATAATCCTAGGGATTGAGATAGGGGTTGTTAAAGGAGATTTTAGTGGAAGATAATAGGATCTAAGATCATAGATCAATTTTTCAAGGATCATTTATGCTAGTGGAGTTTGTAGATCTCATTAATGATAATGACGTGGAACCATTATTCATCAATGATTAGTCCAAAATAGAGGTAGGAAATTTGTTTATGTTAGTTTAATTCATGTTTTTTATCCTATGATTAATGTAAATAAATTCTACTAACAGATTGATTCATGGTTTGATCACATTTTATGGGTATGTATTTTCTCTTCCTTGAAATAGGAATTGATTTTATTTGATTATTATTATTCATTTGTCATTCTAAAGGAAAGATATTGAGTCCAACTCAAATAATTTTTAAGGTTTTTTCCACTTGTTTTGTTTTGTGCATTTCTTCCCCCATTCTTCATGAGTTCATCACTAGTATTCCATTTGGCCAGTGGTTCAATAAATACCAAATGAATAATTGTTGGGAAATCATTATTTGGTACAACGGACCATCACTATGGGTTTGGGATAGGGATAGACAACATGATCGGGGTGCATAAGCAAATATGGAAGATCAAGAATAGATTGGGGACCAATTATTCAAATTTTGGACTTGTGGTGATGACGTGAGGTGATGAAAGATGATTCTCGAGTAGATTAGGTGGTTGGAATCTAGCCACCAGTGATAGAAAGGCCCGTTCAAACCTAGATCCATGATTATGGGTGAGATTCATAGTGAATCCAATAGTGGTGGAGGTGTGAGTGGATTTGTGTGAAGAATCTATGGGTTCTAGTAAAAAACTGACTCTACGACATATATTCTAAATAACACATGTAATATAGTATTTTATTTATGGAAGCTAAGGTTTCGGTGGAAATAAAATATCACCAATCATGTGGCACCCACCACATGTTTTGTGACCCGTTATGGGTGACTCATCATGCACCCTCAAGGTACATAGGCATGAACATGGTCAGGTACACAGGCATGGCCAAAGTACACAGGTACAGAATAGTACTCAGAAACAACCAGGTATGTGAGCGCAACCAGAGTACACAGGCATGGCTCTAAGTACATAAGCACAGCTTGAAGTACATGAGTACAGGTTGAAGTACTTGGGCATATTTAGGGTAGATTAGGCATGTCATTTACTCCCAATACACACCATGTACTTTTAATAAGTCAATTTTAGTCCCCCATTCTCTTCAATGTAGACCAATTTATATAGGGTTTGTTCTCTTGATCCATCCCCATGAGGGTATAGTGAGTCATTACATCCTGATCATATGATGTGATCCCCTCTATGGGATTAGTCTCAAATAGAGTTTCAAGAATCCCTATGTGTGGCCCGGGGTGGGATCCTCTATTATATCTTCTTCCCTGGGTGGGGTTTTAGGAATTGGAATGACCAACATACCCAAGTGTTGATCCCCTACTTAGCATATTATTTCATATAGGGTATGGTATTACCCACAGTCCTAGGAGAGATCCCCTGTTTATGTATCAATTTATTCTACATTCCAATGTGTACTTATTATTAGTGAGGCCCAATGAGAATGAACTCTCTAATGAGAACCATAATCTTTATCAGACTCATAGAGTGAGTTCTCCTAGATGAGCATTACTTTGAAACCTCAAGTAGGATCCTAGGCTGGTAGTGCGGTTGTGGCCTTACCTTGAGACATAATTTTTTTAATAGGTTGAGGGTAAATCCCCATTTATTGAACATAAAAAAGAGAAATATTTTGAAAACTGGGTAAATAGGGAACCCATTACATGGATCATAGGTCTATAGGCATAAATTTCTAAAAGAAACATGACCCAAAGGCCCTAACATGGTCTCGAGTGTCTAGAAGGAAGAATACATCATGATAAGAACCAAAAATATTATCATCACCCCCTACCCGAAAATGCACTCATGAAATTAGTCAATGATGTTACTTTACCCCCTGGTAAGAGTTTTTGTCATGATGGTCCAACATAATGTGGTAGAGCACCCCTCTATCCCACACTAACATGTGGGGGGATGACTGAATGATAGGTGCTAACACACCTCTCTTTCTTTCAAGCCACCCATTCGACGATGCTTGCGAGGAACCCATTGCACTATCAACCTGATGCTCCACAAAAATATCTAGGTTATATATTATCATTATGACTCATATTTGGATTGACATGCCCTTATGAAATTTAGTTGATTACTCTCTTGATGTTTTATGATTGATGATTTCGGGGTGTCCTACTGGGTATTGTTATACTCACCCCTACCTAGGTTTTTCCTACACATGTCATGTCTTATGGAGACAATGGTTTATTCTACTGGGTCCTAGGTAGACTAGGAGTGGATAGGGGATAGTTGAGCTAGATAGAATTTGGTTCATACCAAGTGTTTCATTTGATATCATGACCCTATTTTTTCATCAGTTTGAAATCTTTTATATTTTTTTTGGGCTTGTATTTTTTTCATTTTATGCTTTATAGTACTTTTTTCATACTCTAATTGTGGGATATAGGTGTATGCATGAATTCTTGGTATCATTTGTATTTTATCTTTCAGAATGGTTTTGGTGGATTGGATGTGTGTGTGTGTGTGTGCAAGTACCCAAGGCTAAGGCCTCTCATATGTTTTTTGTGACTACTCGGTGGTTTTTTCCTAGTCCCTGGCCAATTAGAAGTGGTCTTAGGGTGTTTTATTTGGTTTTTCATTAGCCGGGAGGGCCCTGACAGTTTGGATCAAGACAGTGGAGGAATCCTGAAAGTTATCAAGACATACCATAGTTAGATGAGAATATATGGGGAGATGACTCAAGAAGGACATGAAATTCAAAATAACCAATCCTAAATGATACATATACCATTGGTTCCCCACAATTTATTCCTTGACATTTCAAGTCGAAAAATAGGTAGTCAAAGTCCTGGTGTATGGATACATTAGTCATCGCACCAACATTAGGTTTCTTGTCCTAAGAGTCGACCTCGAGACACTTAGGCATTGTTTCCATAAGTTCCTAAACCAAACCTCATAAAAAATTCCAACTCTAAACAATTACTCAAGTTCAAACCACCTTTAATATCACTTTTTCATGACTCAACCCATAGGTGCCCCTCTTGGTTAGTAGTAAGCCGAGTGTGACACCCCAAGCCCACCTCCAATAGACCAGGGGCTAGTGAAAATCATCAAGTAGGAATATCACTGGAATGGGAGACCTTATCATAATTACTTGTACGCATGAACACAACCATCTCCATGTAATAGTGTAGAGACAAAAGAATAAACTGCAACCTCTAGAGTATAAACAATGCATGCAACAACCTCTAGTAAATACATCAAAGTATGAAAAAGTAAAATGAAAGATATAAAAGAGGAAAAATATGAACCCAACCATAAATGAGGTCCCTACATGACAACTACTAGGAAAGAAAAAAAATTAAGAGCAATCAAATCCCAATCTCCAAATTTGACCACCAAACACGATCAGTGCCTCCAAGTATCATTATACTCCTCTAAAACTAGTTCCACCAATGTCATTGCCAATATATGTAAATCCTATTCAAGGGTGTGTGTGTGTGTGTGTGTGTGTATAACCAGTAATATTACCCTAAAACTAAAAGGAAAGAAATATAAATAACAATTGTTAACTCAACCCATAAAGCAAGAGGGGTAAAGGAAACCCAACATTAGATATGCTCATAAAGGATCCCAAATAAAGAGAGAAAGGGTATCTCCATATCCATAACTAGATAATAATAATAATTAGTTGGCCTGCAACTCTTAAAGATCCATCTCTAATGCCCAACATCATGCACAACCTCACAAGAATTAGAGTGGAGGTCTTGCACCTCAACACTGCACTCTGTAGTCAAGGGAGTACCACCCCATAGATAGAGGACTCATTCCCTCTATAGTGTGGGGGAGTACTGACTCTATCTATATAAAGATTATGGGGGACCCACTCCTTGGTGTGATAGGGGAGTATGGACCCCAACATCTCTATAAGGATCAATATCTATATCTATAATTAACCAAGCATTTCTAAATGAATCATCCCACTCATTATACCACATGTCTTATCTCTAAATCCATAATGAAGGCCACCATTATACATGGAAAACTACTCAAGATAGCTAATTGTGGGCCCAAATCCAAGTCCCAAAGAAAGATATACATAAGGTAGAAGTTTTTGAGAGAAGTGCATGGCATGTACATAGGGTCACATGACATGTGACTCCACTTAGAATCATGGGAATTTCCTCCCCTAAACATAGCTTGGTCATCCATGTGACTCTACACGATATTTATATGGGGTCACATGACATGTACATTCACTCGGGAACCTAGGTGTGTACTATCGTGGTACATGTATCGACTAGCCATGTGCATCCACACGGTGTGTCCCTATGGGAACATGGCATGTATACTTAATAGAGGTCTTGGGCATGTACCTCCAGCACATGGTTTGGCTGCTTAGGTAGGATTACATGACATGTGGGCCGAACCACATGGTGTGTGATATTTAACTCGAGCCAAAACCCTAGCTATCATGATAACCTAGATTACAATGTGTGTGTTACTCTAGGATACATAGTAAAAATTTCATTGGATTATGTGATCCTAACTAATGAACATGAATTGCAGAAACCAAGGGTGAAAACATGAGTGTAGTGGATACAATCAAAATAGGTTCAAGAATTATATTTAAGTAGGCTCATGAGAAGAATTAGAATCACAAAAAAGTAAGAAGATATGAAATACAATATTAAAAATTAAACTAAGGGTGGAAATACACAAAATAATGATCCATACCTCAAGAATTTATAGATCACTAGTGAAGAACTCATTTTCTAGTGATGAAGGTGAATATCCAGATATGTTTGTCATTTGTCTCATGATTCTCCAAGATTGTTATCATTGATCCATGTTCATGAGTCACCAATGCCAAAAAATCTATCCTTCTCCTCTCTAATATCCTAAGGTTATGTGGATAACCTGGGGAATTATTTATAATGAAATATAAAAAGATAGGGTATGGGGTTTAAGTCATTAAATAAATTATTTAATTCACTTAACACACCCACCAACAGATGCCCTCAACCGAATTCCCAATTTTGGACAATTTTATGTCACACCCAGGGTAAATATCACATCCCAAAAACAACTGTTGTCTCAGATTTCCCATAAAAGGTCTCAGTCAATATGAAAACCATTTATTCTAAAAATATGTGTGCATGTGATTATATATATATTAATATTTTTAATGTATTAATTATGGGGTTCTATAACACCCAAAATATATCACCAATATTGAGGTAAATCTAGAGATATATTTAGAAATATTAAAAGGATAAAACTACTGAAAATGGAATCATTATATTATCCCCTTCTTCAAGACTTTTCACCCCAAAAATCACAAGTTATACAAAAAGGTAAGGGTATTGAGCCTACATCTGAATCTCATGATCCTGGGAGATCTCTTACACCCTCTCGTGCTTCCAAAGAACTCAAACTAGATGGATGGTTCGTCTATGTAGGATCATATCCTATTGATCCTTGATCACCATCAGGTACTCTGAGAGGGTGTCTTCTTCCTTGATGTCCATCTCACCCTAGTCAATAACGTTTCCAGATCGTGCATGTATTTCCTCAACCACAACACATGGAAGATATCGTGCACTTGATCCAACTATAAAGCTATGTCCAGGTAGTAAGAAGACTCACTAACCCTATGATGAATCTGTAACAACTTGATGAACCTTGAGTATAGGTTTATTCCCCATCTGAATCTCCACAATCCTCAGCATGGGGGGCTCTCAAGAAAACATGGTCTCCCTACTCAAACTATAAAGGCCTACAATGTTGGTATGTGTAATATTTCTATCAACTTTGATTCATCCTAATATGCCTATGGATCACCTATACCTTCTCTATCATTTCCTACACCAGCTCTATCCCAACAAGAGATGTCTCGCCAATCTCAATCCAACACAAGAGTGTCCTGAATGGTCTCTCATATAGGGACTTGAAAGGTGTTATTCCAATAGTAGAGTGATAACTATTATTATAAAAAAACTATACCAATTGAAAGTGATCCTCCTAGTTCTGGCAGAATTCCAACACATGGGATCTTAACATATCCTCCAAAACCTGGATGGTCTGCTCGATTTTTTCACCCATCTGGGGATGAAACATTGTGCTCATTCGTAACTAGGTCCTGAAAGCCTCCTGTAGACCCCTACCCAACTATGATGTGAACTAAGCATCGTGTTTGTAGATGATTGTTATGGGTACCCCATGAAGTCATACAATATAACACATGTACAACTATCCCAAACTATCAACCAAACTCTACTACTTGATGGTAAGAATGTATGACAACTTGGTAAGTCATTCAATAATCACCCAAATAAAATCGTGGTATCTCATTTTCCATGTAATACATGTCACAAAACCCATTAGTATGTAATACCACTTCCATTTTGAAATCTAAATAGGTTGATTCAAACCCACTGTAACCTTATGTTCAGCTTTTACCTACTAACATGTGAGACATCAAGAAACAAACTCAACAACACTCTACCTCATGCTAGCCCACCAAAACTACTGTTGAAGTTCCTTGTACATCTTTTTCATACTCGGATGCACATCCAAAGTAGTGTTATGAAACTACATCAACACTTCCTCAGACAATTTGATTGGAACTACCATTTTTTCCTAGAAAAGGATGATATGATCCCAACCTTTAGAAAATTCATCTAATATATCTCCTAGGGATATATGGTCATGTAAAAATTCACAATAGACATATCCCAACTAAACATATCTCACATGATAAAGAAGATTTAAAGTAACCTCCATCAACTGAAGATGATTTTCTCCCCTCTTCTCCACTAGGGTCAGCTACAATGAGGCCAACTACTCTGACGCCTTTTCCACCAAATGAGAATAGGATTTCCTACTAAGGGAATCTACCACTACATTTCCCTTCCCTAGAGTGTATACTATCTCAAAGTTGTTTCCATGTATGAAATCCAACCAAAACCTCTGTATCTGGTTGATATCTCTCTAAGAGAAGATGTACTTAATACTCTGGTGGTCTGAGTAAATAATGAAACACTCACCCAAAAGATAATTTCACCGCATATTTAGAGCAAAGACTATAGCTACCAACTTTAGGTCATGGGTCATGTAATTATAATCTTGGGGACTCAATTTCATTAACCCATAAACAATAATTTCTTGCCTTTTCATAAACATGCAATCAATCCCATCTTTAGAGAAATTACAAAACACCATGTACTCAATGCCATCATTTGGTAGTCTCAACAAAGGATCACTAGTTAACCTCAACCTTAAATCCTCAAAGGATCTTTAAAACTAATCATTCTAAGAAAATGGATACCATTTCCACATCAATACATTCAAAGGGATACAGTACTATAAAATTATATCATGAACCTCTGATAGTACCCCACCAAACCGAGAAAAATTTGCACCTCCAATGCACACTTGGGTGGTTCCCAAGAAAGCATTGTATCAATCTTCACTGGATCCATAACTACACCATGATCAAAGATTACATTACTCAAAAATTTAACCTCTTTGATTCAAAACTGACACTTTGAGATCTTACATATAGCTAGTTCTCCTTGAGTAAGTCTAAGATCATCCTCAAATTCCCTTCATGATCCTCAAATGTAGAGTACATGAGCATTTTATCGATAAATACAACTAAGAAATTATATAAGTATGGATAAAATATTTGGTTCATAAGATCCATGAACATAGTGGGGGAATTAGTCACACCAAAAGGAATCACTAGGAGCACATAGTGTCCATAACGACATTAAAATGATGTTTTCGGAGTATTGTCCTTGAAAACCCTCAACTAATGGTAGACAAACCTGAGATCGATCTTCAAAAAACAACTCACACCTTTCAACTAGTCGAACATGTCATCAATCCTCAATAAGGGGTACTTGTTCTTAATAGTTACCTAATTCATGTGAAAATAATCCATGAAAAGCCTCAAGATCTAGACCATATTTTTCATGAAAAAACTAGATATTCCTAGGGGAACACACTGGGTATGATAAAAAATTTCTATTGATGGTATTTAAACTACACCCTCAACTATATTATCTTGTTAGGGGTCATCCAATATGTCACTGAAGATATTGGTGTGGTCATGAGGTGAAATCAGATGTAGAATTCAATCTCCCTCTATAGAGGTAGTTCTATAATATCTTCAAGAAATACATCCATATAATCCTCTACTACTTCTAGAAGATATATGCCTAAAGAGACCACTACACCAAGGGATAAACTCACCAACTAATGGGTGATGGGTTTCATCTTCTTTATTGTGAGTCCCATTCGTTCTACCATAAGACCCCTCTTACTCAAGGAGGAGAATCTCATCCCATCTATATTAAGGAATCTAACTCTCCTATGATGAAATTCTATCTAGTAATGCACCAAAAACAACCATTCCATGCCAAGGATAATGTCATATGGTTTCATTTCAATTACCAAGATATCCCATGATAAAAACTCTCCATTGATAACCAACTCACACTGTTGAAAGAGGTGTGGTATATAAGAATTTCTCCCTGTGGAAACCTCTATCTATAACTGATAGGTCAAAGAATCAATGGTAAGCTCTAGCTCTCACACAAGAGATATGGATATAAATGAATTACTTAATCTAAAAGTACTATATATAGGGTAGAAAATACATAGATATTATCTTGAATCATCTCATGAGTAGGCTGATAATAACCCTCTATAACCTGAAACTATCCATGCCCTTAACTTCCAACTCTTTGAGCTTGGAATAGGTCATTCGATAGTGGTGGTAGAAGTAGATCATAGTGTCATCCTCCACATGAATCTCTACCCTATGGAGATCCACCTACTCCTTTAACATCACAAACTCCTTAGGGGATGCCTTGACCACACCTGGTAGACCTATAACCACACCATTTCCTCTATCATGGAGGTACATCCATTGACTATCCACCATCCATAGAACGTCAATTCAGGAAATCATGAGTCATGTGATCATGATCGTCATAAGCATAACATCACCCCTCTCTAGGCTAACTAGACCCTCTATATAAACCCTATGATATAGATCCATGTGTTTAAGTCTGGGCATGAGTATGCCTCCTAAGCTGAGACCCTGATGAATGATGTCTGCTAGATATTACAGATAACTCAAGCCCGTGATTTCCATTTTTGTCTCCAACTGCCTAACATCCCTCTGCTATAAAGTTCTCTATGATCAATGTCCACTCCAACACTCCATCATAGGTGGGAATTAATAAGGATACCACACTAGTTTGGATGTATCTATGAAGGCCCTGATCAAACTTCCATGCTCAGACGTATTAATCTCACACCATATCGAGAAAGTAATGCATAAGGTTGGTAAAACTCACAATATACTCAACAATTGACTTATCAACCTGCTATAGCTCGAGAAGCTCCTGAATCCCCACAAATTGAAATATCGAAGGGTAATAATAAACTTAGAATAACTACTAAAATAATATCCATTAGATAATCACCTCATCATGATTCTAAGTGATCAGACTCCACTAGTGCCCTACTACTTCATGAAGAAGACTGGTCATAAGCACAACCATTTGATTAGTCAGGGTCCATACAAGCATGAAAACTTAGACTGACACCTCGAGCTGATATTATACTTCCTAAGGGTATGCATCACCATGAAACCTAAGTAGTATTTATTTCTAAGACTCACATAATGTGTTATGCCTTCACACATATTTGTCCTAACCTTACAGAGCTATCGCTACCCAATACATAGTTGATCATCTGTATGGACCACTAAAGGTGGATCCATTCATTGTTCATTAGATGGAAGCAATGATTTATTCCCTCCTAGAGGAAAAACCTAATGAATGGGTACCTGAACTAAGTCTTCATCACTCAACTAATCATTTTCACAACCCTGTATTGGTATCCTAGATGGCTATCATCACAGAGTCATCCTAAAAGTTACCAAGATGTACCATGGTTAGATAAGAATATATGGGGAGATAACTCAAGAAGGAAATTAAAGTCAAAATACCAAATCTTATATGATGCATGTTACATTGGTTCCCTACAATTGATGCCTCAGTATGATGAGTCAAAAAATAGGTATTCATAGTCTTGGTGTATAGATACATTGGTCATCGCACCAACACTGGGTTCCCTAGCCTGAGATCCAAACTCGATACACTCTAACATCATTTCCCTAAGTTCCTAAACCAAACCTTGCAATAAAGTTCAACTCCAAATACTGACTCAAGGTTAAACCACTTTGATACCACTATATCATGACTTGACCCATCGAGACCCCTTCTGGGATGGCAGTAATCCAAGTATGACACCCCAAGATCGCCTCCAATAGGTCAAGGGTTGGAAACAAGCATCAAGTAGGCATGTAACTAAAATGGGAGGCCTTAACCAAAGTACTTATATACATGTATACAATCAGATCCATGCAATAATTTACACATAAAAGAATAAACTGAAGCCTCTAAAGTATAAACAATGCATGAAAAAACATATAGGAAATACATCAAAGTACAATGAAGTAAAATGAAAGATATAAAAGGGAAAAAATACATTACCAAACATAAATTATTTCCCTACCTAACAACTATTGGGAAATGGGAAAATTGAATATAGTCTATATCCCAATCTCTAAGGATGACCACTAAACATGGTCATTGCCTCCAAGTATTTTTATTCTCCTCTGAAACTGAGTCCACCAATGTCACCAAAAATCTATCTATTGTCCGCATAATTCATAACATGTATAGGAAAATATCATGCAGGGGTGAGTATATATATATATCCCCAAAACCAAGATATAACTAATAAAAACAACAACAGTCTTATCAACTCATAAATCAAGAGGGGTAAAGGAAAACCAACATCAGATATACTCATAAAGAAGCCCAAACAAAGAGAGAAAGGGGATCTTCATCTCCATAACCATCTAAGAATGATGTATCATCCTTTAAGTCCTAAAGGAATATCTTTGATGCCCATAATCGCATGTAACCTTATAAGAATTAGAGTGTAGGGACCCCACCTCACCACTATGCTCCACATTCGAGGGAGTACTAACTCAAGTATAGGAGCTACTCCCCACCGAAGCTCAAAGATGGGGGAGTACCACCCTATAGATAGAGGTATCACACACTCTGTAGTGTGGGTGGGTACTAGATTTATCTATATAAAGAGTATGGGGGACCTTCATCCTAGTGTGATAGGGGATTACCAACCCCAGTATCTCTCTAAGGACCAATCTTGATCTATGACATCAATCTGGCATCGATGAAGGAAATGTTCCACTCATAAAACCTCATGTATTATCTATGATTCCAAAATGAAGGTCACCATCAGGTCCCATGTGAAAACTACTTAGGATATTATACTCAAGGTACCAAATTTGAGCCCTAAAGAAAGACATATGCAAGGAAGAAGTTTTTGGGAAAATTACACAATGTGTATATAGAGTCACATGGTGTGTGACTCTCCCTGGACTCATGGGTGTGTCCTCCCCTGGACATGGATTTTCCATCCATGTGACTTTACATGGTGTGTACATGAGGTCACAAAATGTGTACGTTCACCTGGGGTCCTGATTGTATACTCTTATGGTACATGGATCAGCTAGCCATATGCATCCACATAGCGTGTCCCTATGGGAACATGGCATGTATGCTTACTTGGGCTCCTATGAGTGTACCTACAGCACATTTCTTAGTTTCATAGGTATTATCACATGGTATGCGGGCCTGGACACATGATGTGTGATATTTAACTTGGTTTGAAACTTTAGCTGCCATGAGAACCTATACTACATAGTGTGTGTTCCTATGGGATACACGGTGTGTAGTAAAAATATTTAAAAACAGTGTATCCTTTCTTCACATAGATACCAAATCCATAATTTTTATCACCTTCCTCACTATTTGACCCACCTGAATCTTCAAAAGATAAAGGGGGCCTCTGATCATCGATTTCCTACCTCTAGTGGCCATAAATCAGAACTATGGTCTCTCATGGTGGTAGTTGACATGCCTCCCTTTGATTTATGGGGTCCCAATCCTTGAATCCATCACTCAAAACCCCAATCCATCTCAAACCAACTTCAAAAAACTAAAAAACATGTTTTTCACGAATCTGTCATGTATTTGGGGGTTCGATCATGCCCAAATCTATCCCGTAAATGTCAAATTGCCGACCCCATGGGCCAACGATAAAGAACGCATAGAATAGTGGTGGTAGAAGAACAAGAACAAGGTAATATTGTCTTTTGATAATGTGATCTCAGTCAATGACCATGAATTTTGGAAACCAAGGGTGAAAATAAGGTCACATAGGATATAATCAAAATAGGTTCAAGAATGTTATTTAATTAGGCTCATGTAAAGAACATGAATCTTGGAAAAGTAAGAAAATATACAATCTATGGTTAACAATTAAACCAAGGGAAGAAATCTAAAAAATAGAAAGACCTATCTCAAGAATGGATCAATCATTAGTGAATGACACATCCATTAGTGATGAAGGTGAAGATCATGTTGTGTTCATCGCTTGTCTCATGATTCTCCTTGATCATTATCATTAATCCATGTTCCAAAGTCACCAATGCTAATGAAGCTCTCCTCCTCCTCTCTAATATCTTAGTTTAATGTGGATCACCCTAGTAATTCATCATAATAATATATATATATAGGTAATTAAGTTTAGGTCACTAAATATATTAAATAAATTAATTATTTAATTCACTTAATAGACCTGCCAATGGATTCCCTCAACTGAATTTCCAACACCGACCATAATTATGTTGTGTCTAGGGTAAACCCCATGTCCTAGAAACAACCATAGTATCAGGTTTCCCATCTAAGGTATCAATCAATGGAAAAACTATTTATTCTAAAAATATGCATGTGCGTGCTTTTATATATATTAATATTTTTAATATATTAATTTTGGAGTCGTGTGACACCCAAAACACTGTTCCAACACCAAGGAAAAATCAATAGATATATTTAGAAATATTAAAAGGATAAAAATAATGAAACTAGATTCATTAAAAGATGCATGAAGGGAAAGTTATGCTTTAAAGGAGTAAAAGTTTTAATTTTCATTGACAATGAATACCCTGATTCACCCCTCCCTTCTTAGGGTAATATCATGCTAAGTCCCTTATTTATTCTCAACAGAAGTTATGATTTTAGCCATATTGTGTGAGCATAAAGATTCGAAGTCTCGATTCTAAAATTTACATACATGATCAATTCTCAAGGTTTTAATGGAAAGACTACTATGGTTCTCTATAGATTTTATATATTTTAAAAAATAGGAAAGGGATTCACTTTTGTGAACTAGGAAAAATACCCATGTGAATATTGAATAATCATAAAAAATCACATAAGCATAATGTTTTACACCTAGAATAAAAACTATAGAAGGTTCAAAAAAATCCATGTGTACCAATTCTAGTTGTTGAGAGGTAGACATCTCCTTATTTGGTTTGAAATATATTTTTTGATTCTTTCCCTTTTGATAGAGATTTCACACCTTTTATTTTAGGAATTCCAATTTAGGTGGATCCTTAACTAATACTTTCTCAATTGGATTCCTAAGTGAGTGTACATTAAAGTGAACTAGTCTCTTATACCATAACCAATATTATCTTTGAAATTCACTTAAGGAAACATTTTTAGAAAGTAAATAATCTAAATTAACATCATAAACATTAACATTCCTTATAGTAATAAACACTAAATCATGATTGGAATCAAAAAATTTGCAAGCATTGTTTTCAAATTTAATATCATAACCATCATCACACAATTTAGATATACTAATCAAGTTATATTTTAAACTATCAAGAAATAAAACTTTATTAATTAAAATAATTTCAGGGTTACCAATTTATCCAAGTCCAATTATTTTCCAATTTGTATTGTCATTAAAAGTAAAATTTCCACCATATAATTTCATAAGTTTTCTTATAATGGCATTAATATATTTTGATATAAAGGTTTTCATAGGTCTATAAATATTTGTGTAACTTTCATAACTTGAACTCTCTTTATTCTTAAGGTTAAAGTTTTATTTTTAGAATTAGAGAAAAAATAATTCATGTATATCTTCCTTTATTATCTAAAATTATAACTTATAGTGTTAAGTTTGGGAGGTTTATAACTTCCAAAAAATCATATTTAAAGTATTAATATCATGGGTAAATTTCTATATATCCTTATTAAGTTGTTCATTTACCAATTTTAAATCATTATTTTCCTTTAATAAGTTGGAATTCTTATCTTTTTCAATTGTAATATCACTTTTATCATGAGGGGGAAAACATATAACTTTTTCAGATTTTTGTATTTATCTTTAAGCTCATTCGTAGTGACTTCTAGCATAGATAATTATTCAAATATTCCTTCATTATTCACTTGATATTCATATAAAACATCATCATCAGAAACAACACAAGTAATAGTAGTATTTTGCACCTTGGGGGAATTGGCCAAAACGCACAAATTAGTTTTTTCACTAGTATCCTATCTGCTAGATTCAGATTCATTGGAGCAATCCTCGAATATACTCCATGTTGATTTCATTAATTTATTGAGTTTTATTTCTCTATCATCATACTTCTTTTTTATATTTCATATTTGTACAATCAACTTTAATGTTTCTTTTCCTCTTACATTTATAGAATATAATTTCACTAGAGGGTTCATCCTTTCTTCAATCTTTCATACAATTTCCTCTTCTATTATAATTTCCTTTATAATTGTGGTGGATGCCCTTTTGAAAAGAGTAATAACAGAGGTCAGTTCTAGCTGGTCTTTCAGAGCTCCAGAGTTCTGTAGCCATCTTGTTAATGTTGATTATTGTGGCAAGGTTTCTACCTGCTTGTGTAAGGCTTTTTTGTAACTCTTTGCATTGTTCTTCTTCATTTGGTTTAATATAAAAAGTGCAGGCTGCTATCTGTATCCCTAATTTTTCTGGTATAATTTCCTTTATAATTTGATATTCAGAAAAACGTATTCTTTTTGTGTAATTTTTTTAATCTATAGGATAGACGAGCCATCTCCTCATCACTATTACAATTAGATTCATTTACACTTTACTTATCATCCTTGATAACTTCTTTTCATTTTAACTCATGTGTATTGAATGTTATGGTTTTATTTTTAGATTTAGCATCTTTATTTTCAACTTTCAATTCTTTTTCATACATAATTATCTTTCCAATAAGTTCCTTGACTTTTAGCTTATTGATTTCATAATATTCTCTAATTGAAACAAAAATACTTCTTCATCTATCAAGTAATCATCTTAGTAATATTAAAACTTTTTGCTTTTATTATATCAGTTATCTAAGAGATTTAATAGTATTTATGATTTCATTAAATCTAAAATACATTTTAGAAATAGATTCATTATATTTCATCTTAAAATAGTCATGCATCATGGTATATTTGTTCAATAACATTTCTTTAACATTATAATTTCCTTCATGAGAAACATCTAGAGTATCCTAAATTTTATAAGTAGTAGCATAAGTAGATATTATATTAAATTCATCTTCCTCTAAATTAAAAAATAATGCATTCATAGATTTTTAATTATATTCATAAGCAGTTTTAGTTGAAGCATACCATTCTTTTCTAGAAGCTTTGGGTTTTTTATATTTATCTTTTATAGTTCCCAAATATCAAATCTCATGCTTTCTAAATATATTTTCATTTTTATTTTCCATTTAAAATAGTTAGTTCCATTAAATAATGGAGGTCTATTGGTAGCATTATGTTTAGGTTTAGAATCCATAATTATAAATTATTAATGGAAAATAAACATCTTATTCTCAAAACTTGATGAGGGTCAAGGGTGAACAAGAAAACAAAGAGAAATATGCACTATAATACCAAATTTTTGTCCTAATAGAGTGATCAATAGGGGGGATGAGTTGAATATACAAAATTTTATGTTAAAAATTAATAAATTAAAACTCACAAAATCCCCCAATTTTGAAATGTCTCAGTTAACTAATACATTAGGTATAGAAAATTTGATCTTTTAAAATATCTTCTCAAGTACATGATCAAAACCAAGTTAAAATAAATAAAATTACTTTAAACTTTGAAAATATCATACATTACAAATAGTAAATAAATCACTAGTAAAATTTAACTATAAGGGTTAATTTTACATGTATAGTTTACAAAATACTTGGTTGAAAACATAAAGTTCAGTAAATATAGTTTTGAAAATTTTCAGTTTAGACTAGAACAAAGTAAAGTAAATTTCACAGTGGAATTGGACAAGAGGTCCATTGTAAGATGAAGCTTAGTCCTCTCTACTTGATAACAAGACACTACTAAGAACATTTATTAAAACTAAATAATCCACAACCTATATTGGGTTTTACAAAAACAATTGCTCACAAGGCAGTCAAGGCTATACCTAGCCACTTCTACGATTTTATATGGGATGATAGGGGTAAAGATATAGAAGAAGGAGTATTAGAGTACTTCTCTTTGTAGTAAGTGATCAATGGATATACATGAAAGTAAAATAAAAACTCGTAATGTAAAAGAAATAGAGAGAGAGTACATTTATAGAGAAGTTTGATATAGATCAATATATTATCAATTGATTTTGAACAATTTTATTTAAATATTTCCTTGATATTAGGTGAAAAGGATCTTATGAAGATGTCTCTCAGATCTAAAATATCACATGAGAAATAAAAAGTTGTGGAAAATGTAGGAAATGATCCAGAGTATGATATGTGTGTTTAGTATGTCCATCACCCATGTACCTGAGAAAACATCCACTAATTTAAAGAAAATACCTTCTTCAATTAGTTGTTGGAATCTAATCATAACCACATCCTTAGATTATGGAGGAAATCAATAAATCTCAAAATTCTATGACTTTTTACTTAATACTCCAAAAATATTCATTGAAGTATTTAAATGAATTTTATTTTAAATTAGACATAGTAGGTTTGACCTTCAAAGTCACTTAGGCATAGTTTCTTAAGTCATTCCTTATGGTAGGTTGAGACTTTCTTCATATGGATGATTGAAATCCTTCTTGTGGTTACTTGATGTGATCCTGTAGCTGCTCAACTAAGCAAGATTTTAAGAAAATATTTTGATTTTCTAAAATATGGTCACTTGATATCTACTTGCGGTCGATCAGTTATAATGTACAGTTATTCTGGTTAATCATGTAGTCATTGTAAATGATCTTGAAGTGGCTTGAGGACTTCGTGAAATTTTCTCCACAATAGTCACTTCATTTGTTCATGTAGTCGCTTCAACACTTAGAAAAAATTATTTCTATCTAGCACGGTTACTTCTCATGATAGGTAGATTTTCTTCATGTGGTAGCTTTATATAATGTGCGACAACTTCCACACTTGAACAATTTTCATATATTTCCTAAAAATAGTTTACTAACATACAATATATAATTCATTAATGATATAAGAAACATTTTTTGGGATCATTAAAACAAGGAATTACTAGACTAACCCAACATAGACCAACCTAATCTGGAAAAGCTGTAAATTGATTTTGAATTTTCATCCCACTTGATGGTTCCTTGAGTTACTATGTTCAACCAATTTGAATCTTTGTAGGTGAATTCCTATGCATTGTTGATGGAAAATATTTGGTCATATATCTAAATCCTTCAGACCAAAAATAGTTACCATCAAAAGAATGTATGAAATATTTTGAACTCTACTTGAATGCATCGTTTGATCTTATTCTCTCTAATATATCTTAGTTATGGGATAAACATTTTGAGAATGAATCATCTTTACACAATAATAACATCTGATTCAAGGTTCATTCTTATGTGTCTCTTCAATATCACTGTTTTTCCCTTGAGTTCAATGAGTATTCTATTTTTGATTCATACCCAAATCAACCTTCAACTTCAGAGTGGGTGATTGAGGCCTAGAGTCGACCATCATTGCTTTATATTTGTGATCAATCCTTGTACCATATTTTTTGTTCTAATGTGTCTTTTTATTTTCTTGAAACTCCTTTTATTGTTTTATTAGACCTCTATTCTCCACAATCACAATGTTATGTCACCTGTATGATTTTATTTGTCGATGTCATACTGGGGGTTAAACTTCTCTCCTGATCTTTAACTTTTCATCATATACAGACAACTTCTTATTAAAGAATTTTGATATGTTTGACTCAATATTATACTTTTTTAGTCAAACCATTGATAACCATGGATTTTTCTTTAAATTTGAGCTTATACTCAATAACCTTCTCTAAGATTCCTAGCTTTTTAGATTTAAGCTTTCCAATCACTTCCTTCAAATCAAAGTTTTCGTATTATTTCTACTACATATAGAGTTTTGCATTATGAACCACTCTATTATTTTCATTGTTTTAGCTCTCTGAACATCTATCAATTCAAGAAATACCTACAGTTATGCCATGATATTAACTCTTCCTTCAACTTCTCCTTCATCACCATCACTCTCTTCTCTTGTCTAGAAATTTCTTATAATAGTTACTAGAGAATATTCTCTATGATTTTTTTGATCATAGATTTCTTATTCCTCAGTTTCTTCTAGGATATTTTTATCTTGTAAAAGTAGGTTATTTTTTTAAAGAAGTTTTATTTTGTACTTTTCCTACCTTTAATATTGGCTGGATATTTCTTTATGGGAACTTTATCCTCCCCATCATCATTTTGAAATTTCTTAGGATACTTTATAGCAAGGTGTCCAACCTTTCCACATCTAAAGAACACAAATAGAAGTTTCTCTTTAAAATTATCTTTTCCCTTTATATATTTGAGTAAAGGAATGACATGACTCCATATACCTCTCATTATTCATGATCATCCTCAATGGTAAGATTTTTCAAAGCTTTGAATGTCACCTCCTTTAACTTACCCTTTTCCACAACCTTGTTACCATCGTTGCTCATCTTATATGTGACTAGAGTACTATGAAGACTATCTAATTTTAGTTCCTTTGGATATTTATCCTCAAGAATAAATACTTTTTGATTTAATTGGGATAACATCCATCTTATGATGTGCTTTACGATCTTTAAATCATTGAGGGTTTCTCCAAGAACATGCATGTCCTCCTCAATTACATTTACCCAATTAAATAATACATAAACTGATCCATTTGAGTGCATCCTCAGGTCCTCATACTTATTCCATGAAACCTACAATTTAGATTCTTGGACTTTTGAATCACATTTATAAATATTTATTAGCTTTTCCCACATGGAATGTGAGGATTTACATGACATCACCTTCATGTAGATTGTGTTAAATAAATCCCCCCACACTGAAGAATTGATTTCTCTAGCTTGGTATATAAACGAGCTTGAGTACTCATGAGCTACTCAAGCTCATCTCAACAAATACTCGAACTCAACTTGGTTTTTTTCAATTTGATCTCGAGCTTGAGCAACTCGATTACTAACTCGAGTCAAGTTTGAGTATTATAAAAACATAATAGAGTATCTCATGAGACTAATCGAGCATCTAATTTTTTAATATATTATTTTTATTCAATATATATTTATTTAATTTTGAGCTTAAGCTTTCTATCTTGAGTACAAATTCAATTTTGAGCTCAAATTTGAGCTACATTTTGAAATTAAAATTCTGAAAAGGTATCCCAATTGAACCAAGTCGAACCTAATCGAGTGCTCAATCAAGATTGAGTCGATCTCAATCTTGAGCTCAATCTAGGAAATCAATACTCAGTTGAGCATCAAGTTCAAGTACTGATCTCAAGCTCGAGTACTAATATACTCAGCTCTACTCGACTCGATTACACCCCTACCACTAGTGTAAACATCCAATTCTTTACAATATCCTTTTGATAAGGACCTTTTATCCATACTGATTGATATCCCATGCATAATAATTGTATATACATCCATTCCTAATGATCATAGGTAGTGTTGCATTCAATTATTTCACACTTGAAAATTATTTTCCTCGAATATTGGAATCCCTTTGTAATTGAATGCTACCATAGCTTACACTGTAAGAGATTCAATAACATTAACATTTAACTTTGTTGCCAATTGTTGGCCCCACTATGTTAAATACTTTTAGAGAGGGTGAATTGAGGTATGATGGAATAAAAAATCCACCTTTTGAACTTTTTTATCATTAAATAAAACCCTATTATCTCTTTTTCCCATAGTAATATATAAAATAAAATGAAACCATGAATGAGACACAACATTATACTTGGTCCACCATAACTGAGCTAATATAAGTATCATACAAAGGCAATGAACTGATGTATAGGTATCACTAAAGCTCATTATTATTACAATGTTTGGAGCAGCCTTAATGTCCCTACTAGTTTACAACCAGTCACACTTGAGAACTCATTTTTTTATTAACTAAAGTGGATGTAATAATCCTCTAGAATATTATTATGGTTATTTTTGTCATCTTTGAATTGGTTTACACTAAAATATGTTTGACATGAATCCATTATTTTATCCATGATATAAAATTCACTTTACCATGTAACTTTTTCTTTGTGGAAAACTCTTTAATAAAATGTTCTTATTCATGAACTACTCATCTATGTACTGTCATCACATCTATGTACTATCATCATAGAATGTTGTTCACTGTGTACTATTTCTATTCATGCTACCTCTCATTCACAAGATTCCCTCACATCATGAATTTATTATGCTCTGTAGAAAACATGTGCACCAAGAACTAATTCTCCTTTGCAAGATACTCTCCTTCATGAACATACTTGACTTCATGAAAAAATTTCCCTCGTGAACTACTTATGATTTGAGGGTAGAATCTCCCTTTTGAACTAACTCGTGATTTATGAAAAAATTTCCCTCATGAACTACTTTGTGCTTCACAAACAACTTTCCCTTTAGGAACCACTTTGCGCTACGTGAACCATTTTCTCCTTCATGAACTGCTTTCCAACTTTTCTGGTTCCTCCAGTAATGATCTTCCAAGTAATCCTTAACTTTTACTTAACTAGTACTCGCCCGTTCTATTTCACGGCATATTCAATTAATGGTTTTTCTTATAATAAGTGATTAATATTTAGAAACTTTATGAAGAAAACATATGTTGAATAAATTATAATTAGGAATTAATGTTTCCTGATAATGGAAATAGGGAATAGAATATGAATACATCATTCAATTAGTTGATAAATATATCAGAGACAAAGATGAAACGGAGGACGCTATTGAATAAATTAAATACATGAAAATAGATATTCAAAATCCACTACATAATACTTAACAACATGTAATTAAATAAAAAATAGATGAAGAATAATTGAATCTGGTTGTTACATCACTAAATGTCAAGAGACTTGGTATTTGACTGAATACCCGGTCCTCTGGCATACTACGTACTGGTGGTTGTTGTTTGCGACCGCCCACTCCTGACCAGCACTAAATCACATCTTCGATAACAGTTACCTAAACCATGCACATTAAATGTATTTTAAAGAAATCAACACATTAAAGGGGAAATGTATCTTATACACTTTAATTAGGAAGGTCAAAAACATCAAAAACATTGAAAACAATTTAGAAATACAAACCTGGAGATTTGGTTATGCTTACAAAAACAATATGATTCGATCTTCAAGAGGTGGGTGGAGTGTTGTCCTATTTTTTTCCTACCCAGAAAACAGAAATGAAATGTTATTAAATAATAAAATAACTAAAGGAGAGAAAATAAATTAAAAGGGACATAGCCTACAAACCATCCAAGATATAATTGCGTCAATGTAAATATACAGGATTCGAGCCCATGATCGCACCTTCTAATGTGGGGTGACTCATCCGTGCAATTGGATGGTCACTCAGGATCCTACATGCATCCCTTCTTCCTTCAAGGATAGTTATTGGAAATATTTCATGTGATATTATCAACAGTATTACGAACAAATACATGTTCCAAATGCAGGTCACTGATCCACTCTAGTAGCCACTATAACACATGTATATATCACTTCTAGAATTATATAATCTTTTTGGAATATATTGAAATCACCAAAGGAGCCACATGAAAAGAAACCTTTATATGAAGATTTTAACTTATATAAAGTTTCCCTAGTATCCTATAATATATCACCTAAAAAGAAATCATGCCAAAGGTGATGGAAAAATTAAGACCAACCTCATAACCATGCTCTATTATAGGATGGATTTCTTAATGCCATTAAAAACTATCACAGGCGGTCACTGATCCTATAAATCCATTACTAAATTATTAATGAGGTAGTATGATTTTTTAAGGCCCTACCCAAAACATTATTAACCGCATCATGGGCACAAAGTGATAAATAATGATAGAATACCTCCTGAGAAGTAACACGATAGCCCTCCTCATGGCCATAAGATCAAATAGAAAGAAACTCCTCCCCTTGATATTTTCTTCTGTAGTGTTCCTACATGGGTTAGAGGATATAGAAATCCTCCCTGTAGTCAACCATCGAGCAATGATGGCAATACTCTCTATGATAGTAGCAGCTATGAAATTCCTCTCTACAACGGCATTCCATTTTATCAAGAGGTGGGTGGAGTGTTGTCCTGTTTTTTTCCTACCCAGAAAATAGAAATAAAATGTTATTAAATACTAAAATAACTAAAGGAAAGAAAATAAATTAAAAGAGACAAACAGATGCATAGTATAATCAGTGAAAATGCAATATCACAAACGACATTGATCACAACCAAAAAAATTCCCAACAAATAAAAAATAATTATAAAGATAGATTCAATTTCTAATTTGGATTCTCAAAAGCTAAATATAGAAAGTTCCATCAGCATCGCTCGTCTGGGAAATAATCCTCATGTTCCACTTTTAGAAATAATGATTTCTTACCCCAAAAAATTTTAATGTGAATGAAGGGAAGACTTCTTCAATCAAGCTAAAGGACTTTAATGTGAAAACATAGCAGAAAAAAAGGGAGAAAATATAGCATCAGTTCATATGTAGCAGTCACTCCAGTGCTCAAGAGATCCAGAATGCTGAACCTATATATCCATCATTGTAAGTTGATATCCCAAATTTGTTAATAAGTTTAGGGGGAGTGTCATATATAGCACCCACTCAAGGAATACAATATTTTAATCCTCTCCCCATCTAGTATTTTAAAATAAAGGAGGATATACGACAATACAGTAACAGTTCCCAGCATCCCTTATTATATGATAAATATTGAGACCCACCCTTTGTTTCACCCGATTCCAGAGATAATGGGACCTTAAGAAATATACTTCAAAAAAATCATAAGATTGAAGTATTTAAAAAACAAATAAAATGAAAACCCACAATATTCAAGCTCTGCTCTTTTTTCCCAATCAAACTCATGAGTATGCACCTAACTTAGGAAATAGGAATCCCATGTTACACCATATGGGGTTGCAAAGGCATAGAGATCCATAAATGTCCCACTATGGGACTTGCTAACCTTCTCAAGAGATAAAATGGAGTTTTAAGTCAATAATAGTCAAAACATATATACATTTAAAACACATATACATTGTCTTCCCACATAATTGGGAAGATATATAATTCACATAGCCACCAATAACTGGTTCAATATAATTAAAGTGAATAGAAACACATAATATTCAAGAGAATATTATGTTAATCATGTTTCTATAATTGTGATTTCAAGTCGGCAAGACTGAAAAATAGAGCGTAAATAAACAGTGAAAATGGATTCGAACACATATACAAAAGCAATAAAATATAAAACGCACACACAATTATTATATGGGGTTTTATTAACACATATACATATGAAGAATGAAATGTTTTATTCCACATATGTATGGTATTATACCATACAGTTAACATGAATACGAAGATCAAACAAATATGCAGTATGTAATGTTAACTGAAGGGGTGAGACGTAATGCAAACCCAATCAAGAGGTATTATAACATGTTAAGTCATACTAACAGTGGTATATTGTATCTATATTGAGTTTTTCAGAGATTCATAAATTGGAAACATAAGATAACATATTGCAGGGGTGAAGATAGATATCATACCTTGGATAGATTTTCATGACCAAAATTTCATTCGAGGTGTCCATGGGTTTTTCATTGATCCATATGATGTTCTGCTAGAGGTCACATTTCAGTTTCACAAGCAGATGAGAAATGAACATAAAATTACGAAAGTATCAACTACCTCATATGAATTTAGTGAAACAGAAATGCCAGTGTATTGAATTTGCATACTGAATTCAGAAACATTTATGCAGAAATTACTTGCAAGTAGATGAGTGTCGAAATAGAGGTTCAATTCCCAGCTTTACAACACAATACTGGCAGTCATTACCTATTCTTATTGCCGTATTCATGATATCTCGTAAAAAATTAGATAAAAGTGAAACAACACAGTAAACATTTAATGATGAATACAGGGGGAGAAAATGTGATTCTATACGTAACGTCCATACAAGAAACCTACAATATCCTTGGAAAACCAAATAAAGAACATATATCCCAGTTTTTAACAGCATCTACTGTGAGTAATAGAAATAAAAAATAATGCATTAAATTGTCTACCATTAAAAACCTCAACCATTATCCTATTCCACAAGGAGTAACGTCCATCATAATGACAAAAAATCAAGCAAAGAAAACTGATATGAAAGCATAATTCATGAAGTACGTCCATCATGTCATGAAAACCATCCAGCATTATAAGCGTCCTGCATGAAAATTATCCAGCATGTTAATTTTATAATAAACCTGCAGATAATTCATACTGAAACGTCCCCCATGAGAAATTTCAAATACAATAATCTACAGATCATTGTGTATTTGACTTAGAGGTTTGAAATCAAATAAATGAAAACCAATTAAAAAACCACTAAGTATTATTACCTGGATAGTAGAGGAGAAAATGTCAATCTAATTTCTCATTTTTCTTGTTCAAATCAGCCTTCATTTGCCTTTTTTATTGAGTACAATGAGTAATTGTACCTAAACTATCTCGACTACTCTGAAGACTATGTTGCATGTCATCCTCCGTATCGAATTCTTGTGAAATGTTTTTCTACATAGAGAATATATTTAGCAAAAATTGAAGCTACTTGTTGAAGTTGAAATCAATGCAGAACATATGTGATTGTTAACAGCGGATAGTAACAGATGTAAAGAATTGAACGTCATGTATATTAAAATCATTGAAACTCAACACTAATCATGCATGTATTGTTAATGCAAATGAAATAAGTTATTATTCAGATATGACGACTGTTACATACCTGAGTAGATAACCGATTAGACGTACAAGCATCAAACCTACTGGCAGAGTTTGAACTTGATGGAGAAGACCTACCAGTTTGATGCTCCTATTATGCAAGTTTGGAAGGAAAATTACAGTAACATTACTTATGTATGTTATTTAAGCAAAATGAAAATAAAATGAAGCACATTGTACCTTGATAAATTCAATGCCATAACTAAGTTGTGAAGACCAATTTTTTCCTACCCAGAAAACACATAAAGGTGTTATTAAGTAGTAAAATAACTAAATAAAATAAAAGGAAATGAAAAGGATAATATTTTTTGGGTTTAAAACCCCAAAAGGTGTTGTAGTTTACCTATCCACAGTTGGACAGTTCCTGCAGTTCAACCCTAGTCCATTAGTGGGTGTGGTATTCAGAGTAGGAACCACCACATCCTGGTATGCACCCCCTTTTCATGCACTGAAATAATGAAAAACTGAAAAATAATAATTCAAAACAAAAATATATCCTATAATAGAACTGCACATGATAATATCAGAACCCTAGAAAATAAATACATTAATGTGTCTTCCTAAATATAGTCCCTATTTTACTTATTAACAATGAATTTTTCATGGGATTGATTAAATTTGGCATACTAAAATCATGTAATACAACAGGAAAACTATTTCACATGAGCAAACTTAATGTAGAAACAATTTTAAGATCATAATTTTTAAAACATACCAACTGTCAGAGAAGAAAAAGGGAGTCTGCAAACAACAATCAGCATATGAAACATCTAACTCATTCAGTCAACTCTTGATATTCATATAACTTCCAGATCACATACCAATCATTTTAAGAAATAATATATCCTTTCTGAGCATCAAATAATATTGAAGCCAACCCTAGCCACTTATGAACACATTTTGAGTTAGTAAGACTGGATGCAACAGAAATGTGCTTTAAATACCTAAATAAACCTGCATGAAAACATTCTGGAAGACTTCCCTGGTTGCTGAACACATATAAATATAGTTTTTCCCTATAGTAAACTGACACTCTAAGAAAAATATAGTTGAGAATTTAATCATGAATAGAAGAGAAAAAAATGTCATTAAATGAGTAATGTCCGGCATGAAAACCATCTAGGAAATCTGAAAAACATCACAGTCAACAAAACGTCCAGCATATAATGATGTTTAGAATGAATAACCAAAGGGAATCAATCTACAGAAAAATTAAAACAGCAGTTAATGAAACATATATGTATGTGGATATCCACATGGATATCGACAATGTAGTTGACAAAACTGTAAAAGAAACTCTAACATCTGATGACAGTAGAAGTTTATTTTTTCATAAATGGTCTTCTAAAATCAGACAAATAAACATGCAGTTGGATATGAACATGGTAAATTGAAATGTAAATGGAATAAGTTGTGCTTGGAACCTCATATAAGAAAACAATGTATAACTAACGCTAAGTGAATGCGAACAGTTATAATGGATAAGTATATCCAAACATGCGGTTTAAAGGATTTATTTTTTCCATTATGAATATACATTATTACCTGTAGTGAAAAGATGAAGTGGGTGTGAAATCGAATAGCCTGAAGGCTGTGGAGATCGGAATGAAAGTAGCACTGAAATAGGAATCCAAACAATTCCTGGAATAACAGACTGAGATTATAATATGCAGGGGGTGTCGACTGTATGTAAATCGAGCAGTTATAATCAAATATTATGGAACTAAATCGAACTTAAACTAAGAAGTGTAGGTTTTCAAACGATTACCTGGTGGTTGAGCTATTTGGTTAAAAGGGTTCCACAAGTCAGTCCTGAACGTTGGAAATCTGAGTGTGCCTTCAAGAAGGATGGAGGTGTATGTTGCAACCAGTGAAAGGAGGAAGATGATGTGTGAGAACGACGGTCTTCAAGATATATGGGAGGTAGATAACAGCCACGTGCACAGACAACCGGAACCCTAGCTCATCAACAAACTTACCCCGACCCAAACCGGGAGAACCCTAAATCGGAGAAAATGTAGTAGAAATCGGGTAGTGGTGGTCGGCGGAGGACAGCTGCTAGATCTGTGGTTGGCGATGAAACAGGGGGCGTTCGAGGGATCGAGAGTTCCAGAGGGGTGATTTTTCAGTCGAGCGAGGTAGCAGGAGGCGGATAAAATTTTTTGACTCCCGCGGTGTGCACAAGACTGAAATGGGAGACGACGCGGGGACTGCAGGCGTGGAGCTCTGTTTGAGCGGCACGTATGAGTTTGTTGACGTGGAAGAACCGGAGATTGACACGTGTATGTAGGAAAGCTAGGATTAGTAGATATAGTAGATGAGGTTATTATGGGTCCTTATATAGACAAAGAAACCCTAAAATCCCACTAATCAAAATATTATAGTTTAAGCCCATCCGCATGAAGGTTATGGGCTAAAAAGAAGTGTCGTGGTGGGCAAAATAACCATAAGGCATTTTCAATTCAGTGGATCATTCTCAATATTGTACATGAAATAAATGTCATGACCAATGAAATCTTTCCATCAGATATTAACATAGAAAAAATCTAGAACACTAGAGAGGATATTTCATATTAAATTTATAATTTATTTATTTAATATCGGAAGAAACGGTTGCCTCATCTTAAGAATTTTCTCTAATAAAGATGTTATTGATGGTCTGAAAACCCTTTTCCAGATTACCTTCATTGCACTGTGAGGATATAAGTGTAGAATACCTATAGCGGTGATTTTTTCATGCTCCTTTGATATCCTAGTGATGCCAACTGATTTTTGGGTGCTAGCATGGTGAATCGATTATCTCGCATTGTTTGTGTTGATCGCTTGTAGTATCTTTAAGCTTAAAGGAATATCTCTAGCACTTCTCATTCTTGAGAGGAAGATAAGAGGGGGAATGGTGAGAGAACTTTATTGTGCATAGTGATTCTCAAATCTTGATTAAACCTATACAATAGATATAACCATATATTTATAGATATAGGGTTAGTTAAAATATTATTTAATTGCATACTACCCTTTAAATAATGTAATAATCATTATTAAACCTCGTTCCATATAATAATAATAATAATAATAATAATAATATTTTATGGCGTGTGCTAACTTGCAAAATGATGAATATTATTTACTAGTCTGTAAATAAATATTCATCATTGGACACAATCTTGGTCTGATCCAGTTCCTCATCTTTATCGAATACCCAAAAAAATATTTAATTAAATATTTTATTCATTAATAAATAAAATAAATATTTTATTCACAGTCCATCAAATAAATATTTTTTAAATATTCATGAAATCAAATAAATTATTTATTAATGAATAAATAATTATTTATTACCTTTGTGAATGTTAGTGATCAATAAAACTTGAATAAAATTATTCCTTGAGTCTGAGAATAAAATTTTTTCCAATAATTAAATTCAAATAGAATTTAATTAATATCAACAAAAACACTTAGTATGTGGCCCTATAGGATTTTTTTTTTTGTAATTAGGTGGAATTACCTAAATTCTAATATTAATATCTAGAAATGGGTCAAGGCACCCAAGAGAAAGAACTTAATGTCATAACGTCAAAAACCACATATAAATGTTCATTGTGTAATATAATCTCTTTGTCTCATTATCTCATCAAGAAAGTTTCACATCTATGTCATCAACCTATATGCTTGATACGAATTTCTCCATCTATCTAAAATAAACATGTTGTTACATTATTACCATGGAATTTAATTTGATGGTTTTGTTCTGATCAAATGGTCGAGATGTCAACTTCCATAAAGATTAAAGGCACAAATCATCCCTCAACTTATCCATTAATAACATTTCATTCATAAAACACCCAACATACCCTACTTCTTATGAACATATTGAATTATGGTTTTGGTAATTAAAGCTAAGTTTGTGAGTCATGACATGAATCAATGACAATCTTAAATTCTAAGGACTATTACACATGCTCACAAATAGGAATATTCGATGACACCAATACATGTGGAATTCCTACTGGAGGGTTTGTTCTCATAATCTTCCATCTTGGAGATTATTAAGTGAGAACTTCATGAGAATAATCATCATTTTCTTATGAGTACTTAGACCAGACAGTCTACATACCATCTTCCCTATCATAGTGCATTATCTAACCATAGAACTATATTTAAGAATATCGTCATAGCACTTCAAGGTTCTCATCATAGCAAGGAACTGTTATGAACTTATCAATGAAACAGATACCCTAGGAAATTATTGCATTAAAGTCATGTGGAACAATAAACTATATGTAATAAGATGTTTTTATTAGTATTAAAATGTTCTAATATATATGTAATCAAAGTAAAATTAGCTGATTCTAGGATACTATCTCCAAAAAACTCTCACTTGGACTAGAACCAACTACCTATGAATTTCAGTCTTCTAGATCTCACATGATAGTCATGTTTCTACTTAGTTAAGGCTTTATTCAAGGGGTCCTTCATATTGTCTTCCATGGATATTATACTCACTACAACCTCACCTCTTTGAGAAGAATACCTTAAGAGATGGTACTTCTGAAGTATATGCTTCATCCACTAATGTGGCCTTGGCTCCTTAGTAAGATCCACCACTACAGTATTATCATAATAAATTGTAATAAGATCTTTACTAGGTACCACATCAAGCTCTGGAATGAAGTTTTGTATCCATACTACTTCTTTATTTGCCTCATAAGCCACAATATACTTGGATGCGGCTATAGAATCTGCAACCACAAGATGCTTTGATCTCTTCTAGCTCACAAAACCTCTATTTAAAGTCAATATGTATCCCATATATGAGTTCAAAGAATCTTGATCTATTTGAAAATTATCATATGCATATCCTTTGATGACTAGTTCTCCATATCATATATATACCAGAAACATATTCATAGTTTACCTTAGATGCTAAAGAATAGTCTTGACTCTCATCCAATGGTGACCACCTAGGTTAGCTTGATATATGGATACCACACTCAAGGCATAGGTAATATCTATCCTAGTATATAGTATAACATACATGACTGAACCAATCACCAACATGTATGGAATCCTTTCCATTCTTTGTATTTCCTCATGTTTCTGAGGACACATTTTCTTGAAAATGTGAATTCCATGTGACATTGGAAACAATCCCCACTTGGATTATTCCATACCGAATCTCTTTAGTATCTTTTCAATATATGTACCTTGACTTAGGTCGAGTAGTCTTTTGGATCTATCACAATGGATCTTGATCCAAATAATGTATGTTGTCTTGCCTAATCCCTTTATAAATAAGTATTTATTCAACTGAGCTTTAATAGACTGTAAGACTATTATTTCATTTCTAATAAGTAATATTTCATCAATATATACTATTAAGAAAATGACTGCAATCCCACTAAACTTCTTATAAACACAAGGATCACATTAATTCTTTATGAAACCAAATTCTTTTATGGTCTCATCAAACCAAATGTTCCATAACATGGATTCTTAATTTAATAAATAAATATTTTTTGTAATTTTCAAACCTTGTTGGCATCCTTTAGAGTCTGAAACCCTTCAGGTTGTGTTATATAGACATCTTCCTAAATGATTTTATTAAGGAAGATTTTTTTGACATCTATTTTCCAAATTTCATAGTCTTAGAAGATCATAATGGAATGTATAATTCTGATGGATTTCAACATAGAAAATGGTGAAAAGGTTTCATCATAGTCAATGCCTTGACTCTTTTTAAACCCTTTTGCAACCATTCATTCCTTATAGGTATGGAATTTCCCATCCATGTTCAGTTTTTTCTTGAATACCCATTTACAAGCAATGATATTTACATCCACTGGAAGATCTATCAAAATCCAGACTTAGTTTTGTTATATGAAATCCATTTCAGAATTTATGGCTTCTTTCCACTTGGAAACATCTATTCCACTTACCACTTCCTTGTAGGTTAGAGGGTCATTATTTTTAACTAGTAATGAGTCACCATCCTTAGTGACTAGAAAACCATACCGTTTTAGTTCACTAACCTCTATAGTACTCTTCAGTAGTACTTGAATCCCTAGAACATCTTCTTCCATGGGAATTTGGGGAATTTTTTCAAGTTCCAACTCTTATGTACCTTGAGGATCGACTTAATTGAAGTTTATCTTACTCACACTATCACTTTTAGAGATATCATCCCTCTCATGGAATATAACATGTATTTCCACTATAACCTTTTTATCTAAGGGGTCGTATAGGAAATATTCTCTTGTTTCCTTGGGGTATCCTATAAAGGTACACCTTATTCCCCATGGTGAAATTTTTTTACCTGAAGAGGCCTTAACAAATGCTTCACAACCCCACACATGTAAGTATGACAACACAAGTTTCTTTCTATTCCACAATAAGTATGGTATACTGTTTTCATGACTCGCCTTCTCCAAGATGAGGGAAAGGATGAAAAGATGCCCTAACCTTCCTTCTTCAAGGTGAAGGAAAGATAATGACCCCCGAGTCTTGCCTTCAGTAGGACCTAGAGTGGAAACTAACACCAAGGGTATAGAATATCACATACATGGAAGGCATTACCCTTTTATAGAAAAAGATCGGGAGATAAGATGGTAAGTACCAGCAACACAAAGGACTAAAGATAAAAGTAAATAAAAAAACCATCCCCACATGCATGTTCAAAATAAAATGATACAAAGTACAAGAAAACTCTGATGGAAAGTACCAAAAGAAAGAAAATCCGCAAAAAAAACTGTCCCAGCACCTGTGCTAGTAAGGTCTGGCATGGTTCTCAAAGTCCTCTTAGAAACCTAAAAGTAGTTTTATATATGTAGGGTGAGTAAACAGGTATACTTGGTAGGGAAACCAAAATCTCTCGTGCATAAGTGGGTAGACATTATAATGCCCCGTGAGAAATAGAGGTAACCAAAACACCTAGTAAGGAAAACTATCCACCCAGGCTCACCAAGGCACACTTCCCAAATAACGCAAGTCAGGTAAAATAATAGTAATAGCACATCGATATTTGGGTACCCCACACCGCTTTCCCACTGGTTATTTAGAACATCCTACGCAATAGACCTCTCCCACAAATCCCACTATAGTCCCACTGCTTCCCCCAACAACAACCATATGGGCCATCCCAACTGAACGTCTATCCCAACCACAAACACTTGGGTCACCACAACCACACATACCACCTGCAGACACCTAGGCCACCACAACCACACTTCCTTCCTATAGACACCTGAGCCTCATCGCAAAGGCACTTGGGAAACAAACCTACCCGCACACACCTAGGCCAACCCCCCATAACACACCCAGTCTAAAGAGTCTTGGGATATAATGAACCTCAGGCCATCACAGTTTGCCCGAAGAGTCTTGGGATACCTGGGAGAAGGAGCATAAATTAGCTAATAACCATCCACTAATAAGAATCACTACTACAAATACCCCTTTTATTAGTGCTAAAATGGCCTTTAACAGTGATAGAAAAGTGTCGTTAAAGCCAGCGAAGATAAAGGGGGTCCCCTTTATCAGCGCTCCAAAAAGCGCTGATAAAGACCCCTTTTATCAGCACTAAAAAAAAGTACTGATAAAGGTTAAAAAAATTAAAAAAAAAATTAAAAAAAATCCTTCCAATCGGGGGGGCTTTTATAGTGCTTGATCCCCCCTTTTAACAGCGCTTACCAGCCCCTCCAACGCCCGCACGCAACCCCCTCCACCCTATATCAGCGCTACACCCACCCCCTTTATCAGCTCTAGCACCCCAAATCCACCCCCATGCGCGTGCCCTTACCTCCACCAAGATTTGATCTCGAGACCTCCCCCTTGCATGCCTAAAGCCTTTACCACTCTGCCATATTGATTTGTTCTCTAGTTAATGACGTATCTATCTATTTATATATATATTTACTTATATTTATTCAAATAGTAATATATAGTTATATTAATATATATATTTATAGTGATATTAATATATATATATTTATAGTTATATCAATATATATATATAGTTATATTAATATATATATATATAGTTAGATTAATATATAGGTATATAAATATTTATATATTGGTATTTTAAATAAAATGGATATTAGTTATTATTTAGATAAATCTAATATATTTTATTATTTATATTTATAATTAATTTTTTATGTGTGAATGTATAAAAAATATGTATATATTGTTATATATTTGATTATAAATAGAAGTAAATTATAAAAAATGATAAAATTTCAAATACATAATATCAATATGAATGTAATACCTTGGAATAAATTCATTCCCCACTGAAAAAATCCAATAATACCCCCTCAAACGAGGCTGAAAATCCACAAAATGTTAAAAAATCAGGGTATCCCAACTAAAAAAACTCATTTTTGGAGGCCTTCTAGGCCTTTTTTGGCCTCAAAAAAACCTTGATCGGGGTATACCTAAATTATAAGGGTGTAGATCTCATCGCAAGATTCGATTTGATATATGGTAGAGCTCAAACGGACACCCTGATCAAAAGTTATGGTCATTTGAAGTTTGAGTTGCGTTTTCAACATATTTTGGATCTTTTTTTAATTTTTTAAATTTTTTAAATTTTTTTAGTCTTCAAATTGTTATTAAATGACTATTACTCCATAATAATTAGAAAATTATTAATTAAAAATATTTTTTTAATTTTTTATAAGCCATTTTCACTAAATATATTATATATTAAGTGTAACTGTATATTTATACTTATCTAAAATATATTTAAATTTATATTTTAAAAGTATATATTATATTTATATCAATATAAATATATCTATATATTTAAATATTAATATTTTTTTTAATGAATTTTTTTTGGAATTAGACCCTTTATCAGCGCTTTTAAAAGAAGCGCTGATAAAGACCCCCTTTATCAGCGCTACTAAAAAAAGCGTTGATAAAGGGGTACCCTTTAACAGTGCTAAAAAAAGCGCTATTAAAGGGGTACCTTTATCAGTGCTAAAAAAAGCGCTGATAAAGGGTTACTTTTATCAGTGCTTTTTTTAGCGTTGATAAAGGTACCCTTTATCAGTGTTTTTTTGAGTGCTGATAATGGTACCCCCCTTTATCAGCGCTTTTTCATTAACACTGATAAAGGGTGGCACTGACCTTGCCCCATTTTGTGGTAGTGAATGTTGGGAAAAACACCCTCCCCCATGAAATGGGTATGTTCAACACAAAGTTCTCAACATGGGTGGGGTTCGTATAAGAAACACAAGAACTAAATTTTATACATATAGGTAATCAAGCACTAATCCTAACCTAAGGGTCCTGAAACCAATAACCAACCCGCACACAACCACTCTTGTGGCTACCCCTACATGAAAAAGTACACAACATCCACAACTAGAGCATAAACCATTTCTGTAAAATAGTTCCCCATTGTACCCATTCTTGTTATCATGTTCAAGTGATTCCATTTAAATATTCCTTCACTATCGGTCAACTAACAGACATAACCACAATCCAAAACAACAATTGAAAGAAAATAGCCAAGCAGGCGTTTAAGCATTCACTCCCAATTCTCTTGTAAATAACAACATCAAAATGGGATCCTGTGAGATCCCTCGAAGTACTAGAACCAAAAAAAGCCCCAACTTACTAGGTCTAGAACATTTACCACCAGCACCACATGACCTTAGATTCACAAACCAACAACCTCTCAACTAGAGATTTCATTCCCCTCTATGTCACCCCACAAACATCAAACAGAATGACCATGCATATCACTAAAATAGAGCGATGAAGTTTTTAGATTTATCCAACACCATTCATTAAGTTCCTTATTTCCATTTGGTTAACCTGGGTGATAACACAAGAGTTATTATCCATTGGGAAATCATTTAATCAACCAAGTTTACGTGATTAATCAGTTTTCATGTTACAGTCATTCAATCACAAGATTATCTAGAAAAAAAAGCTTCATTAGTTCACAAGAAAGGACCACCAAAAACCACTATTTTTATTGGACATGAGACCATACAATTAACAACATAAAAATGAAGGTAAAATACAACAACATCATTATCTTTCCCACCCCTTAATTCTTTAAAAGTCTGTTTATTATATTCTTTAAAGTTTTTTTCATCTACATCTCAAGGGAACATCATCATACCAACCCCACATGACACACAGTAAAGAGAGATGAAGGAAGAACCCCTACTTGGATGATCAAGGATCGAAGTTCCTTCTTCCACCAAGAACAGGGGATGGCGCGACTTGTAGGAAAAGAAAACTCCAAGGCTGAGTGGAAAGGGCTCCTGCATAGGCGCATGACTCGTCTCGGAAAGAAATCTCAAGGGGCACTTAGAGAAATGAAAATGAAGAAGGAAGAGAGGATCTTGGCTAAAGAAGAGGCTAGATCCTAAAATCAGGGTGAACATTTCGAATTACTAAAAATCTGGATCGTGTCTTGACCATGCAGCTCGGTAGTTTCACATGTTGGAATTAATTGAGATTTAATAATTCCCCTTGGAAATGGTGGAGATAGTCTAGTGGATGGCTATGAGTTGATAGATTTCCCTTAAACGGAGAAAAACACATAACAGGGGATTAAATGGAAAACACAAGGGACTAGAAAATGCGGCAAAGGGTGAGACAATGATAAAAAGGTCACACGTTTTAGTAAGTCAAGGTCCGCCCGACTCTTAGGGGATTTAAAATATCTTTTATGGGACTTAAATCACTTTAAAAGAGGTATTAAAACACTTTTAAGTTAAAATAGATGTTATGAGAGTGAAACTGTAAAGTACTGGAGAAGCTGGAAATGACTCATTGATGGTTCAGTCACCAACACCGTGGCACTGATGACCGATCGGTGCCACCAATGTCGATCGATGCCACCATTCGTTTAACCCGAAATTTGGAAAACTCTTCAATGATTCACTGATGGTCCCTAGGATACCTTAAAAATTAGGATTTGGCAAAGTAATGGACCAGGAGGTTCCATGCCATTACATTATATACCTCTCAAACTATTCTCGCCCTCAATAATTCAAGAGTAATCCTGAAGAAAAGAGAGGGGCACGAACAACCACCTCGTAAGATACCTCATAGGGAAAAACCACCCTAGAGTTGTTCAGAATATGGAATAAAACCTCAACATCCAGGAACACCTCTATCATTTATCTCCTGAAAAAACTGTAGAAACACTAAGTAACCACACAAGCATAAAAAGTCACATCGTCCAAACATATGTATTAGGGAGTTCCTTTCTCCATGTCAAGATAATATCCGCTTTAGGCAGCACTGACTCGCCCACACGAGTTTAATCATATCCACATTAATGTGTCTTGATTAGGGATCAGGTTATCCCCTCCCCATAGTCAGGACTTTTCACACACATTCATAGAACAAAGAAAACAACTTATCATACAGCAAGCGATGTCAAATGTTACATCATAAGCAAGGCACAAAGAAAACACAAGAGAAAAACTTAGAACATATCTGGGTACTAGGCACGCATTTCTGGATCTCATTACCAGGTACTATCCTTGAGGCTGCCATGCCTCCATAACACATGAACCAAGGAAATGGTCCATCTATGAAGTACCTTCTTCTCATGATCCTCAATTCTCACTGGTCGCTCCACAAATGTCACGTCGTCCTTGATATCCAACTCTCCCCAGTCGAGGATGTGGGAGTAATCATGTAAATACCAATAGAGATGAGATACATGGAAGATGTTGTGGATCCTCTCCAACTATAGTGGTAATGCCAGTTGATATGTCACCTCACCGACTCATCCCAATACCTCGAAGGGTCCAATGAACCTGGGAGAAAGCTTACTCCCCCTACCAAACCTCCACTTTCCATGCTGAAGGGATACCTTTAAGAACACGTGGTCCCAAACCTCGAACTCCAAATGTCTCCTCCTATGATCATATTACTTCTACCGGTCTTAAGTTTCCTTCATCCTTTCACAAACAAGTTGAACCTTCTTTGTCATGCTCTTCACTACCTTTGGTCCAAAAAAACCTGCCTCCCCAACCTCTGTCCAACACATGGGTTAACGACATGGTCTTCTGTACAAGGCTTCAAATGGTGTCATTCTAATGGTAGAGTGATATCTATTGTTTTAGTCAAACTCTACCAGAGGTAAGTTTCATACCCACGATCCTCTGAAGTCCATAACACATGCACGGAGAATATCCCCCAACGTCTAGATGGTCCTCTCTGTCTACCCATCCATCTGAGGGTTGAAAGTAGTGTTAAGACATAGAAGGGTTCCAAAATCACATTGTAATCCCTTCTAGACTCATGAAGTAAAGCGTGTATCCCAATCCGAAATGATGGTTCTAGGAACTTTGTGAGGCCACACAACTTCACCCATGTACTTCTGTGCTAAGGCATCTACTGCTCTCGACTCCTTAACTGCTAAGAAGTGAGATGATTTCTTCAATCAGTCTAAGACTACCCAGGATGGCATCACAGACTCCCTCGGCCCTAGGTAGTCCTGTGAAAAAATACATTGATACGTCATCCCACTTCCACTCAGGAATGTCTAAGGGTTGCAATAGGTCATCGGGAACACAGTGGTCAACCTTCACCTTCTAATACACAAGACACTTTTCCAAAAACTCTGCCACTATCCGCTTCACTCTGGGCCACCAAAACTGACCTCTCAATCCCTAGTACATCTTGTAGACTCCTATATGTACTGCCATGGGGAGTTATGGAACTCACCGAGAACTCCCTCACATATCTCCACTGGGACTAACAGTTTCCCACGGAACAACATCTGATTCTGATTATCCTCCGACCATCCTTCTGGAGCATCACCCTGGCTAACACGATGATGCATCACTTCAGTTTCTGAGTCCCTTCACTGAGACTCCTCCACCTGCCACATTAGAGAGGACTGCACTATCATCTGAAACAGATAGCCTCTACCACTGTCCACCCTTGCATCCAGGTGTAAGGAAGTAAACTCCTCCATAATTCTCTAATCATTCACAGACTTCTGAACCACTTCCCTCTGTGACTTCATGCTCAAGGAATTAGCCACGACGCTCCCCTTTCCTAAGGTATAAGAGAACGCAAAGTTGTATTCCTGAAGAAACTCAATCCACCTTCGATGTTGCAAGTTCAGGTGTCCCTAGGAGAAGATGTACCTCAAGCTTTTGTGATCTGTGAAGACCACTAAGCGTTTCCCGATGAGTTAATGCCACCACAACTTCAGTTTGAACACCATTGCTGCAAGCTCTAGTTCATGGGTGAAATAGTTATGTTCATGAGGGTGTAACTACCTAAATCCATAAGAGATCACTCCCCACTGTTTCATTAGCACACACCCCAAGCCTAGACCAAAATCATCATAGAACACTTCAAAAGTCACCCCTTCCTCTGGAAACCTCATCACTGGGGAATTGACCAGCTTCCCTTTTAGATAAGTGAAAGTTGTCTGGAATTGCTCACTCCATAAAAAAGTCGAGTCTTTCTTGGTCAAATTTTCCAAAGGTGTTGTAACTCGAGAGAAGTCGGGTACAAACCTATGGTAGTAACTTGCCAGACCCAGGAAACCACGAACATCTACCACATTCTTGGGTACTTCCCAAGAAATAACCACTTCAACCTTTGATGAGTCCACTACTATTCCCTGCTGGGACTCAACATGTCCAAAAATGTGCACTTATCTTGTCCAGAACTTTCACTTGGAAAACTTCCCGTAGAGCTGGTGGTGTCAGTGGGCCTCCAAAAGTGTCCTTAGATGCTCGGAGTGATCCTCCTCTAATATTGAGTAGATTAGGATGTCGTCGATGAACATGACCACAAACTGGTCTAGATACTCATAGAAAACATAGTTCATGATCCCCATGAACACATCTTGTGTGTTCGTAATGCCGAATGGCATGACCGAGAATTCAAAGTTCTTATATCTGCACCTGAAAGCAGTCTTCAGGATGTCTCCCTCCTTCACCTTAAACTGGTGATATCCAGACCGCAGGTCAATCTTAGAGAACCAACCTACTCCCTTCAACTGGTCAAAAAGTTTATCGATCCTTGGGAGATGGTGTATCATTGTCATGTGCACTCTCAAAAATATTTATATTAAGTGCAACATAGTGGCTGGCCTAGGTCAATCACTTGAGGAGCTATTGCGGTCAAAAAATCACTATTTCTAATTCACCTTTATTTATATATATATATATATATAATAAAATAAATGGAATGTTTATTTATAAATGAGAATGAAATACTAAAATTAAATATGCAGATGTAATGAAAACACAGTGAATGCAAACAGAATGATATTAGACAGAAAGGAGATCCTCCCAGGAGATAATCCAGAGTGAACTTTCATCGTCTCTTTTTTAGTTTCAAATTTACTTAATGAACATGATCCATCATATGCATGAACATTCCCTTATACCTATGGTTGTGAATATATGGTACACTCAACAATCACTGAGAGACCGCACATCCACCTCCTCGATCGAGGGATAATGTGACAGAAGTGAAAGCTGAACCTTGGGTGGCAAAGGCACCTTGCCCACTAAGATCCCCCTTAGTCTAACTCTAAGTAAATAAGAAAAAATATGAATGAATGTGAAATTTCTTGGGTCCACCACTTAATTACTCCCCTAAGAACTTCCTCAGGTTATCTACTTATGATCATGAACATAAGAGTTCATAGTGATGATGAAAACGGGGGAAGAAAACAAAAGAGAGAAAGAAAAAAAAGGAAAAGAAGAACACTTAAATAAAAATATGAAATTCTATTAAAGAATTAAAGTAAAATAAAATAAAACACTAAAATACATAAAATTTTAAACAAAGTCTATCCCTAAGTTTCCAACATGTTGAGAAGAATAAAGTACACTCTTTTATAGGGAGAGGGGGTGAAAATTTGGGTCCAAAATCATCCTTTGAAAGTTAATGCATGGTAGACCCATTTAATGGCAGATTATGGGAATGTGTTATTCTTAAAAATTGTTCAGTTACTTATCCTATGTATAACCATTAAATTTCATCTTCATTGGCTAAGTAATTAAGGATTTATGGCCAATTCACTCAGAATATTTAATTTTTCCAGATAGACTGTTTGTATTCCAATATAGTGAGTTCCAACGCATTTATGGAATTGATAATGAAATAGTCAGGCACTTACATATTAATTAAACTTGTTACCCCAGATGTATTCTTTCTCAATGTAAAATATCATCTCATTTGGTTCATAAATATATGATATATGTTCCCAACAATAAAATTCGTCAGATCTGTGCATAGTTTTTGAGGCCTGACTTGTGAGCTAGATTTGAGCTTACAAATGATGGATTGAGATTTGGGTCTAGAAAGATAAAATGAATCCCATAAAACATAGAAACCTTTAAAATAATAATTTTTCAATTTGGATTAGTTCGGAAAAATTTATGGCCAAAGCATTGAAATAAATTAAAACTGTTAAAATCCAAAATATGGCATTTTTTCAATTAAGCTCAAACATGTTTCAAAAACTATAAAATGTGACAATTGAACTTAGAATAACACATTAGTGAGATTAAAAACATTAAAATTTAAGAATAAAATAATTGAAAATATTTGTTCTTTCAGGAGGGGTAACGGTTCTTGACTGTCACCTGATTTAGTCTTCAGTAGTCTATACACAACCTGAGACCATCGTCTGCCTTATTTGTGAACAAGACTAGAGCACCCCATGGAGACTCACTTGGTCATATAAAACCCTTATTCATTAGGTCATAAATTTGAATCCGCAACTCCTACAATTTATAATGTGTCATCTGATAGGGAGCCATAAAAATCGGACGAGCATCGAGTTGTAAGTCTATCCCAAACTCAACATCACGTCGAGGGGGTAGAGTTGAAACCTCTTCAAGGAAGATGTACAAAAACTCACTGAAAATCCCCATAACTTCTACCATATCTAAGTCTATTTATTCTAATAATAGCTTGGATAATAAGGAAATAAGTGGCTCCACATGTCGGTTGCCCTCCTGGAAACTCCGCTCGCCAACAAAAGTTACACATTGGTCGCACATATCTGAGAACACAATCCTTCTTCAGAAGAAGTCGATAACAGCGTGCATGAAAAACAGCCAGTCGATGCCTAGGATGACATCATATGGCTTCATTTACAGTATAAAGATATCCCCACTAGACTGATGCAACCCCAACATCAGTTTGCATCCTCGACAAACATCAAATAGGTTGGTCTGACCCCCAACTGGCATACTCAAAACTAGGGGAATAGAAAGTCTCTCCACTTCTAGACCCAAGGCATGGGCTAGGATAGTTGCAATAAAGGAGTGTGAATCTCCTGAATCAAACAAGGTAGATACAAGAGTATTAAACAGATTGATCGTACCTCAAACGACCTCTAGCCCTACTAGGACTGCTACCTCTATGGCATAAAACTACCCACACCCGGCTCCTCTTCCCCTTGGCTATCGATCACCTCCTCGACCAAGCCCCAGTAGAAGTCCCTGAGGAGCACCCTGAGGTTAGCCTCCCCCTGCAACATCTGCTCTCAGAGGCTTCCGCTGCTACTGGAAAGGTCTGTCCAACAACTGGTGTTGTTGAGGTGGGCACTGAACCTACCCACCCCCACCGTACTGCACTTAGACAGGGCACTTATTCTGAATATTCCCACAATTTCCATAGGTAAATCACCTCAGTCCTAGTCCTGTGGAGAAAGGGCAAGGATCGGGAGATTGTAACTGGAGCTGCTAAGGCCTGCTCCCTGCCGGTCGAAACCTGGAAGGCACTGATGTTGGAGGCCTACTGCTAACGACCTTCCCCTTTGACGAACTCAATTGGATCCCCTCTCACGGAACACCTCCCAGCATGTGCATCTTCTCTACTACTTCAGCCTTTTTCTGAACCTCTAATTACATTGGTAGAGTGAAGGGAGTAACAATATACTGAATAGAAGGTCGAAGTGCCTCCTCTAAGAATCTTTTACACGACACCTCATTCAGAAAGAGGTCCAGAGCAAAATGAAGGAGATCCTTGAACTTGATCCCCAGTTCCCTCGCCATCATACTCCCTTTCTGGAGGGAGAGAAACTCCTACCTCTTCTCATCCTTCATTGTGGAAGAAATGAATTCTACCTGGAACTCCTTATCAAAGTTATCCCATGAAACCTCAGATTCCTTATTCTCCCCGAGATAAAGAATCCAACACTGACGCACCGCCCCTCACATCTGGCTCACTACCAGAGGAACTCAGTACTCTATCAGATCCCATATCAAGTTGAAAGCAATCACTAGATCCTCAAGCCAACTCTCTATCTCCATGTCCGAGATGTTTCCTTCGTACTTTTTGAGAGTCTACCACTAGAAGGAACAAAGTGTTTTCTACCACTGGTTATCCTCCTCTCGATCATTCCTCTACCGATCAACCAGATCAACCTACTAGTCCTTGGCTTCCCACACTACTTGTGGACGATGCTCGAGTTCCATAGCTAAAAAATCAAACAAGAAACTCCTATGCACATTTAGTGTGGAAATTTACCTTTAAACCTTGTTTGAACTCCTTATTTATTTTAAATCCCCAAATCACCCAAGACACACAAGAACACAAGTCATTATGATTCATGTACCTTTCCTAGGGTCTCTACCCTTCAATCAGTGTATCCTCACTTGGTCGTTTAGTAGGTCCAGAGTCCTTGCATCAGACCACGGGGGGCCTTAAAATCCTATGTCTTAGCTGGTCTTCTCTAGCCTATTTCATGCACCAAGATTTCCTAACACTGTTTCCCTACCATCCCATGAAATAATCACTATGCCTAACCACGAACTTCATCCTATCTCTTAAAAATCACCTCTGATACCATTCTATCATGACCCTCCTTCTCCAAGATGAGGGAAAGGATAGTAAGATATCTTGCCCTTCCTTCTTCAAGGTGAAGGAGAAATAATGACCCCTAAGTCCTGCCTTCAGTAGGCCCCGAAGTGGTGACTAGCACCAAGGTTATAGAATCTCACATACATGGAAGGCATTACCCTTTTTATAAAACAATATTGGGAGATAAGTGTAGGTTCTAGGCGCAGCGGAAGCACGTTGGTGGGAGTGGCCAACTTTGATTTTAGCATTAAACAATGTTCAAACTGAGATCTGTCATGATATAAAATGCCAGATCTTTGGAATATAATGAATAATGAAAAACAAAAGGGGGAGTCCCAGAACCATAGAGATAGTATCATCATATTTTGGTTATAATTAATTTAATTAATTCACAAGAATTACCTTGGTGGAATTCTTACTTTGTTGATGTCTCTGGTCACGATCTGATGTGATCAGTCGTTGCGTCGTAGAATCCAAGTGTAGGATTCCTCTAGTGGTGATCCACATGTGATCCACGTATCTTTGGATGTTGTCGAAGGGATCTCCGGGTGCTAGCATGGAAGAACCTTTGCTTTTGATGTTCGCCTTCGATCGCCTTGATCTGATGGAGGAGGATATCTCTCGGTCTTGAGATCATTCTTGGAGGAAGTAGTTCTTTCGGCCTTGAAAGAATTCTCCAGAATTATTGTGCAAAAAAATTGGGGAAAAGTTTGGGGTTGTGAGGATATTTATAATCGGGTTTGAGGTTATAGAGTTATGATAATAAATAAATGTGTTACGCGTTTTATTTATTTCATAAACTCTCATTGAAAACCCCCATTTAGAATTATTAATTCCTTGACATGTGCCCATGATGATTATAATAAATATCATTTAATAAAACAATATTACATCCTCAAAATCCCGACCGGAATAACTACATGGCGTGTAATAATTAATACACGGTGTGTACTCATTTTCCATAAAACTACACAGCGTGTATATTTAATATACACAGTGTGTTTTTTTATTTTTAATTTTCCTTTATTTCCTCCACCACATTTATTAGTCCTTGAGTAATGGCTATTAATTTGTTAAATAAATGTAATTGCATTACTCGTTAATAAATATATATTATTTCACCCACAATATATTCTCTCGAATAACTAGTATCAAAATAAATGCAATCAGGCATTATTAAATAATTATTAAACCATATTCGGGAATAATATTTATTTAACTTGTTAAATTAATATTTAACTGAGATACATGGACACACTTAGTGTGTGACCCTCTAGGCCCCTTTCTCAGTGGCATTAGGAGGAACCTGCCTAAAGTCCAAGGTTAGCATCTAGCAACACGCCAAGGCACCCATAGAGAAATAAGTTAATGCCGCAATGACGTGTCACCTCCTACAAACATTTACCATGTAATATAATCCCTTTGTCACGATATCTTGAATCAAGCGGGTTGAATGCTAGTGTCATCAACCCATGTGCTCGATTTATTCTTTCTTTGACTTTCCGGAATTGAACTCACCCATACCTTACCATGGCCATGGATTTATTTAGGCTATATCAATTCCATAAAAGGGCTTGAGATATCTACTTCCGTTATGGAATAGAAGGGAAAAATCCTTTCTCACATTATCTATTAATGCAGTATTACTCGTGACGCACCCAACGTATCCTACCTCACTGCGAACAGTGTGTCATCACAGTTTTTTTCAATAAATCTAAGTGTGTGAGTTGTAATACCCATTAATAATAATCTTAAAGTCTAAGGACCAATACACACGTCCACAGATAGGAATATCCAATTACACTATGAAATGTGGATTTCCTACTGGCGGGTCTTGTTCTCATAATATCCTCTTGGATATTACCAAGGGAGCACACCATGAGAAGGTGCCTCAAAGTTTTATGAGTCCTCACCCCTAATGGATTGTATTATTTTTTTCCCTCAAATAACATCATCCGGCCATAGAACATATATTCAAGAACCGTGTTATGGCACTTCCGAGTTCTCATCATAGCAGGGATCCGCTATGACCCTTTAATGAAACAGATGTCCTTAGGACATTATCACATGCATTATCACGCAGAAGAACAATTAAGATGTGATAAGGTATTTATTAATGAATAAAGTACAAATTAGTTGGTTTTAGACCACCAACTCCAACAGACTCCCACTTGGACTAGAGCCAACTTCTAACAACCTTTAACCTGCTAGCTCTCACATGATATTCATGCTTCTGCTGAGATAGGCCTTTAGTCATGGGGTCTGCCACGTTCTCTTCTGTGGACACTTTGCTCACTGCAACTTCACTCCTCTAATAGAAATCCCTCATGAGGTGATACTTCCAGAGTATGTGCTTTGTCCGTTGATGTGACCTTGGTTCTTTTGCAAGAGACACTGCTGTAGTATTATCAAAATACAATGTGATAGGGTCTTTACTGCTAGGCACCACATCAAGATCCTAGACAAAGTTCTGAATCCAGACGGCTTCCTTGGCTACATCAGAAGCCTCTATATATTCAGACTCCACTATAGAATCGGCGACAACTGGCTGCATTGAACTCTTACAGCTCACAGCTCCTCTATTGAGACAGAAAACATATCTAAATTGCGACTTCATATCATTCTGATTTGTCTAAAAACCAGCATCAGCATACCCTCTGATAACAAGATCCTCATCTCTTCCATACACTAAGAACTTATACTTAGTTCTTCTCAGATACTTAAGGATATTCTTAACAGGGGTCCAATGTTGTTCTCCTAGATCTGCTTGATATCTGCCTACCATGCTCAGTGCATAGGCAACATCAAGCCTGGTATATAACATGGCATACATGATGGATCCTATAGCTAAAGCGTATGGGATCTTACTCATTCTATCTTTCTCCTGTTGTGTATGTGGACAAATTTTCTTAGAAATATGTAGGCCATGTGACACTGGAACTAATCCCCTCTTGGATTGTTCCATACTAAATCTCTTTAGTATCTGGTCAATGTATGTACCCTGGCTTAGTCTAAGAAACCTCTTGGATCTATCATGAATGACCTTGATCCCTAGAATGTAGGCTACTTCACCCAAGTCCTTCATGGAGAAACACTTATTTAACCAGTCCTTAACTGACTATAAGACTAGTATATCATTTCCAATAAGCAATATGTCGTCAACGTATACTACTAGGATAACGATCGCATTCCCATTAAACCGCTTATAAACACATGGATCACATTCATTCTTAATGAACTCAAATTCCTTTATGGCTTCATCAAATCAAATGTTCCATGACCTAGATGATTGCTTCAATCCATAAATGGATTTCTGAAACTTGTAAACCTGTTTGGATTCACTTGGTGTCACAAACCCTTCTGGTTGTGTCATATAGACATCTCCTGAAGGTTCCTGTTAAGGAATGTTGTTTTGACATCCATTTTCCAAATCTCATAGTCATGGTAAGCTACTATAGCAAGTATGATTCTTATGGATTTAAACATGGAAACTAGAGAGAAGGTTTCATCGTAGTCAATTCCTTGACGTTGTCTGAATACTTTAGCTACTAGTATTTCTTTATAGGTGCTAACTTGACCTTCCATGTCCAGTTTTCTCTTGAATACCCATTTGCATCCAATAGGTTTTACATCAACTGGCTCATTGACTAGAACCCAGACTTGGTTCTGATACATGGAATCCATCTCAAAATTCATAGCTTCTAGCCATCTTGCAGCTTCTGAGCTTTTTACTGCTTCCTTATAGGAGATAGGTTCATCATTGTCCAACAATAATGATTCACCATCCTCAGTGACTAGGAAACCAAATCTCTCTGGTTCCCTCACCTCTCTTGAGCTCCTACGCAGTACTTATGTTTCTGGAACCTCTTCCATGGGGACCTGTGGAAATTTTTCCTGTACCAACTCCTGTGTATCTTGAACATCAACTTCGTCGAAGTCAATCTTGCTCCCACTATCCTTTTTTAGGATGTGCTCCCTCTCGAGAAAGATGGATTGTCTGGCGACAGTCACTTTCTTGTCTGAAGGGTTATATAGGTAATATCCTTTCATTTCCTTGGGATATCCTATAAAGATACACTTTGTGCCTTGGGGTGCTATTTTGTTGCATGAGAAGGCCTTAACAAATGCATCGCATCCCCATACACGTGTGTGCAACAAAATGGGTTTCTTTCCATTCCATAACTCTGATGGAATTCCATTTGCTGCCTTATTTGGTACTCAGTTTAATGTGTATGCTGCAGTTTGTAATGCATATCCCCAAAAGGATAATGGAAGATCTGCATGACTCATCATCGACCTCACCATGTCCAACAAGGTTTGGTTCCTCCTTTCACTAACACCATTCCATTGTGGTGTATGAGGAGTGAGTTTAGATAGAATCCCAGACTCCCGTAGAAGATTGATGAACTCTTGGTTCAGATATTCTCCACCACGATCCGATCAAAGTTTCTTTATCTTCTTACCAAGCTGATTCTATACTTCATTCTTGAATTCCTTAAATTTCTCTAAGGACTCTGACTTATACCTAATTAAGTAGACATATCAATATCTACTTAAATCATTAGTAAAAGTAATGAAGTAAGAATATCCACCTCTAGATTCTACTAGAAATGGTCCACATACATCCATGTGCACCAATCCTAGAATCTCTATGGCCCTTTCACCCTATCCACTAAAAGGAAGCTTGGTCATTTTACCTTGTAAACAAGCAAGACATCTATCAAGTGGTTTTAGCTCAGTAGAGTCTAAATAGCCATCTTGGCAGAGCTTTGTCAAGCGCTTATCGTTTACATGACCGAGATGATGATGCCACAACTGGGTGATGTATGAGTCATGTGAGTTTGTTACGTTATCAATTTTCAACACTTGGTTTTTTTAATTTAATACATAAAAACCTTTATTTAAATGTGCCATACCATAACATACATTGTTCTTATAAAAGATACAACCCTTATTTCCAAACTTGAAAATAAATCCATCCATATCCAAACAAGATACAGAAATTATGTTCTTGGTAACACTAGGCACATAATAACAGTTATGAAAAACCAAAATCATCCCATTCGGAAATGAGAGGTGGTAATCACCAATAGCCAACGCAGCCAGCTTTGCGCCATTGGCAGCTCGAAGATCCACCTCTCCTATGGAAATATTTCTAAATCTACTTGGTTCCTACATTTGAATACAGATGTGATCCCCACAAGCTGTATCTAATACCCAATGTATAGAAATAGAAAGATTACACTCGATAATGAACGCACCTTTAGCATCCTCATGCTTCTGGGTGCAGTTCCTCTTCCAGTGGCCTTGCTTGCCACATGAAAAACACACGGCCTCATGTTCCTTGCCCTGCCTATGGATCTTCCCCTTCTTGGAAGGACGGTGCTCGGGGGCTTCAGACCGTTTATAAGTCTTTGTACCCTTTGCCTTTTCCTTCCTTTTCTTATTCACTATAAAGACTACGAGTTTGTCATTCCCCATGTCCTTATATACCTGGTGAATCAAGGTCAGAAGTTCCAATAGAATCTTCTCATTATTTCTCATGTTGTAGTTGACAATAAATCTTGAGAAGGCCTTAGGCAGTGATGATAGGATTAGATCTGTATGCAACTCATCCGGGAACTGAATCCCTAAGATGTTCAGGTATTCAATGTATCCAATAATCTTGACTACATGAGGCCCAGCTGGCGTAGAATCTCCAAGCTTAGTTGTAAACAAAGCATTGGAGATCTCATATCTCTCCTGTCTCACCTTCTATTGGTAGAGATCCTTAAGGTGAGACATCATGCTATACGCATCCATGTTTTTATGTTGCTTAAATATCTTATTAGACATGGACGATAACATGAAACATTGGACACTATGGCATCATACATGTGTTTCATGTAGAGAGATAGTTCCTCATCACTGGCCTCTTTTCCAGGTGCAACTGAAATAGGCTCTTCCAACACATATAATTTCCTTTCGTGGCGAAGGATGATGCGTAAACGCCTCTGCCACTCTTGTAAATTGGTGTCGGTGATAAGGTTTTCCTTCTCGAGTATGGTTATCAATGATACGTTTGAAGTCATTTTTCTTGTCATTTCTACAAATTAAGATGAGCAAAGGTTTAGTACTTTATTATAAAATTGAGACAAATAAATAAATTAATACTTATTAGTCTCCCACTATTTTATCGAAATCCAATAGCCCTCACCATTGACTTCAGAATATTTTGTTGCCTAAATATTCTAGTGGAAAGGATCCATATTGCCCTTCGCATTACCCCAACTAGGGTTGTTCAAGCAACTTGAAGGGTTTTAGGTAGGCATTCCAAATGCCAACTGCATTAACTCGCAACTCCTTGATCCGCTGAGTGGAATCCCCAATCCTGAAATCCTTTTATTTTGGATTTCCTCAACCTTTGCCTCTTGGTCACACCAAGTCCTACTGTGGTAGTCAACCCTTGATGTTAACCAAGTCAAGTCAACCCAAAACCTAGAATTATAATTCCCTGATAATTGAAAGCACCCCAACTAGGGTTGGTCAAGCACTTTAAACTATGGTTCGATTCCAACCAAGATTATGGAAGGCTATATCGACTTAATATTTCTTTGAGGGATTTTATCCTTATACGTAAATTACCATTTTATTATCTTTGATTACATGCTTTTTAATATTAAGTGGGATATAATTAAGTGATTAACCATGTCTAAGATAATATTTACGCATAATCCGGTCTTTATTTTAGTTCTATCTTGCATGCTTGTTTAATTCATTAATTGTGTGATCGTGACAACACATCCACAATAAATAAACCATGAAACTGACATAAATAAAATAAATGGTATGATCATGATCTTGTTTTATTGGTTAGTTTATCTAGTGGTTGATAAACTAACCCAAGACCTAGGAGAGAAACACCTTGAACCTTTTGGGTTCATGTTTATAGCTTTCCCCCTATCCACCTTTGTATCTCCTTGGATTGTTTTCGAATTGGATCCTGACTTGAGCCGCCTCCACTAGCTTGGGAGATCCATCCATTACATATGTATTTATCTCACATGCAGGTGAGGGGTAAAAAGGGGGTTTTACATAAAAGAATCCTTGGGCGCGCAGGCCCTACATATTAATGAGGAGAAGGCTCGCAGGCCAACAAATTTAATTTAAATTAATTAATTAAAGAAACAATTCACATACAAAGGTCTTGTTCTAGCTCATGATCATCCATACATGCAACGATATTCACACATAAATAAAACTAGCATTCAATTCTTTAATCATTCTTGTTTAAGATAAATCACGCTCGAATCAATTAATTATCTTTAATTAATCAATCCTTTTATCTTAAACCTTTTTTCTAAATTTCCTTGAGATTCCCATCCATCATAATTTTAAATAAATTAAAATTATCATTGTACGTAACTTATACCTTGGAGGCAACCTGGTGAATTCCTGTTCATTACACAGATGTTAAATTAAACACATATATATAAAATACCTATCACGTGTTGTGCCTCAGCTTTATGCATGCACCATGGTACACGTCTCAAGGGTTTGTATAATATAATAATAAATTTTAATAAATCTGCATAATTTGGGTGAGTACACGACATGTAGTTCTGACTACACGGCATGTACTTTTCTTCACTTTCCATCCAAAGTACACGCTCGAGGACATGGTGTGTTAATGTACTTTGGAAATTTTCAAAGTACACGGCGTGTTCAGTGGGACACATGCCGTGTAGTTTCAGCATTACACAGTTTCCAACCAGGCAAGTCATGTACGGGGTACACGGTCCAACCCTAACCCAAAGGGACTACACATCATTTTCTGTTGGACCACACGGTGTGTAATCTGGAAAACATGTGCCACATGTTCCTGGTCAACACACAGTGTCATAAATGAATTAGATAGGATCAATACACGGCCTGATTTGGCAGACCAATCCGATGCATGAACCTAGACTACATGGCGTGTACTTCCGAATACATGCCATGAATTTTCGTGTTGTATGGCCAGGAACATTTGGATCCTCTAGATGAGATCCTCTATTTTATTTTAATAAAAATTAAAAGAAAATTTCATTTCTGTATGGTGAACGAGAAACGATAGAGGAGGAACATATCTCGAGATTTAGATTTAAAGAATGAATAACTTGAATTGAAACAACTAAATTATTAAATGCGTAAATCACCAACGAAAAACTAAATAATTATAATCAACGATATGACTGCTCTGATATCACTTATAGGTTCCGAGCGCAGCGGAAGTGCATTGGTGGGAGTGACCAACTTTGATTTTAGCATTAAACAACATTCAAACTGAGATCTATCATGATATAAAACGTCGGATCTTTGGAATAGAATGAAGAATTAAAAATAAAAGGGGGAGTCCCAAAACCATTGAGATAGGATCATCATATGTTGGTTATAATTAATTTAATTAATTCACAATAATTACCTTGGTGGAATTCATACTTCATTGATATCTCTGGTCATGATCTGATGTGATCAGTCGTTGCATTGTAGAATCCAAGTGTAGGATTCCTCTAGCGGTGATCCACACGTGATCCACGTATCTCTGGATATCGCCGAAGGGATCTTCGAGTGCTAGAATGGAAGAACCTTCGCTTGTGATATCCGTCTTTGATCGTCTTGATCCGATGGAGGAGGATCTCTCTCGGTCTTGAGAGCGTTCTTGGAGGAAGTAGTTCTTTTGGCCTTGAAATAATTCTCCAAAATTGTTGTGCACAACAATTGGGGAAAAGTGTTGGGGTTGTGAGGATATTTATAATTGGGTTTGAGTTTATAGAGTTATGACAATAAATAAATGCTTTACGCGTTTTATTTATTTCATTAACTCTCATTGAAAACCCCCATGTCGAATTATTAATTCCTTGACATGTTCCCACGCTGATTATAATAAATATCATTTAATAAAACAATATTACATCCTCAAAATCCTGACTGGAAAAACTACACAGTGTGTAATCATTAATACACGGCGTGTACTCATTTTCCATAAAACTACACTATGTGTATTTTTATTTTCCATTTTCTATTATTTCCTCCACCACATTTATTATTCCTTGAGTAATGGCTATTCATTTGTTAAATAAATGTAACTGCATTACTCACTAATAAATATATATTATTTCACCCACAATATATTCTCTCGAATAACTAGTGTCGAAATAAATGCAATCAGGCATTCTTAAATAATTATTAAACCGCAATCAGGAATAATATTTATTTAACTTGTTAAATTAATATTTAACTGAGATACATGGACACACTTAGTGTGTGACCCTCTAGGCCCCTTTCTCAGTGACATTAGGTGGAGCCTGCCTAAAGTTCAAGGTTAGCATCCAGAAACATGCCAAGGCACCCATAGAGAAAGAAGTTAATGCCGCAATGACATGTTACCTCCTACGAACGTTTACCATGTAATATAATCCCTTTGTCATGATATCTTGAATCAAGCGGGTTGCATGCTAGTGTCATCAACCCATGTTCTCGATTTATTCTTTCTTTGACTTTCCAGAATTGAACTCACCCATACCTTACCATGTCCATGGATTTATTTAGGCTATATCAATTCCATCAAAGGGCCTAAGATATCTACTTACGCTATGGAATAGAAGGGACAAATCCTTTCTCGCATTATCTATTAATGCAGTATTACTCGTGACGCACCCAACATATCCTACCTCACTGTGAACAGTGTGTCGTCACAGTTTTCATCAATACATCTAAGTGTGCGAGTTGTAATACCCATTAATAATAATCTTAAAGTCTAAGGACCAATACACACGTCTGCAGATAGGAACATACAATGACACTATGAAATGTAGATTTCCTACTGGCGGGTCTCGTTCTTATAATATCCTCCTAGATATTACTAAGGGCGCGCACCATGAGAAGGTGCCTCAAAGTTTTATGAGTCCTTACCCCTAATGGCCTGTATTATTTGTGTCCCTCAAATAATATCATTCGTCCATAGAACATATATTCAAGAATAGTGTTATGGCACTTCCGGGTTCTCATCATAGCAGGGATCTACTATGACCCTTTAATGCAACAGCTGTCCTTAGGACATTATCACATGCATTGTCACGTAGAAGAAGAATCAAGATGTGATAAGGTATTTATTAATGAATAAAGTACAAAATAGTTGGTTCTATGCCACCAAATCCAACAATAAGATGGTGAGTCCCAGAAACACCAAGGACTAAAGATAAAATTAAGCCAAAAAAATCCATCCCCACATGAATGTTCAAAATAAACTGATACAAAGTACAAGCATACTCTGAAGGAAAGTACCAAAAGAAAGAAAATCAACAAAAAAAAATAGTCCCAATGCCTGAGCTAGTAAGGTCTGACACGGTCCTCAAAGTCCTCCTAGAAACCTAAAATCAATTTTATATATGCAAGTTGAGTATACAGGTATACTTAGTTGGGAAACCAAAATCTCTGGTACACAAGTGGTGAGACATTCTAATGACCCATGAGAAATAGAGGTAACCAAAACACCTAGCAAGGAAAACTATCCACCCAGCCTCACCAAGGCACACTCCCCAAATAATGTAAGTCAGGTAAAATAATAGTAATATCACATTGATATTTGGGTACCTCACACTGTTTTCCCACTGGTTATTTAGAACATCCTACGCATCAGACATCCCCCACAAATCCCACTACAGACCCACTGCTTCCCCCAACAACAACCCTATGGGTCATCCCAACTGCACGTCTATCCCGCCCAAAAACACATGGGCCACCACAAGCACACATCCCACCTGCAGACACCTGGGCCACCACAACCTCACTTCCTACCCACATACACATGGGCCTCATCCCGAAGGCACTTAGGAAACAAACCTACCCACATACACCCAGGACAACCCACCATAGCACACCCTGCTCGAAGAGTCTTGGGCTATAATGAACCTAGTGTCATCACAGCCTGCCTAAAGAGTCTTGGGATACCTAGGAGAGGGATTATAAAGAAGTTAATAACCATCCACTCATAAGAATGTTTGTAAAAACACCCTCCCCCATGAAATGGGGGTGTTCAGAATAAAGTGCTCAATATGGGTGGGGTGCGTATAAGAAACACAAGAAATAAATTTTATATATATAGGTAATCAAGCACTCATCCCAACCTAAGGGTCACCATTCGTTCAACCTATAATTTTGAAAACTCCTCAATGAGTCACTGATGGTCCTTAGGATACCTTGAACATCAGGATTTGGCAAAGTAATAGACTAGGAGGGTTTAGGCCATTACAATTGTCTTCCACTTTATTTATCACTTGGTTTGGTATTTTTGTTGTTTTTTGTAACACATATACCCAAAAGAATAATGTAATACTTGCATGACCCATCGTTGATCGCACCATGTCCAATAGGGTATGGTTCCTCCTTTCACTGACACCATTCTGTTGAGGTATATAAGGAGGAGTGAGTTAGGATAGGATCCTAAACTCCCGTAAATAATTAATGAAGTCTTAATTGAGATATTCTCCACCACAGTCTAAGTAAAGTTTCTTAATCTTCTTACCAAGCTGATTTTCAACTTCATTCTTTTATTCCTTGAATATCTTAGAGGAATCTGAATTATAATTCATCAAGTAAGCATATCCATATATATTAAAATCACCATTAAAAGCTATAAAGTATGAGTACCCACCCCTTGCTTCAACAGGAAAATATTTATACACATCAGTATGAACTAATTCAAGAATCTCTTTATACCTTTCACATTTTCCACTAAATAAGGATTTGGTCATTTTTCCTTGTAAACATGTGTTACATAAACCAAGTATTTTTAGTTCAGAGGAATCTAAATAATCATCTTCATGTAATTTATTGAAACACTTTCTGTTTAGATGACATATCTGGTGATGCCAAATTTAGGTGTGGTATAAGTCAAGTGAAGTATTTTTTTATCGATTTTCATTACTTGGTTTGTGTAATACAATACATAAATATCATTATTTAAATGTGCCTTACCATAACAAACACTATATTTTTAAAATAGGTAATATTTATTCCCTAACTTGAAAATAAATCCATATGTATAAATTTTGGATAAAAAAATAACGTTTTTGGTAATAGATGAAACAAAATAAAAATATTTCAAAACTAAGATCATTCATGTTGGAAACGTGAGGTGGTAGTCCCTAATAGCCATGATAGCTAGTTTTTCTCCATTGGATACTCATAGATCTAACTCCCCTTGGTTAATCTTTCAAAATATACATGGATCCTATATTTGAATACATATGTGAGCACCACAAGTTGTATCTAATGTCCAATTTATAGAAAAGGATAAATTTCACTTGATAAAAAAACTCACCTAAAGCTTCTCATTGCTTATTTGGATGGGTACAGTTTTTATTCTAGTGACCCTTCTTACCACATGAGAAACAAAAAACATCCTACTCCCTTATTTACCCCTTGATCTTTCTCCTCTTGTAAGGGTGTTATGGAGAATCATTGGGTTTAGAGCTCTTCGCTTGGCCTTTCTGTTTATTCTCCATAAGGATAAAAGGATTTTCGTGTTTTTTCCTTTACCAACTTAGAGAAGAAGAGTAAGAAGATCTGGGAGAGACTTCTAAATGCTTTTCATGTTAAAATTAACATCAAATCTAGAGAAATGTTGATGTAATGATGTAAGAATAATACCATTGTACAATTTATTAGGGATTTTAAACCCTATAACCTCTAGGAATTCAATGTAGCCAATGATATTGACTATGTGAGGCTCAGTTGGTTCACCCTCCACAAACATATTCAAAAAGAGTGCTTTGGATATCTCAAATCAGTCTTGTCTTACTCTCTCATGGTAAAGACCATGAAGATTCTTGAGCATGCTATAAGCATCCATGTTTTCATGAGACTTCATGAGTTCAATGGACATAGATGATAGCATCAAACATTGAACATTGACCACATCACTAAAATATTTTTCCTAAACAAGGAAATCTTCATCACTTGTCTCCTTCTCGAGTGGATCAGGTAATGAGGATTCAAGCATGTAAGATTTCCATTCATAGATCAAGATAATTCAAAGGTGCCTGAACCACTCCTAGAAGTTACTGCCAGTGAGGAGATGGTCTTTATCCAGTATTGATCATAGTGATAGCATGGATAAAAAACTTTTCATTTATTCTAAAATTTAAAAGAGAGTATTATTAGTACTTTTCTTGATTACAAATTATGTAATAAATTAATTTTATTAAATCTACCACTATTTGATCTAGTCATAGTAGCCCCCACCATTGGACTCAGAATGTCTAGTTGCAAGGAAATTCTAGTGGAAAGGATCTACATGCCCCTTCACATAACCCCAATGAGGGCTGATCAAGTTACTTTAAGGTATTGAGGTAGGCAAGTCTTTGACACCTGTGGGCTTACAGATCCTTGATATGTTGAGTAGACTCCCCAATCCCAAAATGTTGACTTGGATTTCCTCAACACTTACCTTTAAGTTACATCAAGTCTAGAGAGTGAAACTTCTCTTGATGTGAGATAGTTAAGTCTACCCATAACCTTCATAAGAACTTTATATTAAAAGTAAGTTTCCCAATGAGAGTTTGTCATGACCCATCCCTTGGGGCCCATGTCGTGACTACCCCAAGCCCGCCTTCCATAGGCTAAGGGCTGGCAACTAGCACCGAAGGTATATTTCCTAAAACTAGGAAGGCATTGCCTTTATAACCTGTAAGCATACGCAACCAAGCACACAACAAGATACGAACTCAAGTAAACTGAATAGTAAACAGAGTGAGTACAGTAAGTAAAAGGGGCCAGAATACAAGCCCAACTAGAAAGTACAAGAAATTGAAATTACAAGTAAACTAGAACAGCTCATGTGATCACCCGCCAAGGATCCTACCTGAAGGGTAGGTACAGCTCTCAAATGGTCGTCTCGGCGGTACACCTCGTCTAAGTCCACCTCCGAGCAACCTCCAGTCCTGATACTCTCATCCTTAGTCAGCATTGTCCGTCGTCTACACCAAACACAACAGGGTGCGGGCATATCCTGTGCAGGGGTGAGTATAACGATACTCAGTAGGTATCCCAAGACCCTCAAGGTCTTACAAAATCCACAAAGTCTAAACCACAAAGCATGAAAACAACTATCAACCCAACTTAGGTATATGCCCATACATATACCTAAGTTATTAAGTAAACCCATCTCAACCATGAGGAAACACGAGGCCCAACTCAAAATCCCAAAGCCCAACTATTCCACGAAGGAAATAATTCCACAAAGATAAGACTCATCTCACACCAGGATTTATTCTAGGAGTAGTAATAAGTAACATACCCAGTCACATCCTCAAACACCTCGGCTGCTGGAGAACCCCTCCTCTATTGAGTATAGTGGGCCCGTCACATCACACAGAGGTGCTTCCCACTAACCTTAGACTGCTGAGGTACTCCTCCCGTCGAGTACTGTGGGTCTGCCACATTACACAGAGTCACTCCCCACCATGGGTCTGCCACATTACACAGAGGCGCTCCCCCTTGTGACTTGCTGAGGTACTCCTCTTGTCGAGTATCGTGGATCTGTCGCATCACACAGAGGCGCTCCCCCATCATGGCCTGCTAAGGTACTCCTCCTATCGAGTACCATGGGTCTGCCACATCACACAGAGGCGCTCCACACCATGGGTCTGTCGCATCACACATAGGTGCTCCCCACTGGGCCTATCAAGTCACTCCGAGTCGAAACGGTCAGCAGTCGTCAAGTCTCATCCAGTCGCAGGGTTCTGTATGTATCGTGCTTGAGAGAACCTCTCCCCAAGACATAGGTAAATACTCCAACTGCCACGTAGTCCCACAAATAAGTATCCCAAAGTTCTACCACTTTATAGGGGTCTCAACGTAATAGACAGTGCGTTAATCAGACGTCCGGTCTGTAAGCTATTAGCCTTTTAGTCATGAGAGCTCGGTTGGATTCGTGCTCGATTCAACCTGACCATATCCCAACTTTATCCAAAACTCTAGTGGGGTACCAAAGGGACCGTCTCGCTCCAAGGTTTCCGGCACCGCAGACGGTTTGTCAAACGGACTCCTGGTGCCAAAGTTATAGCTAAAAGAGCGTAAATGGGTCGAAGTGGGTCTGGGTTCGGTTCAACCCGGTCGGACTGATCAGACCTGACCCAGCCTGGGCCGACCCAGTTTGGGTTGAATCGGCCCGACCCACTGGGTCCGGCCCGGCCTGGGCGGCACGGTGTGGTCACGGTGCAGCGCGAGGCGGCGCGGAGGCCGTGAAGGCTGTGAGGGGTCACGGGGGCCACGGGGTGGCAGAGGTCGTGGGGTGGAGGAGGCCACGGGGGCCGCGAGGGCCACAAAGGATACATGATGGCAAAGGCCGCAGGGGCCATGGAGTCCGTGAGGGCCACAGAGGTCGTGGGGTGGCGCGAGGTTTCATGGAGGTCGTGGTGCGGTAGGGCGGTCGTGGTGTGGCAAGGCGGTCGCAGTACGGCGGTCCGCTGCGGCTAGACGGATGGAAATCCATCCTCTCCGCATGGCGTGGTCGCACGTTGTGCCTTCTTCAGTAGTCGGTTCATCCAGCCGCTCTTCGTTCGTCATTGTGGCACAAAAGTCGCCTTCTTCCATCATGAAGAACACACCAATAATGAAGAACGTCAGAGGGGTTGGGTCATGTTTGTTTGGACCACACCCTCCACGTTAGAGTAGTAGCAAGCGGCTCAACAAAAACCTTGAATGAAGAACTTCAAATCCTACAACCCCCGACAATGATTATTCTCAAACCCGCAGAAAAAGAAATCATCTGCAGATCAACTAGTTAGAGAGTTAATCTGCGTTCTTTATTTAGAAGGAAAGAATATGGGAATCCATAATCACACATAATAAAAACCCTACCTCGGAGATTTGTTGATGAAGGTCGCGGGGAAGGAGACGATGTCGTTGGGGATAGACGGACGTCGGTGATGTCGGCGTTTCCTCGATCTTTGGTTTGTTGTCATTGAAGACATTCCCTGTTGGCAAGATAATTCCTCATCGGGGAGCGCGTTCTTTATTGGAGAACGCATTCTTCGTTGGAGAGAATAATCCTCTAATAGTTCTCCTCTCTCAATTCCACCAAAATGTGAAATAGCCAACTTGTTAATTTAAGTTTATCAAAATAAATTAAGTTGGCACAACAAAGTTGGCATAATTAATGTATTGTGTTGGTGTAACGTCCTAGTTTCGGAAGCCACCCAAAGTCACCCCGTACCTAGTTGGACACATGGCCTCAAGCGCATTTTCCCGAATGCCAGAGGCTGCCGACTAGCAGCAAGGGCCTTGGGTGTGATAGTGTAGAAACTATTCCCTCATTGTCAGAGTACACAACGGAAGTAAACAAATACATACAAGAGTAGAAGCAGTAATAACGACACACAACAGTAACAACAGAAAACTAAAAGTATAAACTGGAGAACATATATATAAAATGATGCATGATATGTATGTCTAGGAAAATAGCCAAACAAGTCACAATGCTGGAATACAATAGTGCTAAACCAAAGTGCAAAAGAAAAAAATAAACTCCTCAGCATCGCAAGCCATATCTTGGTCCCATACTCTCCAGCTCCACAACAAGTAAAGTACCTGAAGTATAAGGGTGCTTTCCCTTATCTATACCTACAACAATATAATCTTTTTGGGCCCAAAATCATGACCCAAACACAGTGTGAGACTAAATCCCAGTAGGCAACCACCTGAATATTTTTTCCTAACATTCAGTGAGTATATGGAAGGTAAAAGTATAGAAAACAGTAAACAGGAAAGTGCTCAGCAGTAAACAATCCACAGTTCAAAGCATTCAATTCACTACACAACATACAACAGTTAATCAAAGCAGATAAACACAACAGGTAACCCTCTGGGAAGTACCCATAGCCTATCCCATCTGGTCCTACCTAGCAACACAAGCAAGAAGATAACACAAGGTAACCCTCTGGGAAGTACTCACATCCTATCCCCTCTGGTTCTACCTAACAAGTACAAGAAACCCTCTGGGCAATACACTCAGTCTAACCCCTCTAGTTCAGCTTAAGCATAGACTCTCTGAGGAAGCACTCACTATCAATTCCCCCTATAGTCTCGCATCGGTACTAAAGGCGCTCTAGAGAAGCACTCAACGTCTCATTCCCCCTGTGGCCCACGTCAAGGAACTATAGACACTCTAGGGAAGCACTCAATTTCAATTCCCCCTATGGTCTCACATCATAAATTACAAAGACACTCTAGAGAAGCCCTCAACATCCATTATCCCTATGGTTTATACACTAGGTTCTCACGGCCCTGTATAAGTCAATAAAGTGTATAAGAGTGTAACGGCCAAGGTAAACCTCATGAACTACGTGTCTAGCATTCTACAGCACAACGGTATAATAGAACAACAGTCACACCATCCTATAATACTAGGCATGGGAAAGTAAACAGTAGCCTAATAGGCAAACAAGACCCAAAGGTCAAAACAGGCAAGACATTCATGGTAAAAACATACAAAGCACAACAATTCACCCTATTCACAAACAATAATCATCTACTTAGGCATACCAGCATAGTAGAGAAACAATAGGGTTGAAACGGTAAACGCGCAATACCCCGTTCATGGGTATTGGGAAAATTTTCACATAAAACTCAAAGACTTTCAATAGAAAGGCACAAACCACCTACCTCAGAGTTAGAGGATCAATATACTTGAACCTCAAAGCTTGAATATCCTTAGAACATCATATATCTAAGAAAAAGTATAAAACATTCAACTCATGATACTTGGAAAAGAAGAGGAATCATGAAACGAGGCTCGATCATAGGAGAGAACTCACCGATGTGATTCCAACGTAACCAACGGTGTTCGATTCAGAAGACGGATGGAGGCTCGGGGGTTCGTCAAAGATTTGCGGCCGTACGGGTTCTCTTGGATGAAGATGACCTAGAATAAGTCGATTCTGGTGATTAGACGTGATCCTGGTGTGTTTAATGAAAAAAAATACATGGTGTGTACTTTTGGAGTACACTATGTGTACTTTTGGAGTACACGGCATGTACTTGATGTTTCTGTACTCCGCATTAGGCGGCCTCTAAGTCACTCCCACATGGCTGTGTGTGTGGCTACTACACGGCCAGCACACGGCCTCCTACGGCGAGGAAGTACATGGCGTGTACTCATAAAGTACACGGTGTGTACTTAGAAAATTTCCAGAATCTCCTCTTTTTCTCAAAAATGACCAGAAAAGAAAAAACATACCTAAAAAGAAGGTATGGGTTCTTACAGTTGGCACCATTAATTAGCTCATTTAATTGGCATAATAAAAGTTGGAGGAGTTGAGAGGTTTTCTCTCATTAAAGAGGTTTGGGTGGTCCCTGCCTCTCAATTCAAAATGGGGGTTAGTTCAAGTGGTCCCCGACTCTTAACATCCATATAGGAGGTTTAGGCTTGGGTGGTCCCCACCACCATAACCCATGTTGAGGGGTTTCAGAAATAAAAATGTTAGATATTTTTATTTTATTTTATTCTTTCACGAAAATCAAAAAAATTATCTTTCACTCTCGACCCATTGCGATTGAGGTGAAGGTCTCTTTAAGCGAATATTGGATCTGCGAGTTCAACGGTGCCCTCAGATTTCAATTCCGATCACCGGTTCAAAATTTACAAAAAACCTGCACGCACGTTTACTGAACGTACCCAAAAAAAGTTCAGAAATTCATCTCGGGCACACCGGGCCTCGGAATCACGTGCTGTCAATTTTCACAGACTCATAAAATTCGCATTTAATAAAAAAAATTACATGGAATTTCCAGGTCTTTACAGAGTTGGTCAAACACTTAATTCTAAGGCTTTCATTCTTAATCAAGTAATGGGAGGCCAAGTCTAACTTATTGTTCAGTTGAAGGATTTTTTTGTTTATTATACATAAAATTTATAATGTTTTATCATTTAAATTTCTTGTTAATATTAAGTGAATTTTACTTAATTAATTAACTATGTTTGATAAAAGATTTATGCATAATCCATTTATTTATACTCCATCTTCACACATTAATTCATTTATTTATGTGATCACAGTCTTTCATCCATAAAAAATAAATAATGCATAAGACAAAAATAAATAAATAAATAGATGATATGTATGTGATCTTATATAACTGTTGGTTTATCTAGTGAGTAATGAATCATCCTTTTACCTAAGGGAAATAACTCATTGTGTTAGTCTTGGCATGAGTTACAACATTCCACATATCCACTGATCACATTGTCATGACACATCAAATTGATTATGTTTTTAAGGTTTATTTATAGTTTAGGGAAGACCCTAGGTCGTCTCTCAAGGAGAGTTGGTGGCTTATAATGTGTATTCTTAATAAAGATTACTAAAAGAGGGGTTGATTTTGAAAACAGTTTTAAGAAAATAACTTAACTTAAAGAGTTTAATAGTTGATAGAATAAAGTGAAGGATTAAGAATTATGAGATAAGGAGATCACTTCAAGTTCACTATACATCTTGGATAGTTCATTGTTCTGAAAATTTCACATGGTTTTTTTAATTCTTTGGTTAAGGGTTGTCAAGATCTTGATTCCCCTCTTGCCTCTCTAAATGTTGCACAAAGTACCAACCCTTGACACAACTATCGTGTTGTCAAAGTTTGGACTAAAAGAATAGATTAAAGGCTACCAAATCATACTAATATCTTTTTTATGTGTGAGAGAAATAGGATCCTTATGTTTCCCAATCATAACAACTCAATTTTCCCACTTGAAATTTCAACCCAATCGGTGTTGAAATAAAAAGCGGTTCACTTAATTAAACCCAATAAATGAACTTAGAGGAGAAACATTTTTAGATAAGACATACGTGAAATAATCCACACACAAATTACACAAAAACAATAGAGTATAAAGTGCTGGAACTCCCTCCCAAGTATGTGTAGCTCCCTTGAAATGATCGTCCACCGTTTAGCTCGTCATCGAGAGGAGGAGGAGGCTCGAGTGGAACTCCCTCTTCATCCTTGACTCCCCTATGAGGATAGGGGCCTCCATAACTTTGAGTATGAGGTGAGAACTCCTTTGGGTCTCCAAAATACCAGAGCTTTTCCTCCTGGACGAACTTGCAAATGAGGGGGCCAAGGTGCCATTTTATAGGAAAATGGGAAGGTGGTTTTGAGCACACATAATTATTAAAACCACTTGTCACAGGTGTTTCGACCTTCAGACAGCATAATATCGATTTGGATAAAATAAAAAAGTTGTATCCCCACCTATTATATTTCTCCACCAAAAGTTTGGTACAATTTGGACACCTATAGCCTGAGATATGGACATATTACAGCACACCACTTTTGAATCCGTGCAGATTTGGTGTGATGGACAGATCAGGTCGGCAAGGACATCAGATGGCCAAATGAGTCTTGGGTATCTTCATATTAAATGTAGCCCAATGAGGTTTGGAACAGACCACAAAATTTCAGCCCAATTGTATTTACAATCTAGTAGCAGTGTGTGGATTAATCCACTAGTGTGCTTGGATCCTGCGCAGTTTGGCCCATTTTTTCTTGGACATCATCATGGGACCTCCAAATCACCTTCACCTTCAATGAAATTTTCAAGACAAGTAACATTGTACTTTTTAATAGAGATAAAAACAAAATAAATGATTCAAACATGGAATTCAATTTGTTATTTGTTTTTAAATTTACAATACAAATTCAGTTTAATATAATGGTGTAAGGGTGAAAATGACATAGTGAATCGTGGTACGATCACACCCCCACACCTAAACATTTGCACTCCCGGGAAAAGTAACATATAAAAATAAAATGATTAATATATATATATATTACCAACATAATTAATATTTAACATTTGAAGAAATTTTAATTCACTAAAGTAATGTGATCAATGCACGAACCACACCAAGGAGTTCTTCCTAGTGAAAATGGAAAAAGATGTCTCATAAATCATATCACAATAAAATTCAATGAGATTCATGACACCAACATGAGCAAATAATTCAAAAGTAAACCATTCCACTAACTCTCCATGTGTGTTTGAAAACCATTCCTTGTTATTCTTTCCACTTTCTATCAAATAAATATATGTTATTTTAACATTATTCAGCTTTAAATGATTTTACACCAAACCCGTCCTACATCCTTTGCAATCATATTTCAAGACCCACTAACTTAAGAATTCCCAGAAGTCAAACCATAAGCTCTTGACCTAGATATCCCCATATGTTTCACATTTCTTCACTCCCCTCATTTATTATATATTTTTTTGAAGTTTCATTTGGAACAAATCTCACGCTCATCTCTCAACCCTTGTTTGATCTCCTCACGACACTAATTACAATAGTTATAACAAGATCAAAGGTTGAGGAGGAGTGGTTTTTGACCTACCCAAGACAAAAAAAAATTTGAGGGCGTACAACAGTCGGACATTAGGTACACACGCATAGGTCAATCTGGTACAATAATGAAATAGATCGGATAAGGAACAAATGTATGAAAAATACCATTTAAAGCTGAAAAATATTAACCTAACATATATTCACCTTATATTAAGTAAGAAATATTCATACTTCATGGTTTAGTGCAAAAATTTATGGAGATATTAGCGACACAGTTTTCCCAAAACTACTCACACAAGGGGCATCAATCATCTCAAATGTTTCACAGTGATACAACCATTTATATTATTGATAGAAGACCAATTCACTAAAAATCACTTCCTAATGTTAACTTCATACAAATATTCTTTTTACCATTATTTATGGTATTTTTACTTTCCCCCTGATGGGGGAAAAATAAAAATACCATAAAGAAGGAAAAAAAGAGAAGAAAGAATAAAGAGAAAGAAAAAAATGAAAATTCTTATCTAACCCAGGAATGTACCCATCCCCCCACACCTAGAATGTGCAGTGTCCTCACTGTAATAATTGAGAGGGTGATAAGGAAAGATAAAACCTGGTGTGTTTCACTGGTATGTTTCTTCTTGAACATGGAGTTCCTCCATTGGGAACTCCGAAAGGGATTCGTGGAAGTGCTTCAGCCGTTTCCATTGATAGTGAAGGTGTTCTTGGTTTCTTCATTTTGAACCTGAACAACACCACATGGAGATACATTAATAACAGTGTATAGGAAAAACCAGTGGGAACGGAGCTTACCTGGATACAACTTCAGCCTTGCATTATAAAGGAGGACCTTCTGCCCAATGTGTAACTGGCGATGAAGTATAAGACGGTCGTGGGTATCCTTGGTTCGCTCCTTATAAATTCTGGAGTTTTCATATGCATCTCTTCTCATTTCCTACAACTCCTGAATCTGCAACTTCCTTTGAGAACCTACACCAGAATGATTAGAATTGCATTGTTTGATGGCCCAGTAGGCCCGGTGCTCAATCTAAACAGGGAGATGACAACTCTTTCCAAACACAAGACGATAGGGTGACATTCCAATGGGAGTTTTGAAAGCAGTACGGTAGGCCCATAATGAATCATCAATTCGAAGAATCTAATCTTTTCTATTGGGTTGAACCGTTTTTTCAAGAATTTGTTTTACCTCTCTATTTGACACCTCAACTTGACCATTGGTTTGTGGATGGTATGAAGTAGACACTCTATGACTGACCCCATACCTACGCAAAAGTGATTGCATTGTTCAGTTGCAGAAATGAGAACCTTGGTCAATGATGATGAACCTAGGTAAGCCAAACCTACAGAATATTTTGGTTCTCAAAAATTATACAACTACCTTAGAATCATCAGTCCTTATAGCTCGTGCCTCTACCCATTTTGACACATAATCAACTGCCAGAAGAATGTACAAGTTTCCAAAGGAATTGGGAAATGGACTCATAAAGTCAATACCCCAAACATTAAAAATGTCATGAAAGAGCAACAGTTGTTGTGGAATTTCATTTCTTTTAGAAACATTCACCATTCTTTGACAATGAGGACAAGATTTGCAAAAAGAATGGGCATCCCAAAAAAGTGTTGGCCAAAAGAGACCAGAATCAAGGACCTTGCGAGCAGTCTGTTGGGGACCAAAGTGGCCCCCACAAGCAAGAGTGTAGCAGAATCTAAGGATGGACTGAAACTCACTATCGGGAACACAACACCTAAGGAATTGATCACTACAGGTGTGCCAAAGGTAGGGGTCATCCCAAATATACCAGCGGGACTCATGTTTTAGGCGACTGGCTTGGTTTCTATTTAAATCAGTAGGAATTCAAGATGCTACCAAATAATTTACAATTTCGGCATACCAAGGAATAACATCTTGCACTCAGTACAATTGCTCATCAAGAAACATGTCATTAATGGGAATACAGAGGGATGAGTATTACCGAGGATGGGAGAATCCTACTGATATGGTCAGCCACCACATTCTCTGCTCCTTTTTTATCTCTAATTTCTAGATTGAATTCTTTAAGGATGAGCATCCAATGAATGAGATGTGGTTTGGCTTCCAGTTTCTTAAGGAGATACCGGAGGGCTTCATGGTCTGAGAACACAATGACTTTGGACCCCAAAAGATATGACCTGAATTTGTCCAAGGAAAATACAATTTCAAGGAATTCCTTTTCAGTTGGGGTGTATTTTTCTTGGGTAGGGTCCAAACTACATGAGGCATAGGCTATGACATGCGGAGCTCGGTCGACCCTTTGTGACAAAACTTCCCCAACTGCATAGTTAGAGGCGTCACACATGAGCTCAAATGGTAAATCCCACTGAGGTGGTTGGATTACTGGGGGTGAGGTGAGACTCCATTTTAACTTATTAAAAGCATCCTCACATTCTTTATCAAAAAAAATCTTTTTCTTTTTAGAGTAATTGGGAGAGGGGGAGTTCAATTTTACTAAAGTCATGAATGAAACGACGGTGAAATTCAGCATGACCTAGGAAAGATCGCACATCCCGTATATTTTTGGGGAATGGAAGGGAATAAATGACATCAACTTTTGATTTATCTACTTGGATACCATCCCCAGAAATGACATGCCCCAAAACTATACCTTGTCTCACCATGAAATGGAATTTCTCATAATTTAATACAAGATTCTTTTCAATACAGCGATGTAGGACTGAACCAAGACTACTCAAACATTCATCAAAAGAAGTGCCATAAACAGTGAAATCATCCATGAATACTTCCATGCAATTTTCTAGGTAATTCGAAAAAATACTAACCATGCATCGTTGGAAAGTGTCTGGAACATTGCACAGACCAAATGGAATCCTTCTATAGGCAAATGTGCGAAAGGGGCAAGTGAAGGTTGTATTTTTCTAATCCTCAGGGGCAATATGGATCTAAAAGTATCCAGAATACCCATCAAGGAAACAGTAATGGGACTTACCTGCTAGCATCTCTAGCATTTGGTCAATGAATGGAAAAGGGAAATGGTACATCCTCGTGTGTTGGTTTAGTCGGTGATAGTCTATACAGACAATCCAACTATTCTGCACATGAGTTGGAACCAATTCATTGTTTTCATTTTTAATTATTGTAAGGTCAGTCTTTTTAGGAACTACTTGAACGGGACTGACCCATTGGCTATTAGAGATGGGGTAAATGATTCCAGCAGCCAATAGTCACTACCACAAAACAGGGAAAGGGAAGCGTTGCCCTTTATCAGTGCTAAACAAAAAATGATGATAAAGGGGTATGCCTTTATCAGCGTTAGTTAAAAGTGCTGATAAATATAACCTTTATCAGCGCTAAAATAAGCGCTGATAAAGGTATACTCTTTATCAGCACATTTTTTAGCGCTGATAAAAGGGCATGTTTATCAGCGCTTATTTTAGCGCTGATAAAAGTTTTTATTCTTAATTTATATAAAATTATAATATTTATCAGTGCTTTTATTTTAGCGCTGATAAAACATACCTTTATCAGTGCTTTTAACGAGCGCTGATAAAGGTTTCAGTGGTTTCTATTTAATAACCCTAATAGGCCCTCCTCTCTCGCACGTAGTAAAGCTTTCGCAGAAGCTGAACCAGGACCCTCTTCCGTCGCGACTTCTCCTCCTCGTCTGCGCCGCCTCCTCATCTTACTCCTCCTCCTCGTCCTCCTCCTCCTATTCCTCCTCCTACTCCACTGTCGTCGTTGCGTTTTGCTCCTCCGCCACTGCCTCCACACAGTTGGTTTTGCTCCTCTGTCGTGACCACCGCTGTCTCCGCCGTCGCGACTGCCGCTATCTCCGCCGCCGCGACCGCCGCTACAACCGCTACTACCTCCGCCGCCGCGACCACTGCTGCCTCCACTGCCACCCCCACCTTTTTCACCACTGGTCAATGTAGGGGTATTTTTCCTTCTCTTGGGTTAATATAAATGAGAAATGACGATTCTTGAATGATTATGATGACTTATAGTTTTTTTATAAGTGAGTTGAACCTATGTATGGGTAGTTGGGGAAAGAGTGAGAGCCCAGGTGGTGAGACCCTTGTATTGTAGGTTGTTTTAGATAGCGGGTGTGTGAGAACCTATATTAAGTGGTTGGTTTGGTTCACTAGATGATGTGTGCTTTGAGGTGGGGATAAGAGTGGAACCCATGGGCTAAGGATTGTGTAAGAATTTATGTAAGGGGTTTGTGTGAGATCCCAGTGGTCGTTAGCATGTGACTCAAGATGGTAGCGAGTTAGTGAGTTTTGGTGGTTGGGGGAGACAAATGATTGGGGTTATCTTGGTGTTATGAATACCTTAGATACATAAATCTAGGGTAGATTCTTTTACATGAGGGATTGATGCATATTAGGTGTTATCAAGTTGATAGCGAAGGAATGGTTATGCCTTTGATTTGTATAAGGGAAGCACTCTCTATTCTTGAGTTTTGGTGTTATGACTGGGTTGAGGGACATGATCATTTGGATTCCTAACCTTATTGATTTATAGAATGATTTTAATGTGACCATCACTATTTAACCTAGATGGATGGGTTTAGGGTAATGAAGCATGGGTATATTCCTTTGGTTTTGGAATAATGTTGGGTAACTAGTGATCATGTGGTGAGTTTTGGCATGGTGTGATGTTAAGATTGGAAAAGAGTACCATAGGTGTCCCATTGGAAATATGTGCATTCCCCCTAATTTTTTTCAAGATGTACAGGTAGGCTCATTGAGTTTGAATAGGGATATGATCCTACTCACTAGATACCATGTGTTGTGTTGAAAAGATTGTACCATGAAGTTTAAAGTCATGCGATTAGGATGTATGTGTCGTGAAAGGTGTGATAAAATAGGATTGATCAGGGCTTACTCATTTGGGATATGCTATCTAGAATAAAATTGGGGATTATACCTAGTAAGGAGGACCTATTGTCCAGGGCTTACCCATTGTATGTTCATCTTTTATATTTTAAAAAGTCTGTTGAACTCGTTCTATCGAAGGTGGGTTCTATAATTTCTTGTTATCTTAAGGTGTGTTTAACCATGGTGTGGGTTTATTTCGGTTTTAGTGGGTTCTTGGGTTTTGTGGGATGTGGTAAATGGTGTTCTCGATTTTAGATTATTTTATTCTCATGAGTTTCCCCTATTTTATGTTTTCTTTTCAGTTGGAAATCTCCTCTGTTGTGCGCCTCTCCTCTGCCACAAACGCACCTCTGTCGTGTGATTAACAGAACCTTCACGGTGAGTTTTCTCCTGTTACTCATTGGTTTCCTCTTGTCCGCATGTTATTACTATTTGATATTGATGGTTATAATGTGAAATGTACGGGCTAAACGCCCCGCTAAAAATCGTGTCCATTGGTGGTCCTTGTTTTCACACTAAATGAATTGCATGTTGGTTGGTTCTTGTTGAACATTTGAATATAAAAATTGGTAATTTACGTATACTTGACTTATGAATGAATTCCCCAGGATGATAAAACTTTTGTGATAACCCCTGAATTAACAAACAAAATTGAATAAGGGGTGCTTTGTAAAATCTAAAATTGTGATTGTTTGGTTTGTATGGTGTTGCGATTGTGATCATGATTGTGTTTTTGTATGGTGTTGCGGTTGTTGGCATGATTGATATGCCATTTGTTTTCCATGTTGTAGTTCTTCCACCATTTAATATCAATCTAAACTTTACCCATTTCAATGGAACCACCACTTTTTTACTAGTGCAATTCCACTGAATCCTAAAAAACCACTTCTAGAGGACTCTATAAGACACTTTATGGTGTGAAGATGATGTTTTTCAGATTCTATATATTTTTAAAATACATGGTATGTAGTCTTGTTAAATGGAACATGCTTCACCATACATGGATTTCATATAGATTTTAATGTCAGACAACAGTTATCTTCAAAATTTACACCACATGACTCATCTTCTGACTCAAACTTGGAATAAGTTTTATTTTAAATGTTACATGTCATGTGAACATAGGTCACACACAATGTATCTCTAAAGTACACGCCTTTAGCTCAAGTTTTTCTATATGTCATGTATTTTCAAAGGCATCATGTAGTCTTTTTAAGATTAACTTGTAATTAATTTGATATATGTCAGATTAAATCAGGTATCTTATCCATAGACGATGTTCACCCTACTGGACACACCATGTATATGGATTTCACATGAGTTTAGAAATGGTAGTACACAACCAACCTTGACTGAGAACCCTATACATTGTGTATCCATTGAACAAATTGTGTTCTATGTTAATTTCATTATTATTATTTATTTTTCACTTAGATGATAATATTTCATGTATGAGTAGCCCATTATAAATATCTTCTCATGTAGATCACAATATTATGATTCCCTCATTCATTAGAAATTGCACACGATGTGGTTTGGATATTTTAATTATCTTCACTCTGCTTGAGAGTTGACAAGTGACAAGTGATATGTTTGGAGAAAATATGGAGTATGGTACTCCCCCATGTTTCGGTGAATATTCCCCCATGTATAGGTTTTAGGTACTCCATGGAGATATACAAAAGACAGGGCACAGTCCCCCGTATATAGATAGAGTTCAAGTACTTTCACATGTTTTGGGGTAGGTTCCTCTATTTCATTGTAGAGGCATTTGTACCATGATTTTTTTTATAAAACCCAAACAATGCTACTTGATTAATTAAAACATAATATTAGGAAAGTTCAAGATCGAACCCATAAAGACGATGAATATGAATAAAGAATGGATGAATGTCAATCGGTTGACAAAAGAGTATGAAGATGACGTGAAAGAGTTTATCAAGTTTGCAGGAGATCGTGCATGTGACCCTTCTCAAATCCTTTGACTGTGTTTACGTTGTTGTTATTCAAGACAAATTAGTCTAGAGGAGTTGGAAGAACACCTGATTTGTAACGGAATAGATCAAAGTTATACATGTTGGAATAAACATGGGGGAAAAACGAATGTAGGTAGTGGCTCGGATAACATGACATTTTATGGAAGATCTGATATGATTACAAGTGTGAACAGTAAAGACGATCGTATGGAGGGTGTGATTACAGATGTGAATGATGATGAAGACCATATTGAGGAAATGACAAGGATAGTTGAAGATGAACTTCGTGATTGCCCAAAATTGTTTGAGAAGTTAAAGATTTGTGTAAAAACGTCATTGTATGTTGGTTGCACTAAATATATAGTATTGTCAGTCGTACTGAAGTTGTATAATTTGAAAGTAGGCAACGGGTGGAGTGACGCTAGTTTTAGGGAACTACTTTCTCTTCTGAATGACATGCTCCCAGAAGATAATGAACTCACAAGTTGAACATACGATGCCAAACGAATGCTACGATCGATGGGTATGATCTCTGAAAGAATACACGCCTGCCAGAATGACTGTATATTGTTTCGCAAGGACCACAAATCACTTAAAGAATGCCCAAAGTGTGGTGCTTCTCAATACAAGAAAGATGATTCTAGTCCTACGAAAGTTTTATGGTACTTTCCAATCATTACAAGGTTTAGGAACCTATATGGAAGTGAGGAGACTACAGGAAAATTGACATGGCATACAGATACAAGAATTAAAGATGGGAAACTACGTCACCCGGCAGACTCTCCTCAGTGGAAGAGAATTGATCACAAATATCCTAAATTTGGAAACGAGCCGAGAAACCTTCGTCTGGCGTTATCTAAAAATGGGGTGAATCCTTTTGGTTTTCAAAGCAGTAGTCACAGTACATGGCCGGTTATGTTGGTAAATTATAACTTACCATCGTGGTTATGCATAAAATGAAAATACATCATGTTATTTATGCTTATATTAGGACCAAAACAACCGGGTAATGATATTGATGTTTATTTGGCTCCATTGATCGAGGATTTGAAAATATTGTGGGATTCAGGTGTTACGTTGTATGATGCTTACAAAAAAGAATATTTCACTTTGAAATTCATGTTGTACGGGACAATAAATGACTTTCTTGCTTATGGAAATTTGTCAGGATATAGCATTAAAGGAACTCAAGGGTGTCCTGTTTTCGAAAAAGGTACACAGTCAATTAGGTTGAAACATTCATCGAAAACCGTGTTTTTAGGACATCACAGATTTCTACCCTGACGGCATAAGTACCGATCTTGGACGACATCATTCGACGGAAGTTTAGAAGAACGTACAACACTATCTCCACTAACAGGTGATCAATTGTTTGAGAAGGTAAAATATTTGAACACTACTTTTGGTAAACCATTTTCGAAAAATCTTACAAAAACTGGTTGGAAAAAGAGATCAGTTTTTTTTAAATTACCATACTAGAATTGTCTGTATGTCAGACATTTTCTTGATGTTATGCATATTGAAAAAAATGTATGTGATAGTGTCATCGGCACGTTGCTAAATGCACCTGGAAAAACGAAGGATGGAATTAAGGCTAGATTGGACATGGTTGAGATGGGAATATGAGAAGAGTTGGCACCAGTGAAGGGTGAAAAATGAACATTTCTTCTTCCTGCTACTTACACTCTTTCCAGGAAGGAGAGATATCAGTTTTGCAACTTCGTTAATGACGTAAAGGTTCCAGAGGGGTATTCATAAAATATCAAGAACATCATGTCAATGAACGATTTAAAATTAAAGGGTTTGAAATCACATGACTACCATGTTTTGATGAAAGATCTAATTCCTATAGTTTTACATTTCATTTTGCCCAAGAATGTCTACCATACATTAACGAAACTCTGTTTCTTATTCAAAGCTATATGTAGCAAAGTTATAGACCCGATGAAATTGCTAACTATAGAAAGAGAAATTACCATCATATTATGTGAATTGGAAATGTTTTTCCCATCGACATTTTTTGATATGATGGTTCATTTGATGGTTCATTTGGTGAGAGAGATTAGACTATGTGTTCATGTACATTATAGATGGATGTACCCCATTGAATGGTATATGAAGATTTTGAAAGGGTATGTCAAAAATCAAAATCGGCCAGAGGGTTGTATTGTAGAGCAATATATTGTTGAGGAAGCCGTTGAATTTTATACTGAATACCTGTCTAGAGTGGAAAACTTTGGCCTACCAAAATCTCATCACACTGAGTGACTTGAGGGTGAAGGAATTTCTGGAAGAGAGGTTGTCACAATCAATATTACAGATCGAGAGTAGGCTCACCTTTACTTTTTTCATAATAGTTTTGACGTTGACCCATATGTTCAAACCCACAAAGAAATTCTTAGGCGTTTGAATCCATATAGGGATGAAAATGGATATCAAATACACATAATCGACAGTTTATAGGATGGTTTCAAGACCATATTTTGAAGTAGTTAGATGAAAATCCAGACTCAATTTCAGAATGACTTCGATGGATAGTCGGAGGAGAAAGTGTGTATGTATTATCTTACAATGATTATGCAGTTAATGGTTATACATTCTATACTAATGAACATGATGAAGACAGTACCATGCAGAATAGTGGGGTTACACTTGTGGCTGAGGCGATGCATGTTTCCGGTGATAAGGACAAAAATCCAATTTATATGAATATGTCATACTTTGGCATCATCAAATGAATATGGGAGTTGGATTATACAGAATTCAAAGTGCCGATTTTTCAATGCAAGTGGGTTGATAACAGGAGTGTTGTTAAAATAGATGAATTAAGATTCGTGAAAATTGATTTCAGTAAGGGGAGAAAGACGAACCATTTATAATGGAATCACAGGCAGTACAAGTATTTTATGTTCAAGACCCCACAAACCAAAATTGGTCAATTGTTTTGTTATCGACCAAAACAACTGAAGGGTCAGATGAAATTTTAACGGAGGATGACCCTTTTATAGGGACTTCACAATCATTTCGCAGTGGTCCCAATGTAGATGGTATTTTTCATGTCAGAGGAGACCATGATGAAGGGATTTACATAGTCGATAGAGGAGTCAAATATCTTCAGCCTTTAAAGAAAAAAAAGAGAGTACAATAATCAGGTTATTTGTTTATTGTAATATACATTGTGTTACGTTATGTTATTATTTGTCTGTTGCTGCTTTTATGTAATCTAAATTAAATGTTAAACCACTTATGCAGATAATGACTTCTGCACCTGCTGATGCCCCAATCCCAAGGCATAAAAGGTCTCTCAACCACCTGCTAGTGGTCCCAGTGCAGAGCAACAACAGGTTTCTCAACCAGCTGTTGGTGATCCCAGTGCATAGCAACAACAAGTTTCTTAACCTATTGTTGCTAGTCCCAGTGCATAGCAACAACAAGTTTCTCAACCTGTTGATGCTGGTCCTGGTGTTGATGTTAGTGCTCTGAAGAAAGATATTGATGATACTTCTGAGGAAATGTTAGGGAATGAAACCCTGAAAGCGCAAAAAAAACAAGAGCGTCGTAGTTTGACAATGTTAGCTATTTTTCAAGAAGAATTATAATACTAGAGAGAGATGATAGCAACATTGATGGGGGAGAGGCAAAGAGAAGAAACAACTCAATAACAACCCGTGTGTGATGATCCTACCCCACCCCCCCACCAGCTTGGAGGCAAAGTTGATAGACAGCAATGCTCACATAGTTAATATCATTACAGGCTCATGTGGATACAAATTTGATAGACAGAAATGCTCACACAGTTGCTTTTGAAAAAAATATGTACAGAGAGGAAACATCAGATTTCATTAGTGCTGAAAATGTAAATGAAATCCTCAAGTATGAATGGCTAGGTGCCTCAGTTGTGAATGTATACATGAGGTATGTTTTCATGATTTGATTTTACAAAAGCTAATATACTCTGGTAATAATGACTAAATACATTTTATATTTTTCGCAGGCGTATATATGAAAAAAAAATTGAAGGGATTTCCATATGAACAAAAATTTGGACTCGTTAGTCCTCACACCACCTCTTCAAAAGAAGAAATATATTCTGATAAAGAGGTTGTAGTAATGGCATCCCTACTCAAATCGTTTGAAAAAAAAATTACAGATGATAGGATCTTTTTAATACCAATGATGCAAGGGTAAAACTATACAATTTAATCATATCAACTATATTTTCATTTATTTCTTTACTTATTCCTTTTTGTATTTTTAGGGAGCATTAGATGCTGATTGCAGTCAATTTGGATACTCCAAAGATTTATTTTCTGGATTCAATGCATGGATATCCAACAAACTGACCACGCATGATAGCGTTTGTTAATTTGTAATACACTAGATCCAACATTTTAAAACTAAACATCTAGTTATATAATTTATGTTATCTTTTAATGAGAATTCTGTTATGATAGGGCGATGCATCAATATCATCTAATGCATGGAATAAATTCAGGGCTTAAGGATGAGCAAGCCTACAAGATCTGCAACTGGAAAAGTATATGGGTATATATAATAACATTGCACTATCCAAACACATATCAAAACAAATTACTTATTGTTGTTGATGTTTCTACAGTGTCCAAAACAAACAAACGGAAAGGACTATGGTTATTATGTTTGTAAATTTATTAAAGAGATCGTATTTCATCAACAAACTAGCATCCCTGACGAGGTATTTTCAAAAATAATTATGAGTTCATTTAAAATATTTATTAATCCTTTGTGTATTTATATTTTTTCAGTACTACCATGACTATCGCAAAAACTCGTATTCAGAAGATGATATAGATGTGTTTAGAAACGAATGGGAAACATACCTAGTGGAAGATTGTACACAAATAGGATGAAGGTGAATTCCTACTAATGTTATCCATATATGATCATTGATATCTCCCTTGTTTACACTTACTGAGAATATATGATCACCCTTTATTATGTTTTATATCCTTAGGTTATAAAGAATGGTTTTAGATATGATTTGTCTTTATAGTAAAGCATAACTCATTGGACTACACTGGTCAATAGTGTGGAAGTCGACTGATGCATAGTCATTCAGTCCACTCACAAGCATCTTAAAATCTTGATGGGAACCAATATCTTGGATTTTCAATTTTCTAATTTTAGTTTCCCTTATATGTGGGTGGGGGTGTCCAGGAGGGAGGGGGTGTCCAGAAGTGGGGGGGGTCTAGGAGGGGGTTTGTCCAAGAGGGAGGGGGTGTCCATATGTGATGTGTATGAATCGATTGTACCTCAATCTGACGCACGGTGTGACCGGTATGGCTAAAAGTGTCTGATACCAGTTTCAAATTGACATTAACTTTAGAAAAAAACACTACTGACATATAGAATACTGAGAAAATGCATTCAGATTGTTTTGATACTTTAGGAAAACGATCCATGAGTCATTTTTGAGGTGTACGAATCAACCACACCTCAATCCAATGCACGGTGTGACCGGTATGGATAAAAGTGTCTGATACCAGTTTGAAATTGACATTAACTTTAGAAAACAACACTACTGACATAAGTAATACCGATCAAACACATTAGGATTGTTTTGATACTTTAGGAAAATGATCTATGAGTCATTTTTGAGGTGTAGGAATCGACCGCACCTCAATCCGACACACAGTGTAACCGGTATGTCTAAAAGTTTCTGATAACAGTTTCAAATTGACATTAATTTTAGAAAACAACACAAATGACATACGGAATATTGAGAAAATACATTAGGATTGTTTTGATACTTTAGTAAAACTATCCATGAATCATTTGTGATGTGTACGAATCGACCACACCTCAATATGACGCACCGTGTGATCAGTATGGCTAAAAGTGTCTGATACCAGTTTCAAATTGACATTAACTTTAAAAAACAACACTACTGACATACGGAATACCGAGAAAACACATTCAGATTGTTTTTATACTTTAGTAAAATGATCCATGAGTCATTTTTGAGGTGTACAAATCGACCACACCTCAATCTGATGCACGGTGTGACCGGTATGGCTAAAAGTGTCTGATACCAGTTTCAAATTGACATTAACTTTAGAAAACAACATAAGTGACATATGTAAAACCAATAAAACGCATTTGGATCATTTTGATACTTTAGGACAACGATCCATGAGTCATTTTTGAGGTGTAATAATCGACCGCACCTCAATCTGACGCACGGTGTGACCGGTATGTCTAAAAGTGTCTGATATCAGTTTCAAATTGACATTAACTTTAGAAAACAACACTACTAACATATGGAATACTAAGAAAACACATTCAGATTATTTTGATACTTTATTAAAACGATCCATGAGTCATTTTTGAGGTGTACTAATAAACCACACCTCAATCTGACGCACGGTGTGACCGGTATGGCTAAAAGTGTCTGATATCAGTTTGAAATTGACATCAACTTTAGAAAACAACACTACTGACATATGAAAAACTGAGAAAACGCGTTCAGATTGTTTTGATACTTAAGGAAAATGATCCATGAGTCATTTTTAAGGTTTACGAGTCGACCGCACCTCAATCTGATGCACGGTGTGACCAGTATGGCTAAAAGTGTCTGATACCAGTTTCAAATTGACATTAACTTTAGAAAACAACACTACTAACATACTAAATACCAAGAAAACGCATTAGGATTGTTTTGATACTTTAGGAAAACGATCCATGAGTCATTTTTGAGGTGTACAAATCGACCGAACCTCAATCTGACGCACGGTGTGACAGGTATGGCTAAAAGTGTCTAATACCAGCTTGAAATTGACATTAACTTTATAAAACAACACTACTGACATACGGAATACCGAGAAAACATGTTCGGATTGTTTTTATACATTATTAAAACGATCCATGAGTCATTTCTGAGGTGTATGAATTGATCACACCTCAATCTGATGCACAGTGTGACCGGTATGGCTAAAAGTGTCTTATATCAGTTTGAAATTGACATTAACTTTAGAAAACAACACTACTGACATACGGAATGCCGAGAAAACGTGTTCGGATTGTTTTTATACTTTAGTAAAATGATCCATGAGTCATTTGTGAGGTTTAAGAATTGATCGTGCCTCAATCCGATGCACAGTGTGACCGGTATGGCTAAAAGTGTCTGATATCAGTTTCAAATTGACATTGACTTTAGAAAACAACACTACTAACATACGGAAAACCAAGAAAATGCATTCTGGTTGTTTTTATACTTTAGGAAAACAATCCATGAGTCATTTTTGAGGTTTAATAATTGAACGCACCTCAATCCGACGCACGGTGTGACCGGTATGGCTAAACGTGTCTGATACCAGTTTAAAATTGACATTAACTTTGAAAACAACACTACTGACATACGGAATACCGATCAAACGCATTTGGATTGTTTTGATACTTTAGAGAAATGACCCGTGAGTCATTTTTGAGGTGTACGAATTGAACACACCTCAATCTGATGCACGGTGTGACCGGTATGTCTAAAAGTGTCTGATACTAGTTTGAAATTGACATTAACTTTAGAAAACAACACTACTGACATACAGAATACTGAGAAAACGCATTCGGATTGTTTTTATACTTTAGGAAAAATATCCATGTGTCATTTTTGAGGTGTAAGAATTGAACGAACCTCAATCCGACACATGGTGTGACTGGTATGGCTAAAAGTGTCTGATAACAGTTTCAAATTGACATTAACTTTAGAAAACAACACAAATGACATACGGAATACTGATCAAATGCGTTCGGATTGTTTTGATACTTTAGGACAATGATCCATGAGTCATTTGTGAGGTTTAAGAATTGACCACACCTCAATCCAAAGCACGGTGTGACCGATATGTCTAAAAGTGTCTGATACCAGTTTCAAATTGACATTAACTTTAGAAAACAACACTACTGACATACGGAATACTGAGAAAATGCATTCTAATTGTTTTGATACTTTATTAAAACGATCCATGAGTCATTTGTGAGGTGTACGAATCGACTGAACCTCAATCTGATGCACGGTGTGACCGGTATGGCTAAAAGTGTCTGATACCAGTTTCAAATTGACATTAACTTTAGAAAACAACACTACTAACATACAGAATACTGATAAAACACGTTCGGATTGTTTTGATACTTTAGGAAAACGATGCATGAGTCATTTTTGAGGTGTAATAATCGACCGTACCTCAATCTGACGCATGGTGTGACCGGTATACCTAAAAGTGTCTGATAATAGTTTCAAATTGACATTAACTTTAGAAAACAACACTATTGACATACGGAATACCAAGAAAAAACATTCAGATTGTTTTGATACTTTAGGAAAACAATCCATGAGTCATTTTTGAGTTGTAAGAATCGATCGCACCTCAATCTGACATACGGTGTGACCGGTATGGGTAAAAGTGTCTGATACCAGTTTGAAATTGACATTAACTTTAGAAAACAACACTACTGACATACGGAATACCAAGAAAACGCGTTCATATTGTTTTGATACTTTAGGACAACGATACAGGATTCATTTTTGAGGTGTAAGAATTTATTGAACCTCAATACGATGCACGGTGTGACCGGTATGGCTAAAAGTGTCTGATAATAGTTTCAAATTGACATTAACTTTAGAAAACAACACAAATGACATACGGAATACCGAGAAAACGCGTTCGGATTGTTTTGATACTTTAGGAAAATGATCCATGAGTCATTTGTGAGGTTTAAGAATTGACCACACCTTAATCTGACGCATGGTGTGACCGGTATAGCTAAAAGTGTCTGATACTAGTTTCAAATTAACATTAACTTTAGAAAACAACACTACTGACATACGGAATACCAAGAAAACGCGTTCGGATTGTTTTGATACTTTAGGAAAACAATCCATGATCCATTTTTGAGGTGTACAAATCAATCACACCTTAATACGACGCACGGTGTGACCGATATGGCTAAAAGTGTCTGATATCAGTTTCAAATTGACATTAACTTTTGAAAACAACACTACTAACATACGGAATACCGATCAAACGCATTCGGATTGTTTTGATACTTTAGGAAAAAAATCCATGAGTCATTTTTGAGGTGTCTGAATTGACCTCACCTCAATCCTACGCACATTGTGACCGGTATGGCTAAAAGTGTCTGATATGAGTTTAAAATTGACATTAACTTTAGAAAATAACACTACTGACATACGGAAAACTGAGCAAACGCATTCGTATTGTCTTGATACTTTAGGACAATGATCTATGAGTAATTTTTGAGGTGTACGAATTGAACGCACCTCAATCCTATGTACGGTGTGACCGGTAAAGCTTTTCATTAGATAAAGAATCAGTATTTATTAAATGAGATAAATCATCCAAAACATATTGATTTTACATTATTCCCTTTCATTGTTATCAGAATGAAAGCATTTGAGTTTATCATTTCCATATTTTAGTTTCACATTACCATATTAATATATTATTTCATATTAATATTTTAATTTATTTCATTATTGTATTACTAACATAATATTTATTTTCTTATATAGGTGAATTTTTTTCCTTGAGTTCGGATGCTTTGTTCGGCAAAAAATATCATGGATGAAAATTTTTGAGAGAGGATCATGTATATAAAAGGATGAAATATTAATGTTTATAACTGTTGTTGGATAATTATAATTGTAACCATGTAAAACATTATTTGAAATTTATATAGCAGTGTGTTTTTTTGTATTCATGATGTTAAGTAAATGTATATAGGATTGTTTGTCAAAATATTGTGTGCAGGTGCTGTTTTGTACAGGTGTGCTGGTGTTGTTTTATACAGGTGCAGGTGTTGGTTTGTGCAGGTGCTGGTTCTGCAGGTGCAGCTGAAGGAGCCTTTATCAGCTCTATATTGAACGCTGATAAAGGACACCTTTATCAATGCTATCTTGAGAGATGATAATAGGGCCCTTTATCAGTGCTATCTTGAGCGTTGTTAATGTCAGTTTTTAGCGTTGATAAAGTGCCAATTTGTAGTAGTGATTTTTTTTACCTCATTTTTCACAACTTCTAGGAGGTTCGGGTTCAGTCGACGTTGTGGCTGCCTCACTGGTTTAGCCTCATCATTTAAAAAAATATGATGTGCACAAATTGATGGGAAAATACCAGGAATGTCAGCAAGTGTCCACCCCAAAGCTTGTTTATACTTCCTCAAAAGTTCAAGCAGTCGCAATTCATGCTCAGGAGGGATTGAACTAGCAATGATGACAGGTAACTTGTTTCCATTCTCAAGATATGAATATTTTAAATCTTGAGGTAGTTGTTTTAGTTCCAATTTAGGTGGATTTTGAATTTATGGGAGTGTGTGTGAAAGTGATAGGTCACTGATCTCATCTAACTGCTCAATAGTATCAACCTCAGATGAGGAATGAGCTTTTACAAGCTTAGCAGTATCATCGATGGTCAGTGGATCATCAGTGTTCAAGAAATCATCAATCAATGAACATTCATGAAACTTTTCTATACCACTACAAAAATAAATGCATGAATCATTTCTTAGCATTTCTATCAATGAAGAAAACTCAGAAATGGGATCGAGGGAAAGAAAATTTGTTTTTTCAAAGGTAGGGAGTACATCAATTGAATTAACAGAGAGAGAGGAATGTTTTTCTGAGGGGTGCTTCATGGAATCAAGGATGTTGAAATGGACTATGTCACCACCAAATTCCATAGATAATGTACCATTGTGTACATTAATTATGGTTTTGGCAGTTTTCAAGAAAGGTCTCTCCAATATAATTGGGGCATTTCCATTCATCCTATCATCTTCCATTTTAAGCACATAAAAGTCGGCAGGAAAAATTAAATTTTGAACCCTCACAAGAACATCCTCTAACACACCAGAGGGGTGTGCAGTACTCCGGTTAGCCAGTTGAACAATAATTCCAGTGGGCTTCAGTTCCCTGACCTGCAATGTAGAGTAAATAGAGTGAGGCATCACATTTATAGAAGCACCTAAATCAATCATAGCATTAGAAAAAGAATACTCTCCTATGGTGCATGGAATTGAAAATGTTCCAGGATCATTGCACTTGGTGGGAATTGATAGCTCTATCAATGCTAAAACATTCCTCCCCAAGCTCACCTTCTCATCACCTCGAAGTCGCCTTCGGTGTGTACACATCTCCTTTAGAAACTTAGCGTACTATGGAATTTGCTTCACAGCATCAATCAATGGGATGTTAACCTGCACTTTCTTGAAAATTTCCAATATTTCCTTATCAAGTTTAGTTTACTTTTGTTTTCTTGGTTGGGTGGCCCTTTGAATAAATGGAAGAGGAATGGTTGGGCTAGGTTACTCATCAATATTCACACTCTTTCCTTTGGAAGGTATTATCTCAAGACAAGGTTCTTCAACATTTGGAACATTCTTAATGGTTGGGATGGAGGTTTCCTCCGGAGGGGATGAATCTAATGGAGGATTCATTTTACTTTCTAGTTGTTTTACACTCCTAAGGGTGATGTCACTAACATTTCCTTTATCCCTAGGGTTAACTACTGGTTGATAGGGAAGTTTACCTGACCCATGACTTTGAATTTCACCCACTGAGTTAGCTAGTTGGCCTAATTGGGTTTTGAGGTCTTGTATGGCTGCCTGAGTGGTTTGTTAGAATTGGATATTGTTGGCATCCATTTGTTTCATCATATCTTCTAGGCTAGGCTTGGGTTTTTGAGGGGTTTATTGGAAAGTCCTTTGGGGTGGTTGAGGGTTTCTAGGTGGTGGTGGTTGATGACTACTCTGCCCTGGTTGGTTCCATTGTTGTTGAGGTTGGTTTGAATACCCCCTTGCCTATAGGCTTGGTTCTCTTTCCACCCAAAGTTGGATAGATAGTATGGTTCCTGCCTAAAGGGTTGGTTATAGGGGTGTCCTGGGAAGATTGCCTCACAACACTCAGAATTTTCTCTCAATTGGGGGCATTGGTCCGAGTAGTGGGTGTCAAAAGAATATATACCACAATGGATGGGAGGAGGAGATTGGGATTTCCCTTGGGAAAGAGCAATTTTTCGAAGAAGGGTCCTTACCTCTTCGAACTTTGTGTCCACCTTCTTCTCGAATTCAGTACTTTGCACCTCATAGACACCTCAAATGGGTACGCTAGACCTTGTACTGAATTGTTGAGTGTTTTGTGCCATGTTCTCAATTAATTTCCTTGCAGCAATCGGGGTCTTATCTACCAGCGCACCACCTGCAGCAGCATCGATCATATTTCGATCAATTTGGATTAAACCTTCATAAAAATATTGAATTAAAAGTTGGTCACTTATTTAGTGGTGTGGGAAACTTGAACATAACCTTTTAAAACGTTCCCAATATTCATGTAATGTTTCCCCTTGAGATTGTCTTATCCCACAAATTTATTTCCTTATTTTTTCAGTTCGAGAGGCTGGGAAATATTTTTCAAGAAAAAGGTGTTTCATGTCTGGCCAACCTCTTATTGGTGAATTAACATAGTACAACCAATCTTTTGCAGTGTCTTCTAAAAAAAATGGGAATGTTATAAGCTTTACTTGTTCCTCATCCACATTAGTATGTTTTAATGTTGAACAAATAGTATGAAATTATTTTAAGTTCTTGTGTGGATCTTCTCCAGGAAGTCCATGTAATCTTGGTAATAGATGAATTAAACTAGATTTTAGTTCAAAATTGGGTGCCTCGCCTTGTAATTGAATGTATGTGGGCTGAATATCAACATCAGGTGAGGTTAGTTCTTTTAGTGTTTGATTGTTTTCACCCATGTTATTCACGTTAATTTCAGTTTTAATGCGGGTTCTCGAAGAAGAAGAAGAAGGATCAAGATGAGTGTTGATGTTTTGTGCGTCCTCCTTCAAAGGTTCCTCTTGTGTATCTCGGGGTCGCTGATGTAGGATCCTCTTGAGTTCAGGTTCGAAAGGTTTTAAGTCTCCCAGAGTAGAATGCGTCATGCACCAAACCTACACAACAAATGGATCAGAATACAAAAAATATATGTAGAGGTATAAGATAAAACAAAAAATATATTCGCAAAAATTACAAAAAAAACTTATCAAAAACACGCACTAAAACCAAAACGCTCCCCGGAAACGGCGCCAAAATTTGATCGCGTTGTCATGACACATCAAATTGATTATGTTTTTAAGGTTTATTTATAGTTTAGGGAAGACCCTAGGTTGTCTCTAAAGGAGAGTTGGTGTATTATAGTGTGTATTCTTAATAAAGATTACTAAAAGAGGGGGGTGATTTTGAAAACAGTTTTAAGAAAATAACTTAACTTAAAGAGTTTAATAGTTGATAGAATAATGTGGAGGATTAAGAATTATGAGATAAGGAGATCACTTCAATTTCACTACACATCTTGTATAGTTCATTGTTCTAAAAATTTCACATGTTTTTGTTTAATTCTTTGGTTGAGGTTTGTCAAGATCTTGATTCCCCTCTTGCCTCTCTAAACGTTGCACAAAGTACCAACCCTTGACACAACAATCATGTTGTAAAAGTTTGGACTTAAAGAACATATTAAAGGCTACCAAATAATACTAATATATTTTATATGTGTGAGAGAAAGAGGATCCTTATGTTGCCCAATCGGAACAACTCAAGTTTTCCACTTGAAATTTCAACCCAATCGGTGTTGAAATAAAAAGCAGTTCACTTAATTAAACCCAAGAAATGAACTCAGAGGAGAAACATGTTTAGATAAGACATAAGTGAAATAATACACACAAAAATTTCACAAAAACAGTAGATTATAAAGTGTCAGAACTCCCTCCCAAGTATGTGTAGCTCCCTTGAAATGATCGTCCACCGTTTAGCTTTTCATCGAGAGGAGGAGGAGGCTCGGGTGGAACTCCCTCTTCATCCTTGACTCCCCTATGAGGATAGGGGCCTCCAAAACTTCAATTATGATGTGATAACTCCTTTGGGTCTCCAAAATACCAGAGTTTTTCCTCCTGGCCGAACTTTCAAATGAGGAGCCCAAGGTGCCATTTTATAGGAAAATGGGAAGGTGGTTTTGAGCACACATAATTATTAAAACCACTTGTCATAGGTGTTTAGACCTTCAGAAAGAATAATCTTGATTTTGATAAAATAAAAAAGTTTTATCCCCACCTATTATCTATCTCCACCTAAATTTTGGTACAATTTGGACACCTATAGCCCGAGATATGGACAGATCACAGCACACCACTTTTGAATCCGTGCTGATTTGGTGTGTTGGACAGATCAGGTCGGAAAGGACATCAGATGGCTGAATAAGTCTTGTGTATCTTCATATTAAATGTATCCCAATGAGTTTTGGATCATCCCACAAAATTTCAGACCAATTGGATTCACGGTCTAGTAGGTGTGCGGATTAATCCACTAGTGTGCTTGGATCCTGCGCAGTTTGGTCCATTTTTTCTTGGACATCATCATGGGACCTTCAAATCACCTTCACCTTCAATGAAATTTTCAATAAAAGTAACATTGGACTTTTTAATAGAGATAAACACAAAAATAAATGATTCAAACATGGAATTCAATTTGTTATTATTTTTGGAATTTATAATACAAATTCAGTTTAATACAGTGGTGTGAGGATGAAAATGACATAGTGAATCGTGGTATGATCATCCACTTGTGTAACATTTGGGTTGGTAACATCACAGTTATATCTTGAACTGATTCCATATGCTTTGGGATGCTCCATTAATTACATGTATTTATAACTCACATGTAGATGATGGGAACCAAAAGACTAGTTAAGTGCAATTATATAAATAATCTTGGATACACAGGTCCTGCATAATAATGAAGAGAGGGATGACACACAATCCATCATTTTAATTTAATAATTTATAATTCAAAACTCATGAAAAAAATTAAATTAAATAAAGTTAACTCATACATAATTTTTGGTCAAGCTCGTGAATGGTCTTTCACATATAATGAATATGCAAAAGTAAAACCGCTTAACATTTATTTCTTATTCATTCTTTATTATTAAGATAAATGTGATTGCATTAATTCATTAATTAATTCACTTTTATCTTAATGACGATCTAGATTCTCTTGGAGATGCTCATCATTAAAGGCATTTATGATAAAGAAATTGTCAAAACAATAATCATAGATTATTATAATAAATTAATTGATCATTTAATAATTCTTTAAAACCATTATTAAATTGTGAAACACAATAGGTTTCAATAAATATAATAAGGTTTTAATGTTTCAATTAGTAATTTAATGAAATTTAATTATTTCCTTTATTTAGAGACTACACTGTGAGAACTTTCGAGTTACACGTCATGTATCTCAGTTATCGTATACTCGGGATACATGCCTGGGGGCTTCAGCGTGTACCTCGACTGGACTATATGGCGTGTACTAACCAAATATATGTCATGTGTCCTGCTTGCTGTGTGCCCAAGATATACGCCTAGGTATTTGGTGTGTATCTCAACAGATTACACAATGTGTACTGATGAGATACATGTCATGTAGTCCAAATGTAATGTGTCTGCGCAACCCACTGAAGCACTCATTGTGTTTATTGGATGCAAGACTACACAACGTGTACAATCCAGTTATGCATTGTGTATTTTGCATGTCTTTTGTCTGCATAACTCACTAAGGAACTCAGTGTGTATCTTGGATGTGGGAATTGATAAACTACATGTTGTGTATGCCAGCTACATGTCGTGTACTTCATTAATGCTTTGGGTTGTCAGTCTCACACGGTTTTGACCATGTATTTGATCACAAGGCTTGTGTGAATTTTGCTGCTAAACCGTGTAGACTACATGACATCTACACCAGCTACACACCATGTAATTTGACATGTTGTGTGCTTGGTTCGCCCAGTTTACATGTGGTGTGCAATAAATGCACCACATTTAGTTACTGTTCGACACATCGTGCATCTCATGAATGGTCAGGTGTGGTGCACTTGGGTACACAGCGTGTACTCTAGACGCATGTTGTGTATTCTCATATTATCCAACCATAATATTTGGCACTTCATGATGGAATCTTTAGTTGTTCTTCATCTGTTCTTATTCCTTTAATAAAATAAAACCATGAACAGTGATTGTTAAAATGTTGAAGGCATATTAATTGAAATAAATTAAATAATTAATGTTCTTGAAATGAAATATCTAACCACTATGGAGCATATAAATCAACTATCAAATAAATAATTATAAATTTAAAATGTGACTACTCTGATACCACTTAAAGGTTTCAGGCATAGTGAGAGTGTTGTGATGTGTAAAATAACAATAAGGTTTTGTCAATTCGGTGGATCATTCGTAATATTATATATGACGTAAACGTCATGACCAGTGAATTTTTTTCACCAAATATTGACATAGAGAAAACAAAGAACCCCATATAGGATCTTTCACATTAAATTTATAATTAATTTATTTAAGATTGAAAGAAATGGTTACCTCATCTAAGAAAATTTCTTCGATGAAGATGTTATTGATCGTCTGAAAACCCTTTTCTGGATTACCTTCATTGTGTTGTGAGGATCCAAGTATAGAATCCCTCTAACGATGATCCACACATGCTCATTTGATCTCTGAGTGACATCAATTAGTTTCTGAGTGCTAGCATGGTGAATCGATTATCTTGCGTTGTTCACGTTGATCGCTCGTAGTTCCTTTGAGCTTAAAGGAATCTCTCTAGTGCTTATCCGTCTTAAGAGGGAGAGAGGAAGGTGAATGGAGAGAGAAATATATTGTGTTCAATGATTCTCAAATCTCGATTAACCCTACATAATAGACATAATTATCTATTTAAAGAGCTAGAGTTTAGATTAAAATAATATTTAATTATATATTGACCCTTAAATAGTGTAAAAAAAATTATTAAACCTCATACCATATAATAATATTATTATTATTATTCTATGGCGTGTGCTAACACGTGTAATGATTAATATTATTTACCAGCCTGTAAATAATTATTCATTGCCAAACATGATCTTGGCCTGCACCAATTTTTCGTCTTTATTGAATACTCGAACAAATATTTAATTAAATATTGTATTCATAAATAAATAAAAATAAATATTTTATTCACAATCTAATGAATAAATATTTATTAAATATTCACGCAATCAAATAAATTATTTATTAATGAATAAATAATTATTTATTACCTTCTTGAATATTATAGATCAATAAAACTTGAATTAAATCATTCCTCGGTCCTGGGAATAATATTTATTCCAATAATTAAATTCAAATAAAATTTAACCGATATCAATAGAAACACCTGGTGTGTGACCCTCTAGGATTTTTCCTCATTGAAATTAGGTGAACTTGCCTAAAGTCTAAGATTATTTTCTAGCAACGGGTCAAGGTACCCAAGAGAAATAACTTAATGTAGTGATGTTGACAACCACGTATGAATGCTCATTGTGTTATATAATCCTTTTGTCTCAATATCTCATCAAACAAGTTTCACATATGTGTCATCAACCTATAAGTTTGATACGTCTTTCTTTGACTATCTGAAATAAACACGTTGTTACACCATGACCATGAAATTTGATGTAATGGTTTCATTCCAATCAAATGACTACGATATCAGCTTCCGTAAAGATGGAAATGAAAAATCCTTTCTCAACTAATCCATTAATAACATATCATTCGTGATGCACCCAACATACTCTACTTCCTATGAACATATGGCGTCACAATTGTGGTCAGTAAATCTAAGTTTGTGAGTCATTACATACATCAATGATAATCTTAAAGTCTAAGGACCATTACACACACTCGCAGATAGGAATATCTGATGACACCAAAATATGCAGAATTATCACCAGCAGTTTTGTTATCATAATATCTCATCTTAGAGATTACCACGTGCAAACTTTATGAGAAAAGTTTCATCCACTTACGAGTACCCCCACTTGAAAATCTACATACTATGTGTCATATCATAGTACATTATTCAACCATATAACTACATTTAAGAATATCATTGTAACACTTCAAGGTTCTCATCATAGTGGAACCTGTTATGACCTTATCAATGAGACAAATACCCTATGAAATTGTTACATTAAAGTCATGCAGAACAATGAACAATGTGTAATAAGATGTTTTTATTAATATTCAAATGTTTGAATATACATGTAATCAAAGTATAATCAGTTGGTTTTAGAACACCAACTCTAACATCGTGAACTACACTCTGCATATTGATCCTCCAATGCAGCTTCACACAGCAAAAATCCTTGGAATCACCACCTTTCTCCCACAAAAAATGTAACACCCTTGCGAACTTCCTTTACGGTTGCATGCTTACAGTGCAAATGTGATGCATTTGCCAGATTTCCTTCACCGTGTTTCAACCAAGGATTTGTGTGCCTCCCTTCACAATACACTATGAATTGTCACCTTATGAACACAAATGATGAGTCTCCATCACAAAAACCCCTTGTGATCACGTACCCACTACATGAATAGACTGCCTTTTCCAAAATTCCTTCATTGCGGTTGCTGGGAAGTCTCGCGTAGCGCTTTCCCTATGAAACTTCATGCACTTTCTATGTGGTCAACATAGCGCAACTCCTATGTGAAAATCCTTCCCTTGTCATGAAATTGACTTTGATATTCCTATGAAATTTCAAACCAAAAAATTTGGAAAATACTGGGAAACTTAGTTACACTCTATGCATAAATTCTGAACACATCTAATTGATTCCAAAACCACTTTTGTCAACTTTCTTTGTTGAAAAACACACAATAACTCTTTCAACTAACATTGTCAACAAACACAATAACCCACATACTTTAAAATGTCTCATTGAGTGGTTTTTTCCCAACATCAAGCCTTCGATCTTCATTAATACCACCAGCCACATTGGATTGCATGTAAATGTTAAAAAAAGATCAGGATACTCTGCCCAATTATATATTGACATTGCATCTTGGTAATTCTGAATCATATATCTTGGTCCGCCTATAAATGTCGAAGGTAAAATGATACTCTTCCCACATAAGGAACCATCCGGATCACCCCTAAGGAAAGCATCTTGAAACCCATTGTATAGTTCTTCCCTTAAGCGCTTCTGGTTGTAGCGAATAAAAGATAATCTCTGAGACTCAATCATTGTGTATGCATCTACAATAAACTATTGAATAGGCCTCCTAGAAAAAAGAAGGCTGGAAAAATCATTAGAACGGGATTGAAGGTGAAAGGAGAAATATTCTCGCATTTTAACATTCCTGACTTTTGTATTGTCATTAAACGGTGTAGTGTGATGGGATATGTTGTCAACATATCCATCCTCTCCACCCGTGAAAACCAATGGATATTGAAGAGGAAGGTATAGCGGGTGAAGCTCATAAATGCATTGAAAGCCACCATCTTTGCCTTGAATGATGATATCTCTCTCATTATTTATATCTTCGATGCCGCCAACAATGAGCATTGAAATCTCAGAAGTAGTTGGTAAGTTGTATGTTTGTGCATCCCTTCCTCGTCTTCTAAGAAGACGCAGTTTTAAATTTGTAATGCCCTGCGTCTCAATAACATCCCTTATTGTTCTGAATTGATGTGATAAACTGTTATGTTCATGAAGCATATTCTGTAGCTTTTGAACAATACTAACATCAATAATAGAGTCTTTGTTTCTGTCATCAAAACTGCATAGGAAAGTGTGTATTAGTGGTGAGAATTGCAAGAGACAATTTTTATGTATTCCCACCTACTACATTACATACCTAATTGTCTGTACTCTATTCTGAGCTTCATTTGCAGTGTCATATACATAGATTTGAGCAAACTTGGGTGGTTGTCCATCGGAAGGACATAAACTACCAATGTGATGGTAGTTTTGTCCATTTAATCTAAAAATATTTAGAGACCCACCACAGTTCAGAGATTTGTCTACTTTGCCTCCCAATGATGTGAATGAAAACATAGAGTTGTATATGTGCATGTGATCTTGGAATGATTCATAAGTTTGACAGCTTTTACTGAATAGAAAATTTCTAAGGTATTCAGGACATGCAGGCAAAGGTTGTAAAGCTATTTTTCCCAGTGAGCAACATATTGAGTAACGGGGGACATGTCTGTGGCTATATTTTTTATTCCTCTCTTCATACCAAAAGGTAGAACCACAATGCTCACATATGTTAGAAGGGTCTTCGCAGTCGAAATATTCTGAAGAGAAAAGGATTGGAATAGATAATATGAAATCATAAATATAGTGTCTGTTTAACTTTAAATTACACACAGAATTTGTGTAGTAATAAATGTGTTTAGTTATTATAAACATCCTGTTTTTTCAGCAGTTTTATGATGTATTGAAATATCTGCATCATTAATCATCAAGTTATTTGTTGTTGATGGATATTTAGTGTTATAATAAAGAGAGTTAAAAAGTGTAATGTTCGTAATAGTATGTCCAAGTTGACATACCTCCGAAGTTGAATGCAGGATATATCTCAGAGGTCGTTGAAGGAGTAGTATCCCTGTATATACCTCTCATTGAAACTTGTTCATCAGTTGTTTATATGGAACCTTCGTGGTTGGTAATATCTCCTTTGGAAGAAACGATATGTCAATATGTTAGACGATATTAAAAAGTGCTTATATATGAAGGGATTTATACATAATAAATGTGAGATGGTAGTTGTAATGTGAAACATACCTGTGGATGACAGAAGTATGCAGTTTCCAATTGTAGTATAATTAGCACTGTGTGATAAAGTAGTATTATGCGTAAGAGTCAATATTTTACCACATAGAAGACTTCACGTAGTGGGTTGTTTGGTGCTTACTGTGATGAGGATGCATCAGTTGACTCCGTAATAGTACAGTCATTTGAATTCGTACCTTGTAAGAGTGATATTAGGATTGTAAGTTGTGAAAGTGTAATGTATAGTATTCACAATAAATGTAACAGAAGTTTAAATGCGTAAATGTTTATAGAAATAAAGCTCATGTCGTATCGTGGTGTTTGGTCGTTTTTTTTTGTTCTTTGATCCGCCGTATATCGTTGATAGCTCTGAATACTCTCAAGGGACTGTGGAACAGGGAATGGCATAATTGTAGGAATACATGGTTAGTATATTTTCAGATAATAATCAAAATAATTAAATGGGAGACAGTAAGTAAAACTAACTGTTGATGGATATAGATGATAATGGAATGTGGCGACGTAATTCAGTGTCAGTAGCTGGTGTGATCAGTTCTGGTGTAAAACAATTTCCTATAGGCATTATTAACGTAAAACTGTCATTACTGTTATATTATATATTGTCAGACAACATTGTATTTTTTTAAAGAGTTTGAATTTAACGTTTGGCTATATTGATCAGAGTTGAAAAAGTAATGGGTAATGAAGACATACCCCTTTGTGTTTGTCTCCTCTCATATGGTGTCACATGTTCAGGTGCAATAATGTTTTCAGTGGTCATTCTACCTGTCGATTTGGTAATATAGTAAACATGTAAGCTGTTGATTCTTAAATAATGAAACTATAAGGCCCCAGCCTTAAACCTTACTTAATCTTGAGTTATTACAAGATTACACATTGAGGATCTTTTCGGGTTTAGAGTTTTAGATAATTAGATCATAAAACTTGCATAAAGGAAACATAACATTCCCACCTTTCAATCACAAGATATCAATACAACACATTGATATAAAAACATTATGAAAACCATTTTCGATACCAAAATAAAAGAAAAGTAAAACATGGTATTTATTTTTCTTTTAAAAAAAAGGTATGGCTTGTAGAGGAAGCCGAAACTCAAATAACGGTCACGACGGCGGAGAAGTCGTTGTCGCCGCATACGTACGACAAAAACATTCCCTTTTTTCGTTTAGTAAACGCTTCATATAAAAAATATTCTTTTTGAATAAACGTAAAATTCAAAGGGGTTTATACACCGTATAAAAGAAAGTTGTGTATAAAATAAAATATGCCTCAATGAAAGGAGATTGAGACGAAGTCTCATACCTCGTATCCGACTTGACCCGACCGTTCTTTAATCTCTTGAATAATAAACTTGAGTTAATCTCTACTTGCTTAATAACCTTTTTCAAGTTCATTATTCCTTTTATACCATGTTATTAACATCATGTAATCATTTAAGTTAATAATGTTCATTTTGTCGGTATTTGGTTCTTAAGTCAAAAATAGACTTCTTACACTTACATGTTGTTAATTTGGTCAAAGGTTCGTTATATCCAGAATGATATTAATGATTTGGATAAAATATATATCATATATATTCATCATATACATGTATTTATAATATTACATCACATTTAGAGGTAAGAAATGAAATGCACCGTTCATGGAGACGGTAAGCCGTACGTACGCATGAACGCTACTTCCATTTCTATTTCGTATTTTCTGGAATGGAATCATAATGATATAAGAGTATATTATAATTCCAGTATAATAACATATATAATATCATTAACTTTATCCTTTACACATCCCACATATGGTATTAACGAATCAAATCACTTTCAGGGGGCGGTAGTCCGCACTTCCTAAAATGAAGATATTGTGTTTACCCATAATGGAAACCATAAAGGTATGCCCAAAATGAAAAAAAAAAACAGAAGATTAAGGAAAACATAAACATATTATATATCATATATAAAAATAGTGACATCATAATGGCCACCTTTGAAGGTGTTAAATGAGTATTGAACAATCATCGTTTCGGGAAGCAGAATTTCACCATCCACGGAAACCGTATGTTCTTTAACCATTTGATGTAGTTGTGTGAGAGTGTAGCTCAAATAAATCTTATAACAACATCCTAGTATATTTAAGATACTGGTGTTGTTACAAAAGAAGTAAATAAAAAGAGTTTAGGGGGTTGGAGAAGCAAAATAAAACAAATGAACATGAGAGAATGAATTACCTTTAAAAGTGTAACTCCTTTTGATTTGAGCCTAAAGGCTTCCTTTGAAAGGATTCTTCCCAAAGGGAATCCTCTAGGATGAATATAGGGATGTTGAGAGAGTAAATGGGTAGGGGTTGGCCGAGCCAAAAGCTTGAGGAGTGTGTGAAATGAGGTAGAGGTGGGGGCCTTTTATAAGAGGAGAGGAGGGGCACTTTTGGAAAGTAAAGATAAGTTACTTTATTTTAAAAAGAGTTTCAGATTCAAAAGGTCCCACATTGATATAATTCATGGATAAGGTGATAAGGGTTCGAAATACACCCATACAATAAGTTTTGGACATGTGTAGTTCATAGATTTTACATTATCTTTCCATTTTATTTAAATCGTCAAATAATGATGCCATCGCTGCATCATTATTATGTCATAAATAATTTAATTTATTTAATATCTAAAAATTATAAAAAAATACTATAATGTAGGAAATCTTTTTATATTTCCAATGAATATTTATAATCAAAAATCTGATCTTTATAACCCCATGTAAAAATTGTTTTCGTAAAACATATTATGTTTGTGTCATTTTTACTTTTACATTAAATAAAAAGTAATTTATGTCATTTCCCAACCAAAGTGGATCCATGGGGTCCCCAAGTTGACTCATGGCTTGTCTTGGTCGTCCATGACACAACCAATGAGGGTAGGACATGTGTCAAGCTCATCTTATTTTATTAAAGCATTATTTTTACCTTAAACTACACTAATTACCATTAATCGCGATTAAAACTTAATAAGTTACTATTCACCAAAAAATTATTTTAATCTCATTGAACCACATTTTACTTCTTAATGACAACCATGTATGTCGGATTTTTGAAATTCCAAACACAATGATGGCAAATTTTCATTTAAACGGAAAATCAGTTTTTATAAGTACCACTTAGTGGTTTCACTATTCATCAAAAATTGAAGTTTTTCAGAAAATTACCAAAAATTCACCCTAAGATATATTTGATATTCCGAATTCAAAAATGAAGTCCATTTTAAAAAATTCAAATCATATAAGTCACATTAATTAATTTAATAATTAATTCCCGCTGTCAGAGCAAATAGCGTGTTTTTATGAAACAATAAATATCAAAAGATTGACACTAGTTTAAGTCCAATTTCAAAGTGAAATTGATTACAATGACCACCATTGGATTAAATGGTAAAAATATATTCTAATTTCACTTCAAAACCAATTCAAAACATAATCTAATCATATAAATAAATTAGATTAAAAAGCAGTTTTGATGTAAAATGCAATATTTTCCACTATTCATTAAAAAATGAACATTGTCAGAAAAATACCAAAAATTCACACAAAGTAAATTTTGATGTCCCAATCATAAAGAATAAGTTTATTTTGACAAACATAGTTTATAAAATTGTCAAAAGATAGATTCAAAAATGTTTTTCCATCAAAGGCAGAAAAACAATCTTTTAAAAATATTAGTGTATTCCATGCTTAAGATTGGATTTATTTTCATTTTAAGCCTCTAAAACACTATTTTAATCATTAATAGATATAGATAAAAGTATCTATTATTCATTACTTACTTGGGATGTTACATCCTTCCCCCCTTTAGAAAATTGTGTCCCCGCAATTTATTTACTTATCGAATAAATGGGGGTACTTATCCCTCATTGCATTTTCAGATTCCCATGTTGCCTCTTCAATCTTGTGGTTTTTCCACAAAACCTTTACCTAGTGAATCACCTTATCCCGTAACACTTTCTCCCTGTGGTCAAGAATCTGGACCGGTTGTTTCTCTTCCAGCTGAACTACCTCTGGACTCAAAACATGAGATGGATCTGGCATGTATTTTCTCAACATCGAAACGTGAAAAACATTGTATACCTGAGATAAACTCGGAGGTAAAGCCACTCGGTAAGAAACTGATCCAACTCTCTCCAGAATTTCATATGGTCCAATGAACCTTGGACTCAACTTTCCTTTCTTACCAAATCTCATCACACTTTTCCAAGGAGAAACCTTGAGAAAAACATGATCACCTACCTCGAAAGATAGATCCTTCCTCTGGTTATCCGCATAACTCTTCTGCCTGCTCTGAGCTGTTCTCATGTGCTTCTGAATCAGCTGAACTTTTTCTGCCATCTCTTCTACCAATTCTGGTCTCATCAACTTCCTTTCACCCACTTCATCCCAGAAAGCTGGAGTTCGACACCGCTTCCCATATAATGCCTGAAATGGTGTCATCTGTATACTGGAATGAAAACTATTATTATATGAAAATTCAACCAAAGAAAGAAGTTGGTCCCAACTTCCCTGATAATCCATAGAACAAGCTCGTAGCATATCCTCCAAGGTCTGAATTGTTCGTTCTGACTGCCCATCTGATTGAGGATGAAAAGCTATACTAAAATTTAATTCAGTACCCAATGACTTCTGAAGGCCTTTCCAAAAGTTAGAAGTAAACCTGGGATCACGATCCGATACAATGGAGAGAGGAACTCCATGTAACCTGACTATCTCTTTAAGATGCAAACAGGAAAGTTGATCAAGAGAGAAAGTATCTCGTATAGCAAGGAAATGAGCAGACCAGGTCAAGCGATCAATAATAACTCAGATTGCATTATTACCTCGAGATGTCTTCGGCAATCCAACAACAAAGTCCATGGATATATTCTCCCATTTCCACTCTGGCACTGGTAAAGGCTGAAGCATCCTTTTCGGTAACTGTCGCTCTGCTTTAACCTGCTGACAAGTCAAACACTTCATAGTAAAATCAGCAATATCTCTTTTCATTCCATCCCACCAGTAATACTCTCGTAGATCTCTATACATCTTAGTACTGCCCGGATGAACTGAAAACGGAGAACTATGAGCTTCACATAACAACTCTCTCTTCAACTGTGAATCACAAGGCACACACAATCTCTTCCCAAATCTCAAAACACAATCATTATCAATGTTGAATTCAGGCAACTTACCTTTCTGAACCAGCTCTACCTTTTTCTGCAACTCGTTGTCTTGCTTCTGTGCTTGCTTGATTCTACCTGATAAAGATGATCTCACTGATACCTGAAACAAAATAGAAGGACTTCCTGCACCAACAACTTCTATTCCAAAGTTCATCAAATCCTTAACCAAAGGATCACGTTCCAAATGCAACATTGCTAATGAAGCATTACTTTTTCGACTCAAAGCATCAGCCACTTTATTTGCTTTTCTCGGATGGTAATGAATTGTACAATCATAATCCTTGATTAATTCTAGCCATCTCCTTTGTCTCATGTTCAATTCTTTCTGAGTGAATATATACTTTAAACTTTTGTGATCGGTATATATTTCACACTTTACTCCATACAAATGATGCCTCCAAATTTTTAAAGCAAAAACAACAGCAGCTAATTCCAAATCATGTGTAGGGTAATTTACCTCATGAGTTTTCAACTGTCGTGAAGCATAAGCAATTACCTGATCATTCTGCATTAGGACGCAACCAAGTCCTTTCAATGAAGCATCACTGTATATAACAAACTCACCATTCCTGGAAGGTAGTCACAAAACTGGAGCATTCACCAATCTTCTTTTCAATTCCTGAAAACAATCATCACATTCTTTTGTCCAGATAAACTTAACACCCTTCCGAGTTAGCTTAGTCATTGGACTAGATAACCGTGAAAAATTTCTAACAAACCTTCAGTAATAGCCTGCCAAACCAAGGAAGCTACTAATCTCGGTTACATTTGTGGGTCTTGGCCATTCTTCCACAACTTTTGTTTTTGCAGGATCAACAGTTATTCCATCTTTAGAAACAATATGACCAAGGAAAGAAATTTGTTGCAACCAAAACTCACACTTGCTGAATTTCCCATACAATTTATTTTCTTTTAAGGTTTGCAAGATAACCCTTAAATGTCTTTCATACTCCTCTTTACTTTTAGAAAACACCAAAATATCATCAATGAAAACCACCACAAACTTATCCAAGAACTCATGGAAAATTCTATTCATTAAGTCCATGAATACAGCAAGTGCATTGGTTAGCCCAAAAGGCATTACTAAAAATTCATAATGGCCATATCTCGTACGGAACGCGGTCTTCGGAATATCTTCCTCCTTTACCTTCAGCTGATGGTACCCCGATCTCAGGTCAATCTTTGAAAAAAACTGAGCTCCCTGGAGCAGATCAAACAAATCATCGATATGAGGCAAAGGATATTTGTTCTTAACAGTGATGTTATTCAAGGCTCTATAATCAATGTAAAGTCTCATAGAACCATCTTTCTTTTTAACAAATAAAACAGGAGCACCCCATGGTGATGTGCTAGGTCTAATGAAACCTTTCTCTAATAAATCTTGCAATTGCTCCTTCAACTCTAAAAGTTCAATTTGTGTCATTCGATAAGGGGGTTTTGAAATTGGCTTAGCATCAGGAACTAAGTCAACAGTAAACTCAACTTCCCGATCTGGTATTATTCCAGGCAACTCATCAGGAAAAATATCAGGATACTCATTTACCACTGGCACATCATTAATCTGAACAGTTCCTTTATTTTCAATGACGTGTGCAAGGTAACATTCATTTCCATCTTTTACAAGTTTCTCGGCCTCTTGATATGTTATCAAAAGTAAGGGTTCATTCTTGTAAACAAACTAAAAGTCTTTCTGAAAAGAAACTTCTTTAGCTCTACAGTCAATCTTAGCATGGTAAATAGAGAGCCAATCCATACCCAGGATAACATAAAACTCTACTAGAGGTAGAACAATAAGGTTTGCAAGTAGGTTCTTTCCACAAATAAGGATAGGAAGATTCTTATAAATTCTTTTTGCCTCAACATTTCCCTCAGGTGTTTTTACCAAAAGTTCAGGAGTCATTTCTTGAGATGGTATTCCCATTTTACTAGAAAAGGTTTCAGAGATGAAAGAATGTGTAGACCCCGAATCAAACAACACACTGGCATAATCTGAAAAAACAAACAAAGTACCTGATACAACTTCATTTGATGGCCCGACATCTGCTGAAGTAGTTGCAAAGGATTTCACCACCCCTTTCTGCTTGTAGTCTAACTGCTTCCCATCACTCAAGCTCTTTGTCGGACACTCGTTTGCATAGTGACCCATCTCATTGCACTTATAACATTTCACTAACTGTAAATCGAATTTGGTCTTACCTTCACCTTGATCCTTTTCAGTGCAATCACGAGCCTTATGTCCCATCTTACCACATCGGTAGCACTTTCTAGAATTCAGAAGACATTCCCCAGCATGCCTTTTGCCACATTTATCACAAACTGGAAACTTAGTTTTCTTACCATTAGACTTTTTTGAAGAATTCTTACCTTTCTCCTGCCACCTCGGTCTCTTCTTCTGTTGGTTGTTATAGAACACTTGATCACCGGCAAACTCCATTTCCACATTCTCGGCACATCGAACAAGCTTTTCATAACTTTTAAACTCACGATAAGCTAATGCCCTTCGATATTTTGGCTTTAATCCTGAGTAAAAACGATTGATTTTACTATCAAGGTCTCGGATAAAATTTGGAGCATACCTTGCCAATCGAGTGAACCTTTCTTCATAGGCAGACACTGAGTCTTCCTCTTTCCTCAATTCCAAGAATTGCTTTTCTATCCTAAGTCGAACAGCCTTAGGAAAATACTTCTCAAGAAACATACCTTTGAATTCATCCTAGTTGAGAGCATCAATCTCATCAACGTCCCTGATATTTTTAACCATTGACCACCACTGATCTGCTTCACCCTCCAAACGGTAAATAGCAATACTAACCTTTTGATTGTCTGAACACCCCATGACATCAAAAATCTTCTCCAGGGCTTTAATCCACCCTTCAGCTAGCACAGGGTCAGATGATCCTCTGAATGATGGGGGATGTTGCCTCATGAAATGTTCCACCACTGACATGTTCCTCTGCTGTTGATTTGGCTGATCTCGTGCATGGATACCACCACCATTTATAGCCTGATTCAACTGCGCCATTACTGCAACAAACTGTTCAGTTCCAATTCCGACCATCTCGGGATGCTGATTCGGAAGGTTATTTCCTTCTGTATGTCTTCCTAACACTGCTTCCCTGTTTCCTCTGCGGAAAACCATTCTGAACAAACATGTCTTAGATGAAGCAACATGGTAATCTTCAAATGCTATATCATTTCAAAAAAAATATTTTTGGATAATATTTTAATAGAATTCTAACTCCTAAAGTTATCTAAACCGACCTCTGATACCAACTATAAGGCCCCAGCCTTAAACCTTACTTAATCTTGAGTTATTACAAGATTACACATTGAGGATCTTTTCAGGTTTAGAGTTTTAGAGAATTAGATCATAAAACTTGCATAAAGGAAACATAACATTCCCACCTTTCAATCACAAGATATCAATACAACACATTGATATAAAAACATTATGAAAACCATTTTCGATACCAAAATAAAAGAAAAGTAAAACATGGTATTTATTTTTCTTTTAAAAAAAAGGTATGGCTTGTAGAGGAAGCCGAAACTCAAATAACGGTCACGACGGCGGAGAAGTCGTTGTCGCCGCATACGTACGACAAAAACATTCCCTTTTGTCATTTAGTAAACGCTTCGTATAAAAAAGATTCCTTTTGAATAAACATAAAAGTCAAAGGGGTTTATACACCGTATAAAAGAAAGTTGTGTATAAAATAAAATATGCCTCAATGAAAGGAGATTGAGACGAAGTCCCATACCTCGTATCCGACTTGACCCGACCGTTCTTTAATCTCCTGAATAATAAACTTGAGTTAATCTCTACTTTCTTAAGAAGATTTTTCAAGTTCATTATTCCTTTTATACCATGTTATGAACATCATGTAATCATTTAAGTTAATAATGTTCATTTTGTCAGTATTTGGTTCTTAAGTCAAAAATAGACTTCTTACACTTACATGTTGTTAATTTGGTCAAAGGTTCGTTATATCCAGAATGATATTAATGATTTGGATAACATATATATCATATATATTCATCATATACATGTATTTATAATATTACATCACATTTAGAGGTAAGAAATGAAATGCACCGTTCATGGAGACGGTAAGCCGTACGTACGCATGAACGCTACTTCCATTTCTATTTCGTATTTTCTGGAATGGAATCATAATGATATAAGAGTATATTATAATTCCAGTATAATAACATATATAATATCATTAACTTTATCCTTTACACATCCCACATATGGTATTAACGAATCAAATCACATTCAGGGGGCGGTAGTCCGCACTTCCTAAAATGAAGATATCGTGTTTACCCATAATGGAAACCATAAAGGTATGCCCAAAATGAAAAAAAAACAGAAGCTTAAGGAAAACATAAACATATTATATATCATATATAAAAATAGTGACATCATAATGGCCACCTTTGAAGGTGTTAAATGAGTATTGAACAATCATCGTTTCGGGAGGCAGAATTTCGCCATCCACGGAAACCGTATGTTCTTTAACCATTTGATGTAGTTGTGTGAGAGTGTAGCTCAAATAAATCTTATAACAACATACTGGTATATTGAAGATACTGGTTTTGTTACAAAATAAGTAAATAAACAGAGTTTAGGGGGTTGGAGAAGCAAAATAAAACAAATGAACATGAGAGAATGAATTACCTTTAAAAGTGTAACTCCTTTTGATTTGAGTCTAAAGGCTTCCTTTGAAATGATTCTACCCAAATGGAATCCTCTAGGATGAGGAGAGGGATGTGGAGAGAGTAAATGGGCAGGGTTTGGCCGAGCCAAAAGCTTGAGGAGTGTGTGAAATGAGGTAGAGGTGGGGGCCTTTTATAAGAGGAGAGGAGGGGCACTTTTGGAAAGTAAAGATAAGTTACTTTATTTTAAAAAGAGTTTCAGATTCAAAAGGTCCCACATTGATATAATTCGTGGATAAGGTGATAAGGGTTCTAAATCCACCCATCCAATAAGTTTTGGACATGTGTAGTTCATAGATTTTACATTATCTTTCCATTTTATTTAAATCGTCAAATAATGATGTCATCGCCGCATCATTATTATATCATAAATAATTTAATTTATTTAATGTATAAAAATTATAAAAAAAATACTATGATGTAGGAAATCTTTTTAGATTTCCAGTGACTATTTATAATCAAAAATATGATCTTTATAACCCCATATAAAAATTGTTTTCGTAAAACATATTATGTTTGTGTCATTTTTACTTTTACATTAAATAAAAAGTAATTTATGTCATTTCCCAACCAAAGTGGATCCATGGGGTCCTCAAGTTGACCCATGTCTTGTCTTGGTCGGCCATGACACAACCAATGAGGGTAGGACATGTTTCAAGCTCATCTTATTTTATTAAAGCATTATTTTTACCTTAAACTACACTAATTACCACTAATCGCGATTAAAACTTAATAAGTTACTATTCACCAAAAAATTATTTTAATCTCATTGAACCAAATTTTACTTCTTAATGACAACCATGTATGTCGGATTTTTGAAATTCCAAACACAATGATGGCAAAATTTCATTTAAACGGAAAATCAGTTTTTATAAGTACCACTTAGTGGTTTCACTATTCATCAAAAATTGAAGTTTTTCAGAAAATTACCAAAAATTCACCCTAAGCTGTATTTGATATTCCGAATTCAAAAATGAAGTCCATTTTACAAAATTCAAAGCATATAAGTCACATTAATTAATTTAATAATTAATTCCCGTTGTCAGAGCAAATAGCGTGTTTTTATGAAACAATAAGTATCAAAAGATTGACACTAGTTTAAGTCCAATTTCAAAGTGAAATTGATTCCAATGACCACCATTGGATTAAATGGTAAAAATATATTCTAATTTCACTTCAAAACCAATTCAAAACATAATCTAACCATATAAATAAATTAGATTAAAAAGCAGTTTTGATGTAAAATGCAGTATTTTCCACTATTCATTAAAAAATGAACATTGTCAGAAAAATACCAAAAATTCACACAAAGTAAATTTTGATGTCCCAATCATAAAGAATAAGTTTATTTTGACAAACATAGTTTATAAAATTGTCAAAAGATAGATTCAAAAATGTTTTTCCATCAAAGGCAGAAAAACAATCTTTTAAAAATATTAGTGTATTCCATACTTAAGATTGGATTTATTTTCATTTTAAGCCTCTAAAACACTATCTTAATCATTAATAGACATAGATAAAAATATCTATTATTCATTACTTACTTGGGATGTTACAGAAACTATTTTAGTAGTGGACAGTATTTATAAGACAACCTGATTGACGTTGTTGTCGTAGTAATCTTCTTTGAAATCGTGCGTCTCTATATCTTGACGGGGAGTGCATATTTGTTCGGTGTATCTATTTATTTGCTTGTTAAGAAACCGAATAGGACCGCATAACCATGCTAAACAGTGTTGTGATCTCATTACAGAAAAGGTATAATATGAGGAATATAATGTAAACCATTATAGTAACGATTTGTCAAAGAAAAAATTGTCGATAATAATTAACATGTATACTTAGTTGTTGTACTGTGCAAATAGCATAGATCATGTAAATGCTGCAGTCAAACAGTACTTAGACTGTACTTGTAGTAAGTGTTGTGGTTGGTTGTACAATTTTAGTCCCATACTATGAATATAAGAACATAGATGCCATCAAAAAAATAAGACTTCATAGTATTGAAATAGGATTAAGTACTATAATAATTTAGTAAACTAATGTAAACCTTTAAACAATATATTGTAGTATTGAATGGATAGATATCCTAATGGACTTAGATAACATACCTTGCAGAAGGCACTGCAGTTGTTGAACCAAGGACAGCCTGAGTAAATTGTCCATTCATATTAGTACACATTCCAATGGATAATGCAGGATAAAGAAGCATAGTACTTTTTCGGGTTTACCGTTACTTTTGTAGGCGAATGAATTTTTGCTGGTCAATAGATGAACATACACATATCATTAATGCACTGACATCCTCATTTGCATACAAAGAAATTTAATGTCTTAGTTGTGTTGCTGTGAAGGAAAGAAAAAATGTAAAGTAAAATAAATAACTAATTACACAGAATTTGTAACAATCATTAAAGTAAAGAAATAGGACTGCATAAACAAAGAATATTGCACAAAGGTTAGGTAAGAGTAATTGACAGCAGTTGCGAAACAATTAATTAGGGTTTCAAAAATAAAGAAAGTTGTAGGAGAAATTAAACGTTCCCTTGTGTATACTGAAATCTCATCATTGAAACATGACTACAGAAATGAATTAATGTTTCCAATTCACCTGACTTAACAAAATCTTTATAGACTCAATGAACTGAAAAAATAATGATCATACAGGTACTAATTAATTGGCACTACTACAAACACGGCCTTTATCAGCGCTAGAAAAGCGCTGATAAAGCCAGCGTAGATAAAGGGGGGGTCCCCTTTATCAGCGCTCCGAAAAGCGCTGATATAGGACCCCTTTATCAGCGCTAAAAAAAAGCGCTGATAAAGGGGTCCTATATCAGCGCTTTCGTTTTAGCGCTGATAAAGGACCCGTTTATCAGCGCTTTTAAAAAAAGCGCTGATAAAAGTTAAAAAAAATTAAAAAAAATTAAAAAAAAAATTAAAAAATACTGCCAATCGGGGGGGCTTTTATAGCGCTTAACCCCCCCCCCCCTTTTACAGCGCTTTTCGGCCCCTATACAACACCCCACGCACCCCCCTCCACCCTTTAACAGCGCTTGCTCCAATATTCCTCATGCGCGCGCACCCCTGCCTGCACCAGGATTTGAACTCGAAACCTCCCCCCTGCGCGCCTAAGCCCTTACCACTACCCTATTTTGATTTGCTTTCCAATTCATGATATCTCTATATATATATATTAATATATTTAGTTATATTTATTCGTATAGTAATATATATATATATTAATATATATATATATATAGTTATATTAACATATATATAGTTATATGAATATATATTTATATAGTTATATTAATATATATACAGTGATATTCATATATATATTTATGGTGATATTAATATATATATATATAGTAATACTAATATATATATATATAGTTATATTAATATATATATAGTTATTAGATTAATATATATATAGTTAGATTAATATATATATATAGTTAGATTAATATATATATACAGTTAGATTAATATATAGGTATATAAATATTCATATATTGGTATTTTAAATAAAATGGATATTAGTTATTATTTAGATAAAGCTAATATATTTTATATGTAAATATGTTTAATTATTTATTTAAAAAATTTAATTTTTAGGTGCGAATATATAAAAAATATGTACATATAGTTATATATTTGATTATAAATAGCAGTTCATTATAAAAAAGGATGAAATTTCAAAGACATAATATCAATATGAATGTAATACCTTGGAATAAATTCATACCCCCTTAAATGAGTTTGAAAATCCACAAAATGTTAAAAAATCTGGGTACCCCGACAAAAAACTCAGTTTTGGAGGCCTTCTGGGTCTCTTTTGGCCTCGAAAAACGCTTGACCGGGGTCCTCCCGGGTCACAGCGACGTAGAGCTCGTCGCAGGCTTCGATTTGATATGTGGTAGAGCTCAAACGGACACCCAGATCAAAAGTTATGGTCGTTTGAAGTTTGAGTTGCGTTTTCAACATATTTTGGATCTTTTTTTATTTTTTTTAATTATTTTAGTCCTCAAATTGTTATTAAATGACTATTACTCCATAATGATTAATAAATTATTAATTAAAAATATTTTTTTATTTTTTTAAGAAGTCATTTTCACTAAATATCTTATATATTAAGTATAATAAGTGTAAATGTACATTTATACTTATCTAAAATATATTTAAAAATTATATATTATATTTATATAACAATATAACTATATTTATATATTAATATATTAATATATTTTTTTTTTTTGAAGCCGACCCTTTATCAGCGCTAAAAAAAGCGCTAATAAAGGGGGGCGCTGCGAAAAACTGTTTTTGTGGTAATGTGGAGTCATGGGTCACCATGTCTGGAGAATAGTTTAAATAGATATATAGCACGGAACATTTGTGTTCAAATGTAACTTATTACTGCATAACTGAGTTGTGTTTTACTGCAATTAAATCAAAGAGGTCAGTAGGATTAATACGTCAACGACGAAAACATACATGATACATAGGTATCATTTTTTATAGTCCGAATTAGGTATAGTACATGGAGGATATGAAGCTGTGCGAGGACGATGCTTTGGTCAGTAGTGGAGATGGATATACAGAAATAAACTTCAAACCCTATATTTTTGACGAGGTAACCAACATCAGAATACGGAATATGTCGCCTGAGCGTAGTACGGAAGGATGATTTTAGATGTGCTTTGAAAACCAAAATAATTACATATGTTTATACCTGCGATTAGTCTCAGCAAACCGTTTGTCGCGGTTACAGCAGGTGGAAAATATGCAGGCTTTGGGGATCTGGAAAGAGTAGCCGATGCCCGATGTACCTTAGTCGAAGTCAATGTTTGAGAGGACAGTCGAGATATGGATGAGCCGATGACTGTCGTTGGTAGCGATCTGGATTAGTCGGAGAAGAGGAGGATTAGAATCGATGAGATACAGTACAGCTGAAACCGTTGAGGCAGAGGAAACTAGAGATTTGGACGAGTTGAAACCCTAGACGTCGAGAAGAGGATACGCGGGAGGGTCGGGGTAGAGCGTTGTGGAATATAGAGGACGATATTAAGGAGTTTTATGGAGGCGTGGCTTCCCCGGCTGTTGACACGTAGGCAGAAAAATGCCAATAGATAGATATAGATAGATATAAAAAATAATAACCCGATTTACCATATCGCCGGCCGTTCTTTGAGGAATCTGGCGGCGCGAGACGGTGGGGGTTCCCGGGTGGAAGGGCGTCATGCCGAAGCGGACTACACACACATATTCTAGCGAGGATGCGTTACCGGACGGTCCCAACTCCGATCTATTCGTCTACTACTGCAAGCACTGTGGCTCCCATGTTCTCATCACCGGTTCTCACCGATCCCTCTTTCCTTTATCTTCACATGCCTGTATCTTTCCGATCATTCTTTGTCTGATTACCTTCCCGTGTTTTAACTGAAGTTTCTGTAAAACTACTTATTGAATCGTATCATGTTGTTATCGCTACTTTCTCCTCTCCACAAATCATTCAACCAAACCCCTTTTGCCCATTTAACTGTCTATCTTCAAAATCAATTTTAGGCTGGCAACAAAAGGGTTAAATTACCCCGAAAAAAATCGAAAAATTTCCATGGATAAAGCTCTGTTAGGCTTGCAACAACTTAAAAGGGATAACTCATCCAGAAAAAAAATCTAAAATTTTTCATGGATAAAGTGTTGTTGGTGGTTTCCTGCTGCTGTTTTATTCTAATATAGTTTTGTTAAAAGATACTCAATTGCAGAAAATGCCCAGACGGAAAACTGACAGAGCCTATGTTCTGGACAAGAAGAAGCATCTTGCAAGGCTGAACATTGACGAGGCCGGGAAAATTCTCCTAAAACGGTAATCAATGATTTGGTCATTTTATTGTTAAGGATCTGAGAAGTCACTGGTCTTGGATCTCATAATTTGTCTTCAATGTGAACTAAAATTAACACACGGCTCATTCATGCCTGTTATCTTTCCTTGCCAGCAGTGAAGGGAGATTGGAAAAGCAATTCCGGATGAACTGCCTAGGCTGTGAGCTGTTTGTTTGTTACCGGTCAGAAGAGGATTTGGAAGGCGCTTCTTTCATCTACGTGGTTGATGGTGCACTGAGTACAGTTGCAGCTGAGACTAACCCACAGGTTGAATGCCTTTCTCTCGCTGCAAAAAAACCATGGACCATCCATCTATTTCGAGTTTGATTTCAAATTTAATTGCATCTGTAGAAGAATATGAGGTCTGTTATTTTTTTTCCCGGAGTTTCTACACTCCTGCAAGATGTATGATCTGCAACATTTTGCAAGCCCACTTCCCATTGCAATATTCTGAATGGTAAAATTGGTTTTGATGATAAGCAGTAAACCATTTATTTCTGGCCATTAGGTGAACATCCAACACAAGAAACCCTTTTCAATTCTTTTGTCATGAACGTAGGATGCTCCCGTGCCACCATGCATATCCCAACTAGAAGGAGGACTTGTTCAAGTGGCAATAGAAGTTGAAGACCGTGCACAACGCTCAGCGATCACAAGTAAGCATTTATGCCGCCGCATTATGCTCTCAAGCATGTTCTTTGGTAATAGTTGCTAATACCATGCTTCGGTATGAAAATCATAATTTAAAGTGTTGCAAGTATTTTATTGTTTTGGTTTTTGAGTCAAAAATATCCATGGAATTATGTGTTGATTAGATTAGTATCAAAGGATTGCTGGATGCAAAATTAGTGGTTGGGTAGAGATTCAAGTTTTAATGGCCTTTAGGATGGTTATCTCACCACACCGACTATATATTTTTATTTACAGAAAATTGCCAATTAATTCATTTTTTAGGCTTATTTTTTAGGACACCCAAAAGTTTCTTTTTTTTGAACAGTCGGTGCTCCTGGTTAATAAGTTTTCAGTATTAGATTTATAAAACAGTTTGATTTGTTCAAGGAGTGAATGCGGATGATGTTCGAGTAACGGTGGCGGCACCTGCAGCCCGTGGGGAGGCGAACAATGAACTCCTGGAATTCATGGGGAAAGTAGGTGTTCTCATTTGGTGTTTCATTTGTAGGTTTTATTTAAGCGAGAGGTGATGGCATTGTGCAGGTGCTGTGCCTGAGATTGAGTCAGATGACGCTTCAGAGAGGGTGGAACAACAAATCCAAGCTCCTGGTGGTGAGTTCGAATCATAACGTGACTTACTGTGATCCTCATTCTACCTCCAATGAATCCTGTGGTTTGAAAAATCAGGTGGAGGACTTGTCAGCCAAACAGGTCTATGAAAAACTCCTGGACGCCGTCCAACCTTGAACTCACCCTGCTACCTCACACCACTCCGGTGACAGGTTTTCAATTCAAGACTCTTTGCCACTCATTTTAATCTAACTGTTCATTTTATATTTAACATTCCACCACATTTTATAAGAGGGAGCTTTAGCTAAGGTGTTAAGACCCCTTAAACTCAACTCATTCTCTTTCCTGGGTCAACCATTTTTTTCATCTAGTCCAATGTTTTTTTCATTGATCTGTTTAAAGCTCCATAGAAAATCTGTCATACACTTCTTCAAAGCTTTTATTGCTTTTTTTGGGAGGATTGAGATTGAGATCAATGAAAGTATGAATTGGAATAGAATATAAAATATGTTTAACTGATATCAATCTTCCTCCCATGGATTGTGATTTCTTCTTCCAACCACAAGGTTTTTTATCACATTTATCTACGATGTTAGAGTAAAAACACTAATATATCTTTCTTTAAAAAGGTTTCATCCTAAATACTTAAGGTATGTTGGAGTTTCTCGTATGAGATGATATTTGGACTTTCTTTTTTCTCATTGAGGAATTCATGTGTTGAACAATTTAGAATCTTTTACCATAATTAATCATTTGACCTGAGCCTTTTTGGTACTTATCTAACCATCTAAACTAATGTGTGAGTGAGACCATCAAAATCTTTTGACATGCCAAACTTAATTGTAATGTTCTCACCTTTGGTTTTTCTAGCAAAACGATGAACACGTTCATAATAAAAAATGACATCATATTGTCTTTCTTCCTTTCATAAGGAAAATTGCTCTTGAGAAATTAAATAATCGATGAAGAACACTCTAATAGTTAAAATTTTAGTGAAAACTTTATTAACAAAATTTTACAGAAATATAGGACTGAAGGCCTTGAAGGATGAAAAATTATTGTTTTTAAGAACCAACACAATGCACGTACTAGTTTTTCCTTTAGGAATGAGAGTAACTGAAGAGTCCAATGGAGCATTGGTGATTGTATTTGTTGTCAATAAGCAAGGGCTCCATTATGGAGGAAGCTGTCAATATGTGTTGAGTGATTAGGTGAAGAGTTGATGAAACTGCCAGCCATTGAAGGACTCTTGAGAATGCATTTATATCTTGGCAAAGGAGTTTGGAGTTGATGCTGCTGCTTGAAGTTCCTGGACAAACAAATTCAAGGTAGTAACCTATAAATGCGATGATTGCTGAGCTAGTTTGTAAAAAATCAATGTCAAGTGCTGATAGAAGATGAATGCACCGACTACAATATGTTTCAAGTGAAGTTTGAACAGCTGGTTGCTGAAAGGAGCTGTGATTGAAGAAGAGAAAAGCTGGGTGAAGTTTGGAGAATCTATCCATGGAGTACTGAGTATGAAGACTGCTGTATCAGGTGAAGAATATTATCTTGATGACGTTTTAGAGTGATTGGAAATGCCTGAAGGTATTTTTGTCAAGTTGTTGCCAATGGAGATGAATTATGGAATTACAGGTTGTTGAAATCTATTTAAGTGTATAATATGTAATATATTTCTTAGAGCTTGAAATTTGGCAAAGGAAATATCATACCATGATATGCACTATATTTGATGAGTTGAATGTCGAGAATTGACAAAGGAATGAGTAAGATTTTCAGGTTCCCGCCTGTTACGTAAAACAGTAGAAAATAGGAGACAGATCTGTAACACTGTATTACTGTAATTTTAGAAGCAGAAAACAGAGAAGTAGTGGATGTAGAAGAGGAAGAGAAGAAGGAGACGAGAAAGGACTCTCCCGGGAAGACCACTTCTTGAAGAGCCTCGGTTGAAACCTCCCAAGGTCCGATCCGCCCAGCTGCCAAGCTGAATATCCAAATGATCATTCGTACCCCCTTCCCTCAGCCCTCTCCCTATTTAATACTCCAACCACTCCAACAACCTTCACCTTCCCAACCTGGACAACCAGTTAAAGAAAAACCAAAGACAAAACTGTCCCTGACACACACACACTTGCCTCATATGGGCAGCCCCTACATCCCCCTCTAAATCCTAATACAGACAGCACACACACCCACATTCCTAACATTACCTCCCCCTCAAAAACCACATTGTCCCCAAGGTGGACCTCCAAAACCCGACCACCCCGTTTGCCACAATCAAGCGCCTTCCAGTTCGTTGGTTCTTGAGCCTCTTTGTCCCCCTTGCGGTCACCAGCATCCCATGCTTCACCGAAGCATTTCAGCCTACAAATAGCAACTATAATTGCACCTTCTGCACGATTCTGCATACTCGGTCATGGCAACAACAGTGTCATCAGCACCTGAAACGATAACATGCCAGCTTTTCCTCGGATTCGAACTGATCCTGGAAGTCACTGTCAGGATTGCAGAGCCAGGACACTTGTAAGGCGTATGGAACACAAAACCAGCAAGGTAGCTGGTTGAAGTTGCAGCCCATTTGTGCACAACAGCACTTCCACTCGCACCTCCAGCATCGCTTACTGCTTCTGCGGCGCCCCACGCACCTGGAAGACGAGTATCCTGTGTAACTTCTTTCGGCTTCCTTACTAAATCAGTGTCTTCAATGTCCTTAGTGTCGTTAGAGCTAAGATCATCATCAATAGCGGTTCCGTATTTCCGCAAGACATGAATCTTGAACAGGATCGTCTCTTACCACACTACCTCCTTGCCACACTAATGATGGACTATAATAATGGAGATGAAATAATGTGCGGCATTTACCAATCCCCAATGACAACTCGTCCTAAGACTGCTGCAGCCTTTCTCAAAGCTCTCATCAAAGTTTTTGTCATCATAAGAAAACTGGAGCTCAATGTTCAAATTCTGCAGTCTACCATCAAGTTCTTCAGAAAAAGTTAGCTCAACTTTCCTCCCTTGACAATGTTGGAACGCAAAAATCATGTATAAATCATTTTCAGCAAATGTAATTTCCTTAGCCCGTGGATCTTTAACACAAAAAACAGCAAATGAAACCTCCTTTCCCGCCAAACCAACAACCTCCAAACACAACTTGCTAAGAGCCTCCACTCCCTCTTGGAGCCTATTCCAACTTCTTAGACTCCTGAATTTCCAACTGCTTTTCATATCAACAGAATAACTCCCATATGATTTTAAAGCACAACCAACAGATCCATTCAACTCCGCTGCCACAACTGCAGCAGGTCCCTTCATCACCCAAACAGATTTGGTTCCAGCGAAGAAACATTTTTCCAGGGCCACATGATAAAATTCCCAAGAACCATCCATCAACACTCTAGTACTTAGAGTTAGTAATGGACAAACTGGGACATCAACCATTTGGCATGGTAGCAGCGCCAAGCTGTGAGCCGTTTCCCTGTTTCCAGGTACAAGAACAGTAACATGGGGAACTGACTGAAAATACTTGGAAACTGCAATCTGAATATTTTTCCCACTGAACCAGCACAAGCAGTTAGATGTAGTCGACCATATCCTGCTAACATGAAAAAGTTTGACAACAACCAAATAACTCTGGCTTGTCACACTGGATTTGAGGAGCATGACACATATGTGACAACAACTATATTATCAAAACCAGGTTTCACGATTCTCGGCACGATATTAAAGAAGAATTCCGTTGGACAAACTTCTAATATATTGGCCTTTTGTACCACTGCAGCCACAAAAAACAGTGAACTCAACAACTTCGAATTGCTACTGGTCCCGGACAACATGCCAGAACAACCACAACTATTCCACAACAGTTTTTGATCCAGCATGCAAACGATCTCCTCAGTAGTTGCATTTGTTGCTAGCCCAACAACACACTTGCAACTTACGGCAAAAACACTTCGCTCAAAGTCAACTTGAGCAACTGCAGTGGCAGATCCTTGCACACCATCAGCAACACTACCAACATCTGTTCGGCTTCTTCTGCAGCACCAGCATCGAACACCTCCAGAACCAAAAGTTCATCTCCTACAGAAACAGGTAACCTGTCTTGCTAGGAAAACTCTGTAAGTCCTCCACCCGGCTTTGTTCTTCAGGACTCATGCTGGAAGTAGTGCAGTGAACTACCTTGTCGCATAAAGTAAAAGGCGAAGCAGTTTTCCCCAGACCTTGCCACACCTGTGCGGCTGGCAGTTTGTTGGGACTCATCTCTCCTGCAGCTAGAGATTCCAAAGAGCCAGAAAGGCCTTGTTGTACAAACAGCTCAGCGAGTTCACGTATCTATGTGTGCATGAACAACAGATCCTCACGGCGCTGCCTCGTGTCTTCACATTTCAGCCTTGCAAGCTCGGCTTGCATTTTAGAAAAAACTTTTATAGATGCTTGCAGCTTCTGACGCTCAGCCATCTGAGCTTGCATCATGCGTTCCAGTTCAGTTGCCACCGAATCAGGTCGTGTCTCCATCCAGAATGGCAAACTCTAACAAAGAAGAAGGAAGAACGCAATGACAAGAAACTAACCTCTATCTGCCACACAGTCACAGAGAAAAACAGCGAACAACCTGTAGCAATTGCATGAACGTCTTGCGCTTCAGCTCACAACTACTGTTCACTTTTGTTTGAACTCTGTTGGACCCCATTTTAGTATAATGGGTATTTCCGAGTCCCACATCAGAATATCCCGCCTTATAATTTATTTTCTCATCTATAAAAGAATATCTCCGCCTCACATTGAGGTAAGGGGAATTCGCCTTCTACATGATATTCAGAGGTTACTCTCTAACCCGAACCCTCCCTCATCATTTTTTTTCGTTCTCTCCCGTCTAGGGTTTCGAGAAAATCCCTTGCGGATTCCCGGTTCCTGTCCGGCCTTGCCTCTGCCCCTCACCCTCCTGGTTCTGTTCGGCGGATCTCCTCCTGCCGCAGCCTCCTTCCCCGGCGGGATCCTGCCGCCGCCTCCTTCCTCGGTGTCGTCTGCCCCCCCGATCGGTCCCCTCTCCAGGCGGCACCCCCGACGCGGCGCTCTCTCAGTCCGCCTCCAGTCGGCGTTTTCCGGCCCCGCGCCTGATGTCGTCGCCTGGCCAGTCGGCATTTCAACCCGACGCCGCCCCTCCCGCTTGAGGATCCTCCTCCTGCGGCGCTCCTCCCACAGCGTACCTCTCCGCCGGCCTTGCACCCCCTGACGCGGGCTCCCGCTCCCGACGCCACTAGTCCTCCCGACCTAGGTGGGACGCTCCAGGCAGACTCCCCCGCCTCCCGACCCAGTCTCGACGCCCCTGTTCCCCTCGGTGAAACCCCCACCTCCAGGCGGACACCCTCCCGACCCAGGCCCCCCACCCTTCCCGTTGGAGCCCTCCTTGCGGTCTTCCGGCTTCATCCGGCCCCGCCCTTCTCAGCAGTGCACTTCCCGCGGTTTCCCGGCGTCTCTCGTTCTGTCGGTCTCCGCTCTCACTGCGGCCTCCCGACGCTGAATGCCACCTTCCAGCGGCTCCCTCTCGGCGTTTCCCTCCTTCTCCGACAGCGCTGTCCTGTACCTCCAGCCAGCCTCCACTGTGCGGGCTGTCCAGTCCCCCCCCCGCGTCCCCTTCCAGCTCTCTCCGGACGCTGGACGGCCCGCCTGTTCTGACGGGCTCCGTCTCGGCCCTTCCATGACACGTCCCGACCTGCTTCCGAAGCAGCCACTAGGCACCACCCTCTTGGCGGATATCACCCGGCCCACCGACACTTCAATGGGTGACTTGTCTGCCCGCGGCCCTACGACACCACCTCTGGTCGCCAGCTTTCCTGCATGGTCACACCCTCACTTCCATTGTCGGCCTTCCCGTGCATTTGTGCGATCACCCGAGCAGCTGTCTCATCCTCCACCATCGACTGTACCCCCGTCCAGGCCGATGACACCATCGTTCCTACTTCGTCTGATGCTCCTGCCACAACACCAGACGACTTGCCTACTGCATTCCGGAAAGGTACTCGCTCTTGCAAGACTACTCCTCTCTTTACATCTTCATACAGAGGTTTGTCAGTACTGGAGAAGATATCTATCCCCCACACGGTTGGCAATGGTAAATCCCACTCGGGGTGGCTACAGGCGATGCGAAATGAACTGCAGGCTCTGGATGACAACCATACATGGGATCTGGTCCCCCTTCCTGCAGGCAAACAGGCGGTCGGCTGCAAATGGATTTATACGATCCATCTCAATGCCGATGACACTCTTCATCGCCTCAAAGCCCGCCTTGTGGCGAAGGGCTTTGCTCAGACATATGACATCAACTACTTTGAGACCTTCTCTCCGGTTGCCAAGATGACCTCTGTCCGCCTATCCATCTCTCTAGCAGCTCGTCATCACCGGCCGCTTTATCAACTGGATGTCAAGAATGCCTTTCTCCATGACTTTCTTGACGAAAAAGTCTACCTGCAGCAGCCCTTCGGATTTCGTGCCTCTGGAGCCGACTCCCATGTCTTCCGCCTCCGTCGATCCCTATATGGCCTCAAGCAGTCTCCTCGTGCTTGGTTTGGCCGCTTCAACACTGTTGTCACCGCCTTTGGCCTCTCTCGCAGTATGAAGGATCACATCGTCTTCTTCCGTACGACGTCAAACGGTTGTATCTTGCTGGTGGTATATGTTGATGATATCATCATATGGAGTGACTCCACTGGAATTGCCTAACTCAAGGCACACCTTCACCACCACTTCCACACCAAAGATCTTGGTCCTCTCACCTACTTCTTTGGCATTGAGGTCTCCCGTTCCAAGGACACTATCTTTCTCTGCCAACAGAAATATTGGCAAAGTGAGCCAGTTCATGGAGCATTCGACCAGATCTCAGTGGGATGCTGTCCTCCGTATTGCCAAATACATAAAGAAAGACCCTGCATGTGGCCTTCGATACTCATATCACGCTCATTTGGATGTTGAGGCCTTTTGTGATGCGGACTATGCGGGTTGGATTGCTACCCGCAAGTCGACTTCTGGATTTGCCGTGTTCTTGGCCGATAACCTCATCTCATGGCGCGGCAAGAAGCAGACCGTTGTCTCCAGATCTAGTGTAGAGGCAGAATACCGTGCCATGGCCACGATCACCACTGAGATCCTCTAGCTTCATCATCTTCTCCATGAGCTTGGTTTCCCACCGCAGACATCTGTTCATATCTGGTGTGACAATCAGACAACCACAAAGATTGCATCAAATCTCGTCTTCCATGAACGAACGAAGTATATCGAGGTGGACTGCCACTTTTTTCGCCACCATTTGGAGCAAAACCATATTAGTTTTGACCATATTCCGACGGCGGATCAACTTGACAACATCTTCACAAAAGGCCTCCGAGGAGCTCGCTTGGACTCTCTCACTACCAAGCTAGGTATTCACAGCCTTCACGGCCCAGCTTGTGGGGGAGTATGGGGAGTGTTGGACCCCATTTTAGTATAATGAGTATTTCTGAGTCCCACATTGAAATATCCCGCTTTGTAATTTATTTTCTCATCTATAAAAGAATATCTACGCAAGTAAGAGGAATTCGCCATCTACAAACTTCATTGCCCACATTTCCCCCCGCCTTTTCAGTGTAGTGATCGTGTCGCCCATCTGCAACCGAATAGCAACCGAAGAACTACGATTTGACTTCAGGGAACGTGTCTAACAAAGAACGTCAGCATCCCCTGCAATGATTGCAACACTCCAGCATTCGCGTCACAACTACGTTTTTGTTTTTTTTCTCGTTCCTGCTTGTGGACGTCAAGAACCACTTTTCCGAGTCGCACCACCAACAATTGTTTTCCCAACTCTCGTGCGATTCCAGTTGAGATGACGACTCAATCACTGCGCCGCCTTCGGAGCGAACTCCTTCCCAAGCGCGTTCAGCTACAGCCATACTCACAGCAGTCGTGATTGCAGAAGCAACAAATCGCACAGTGTTCACCAGCAGCGATTGCTTGCACTCCAAAGAAGGCGTCTCTCGGTTGTGATACTTTTTGATTTTATTTTCTTCCGCGATCGTCCACAAACTCAATGGAAGCACCCGTTGTTATGTTAAACAGTAGAAAATAGGAGACAGATCTGTAACACTGCATTGCTGTAATTTTAGAAGCAGAAAACAGAGAAGTAGAGGATGTAGAAGCGGAAGAGAAGGAGACGAGAAAGGACTCTTCCTGGAAGACCTCTTCTTGAAGAGCCTCAGTCGAAACCTCCAAGATCCGATCCGCCCAGCTGCCAAGCTGAATATCCAAATGATCATTCGTACCACTTTCCCTCAGCTCTCTCCCTATCTAATATTCCAACCACTCCAACAACCCTCACCTGCCCAACCTGGACAACCAATTAAAGAAAAGCCAAAGACAAAACTGTCCCTGGCACACATACCTGCCTCATACGGACAGCCCCTACAACCCCCTCTAAATCCTAATACAGACAATACACACCCACATTCCTAACACCGCGTAATACATTTGTGCATACGTAAGATATTTCTCTGAGGAGCACACTGAAAATCAGCAAAGGCTCTGGATGCGTAATATCCTCCAGATAAGTGATGAATTCTGGCAAAGGCAGGGACTTGCACTGAATACGTAACATATTTTATATGATATGTAATATATTTGCCTCAGAACAAAAGAAATCGTAAAGCCTTTGAAGTTTCTTGTCCACGTGAGTTATTTTCTTTTTTGTATGCAGAGGTGTTGGAAAAATGACAAAAGGGAAGAGCCTAGTGAGATGCATGATATATTTGATATATTATGTAAGATATTATGTTCTCAGAGAAGTGTGAATATGGCAAAGGCAATGAATACGTAATATATTCTCGAGAAGTAGTGATTTGGTAAAGTCCCTGGAGGTAACATATTATTATGTAAGATAGTCCGCTCCTAGAGAAGTGTTAATATGGCAAAGGCAATGTATACGCAATATATTCTGAGGAAGTAGTGATTTGGTAAAGTCCGTGGAAGGTGCTTAAGATACGTAACATATTATTTATGGTATGTAAGTTTTTCTCCGGATGCGCAACAAAGTCTAGAATATTATGTAATACATAAGATTTTGGAAATCTTATGTATAAATCATCAGATTGAGGAAATGCGGCAAAGAGAAGAATGACATTGTGATACATATACACATGGTTTATTAGTTAGTGAATTTTGTGAAGAAGTTGGATTTCTATAAGTTAGAGGGAGTCCTGGACGATGCAAGAAGTGTTCTTTATGGAAATAAACATCACAATTACTCAAAAAGAATTGTGATTCAAGCTGGGTTTTGAGAATGGAGATGCTATTGGATGTGCACTAAAATCTACACGCATGAGATGCATGTACACATGCATATGATGCATGATATACATATATATTATTTATTTCTCTCAAATGGTTTCATCAATTACAAACCATTATGAACGGTTTAAAAGCTTTGCATTAAATTCATTGAAGGCGTTCAATGAATTATACTCCAATTGGTAGAAACACGTACGATGTGTTGGAGGTGCCTCAGGCTTTGACTATATAAGAGGATGAGATCCTCCTGTTGGGTATGTGATGTGTGCGTACTCTTCCTCCCAGAACTCTCTTTATTTCATATGAGAAGGTGTTAGCACCCCTTCGGTTTACAAGTATCCTCACGATTCAATCGCGGATCCATCGACCTGTGTACTCCCTCAGAGCTGGGATGCTTATGTTTGTCACTAAGTGATCTTTATTAAACATATATGAAGATGAAAATGACGTAGTGACTTCTTCGGTGTAAGGTATGTTAGTTTATAGTATTTCTTCATTTTAGTTTTTATGCAGGTTTCATATTTCTTGCACGGAGATCCTGGAAATAGGGTTTTAAATCGCTTCCGCATGTTCTAATAATTGTTATTAGACTCTATTAAAACCCTTCAGTGATATGAGATGGAATCCATTGATCAGATTTATCAAATCTAGCGTGGAAATGAAGACGACCAAAACAGAGCAACGTTCTTCGTTTTTTGGAAATTCTGGTTTTGAAGTAAATTACCCTTACGTAGCCAGGCCATGTAACCGATTCATTACCCTTACGCAGATCAATTACGTAAGGGTAACCAAGGGCGTTACCTATACGTGAGTGGTCACGTAAAGGTAACCCTATGCTTACCTTTATGTGAAGAGGTTCATGTAAGGGTAAATGAGAATTTTCTAAGGCCGCGTAAAGGTACATTGCAACTTATCCTAACATGAAATGAGGGCTGCGTAAAGGTAGTCACGATTTTATATTGGTTATGTAATGGTAGAAATGCTTGTACCCTTACGCAGCAGTGCGACAACGCGTAAAAGTATTTACGTAAAAGTGTTCACGTAAAGGGGGCACCCTTACGTAGGTAGGTTGTGTAAAGGTTATACCCTTACGCGTGCCGCTGCACAAAGGTTTAACCCTTACGCTATACCTTTACACAGAACATACCTTTATACAGAACGTCTGTGTAAGGGTAACCTGTACCTTTTCGCAAGGGATTTCGTAAAGGTAATACCCTTACGCAAGAGAGTTGCGTAAAGGTAAAGAGGCTGCGTAAAGGTCAATGATGTTTACCTTTACGTAACGTATGAAATTTTCATAGTACCCTTACGTAAAGGAGTTGCATAAGGGTAATACCTTTACATGAGGGAGTTGTGTAAAGGTAATTTGTATATACTTTTACGTTGGCTTTTAAAAAACATCAGTACCCTTATGCAAGGCGTTTGTGTAAGGGTAAAAAGGAGCATACCCTCATGCAGGATAGAGGTGCCGCGTAAGGGTAATTAGAATGTTAAAAATTTGTTTTTTACAGATTAAATGTCTTTAATGGTTTATAAATTATTTATAAATCATGTTAAAAAGTATTTTGGGATATTTAAATTTATAGAGATTTTATATGTTGATTAATTAATTATAAATTTTTTATAATTAATTAAATAAATGTACATGAAACATTTAACCCAAATATTAAAGGTTAATATTTTAATTACCTTTTAAAAAATTATATGGCAATTATTATGATCTAGAAATAAGTGTTTATTTAGAAATCATAAGAAATAATTTATAGTGTTATAAATTATGAAATAAGGCTAAAATAAAAAATATTTATATTTAAAATTATGAATTGTTCATAATTAATTAATTTATAGTTGTTCAAATTAAAGGGGTCTTATTTGGATCATTATTTAAGCCACATCAAAAGGTGTTTTGATGAATGATTTGATCAAGGTTTAAATAATAAATAAGTATATGATATTAATTATGTAAATTGTTTACATAATAGAAACTGGATTATAAATAGTTTATAATTCATTCAATATCATATATTTAAAATGTAAATTCCATATAATGATTAATATGAAAGAGTTCATATTGAAATGAATATAAAATGTTTATATTCAAAATTATGGGATGTCTATAATGTTAAATCTAAAAATGTTTATCTCATGTTTAAATATTTGAATTATTCATTTATTTAAATGTTATTCCCTGTCTTATTCATAGTTATAAATTGTTTATATAATTAATTGTGTATGCTTTAGTTTAAAATGTTAAACTGATTCTAGAATAGAGCCTTGCATATCATGCTAGGTTTGATATCATAAAATTTAGTTTTCATCTATCTTGACCTCGGTTTGTATTTTTAGTTATGTGCTTGAGAATAGTTTTGGGCATAGTTTGTGCATATGAGGTGTTAGATTTTTCATGAATTGAATTCTCTTGTGTAAAGTCTCCTCGGGTAGAGGGAATTGAGGTCGGACCACCCACTTTTCTGGAGGCTTGTCTTGGCTAGGAAAGTGAATGAGGTTGGTTATCTGTCGCTCCGGGCTTACTCATGCGGAGTTTGTTAATCTCACATAACTCTTCGCCTTTATATGAAGTGTTCATGTACTTTATGTATATGATGCATTTGGATATGTATGAATATGCTTGACTTACATTTTTTGCCAAGTAACACAAACTTGTAGGTTGTGTAAAGAGTTACACATCAATATGGTTTGAACATATTGATTTAGTTGAGCGAAGAAGATTTCAGACTAATTTACTAAAAACATGCATACATAAAAGAGAATAATATGAGATAAGATGGTGAGATTAAAATCCTCTTTAAATAAGTGTTAGATTCCTTTCAAAGCGGCACTTGTCAAGACCTCGATCACCCAACCGTGCATGTCATGCCATAGCTGGGTGTCCATGGATTATCTTGTGTAAGACAAGCAAGTAATGAGTGACATTGGAACATCCTTGGGTAGATCATGCCATAACTGGGTGCCTTTGGATTGACCTTTGTTAGCTTGTTTTTGGTGTTTGCTTTGGGTTGCACTAGCCGGGAGACCCTAATAGGATTAGGTTACCGGAGGAATAGAGTTGAGTGAGTCCATATGATGGATTTGGATAAGTGGTTGTCTGCTCAATTATCCAAGAGTCCCAACTGTTGTGATTGAGATGATTCCCTACCTAAATAACTAAGTGGTGAGAGAAACACCACAGCGGACTCATTGCTTCGTAAAATATAGATCTTGGCTCACTAAATGGATTTGATGTATGAGGTTATCATTTTAGTGGGTGCACTTTCATTAGAAGCCCTTGATGAAAAGATATAAGACATGATATTCATTTGATAAAAAGTTATATTATAGATAAATGATTCATCATCATCAAACTAAACTTTATATTAATCTTTGAAATGAAAAGTTTAAAGCAACTCTCTAGACTAGTAACTTAAGAAAAGTTTTTAAGAGAAATATTCTGGGTGTTGGGTGTTAGAATAGCTTCTTCTTGAGTAACCAAGTGTTGAAGTTGTTCAAGTGAATCTAGATGCTTATGGAAGCTTAAAGTGATTTATTTAAGATTTCAAAGGTATTTGATGCATAATGACCAAAGAAATCATAGTCTCCGCTCATGTACTTAATATGATTGAGTACGACAATATTAGTCTCATATACTCAATATGATTATGTCAAATGATATTCAATATGATTGAATATATTAACGATTTTGCAAGACTAAAAGTTTCCTTAAAGCTTTATTGGTTATAAAAATTAATTATATTGTTCTGACAGATATATGATATTAATTGTATGATTTGCAAAGGTTCCTTTCAAGTAATGGAGCAAAGAAGTTGCTATATTGATAACTTGAATGCTTCAGGCTTGGATGAACTTGTCATAAGATGTGTATTATCTCATTTTGCTCTTGGGAAGAGCATGTAAACAATAGTTGTTTAAATGAAATGAGATGAGTGTTTTTAATACACATGGTTTATGATTTGTTTAATTCTTTAACATGCTTTAAGAGGAGACTAAAATGAATTGTTCTAGTTAAAGAATTTATCCTACTGTCATATATGGAAATATTCCCACAATATGATTGAATTCAAAGAACGTTTAACCAATATTCTCAAAGTGTTTGGAATATGGATGAACTGAGCATATGATGTTTGGATTCCGGTATTGTATGGACAAGTGGGTAAAAGTTCAAACCGGAAGAAGAAATGTTTGTTGACAAGTTCAACAATGTTCCTTCAAAAAGCCAATCATGGTCATTGAAACCTTGGGTTGCCAGAAAGGAAGAGTAATAATTCAATATGATTGGATTATTTAAGATATGTCTGAAGGAGTTTGTGAAACTCCATAGAATGTCCATATCAAGTATGTATGTTATAGAAATAGGTTCTTCGATTTTGAAGGGTATGTGATACTGAATGTATATTTTACAAAAGTGTTGTAAATACAGAGGAGTTCAAAATCAAAGGAAAAATTGATTGAGCTTGTAGTTTATATTCACGAGATCTAGTAAATGGTTACTACATTGAGGATTTGAATGTAAAAGATTTTATCAAGCTCAAATGAATCTAAGTAAAAGATGTGTCTTCATCTCATTTCTCTAATGTTATAAGAGAAGTTGTTCAATTACAAAGAGTTGTTGTGAACAAGTATGAGGTGATTAATTGTATGGACATGGTTTATGATTCATCAATTTCTATAATATGTTTTGAGAAGAAGATTCAGATAAAAGTGTTTATCTAGGATAAAGTGTTTATCCAGATGTTTGTTAAAATATGTGAGAATGTGCTCCTACCACCCATCAGTGGTATATTTTAATAAAATCTTCTTTTCAAATGAAAAATGTTCCAACCACATGGAATACCATAGATGACATGGAAACAATAGTTTATTTGTTAAATATTCCTACTAAAAGGAAATAAATGTTATTTCCTAACCCCAAAGGGTTTGCGTATCTTAGCAAGATATTCTAAAAAGAATATAGTGTTTAAGAGGCCAATGGAAGTATGTTTGGACTTAGAGAAGTTCAAAATTAACAGATAAAGGATAACACCAATCTTAAGTAAGTGTTTTCCACTTAATATCCTAAAATGTTTAGGATATGTGATGGTAAAGAGAAATGTAAAGTGTTACATTTAGTTACCGTAATGAAGTGGATATCAATTTATCCTAAGAGCTTAGGATATGCTGGTAAAGTGATAATGTAAATTGTTACATTATTTATGAAAGATTTCAAGGAAAAAGTTTGATGGAAAGGGTTCGAAGGGGATGATTTAAAAAAAGTTTTGAGTAGACAACAGAAGATAACATTATAATATTTGATGTTGTGAAATCAAAGTGTTCGAATATATTTAAAGAGTTGAACGTTAGGAATATGATTTCTAAGTCTCACCATTATTCAAACTAGCTTGCTTCGTAAATGTTGCTCACTAAGAGGTTAGTGAGAGTATTTTATCAGATGGTCACATAGGGGATGTGACATGAATTACATATGGATGTAGTGTTCAAAATCCATTATTGAAGCAACCACGTGAGGGTCATGTTATCTCTTTATGTGTTTAACACTTAAGAAATTGGCTGTAATGGTTGTAAAATATCATGTAATTATAATAAATGCAATCTCTAATTATCATTCATTCACGTGTGCTTCAATTTTATTTTACATGAATAGTTGAATTATGATATCCCCTCAAAATACGACTTTGATGCGGGTATGCTTACCACGTATCGTCTGTATACTGGTGCCACTACAATTACTGTTGTTGATGGATTTTCACGATTCCTTTTGCGGGATTTGGCACATGCTCCTTAACTCCTTCTATTTGCCTGATTTCGATGACTTATGTTCCTCACAGTCTTTTTAATCTTCTTTCCCTCAGTAAGCTCACAAAGGACTTAAATTGTAATGCTTTTTTTACATCCTCTGGTGTTGTATTTTAGGAGCTGTTGACGAATCGGGTGCTTGGTAGAAGTCGTCTTAGTGATGAGGTGTACATGTTCGATACCGCACCATCCTTTGCTTGCCTATCCACCTCTGCTTGTGCCCTCGACTTACATTTTCACCACGGTCATCCACCGGTTTTAGTCTTACATAAGCTTTGCACCCATTTCAGTCCACATATTTCCTTTCATTGTGAGTCCTGTGAGTTTGCCAAATATCATCAGGCTTCTTATGTTTCTCGTTTGGTGATGCGTGCGACTAACCTTTTTGACTTAGTTCATTCCGATATATGGGGTCCTTGCAAGGTCCTCAATCAGTTACTATTATTATGTATCATTTATTGATGACTTCTCTCAGATGACATGATTATATCTCTTTCGTGATCGTTCTGTGGTGTGATATTTTCAAGACATTTTACCATGGAATTCGCACTCAGTAAGTCTATTAAATGTCTCCACTCGAACAATGATCGAGAATATTTATCTTCTTACTTTCAACAGTTTTTCAAAGATCACGATGTTCTCCATCAAACATCCTGCCCCGATATTCCTTAGCAGAATGGTGTGGTTGAGTGTAAACATCGTCATATTTTGGAAACTGCTCGGGCCTTATTATTTCACATGCAAGTGTCTCTTCCTTTTTGGGGAATGCCATTATTACTGCTACCTATCTTATAAATCGTCTTCCTTCTTTTATCCTTCAGGGGGCGACTCCATTTCAGGCCCTGTCCCCCTCTTTCACTTCTCCCCCTCTTTCACTTCTCACCCTCTTTCACTTCTCACCCTCTTTCACTTCGTGTGTTTGAGTGTCTCTATTATGTTCGTGTCACTCGTCTCCATTTATCTAAATTTTCCCCAAAAACCCTCTGTTGCATCTTTCTGGGTTACTCTCGCACTCAATGCGAGTACCTATGTTTCTCTCCAAACTTATGACGTTATATCATCTTTGCTAATGTCTCCTTTATTGAGAACTTTTGTTTCTCTCCATCATCTTCCACCTCGATACAACCATCGATGACTGTTTTCCCCTCATCTTCCACCCATCCCTGCTTCCCTTATCCCACTCTGATGATCGCTGCTTTGGCTCTGTTTAGTCGACCATCGAACGTGCCCCCCGCCCAGATCGAGGACACCAACTCCTCGACTTCATCTGACGCTCTTTGCTCCGGGCACAAATGACTTACCTATTGCATTACAGAAAGATACTCGCTCTTGTTAGAATAATCCTATATACACAACTTCCTATAAAAACTTCTCTGCCTTGGAGACGATGTCCGTTCCTCGTACGGTTGCTGAGGCTAAATTTCACCCTGATTGACTTTAAGCAATGCAGGATGAATTACAGGCCTTGAACGACAATCACACTTGGGATCTGGTCCCCCTTATGGCAAGTAAACAGGTTGTTGGGTGCAAATGGATTTTTACGGTCCGTCTAAATGAAGATGGTACTCTTTATTGCCTTAAAACCCGTCTCGTGGAAAAAGGCTTTATGGTGTTGATTATTTCGATACATTCTCTTTGGTTGCTAAAATGGTCTTTGTTCGATTATCTATATCTCTTGCAATTGCTCATAATTGGTCTCTTCATCAACTTGATGTTAAAAATGCGTTTCTAGATGATTTTCTTGAAGAATTATATTTGCAACAAACTCTTGGCTTCCTTGCCTTAGGGGTCGATTCTCATGTCTGTCGGCTTCATTGGTCTCTTTATGGGTTCAGGCAGTTTCTTCGTGCGTGGTTTGACAGATTTTGCACTGTTATCACTACATTTGGTCTATTTCCTAGTATGGAGGATCACACTGTTTTCTATCGAAAAACGTCATTTGCTTGCATCATGTTGGTTGTGTATGTTGACGTTATCATTATTATTGGTAGCGACTCCTATGACATTGTCCATCTCAAGATTTATCTTCAACAACAGTTTCATACCAAAGTCCGGGGTTCTCTGACATATTTTCTTGGTATTGAAGTCTCTCGTTCTCCAACCAACATCTTCCTTTCACAACGAAAATATGCATTGGATATCTTGTAGGACACTGATTTGTCTCAAGCAACCGTTGACACTCCTCTTGAACCAGGGGAATGATCCCTCCATGCTGCCACTGACCCATATTTTCATCTGGATAGGTATCATCGTTTTGTTGGCAAACTCTATCTTATCATGACTCGTTTGAATATTGTTTGCGCTGTCAGTAAGGTCAGTCAATTTATGAAACATCCGACGAAATCCCAATGGGCCACTCTCCTTCGCATTGTCAAATACATTAAGACCCTGCCTTTGGTCTTTGGTATTCACATAACAATCATCTAGATATCGAGGCTTTCTGTGATGCCGACTACGCTGACTGATTATCTACCTGAAAGTCTACTTCTGAGTTTGCGGTTTTTCTGGTTGGTAACTTAATCTCTTGGCGAAACAAGAAACAAACTATCATCTCCAAATCTAGTGCTGAATACCGTGCGATGACCACAATTACTACTGAAATTCTATGGCTTTGTCAACTTCTTTATGAAATTGGTTTCCCGCCACATAATTCTGCTCATATTTGGTGTGATAATCAGACGGCTACGAAGACTACTTCTAATCCAGTTTTTCATGAACGCACGAAGCATATTGTGATCAACGATCACTTTTTTTGCCATCACCTTGAGCAAAAACATCTACATTCCAACAACTCATCAGCTTGCCGACATCTTCATCAAAGGTTTGTCGGGAGCTCGACTGGATTATCTATGCACCAAGCTGGGCATCCACAACATTCACGTCCCAGCTTGAGGGGGAGTGCGTTTGTTTTTTGTGATTTCTTCTCTTTTTGTTTGTAGGACTCTTCTTCCAAGCTATACCTGCTCAAGCTTGAGGGGGGAGTGTTGAACCCAATTATGTATATTTTAGAGTCCCACATTGGTTTGCTCTGTCTTCTATTCCTTTTCCTCTATCTATAAAGGGCTCCGCCTCTCAGTGAGGTGAGGAGTATGGTTCTACAGTAAGCATATTAATGTCCATACCTAAACAATGGAATTCTAAGAGGGTAACAATAGAAGAAAACCGGACTTTTCCTCAATATTTACAAAATAAACTTATTGATTCCCTTTTACGGTATGAATTAGAACTGAAGAATATGAATGAAGAAAATTGTGTTAAAAAAGAATTTCTTTAAAATAATATATTGTTATTTCTTCCAGCTATTTTGATGAGATAAACATAACAAACTGTTAAGAGTATTAGATATTTTTAGATATTTTTAATATTGTCCCACAGGTATGAGTTATCTTTTTCACTCCTCGTTTCATCTATAAATAAACCATCCTCCCTCGTTGTGAGGTAAGGTTTCAATTTTTCAAGGTTTGTCGCCTTCGTCGATCATTGTATGGCCTCAAGTAGTCACCTCGTGTCTGGTTCAAGTGATTTTGCACCGTTGTGCTTAGCTTTGACATGTATCAAAACATAAAAGATTCTTCTGTTTTCTATCATCATTCTATAACATACAACATTTTCTTGATAGTCTGTGGATGACATTGTCATTACTGGCAGTGATGATATCGGCATTGATCGATTCAAATCTTTTCTTCATAAAAAATTTCACACGAAGGATTTGGGTCCACTACGATATTTCTTCGGGATTGAGGTCTCTAGATATATCAAATGGTTTTTTCTATCACAAAGAAAGCATGTTCTTCATCTTTTGCTGAAGACTGGAATGATTCAAGATGACTTAGTTGACTCACCTCTCGAACCTGGAGAAAAATCACTTCATACTGACAATGAGATGTTGTATTCACCCGAATGATATAAACGACTTGCTGGGAAGCTTAACTACTCGACGCAACCCAATATTGCTTCTGTGGTTAGCAAATTGAGTCAGTTTATGGAATCCCCAACAAAAATGCCGTGAGAGGCTGTTATTCGCATTATTAGATGTGAAAAAAGAATTGGGTTTTGGTCTTCTATATTCTGATCATGGTCATACAAATATTGAGTCATTTTGTGATGCAAATTATGATGGATGTCTCTCTTCTAGGAGTTCTATGTCTGGTTTTGCATCATTTGTTGGAGTAAATTTGATCGCCATGACCTATGTGATTGCTGTTATTATTTGGGCCCAACAAATTCTTTTGTGCTCCTTCTCATCTATAAATAAAACATTCTACCTTGTTGTGAGGTACGGTTTCCATTACACAAACAATGAGGAGGAGGTTTCAAGAATTTCAAATAGAAAGGAAAAATTTGAAGAAAAAAGGCAGGAAGTTAGAGAGGTAAATTAGATAAAATTGAAATATCTGATGAAAAAGTTTGTGATGGATGTAGAAAACAGACCTTCAAAAGTTTCCCTAAGCTTAAAAATTCAACGTTACATGATAGTAAAGAAACGAAGGAAGTTTATGAGTTGTGTGGTGTTACTCAAAAGATGAATCAACAGATTATTCAACTGAGGGGGCGGTACAAAAAAAAATTATGTTTAATGACTGATACTTTAGAGGCATCACATACACATTCTCTCACATCCTAGGGGGCGGTACAAAATTAAAATTTATGTTTAATGAATTGATAGGCATCACATACACATTCCCTCACCTCCTGTAATTAAATGAATTTGTCTGTTGATAAACTAAATGAAATTTGTGATGAACTGGAAGAACAAGTGGCGACCATTATTGGTGAATCTAAAAGTTTGCAAAGTAATTTTATATCTGTTGTAAAAGAAAATTCAGTTGAAAAGCTGAGAAATGTTTCATCTTCCGGTAATATGTTATTTTTTGAGCTGTTTTTGTGAATGCGGAGAATGGAACATTGAATACGAAATGTTCTTGATTTTACTAGTAATTATGAAAATAAATTCTGTAGTTACAAGTTTTTTAGAGATAAATAGGTAAATTAGTCTTCTGTTCACTATTATAAATGACAATGTAACCAAAAACCAAATCTTCACGGGTTCAAATAATTCAATCCCCAATATTGTCGCTCCCAAATTTGTTTACGTACCAAAATGATCTTTTCTTTATTGCCTGTGAACATGTTCTGCACGTTTATTATTATTGTAGTTCATATGGTTTGAGTTTAACTAGTTTTAATTCATTAAATATATTCTGTTCTGGATAATTCTTTCCGGCTCCTTGGATGTATAATCTATTGGTATGAGCAGGGGAGATTTTTGTTATGCTTGTATTAAAGGAGAAATATGACATGTATTTAGCGGTGTGGGGGTGTTGGGTGTGGTTGTGAGGTTCAGTCCCCGAACTAGCAGTTTAATTGGATTTTCTTCGTAGTCGTGTGGCACTATGACACGTAACTCAATGGATTTTCCTTATATTTCTACTAAATTCCAAAAAAGGGGAGCAATGGGCTTACTTCACGCTCATTTATTTCGTTTTATCTCAATGGGTATTTGTTTTTTAATTATAAAAATGGGCATACCTCTAAATTAAGTCCACTGTAAAAGGGCCACTTTGGTTGTGCCTCGAAGTCCCAAAGGCAGTTGTAATTGGTTATGCAGTTGTATGGGTTTTGCTTCCCAGGATTAGAAAGAAATAATTATTTTAACTCATTAAAAAAATTCGATTTATCAATGAAAAAAAATTAATTTTATCAATTTAAAAAATTTCTCAAAACTATGGTTCAATGCTTTTTAGTATCATACTTGATAACACCTTTTGAGCACTGTGGGTTGAGGATCTGAATCAATGATTTGCTAGAGGGGATTAATCCTACTAGTATGTCATCATGGGGTGAACTAGCCTTGTTTCCTAAGAATGAAACTCGAGGCTTTGCATCAATTATCGTTGACTGAATAAGGTAATGATGGACAACTATTATCCTTTATCAAGGCTCTTTTTGACCTATTGAGGGGTGAAAATTTGTTCTTAAAGTTTGATTTATGATTATGTTGTTCTTAAGTGAGTATTGCATTTTTTGTCAATAGGTTCAATATGTGTTTACTCTGTTGATAATGATGTTTGGAGGATTGTTTTGCTTTCATCTAAAGATATTGGATGTCATGTTTGTTAAAGCATCCATGTAAGTCCATAAGATGATTGAGGTGCTGCCATGATATATGACAATAGATTCATGAGGCTACAACTGGAGTGGAGAAATCCAAGACAACGTGGCGAAGTAATGTGACGATTGATGTGTTCTTCAAAGAAATCAATGATAATGTTGGTGGAAGTAGAGACATGTTTGAAGTGTTTGAGTTGTTTTAGAAGGGACGTTGAAGTTGATTTGAGAAAGCCTAGAATTGATTTCATGAAGCTCGAAGTTGATTTGAAGTTCTTGAAGTCTTGTGTCGAAGCTGACAAATGATAGACATTTATCTTACGTTGAGCTGTGTAAGTAAATTCAGTTACGTGCGCAAGATAAGTTAGCTACCCAGGTCATTTCATGCATTTTTAAATGAGCAGTGGAATATTAGAAACATGTTAACGAGGTTTTCAATAATGTTGTTTTATCTGTGTAACTGGTGCACGACAATGAGTTTTATTGCACACCTGGTTTGACACTTTTAAGGGATATGCTTTGGTAAATTCACAAGCTGATTACGAATCATTATTAAGGGAACAAAAATACCCATACGAGTTTATGTTAGGAAGTAGATCATGATTGAAGCATAAAAACTAAGTTAAGGAATATGTCATTTATGAGTTATTCCTTTAATGATAATGGTTTTCCATTTATGTGTTCAAATAGTTTAAAAGTACTCATCCTCAATTTTCACTTTATTCTAGTCAATGGTTGAAAATTGGAGAAACTGACCATAAGCTAATATGAGGGTAATGACTGCCCAAACGAGATGCCAAACCTGATGGGAGCATGAATCGCAAACTTTGTGATGATACTTTCTCAATTGACTCAGGTTCTGAATAAAAACCCGAATTAGGAGGAGCACCCAAATCTCCATAAGAAAGAACAAACTGCAATTGAGACCTTTATGTGACAAAGACCTTCGACTTTCACTGGATCATTCGATCCCTTAATCGTGGAACAATGGATCAACTCCATTAAGAAGATCTTCTCCATTAAGAAGATCTTCTCCACCCTTCAATACTCTGAGCAAAAGAAGATCGTACTGACTATTTATCACATGGAAGGTGAAGCTGGTCAATGGTGGACGTTGATCAAAAACACAAAGCTTGAGGAAGTGATTGAAGTGATGAGGTGAAAGGAATTCCAAAAAACGTTTTTCGAAAAATATTTTCCCCGCACTCTCCGACTTAAAATGGAGAGGGATTTTCTTGTCCTCAATAAAAAAGATGACGAATCCATCGGGGCGTACGAGACAAACTTCACAAGACTTGCACGATGTAGCTTCGACTTTATCATTACCCTTGAATGAAAAGTTGACAACTTCTTTGGTGATATGAAGCCGAGTCTATGAAAAGTCTTGGCGATTCGAGACTTAACTATGAGGAGATTGTCTGATGTTCCCTCCAAGTCGAAATGGAAGTCAGTGAATCTCAAGATTTCCATGGGGATAAGAAGCAAAAAGTTGAGTTTAATTCGAGTGACATAATGGAGAAATCTAATGGTGGAAATAAATTTCAACATCCCACTTGTCAAAAGTGTGGGAAGAAATATCCTGAAAATTGCCTAAGGGGGACGAGAAATTGCTTTAGGTGTGGAAAAGAAAGACATCTAGCTAGCGATTGCCAACGGGAGAAACCCACCGATGTGATGGAAGAGAGAAATTCTCCAATCAACCCTTAACCTTTTGTCTAATGTTTAAACTGCAAGGAACAATGACACTATGCGACCCTTAACCTTTTGTCTAATGTTTAAACTGCAAGGAACAATGACACTATGCGAACAACTGCCCTCAGCCAAGGGTTGTCGGAGACAATCAACGCTAACAACCTCTAAGGCAGCAAGGACGAGCGTATGCCATCACAACCGCTGAGGTGGATCCCGACAAAGAAGTGGTGATGAGTACCCTATTTATTCATTTAAGAATAGCGAACATACCTTTTGATTTTAATTCTACGCATTCTTTCATATAACACAAGTTTAGGAACTATTCAAACATCACCACAAATCATGGAATTAGAGCTATCAGTGAAAATGACAAATGGGGAAACTATTGCATCCTAAGTTTATAACTCTTCCCTTGTCAAAATTTGCGGGATGAACTTGCCAGCAAACCTTTTGATACCCCCTTTAACGGAATTTGATTCTATTCTAGGTATGAATTGACTTTCCTTGTATAGAGCTAACATAAATTGCTAGGAAAAGGAAATCACCCTTCGTATTACGAATCACCTCCGATTCTATACATGTGCAAGGAGGAGGATGAATCTTCTTTGGTATCATCATCGCAAGTATAAATATTATTGTCTTATGAGAAAGCGTATCTTGCCCAAATGATCGAGACTAAAGAAAAGATCATCTTTGAAGACATGCCCATTGTGATGGAATATGCCGATGCGTTTCCCGAAGAATTTCCTGATCTCCTTCCTAGTCGAGAGGTTGAATTTTCAATCGATCTTATACTTGGAGCTTTGCCAATATCTAAGACTTTGTATATAATGGTCGTTTTTGAACTCGAGGAGTTGAAGAAACAGCTATAGGAGAATCTAGATAAAGGGTTTATACACCCAAGTGCTTCACCGTGGGGTGTACCAGTCCTCTTCATCAAGAAGAAGGATGAGTCAATGCGTCTTTGCATTGATTATCGTGAGCTCAACAAGATCATGATAAAGAACAAGTATCCTATACCACAGGTTGATGACTTGTTTGATCAGCTACATGGAACCCAATACTTCTCCAAGGTGAATCTTCGTTCGGGATATTATCAAGTAAAGATAGAGGAGGATATCTTCAAGACCACTTTTAATACAAGGTACATGCACTCTAAGTTCTTAGTATAACAAACCTTCTCTTTATTGCATATTAATTCATGATTTATTACATAAAAGTACACATAATACAACCCGGAAGATCGATAAGTCTTGTGCATTTGAGAATTAGGTACATTACATAACAACTTAAAACAAAGAAATACATTATCTTTATTGAAATCTTCTTAACGCACTCGTACTTAAAACTGCATAGGATAACCCGAGGACATATATAAGAAAATTGTGAGCTATAAAGTCCAAAAAAGGAATAAACATGACATAACATAAAGAGAATACTACATGTTAGACAATAGACATATCAATGAGGTAAAAAATGAGTAAGAATCATAAACACGAACAATGAGACATGATATAACATGATAATCATAAAGGCAACATGAGAAATGTGTCAACAACTTAGAACACCGCATCATAAACATAGGTTATGGCTAAATGCGAAGACATCACGATGGACAAAGTCCCATAAAGGAATCGAGTTCACTCTCTATCCCAACATGACGTCTCATGAAACTAAACATTATCTAATGCATTGGAGTGCTATATAATTTTAGGCGCACCCATCACTTTCATTTCATTCTCATGCTTAAGAGTGCCACATAGATCATACAACAAGGATTCATTCATCATCATATTTTATTCCACGATCAAGGAGTGTGAAATACATACATGTAAGTCCCAAGTTAATGAAGTATATGTGTATAAAGTTGAACAACCTTGATAGGAAATGAGTATGTATTCACTACACAATTGTTTTGCCATGAAAAATCATGATGAAATTTCGGCAGCATAACGACTTTACTTAAAAATTCATAAAATTGGTTGATGAGCGAAAGGGGTCACTCATCATTTGGACATAAAATGGGCAGTAATAGGGACATGAAAAGACATGTATCAATATTAAGAATTAGAAATAGAAGGCATAAGATAATAAAGAAAATTGAATAAAGAAGAGAAGATGAAGATCCCTTACTTGAGTGTGTGATTCCAAATGTTTGGGAGAGGCTTCTTGAGAGCTTGGGTGTAACGTCCTCGACCCGGGAGCCACTAAACTGGTGCCCTGAACCGAGTATCCACATGACCTCAAGCGTGCCTCTCTGTATGCCTGAGGTTGCTGACTAGAAGTGAGGGTCTAAAAGTCACGTGGGGAGACTATATCCTTTCTACCAGAGTAAGCCACAATAGAAAAATAAATAGAATAGTGGAAACAACATAGAATAATCAATAAACATGCATAAATAACCATATCCCAAAATTGGGTACAAACCACAACCAAGAGTAAATATGTCACGTCATGCTACAGTGCTAAGTGAACAAATCTAGAATAAAGACAAACAACATAAACCCCAAAAAGCCCTGACTCCATGTTCGAAACGTCATCCATGTACCTCTCAAGCATGACTCAACTCCTAAGCACAGAGCATTTGTCCTTTTCCTGACCTGCAAGCATGAAATCTACTCGGGTACCCAGCAACGACCCAAGCATGGTGTGAATACAACTCAGTAGGCCACCACCAACAGTGTATTCAAAATATTCAATCTAAACAGACAGTGCATGCAAATATTAAATAATTGAAAAATAAATAAAAGACAGTTAGGGGGACACTAGTTAACAATCTTTATTTAACTATTACTAAACATAGTGCCAAAATTTATTATGTGCATCTTCTTCATTACTTAGTTTAGCATCAACATATAATCCATGGGTTATGAATTTACGTCATTCACACAAAGGTTCCTGGCATTTATCATTATGCAGAAGGGAATAAGTTGAGTCCCTATCTCACCAGGGATAATACATCACAACATCACAATGTCCTCACCTCGAAGCCTCATTTCGGGTGGAATGAGACCATTAGAGGAATATAGCTCCATCCCCTTCCTTAACCTGTGCATTGTGGATGGAGTTAGAGCATCAGTCCAACTCAATATGTGGGAGGAGCCTCAGTCCTTTATCCCACACCTCAAGCCATGTGCACATGTTTATTCACCCATTTACCACACACAAGCTACATTATAACCAAACACAACTAATACATATAACAATCATAATCCATAACAATCAACATGGAATTAATATTATGCCATAACCCATCAACACATTTTTCGTTTACATTTCATAGTCATTTAGTCCAATTCCCATTCTTGTGCCTTAACCCATTAAGTATATTCAATAATTCCCATACATTAGCCTATTTAGCCCATTCATCATTTCACAAGCATTTGCCCACTTATGCATTTCAAGTTAAATTATTGTATCACACAACACAACCATTTTATTACATTCAACCCATTAAGTATACCCCATAATTCCCATGTATTAACCCATTCAACATATTCATAAATTCCCTTATGCAAGCCCGTTTACAGGTTCTTCAGTTCACAAGCCATTGCCAATTTAACATGTTCATCATTTCATATATACTAACCCTTTTAGGCATTTCAACACAATTCATAGGCCATTCGACACAATCTCAATTAACGCAATTAACCATTTTCAAAGCCACGCTAAACAACCCCTTATGCCATTATTAGACATATGCACAACTATCAATATTATGTTTTCAACTCTACTCAAGATATTCAACATGTTCAATATGGGATCTATGTTATCGTAAGTCAACTCTACACTTAATTTTACCAATTTCTAGGCTTGGGAATGACGGCACACCCCATGGGTGGTCCTAAATTTGTTAAATCATCCTCCATGCATCCCATGAGGATCATGAGGGGTTCACTTCATTATTTAGACGCCCATTTTACCAAATCTCACCAAAGGCAGCAAGAACACAATAAGTGATAACCAAGAACACAACCAAACATGCAAAAATCAACTCAGAAACTATGGAATATAATTTGTAGACCACTTACCTCGAATCCGACGATGAATGCACTCCCGATCGTAGCCTTAGATTTAGATTCAAATACCCTTTGAAGTCCCAACCTAGATCCCCCCAGAAAAAATGGAGTTTTAGGTCTTCAGAAGAAGACAAGAGAGACTACAAACTCTAATATGGAAAAGAGAAGCAAGGGATACGATAGACTTAGAGTTTCGATCCGCAGCCAACAACACTCCAAACATCTTAGAAATAAAGGAGATCGACCCCTTGGAAGTTTGGGTTGAAATAAGGTGTCTCTAGGGATGGAGGAGGAAGAAATGAGGGAGAAATCGAATGAGATCTTAAAATCCCGTAATGAAAAAATTGTAATTTTTCAAACTTTCACTGTGCCACATGGTTTGCCAAACCATATGAAAACCATGTACATGACACTATTTAAGGAAGGTGAGGTCTCACATTTACCTGGGGAGCTTCACATGGTTTGATTAACCATGCGCCAACCATGCGCAATGCCACCATCTGAGCTTGCACGATTTTCTTAAACATGCGTAAACCATGCACCTTGCATAGATTGGACCGATTTTCCTTCCTTTCATGTCCCAAACCCCCAGAACAACCCCAAGGCCCCTCGTATACTCAGAGAACAATTAATTAATAAAAACTAAGGGATTCAGACCAAAATTTTAAATAAGGACATATCTCTATAGAGCCGAGATCTTACAACCTCCTCACCTTATAACGGTTTGTCCTCGAGCTGCTCTTTCTGATCATCATTGAGCTTTCATGGTAAGGAGATCGGGCTACTGAGCCTGCACATCCGACCACCTTTCCCAAGTTTCCCCTTGAACATCACCATGCTTCCATAATATTCCCAAACCAAAAGCACATTCTTGCCTCGCAATACTTTCTCACTACGATCCACAACACGAGCTAGATACTCCTAAAAGTACATATCAACACCATACCTCAACCACTAGAACTCCAAAGGGTAGCCTAGGCAAAATCGTCCAATTCATTGCACAAGGAAACTTCACACATAACATCATACCATAATGGAAGAACCAATCGTCACCCCATCATTATGATCCTTTTCGCAACTAATGACCCAATTCACTTGGCACCATTTTACTCTATTCCAAAACTCCAATGGTGACTAAGACTCGATATCACCCAAAGGAAAACACATGATCTTTCCAACCACATTTCTCGACTTAAGCCGATCCACCACTAATGTCCCGATGATCACATTCCATAACCATACATCTGAAACACAACCAAAACTCTCGAGGAACTAAACCAATTTAAATGCTGATGCTCGCCATCTGGGCCAACTCACCTGAAAGGTGATCACTCGAGTCTCTCTAACTCGAAACTCCGATCATGTCATCAACTAACCACTTGCCCGCTATGCCTCTCTCCACCATATTTCGTTGTTTGGCACCCCCACTATCGAAGGAAGACCACCAGAATCTCAACTCAACTTTCATAACATGCCTGATACGTTCCCTACTTACCGTGCTCGAACATCCATATGGACTTCACCCTATATCGGCATCCAACCTTGCCGTTGAAACCAGCTGAGAGGACATTCCTACACTATCCATTTGAGGACTAAGATCAACTTGACCTCACTCAAGTGTGACTTCATTTTTGAATGACACTTTCCCCTACAAAATCAAATTGGAGGTGGGTCACTCTCACCACACCCATTCTTGTTTACCATATTAGGTCGGATTGCCACCGACTGGCTTGTCCCAGAGCACCCATCTTCCACTACTGGCACACTACCCCCTTTTACGTTCCCAAGGCACTTACTGACTTGAATCCTATCACTATCATCCAACATGCCTACTGAGGTCATCCTTGACCTTCGGTAGAATTCCTCCATCACAGTATCATTGCCCTCCAAACCATCATCGAGCTCCACTGCCCCCATCAGCATTCCTAACACAATAACTCTTGTCGTTCATACACTAACTTAAGAAGGCTAGGTTCTCACTCAACCCATTCCGAAAATTGAAATGTACTTATCACCCCAAAACATCCACCAAAGGTGATTTAGAACTTTACACATCTGTCCCCCATTCCTAGCCAAGTCGAGCTATCCCCAAATGAATCATCCCAGAACGTTTAGCTTCACCATTGACATCACACTACATCACATGGCCAATGTAAGATCCCAGATTCATCATAAGGTATGTTTTGTTAATGTTTTAGTTTAAGTCCCTTCTTTTGGTTAAATAAGTGTTTCCCCAAGTTCATGAGAAGTCTTGGGGGGTGTTTCGGGAGTTCGGGGCACGAAAGAGGAGGAAAAAGGGGTTTTTTGGGCATGTTTCACGGTTTGCGCACAGTTGTTGAAAACCGTGCGGAACTCCTAGTAAATCGTGCGAGGGGGTGATTTTCGGATAGTGGCCTGCACACGTTTTGCTCACGATTTTTCAAACCGTGTGGGAAAACCATGTGGCCCAGTAAAGTTGGAAAAAATTACAAAAATGCCACCCATGATTTTTATGTCTAACTTATAATTTTCTTCCTCTCCTCCTCCTGCAACCCTAGATGAGAGCTTGAATGACCCAACCTTCCCAAGGGTGATTCTCCTTCGATCCTAGGCCATTTGGAGCGCCGCTGGTTGCGGATCGAATCCCCGGGTTTGTCTAATCTTCTCCTTGTTTCCTTTTCTCGATTAGGGTTTGTATTCCTCTCCTATCTCCATCCGAAGCTCTAAAACCCCTCTTTTTCAGTGAGATCTAGGTTGAGGCTTTGAAGGGGGTTTGAATTGGTATCTAAGGCTTTGTTTGAGAGTGCGTCCATTAATGGATTCAAGGTAGGTGTCTACAAGTTATATCCCATAGTTTCGTTGTAGATTTGTGCATGTCCAACTTTGTTCTTTGTCACTTCTTGTTGTGCTTTTGAACCCTTTGGTAGAGTTTGGAATAATGAGTGTCTAAATGATGAATTGAAACCCTCATGATCCCCATGGGACACAATGAGGATGATTTGACCCATTTGAGGCCATCCATGGGGTGTGCCAATATTTACCAGGCCTAGAAATTATCCATGTAAGTGCTAGGTCGTTGTGTGACAAAGTAGAATCCTTATTGAGTATGTTGATATGGTAATGACATGTGAAATGGATAAATATTATTAATGAGTGGAAACAAGGGAATTATTTAATATGCTTAGTGGGTTAGACATGTGAACGAGAATTTGGCATAATGGGCCAAGAAATGTAAATGGAAAATGTGTTAATGGGTCATGGAATGATTTATAATTCCCATGTTGGTGGTTGGATTATGTTTTTCGTATGCAACAGTTGTGTTGGTTGTGGTATTATTTGTGTGTAATGAATGAATGAATAAGCATGTGCACATGACTTGGTGGTGAGATAAAAGACTGAGGCTTATCCCATGGGTCGGGTTCGACTGATGCTCTAACCCCACCCCGGAATACACGGGTTGGGGAGTCAGAATAATGCTTTATGCCCCCAATGGTCGTATTTGATGGAATTACATAGACTGAGTCTCCATGGTAAGCAAGATTATTGATTGTGAAATATGTTATCCCTCATGAGGTAGGGAACTTGACTTGTCTCCCTTATGCTTGAGCTGGTTGATTATGCCTAGTCCATTGAACATAGGTTGAAAGTGAATTAAGTAATGAAAATGGTTTAAGTAATTGAAATTGGAAACAATGTTAGGAATGATTCTAGCGAACCTCGTCAACTAATGACTTCTGAATTTTCCTTTATTTACTTGTTATTCATTTCATACCGCATGCACTATCTGTTAGACTATATATTTTGTAGACACCATTTGTGGTGACCTACTGAGTTGTACTCACACTCTGCTCGGGTCGCTGTTGGTTACCCGAGAAGATTTCATGCTTGCAGGTTAGAGAAATGACCCTATGCTAGGGAGTTGAGTTGGACATGGTACATGCATGAATGAGGTTCCAGACTTGGAGTCAGGACCATTTGGGGATTCTGTTGTTTTTATTTTGGGTATTGTTCACTTGGCATTGTAGCATGACATTACATATCTACTGTTGGCTATGTTTTGTACCCAGTTTGGGAAATGATTATTTATGCTTGTTTATTGATTTTCTTACCTTGTTTTGCGATTTATACTTTTTATCTGCTGTGGCTTACTCTGGTAAGAGGGTATAGTCTCCCCACGTGACTAATTTAGACTCACTGCTAGTCAGAAACCTCTGACGTATGAGGAGGCGTGCTTGAGGTCATGTGATGACCCGACTTAGGGCACCAGTTAGTGGCTCCTAGGTCAGAGACGTTACAAAGTGGTATCAGAGAAGGTCTTTTCTGTGACTTACTATTTGGGAATGGTAGAAGAGAGTTTAGAAAGGTGTCATGCCTTGGTAATGTGGCCGTTCCTGAGAGTAGCTAACCAAAGTGTGGGGGAAAACCCAAGTCACCCTGGGTGGGAATGGTTGTTATTACGTGTTGTTACACTTCATGATATTTCACCATTGGGTGATCCACTTATTGTGTGATGTGACAGTTTTATGATATTTTTCTCATGGTCGAAACGATACGAGGTTGTGCATTCATGTATCATTCTAGGAACCTATGTATATAAGTGACATGCATCATAGTAGACACACACACACACACGAGACAGGTGTGTGGAACATAGAGGGTAGAATGTATTTGATTTTCTTAAAAGTGGAAAAGATTGTGTCTAACAAAATGATCCAAATGGGTAAAAAGGGGAGAAAAATGTTAAATAATAATTCAGGGATTATGCTTGATAAGGGTGGTAAGAAAATTAAAATGTAATTGAAGTAAGTTGTAATATGGGAATAGTTTGAAATAGGGTAGAATAACTGTGCGAGTTAGTTATCTTGTGTTAGTCCTTTGTAGAAATGGACGAGGGTAGTGTGTCGAGTATGATCAAACCCATTTGGGTGGTGTATGCGAAATGGTTTGTTGGTGGCTTGTGATGATCCTTATTTTATAATTGTGAAAGCTTTATGATCGTGTTCTAAATTTTGTGTTTGGAATTGTAGAGAAATTCCACCATGAAGATGTGTGCTGGTTGGACAACAGGAGGACGTTGCTGAGAATGCTTCCCCAGTAGTGGAGAAAGAGGATATGGTGGTTCAAGATAATAGGGAAGAGAAGTTTCGTGAGAACTTTGCTCGTTTTATGCAGATGATGGAATGGGATCCAGATCGAGTTGCACTGAGCATGTTCGAGCTGACTAGGGAGTTTCAACTGTAGCACCCTATGACCTTTACCGGAGATGGTGGGCTAAAGGCAGCATAGTTTTGGATAGATTCTATCTAGAAAATTATTGATCATCTCAAGACTCCTTCAAAAAAGCAGGTCATGTTAGCGGCTTATATGTTGCAGGGCTAGGTGAAGCGTTGGTGGGATATCCTAGTGCAGACTGAAAATGTAGAGGGCATGTTGTGGAAAGGTTTCCAGGAAAAGTTTTTGGAATATTACTATCCAGAAACCTTACGGTAGGAAAGACTACGGATTTTATGAGACTGACTCAGGGGACAATGTCTGTAATGGAGTATGCAGGTCAGTTTACGGACTTGCAATGTTTTGTTCCCGCTTTAGTGGGAGACGAGGCAGCTATGGCGAGGCGCTTTCAGGATGGACTTTGACATGAGATCAGATCCCACATAAATATTTTCGGTTGAAGAGGTTTATTGAGGTGATGGATCAAGCCCTCATCTCAGAAGGAAACCTCAAAGAGTCCTCCAGAAGCAAACATGCGGTTCCAGTGGGGCAAACCAGTGGTGTGAATTCTGATTGTAGGAAGCACCGCTTTAATAATTTTCACTAGGGCAATGGTGGATAACACAACTAGAAAAAGGAATCGGTCCCCAGGTTAGTGATCAAGTTTTCTACTATCAGTGTGGTAGACCGGGACACGTGCGAAGTCAATGTTCCCGACCACTAGTTGAGTGCAGATCATGCAGAAAAATGGGCCATGTGCAGAGGTTTCGTAGGAACCCATGACAATCAGAAAATGATGGAGGACAAAATAAGTGCAAAGTGCAGGCAGGGGCTTGGTTACCCCATATCAGGCAGGTAGTTGGATCTCCACAAATCATACCGCTAGGGGTGGTGGATGCAGAACTATGGGACGAGACCATCCATACTAGCAGGGTAATGCAGTGCAGGGTAGTCAGGCTAGGACCTAGGGTAGAGGGACATGCCAGCTTAACGCAGTTCAGTCTACACCTGGAGGTGGCGAGGCTGGTCCATCTACCGTTTGAGGTTCGATTCTTGTAGCCTCCACTCTCACTAGTGCTCTATTTGACACAGGTGCCACACACTCTTTTATCTCTGCACAATTCATTATTGTGTTGGGCCTGGCTGTGGAATAAGTGTGTGGGGTTATGACAATTGATACTTCGTTAGGGGTGCAAGTTGAGGATATTAGACAATGTAGAGATTGTTCTTTAGAGGTTGGTGGTTATCGTTGTCCGTGGAACCTGTTTGTCCTCGAGATGTTAGGTTTTGACCTGATTTTTGGCATGGAATGACTAGTCCCATATCAGGACCATATCGATTGTTACCATCATAAGGTAACATTCATATCTCCTGATGGAGACACTTATGTCTTTCATGGTGAGTGAGATGTTCGAGCAGGCCACACATGGCCAATTTGTCAGCAATTGGGAGAACTCATGACCCAAGTGGCATGCCTTATTCTTGATGATGGAGAAGTGGAGCAACATTTATTTCCTCCTATGGTGGATCGGTTTCAGGATGTGTTTCCTGAGGATTTCTCAGGACTGCCACTCGAAAGGGATGTGGAGTTCACAATTGAGTTGCTGCCAGGGGAAAAACCAGTTTCTATTCCACCATATCAAATGGTGCCGACAGAACTCTAGGAAATGAAGGTTTATCTAGAAGAGTTAGATCAAAAGGGATTCATTCGACCTAGTATGTCGCCATGGGGGTCACCCATACTGTTTCCTAAGAAGGATGACAGGTCATTGAGGTTATGTGTCTATTACAGGAAGTTGAATCAGATGACGGTTAAAAACCGATACCCACTTCCCAAATTTGATGACCTATTTGACCAACCGAGGGGTGCCTCAATGTTCTCTAAGATCGATCTGAGATCGAGATACCATCAGTTGAGGGTGAGACCTTCTGACATACCACAGACAGCTTTTCAGAGCAGGTACAGGTTGTATGAATTTGTGGTGATGCCGTTTGGGATGACCAATGCACTAGCTTTTTTTATAGCATTAATGGATCAGATATTTCACTCATATCTAGATCAGTTTGTGCTTTTCTTTTTTGATGACATCTTGGTGTACTCACAAACTCTTGATGATCATGCCAAACATCTTGACATCATCCTGAGTACACTAAGAGAAAATAGGCTCTATGCTAAGATATATCAAAATGTCAGTTCTGGATTGATAAAGTGAATTTCTTGGGACACATAATTTCTGAGTCAGGTGTGTCGGTGGATCTAAATAAGGTGTAGGCTGTGATATCTTTGGAGCAACCCATGAATGTTTATGACATTCAAAGTTTTTTGAGTTTTGCTGGTTATTACCGGAGGTTCATTAGGGATTTCTCTCGTTTGGAAGCACCGCTCTCAGGTTTAACCAAGAAGGGGGTTAAGTTTAAATGGTCGGAGGCATGCGAGAATGCTTTTCAAGAATTAAAGAAGCGGTTGACTACCACACCGATTATGATCTTACATGAACCTGGGAAGAAGCACACCTTGTTCTATGATGCGTTCAGTGTTGGACTCGAGGCGGTGTTAATGCAGGATGATCGGGTTGCAGCTTATGGGTCAAGATAGTTGAGGCCTCACAAAAGAAATTACCCTACTCCTTGAGCTAGATGTGGTGGTTTATTCCTCAAAGTGTTGGAGGAATTACTTGCTGAGGGAAAGGTTCACAGTGTTTACTGATTATAAAAGTCTTAAGTACATCTTCTCTTAGTGGGATTTGAATCTTCGACAATGAAGGTGGGTCGATACCTGCAATCCTTCGATTTTGTGTTGGTTTACACATCGGGGAAAGGGAATAGTGTTACAAATTTTCTAAACCGAAAGACTCAGAATTAGGTGGTTTAGGAATCTAGCTCCGAGTGGAGAATGATGGCTTTGTTTTCCAAAATTCATCTGGAGGTACAGGACGTGCATGAAGATATGAACCTTGTGTCTATAGAAATTGAGTTCACACTTTTGAGTTGGGTCAAGGAGAGTCAACTAGAGGATCTAGAGTGTTTGACTATGAAGAAAAATCTTAAAGGTGAGGAGTCACCTTCTAGCTGGGATGTGGGTGATGATGGAAATGTTTATGTTTGGGGCCGTGTTGTGGTGTCAACAGGTGTGCGAGAAGAGTTGATGTGTGAGTTCCATGCCTCAAGGTGGGAAGTACATCCTGGTCTGACTAAAATGTATCGTGATCTTTATCGGCAATATTGGTGGCTGAGAATGAAGAAAGAGGTTGCAGTTTTTGTGGTGCGATGCCTTACTTGTCAATAGGTGAAGGCTGAAAATCAATGCCCAGGTGGGATGTTACATTCATTTCCCATTCCAGAGTGGAAGTGGAATGATGCAATGATGGATTTCGTAGTTGGTCTTTTGAAGATGCCTCAGAAGAGTGACATAGTTTGGGTGATTGTGGCCAACTATGGTGTTTCATTTCTTGCCGATTCAAGAAACGTTCACAGTTGATCAGTTGGGTGAATTATATGTTTGAGAAATAGTGCGGTTGCATGGTGTGCCAAGAACCATAGTTTCAGATCTTGATCCGCGTTTCACATCACGCTTTTGGCGGGGGTTATAGAGGACACTTGGTACTAAAGTGTTTTTGAGTATGACTTATCACCCATAGACTGATGGATAGTCAGAGTGTACAATTCAAGTGTTGGAGGGCATGTTGAGAGCTTGTGTCATGGATTTCAGTGGTTTGTGGGATAATCATGTATCACATGTTGAGTTTGCTTAAAATAACAATTCTCAGGATACGATTCAGATGACACCCTTTGAGGCCCTATATAGGAGGTCGTGTAGATCTTCGTTGTGTTGGTTAGAAGTCGGGGAATCTGAGATGTTAGGTTCAAGTCTTGCACAAGAGATTTTGGAAAAGGTTTGGTTGATTCAAAAGTGTATGATGACAGCACATAGTAGATATAAGTCATATGCAGATTGACGTTGTAGGCATCTCAAATTTATGGTGAGTGACAGGGTGTTCCTTTGGGTGTCGCCAAGGTTGGGTCATCGTTGAATCCAAAAACAAGGAAAGTTGGTGCCCATGTATGTGGGGCTGTTTGAGATTGTTAAGAGGATTGGACTGGTGGTGTACTGATTGGCTCTTCCACAATGGAATAGTGGGATGCGGGATGTTTTCCATGTATCACACCTCTGACAGTACCACCAAAATCCATCTCATGTGATAAATGATAATGATGTCGAGCTTGAGGCTGATGCGTCCTTTGAGGAGCATCCAGTTCATATTGTGGATCATAGTGAGAAGATCTTGTGGGGAAAGGTTAAGCCTTTGGTTCACATTCTATGGCAGCATGGAAATGTTCGGGAAGAAACTTGGGAGTGAGAATCAAATATGCGAGCCCAGTGGCCCGATCTCTTTTATTTGGAAACTCAATGATGCTCGGGAAGAGCAACTCGAGGATGGACCATCATAAGGTGGATAGGTTGTAAATCCCAAATTCTTCATAAGCTATGTTTTGTTTATGTTTCACTTTAAGTCCCTTCTTTTGGTTAAATAAGTGTTTCTCCAAGTTCATGAGAAGACTTGGGGGGTGTTCTGGGAGTTCGGGACATGAAAGAGGAGGAAAAGAGGATTTCTAGGCATATTGCATGGTTTGTGCATGGTTGGTGCAAACTGTGTGGAACTCCCAAGAAACCATGCAAGGGGGGTGATTTTCGGATAATGGAATGCGCACGGTTTGAGCATGGTTCTGCAAACCGTGTGGGAAAATCGCGTGGCCTAGTAAAGTTGGAAAAAATGACAAAAATGCCACCCCGGGATTTTTAAGTCTAACTTGGGTTTTTCCTCCTCTCCTCCTGCAACCTTATATGTGAGCTTGGATGACCCAACCTTCCTAGGGGTGATTATCCTTAGATCCTAGGCTGTTTGGAGTGCCTTTGGTTGTAGATCGAAGCCCCAGGTGAGTCTAATCTTCTCCTTGTTTCCTTTTCTCGATTAGGGTTTGTATTCCTCTCCTATCTCCATCTGAAGCTCTAAAACCCCTCTTTTATGGTGAGATCTAGGTTGAGTCTTTAAGGGGGTTTGAATCGGTATCTAAGGCTTCATTTGAGAGTACACCCGTCAATGGATTCAAGGTAGGTGGTCTACAAGTTATATCTTATAGTTTCGTTGTAGATTTGTGCATGTCCAACTTTGTTCTTTGTCACTTCTTGTTGTGTTTTTGAACCCTTTGGTAGGGTTTGGAATAATAGGTGTCTAAATGATGAATGGAAACCCTCATGGTCCCCATGGGACGCAATGGGGATGATTTCACCAATTTGAGGCCATCCATGGGGTGTGCCAATATTTACCGGGCCTAGAAATTAGCCAAGTGCCAGGTCGTTGTGCGACAAAGCAGAGCCCTTATTGAGTATGTTGATATCGTAATGGTACGTGAAATGGTTAAATATGATTAATGAGAGAAAATAATGGAATTATTGAATATTCTTAGTGGACTAGACATGGGAATGTGAATTGGGCCTAATGGGCTAAGAAATGTAAATGGAAAATGTGTTAATGAGTTATGGTATGATTTCTAATTCCCATATTGATTGTTGGATTATGATTGTTGTATGCCTCGGTTGTGTTGGTTGTTGTATGATTTGTCTGTAATGAATGAATGAATAAGCATGTGCACATGACTTGGTGGTGGAGTAAAGGACCGAGGCTCCTCCCACGGGTCGAGTTGGATTGATGCTCCAACCCCACCCTGGAATACGCAGGTTGGGGAGTCAGACTGATTCTCTATGCCCCATCCATCCAAATCAAATTTTTATTCAAAAGAGAGTACAAAAGAGAGTACAACAAGACACATAACTAAGGGGGCCTGAAATAGTGCAACCCGAGGGCATCCCCTTTGACCAAATCCACGCCCTCTGGTTTCAGGAAATGCATAGTGAGGAGATGAGTACTAATGGAGCTATGGTCATCCACAAAAGCTAGGTGATCCGCAACCCTATTGCCCTTGCACCAAGTATGGGTTACTCGGATGTTGCCACCAAGGACTCTACATTTGCAAACTATGTAGGTTATGGACCAAGGAGAAGATCTTATACCGTGCAAGGCATCATGAAGTATCATGGAGTCAGTCTCCACCTGAGTAATGTCGAGGTTCTCCTGCCTGCATAGGGTGAGCCCAGTGAGCATCGCATTGGCCTCGACCTTTAGAGAGGCACCGTTTCCATAGAATGAAGTGTAAGCCAGAACCACATTCCCCCCTGATCCGCAGACCACTCCCCCTCCACTCATGGCACCCATATTACAAGACCCATCTGAATTCAATTTAAGACCACTGACGGGAGGGTACCAACAAACCCATTTCCCTTACGTTTTGTCAAGGGAGGTATACGAGGAAGGTATTCTGACCCGAAGCAACCTCAAAGGAGAACCCCACCAGTTAGTGATGAGGGAGACCAAATCCACTAGCAGCAAACGAGTCCTCGCAATGATGGACCTCACCGAAGGAGTAGGGCCATCAAATCTAGCCTAGTGCCTGGCTTGCCACAGACACCAGCACCCAACATTAAAAATCACAACCCAAGCCATTCGTTCCATACCTGAGTCCGTCGAACCGTGAAACCATCTAACCAAGAAAGGAGTATCCCTGAGATCACTCAAGGCGAAGGCAATGAGGACTCCAAATAAAGTCCACACAGCCTGGGCCCATTCCCCATCGTAGAAAAGACGACGAGAGCTCTCCTCCCGCCTAATACTACAGAAAAGACACCTAGGCGCCAAAATTACTTCCACCTTCTTGATATTCTCATACGAGGAAATGGCCTGGTTCCTAATGTCACGACCCGTCCTCGGGGCCCGTGCCGTGACTACCCCAAGCCCGCCTTCCATAGGCCAGGGGCTGGCGACTAGCACCAAGGCGTAAAATCCCAGTAAACAGGGAAGGCATTGCCTTTATAAGTAACAACCACACAGAGTCAGCAAGCGGAAAGTAAAGTGCAGAAAAGTAAAGGGGCCGGAAATACAAGCCCAACTGTAAAGTACAACTGAAAAGAAAAAGAACAGCAACTGAAGAAAAGACGGCGGCCTCGTGTCGTCCACTGGCAATCCCACCTGAAGGGTGGGTACAGATAGCCTCCAGGCTCCTCGGGTCCCACGTCCGCTCCGAGCACGTCCCGCCCAGTGGTCCACCTCCAGGTACCGTCCTGCTCCACGCCCCAACCGTGATCAGCGCTGTCCGTCGTCTGCAACCAACACAACAAGGTGCGGGCATAGCCCGTGCAGGGGTGAGTACAACTACTCAGTAAGGACCCCGAGACCCCCGAAGGTCTCTCGAAATCCACAAAGGATATAGCACAAAAGAAAGATGCAATCACGAAGTAACATCTGACTCGACTTAGGTATATGCCCATACATATACCTAAGTCCCCAATTCTAGCTCTGCTCACGAGCTCAAGAACAACTCAATCCACAAAGGAAAGCAAGACCCAAATCCACAAAGGAGAGTAAACAGTAAATCCACAAAGGATGGTTCAACACAATCCACAAAGGAGAGTAACATAAGATTCAGCTCAACCAGGTATACTTTTTCAGATGACGTCAAAGACGATCACTGATCCGTCTCAGTCGTCGGACCCACGAAGGATCGATAGGTACTAACCCCCGCAAAAAGACCCACGTAGGATCGGGCTCACACAGAACCTGTAGGCAGTGGCTCACACAGAACCGGTAGTAAGGACCCACGGAGGATCGGGCTCACACAGAACCTGAAGCACTGATCCACGTGGGATCGCTGAGTGCAGTAGTCGACGCAGTCCACTGAGGATCTCTGCACAGTCGTCGCCGCAGTCCACGAAGGATCTCTGCTCTGCCGTCGTCGCAGTCCACGGAGGATCTCTGCTCTGCCGTCGTCGCAGTCCACGGAGGATCTCTGCTCTGCCGTCGTCGCAGTCCACGGAGGATCTCTGCTCTGTCGTCGAGGTCACAGCCAGCGCTAGGGTTCCCGCACGTAGCGAGCTCGTTTAGGAGGGTCCGCTCCACGAGCCGAGGGGCTGATACATCAACTGACACGTAGTCCGAAGTTGATGTATCCAAAAGTTCCGTATCGACAACAGGATCTCAACGCGACAGACGGCGCGTCAATCGGACGCCCGGTCTGAGAGTTATTGGCATTTTCGTCCCAGGGGCCCGGTTGGTTTTTAGGGCAAAACCAACCCGACCGTACTCCGCCTGTATCCGATCCTCGGGCGGAGTATGCCAAAAGTTCCGTCTCACTTAGAGGAAACTACCACAGCTGACGGTACGTCGTTCGGACGTCCGTAGCTCAAGTTATGAGCGTTTCCGCTCCGAGGGCCCGGTTGGCTTCGTGTACGAACCAACCCGGCCGAACCCAAAGTCTTCCGAAACCTTGAGTATAATATACCGAAACGACCGTCTCGATCCAAGGATCGCGTAGCCGCTGACGGTTCGTCAATCGGAGGTCCCAGGCCCAAGATATGGGCGAAAGACCGTAGAGGGCCCGAAACGGGGGTACTGGGCCCGGGGCGACCCGGCCCGAACCCCCCCCCCCCTGGGGTCGGCCGAACCGGGTCGGCCCGAACCGGGTCGGCCCGACCCGGCCCGAACCGGCTCGGCCGGGTCCGGTCCGGCCTGGGCGCGGCCCGGCCGACCGGACCGGCCGGCTCGGTCTTCGGCCGCGCGGCCGAAGAGCCGCCGCCGCGGGGTTGAACCCGCGGCTTGAGAGAAACCGCGGCCCCGCGGGGGGCCGCCTGTCACGCGGACGCGGCCGGGCCGCCGCGTCCGTCCCGGTTCCGCGCGGCCGCGGAACCGGCTGCCGCCGCCGCCGCGGCTTCAGCCGCGGCGGAAGGTTTCCACGGCGGCGCGCCTGGCGCCGCCGCCTCCGGTCGCCGGCGCCGCGCGCCGGCGACCCGCGCCGCCGCCTCCTTCCGCGGGCCGCCGGAGATGCTCCGGTGGCCCGATTTCTTTCCCGTCTGCGCCGATGCTCCTCCCGGGGGACGATCTTCACTGCGGAGCCAACAAATTGCCCTTGCCGCACGGTTTGTCGACGTCCGCCAAATCCGCACAACCAAAATAGATCGGCGGAGGGTTGCCGGGTCTTGTTCGTTAGACCCGCACCCTCCGCGTTAGTCATAATCCACGGGAGGAACAATAAAACAATCAACAACAATTTTAAATGTTAAAATTGTTCGAAGGTCATGCTTCTTTACTTTAAAAGAAATAAATCACGGGAAGGAAAATATTCCAAAGAAAATTAAGAAAAAAATTTCCTTGAAATTTGCGGGTCTTTACATTACTCCCACCTCAGGGCTTTACGTCCCCGTAAAGATACATCAAAACTAGGGGAACAAATGGGGGTACTGAGCACGCATCTGAGCCTCCCGCTCCCAAGTGCTCTCCTGGAGGTTCCCGTGCTGCCATCTGACGCGCACAAGAGGAATCGACCGCCCACGTAGGACCCGCTCCTGTCGATCCTCGATCTCCACTGGAACCTCCGCAAAAGTCGCCCCATCGTCCACGTCCAGCTCCCCAAAGTCGATGATGTGCGTCGGGTCGTGCACGTATCTCCTCAGCTGAGACACGTGGAAGACGTCGTGCACCCGGTGCAACTGAGGTGGTAGAGCCAGGCGATAAGCCACCTCTCCTATCCTGCTGAGGACCTGGAAAGGCCCGATGAAGCGGGGAGACAGCTTGCCGCCTCGGCCAAATCTCCGTAAACCACGTCGAGGTGAGACACGCAAAAAGACGTGGTCGCCATCCTCGAACTCTAGTGGCCTCCGCCTCCTGTCAGCATATGACTTCTGCCGGCTCTGAGCTGTCCTCATCCTCTCCTGGATGATTTGGACCTTCTCTGTCGTGGCTCGGACCATCTCTGGTCCCACGAGTGCTGACTCCCCAGGGTCTGTCCAGCACAACGGTGATCTGCAGGGTCTGCCGTACAACGCCTCGTATGGTGCCATCCCGATGGTGGAGTGGTAGCTGCAACTCTGGAGAAGTCTGGCACGAATCTCCGATAGTATCCCGCTAGGCCCAAGAAGCTCCGCACCTCTGTCACGCTCTTGGGTGGCTCCCAAGCTAGCACTGCCTCGATCTTCGCGGGATCCACTGCAACTCCCGCCTCAGAAATGACGTGCCCCAAGAAATGGACCTCACGTAACCAGAACTGGCATTTTGAGAGCTTGCCATAAAGCTGGTGCTCTCGGAGTGTGTTTAGCACAACTCGCAGGTGGTAGGCATGCTCCTCCTCAGTCGTCGAGTATACCAAAATGTCGTCAATGAAGACAACGACAAATCGGTCGAGGTATGGCTGGAAGATCCTGTTCATGAGGCTCATGAACACCGCTGGAGCATTGGTTACGCCGAACGGCATAACCAAGAACTCATAATGGCCATACCGACACCTGAAGGCCGTCTTCTGCACGTCCTCGTCTCGAACTCTGAGCTGATGATAGCCTGACCAGAGGTCTATCTTCGAGAACCACCGCGCTCCCTTGAGCTGATCGAAGAGGTCATCAATCCGTGGCAGCGGATACTTGTTCCTCACTGTCACCTGGTTCAGGCGACGATAGTCGACACAAAGTCGCAAGTTCCCGTCCGCCTTTTTGGCGAACAAAATCGGGGAAGCCCAGGGTGAAACACTGGGTCGGATAAACCCCTTGCTCTGCAAGTCCTCCAACTGTACCCGCAGCTCTCGAAGCTCGGCGGGGGCCATCCGATATGCTGGAGTAGATATCGGGGCTGTCCCGGGGTACAAGTCGATGTAAAAGTCTACCTCTCTACGAGGAGGTAGCCCTGGAACGTCGTCGGGAAAGACGTCCACGTACTGGTCCACCACTGCAGGAAAAGCCGGACTCCGCACGTCCACTGCTCCTAGGATGAGGCTAGCCAACTGATGTGAGATGGGCTGCACTCTCCTCCGCGGAAGTCCATCCTGTGCTGCAAAGGTTCCCTTCTCGCCGGTGAAGGTAAACCTGCTCCCGTCGGTACGAACACATCGTACCTTGCGCCTAAAACAGTCGATCTGGGCATGAACCGTGGATAGCCAATCCATGCCCAAGATGACGTCGTAAGGCCTCGACGCCGCTACAAGGAGATCCCAGCCGAAGCTCTCGCCTCCTAGAGTAAGCTCACACTGCCGGCACCAGTGCGTAATCGTCGAGTCTGCTCCCGTAGGAGTCTCTAGCCGTAAGGATCGAGCCAACGGCTCAGTCGGAATCTCCGAGCTCCGAACAAGGGCAGAGGCTATGAAAGAGTGACTCGCTCCTGTGTCTATAAGTACTGCAGCAAGGGTGGAATAGACACAGATCGTACCTCGAATCATCTCTGGCATGTCGGGGTCGTAGGCCTCCACTGCCTGGAGCTGGGCCTGTCCCTGCCCGCCGGCTCCCTGTGGTTGAGGTGGCCCTCCTGGTGGTGGTGGGGGTAGAGCCTGAAAGCGTCGCCCACCACCCGCTGCTCGGCCAGCTCCTCGGCCTCGTCCGCCTCCTCCCTGCGGACCGCCACGGTCGACCCTCTGCCTCTGCCTGGGTGGCCCCTCCACCGTCTGCTGCTCCTCTGATCGGCGAGTCGGGCAGTCACGAGCCATGTGACCCTGCCCGCCGCAAGAGTAGCACAGCCTGCCTCTCGAAAGGCTGGCACTCCGCTGTGTGCCTCGTACTGCTGAGCCGGTGTCCTGAGGCCGTCTGCGTGGGGGTCTGGTCTGCCTGGACCCGTGAGTCATCCGTCGGCTACCTGCTGCCGAAGACTCAGCTACCTGCCGCCCTGCGCTAGGTCTCGCCGCTGAAGAAGGCTCTGCCAGGAAGCTCTCGATCAGGAGGGCTCGCTCCAGCACTCCTGCCTGGGTCGGAATGCTGAGGGAGATCAGCGACGCACGAATCTCCTGTCGCAAGCCCTGCTCGAAGGTCCGGGCCCGGAAGAAGGGGTCCCGTACCATGTCGGTCGAGTAGCGAGATAGGTCCGTGAACCTCGCCGCATACTGAGCGACCGTCATGCTGCCCTGGCGCAGCTGGAGAAGCTCCTGGATGCGCACCGCTCGGAGGGTGGCCGGGACGAACTCAGAGCGGAAGAGGCTCTCGAAGTCCGTCCAGAGCAGGGATGCCTCATCGTGAACCTGGAGCATCAGGCTCCACCATCGTCCTGCCGCCGCCTGCAGGAGGCTCGCTGCGAGGATCACCATGAGATCCGCTGGTGTCCTCACTAGCCTGAAGATCCGTACCACCGCCTCTAGCCAGTCCTCGGCGGCCTGGGGGTCCGCCTCACCGCGAAACCTGGGCGGTCGCTGGCTCTGAAACTCGTGCAGTGCCCTGAGGCGACGTGCATCGTCGGCGTCTGGTACTGGAAGCATCGGTGGCTCGGCGGGTAAGGCTACCGCCGGTGCCACTGCTGGCAAAGGGCCCTGCACCGAGGCCTCGTCGCTCGGTGGGCTGCCGTCGCGCCCTACACTCGGAACCCTAGCTGGCAGTCGTCGCGGGGCCATCCTGAAAAGGAGAACAAGAGCACCACAGTCAGAACAGTATACCTGGTGAGCTGGCACAAGTAATCACAAGGAAAACTTGAGACTTTCATAAAGCAGATCAGTATACCCGGTGAGCTGACATAAGTAATCACAAAGAAAACTTGAAACACACACGCAATCAATGTTTTCATGCATTAAGTCGGAAATCAGGAGTCAGGGTCCTGGTGTACGGATACGTCGGCCGCCGCACCAACACTGGGCTCCCTGAACTGATAACCACACTCAATACACTAAACACTATTGCTTCACATAGAAAGAAAGGACGATCAGAGTCTGCGGTAGAACCGACCGCCTCTGATACCAATTTGTCACGACCCGTCCTCGGGGCCCGTGCCGTGACTACCCCAAGCCCGCCTTCCATAGGCCAGGGGCTGGCGACTAGCACCAAGGCGTAAAATCCCAGTAAACAGGGAAGGCATTGCCTTTATAAGTAACAACCACACAGAGTCAGCAAGCGGAAAGTAAAGTGCAGAAAAGTAAAGGGGCCGGAAATACAAGCCCAACTGTAAAGTACAACTGAAAAGAAAAAGAACAGCAACTGAAGAAAAGACGGCGGCCTCGTGTCGTCCACTGGCAATCCCACCTGAAGGGTGGGTACAGATAGCCTCCAGGCTCCTCGGGTCCCACGTCCGCTCCGAGCACGTCCCGCCCAGTGGTCCACCTCCAGGTACCGTCCTGCTCCACGCCCCAACCGTGATCAGCGCTGTCCGTCGTCTGCAACCAACACAACAAGGTGCGGGCATAGCCCGTGCAGGGGTGAGTACAACTACTCAGTAAGGACCCCGAGACCCCCGAAGGTCTCTCGAAATCCACAAAGGATATAGCACAAAAGAAAGATGCAATCACGAAGTAACATCTGACTCGACTTAGGTATATGCCCATACATATACCTAAGTCCCCAATTCTAGCTCTGCTCACGAGCTCAAGAACAACTCAATCCACAAAGGAAAGCAAGACCCAAATCCACAAAGGAGAGTAAACAGTAAATCCACAAAGGATGGTTCAACACAATCCACAAAGGAGAGTAACATAAGATTCAGCTCAACCAGGTATACTTTTTCAGATGACGTCAAAGACGATCACTGATCCGTCTCAGTCGTCGGACCCACGAAGGATCGATAGGTACTAACCCCCGCAAAAAGACCCACGTAGGATCGGGCTCACACAGAACCTGTAGGCAGTGGCTCACACAGAACCGGTAGTAAGGACCCACGGAGGATCGGGCTCACACAGAACCTGAAGCACTGATCCACGTGGGATCGCTGAGTGCAGTAGTCGACGCAGTCCACTGAGGATCTCTGCACAGTCGTCGCCGCAGTCCACGAAGGATCTCTGCTCTGCCGTCGTCGCAGTCCACGGAGGATCTCTGCTCTGCCGTCGTCGCAGTCCACGGAGGATCTCTGCTCTGCCGTCGTCGCAGTCCACGGAGGATCTCTGCTCTGTCGTCGAGGTCACAGCCAGCGCTAGGGTTCCCGCACGTAGCGAGCTCGTTTAGGAGGGTCCGCTCCACGAGCCGAGGGGCTGATACATCAACTGACACGTAGTCCGAAGTTGATGTATCCAAAAGTTCCGTATCGACAACAGGATCTCAACGCGACAGACGGCGCGTCAATCGGACGCCCGGTCTGAGAGTTATTGGCATTTTCGTCCCAGGGGCCCGGTTGGTTTTTAGGGCAAAACCAACCCGACCGTACTCCGCCTGTATCCGATCCTCGGGCGGAGTATGCCAAAAGTTCCGTCTCACTTAGAGGAAACTACCACAGCTGACGGTACGTCGTTCGGACGTCCGTAGCTCAAGTTATGAGCGTTTCCGCTCCGAGGGCCCGGTTGGCTTCGTGTACGAACCAACCCGGCCGAACCCAAAGTCTTCCGAAACCTTGAGTATAATATACCGAAACGACCGTCTCGATCCAAGGATCGCGTAGCCGCTGACGGTTCGTCAATCGGAGGTCCCAGGCCCAAGATATGGGCGAAAGACCGTAGAGGGCCCGAAACGGGGGTACTGGGCCCGGGGCGACCCGGCCCGAACCCCCCCCCCCCTGGGGTCGGCCGAACCGGGTCGGCCCGAACCGGGTCGGCCCGACCCGGCCCGAACCGGCTCGGCCGGGTCCGGTCCGGCCTGGGCGCGGCCCGGCCGACCGGACCGGCCGGCTCGGTCTTCGGCCGCGCGGCCGAAGAGCCGCCGCCGCGGGGTTGAACCCGCGGCTTGAGAGAAACCGCGGCCCCGCGGGGGGCCGCCTGTCACGCGGACGCGGCCGGGCCGCCGCGTCCGTCCCGGTTCCGCGCGGCCGCGGAACCGGCTGCCGCCGCCGCCGCGGCTTCAGCCGCGGCGGAAGGTTTCCACGGCGGCGCGCCTGGCGCCGCCGCCTCCGGTCGCCGGCGCCGCGCGCCGGCGACCCGCGCCGCCGCCTCCTTCCGCGGGCCGCCGGAGATGCTCCGGTGGCCCGATTTCTTTCCCGTCTGCGCCGATGCTCCTCCCGGGGGACGATCTTCACTGCGGAGCCAACAAATTGCCCTTGCCGCACGGTTTGTCGACGTCCGCCAAATCCGCACAACCAAAATAGATCGGCGGAGGGTTGCCGGGTCTTGTTCGTTAGACCCGCACCCTCCGCGTTAGTCATAATCCACGGGAGGAACAATAAAACAATCAACAACAATTTTAAATGTTAAAATTGTTCGAAGGTCATGCTTCTTTACTTTAAAAGAAATAAATCACGGGAAGGAAAATATTCCAAAGAAAATTAAGAAAAAAATTTCCTTGAAATTTGCGGGTCTTTACACCTAATGCGCCAAGACAAGAAGTTATACTTCACTGGAATCTTGTTGCACCACACCACATCATTCCAACTTATCAAGAGGGTTCTGCATAGAAACCATCCGGTGGAAATCCCTGGTATAGAAAACACCCGAGGAAGGAGTAAACACACATTTGTTCGGCTCAGTATTGAACATGATGGATTTGAGTAGGCCTTGTTTTTCCTCATTCAGTATCGCCTTAGTAAAACTGGGGTAAAGGCTCGGGCTAGTTGACTTGTCTCCCTTATGCTTGAGCTAGTTGATTATGCCTAGTCCATTGAACATAGGATGAAAGTAAATTAAGTAATGAAAATGGTTTAAGTAATTGAAATTGGAAACAATGTTAGGAATGATTCTAGCGAACCTCATCAATTAATGGCTTCTGAATTGTCCTTTATTTACTTGTTATTCATTTCATACTGCATGAACTATTTGTTAGATTGGATATTTTGTAGACACCGTTGGTGGTGACCTACTAAGTTGTACTTACACCCTGCTCGAGTCTTCGTTGGGTACCTGAGTAGATTTCATGCTTGCAGGTCAGGACAAGGGCAAAGGCCCTATGCCAAGGAGTTGAGTTGGACATGGTACATGCATGGATGAGGTTCCAGACTTGGAGTTAGGACCTTTTGGGGATTCCGTTGTTGTCTTTATTTTGGGTTTTGTTCACTTGAAATTGTAGCATGACATGAATATCTATTGTTGGCTATGGTTTTTACCCAGTTTGGGAAATGGTTATTTATACTTGTTCATTGATTTTCTTACATTGTTCTACGATTTATCTTTGTTATCTGTTGTGCCTTACTCTAGTAAGAGGGTATAGTCTCCCCACATGACTAATTTAGACCATCACTACTAGTCGACAACCTCTAACATATGAGGAGGTGCGCTTGAGGTCATGTGACGACCCAGCTCGGGGCATCGGTTAGTGGTTCCCGGGTTGGGGACATTACAACCAAGGTGACCTCAAACTCCAAGACATTCTAATACCACCCAAGGACACTTATCTGAGTCTACTTTCAATTTTGTTGGAGTTATAGAACCCAACCTCTCTTGCCACAAACCATTGTCATGTCTTACCACCCCCCTTTAATGGATTTAACATAGGCATCTCAAATTTCATTTGGAACTACCCTAAGCCCAAAGCCACTGCTTGGCTCAATCAACCACCATAATCAAGGCCCACATGACCTCTCTGAGGAACCCAACACGCACCTCACAAGTTTCTCATTGGTATCCCAATGCCACCACTTTGACACAACGTTCTCCTCTCCACATCTAGGACTAACTTATCACTCCCCACCTTAGGAGTGTTGTTATCATTTCTCTCCATGGGGAATTACAACCACCACATATTACACTGGATCACAAGACAAACCCTTAAACTTAGATATGACTATCTAACTTTTCCCAGAATAAGAAAATGAACATCACCCAGTGGCAGTTCCCGACTTCTGTGAATGACACCCACAACATTCGTCGACACCTAGTCCATCACAAGGACCTCATCCGAAACCTTCAATGGTGTACATCCCATCATCCATCTCCATATATACCGCCCCGATGAGTGTAAAATCCATGATGTTTATCATCCACCAAAACACCCTTAAGTCACTTGGCATAAAGCTAGAGCTCCTCAATGTACCTCGGACGATGTCAAGATATTGGACATGAACTTTACTAGATGAAGTACGCTAAAAAGTTGTCGAAGAATACCACCACCAAATTATCCATCGCTGATGTCACCTCCCACTATGGGACACCATGACCTACCAAGATTCCAGGTTTCCCTACCACACCGCATCCCACCTACACTTAGCCACTATTTCTCTGGTGTGATTTCCAACCAAGACTCACCACCGCTCCACAACCATCTGAAAAGTATCTGTGAACCAATGCTTCATGTGGCACTACTTCTACCACACCACTCAAAACCAACAGTCACTCACATAACCATGATTCTTGCCTAGGTTTCCCAAAGAATAAATGATTCTTATCCCGATCGAAATCATGCCTTACTTGCGTGTGCCCACATCTGGACCTCATTAGAGACCTCAACATTTCACACTTTCCTATGACCACTCTTACACCAACTTTAGTTCCCATAAGCCCACCATCACCTGAGCATAGCCCAACGCTCGCTTACTTACCTGATTATGCCTCTTGGCCTGTCAGCCTCATCAGCCCTAAGGCCTCCTCTACATCTCACCCAACATCCAAACCATCAACCTTCTCACTTATCCCTCTCTAGGATCCAAAACCCAACTCGCAAGGTCCCTACTCACAAGGTCACTAAAACCTAGGCACCATCCTTAAGGTCTAACATGCACTCCATACGATTATGAACCACAAGAGTTTTCATACTCGCATTACTGAACAAATACTCACAGCCCAAAGGCCACAACCCTACCATGGGTTCCCTAAGCACATCTCCTATTGCATATCATAACCAGCAAGGCCTCACAACCCAAACCCAAGGCCTCAAACCAGGGCACTCTCACTGCCCCCAAACCACCCATACAAGGGTCAAATCAATAACATAAGGAATACCCACTACCCGATTTCCCCAAAAGTTCCATCACCACACATCCTTTCATAATTAACTCCTCCATCTTTGAGCTCAAGCATTCACATTTTAAAATACTCGCTGACCCGATGCTTCAAAATTCCCTACATTATTCATGACCATAATCCAAAACACTTTCCTCAATAAACACTTCAATGATTGATCGACATGATTTAAACCGTAAATGGAAAATATCTTATACTATCATCCTTAAACAACCCACTTCGCATACACTATTCCCACAATCATCATCATACTTAGAACACTACCCTCTTTTATCCCTACCGTGGGTCATGGCCAATATGGGGTAAACCAAATTACTTAATCACAAGTCTTTCATCAAACACCTCCTTAAACCATTTCCTCTTTCACAACTCAAATCTTTTCTCTTAGGCACATTTCCCATTTCAAAACTTGTTACAATCATCATTTTAACCCATTTACACCTTTCATTAGGCAAAATTCATTAACCATTCTACTGAAACTATGCAAGTCTTTCTATTTTAGACACCATTCAATCTTTACAATTTATCACAAATCGAAATTTTAACCTGGTCATAAATTTCATTATACAGACCATTCTTTAACTATTCATTTACATTCTTTTCATTTACCCACTTACATTACCATTATTAGACACCCCCTTTTTTTCACAATTTTCAAGGAAGTAAAATGAATTCTAATCTCTATGCCCCATACACCCATCTCGCGTGTGCCTATAATGATGCATGCCCCCTATATCCTTAGGTTCCTAAAATGATGTGTGGATTCACATCCTCATGTCATTATGGCTATGAGAAAAATATCACAATTCAGCCACATCACACAACATGTGCATCACCCAACAATGAAATATCATTCAATTGTAACAACACAGATCAAGAACAACAATTCCCACCCCGGATGACTTGGGTTTTCCCTCATACATGGGTTAGCTACTCCTTAGCATGAGATCATTACCAAGGTCCAACATATCCTAACCCATTATCTACCATCCCAAATAATAAGACCCCAGAAAAGAATCTGCTCTGATACCACTTTGTAACATCCCTGACCTGGGAGTCACTAAACCAGTGCCCTGCGGCTGGTCTCCACATGACCTCAAGCGCACCTCCCCGTACGTCAGAGGTTTATGACTAGAAACAAGGGTCTAAAAGTCACATGGGGAAACTATACCCTTTTTACTAGAGTAAGCCACAATAATAAATAAATAAATAGAATAGCATAAATAACATAGAATAACCAATAAACATGCATAAATAATCATATCCCAAAACTGGGTACAAACCACAACCAATAGTAAATACGCCACGTCATGCTACAGTGCCAAGTGAACAAACCCAAAATAAAGAAAAACAACAAAACCCCCAAATGGTAATATCTCTAATCTAGAACCTCATCTATGTACCTCTCAAGCATGACTCAACTCCCAAGCATAGGTCCCTTGCCCTTTTCCTGACATGAAAACATTAAATCTACCCAGGTACCTAGCGATGGCCCGAGTAGGGTGTGAGTATAATTCAGTTGGTCACCACCAATGATGTCTATAAAATATCCAGTATAAACAGATAGTGCATGAAAGTATTAAATAATTGAAAAATAAATAAAATATAGTTCGGGGGGCCACTAGTTTATTTAACTATTACTAACAATTATGCCAAAATTCATTATGTGCATCTTCTTCATTACTTAGTTCATCATCAACATGTAATCCATGGGTTAGACATTTACATCATTCACATAAAGGTTCATGGAATTTATCATTCTGCATAAGGGAATAAGTCGAGTCCCTATCTCACCAGGGATAATACATCACAACATCACAATGTCCTCACCTCGAAGCTCTGGTCCGGGTGGAATGCAACCGTTAGGGGAATAGAGTTCCGTCGCCTTCCCTAATCAGTGCATTGTGGGTGGAGTTAGAGAATCAATCCAACTCGACTTGTGGGAGGAGCCTCAATCCTTTATCCCACACCTCAAGCCTTGTTCACATGATTATCCTTCCATTCACCACACACAAACCACATCACAACCAAACACATCTAATACATATAATAATCATAATCCATAAAAATCAACATGGGAATTAACATTATGCCATAAACCATCAACACATTTTCCATTTACATTTCATATCTGTTTATCCCAATTCCCATTCTTGTGCCTTAACACATTAAGTATATCCAACAATTCCCATACATTATCTAATATTCATCCATTGCCATACATCTTCCCATTTATCCCATTCATCATTTCACAAACATTTTCCCACTTATGCATTTCAAGTACAATTCTTGTATCACACGACACAACCATTTTTTACATTCAACCCATTAGGTATACCCCATAATTCCCATGTATTAACCCATTCAAAATATTCATCAATTCCCATATGAAAACTCATTTACATGTTCTTCAGTTAACAAATCATTCCCAATTTAACATGTTCATCATTTCATATTTACTAATCTTTTTTTTTCATTTCAACACAATTCATAGGCCATTCGACACAATCTTAATTAGCCCAATTAACCCTTTTCCAATCCACGTCAAACAACTCCTTATGCCATTATCAGACCTAGGTACAACTATTAATATTTTATTTTCAACTCTACTAAACATATTCAACATGTTCTATATGGGATCTACATTATCTAAAGTCAACTCTATAATTAATTTTACCAATTTCTAGGCTCAGGAATGTCAGTGCACCCCATGGGTGGCCCTAAATTTGTTAAATCATTTTCCATGCATCCTATAAGGATCATGAGGGGTTCAATTTATTATTTAGACACCTGTTTAACCAAATATCACCAAAGTCACCAAAAACACAACAAGAGATAACCAAGAATGTAACCAAACACACACAAATCAACTCAATAAATATGGGATATAACTTGTAGACCACCTATCTAGAATCCAATGATAAAAACACTCTTGATCATAGCCTTATATTTAGATTCAAACACCCTTTGAATCCCCAACCTAGATTCCCCCAGAAAAAGAGAGTTTTAGGGCTTTAGAAGAAGATGAGAGAGACTACAAACCCTAATCTAGAAAAGAGAAGCAAGGGATGCGATAGACTTACCCGGAGCTTCGATCCACAACCAAAGACGCTCCAAATGGATTTGAAATGAAGGAGATAGACCCCTTGGAAGCTTGGGTCGAAATGGGTTGTATCTAGGACTATAGGAGGAAGAAATGAGGGAGAAATTAGATGGGATCTTAAAATACCATAATGGAAAAACTGCAAATTTTCCAATTTTTACTGGGCTGTATAGTTTTCCAAGCCGTGTACAAACTGTGCACAAGCCACTGTCTAAGGATGGTGAGGTCGCACGGTTACCTAGGGAGATTCACACAGTTTGACTAACCGTGCGTCAATCGTGCGTAATTCCATTGTTTGAGGTTGTGCAGTTTTCCTGGGGATCTTGCACGGTTTTCTTAACCATGCACAAACTGTGCGCTTTTCATAGATTGGCCCGATTTTCCTTCTTTTCATGCCCCAAATCCCCAAAACACCCCAAGGCCCCTCATAGACCCGAAGAACAATTAATTAACGAAAACTAATGGATTCAGACCAAAATTTTAAACAAGGACATACCTCCATGGATTCAGGATCTTACAACCTCCCCACCTTAAAACAGATCATCCTCGAGCTGCTCTTACTGAGCATCATTGAGCTTCCAAGATAAGGAGATCAGGCTACTGAGCCTGCACATCCGACTACCTTACCCAAGTTTCCTCTTGAACATCACCATGCTGCCATAATTCCCAAACCAAAGGCACAATCTTACCTCATAAGACTTTCTCACTATAATCCACAACATGATCCGAATAATCCTCAAAGGACATATCAACTTTAACCATACCTCAACCACTAGAACTCCAAAGGGAAGCCTAGGAAAAACTTCCTAATTCATTGTAGAAGGAAACTTTGTACATAACATCATACTATCATGGAAGAACCAATCATCACCCTATCAGTCCAATCCTCTTTTCAACTAATGGCCCAATTCACTTGGACCCATTTTACTATATTCCAAAACTCCAATGGAGACTAAGAATTGATATCACCCAAAGGAAAACACTCAGTCTTTCCAATCACATTTCCCGACTATAGCCAATCCACCACTCGTTTCCCGATGATCACATTCCATAACCATACATCCAAAACACAACCAAAACTCTCAACACACTCAATCGATTTAAACCCGTTCCAATGCTCGCCATCAGGGCCAACTCACTCGAAAGGTGATCACTTGAGTCTCTCGAACCTGAAACTTCAATCAAGCCATCAACTAACCACTTGCCCGTTATGGCTCTCTCCACTATATTTCATTGTTTGTCACCCCCACTATCAAATGAAGACCACCATAATCTCAACTCAACTTTCCCAACTTGACCGACATGTTCCCTACTCACTGTGCTCGAACATCCATATGGACTTCACCCTATATTGGCATCCAACCTTGTCATTGAAACCTCCCGGGAGGAAATTCCTACAATATACATTCAAGAAATAAGATCAAATTGACCTCACTCAAGTATGAATTCATTTATGAATGGAACTTGTTGCTACAACATCAAACTGGAGGTGGGTCACTCTCACTACACCCATTCCTGTTTACCATCTTAGGTCGGACCGCCCCCGACCGTCTTTTCCTAGAACACCCATCATCCACTACTGGCATGCCACCCCTTTTACCTTCTCAAGGTGCTTACTGACTTGAAGCCTATCACTATCATCCAACGCGCCTACCAACATCATCCCTAACCCCCATTATAATTCCTCCATCACAATATCACTACCCTCCAAACCACAATCAGGCTCTACATCCCCCATCAACATTCCTAAAACAATCACTCCTACCATTCATACACTAACTAAAGAAGGATAAGTTCCCACTGAACCCATTCCAAAATATAAAATGTACTTATCACCCCAAAACATCCATTCAAGGTGATTTACAACTTTCCACATCTGTCCCCCACTCCTAGCCAAGTCGAGATATCCCCAGATGACTCATCCTAGAACATTTAGCTTCACCATTGGCATGGCACTACATTGCATGGCCAAGGTTCCCTCAAACATCAATACATTACAATTCCACCCAAGGACACTTACTTGAGTTTACTTTTGATTTTGTTGGAGTTATATAACCCAACCTCTCTTTCCACAAATCATTGTCATGTCTTACCACCCCCTTCAACGAATTTAACACAGCCATCTCGAATTTCACTTGGAACTACCCTAAGCCCAAATCCTCCACTTGGCTCAATCAACCACCAAAATCAAGGACCACATGGCCTCTTTGAGGAACCCAACATGTACCTCACAGGTTTCTCGTAGGTATCCCGATGCCACCGCATCGACTCAACATTATCCTCTATACATCCAGGACTGAATTATCACTCCCCACCTTAGGAGTGTCGTTACCATCACTCTCCTTGAGGAATTACATCCACCAATTCTTACACTAAAACACAAGCTGAACCCCGAAACTTAGACATGGATGTCTAGATTTTCCCATAATAAGAAAATGAACGCCACCTAGTGTCTGTTCCTGGCTTCCGTGAATGGCACCAATGACATTCATCGACACCTGGTCCATCCCGAGGACCTCATCCAAAATTGTCGATGGTGTACATCCCATCATCCAACTCCACATATACCATCCCCATGAGCATAAAATACATGATGTCTCTCATCCAACCAAAATACCCTTAAGTCACTTGGTATAAATCCAGAACTCATCAACGTACTTGGGATGATGTCAAGATGTTGGGCATGATCGTTACTAGCTGAGGTATGCTTTGAAGTTGTCGAAGCATACCACCACCAACTTATCCATTGTTGATGTCACCTCCCACTATGGGACACCATGACCTACCAAGATTTCAGGTTTTCCTGGCTCACACATCCCACCTACACTTAACCACCGCTCAGGCGTGATTTCCAACCAAGACTCACCACCGCTCTATGACCATCCGCCAAGAAGTCATGAACCAACACTTCATGTGGAACTACTTCTACCACACCACTCAAAACCAATAGTCACTCACTTAACCATGCTTTCCACCTGGGTTTCTTAGAGAATGAAAAATTCTTATCCTGATCGAAATCGTGCCTCACCAGTATGTGCCCACATTTGGACCTCATTAGAGCCCTCAACATTTCTCACTTTCCTATGACCACTCTTACATTGACTTTAGTTCCCACAATCCCACCATCACCTGAGAATAGCCCAACGCCTGCTTACTCAAATAACCATGACTCTTGGTTTATCTGCCTCATTAGCTCCTAGGCCTCCTCTACATCTCACCCATCAACCAAAGCATCAACCTTCCCACTTAGACCTCTTTGGTGTCCGAAACACAACTCACAAGGTCCCTACTCACAAGGTCACTAAAACCCAGACACCATCCTTAAGGTCCAACATGCACTCCGTACGATCACGACCCACAAGATTTCCTATACTCGCATTACTGAACAACTCCTCGCGACCCAAAGGCCATAACCCTACCATGGGTTCCCTAAGCACATATCCTTTTCCATATCATAATCAACAAGGCCTTACAACCCAAACCCAAGGCCTCAAACTAGGGAACTCTCACTACCCCAAACCACCCATACAAGGGTCAAATCGATAACACAAGGAATACCCACTACCCAGTTTTCCCAAAAGTTCCATCACCACACATCCTTTCATAATTAACTCCTCCATATTTGAACTCAAGCATTCAAATTTTAAACTTCCCTCTCACTCAATGCTTCTAAAGTCCCTACCTTATTCATGAAAAAAATCCAAAACATTTTTCCCTCGTACATGGGTTAGCTACTCCCAAGCATGAGCTCATTACCAAGGCTCGACACATCCTAACCCTCTGTCTGCCATCCCAAATAACAAGACCCCAAAAAAGAACCTACTCTGAAACCAATTTGTAACATCCCCGACCTAGGAGCCACTAAACCAGTGCCCTGAGCCGGGTCGCCACATGACCTCAAGCACGCCTCCCCATACGCCAGAGGTTTCCGACTAGCAATGAGGGTCTAAAAGTCATGTGGAGAGACTTTACCCTTTTTACTAGAGTAATCCACAATAGAAAAATGAATAGAATAGTGAAAACAACATAGGATAACCAATAAACATGTATAAATAACCATATCCCAAAACTAGGTATAAACCACAACCAACAATAAATATGTCACGTCATGCTACAGTGCCAAGTGAACAAACCCAAAATAAAGACAAATAGTGGAAACCCAAAACGGTCTTGACTCCAAGTCTAGAACCTCATCCATCTACCTCTCAAGTATGAATCAACTCCCAAGCATAGGTCCCTTGTCCTTTTCCTGACTTGCAAGAATTAAATCTGCTTGGGTACCCAGTGGTGGCCCGAGTAGGGTGTGAGTACTGTTGCGGAATCGCCGGGAGAAACAACGATAGAAACGAGGAAAAACGAAAAGAAAGAAAGCACAGGACACGACGATTTACGTGGTTCGGGAAAAATACCTACGTCCACGGGAGAGGCAGAAATTCACTATTTTGGGAGTACAGATTACAGAGGATTTCAGTAGTTAAAACCCTAGCCCGAAATGGGCTACATATAAAGAAGACGATCCACTGTTCCAAATAGTAGTCCGCGTTGCAACAGTGATCGACAGCTCATTTTGTCAAAAGTGCTATAGTGTCTGCCGGTTGGAAGTCAGAAGCGCTACAATGCCTGTCGGTGTCTTTCGGTCAGCTCCACGACAGTTGCGGGCCACAAGCATTCGACCCAACCAGATCAGGCAACACCAATCCAACAAGTACATCTCAGTTGGCCACCACCAACGATGTCTACAAAATATCTAGTATAAATAAATAGTTCATGCAAGTATTAAATAATTGAAAAATAAATAAAAGACAACTCATGAGCCACTAGTTAACAATATTTATTTAACTATTAATAACCGTAGTTCCAAAATTCATTATGTTCATATTCTTCATTACTTAGTTCATCAACAACATGTAATCCATGAGTTAGGCATTTACATCATTCACAAAAAGGTTCATGGCATTTATCATTCCAAATATGGGAATAAGTTGAGTCTCTATCTCACTAGGGATAATACATGACAATATCACAATGTCCTCACCTCGATTCCCTAGTCTGGGTGGAATGCAATCATTAGGGGAATAGAGCTCCATCCCCTCCCCTAACCCGTGCATTGTAGGTGGAGTTAGAGCATCAGTCCAACTCAACCCATGGGAGGAGCCTTAGTTCTTTATTCCACACCTCAAGCCATGTGCACATGCTTATTCATACATTCACCACACACAAACCACACCATAACCAAACACAACTATTACATATAACAATCATAATCCATAACAATCAATATGAGAATTAACATTATTCCATAACCCATCAACACATTTGTCGTTTACATTTCATATCTGTTTAGCCCAATTCCCATTCTCATGCCTTAACCCATTAAGTATATTCAATAATTCCCATACATTAGCCAATATTCATCCATTACCATACATTATCCCATTTAGCCCATTCATCATTTTAGAAGAATTTTCCCACTTATGCATTTCAAGTACAATTCTTGTATCACACAATACATCCATTTTATTACATTCAAACCATTAGGTATACCCCATAATTCCCATGTATTAACCCATTAAACATATTCATCATTTCCCTTATGCAAACTCATTTACATGTTCTTCAGTTCGCAATCCATTTCCAATTTAACATGTTCATCATTTCATATATACTAATCCTTTTTGGAATTTCAACACAATTCATCGGCCATTCGACACAATCTCAATTAGCCCATTTAACCCTTTTCCAAGCCACGCCAAACAACACCTTATGCCATTATCAGACCAAGGCACAACTATCAATATTCCATTTTCAACACTACTCAACATATTCAACATGTTCAATATGGTATCTGCATTATCACAAGTCAACCCTACACTTAATTTTACCAATTTCTAGGCTTGGGAATGTCAGTGCACCCCATGGGTGGCCCTATATCTGTCAAATCATCGTCCATGCATCCCACGAGGATCATGAGGGATTTAGTTCATTATTTAGACACCCATTTTACCAAATCTCACAAAAGGCACTAAGAACACAACAAGATATAACCAAGAACACAACTAAACATGCACAAATCAAGTCAACAACTATGGGATATAACTTATAGGCCACCTACCTCGAATCTGATGATGAGTGAACTCTTGATCATAGCCTTAGATTCAGATTCAAACACCCTTTGAATCCCTAACCTAGATTCCCCTAGAAAAAGAGAGTTTTAGGGCTTTAGAAGAAGATGGGAGAGACTACAAACCCAAATCTAGAAAAGAGAAGCAAGGGATGCGATAGACTTACCTGAATCTTCGATCCGCAACCAACGATGCTTCAAATGGCTTAGAAATGAATGAGATCGAACCCTTGGAAGCTTGGGTCGAAATGGGGTGTCTTTAGGGCTATATGAGAAAGAAATGGGGGATAAATCAGATGATATCTTAAAATCCTGTAATGGAAAACTGTAAATTTTCAAACTTTTACTAGGTCACATAGTTTGTCAAACTGTGTGCTAACTGTGCTCAAGCCACTATCTAAGGAAGGTGAGATTGCATGGTTACCTAGGGAGCTTCACATGGTTTAACTAACCATGCACCAACCATGCGTAATGCCACTATCTGAGGTTGCACGATTTTCCTAGGAATCCCGCATGGTTTTCTTAACTGTGCGCCTTGTATAGATTGTCCTGATTTTCCTTCTGTTCACTTCATGAACCTCTAGAACACCCATAAGGCCCCTCATACACCCAGAGAGCAATTAATTAACAAAAAATAAGAGTTTCAGACCAAAATTTTAAACAAGGACATACCTCCACAAAGCTTGGATCTTATAACCTCCCCACCTTATAATGGATTGTCCTTGAGCTACTCTTTTTAAGCATCATTGAGCATCCAAGGTAAGGGGATCAAGCTACTGAGCCTATACATCCTACTACCTTACCCAAGTTTCCTCTTGAACATCACTATGCTGACATAATTCCCAAACCAAAGGCACTATCTTGCCTCTCAAGACCTTTTCACTACGATCCATAACACGAGCCATATACTCCTCAAAGGACATATCAACTTTAACCATACCTCAACCACTAGAACTCCAAAGGGTAGCCTAGGAAAAACTAACTAATTCACTGTAGAAGGAAACTTGTCACACAACATCATACCATCGTGGAAGAACCAATTTTCACCCCATCAGTTCGATCCTCTTCGCAACTAATGACCCAATTCACTTGGCTTCATTTTACTCTATTCCAAAAATCCAACAGTGACTAAGACTCGATATCACCCAAAAGAAAACACCTAATCTTTCCAATCACATATCACGACTTAAGACAATCCACCACTCATGTCCCGACAATCACATTCCATAACCGTACATCCAAAACAAAACTAAAACTCTTAAGGCACTCAACAGATTTAAACCTGTTCCAATGTTTTCCATTAAGGCAACTCACCCGAAAGGTGATCACTTGAGTCTCTCTAACCTGAAACCTTTATCACATCATCAACCAATCACTTTCCCGTTATGGATATCTCCACCATATTTCGTTGTTCAGATACCCCACTATCAAAGGAAGACCACAAGAATCTCAAATCAGCTTTCACAACATGCCTGACACATTCCCTACTCACCATGCTCAAACATCCATAAGGACTTCACACTGTATTGGCATCCAGCCTTACTGTTGAAACCATATGGGAGGACATTCCTAGACTATCAATTCGAGAACTAAGATCAACTTGACCTCACTCAAGTACGACTTCATTTCGGAACGGAACTTTCCACTACAACATCAAATCGGGGGTGGGTCACTCTCACCACACCCATTCCTGTTTACCATCTTTGGTCAGACCGCCCCGACTAGCTTGTCATAGAACACCCATCTTCCACTACTAGAATTCTACCCCTTTTTACGTTCCTAAGATGATTACTGACTTGAATCCTATCACTATTATCAAATGCGCCTACCGAGGTCATACCTAACCTTTAGTAGAATTCCACCATCACAATATCACTGCCCTCCAAACCATCATCGGGATCCACTACCCCCATCATCATTCCTAACACAAGCACTCCTACCATTCATACACTAACTAAATAAGGCTAGGTTTTCAATCAACCCATTATGAAATTTGAAACTTACTTCTCACCCCAAAACATCTACCAAAGGTGATTTATAACTTTCCACAACTGTCCCCTACTCATAGGCAAGTCGAGCTATCTCCGACTGACTCATCCTAGAATGTTTAGCTTCACCATTGGCATGAAACTACATCACATGTCCAAGGTGACATAAAACTTCAATACATTCCAATACCACCCAAGGAAACTTACCCAGGCCTACTTCTGATTTTGTTGGAGTTATAGAACCCAACCTCTCTTTCCAGAAACCATTTTCATGTCTTACCATCCCCCTTCAATGACTTGAACACATGCATCTCAAATTTCATTTGGAACTACCCTGAGCCCAAAGCTACCGCTTGTCTTAATCAACCACCATAATCAAGGCCCACATATCCTCTTTGAGGAACCCAACATGCACCTCATATATAAGGCCCCAGCCTTAAACCTTACTTAATCTTGAGGATCTTTTCGGGTTTAGAGTTTTAGAGAATTAGATCATAAAACTTGCATTACATTCCACATATAAACAAAGTGGTTACATAAAGATAGTATTCTTCATTCCCATCAATGGAAACACATTTAAAATAAAACATGGATTCTTTCTTGACACTTCCTTGACACTATCATCATATCATGTACCTTTCCCTTGACCTGTGAAAATCATTTCAAAAAAAACTTGGGATGAGCATAAAAAGCTCAGTATGGGTTATAAATTCATGGAAAGGAAACATGAGTACATATATACATAAGAATGAAATCATACTTTACCCATAAAACATAGACACTTTAACATACCTCATAAAATCATGAATAAATCATAGAAATCATAAGACATAAAGGTAACTTGAGGCATTCATAACATTCTTACGTAGGGAGTAACCCTCTTGGTTACGTTTGGAATACCCATCACAGTATATTCCCTAAATCTCTTCGGAGAAACCTTAACGTTTCACTCCTTCGCGTTACCCAATGCATTGGAGAGCTATATCGGGCTCACCCACCCTTAGTTTATCACGGAACCACCCGTCTTCATAATAATGCCCAAGAACCATAACATAATTCATATCACATAAAACATGCATAAAGGAAACATAACATATCCACCTTTCAATCACAAGATATCAATACAACACATTGATATAAAAACATTATGAAAACCATTTTCAATACCAAAATAAAAGAAAAGTAAAACATGGTATTTATTTTTCTTTTAAAAAGAAGGTATGGCTTGTAGAGGAAGCCAAAACTCAAATAATGGTCACGACGACGGAGAAGTCGTTGTCGCCGCATACGTACGACAAAAACATTCCCTTTTGTCGTTTAGTAAACACTTCGTATAAAAAATATTCCTTTTGAATAAACGTAAAAGTCAAAGGGGTTTATACACCGTATAAAAGAAAGTTGTGTATAAAATAAAATATGCCTCAATGAAAGGAGATTGAGACGAAGTCCCATACCTCGTATCCGACTTGACCCGACCGTTCTTTAATCTCCTGAATAATAAACTTGAGTTAATATCTACTTGCTTATGAACCTTTTTCAAGTTCATTATTCCTTTTATACCATGTTATGAACATCATGTAATCATTTAAGTTAATAGTGTTCATTTTGTCGGTATTTGGTTCTTAAGTCAAAAATAGACTTCTTACACTTACATGTTGTTAATTTGGTCAAAGGTTCGTTATATCCAGAATGATATTAATGATTTGGATAACATATATATCATATATATTCATCATATACATGTATTTATAATATTACATCACATTTAGAGGTAAGAAATGAAATGCACCGTTCATGGAGACGGTAAGCCGTACGTACGCATGAACGCTACTTCCATTTCTATTTCGTATTTTCTGGAATGGAATCATAATGATATAAGAGTATATTATAATTCCAGTATAATAACATATATAATATCATTAACTTTATCCTTTACACATCCCACATATGGTATTAACGAATCAAATCACTTTCAGGGGGCGGTAGTCCGCACTTCCTAAAATGAAGATATCATGTTTACCCATAATGGAAACCATAAAAGTATGCCCAAAATGAAAAAAAAACAGAAGCTTAAGGAAAACATAAACATATTATATATCATATATAAAAATAGTGACATCATAATGACCACCTTTGAAGGTGTTAAATGAGTATTGAACAATCATCATTTCGGGATGCAGAATTTCGCCATCCACGGAAACCGTATGTTCTTTAACCATTTGATGTAGTTGTGTGAGAGTGTAGCTCAAATAAATATTATAACAACATCCTAGTATATTGAAGATACTAGTGTTGTTACAAAAGAAGTAAATAAAAAGAGTTTAGGGGGTTGGAGAAACAAAATAAAACAAATGAACATGAGAGAATGAATTACCTTTAAAAGTGTAACTCCTTTTGATTTGAGCCTAAAGGCTTCCTTTGAAAGGATTCTGCCCAAAGGGAATCCTCTAGGATGATGATAGGGATGTGGAGGGAGTAAATGGGCAGGGGTTGGCCGAGCCAAAGGCTTGAGGAGTGTGTGAAATGAGGTAGAGGTGGAGGCCTTTTATAAGAGGAGAGGAGGGGCACTTTTGGAAAGTAAAGAAATATTACTTTATTTGAAAATGTGTTTCGGTTTTAAAAGGTCCCACATTGATATAATTCGTGGATAAGGTGATAAGGGTTCGAAATACACTCATCCAATTGGTTTTGGACATGTGTAGTTCATAGATTTTACATTATCTTTCCATTTTATTTAAATCGTCAAATAATGATGTCATCGCTGCATCATTATTATGTCATAAATAATTTAATTTATTTAATGTCTAAAAATTATAAAAAAAATACTATGATGCAGAAAATCTTTTTATCTTTCCAATGACTATTTATAATCAAAAATCTGATCTTTATAACCCCATGTAAAAATTGTTTTCGTAAAACATATTATGTTTGTGTCATTTTTACTTTTACATTAAATAAAAAGTTATTTATGTCATTTCCCAACCAAAGTGTCTCCATGGGGTCCCCAAGTTGACCCATGGCTTGTCTTGGTCGGCAGTGACACAACCAATAAGGTTGAGACATGTGTCTAGGTCATTTCATATTATTAAAGCATTATTTATACCTTAAACTACCCTAATTACCACTAATCGCGATTAAAAACTTAATAAGTTACTATTCACCAAAAAATTATTTTAATCCCATTGAAGCACATTTTACTTCTTAATGACAACCATGTATGTCGGATTTTTGAAATTCAAAACACAAAAGTGGCAAAGTTTCATTTAAACGAAAAATCAGTTTCTTTAACTAGCACTTAGTGGTTTCACTATTCATCAAAAATTGAAGTTGTTCAGAAAATTACCAAAAATTCACCCTATGCTATATTTGATATTCCGAATTCAAAAATGAAGTCTATTTTAAAAAATTCAATACATATAAGTCACATTAATTAATTTAATAATTAATTCCCGCTGTCAGAGCAAATAGCGTGTTTTTATGAAACAATAAGTATCAAAAGATTGACACTAGTTTAAGTCCAATTTCAAAGTGAAATTGATTCCAATGACCACCATTGGATTAAATGGTAAAAATATATTCATATTAAACATAAAGAACAATTCAAAAGATAATCTAATCATATAAATAAATTAGATTAAAAAGCAGTTTTGATGTAAAATGCAGTATTTTTCACTATTCGTTAAAAAATGAACATTGTCAGAAAAATACCAAAAATTCACACAAAGTAAATTTTGATGTCCCAATCATAAAGAATAAGTTTATTTTGACAAAAATAGTTTATAAAATTGTCAAAAGATAGATTTAAAAAGGGTTTTCCATCATAAGGTAGTAAAACAATCTTTTAAGAATATTAGTGTATTCCATGCTTAAGATTGGATTTATTTTCATTTTAAGCCTCTAAAAAACTATCTTAATCATTAATAGACATAGATAAAAATATCTATTATTCATTACTTACTTGGGATGTTACATCATAGGTTTCTCATTGGTATCCCTATGCCACCACATTGACTCAATGTTCTCCTCTCCACATCCAGGACTGACTTATCACTCCCCAACTTAGGAGTGCTGTTACCATCACTCTCCATGAGGAATTACAACCACCACTGATTACACTCGATCACAAGCCAAACCCTAAAACTTAGACATGGCTGTCTAGCTTTTCCCAGAACAAGTAAATGAACATCACCCAGTGCCTGTTCTTGAATTCCATGAACGACACCTACATCGTTCATCGACACCTGGTTTATCCAGAGGACCTCATCCGAAACCGTCAATGGTGTACATTCCATCATCTAGCTCCACATATACCTCCCCACAAGAATAAACTCCATGATGTCCCTCATCCAACCAAAACACCCTTAAGTCACTTGGCATGAAGACAAAGCTCCTTAATGTACTTGGGATGATGTTAAGATGTTGGGCATTATTGTTACTAGCCGAGGTACTTTAAGAAGTTGTCGAAGAATACCACCACCAACTTATCCATCACTGATGTCACCTACCACTATGGGACACCATGACCTACCAAGATTTCAGGTTTCCTTGCCGCACACATCCCACCAGCACTTAACCACCACCGCTCAGGCTTAATTGCCAACCAAGACTCCCCACCACTCCACAACTATCCACCAAGTAGCTGTGAACCAATGCTTCATGTGGCACTACTTCTACCACACCAATCAAAACCAATGGTCACTCACATAACCATGCTTCTCACTTGGTCTTCCTAGAGAATAAAGGATGATTATCCCAATCGAAATCATGCCTTAATAGCGTGTTCCCACATATAGACCTCATTAGAGCCCTCAATATTTTTCACTTTCCTGTGACCACTGTTACACCGACTTTAGTTCCCACAATACCACCATCACCTGAGCATAGCCCAACACCCACTTACTCACCTGACGATGCCTCTTGGTCCGTTAGCCTCAACAACCTCAAGGCCCCCTTTACATCCCACCCAATAACTAAACCATCAACCCTACCACTTAGCCCTCTCTGATATCCAAAACACAACTCGCAAGGTCCCTACTCACAAGTTCACTAAAGCACATGCACCATCCTTAAGGTCCAACATACACTCCATACAGTCATGACCCACGAGAGTTTCCACACCCAAATTACCAAACAATTCCTTGTGATCCAAAGGCCACAACCCTACCATGGTTTCCCTAAACATATCTCCTATTCCATATCATAACCAACAAGGACTCACAAACCAAACCCAAGACCTCAGACTAGGGAACTCTCACTACCCCAAACCACCCATACAAGGGTCAAATCGATAACACAAGGAATACCCACTACCCAGTTCACCCAAAAGTTTCATCACCACACATCCTTTCATAATTAACTCCTCCATCTTTGAACTCAAGCATTCACATTTTAAAATCCATGGTCACCTGATTCTTTGAAAGTCCCTACCTTATTCATGACCATAATCCAAAACATTTTCCTCGAAAAACACTTCAATGAATGATCTACATGATTTAGACCATAGATGGAAAAGATATTATAATATCAACCTTAAAAAAACCACTCTGCATGCACTATTCCCACAGTCATCATCATACTTAGAACACTACCCTATGCTATCCTTACCTTAGGTCATGACCAAAATGGGGCAAACCAAATTACTTAATCACAAGTCTTTCATCAAACACCTCCTTAATCCATTTTCTCTTTCAGAACTCAAATATTTTCTCTTAGGCACATTTCCCATTTCACAATTTTTTACAATCATCATTTTAACCCATTTATACCTTTAATTAGGAAGAATTAATTAACCATTATACTGAAACTATGCAAATCTTTCTCTTTTACACACCATTCAATCTTTAAAATTTATCACAACCCAAAATTTTAACCCGACCATAACGTTTCTTTATACACACTATTCCTTAACTAGTCATTTACATTATTTTCATTTACCCACTTTCATTACCATTATTAGACAACCCTTTTTTTCAATTTTTTAAAGTAAAATTCATTCTACTCTCTATGCCCTACACACCCATCCTTGTGTGCCTACCATGATGCATGCCCCCTATATCCTTAGGTGCCTAAAATGATGTATGAATGCACAACATCTTTCCATTTTGGCTATGAGAAAAATATCATAAATCAATCACATCACACAATATGGGTGCCACCCAACGGTGAAATATCATTCAACTGTAACAACACACAACAAGAACAACAATTCCCACCCTGGGTGACTTGGATTTTCCCTCATACATGAGTTAGATACTCCCAAGAATGAGCTCATTACCAAGACCCGACACATCCTAACCCCCTACCTACCATCCCAAATAATAAGACCCTAGAAAAGAACATGCTCTGATACCACTTTGTAATATTCCTGACTTGGGATCCACAAAACTGGTGCCCCGATTCAGGTCACCACATGACCTCAAGCACGCCTCCTCATATGCCAGAGTTTTTCGACTAGTAAAGAGGGTTTAAAAGTTATGTGGGGAGACTATACCCTTTTTAATAGAGTAATCCACAATAGAAAAATAAATAGAATAGTGGAAAAAACATATAATAACCAAAAAACATGCATAAATAACAATCTCCCAAAACTGGATACAAACCACAAGCAACGGTAAATATGTCACGTCATGCTACATTGCCAAGTAAACAAACACAAAATAAAGAAAAACAATGGAAACCCCAAATGGTCCTGACCCCAATTCCAGAACCTCGTCCATGTACCTCTCAAGCATGACTCAACTCCCAAGCATAGGGCCCTTTCCCTTTTCCTGACCTGCAAGCATGAAATTTTCTCGAGCACCTAGTGGTGACCTGAGTAGGGTGTGATTACAAATCATTAGGCCACCACCAATGGTGTATATAAAATATACAGTCTAAATAGATAGTGAATGCAAGTATTAAATAATTGAAAAATAAATAAAATATAGTCGTGGGGTCACTAGTTAACAATATTTATTTAACTATTACTAACTATAGTGCCAAAATTCATTATGTACATCTTCTTTATTACTTATTACATCATCAACATGTAATCCATGGGTTAGGCATTTACATCATTCACACAAATATTCATGGCATCTATCATTCTGCATAAGGGGATAAGTCAAGTCCTTATATCACTAGTAATAATACATCATAACATCATGGTGTCCTCACCTCGAAGCTTCAATCCAGGTGGAATGAAACCATTAAGGGAATTGAGCTCTATCCCCTTCTCTAACCCGTGCATTGTGGGTGGAGTTAGAGCATTAGTCCAACTCGATCCGTGGGAGGAGCCTCAGTCATTTATCCCACACCTCAATCCATGCGCACATACTTATTCATCCATTCACCACACACAAACCACATCACAACCAAACACAACTAATACATATAACAATAATAATCCATAACAGTCAATATGGGAATTAACATTATGCCATAACCCATCAACACATTTTCCATTTACATTTCATAGCCATTTAGTCAAATTCCCATTCTCTTGCCTTAATCCATTAAGTATATTAAACATTTCCCATACATTAGCCAATATTCATCCATTACCATATATTAGCCCATTTATCCCATTCATCGTTTCACAAGCATTTGCCCAATTATGCATTTCAAGTACAATTCTTGTATCACATGACACAACCATTTTATTACATTCAACCCATTATGTATACCCCATAATTTCCATGTATTGACCCATTAAACATATTCATCAATTCCCTTATGCAAGCCCATTTACATGTTATTCAGTTCACAAGCCATTGCTAATTTAATATGTTCATTATTTCATATATACTAATCCTTTTTGGCATTTCAACACAATTCATAGGCCATTCGATATAGTCTCAATTAACCCAATTAACCCTTTTCCATGCCACACCAAACAACCCCTTATTCCATTATCAGACCTAGGCACAACTCTCAATATTCCATTTTCAACTCTACTAAACATATTCAACATGTTCAATATGGTATCTATGGTATCGCAAGTCAACTCTACACTTAATTTTACCAATTTATAGGCTTGGAAATGCCGTCTCACCCCATGGGTGGCGTTAATTTTTTCAAATCATCCTCCATGCTTCCTGTGGGGATCATAAGGGGTTCACTTCATTATTTAGACACCCATTTTACCAAATATCACCAAAGGCACCAAGAACACAACAAGAGATAACCAAGAACGCAACCAAACATACACAAATCAACTCAATAACTATGGGATAAAACTTGTAGACCACATATCTCGAATCTGATGATGAACACACTCTTGATCATAGACTTAGATTTGGATTCAAGCACCCTTTGAAACCTTAATCTAGATTCCCTCATAAAAATAGAGTTTTAGTGCTTCAGAAGAAGATGGGAGAGACTACAAACCCTAATCTAGAAAAGAGAAGCAAGGGATTTGATAGACCTACCCTGAACTTTTATCCACAACCAATGTCACTCCAAATGGCTTAGAAATGAAAGATATCGATCCCTTTGAAGCTTGGGTTGAAATAGGGTGTCTCTAGGTCTAGAGGAGGAAGAAATGGGGGAGAAATTGGATGAGATCTTAAAATCCTGTAATGGAGAAACTGTAAAATTTCCAACTTTTACCGGGTCGTACGGTTTACTCGCACGGTTTGACAAACCATGTGCAAACAATATGAAATAAAATATCTAAGGAAGGTTAGGTTGCACGGTTTCCTGGGCAGTTTCACACGATTTGACAAATCGTGTGCCAACTGTGTGTAATGCCATTATCCGAGGTTGCACGGTTTGCCTCAGAATCCCACACAATTTGCTTAACCATGCAAAAATCGCGTGCCTTTCATAGATTGGCTCATTTTTCCTTATTTTCATGTCCCAAACCCTCAGATCACCCCCAAGGCCCCTCAATCACCCAGAGAATAACTAATTAATAAAAACTAAGGGATTCATACCAAAATTTTAAACAAGGACATACCTCCGCAGAGTTGGGATCTTACATTAGGGGAACCTTGGGGGGGCTCTAGAGAAGGGAGAGAAGAGTAAAGATGTTCTACAAGTATTTTGAGTGAAGAGAAATGGTATTTTTTGTGGTTTTATGTTGGAAAATATTGAGGAATTCTTTAATATTTCTCAGACTTAGGTTTTAGACTCCATATAATAAAATAATCAAAACCACAATACTTTCTATAGTTTTGACGATGGTTTTTTCCAAATGGGAGTGATTTTCATTATTTTATAAGGCTAAGGGATGAAATTAGTAAAATAATACCCTTTTTTATGTGGAAGTGAGTCATACTCTTAAATAAATGATTTTAAAACCTTAAAATATATTAATGGTTTTGGAGGATTCAAAAAGGCTTTATAAAATTAATCAAATAAATATAAGATCACATTATTTTAAAGGGAAAACATAGATTTGGTCATGGATATCATTTATAGTATTTATTACATCACTTTAGGTTCATTATGATATCATAATACACATCGTGTATTTATACCATATTTAATTTTTACCAAAAAATTCAACTGTCTCAAAAAATTATGAAAAATTCACTATTGGATAATTTCAATGTTATGTTTCCAAAAATAATATTAATTTTATCAAAATAATTTTCTAAATATGTAAATTTTCACTTTTAAAATAAGAATCGATATTTATTGAGAAATGATGGGTTTTTTTGACAATAACAGTTTTCAAACCTTTATAAAAATTACATTTGACGTTGTAAAAATTATATGATCATTTATATTTGATAAAAATTATTTAATAATAATATTTTATTAAAATATAATTTATTTCAAAAATGCATTAATTCATCAAAATAAATTCTTTAATTGAATTTGAATATTACCTCAAAATACAATTTATGTTTTTTTTGTATCAAAATCAAAATCATTTATAAATTAACAATAATTGGATGAAAATATATTCATTATTCTATAAAAAATAATATACATACTCATATTTCTAGGGTGTTGATACATATTCTTTTAATACACCAACAAACGCCTAATGAGTAAAGTGCGCGATGGTGAGATTTTCATGAGGTGGTTCAACGAATATGGTTTGGGCCATGATCTCGATGAGCTTGAACTTATCCTATAAGCAGTTTTTCTCATGGTTAAGTTTTTAGATCTCAGTGTGGGATTGGTCAATAGAAAATCACAGAGATTCTATCTCCCTCAGAAGCTTCGATAAATGGGCTTCATAGGGTATGATACTACTTGTTGAGTCCATCACTTTGTCTGTGTCAATCAGATTTGTTAAAACTCCATATTTATACTAATCATGTGATCACTATTCAGTGACTATATTATCAATGGTAATGGTGCTTAATGATATTTTAAATACAATTTAATATAATAAAACAAAATAAGTACATGTGTTTTTATAACCATATTACATAATAAGACATTTAATTAAATCACAAGGGAAATTTTATTTATAACAGTTCGGGTTGTTACACATAGTGATGCCATTTGGACTCACTAATTCTCTAACAATCTTTATGGACACGATGAATAGATTCTTTAGATATTACCTAAACAAATTCATGGTAGTATTTATAGATGATATTTTAATCTATTCCAAAAGTAAGGAGGTGCATGAGAAGCATTTGAGTACTGTGCTAAAGACTTTATGAAATGAGAAGCTTTATGAAAAGTACAAAAAATGTGAGTTTTGTTTAAAGGAAGTATCATTATTTGGGCATTTTGTCACAAGTAATGAGATATTTGTGGACCCTTATAAGATAGAGTCAATCAAATGATGGTATAAACCGACATATGTGATGGATATTTTTCATTTCCTTAGACTATATGGGTATTGTAGATGATTTTTGAGAAATTTATCATGATTATCAAAACCACTAACCAAGATGACACAGAAGGGAGTCAAGTTTTTTTTGAAATGTTGATTGTGAAGAGAGCTTAAAGGAGTTAAAAAAGAGGCTTATCACTGCACATATAATTACACTACCCATAATCAGAGAACTATTTGTGGTATATAATGATTCTTCCAAGAAGGGATTGAGTTGTGTACTGATGAAGAATGAAAAGTGATAGCCTACACCTCAAGGCATTTGAAAGTTCATGAATAGAATTATATGATGCATGATCTGGAGTTGGCTGTAGTGATCTTTGCATTGAAAATATAGCGGAATTATCTCTATGGGGAGAATTTTGAAATATATACAGTATATATACACAAAGAAAGAGCTTAATATGAACCAATGAAGATGGTTAGAGCTGATTAAGAACTATGAATTCTCAATCCACTACCATCATAGGAAAGAAAATAAAGTGGTAGACACTCTAAGTATAAAGGATCCTGCATCCTTATTACTGATGATAATTGAGAAGTATATGATCTTCTTAGACTTTAAGTGGACGGACATGAGAATCATAAAGGAAGGTACATCATTAATCATTTCACAAAAAATTCCTCAACTATCCCTTATGGAGAAGATAAAATATTCTCAAAGAGATGATGTGGGAATTCAAAAGAAGGTGGAAGATATAAGAAAAGGGAAATCCACAGAGTTCAAAATTAATGAAGGAGTTTTGAGATTTAGGTCATGATTATGTGCACCATTAAACCATGAGTTAAAGAAGGAGCTGTTGGATGATGCACATATTGGTGGGACAATATGAAGAAGGAGATCACAAAATATATATCAAGGTGTCTTGTATGACATCAAGTGAATGTTAAAAGGGAAAAGTCCAAGGGAATTATGAAACCATTACCCATACTTATATGGAAATGAGAAAACATAACCATGAAATTTTTCATTGGTCTTTCAAAGACATCAAGGGAAAATAATGGTATATGGGTTTTGGTGGATCATTTTATAAAGACCGCTCACTTCATTTCAATTTGAGAGGACTTCTCACTTGATCAAATTGTAAGGACATATATCATAGAAATAGAGAGGCTAATGGATCACCACTATCAATTGTATCTGATTGAGATCCAAGATTTACCTTCAAGTTCTAGAAGAGTCTCCAACATGCTCTAACTACTGAGTTGAACTTCAGCATGGCTTATCACCCCCAAACTGAGGGCCAGTTTGTGCATACTATTCAAACATTGGAAGACATGTTGAGAGAATGCTCGATGGACTTCAAAGGAGGATGAGATCAATATATTTTGCTGGTTGAGTTCTCATACAATAATATTTTCCACCCAATCATCCAAATGACTCCCTATAAAGCCCTGTATAGGAAGAGATGCATAACACCTACATGGTGGGATGAAGTTGGCGAACAAAAATTTCTGGGTACTGAAATGGTCTAAGAAATGGTGGAAAAGGTCAAGACCATTCAATAGCACATCAAGTCTAATCAGAGTCGATAAAAGCGCTATGTGAATAATCACTAATGAGACCTAGAGTTTGAGTTTAGAGATGAGGTATTCCTCCACATATCTCCATGGAATAAAGTCATGATATTTGGGAATAAGGGAAAGCTAATTCCTAGGTACATTGAACCCTTTGAGGTTCTCAATCGCATTAAAGTCATGACTTATCAACTAGTACTCCCACCAACCCTGTCTAAAGTACATGATGTATTCCATATATCCCTCTTAAAGAAGTACATACTGGATCCATCACATGTACTGAATTCATAGGTGGTACCAATGGAAAATGATCTTTCACACAAGGAGCATCTAATGAGGATCTTGTACTATAGAGACAAAATTCTTTGAAATAAGACAATGAACTTGGTCAAAGTGCTATAGAGGAACCACAAGTTTGAGGAAGCAATGTGGGAACTGGAGGGGGAAATGAAATAAAAATACCCTCATTTTTTAGTGCATGAAATGAAAATTTTTAGGGTGAAATTTCTGAAGGGGGGAAGAATGTAACGCCCTAAAAATTCCTTTATGTTATTAATAGAACTCTTATTTTATAATGAATATTTTATTATGAGCATATAAAAATACTTTTTTACATTTCATAAGAAAATTAAACCTCATACATTGATATGAAATAATACAATGAGTAACAATAATAGGATATACACATGGAAGAATAATACATTCATTAAAACAAACTCCATATGCTTGAAACCCCCCAAGAAGACCCTCTTCCATGAAGATCATAAAAAGTAAAAGAAGCGTTAGGAAAACAATAAACATCATCAAAGGATTTATAAGAACCTTCATAATCAAAATAGCATGTGATAAAGAAAGAAAGATGGTGTATTTTTAGGGAAATATAACCGTTAGGCATGAGGAATGTTGGCCAATATGGCCGATGGGCATTATGAACATTAATCAACAAGACGGTTGGTCATTATATTGTTGTTGGCATAATAAAGTGACTGTTGGGATTATTTTTGGAAACTATATAAATATGCAATTAAAAATATGTTTTATGATAAATTTATATGTTTTAAATAAATTCTATGAAATTATCTTATAAAACACTTTTTAAATGGTAATATAAATTAATAAAGTCTTAAGTAATTTTTATAATGTTTTGATAGTTTACCATATCATAAAAGCTATTAATTTTCATTAAATAATGATTTTATTTAAAAGTTAAAAATATAATATTTATAATATTATTTTGATAAAATAAATTTCATTTTTGAATTTATTACATCAAAATTAACTTAGGGTAAATTTATGGTAAATTTCTAAAAAAGTCTATTTTTAGGGTAAAAAGTGAAAATATTATTTTTACGAAATACCATAACTCTTATAAAATAATAATTATATGATCATGATTTAAAATTTATTAAACCTTATTATTGATAAAAATATATTTAATTAATGACATAATACATAAGTTGTTACACTTAGAAACACATGTCTAGCATTTTTGAAAACCCTGATTTTACCTTTAAAAAAACTATTTCTTTGAGTATTACATGTATCATATTAGAATTTATTTTTACAATTTTTATAAATTTAATAAAGTAAAATGGATTTAATATTTGAATTTAGAAGGTCCAAAATATTTAACATGGTCATTTTCATTTTTAGGCACAAAAAAGTTACCGTGGTAAATTTTTTTTACCGCAGTATAGGTAAAATAATATAGCGAGTTAAAGTTAAATAGTAAAAGCATAAAATACCTAAAAACTACAACATTAAATGGGGGTTTTATATATTTAATGACCTTAAAAATCCTTTAAAATATTAAAACCAACCAAAAACATTAGAATTAATGCCACCAAATAGTGGTTAGCCTTAAATACAGAATAATCATTTTCAACCACTTAAACCCACCGTTCCTTAAGTATAAATACCCCTATTACCTCATAAATTTCCACACTAAAGAAATTGAGAATTATTTTTCTCTCAAAGTTGGTTCCAGGGTTTTGAGGAGTCCCTCTCTAGCTTTAAGAATCATCCTCCCACAGTAAAGGATCCTCTCATTCTTCTCTTTATTCAAGAACCTTATTTATGTAATTCCTTTTGTTTTCAAATTCCTAATTGATGTGATATGATTTTACACATCACTATTACTTAAAATATGATTACAAAGTGATTATATACCTATTTAACTCTCATTATACCCTCCCATGATTCATTATGTACCTCCATTGTGTTGCCGAAATCATCCTGCGATTTTCCATGCCAAACTTTCTTTCAAGCACCCTTTTTGTCTTATGAATTTTAATTCCCAAATTTTCATGTTTTATTATGATCTTAAACACCCTTATTATTTCCCTTATGATGTACAAGTGACGAGAGATCCCATTCACTCTCATTAATTCCTCCCATGATTCATTATGTGCCCCTATTATGCTGCCAAAATTATCTTGCAAATTTCCATGCCAAAATTTCATCCAAACACCCTTTTTCCTTATTCATTTTAATTCCCAATTTTTCACATTGGATTATGTTCTTACACATACCTATTTATTCCATTATGATTTATAAGTGATGATAGACCCTTTTCATTCTCATTAATCCCTCCCATGATTTATTATGTGCCCCTGTTATGCCGTTGAAATTGTCCTACTGATTTCCATGCCAAAAAACTGTGAAGTGAATACTCATACCCATTTACACTCAAGGTTACTCACCTATATGTACCTATAGTTCCTTTATTGTGGACATACATGTATGTAACCTCACTCCTCAATCACGGGGTTAAAAGTGATGAAATATATTCTTATGTTATATGATCTATGTGACACACTTATGCATGAACATGATATGATTATGATGGGTGCACCCAGATAGAATTCTAATGCATTGGGTAATATTTTAATCTCATGAGATTCCATGTATGGTGCATGAGAGGTTATACTAAGAACATTATGTTATGATGTTATGGTGGTTAAACTTGACTTATGCTTATGATGTCATGTTTAATGTTGTTGCTATGTTTTCATATTGCCTTTATATTATCATGTTATATCATGCCTCATTGTTCAAAATTACGATTCTATTCCCCTTTTAGGTCTCATTGATATTCCTATTGACTAACATGTTATAGTTACGATATATTATGCTTTTTATTCCCTTACTAGGATTTATAGATCATCCTTTTCTTGTGTATGTTCCCAAGTTATCCCATACAGTTTCAAATGAGCATTGGAATATTAGAAGCATATTAAGGAATTTTTTAATAATGTTGTTTTATCCATGTAACAAGTTGATATTATATGTCCCTAATTCCCAAATATACTAGGCTTCTCAATCTTCTGGGTTATACTAAGTATGATTTTATGTAATAAATCATGAATCAATGTGTAATAAAGTTATGGTTTGTCATAAATATGTAGGAAAGTGAAGGAGATATGTGTGGGAGTGAAGATTGAGATAACTTTCATACAATATGCAAGAGATTTTTGAGAACCCAATACACATATATACCGTGGATAGGAATAAGGTGAGTAAAAACTAAGAGTCTATAAAGGATATAGACCTGAGTATTCAAAGAAGTTGAAGAGAATCCAGATTGCACAAGATCTGGAAGGAGTTTTGAGACTAGCACAACTACTGAAGTTCTTGAGGGAGCATGTGAGAAAGTTTGATCCTACAATCCCATGGAGAAAGATTGAGTTTTTTAAGTGGGATTTACGATTTAAAAAAAATGAAAAAAGGGATAGAGTTCAGTGTATTTATAAAAGTGGGTCGAGGGAGGCGTGAACCTCATTCACGCTTCTCCATTTACCTAAGAAACATGAATGGGGTTCATGCTTCCTAGCCACAACCAGAGACGTGAACCCCATTCATGCCTATATATATATATATATATATGCAATATTAGTTAATAAGTAATATTTATAATTTTTTGTATAATTATTAGTAATTTATTAATAAGTAATATATTTATTAATTCATCAATTATGTTATTTAATATTAATTAATAATATATTATTAAGTTATTAATATAATTAATAACACTAGAACTATTATTTATTGTTTAATAATATAAATAAAATAATATGTATTGGAAAATATGTTTTTCTATTTAAGAATTATAATATTTTTAATATGTATTATTAATTATTTATTTATATAATTAATAATATAATATTTATTATTAATATTAATAATATTTATAGAATTATTATTTATAAATATTTGTGAATTTTTTGTTGATATAAAATATTAGTAATTTACTAATAAGTAATACATTTATTAATTATCAATTGTATTATTTATTATTAATTAATATTATATTATTATGTTATTAATTAATTAATAGTATAACAACTAATATTTATATATATTTATTTATAAATCTTTGTGAAATTTTTATTGATATAATTATTAGTAATTTTTTAATAGGTAATATATTTATTAATTATCAATTTTATTATTTATTATTAATTAATAATATATTATTATGATATTAATATAATTAATAGTATTATAACTAATATATATTGTATAATAATATAAATAAAATAATTTATATTGAAAAAATATTTACTAGTTAATAATTATATTATTATTAATATATTATGGTGTATTATTAAATAATTACTTATATAATAAATAAAATAATATTTTTTATTAATGTTACGAATATTTATAGAATTCAAAATAATGATAATATTAATTTTTAATAACAAATTTAAGATGATTATTTATTCTACGTAATATAGATAATAATACTAAGAAGTATTGATATAAATAAAAAATAGTAATTATTATTATTATCAATGTAGTTATTAATATTAATGTTTCTTAATCGTTCAAAAATATTTGTATGAATTTCCAATTATATCAATTTTTTATTTTTTGCAGCAAAATATAATATATTAGTAGGTTTTTAAATAATGTACAAGTAATGATTTAAAAAACACATAACATGTATCGGTCTAATCTACATCAGTGCCTCAGGTGCCCCTCCTTGCCACAACCAGGTATATATATAATGCATCCACACCGTGTCTATCGATGTCTATGCTCTAGCATATGCAACTCCTGCGTATCATCTCTGACACCTACCTTCACATCATCCTATACAATATACGATGGATCTACAATATCCCTACTTGTAACCAATCCTAGCTCAAAGGATAGTGGTTGCTGACCGGAACTCGCCCCAACATGTGAAGAAGATGACTATCGTGTAGCGTATATCTACGAATTAGAGGGAAATAAAGTCTGCAACACAAACCAATCATCCTCTATCTTTGTAGAAAAATCTATCATACTAACAGGCTTTGTTTGTTCCTGTGCCTATGGATGTGGATGTGGCTCCTATGCAGTAGTAACTAGAGGAGCATCTGGATGATCATGATTAACACCTTCTTCCTTTGCCACATTTGCATCCATAACATGGTTTTCACCCCCTGACACATCTATATTAGACTCAACACCCTCAGCATCGCCTGACACATCAAAGAAAATCTCATGATAAATCTCATCCATAAGAATAAGCATCTCTATCATTTCTCTATGAAAATAGGTTTGGTCAAAGGTGCCTCCCTTTGCGGGATCAAAGGTGTTAATGAGCTGGGTGAAATGGGCATCCAACAAAAACAAATTATGCGGTTAACTAAAGTTAATAAAAAAACTACTGAACATTGTGAGGAATAATTATTACCCACTCATGATATCCTTGTCCATGTCGTGTAAGACATCTCACTAAGGACATGAGGTACCAAGGCCCATAATCCAGCTGATTTGATAAATGCATACTTACTATATTGACCCCTCATAATCAGGACTCATGTCTTTTGTCCCACATCTCAATATATCGTGCATGATATCACCTCCAGTCAAAGTCTTGCTTCCCTAACATCTTTAGGGAATGAACTGAAGGTAACTGACTAGGTGGTGTGATAATTAGCTGATAGAAGATGAACTGCCTTATAACTCTATCATCATGATGCCACTTAACAATATGAAAATGAATAATAGATACAATGCATGGGGAGGAAAAAAGCATCATTGTATAGTAAGGTGAGAGACTCTAAATGATAGCCTCAATATATAGAATCCATGAAACCTTAAATATTATAAAAATTAATAAGAAATTAATAAATGAATCCATGTACTATACATAATAATAATTTAGCTATATAATTAATAACCACACACGTTATTCAGTCAAAGACTTTCCAGTATAAGTCTGTAAGTGGGGACATCACGTCTGGGTGTATTTGAATATGGATGTGCCTGACTCCACCTATAGATATAATTTTTATACTTATATTTCATAATAGAAACTTATACATTTTATTTTAACATAATAAGGAATAAAAAGCGTACTATAATCCACATGGGGACTCCCGTAAAATATCGGTTGGCAGTGGAACACATGCATGTGGAGCTAAGAAAGGGATGCACTCCCATGTCCATATCTAAATAAGAATAACAAATCTTATAATCTGAACCTTATTTATGTGACATGCGGTGCATAATGCTCTATATGTATATGCCAGACATGCAGGCCCCCCAACTATACCTCTTTATCTAGTCCAAATCCTCTTTTAACGATAAATACATCAAATGGACAAATGTAGTCGAATGATTGATGGAGATCATGCTACCGATAAGACTCAAAATATATCCACATAAAAATTGTAGCATGATGATCTCATCAGCATCATCAACTAGATACGAGAAGTGCTCGTCTATTCATGACTTGCGTAATCGGATCCCGATGACAGACCTGTCATCATCCCAGACCTCAATGACCAACAATCTATGAACTAAATCAAACCAATCTGCACTAACTTAGCTCACTACAACCACACTGTTAATGGGGAGGCCCAACATAATGGATTCATCCTAAAGTGTATTAGTCATCTCTCCATATAAAAAACTAAATGTATGTATCTCCAGCCTCCATATCTCTACCAGGGAAACAATGAGATGATGATCAATGAATGTGAAGTCACACATCACTACACCATAGAACCCAACATGATGAAGATGAGGGATGATAAAAAGAGGTGGTGAAACATGATGGAAATGATGATACATTCTTACACTCAAAGTAGGAACTGGACATTCCTCTATGAGGCATGAAACATGTATGTCTCTGAATGTAAGAAATATAGGGCCTACCATCTCTACATTTGATATCATCATTACTTTTTATAGTTAATTTAATAAAATTTATAAAATATTTTTTTAAAAACTATAAGAATAAAAAACGAGGTTGAAAATTAGCATTCATAATTAAGCATTATGATGAAAAATGAGATAAAAAATAGATGTGACTTATGTTGTTTGTTTAGTCTATAAATTTATTATTTTAATGATCTCCAATCATATTTAATTTATTTCTAAATAATTCTATGTATATTGATTGTGTTGAAAAGCTTGTATAGTACAAGTAACTACTTGATATATTCAACTGATCGTGTGATTTCAAAGATAGATTTAAAGAAAATTCGTTTATAGGATGAACTTATTGATAATCATTTTCATTGTGTGTTTAATCATTTGATAGTTGAAATATCACGAAATTATTTTTGATCGAAACTAGAAATGAAACAAACTAGAGATAAAATAATCTAGAAATGAAACAAGCCAAAAATAAAAAGATCCATTAATGAAAAAGCCTATATATAAAAAATATACACATTCATGATAAAGTATATAAAATTTATTAAGGATGATGTGAAGTGGAGCCCCATCCTTTCACCTGGGGACATCCATTATGAGTATGCCCTTCTATGTTTCAAATATTCCATCACAGTCCCACTCCCTATTTTCTCATTATTGATTCCAGTAGACTTTAGGCGTCCTTGAGGATGCAACCTGGTAATATCAGGCACAACAGTTGACTGATGAGTGGGAAAGGTAAAAGTAGAAATGTAATAATCCATAAATGAAAAAAATCTAGAAATGAAAGAATCCATAAATGAAAAATCCATAATACGAAACCTGGTAATATCATGGACCACATTCACTAATCAGCAGACAAGGTAATAGTATGAAAGTCACCCACATGCATCCAAGGTGAACTATAACAGTCAACTAGAGTGCTTCCATGATACACTACTTCAATATAAGGTTCCCACGACATGTTCACCGATGAATAAGCTTCAATGACATATGCACATGTATATATCAATGCTTGGAAATAACTAAAATCACCATATCTATTTTCCAATACAACTGCCATCACTCGACCAATATTTCCTTTGAGTGGGTCATGGAACTCTGTTACCTGATGTGGCTACCTTCCTATTCAAAGGTTTTAACACAAAATAATGATGCATCTTGCAGTATTTGATCAATGTATCTTTTTAAATTTTGACCAAAACGGATTCCATTTTGCATCCTCTAATAGGCCTACTAGGACCATTCAACAAAGTACTTCACACATCTATAAAGATTATCCTCTACTAACCCTATGATCGATAGTTTACAAACACCATTGATGACCCCATTTATGAACTCCATAATGTTAGTGGTCATATGGATGTATCTCCTGCCACCATCATATACTAATGACCATTTTTCCTTTGAAATCCACATCATATAATCATATACATCTTGACTAGACCTTAAAATTTCTACAAACATTTGATAGAACTTTCCTTGTTGGGGATCATATGCTGAAACTAAAAGAGAATAATGTATTTAAAAGGTTATTAATTTTTTTTCTAAAAAATATAAGTTTAAGAAAACATACTCAACTTGATGATTTCCTTCTTTATTGCCTCATCTATGAAATTATTATGAAAATTATTGACAATATGTCTAATTAAATATTGATGATAATCATTTGGTTCTCACCATGAAACTCTATCATTATTAATGACCTCTCCAATATCTCAAGGATGATCATATATTATCCACACTCCCTGGATTTGTGTGACATGAATGCATATACAGGCCAAAAACCAACTTCAGGATTTAGAATTCTCCTTTTCAACAATGTAAAATGAAAGTGGTAGAGGAGAAAAATTTCCATCCTATGTGGAAACAATAAGTACAACACTTGTATAATTCTCTTAAAGAGAAGTTCCATCGACTTGAATAAATTGTTTATAGTAAGGAAAAGCAGGTATGCATGGCTTGAATGCCCAAAATAGCCTATGAAACTTCACATTTTTTTGATCAACTTGATGATCTAAGGATACATAATCAACAATGTCCAAGATTTAGCTACAACAATCCCATTAGCTGTAGAAACACTGCATATGATTCATCCCAATCACTATAAACTTTCACAATTGCCTTTTGTTTCACATTCCAAGATTTTCCGTAGGATATCTTGTATTTGAACAACTGTTGTATTTGTTCTTGGACAAGGGAAAAAAGAATGTCTTGACACATTCGTATCATCTCTACAATAACAGTCGATATAAACTCTACATCAAGTGAAGAGTGATCCTGTGACAAGATTAGATGAACACAATTATGTGGGCCTTCCAATTTGGTTATATTCCAACATGCAAGAAATTTATCATATATTGCCCGCATTCAAAATTTATATTATGGACCATATTTTTCACATCAAATGATATATTTTCCTTCCTAGACCCATCAACCAAAAATAAAAAATATCGATATATTTGGTATTATTTTAGCACATTTTCACGAAACTTTTACTTTCAAACTCCTGTCCAACATATATGGTGTTATCAGTAAATACAAATCTATTACCTATAATACCAGGGAATTCAGTAGCCAGTGTAATGACATCCCAATCAAAATACCGTGCACACAAAATTTCTTTGACTAAGTAAGTAAATAATGTAGGATGATTACCACTAATTGGTTGTTTCCTATTTATCAAAGGAATGTCAGAAGATTTATTCCCCACATCATCCTCACCTACATCATCTCCCAACGCATCATCAGATACTTCCTCATTAGATAAAGTGTCATTCATTAAATCAGGAGTATATATGGGGATTTCCCCTATAGTTCTTTCCATATTATGATCACCTTCTTCATAATTTGTTTATATTACTAGAGTCATATGAGAAGGTAACAAATGAGAGTGTTGTGAAGGATTGAATTCAGCATAGCTCACATAACATGGTTTTGTAGTAGTAGGTTTCACCTCATCAATATCAGAAATAACCACATATAATTTCATTAAACCATTACTACATTGTTTCTTGAAAAATGATGATGCATCCACCTAATACTTGTCATCAAACAGAAGATAATCAATGTTCCATAGATGCTCAGGATATTGAATATTTTGATATGTAATTGAAGTAATTGATTGATCATCCCTCAGTTTTAAACAACTATTAATCTTCCTATGAACTTCATCCAATGTCACACATTCATGAAGATTTTATACTCCTACAAGTGGAAAACTATAGCTAAAACCTTGATCAATATAAATTACCTCACCATTGAAGTATATTGAAGCATACATGATTACCTATAAAAAATTATTAAAAATATGTTATATAGTACACCATCAAATGTTTAACATGTTTTAATTAGTTATGATTAAATAACTATGACTTGATCTTGAGAATTTTTCTATGGATTGGTTTATCATTATTTGATAAACCAACCAAAACCTAGGGGGAACTTCTGGAGCCTCTATTATCTCAAATTTTAGCAACCATACATATCCTTTCAGTCATGGTGAAAAAATATAGATTCAAATAGAAACACCTCTTGTCAAACACCCTTTTATTAAAATGTTACTCACATATAAGGGAGGGGGACTAGGAGTTTTGGATACATAACATTTTTACATAGATACACAAGTCCTTACATACTTAGAGAGAGATAGAGACAACACAAAAATCATCAATGAAGAAAAGAAAATGCAATTATTACAAATTATATAATCATAAAAAAAAACACGACACACAATTTCAGACATTGATCGATCATCTCAAGATCAATCAATTATTATAAATTAAATAATCAAATAAAAAAATATGACAATTTCAATCCTACATTAGTTGGTCATCTCAAGATTAGTCATCATACAATACCAATAACATTTTTTTGGGATACTTATTATGTTATACATATTGTAACTTCACCTTTAACTATATCTAATAAATAACAAACACACACATAAACATCTATTTATATTCATACTTTCATGAAGATTTGACACTCTTGCAGGTGGAAAACTATAGCTAAAACCCTGATCAATATAAATAACTTCACTATTGATGTTAACATGATTACCTAGAAAGTAAATTTAATAAAATGTTATAAATATTTATACTACATTATTAAATGTTTAACGTGTTTTAATTAGTTATAATTAAATAACCGTGACTTGATCTTGAGTCTTTTTATATGTATTGGTTTATCATTATTTGATAAACTAACCAAAACCTTGGGGGGACTCTTGGAGCCTTTATTATCTCATATTTCAGCATCCTCCTTTCATAAATCCATCTTCAAACCAAAATCCCTCTTGTTGAAAGATCTTTTATTACAATGTTACTCACATGTAAGTGAGGGGGCTTAAGAGTTTGGGATACACAACATTTTCACATGGACATACAGGTCCTTAAATAATTATAAAGAGGGATGACACTTAGTTCATCAACAAGGAAAAGAAAATGCAATTATTACAAATTATATAATTGAATACAAAAAAATACATAAAATTTCAATCATACATTGGACAATCATCTTAAGACCAGTCATTACACAATACTCTTAACATGTTTTTTTGGGATACTAATTATATTCAAAATATTATAACTTTACTTATAGCTGTATCTAATAAATAATACATATCTAGATATATATCCATATATTTATATTACCTTATTTCCAAAATTTAAATATTTCAATGCGTGTGTATATATATTCAGGTAGATTTCCTTTATTTACCTATGTGCATCAAATATTATAATTTAAATTTATTTTACTTTAGATATAATGTACAATAATATATACATAAAAATATATTCAAATATAATTATTCATAATTTAAATTACAAATATATACATTTTCACATATTATATTCAAATAATATAACATATATATATACACATTTAAATATATTCAACTTTATTTATTAACATTTTAAAATATAATTAAATATAATTTTGTAAAAAACTATAGATTCCTAAATAAAAATATTATTAATTTATACATAACTGCTGAAAATATTATTAATAGTAAATTTTATTAAATTTAATTAACAAAATTAATATAATTTACACTTACATAACCATTAAAATATTGTAAACTTATGTTAATTTCAATTTAATAAAATTACAGAAGTATATATACAATTTTTGAAGTATTTATACTTTCCAAAATTTAAATAATTATATTTTATACATAATTATTTGAAATAATAATTATTTATAATTAATATAATTTAAAATTATTATTCATAGTAAACATTTTTTAGTATCATTAACAAAAATAAAATTATATATGTATATATATCAAATAATATAGTGTATATTTAAATAAATTATAATATAATACATAATATAACTAGTATTTTTTTATAAATAATTATTCATAATATAATTTTTGTAAAATATTTAAGTAGATTCACTTTATTTACCTATGTGTATCGAATATTATAATTTAAATTTATTTTACCTTAACTATAATATACAATAATATATACATATAAACATATTAAAATATAATTATTCACAATTTAAATTGAAAATATATACATATTTTTTAAATAATAATATTTCCCTAAATATAAATAATATTATCTTATATAATTTAAATTATGAAAAAACCATATTTAATTTTCTTAAATCATTCAATATATATTAAATCATTCAAAGAAAATTAATTCATACAAAAATTAAATCATACAAAGATCATTTATTCATACATTCATACAAGCATACATTTTAAATAAATAAATCATTCAAAAAAAAAATAAATAAATAAATTAGACAATTAAAATTTTTAAATAGAAAATTTACCTTCTCAAAAGCTAGAGATATATGGTGAGAAGGAATTCTGAGAGAGCTTCATTGCAAATTATAAAGCGGGAGTGAATGGAATGGGGGGGGGGGCTTGTTTTATAAAAATTATCAACGTTCACACCTCCTTTGACCTTTTTAAAAAAAAATTCAAACCCCATCACTTTTTTTTTGATTTTTAAAATCATAAAACCCATCTTAAAAAACCTTAGAAAGACCACTTTGAAGAAGAAGGGGGACTTTCTACCACTAGATCAACACAGAAAGTGAAGGATCTTACAATTGGGGTGGGGGGGGGGTATAATCAATTGTTAAGGAGGCTCTCGACTGGGGAGTATAACCAATTGAGGAAGAGAAGGTGATTGGGGGTATAACCAATCCTGATCATGTGGAATCAGGAGACCAATGTAATTAATAATAAGAATATAGTAGAGAATCTATGTTGGGGGGGGGGGATAAAAACATTGAAAATAGTAGGTCTTTCAGTCGAACCATGTAAATAATGTGTGCTACTCTTTTTCTTTATTACTACACACACAAAAAGGTGAGGCTGTTAGAAATTATTGAGTGGATCAAGAACATTAATGTGTTCAAGAGGTTGGGTTAAAAGGTAATAACTCAAAAAGAAAGTGATCACTGATTCACCCCTCCCCTTCTCAATGGTTTAGCATATTCAGGACTAACAGATTCAAATATTACTAATATAGGAATTGCGATAAAGACATTCTGAAGACAATTTTTAAATAAAGATATAGACATTACATGTATGTTTTGACACCATTCTAATTGAGGAACACTTCGACAATATTTATGAATTGATGTCTCAAATCTTACAACATTATCTTAACAAATTTGTCATTGTATTCATTGATGTCATCTTGGTTTATTCGAGGCTAAAAGAGGATCATGTAGAGCACTTGAGATTTTTTCTAGATTTATTGTGTGAGCATGAGATGTATGACTAATTATCAAAGTGGTGATTTTTGTTATGAGAGGTTCAATTTATAGGAATCATTTTCTCAGAGAGTGATATCACTATAGACCTAGTAAAGATTAAGGCTTCTATAGCTTGGGGATAGTCAGAAAATGTTTCATAGGTTCATAGTTTCCTTAGCCTGACAAGATATTATAAGTGGTTCATGTCAAAATTCTCTTAGATTTCAACTCCTTAATTGAATTTGATGTATATGGACCACATTTTTATTTTTCTAGAGTAGTGTGAGTCAAATTTACAATTTTTGAAGGAAAGGTTGAGCAATTCACCAATTCTACACTTATTAGAGTAAGGATTTCCTTACAAGGTGTATTGCGATGCCTCACATCAAGGTTTGGGTCGTGTCTTAATGAAGGAGTGAGTGGTTATTGCTTATGGGGATAGAAAATTATGCTCTCATGAGCATAATTATGTAACCCATGATCTAAAGCAAGAAAAAATGGATTTTTCTTTGAAGTTGTAGAGGAATTATCAACTAGGTGAGAATTTTATAGTCTTTATAGATCCTAATAAAATATGTTATATCTTTTCCCAAAGATACATAAACTCGTGGAAAATGAGGTGGATTGTTTTTTTCTTGGACTATAAATTTGAGATCACATATACCTTAGAGAATGGTAATGTGGTGGCTGATTCCTTGAGTAGAAAGTTATATAGTGATGTTTCTTGAAAGGATTATGATAAATGGAATATGATATAGCAACTAGAAACTTTACATCTTGATATGGTGTTAGTGCATGGTTGTGCCCACTTATTCCAGATGTTAGTTTGATCTTCCTTTGTGGATAGAGTGGTTGAGTCCTGGTTGGGTGGTCCATAGGTAGAGGCATGACATGATCTTATTATTTAGGGAGATTCTTCTACTGGTTGGTCGAAGGATATGGAGCATCGCGTTAGATTCCAAGGTCAATAGTTTGTTCTAAAGGTTATATAAGTGGGGGTTTTGCATGAATTTCACTATTTGCCTTTAGTTGTGAATCCAAGAGTTGGGAAGATATACCATGCTTTGTGGTAACTGTTATGGTGTTCAGGTTTAAATAGGCTAGTGAATGAGTTTTTGGTGAGGTGTCTTTCCTATTAGTAGGTAAATGAAAAATATCAGGTTCCTATACGGTTTCTACAACCATTGAGTGTTTCTCAGTGGAAGTGGATTGACACACATATATATAGACTTTGTGATTGGGCTATCTCATGCACCAAAAGTCATGATACTATTTGGATAGTGGTGGATAAACCAATGAAGTTGGAGGGAATTAGATCATAATAGAGTCCCTGACACAAAAAATACGACTTAGAGGTGGTGAAGTTGTATAATTTTCTTTGATTGGTTGCATTAGATTGCAACACTCAATTTACATCGAGGATATTGAGATGGTTGTAATGTGATTTTGGTACTTAGTTATGCCTAAGATCTATATTTCAACCACAAATAAATGTTCATATTGAGAGGACTATTTTGACTCTGGGGGGCATGTTTCGGTTGTGCATTTTGGAATTTGATAACTCATGGGATAAGCATCTAAATTTGGTAGAGTTCATTTACAAAAAATACCATTCTTTCATTGAGATGGCACTATAGAATTTCATGATTAACCAAACCATCCAAAATTGATCGAGTTGATCTGAATTAATTTTATAAAATTTCGTTTAAATTAGTTAATAAATTAAAATTGGTTGATGAATATTGTATAATTCGGGTTTTCATCCCAATATGGTTTTGGTATCCTTAAGTATTTTAATCATTCTTAACAAAAAATAAACCATTAAATGAAGTATATATATATATATCATTATTGAAACCATAAGTTATGAATATTTTTCTTTGATCAAAGTTCAATACACCATAAATATTAATTGATTTGTCATTATAATGGAACATGATGATCATACATGATGTTTAAGTGAATATAATTCATCAAACTACATTATAAGTTGCCCCCACATTATTAAAAATCTTTAAATATTCACAATGTTATTGAATTAGTTTTCTATCAAACTATTTTCTTTATGTTATTATTGAATTGATAATTTTTTCAAAGATCTTCCCTCTATTATTTATTTTACCATGATCTTTACATTTTAATTGAACTCTTGGCTGTGAATGTCTAGGGATTTGTCTTTTTTTATGAATCATTATTTCATCATGCAATTTTACCTTATTTATTTAACTGATCTAAACCAATTTCAATCAATATAAATCAATTTTTTCCATTTATATAAATTTTAGACTAATCATTGGCTGGTTTTGGTTTTCTTTTAGTCATTTTTAATTAGTCAGTTTGAATCGATGTACTTAACTGATCAAAACTAATTGTGTACACCTTAAGATGGAACTATATGAGGTGTTGTATAGATGACCCTATAATTCTCTATTATGTTGGGTAGATGTTGAAGAGTCAAACATTATTGGACTTCACTCAATGTAGAGTATAGAAAAACAGGTTTAGTTATTTAGAGATCACATGAGGATGACATAGAGTATGAAAACATCCTATGCTAATTAGAGGAGGAAACTTGTGATGTTTATGGTCAGTGATCTTATTTTCTTACAAGTTTGATGAGTGGGAAATGGAGTTTTGGAACAGGGAGGAATATTTCTTCAAGATTTATCAGATCCTTTTAGGTATTGGATAGTTTTGGATAGATAGCTTATTGTATGGAACTACTTCAGTAGTTACAACAGGTGCATGATGTCTTCCATGTGTTGAAATTGAGGAAGTATGTTTATGATTTGAATCATGTAATCGATGGGTGAGAAAAAGATGAAGACATATGCAACATTTGCAGAGTCCTACCACATGTAAAAGGTCTTTTATGGCCATGCCATTCCATTAGTTCAAGTAGGATGGAGGTACTGACGTGAGCAGGATATTTCAATATTTTTTATCTGTTATTCATTGAAAATATCCCCTAATTTATTCCAAAATCTTGGTAAAATTATGGGTTTTGTGAACTTTTTGAATTTAGAACTTAATTTATAATTGGTGAAAATCATTTTTAATGATTTATTCATCTTTGGAATTAAATTGAAAAGCCATACATTGATTGACATTGATTTTGATTTTGATTTTTAACTATGAATTTCAAATTTTAAATATTCAATATGGAATTAAATTATTAAATGGATTAATTTTTGAGTTTTAATTCTTTCAAACATTTTTTGAATTAAAATAAAATCCATACATTGATTTTATTTGGTGAATTTTAATTTTCAATTTGGAAATGAATGTGATTTTTAAAATGATGAAAATTTGATGTTTTGAAAAAGATGGTCTTGAATTGGATGAATTAATTTGGAATCAAATTGTGAATGAGAATTAAATTCTAATTTTAATGGCTTTATAATTTTTGAAATTGATCGGGATGCACTAAAAAAATATGTTTTAAAATCAGGTTAAAATGCGGTGATGTTCTGAAGTGACCGCATGATACTCATGATCACTTTCACAAGTGATTGCACCTACTGTACTACCTCCCACAATAGCTTCCTCTAGTGACCGCATAAAGAGGTTACTGTGTTTGGGAAATAGATTGAAGTGACCGTACCTTTCACATTCATTTTAACTGGCCGCATGAAGAATTCACTCAACTCAGAAATTGACACCCATATACCTCATGGTCACTATAGTGACAACACTCCACCCACCTAGAACCTACCACACCTACATCTTCACGATTACTTAAGTGACCATGGATTTCCTCACAAACCTATAATGATCTCGACACTTCCCATGGTCGATATACTAATTGTGAGATTCTCCTTCCACCTACCGTAAAGATAAAACTGAAGCTGCACCTAACAGAAGCCGAGTACTGCTGATGAAAACCCCCAAATTTGAGCTGTGCCACTGTCAAATGCACTGAAGCCTGAGCTTGCCACTGTTGAAGCCCTGTTGCCTATCTTCCATTCGAATCTATGTGAGAAGATGTCTGGTTGAAGAACTAAAGATCGTCAATGAATCCGTGGAGGAATGAGCTGAACCAGTCACCGCCGTCGTGCCTGCTGATTACAAGCTTCACCGGCCAAAGATTCCACGCCATCTAGATGAAGCTTGGCCGAACCAGATCTGACCGCTCCACCCTCAACCCATGAGTTGCACTGCCTATTCCAACCAAAACTGAGCTCACCTCTATGAGGGTGAATACTGGATGTGTTCCATCCCTGTGTCATGAGGGAGACGACCTCAATGTTGAAGTATGATCTTGAATAATGCCCATGCCGTTACCGCCCACTAGATCTGAAAGTAATCCCCATAGAAGCTCATGTGCCACCGCACTGTAAATCTTGAGCTCCACCAACCATATAATGAGGGAGATGACCAAGATCGACCATAATTTCTGTGGAAGTTAAAACCCCTATTCACCGTTTGGAAGAAGCCGAACCCCCCACCTTCGCTATTCATCACCTTACCAGAACCAAGCTCGCCAATGAAAGCCTAGCTGCATCGCCTGCTATAAAAAACTTATTTTTGTTCAATTATTAGCTATGGTTATTTTACTATGCAGGTATTCAATGAAGGAGGGACCTCAATTCCCCCCATGGTTACGACTGTAAGTCTGCAAGTGATTGCACACTAGGTGCTCATTGAAACACCACAACGAATTCGAGTCAAGATGCACCTGTATGATGGAGCCTTGACCAAGGCTTAGGAGCTTCCAAAATTGATTTATTCAATTGAAAATGAAGGCGACTAGGTCAATATCAAGTATGAAGAAGCAATCTTGATAAATAAGATATTTAGTTCCAGGCCAGCCCCTACACTGTCTGAAGGCCCAAACCAAGACCTAACATGTGCATCATTTTCCTTCCTCATGCGAGCTTGCCAAAATCTTTTCCACTACACCATATAGAAGAAAAATTTCACTAGTGGATTATTCTCAAATATTTCCACTAGAGCTATGAATCACAATAACATTTCCACTCAAAATTTTCTTGAAGGATCACAAGCATGATTGTGGGAGGAATTTCGAAACTAAAAAGTTTCTCTCAACTAAATTGATCTCAACTCTTGGATGCGACACTTGATATTTGTCCAGCTGAAAAAGTAACTCACTACTCACTACACTGAAGCCAATGGGAATGAGGATGATGCTCGACTGCTTATATATATTTTCCCTATTTCCCACATAGAAATATTCATCTTTTTCTAACTGTAACTAGGTTTTCTCTGCAATTTTAATTCTAATTTCATTTTGTTTCTTCTTTGTTCAACTCTGCTATGAAGTTCTCCTCCTCCTTTGATTCTTAGTGTTTTTCTCAATCTTCATGACACATTATGATCTCTTAAAATCTATTACTATGGAGAACCAACTTGTGGTCTAGGATCCTAGGGGAGATTACACATGCACCCCATTCTTTAATTCTTTTTGATTTCTCATCCTTGATGCAGTAAAAAAATGGAAAGAAGAAGATTGATGATATTTATATGCTCTTTCCAATTAGATTCTGCATTATCTAATCTATCAAATCATTTATTACTCCCTTCTCTTAATCTAGAGTGCATATGATTGGAGCCCCATGGACCGAGGGACGAACATCCTACGATGGAGTTGGGTGTTGAGATAGTGAATGCCTCAATTGAGTGTGTTGATTACATCTTCACTATGGAGGAGGTGGAACTAGATGTACAAACAGAGATATCTTATGTGTGAATTGAGAATCACAAAATAGATTAATAAGAGTAATCAAAGAATGATATCGATGCGATTGGAAGATGAGAACTAAAGCAGATAATGAAGAATCTATGTGGTCAACCCCAGATCCAACCCCCTTTCACCCTTTTTGTGTTTTAATTCTGCACTTTTGTTTTAAATTCATAAAATCAAAAAACAAACACCATTACTGTGCTGCTTACAAAATTAAGAAAAAAGAAATATTAACAAGTGATTAGAATAGTGAAAATATGACCCACACACACTCTTTGGGAAACAACCTTGTCCATCTCTATGCCACATTCCAAGTTTTCAATAAAATAAAATTTTATTTGATTGCGGCTCATGAAAACCACACAATCAACTTGGTGCCATTGTCAGGGAGAAGGATTGAGCTTGTACTATATTTAACATATTTGTAATTAGTATTTTTCTGCTTTTATTTATATTTTTCTTATTTCTTTATTTTCTCCAATATGGGATAAGCATTACACTGGGACCATTGTTTAATGGATCATCACCCATATTTCTAGTACACATTCCCATAGGAACCCTAGGAGATGAATTTCCAAGTACCATACCAACAAGAGAAACTTTTGGAATACACCTATGGGTGGAAGGATTGAAGCTGCTACATGAACAGACCTTACTACCATCAATAATATATTCCCCCACACCATCAAATTAAGGATGAGCCTATACTAGAGGAAATACAAAGGAAGAAACATTAAAAGGAACAAAAAGAAATCCTAAAGGAATTGAGTTGAATTAAAGTTTTAATAACAATTTCTCTTCAAGTTCTTATAGGAAAAAGGAAATAATAAGAAGTTGAAGAGTTAGATCCCCTAATCTTTTCCCAAGAAGATATTCAAGAAGAGAAGGAGGAGTTTTTAGAATCAGAAGACCTTCCACTATACACCATTGAACACATCTTCCTAGAGCTGGTGTATTATGTAAAGAAGATACATGATGAAATTATTGAGGGAGTCTCTTTTTTGAACTATTCTTTATTTAATTTTATTATAACTCAATTTTTTATTTACCTCCATTATGTTGAAAAAGAAGAAATAGAATGGTTACTGGACCTAGATGATGAAAATGAAGTGGATGGGATCATCTTTGAAGAGAAGCTAGAATGCCAACTGCTACCCCCATCCATACAAGACAACATCAATGTGACATTACACCGAGAAAATGACTTACATACTAAAACTGAAAAGGGAGACACCATTGAACTTGATTTATTTCATTATAATTTTTTTTTCAAATTTAATTATCTTCTAATCTCCCTAGTTAAAATTTTACAGTCTCAATACAACTGATTCCCATCTTGGATGAGGATAAAGAAGAACCTAATGAATCTCCCTTAAAGATAAAATAGAGATAGAAATTGATGAAATGGATGCCCAAGATGATAAAGAAAAATTAAGGCAACCATCCCAAAAAGATGAACAAAGTGACACCCAGGAAGTGGCTCAAGATGAAGAAACTCCAAGACCTATGGTGAAGCCAATATTCTATCAATAATACACTGAACTCCAACTGGAGGGAGTCACAATAGTAGAATAGGAATTGCTAATAGATTCTCATGAAGAGACAGAAGTAGAAGGTGATGCATGTGAGAGGGATAATTTTTACTTGAATTCAATGTGTTTTGATTTTATTCAAATTGAATTATTTACCGACTCACCCTTCTTTGTACGTGACTAAGAAACATTAGTGGAGCTACCTTTGGAAGAGAAATAATCCCAAAAATATGTAGTTGAGATTGAGGAAACCCCATACATCAACTTTCCACCCACCTTATGAAGTACATCACACTAATAAGGGGGTGGACCTGAAGAACTCTGTCTAAGGGGACCTCCAGGAAGAAGTAGACCTGAGTAGTTTAGGAAGAAAAAGGACATGGTGGTTCCAATAATATAAACCCCATCCTCCTATGGATTTGGGATGACCACCAGACTATCTAGCTATGGATAGTCTAACTACAACCCCTCTTGGGAGGGAAAAACCCAATACTCTCCTATATTCTCTTTCTTTATCATTTTATTTACTTTAATTTTTAATAAAATTTATAATGCTTAGTTATATTTTTCTATATATTTTCCCTAAGTGGAAAACACCTAGGAGACTAGCTCAAGGTTTTTGAAAAAGCACCAGAGGAAGATCTTAACTCAAATATGTTGAACAATAAACAACAGATTATGTTTATCCTTCCTATTTATTTTTTACATTATGAATTGATAATTGGTATCACATTGATAAATTGAATGATGAAAAACATTGATGTTAGTGTTAATGATATGTTTAGGGGAAGGGATTCAGACCCGTTTATGAGTAGTTTTAAATTCCTTTTAGGAACTATTTTAGAATCTATAAATAAAAAGATTTTTACTATTTTTAGTGAATATGTTTTGAAACAAAAAAAATTACAAAAATAATTTGTTCTATTTGTATATATTGTACATGGTTTTTTTTATAGTTTTTATTTTTATTTTTAAAACTTTATTGAACTTCATTACCACCTGACTAAATTGAAAAACTATGCTAAGTTGATGAATCCACTGGTTTTGAAATTGAGAAACTTAGATGATTGTTGAGTGAAAATTTTCATAGTTTTCATGGAAATTTAGTCTTTGAAATGGGAAAGAGTGTGAGTGAAAAGACTTTAGTGGAATCAAAATTATAACATGTGGAAATCGGAATTTTGAACTCAATCTTGAGTGACCTGACCATTTTGATTGAATAACACCTTAGTGGGCCTCCCTATAAAACATTCATATTATCCCTTTGAACCTGGAATAAAATTGGAAATTTGGATCCCACAATGAATCTTTGAGATAATGGAACTAGGTGTGTGATTAATTCATCTTTATATACTCAAATAAGTGTTTTTTCACAATTCCGCTCACATATATGGCTGGGAAAATTTCAAAAAAATAAAATAATAAAGTGTCCAATTGTCAAAAATGAATTCATTTAACTGAGGATAATATTAAACCCATTAATGGGGTAATTGAATTATAAAATTTCATCAAAGAAATATCAATGAAGTGTAAAAATAAACTTTGGTTTATAAAGATTTGGAACAAGGGTTAGATGGAGGTTCTACTTGTTAAAATTTTAATCCCACTTAAATCTAATTTGATCCACTCTTGGGCTTGGAAATTTTATTGGATTGAAGTGAGGAGTGAATTGAAATCATAGAAGAGGTATGATAATTTGAAAATAGGATGAATATGTGATTTCATTCAATTATGGATGGTAAATTTATATCTATACAGGAAGATTTTTTTTTTCTTTTTTAATAAATTAAATTCAGTGATAAAATTTTCTGGGAGTGTAATAGTTCAAGTGTGGGGGAATGATGTGAGCTGAAAATTTCAACAATTTTTCTATTATTAATTTAAAATACCCCTAATTTAATCCAAACCCCAATTAAAATTATGGTTTTTATGAACTTTGTGAATTTGGAACTTAATTTATAATTGAATCAAAATAATTATTTTTAATAATTTATTCATATTTGTATTTAAATTGATAATCCATACATTTTTTGGCATCAATTGTTATCTTGATTTTTAATTGTAAATTTAAAATTATAAATATTCAATCTAGAATTAAATTCTTAAATGGATTAATTTTTTATTTTTATTTCTTTTAATTTTTTTTGAATTAAACTAAAATACATATGTTGATTTTATTTAGTGAATTTTAATTTTCAATTTGGAAATGAAAGTGATTTTTAAAATGATGGGAATTTGATGTTTTGAAAAAGCTGTTCTTGAATTTGGATGAATTAATTTAGAATCAAATTGTGCATGGGAATTAAAGTATGATTTTAATTGATTTATATTTTTTGAAATTGATTAGATTGCACTCAAAAAATTATGTTTTAAAATAAAAGTTGAAATGTAGAAATGTACTGAAGTGACCGTATGACACTCATGATCATTTACACAAGTGACTACACCTACAAAAATGCCTCTCACTGTAACTTCCACAAGTGTTTTCATGAAAAAGTTATCAATACTGGGAAAAAATATTAATTTATTTGATCGTTCCTTTCATGGTCACTTAACTGATTGCATGAGGAATTCACTCAACTTAGAAATTGGTACCCATATACCTCACAATCACTACCGTGACCCCACCCCACACACTTGGAACCTACCACTCCTACATATCCACGACCACTTAAGTGATCATAGCTATCCTCACAAACCTACAATGTGATCCACACTTCCCATAGTCAGTACACTGACCATGTTCTTGTTCTTCAACCTACCATAAAGGGAAAACCAAAGATGTTCTTGGATGGGCCAAATAGAAGATGATAACTGCCGATGAAAACTCCCAAATTTGAGTCACACCACTATCAAAGGCACCAAATCCCGAGATCATCACTATTGAAGCCCCACTAACTGTATTCCATTTGAAGTCACATGAGAAGATGGTCAGTTAAAGAACTGATTCTTGTTGATGAATCCATATAAGAATGATCCAAACTAGTCGCTGATGCCATGCCATTTGATTCTAAGCTTCATTGGTTGAAGATACCGCACTACCCAACCGAAGTATGGTTGAAATGGATCCGACCGCTCCACCCTCAACCCACGATCTGCACCGCCTCTTCCTCTAAAAACCAAGATTACTGTCATGAGGGTGAAGACCGAATGCATGGCACCCCTGTGCCGTAAGGGAGATGACCTTAATGTTGAAGTTTGAGCTTGAAGAATTCCCACACCTTCTCCACCCTACTAGATCTAAAAGGATTCCCCAACGAAAGTCGTGTGTCACTGCACTACAAATCCTAAGCTCCACCGACCATCGACTATGGGAGATAAAAAATATCAAGCATAATTTCTATGGAAATTGAAACCCATGATCATTTATTGGAAGAAGCTGAACCCCCTGTCTTTGATTTTCATCACCGTACCAGAACCGATCTTTTCGATGAAATCCCAGCCGCATCGCTTGATGAAGAAAATCCAAAAACTCTGAAACACTTATTTTTATTCAGTTATTGGTTTTGGTTATTTAATTGTGCATGTATTCAATGAAGGGGATAGCTCAATGTCCCCCATGGTTGCAACTACAAGTCAGTAGGATATTGAACATGAGGTTCTACTCAAAATTCCACAATGAATTCAAGTTGGGCTTCACCTACATGTTGAAGCCTAAACCAAGGCTTATGAGCTTCCAAAACTGATTGATTTGATTGAAAATGAAGGTGACTGGATCAAGATCGAGTATGAAGTATCCAAATCAACAAATAAGTTTTTTAGTTCCAGGAAAACCCTTGCACTATCCGAAGGGACGAACCAAGACCCAACACATGCATCATTCTCCTTATTTGAGAGTGTTGAAATTTTTTCCACTATACTGTGAAAAATAAAATTTTCACCAGAGTATTATTCTTTAATATTTCCACTGGAGCCATAAATCATGGGGACACTTATACTCCAAATTTTCTCAACAGAGTAAAAGTATAATCATGGGAGGAATTTCAAAACTAAAAGATGCCCTCAAATGAATTGATCTCAACCTTCATATGCGACACTTAACACTCATTCATATGAAAAAGTAACTCACTACTCACTACACTGAATCTGAGGGGAATGAAGATGATGCTCGATCTATTATAAATATTTTCCATTTTCCCCACTTAGAAATATTTAGCTCCCACTGATTGCAACTAGTTTTTCTCTACAATTTTAATTTTAATTTCATTCCATTTCTTATTTATTCAACTGTGTTGTGAAGTTCTTCCTCTCTCCCATTTCTTCATGTTTTTCTCAATCTCCATGCCACATTGTGATTTATTCAACTCTATAACCATGGAGAAACAACTTGAGGGCTAGGATCCCATGGGAGATTACACATGAACCCTGTTCTTTAATCTTTCTAATTTCACATCCTTATTGTATTAGAAAAATGGAAATATGTAGATCAATGATATTCATCTACTCCTTCTAATGAGCTGTTACATTATTTAATCTATCAAATCATTTCTCACTCATTTCTATTAGTTTATGGTTCATATGATTGGAGCACTACCCGAATGGCCTAAAGGCCTTTGTTTATTTATTTATTTTTGATAATACCCCTTTCAAGGGATGAGGGGAACCCTTACAAGGACCGTAGTCTTAGAAATTACAAAACTAGAAGGTCTTGGACATTACATGACCCGTAAGTCTTAGAGGAATTTATCCAGACTATAACTACATGGAAGTGCTCCTCCCTAGCTTCTATATCATTATGTCATCTCTCCACCTTCTCATGAATATTCAACTAGGCTTCCCATTCATGCACATGCTGGTCTTGATAACAATTCCATACCCTCTCTTTATTCCAAATCCATTAGCTTCTGCTCTGGTGAATGCACCTGGTCTGAATCCTCATCTAGAGTCTGCTCCTTGTAGAATCTTCTTGGTCTATTAAGAACAATTTCATGTGGCCCAAAATACTTGAGGTGTCTCGAAGGACTTGAGGTGGCCCGAAGGGCTTGAGTTGGCTCAAAAGCCTTTTTGGACTGAAGGCCTTGGGTGGTCCAAAGGCCTTGAATGACCCGAGGACCAAAACAGTGGCCTGAAATCCCAAACAGATGAATAGCTCTAGCTGTTATTGTACCAAACAACATCTGCTACAGTACTTTCTATAGTACCCTGAAAATTATGTCTCTGCCCAGATTTCAACTCAGGTATCTTGGATTCACTTTCCGAGTCCTCACCAACCAGGCTGAGGCTCTTGTGCATTGGAGTACTATGGACCGAAGGATGAACAACATACGATGGAGTTGGGTGCTGAGATAGTTAATTCAATGATTGAGTGTGTTCATTTACTCTTCACTATGGAGGAGGTGGAACTAGATGTATATGGAGATATATCTTCTATGTGCATTCAGAACCATAAAATAAATATAAAATAGAAATTGAAGAATGATATTGATGTGAGTTTTGGATGAGAAATAAATAAAATAATTAAGAATTTGTGTGAATAACCCCAAATCCAACACCCTTTTATGCTTTGTGTGTTTGACTTATGTAATTTCATTTTAAATTCCTATAATCAAAAATCAACCACTATATCTATATTGATTTAAAAACTAAGAAAATAAAATAAATATTAATGAGTGATTATAATAGTTAAAATACAACCCACACACGCTCCTTGGGAAATGACCTTGGTTTGACCTATGTCACATTCTAAGTTTTTAATAAAATAAAATTTATTTTTTTCCACAACCCATGACAAGTGCGTGATCAACTTGGTGCTGTTTTTGGGGAGAAGGGTCGAGATTTCACTATCTTTAACACATTTTTAATTAGTGTTTTTCCACTTTTCTTTGTTTTTTCTTCTCTCTTTATTTCCTATAATTTGGGATAATCATTATAGTGGGACCATTATTTAATGGATCCGCACCCATATTCCCAATTCAAGTCCCCATAGGAACCCCATGAGATAAATTTCAAAGTACCATACTGACATGTAAAACCTTTGGTATACACCAATGGGTGGAAGGATATAAGCTGCTACATGAAAATACCTTACTACCTTCAATTATAAGTTCCCCAACACCATTAAATTAATCACGAGCCTACACTTTTGGTGATCCAAAGGAACCAAAAATTATGGGAACAAAAATAAATGTTGAGGGAATTGAGTAGAATGCAAGATGCAATAGCCACTTCTCTGTAAGAGATTTTTGAAAAAAGGAAACAACAAGAATTTGAAGTGTTATATCCCATGGTATTTTACCAAGAAGGTATTCAAGAAGAGGATGGGGAGTTTTTAGAATCACTAGGCCTTTCACTGTAAACCATTGAACACATCTTACTAGAGTTGGTGTATCATGAAAAGAAGTTACATGTTGGAATTATCGAGGGAGTCACTTTTTCAAACTTTTCTTTCATTGATTTTATTGGAACTAAATTCTCTGTTGACCTCCCTTATATTGTAGAATAAGAAATAGAATGGTTTATCTACTTGGATAATGAAGATGAAGTGTATGATATCATCTTTGAAGAGAAGTTGGAATGTCCACTACTACCCCCATCCATCCAAGAAAACATCAAAGTGATATCAAATCGAGAAAATGACCTATATGATGAAACTAAAAAGGGAGACACCACTAAACTGGATTTATTTCATTCTAAATTTTTTGAAAACTAAATTATCTTCTAATCTCACTAGTTACAATTTTAAAGACTCATCCCAACTGATCCCCATCTTGGTTAAGGATGAAGAAGTACATGAGGAAACTCCCCTTAAAGATAAACTAGAGCTAGGAATTGATGAAATGGATACCTAGAATGACAAAGAATAATTGAGGAAACCATACTAGGAATATGAACACACTGCCACCCAAGAAGTGTCTCAAGATAAAGAAAACATAGGACATATGGTGAATCCACTACTCTCTCAACAACACACTGAACATCAACTGGAGGGATACATAATAATAGAATAGGAATTAACAATGGCATCTCATGAAGAGACAGAATTAGAAGCTACTCCATATGAGGGGGATTATTTTGACTTGAATTAAATGTGATTTTATTTTATTAAATTTGAATTATTTTCTATATCAAACTTATTTTTAAATGACCAAGAAACATCAGTAGAGATACCACTAGATGGGAAATAAGCTACAACAACTTTGGAAGAGCCTATGGAAACCCCATACATCAACCTACCACCCCCACCTTATGAAGTACATCACATTGATGAGGGGGTCAACCTGAATATCTCTATATATAGGGACCTATGGGAAGAATTAGAGTTGATTAGTTTTAAAAGAACGAGGATATAGTGGCTCCCATCACATAAAACACATCCTTCTATATATTGGGGATGACCACCTGATTGTCTAGTTGTGGACAATCTAACTACAGCCCCTCTTGGGAGGAAAAAATCCATAACTCTCCTCCCTTATCTTTAATTTTTATTTTCTTAACTTTACTTTTTAATAAAATTTATAATGTTTAATTCGATTTCTCTATAGGTTTTCCCTAATTAGACAAAACCTAAGAGAATAGCTTAAGGCTATCGATAAAGAACCTTATACAAACTTAACTCAAACCTACTAAACAATAAACACCAAGTTGTTTCTATCCTTCCTATCTATTTTTTTTCACTATGAATTAATAATTTGTCTATCACTAATAAATTTAATGATAAAAAACATTAAGGGTAGTGTGAATTATAAGTATGGGGTAAGAGATTCAGACTTGTTTAGGATTAGTTTTAAATATTTTTTTGGAACTATTTTAGAATACGTAAATAAAAAGATGTTTACTATTTTTAGTGATTTTTTTAAAATAGAGGAAAATACAAAATAATTTTTTCTATTTGTAAATATTATACATATATTTTTGTATTGTTTTTGTTTTTATTTTTAAAACCTTTTTTGAACTTTATTTCTACCCTTATTAGTTTGAAAAGACCAAGCTAAGTTGAAGAATTCACTAGTTATGAAATTGATAAAATTTGATGATTACTGAGTGAAATTTATCATATTTTTCATAGAAATTTATTATTAGAACTAGGAAAGAGAGTGAGTAAAAATAATTTTATGGAATCAAAATTATAACATGTGGTAATTGTAATTTTGAACTCAATCTCAAGTGACCTATACTTTTTGATTGAATTTCACCTCAGTGAGCCTGCCTAAAAAACATTCATATAATTCCTTTGAACCAGGAATAAAATTGGAAATTTGGATCCCATAATGAATCTATGGGATAATGGAACTATGCGTGTGAGTAGTTCCTCTTTACATACTCAAATAAGTGATTTTTTCATATTTCCTCGCACATATATGGTTTGGAAAAATTCAAAAAAGAAAAAGAAAAATAAATAGAATAAAGTTTCTATTTTTCAAAAATAAATTAATTTAGGTTAGGGGAATATTGAACCCATAAAGGGGTAATTGAATTATAAAAATTTCATTTAGGAAGTATCGATGAAGTGTAAAAATGAAATTGAGGAAGCTTTGGAATGAGGGGTATATGGAGGTACAACTCGTTAAAATTTTAATTTTAATTAAATATAATTCGATCCACTCCCTCACTTGGAACTTTGATTGGATTGAAGTGAGGAGTGAATTTAAATCATAAAAAAGGAATGATAATTTTAAAATGGGATGAATATGTTTTTTTCAATTCTTACTAGTAAATTTAGATCTAGGTAGGCTGAAATTTTTCTTTTTTTATTTTTGAATAAATAAAATTAAATGATAAATTTTTTGGGGATTGAAATAGTTCAAGTGTGGGGGAGTTATGTGAGCTAAAAATTTCAACATTTTTTTTTATTTATTGAAAATACCCCTAATTTAATCCAAACCTTAGGTAAAAGTGTGGTTTTTATGAACTTTTTGAATTTGAAACTTAATTGATAATTGGATAAAATATGTTTTTAATTATTTATCCATATTTGGAATTAAATTGAGAAGCCATACATTGATTGTAATTTATTTTGATTTTGATTTTTAACCATGACTTTAAAATTATAAATATTCAATTTTGAATTAAACTCTGAAATGGATTAATTTTTGTGTTTTAATTCTTTCAAACATTTTTTGAATTAAAATAAAATCCATCAATTGATTTTGTTTGGTGAATTTAAATTTTCAATTTTTAAATGAATTTGATTTTTAAAATGATGGAAATTTTATGTTTTGTAAACGTTGGTCTTAAATTGGCTGAATTAATTTGGAATCAAATTATGCACGGGTATTAAAGTCTAATTTTAATTATTTTATCATCTTTGAAATTGATTGGACTGCACTAAAAAAATTATGTTTTAAAATGCAGGTTGAAATGTGGAAATGTCCTAAAGTGATCACATGAAACTCATGGTCACTTTTGCAAGTGATCACACCTACTGCACTACCTACCATGGTCAATTCTGTAAGTGGCCGCATTAAGAATTTACCATACTTGGGAAAAAATATTAATTGAAGTGACCATGCCTTTCATGGTCACTTAATTGACCACATGAGGAATTCAATCAACTCAGAAATTGGCACCCATAAACCTCATGATCATTATAGTAACCACAATTCACCCACCTAGAACCTATTGTGCCTACATCTCCATGGCCACTTAAGTGATTGTGGTTGTCCTAAAAAACCTACTATGAGATCCACACTTCCCATAGTTTCTACACTCACAATGTGATTCTCCATCAAACTACTATAAAGGAAAAACTGAAACTGTGCCTGGATGTGAGAAATAGATACCGATCACCACCGTTGAAAACTCCAAAATCTAATCCTTGACATTAAAAATGCACTGAAGCTTGATCTATCCACTATTGAATCCCCATTAACTATCTTCCATTCTAAGCCATACAAGAAGTCATCTAGTTGAATAACTATATCTGATTGATTAATCCATTGAGGAATGATCCAAACTACTTAATGGCGTCATGCCTTCCAATTCCAAGATTCACTGGACAAAGATGCTGCGCCACCCAGATGAAGCTTGGCTGAACCAGATTGGTCCACACCACCCTCAACTCACAAGCAACACCACCTCTTCCCACTAAAACTGATCTCACCACCATGAGGTTGAATACCAAATGCACACCACCCCTATTTCATGAGGGATATTACCTCAATTTTGAAGTTTGACCTTGAAGAGTTCCCACACCATTTCCAACATTCTAGATCTAAAAGGAAGCCCCACCAAAGATCACGCACTGCCAAGGATACGCACCACCAAACTGTAAATCTTGAGCTCTAGTGACCATAGACCAATATATATGACCAAGATATGTCATAACTTCCATGGAATTTGAAACCCTTTCTCACTGGTTGGAAGAAGCTGAACCCCCAGCCTCCACTTTTCATCATTGTACCAGAACTGAGCTCGCCGATGAAATCCCAACCTCATCGCTTGATAAAGATAATAAGAACCCTCTAAAAAAATTATTTTTTTTCAATTGTTAGATATTATTATTTCACTATATATTTATTCAATGAAGTATGCACCTCAATGTTCCCCATGGTTGTGTCTGTGAGTCTACAAGATATTACACACAAGGTGTTCATTGAAATTACACAATGAATTTGAGTTGGGGTGTACTTGCATGTTGAAGCTTGGAACAAGGATTAGGTGTTTCAAAAACTGATTGATTCATTTTGAAAATGAAGGTGATCAGGTCAATTGTAACACCCCAAAATGATAAAGGGTTAAATGAATAAATGATATGACTCATGTCAACAAGGTGCACCTTCCTTTTTGGGAGCCTGACTGATTAGAAATCCATAGTTAAGTGTGCTTAGCTTGGAGTAGTGATCAGGATGGGTGACTTTCTGGGAAATTTCTTAAGGTGTGTGTGAATGAGGACAAAGCACACTGGAAAGGACATGTGTTGTCCTGTGGGGACTGTCATTAGTCAGATGACCCATTCGGGCACATGGGTGGACCCCACGGTGGGGACCACGTGTCTTCGAGGCAACTAGTGGTAGCTGGCGGGCCAGGACCCGACGACCATGTTAAGGCGGGGTGTCTATGCTGTCACCGGGACCCAGTTGTTACATTTGGTATCACAGGTGGTACCCAGCCTTAAGTGCGGTGCACTGCCTGGGTTGAGATGTCGGGCCCACAATGAGGGCGTTGTGCTCTAAAGGGGGGGGGGGTGATTGTAACACCCCAAAATGATAAAGGGTTAAATGACTAAATGATATGACTTATGTCAACAAGGTGCACCTTCCTTTTTAGGATCCTGGCTGATTAAAACTCCACAGTTAAGTGTGCTTGACTTGGAGTAGTGATTGGGATGTGTGACCTTCTGGGAAGTTTCTCAGGGTGTGTGTGAGTGAGGACAAAGCACACTAAAAAGGACATGTGTTGGCCTTTGGGGACTATCATTAGTCAGATGACCCGTTCGGGCACGTGGGTGGGCCCCACGGTGGGGACCACGTGTCTGCGGGGCAACTGGTGGTAGCTGGCAGGCCAGGACCCGACGAACATGTTAAGGCGGGGTGTCTGTGCTGTCACCGGGACCCAGTTGTTACATTTGGTATCAGAGGTGGTACCCAGCCTTAAGTGCGGTGCACTGCCTGGGTTGAGATTTCGGGCCCACAATGAGGTCGTTGTGCTCTAAAGGGGGGGGGGTGATTGTAACACCCCAAAATGATAAAGGGTTAAATGACTAAATAATATGACTCATGTCAATAAGGTGAACCTTCCTTTTCAGGAGCCTGGCTAATTAGAACTCCACAGTTAAGTGTGCTTGACTTGGAGTAGTGATTGGGATGTGTGACCTTCTGGGAAGTTTCTCAGGGTGTGTGTGAGTGAGGAAAAAGCATACTGGAAAAGAAATTTGTTGGCCTGTGGGGACTTTCATTAGTCAGATGACCCATTCGGGCACGTGGGTGGGCCCTAGGGTGGGGACCACATGTCTGTGGGGAAACTGGTGGTACCTGGCGGACCAGGACCTGATGACCATGTTAAGGCGGGGTGTCTGTGCTGTCACCGGGACCCGATTGTTACATCAATCTCAAGTATAAAGAATATATCTCAACAAATAATATTTTTAGTTCCAAGCCAATCCCTGCACTGTTTGAAGGTCCAAATCGAGACCTAACCTGTGCATCATTTTTATTCCTCACGTGATCTTGCCAAACTCTTTTCCACTACACTGAAAAGTAGTAGCATTTCACCAGGGTATTATTCTTGAATATTTCCACTGGATCCTTGAATCATGAGAAAATTTATACTCTTGAATTTTCTCTAAGTATTATGAGTGAAATCATGGGAGGAATTTAGAAACTAAAAAGATGCTCTCAATGAAATCAATCTCAACCCTCAGATACGACAATTATCACTCATCCAGTTAAAAAAGTAACTCATTTCTCACTATACTAAAGACTAGGGAATAAATACAATGCTCTACCACTTATAAATATTTTCCCTCTTCCCCAATTAGAAATATACAATTTCTTATAACTATAACTAGATTTTATCTACAATTTTAATTCCAATTTCATTCAGTTTGTTCTTCGTTCAACTATGCTGTGATGTTCTTATTCTCCCCTGAATCTTCATGTTTTTATCAATCACCATTCCACATTGTGATATATTCAACTCCATAACCATGGAGAACTAACCCGAGTACTAGGATTCCAAAGGAGATTACACATGCACCCCATTCTTTAATTATTTCTGATTTCTCATCCTTGATGTAGCATCAAAATGGAAAGAAGATAATAAATGATATTCATCTACTCTTTTGGACGAGTTAATGAATTCTACAATCTATAAAATCATTTCTCAGTCCCTTATCTCATTCTATGGTGCATATTATTAGAGCACTATAGACTGATGGATGAACAACATATGATGGAGCTGGGTTTTGAGATAGTGAATGCCTCAATTGAGTGTGTTCATTATCTCTTCACCATGGAGGAGGTGGAACTGGATGTACAAGGTGAGATCACTTCTGCATGCATTCATAACCACAAAATATATAGATAATAGAAATCTAAGAATGATATTTATGTGATTTTTGTATGAGAACTAAATTAGATAATGAAGAATATGCATGTCCAACCCCAGATCCAACCCCTTTCTCCCTTTGTGTGTTTGAATTTTGTGATTTTTTTTAATTCATAAAATCAAAAATCAAACACCATATCTATGATGATTTAAAAATTAATAAAACAAAATAAATATTAATAGGTTATTAGAATAGTGAAAATCAAACCCACACATGATCCTTGGGAAATAACCATGGTCAGACTTATGCTGCATTCTCAGTTTTCAATAAAATAAAATTATTTTTGATCATCATACATGACAACCATGTGATCAGAACACATAAATGGAGGAGATCACCTAGGAGTGAGAGTAAAAAATGAGGGTTCATTACCCTAATTTATTTTAGATGATTATATTTTCATCTTGATATAGTTTGATATTGAGATGAAATTTTTATATAGTTACATGAAATAGAGATTTTGGATTTTATTTTATGGTTAGTTGGCCATCTTATTTAAATTATGGATTGAATTTTTGGATGGTTTATACTCTATAGAAATTCAAGTGTTGGGGTTGAAAAAGTTCCCATGTTTGATGTTTAATTTTTCAAGTATTGACTTTGATATTTTAAAGGATGAAAATATGTTAAGGTGTTTTCATTGCAGTTTGATCTTGATATGGAATTTTTACATAGTTACATGAAATGGTGATTATGGATTTTATTTTGAGGACAGTTGGTCATCTTCTTTAAATTATAGATTGTGATTTTTGATGATACATATTTTATAGAAGTTCATGTGTTGGGGTTAAAAAATCTACCATGCTTGATGTTTAAGTTTTCACCTATGAAATTTGATCTTTTCAAGGATGAAAATATTTTAAGGAGTATCTATTATAGTGGATGAGGAATTCATATTTTATAATTTTATAAAATTATAGGGGCATTATGGAAATTATTCTCCTGAGGGGAAAAATGGTCATTTTTACCTAATTATGAGTTTCAATGGATATATCTTCTAAACCATTGATTGAATTAAAAATTTATCAGTATAGTATTGATCAAGATGTAATATTTTATTTAGCAGTGAATTCAGTTCAAATTTAGCTTTGATCCTGACCTGAACCCATTTTTTTCAATAACTAATTAATCAATGACTAAACCCCTCATTTTCATGTGGGTTAAGGTGACCTGAATCTAAGAATTTTTAGAGTGGAGGTCACTCCTAAGGTAGAAATTTTGATTAGCTTAGTCAATTCTATTTATGCCACTAATTCATTGCAGTTTAATGAAAATTATTAGTTTTTTAAGAAGAATTAATTTATATCATCATATCATGCATTGTATATCCTCTTGGATAAATAGTTCTAGTATTCCAATTTGATTAATCATCCCTTCAATACCATAGTTTTTTCTATGTCTATTATTGAGTACCACCACTACCTTTAACCATAATTTCCACTGACTCACTAAAATGCCACTATTGATTTTATTTTAATTATATTTTTAAATAATGGTTCAAGGTACTAGTTTTTTAAAACCCTTTACTTTTCTTCCAAGGATTGGAGGTTTCTATCGGGTTCCAAGATTCTTTTTATGGTCAGTCATTTTGGTTATTTGGTAGGTTTATGCATTTTCCAAATTTCGCAGTCAGTCATTTTGGTCATATGGTTGGTTCTTCACGTTCATCCATTTTATCCATGTGTGGAAGGTTCATGCATTTTTAAAATTTCTGAAATTTTTAGTTTTTCCTAGTTTCATCCATAATGACATAAAAATGCGTTTTTAATATAAATATGACTTTTTAACATGAAATAAGGAATATTAAAGGAAAAAATGGGGTATTAAATATAAAATAAAATAAATATATTTTATCTTTGAATACATTAATAAATTAGGGTTTTAAATGGGTTATTTCATGGGAATTAAATAGGATCCTAAATAATGATTAATAAAATGGAAAGTTTGATATGATTTTTTTTTGGAAAAAATTAATCGTTATATATCTATTAATTATTTTCCTTCATCTATTTTACTCTATTTCTCTCAAGTTAGAGTGATCTTACCTTTCATATTGGAGTCTTGTGAACCTTCTACTTTTGGTTTGAGTTCTTCTTGTAAGTTATAACATGTGTTTAACCCTCTGTTTTGGTGAAAAAAAAATATTGAATCTTATTCTCATGAGGTAGTGGATCTGTTACTTATCCTTTCTTTTATGTGAAAGTGTGAACAAATAATCCTTTAGTTTTCTTTTTCTAAATTGGAGTTATTAATCTTAATAATATAATAATATGGTAATCACATGATGAATGATTATTTAATAATCTGTAATTTTTTAAAAGAAGAATAATATAATCTCACATTCTACAATTGATGATCTTTAACTCATAATTTGGGGATTATCAAAGAAATAAGAAAAATTAATTGTTAATATCACACACTGTTGTTTAATTTAATTGTTATAATTAATCTAATGTTGTATCTTAAAGTGTTAATCTTTTATAATTTGGAAAAAACAATCAAAGGGTGAGGAGGTATATTCAAATATGAAAAGATCATGCCAATTTATATTGTTTTATGATAAGAATTATTTTCACAATTCTATAAATATTATAATTGAAATGGGAATTATCACATGTTAAAGGTAATTTATATTTATTATTATGGGAATTAAATAAATGGTTGGGATTATGATCACTTGACTTTTCATGATTTCATTATATATCCCTCTTGATATTTATTAGATAGTGTGCTATTTATTTGGTAGTGTTTTCATTATTATTATTTATTATGGTTATTTATTTTAAATAGGTAAACAACATAAAGCCAGTAAAGTTAAGGTGAATAATGAAATAGGCATATAATCAATCCCATTTCTTGTGGAAGCTGTTGAGCATGGAAATAATGCATATAGACCATTTTTTTGTTTTCTAAATATGTATAGATATTTCCTATAGGTTACCTTATTGTGGAAAACCTATGAATAATAAAATAGTTAATTCAAGATGGAATTAAAATGATTTTTTTCTAAGAATATTTTTTTTGGGATGAGTGAGCCCATTATTTCTTATGGGAGGCTTGACTGCCTCAATGTGAGGGCCTGATTTTCCTTTGAACTGTGTGTAGAACAATACATTTAATATGTTTTTCTTATCTAGGATTATTAGAGTATTTTTGTTCATTTATGTGTTATTTATAACTTGGATATGGTTGGGAACCTTTGATAAGAAATGGGTTGGGAGCCTGGGGCTATAGTGATGGTCGATGCTAGTGATTGAAAGATAGATTATACTATGTAAAATAGTGTGGGAATAATGATAGGGTGATCAATATGAGTTTATATTGGGGATTTCTCATTTATATATTAAATATTTATCTATTCTTGTTTGATGGCTAGATATACAGACATTATTTATATAATTAGTTTCTAACTACTTAGTGTAGTTTGACTCTATGCACTGTAAGTATATCTTGATGTGGTAGCTTTGGCTAAATCCTAGATTACCTGAATGATAAAGAAGTGATAAATGGAAATCAATAAATGAACAAGGTTGGATATTTACATTATAAATGATGATGACATACTTGAGAATATAAGCAAGGAATTATGGAACCGAAGGCATCAAACTTAAAAGATTATAGAATTAATCTTGGAAATAAATATGGAATAATATTAATGATTTAAGGGATGATTAATAGTGAATAATGAAATTTTATGCTTGTGTTCTTGTTGAGATATAGACCTTAGTAGTTTCATATGGGTTTCATGTGTTACAATAACAATATAGGAGTCTAAGGTTAGGTAGTTTCCCTTAGTGTGGTTGTGCATGCTATTACTTATATTTTTAATTTTTATACACGTCACCATCTGTGTTGGTAGGGAAACTAACACAAAAAAGTGTTGTGGGGGTGTTTTCTCCAACATCCAGGATGAAGTGGGGATGTATGAGTAACTTCTCCCTCTACCCCACTATCCCTTTAGATGTAGATACGAGTAGGAATATCTTGGTCTATAATGACTTACTGTATAGGGTGATTTTCTACCCAATTTGGGATGAATATCAATTTACTATAAATTTATGTGCAGGATGTAGTAGATTGATGTTATAATATATACTTATATCTAAGCTTGGTGGTTATATCTTCCCACAAGTGTTCTTACATGGGCTATGATGGATTGAGGTATAATGCATTTATACGGACTGTAGTGACTCCAAAGAATACACTTGGTTACTACTAAGGATGATATGATGAGGTGGATACATGGAATATTTCCAACATAAGATATTGGGATATGCATGGGTCTAAGTTAGGAAAATCCAAGAATTAACAAAAATCAGGGATAACTTGAATTATGGAAGGGATGCGTACAAGATGTGTGACATTGGGGTATGAGAGTGAAAAAACAATAAATAAGTGGAAGTGGGGTACCTTCATTATATATATATATATATATATATATATATATTCTTTTGATAAGGAATAACTACTATGAATGACTTGGTGGTGGGCCATGGTGAGGATAAGAAACTAGTATTACATGTTTATGTAATGAGTTAGTTTCATTTGTTCATTCACAGGAATTTAGTATACTTCCTTCACATTCAGGTAGTATACTTCCTTCACATTTTTCATGAGAGGTTTGAGAGAGGATCCTACTAAGTATACATGTTATGCCCACCTTACATATATTTAAATTGTTTTTAGGTATTTAGAATCTAGTTGGTGATTGATCTAATCATTATTAGATTAAATATCTGTTCAGAAGTTTTTAGATGTTTTTTGTCATTATTGAGGATTTATCTTTTGGTAATTATAGGTTTCATTAAATTTTATTAGTTTATTTATGAAATTACATGTATTGGGATTAATTTTATTTTTAGGAATTATGTGGGTTGGTGTTTTCTCATATCATATCTCACCCCTTAAATATATATGAGTTTAATGCCTTCCATGCATATGATATATATACCTTTGATATTATTCGCTAACCCGTGGTCAACTGGAGATAGGCTTTGGGGGTAATTATAAGGACTTGAACTTAAAAAATCCATAAAATTGATTCTTTAGAAAAGAATTATTTTTCTTTAATTCCTAGAGATCTTTTAGGTTTATAGTTTTAGAGAATTAGGTCATCATCTTTACGTAAATAAATATTAAATCATAAGGGGAAACTTCCACTCAGTATCCATTTTTCCAATAATATAAAACTTTTAATATATAACAAGTTTTCTTTTCATGATATATATTCACAATTTTCATCTTGAACTCATCCATATCCTTACCTATCCTTAAAACCCTATGTTTTTTTAAAATGTGGAATGAGCCCAAAAATCATAGTAAGAGAAATATATAAAGAAAGAAAGAAACTCTTTATTCCATGGATGCTCATAAAAATTTGTCTTTTTAAAAATAAAATTTTAACTCAAAATAAAAATTTTCTTACCCAAGAAATAAAATTATATTCCAAAATATTTTCATAAAAAAAATTAATAAGAAATATTAAAGGCAAAATAAAATTCATAAATGTTTATTTTCAATCATGAAAAACTCATGAAAACTTTTTCATAGAGTTATACATTTCACCCTTAAGAAGTAGCATATAATTTATTTTAAATATAATATCATTATCTTACCTTGTAAAATCATAATATTTATATAAAAACCCAAAGTAAGCATAGATAAATCATGCAGGTAACTTAGGACATAATTTCCATATCACTTTTAAAATCAATCTTACAAATGGAATAATATACCTAGTAAATTCTAATAATCTCTTAGGAGAAACCTATAATTGGTTAACTTGGTCTCTTTATCTAATGAATTATAGATATATATCATGATCAACCATAATCTTGAACTATATCAGGACCACCTATCATCATTATCTATATCTAGCTAACCTGTCATTATAAGAAATTTATAAGAATCATAACATACTTATAATACATGAAATATTTTATTTTAAATAGCATACTCATAAAATATTCCTCACACCCATAAGAAAAACATTTTCAGATATCAAAATATCCATTCTATTTAAAACTCTTTTTGGAAGAAGATTTTTTATTTTAAGAAAACATGAAATTTTGTAAATGTATCCAAACATTAAATATCAATTATGACGATGAGAAAAACTATTGACTCCATATATGTTAAAATAGAATATTCATTTTTCCGTTTTTTTAAAATGTTCTGTATAAAATACCTAAAAATATTCTTTTTTAAAACCATTGAAATAAAGTCCAGAGTGAATAAAAATGTCTTTTATAATTCATTTATTTTCATATAAATAAATTCATAAAATAATTTTAAGAATATGGACATGGAAGAAAATATTTATAAAATAAATCTTTAAAACATTTAAAATGAGGTTTTTAAGGTAAAGTGTCCCTTACCTTGAGCCCAAAACTTCATATACATTCTTTATTTTTCTAAATAATAAACTTATCTTAATTATTTAGTTTTTTAAGAACCTTTTTCAAGTTCATTATTCCTTTTATTTTTTATGGCTTGTGTCCTGCTTGTAATGGTTTTCCTCTTTTCCATTCTAAAAGAGGGGTTTTCTTTCTTAATCAAAGGGGAATTTCCCCTCACCCTTCAAAAAAATATATATAAAAACCATGTGATGTAATCATGAAAAACAAATCACATCGCTTCATGGAGGTAGTAATCCACACACACACACAAATGACCTTATAATTTTTAAATGGATAGAATGATAAAAAAATTGATGATATATTATATTTATAAAATTATAAACATGTCATTAATATCATATATATACATTAAATACATCATTATAGCAATCTGTGAGTGGTGGTGATGAAAAATGATTTACATTGGTTTGTGAGGATGTAGTCTTCTGTACACACGAAAAATGGTTCCATTTCCCATTTGATGGAATAGGAGATAAATTTAGGTTATGATATTAACATAATAAAATCTCCTTATATGTAATATAATAATTTTATTATTTTATCACGTTTAAATAATATTTTAAGGAGGTAGAAAAAGAAATAAAACAAAAACCCTCATCTAAGAACTATACCTCTTTAGGTTTATACCCAAATCCTTCCTAGGTTAGTTTTATAATCAAACCAAACCCTATAGGATATGGGGAGGGATGTAAAGAATGGATTTGGGTAGGTATTATAAAAAAAGGCACTTGAAGTTTGGATAGAAGAGGATAGAGGGTGTCCTTTTTTAAGCGGGGGAGAGGACACACTTGGAATTTTTAAAAACATTAAAATATATTAATATATTACCCAAGAAAAATGGATACAAAATAAACCATTTTCAAATATGAGATGGGATGGGTCTAAATATTTCTAAAAAATATAATTTAGACATATTTATAGGTTATTTTAACCTTTATATTTTTATTTTAACCCCACCGGTAAATCTGTTTTAACCTTAACCATGGTAATAGATTTTTACTCTTTTTACTATTCATTATGACCCAAAATAAATTTGAACTTATTAAATAATATTAATCATTATTATTCCAAATATATAATCCATTTTATCAAATTTAATTAATAGAAGTGGAATAATTTAATTTAAAATTAAACTCACAAAACACAATGAAAAACAAATTTTCAGAAAAACACACTTTTAATTATAAAAATGTATTTATACCCAATTCAAGTATAATGTTGATTCAAATAAAATTTATTAGATTATTTTTAATAATAATTAACTAATTAAATTTTAAAACTAGTCCAAAATATAATGCGACTTTGTAAATACTTGAAAAGAAAATACAGTTTTCAATAAAAAGCAGTATTTTCACTATTCATTGAAAAATCAAAAATTTTCAAAAAAATCTCAAAAAACCATCGTAATATAATTTTAAAATTATGAATTATAAAATGAAGTTTATTTTTTTAAAATTAAAATTATATAATTTTGAGATCAAGATTTTAAATAAATCTATACAATGCATGAAATCCCAATTTAGTTAGAAATAAATATTTTTTCCTTTTGACTGAAAAATTTATAATATTATTATAATGAATATAACTCTATAAAATATAATTAATAAATATTAATAAGAAATAATAATTATTTATCTTAATATTACCTATGTTGTAATATTATTTCCCCTTTTAGAAATTACATCCTCATAATTTTATTCATTACCTAAACAAGTGGGGATATTTTTCCTTCATTGCATTTTCTAATTTCTGAGTTTCTTATTCAATTTTATAGATTTTACAAAAAACCTTAACCTTGTCAATAAATTAATTATATAAAAATTTCTATCTATGGTCAAGAATCTATTTTGGATGTTCAACATAAGAAAGGTTTTCTTCCAACTAAACCACTCCAAGTCTCAAAACATGAGATGCATCCAACACATATTTTCTTAATAGTGAAACATGAAGTGCGTCATGTACCTAAGGTAAAATCAGAGGCAGTGCCACTTGATTGGAAATTGATCCAACTTTCTCCAGGATTTTATATAGTTCAATGAACCACATACTTAAATTTCCCTTGTTACCAAAATGTTTAACACTTTTCCATGGAGAAACTTTAATAAAAACATGATCTCCTACCCCAAAAGAAAAATATTCCCTCTAGTTATTTGTATAATTTTTTTGCCACCTCTGAGTGTTCCTCATGTGATAATGAATCATATTCACATTCTCAACCATTTATTCCACCAATTATGCTCCCAACAAATTTTAGTCCCCAAATTCATCCCAACAAGATGGAGACTGACATCGCTTTCTATATAATTCTTCAAAAGGTTCCATCTGTATAATTGAATGAAAAATATTATTATAATAAAACTCAAGATGTTGATCCCAAATTCCCTAATAATCCATTGAAAAATATGAAAACATATCCTCCAAATTTTAAATCATTCTCTATGACTGTCTATCATATTGAGTTTAAAAGGATGTACTGAAATTTAATTAAGTACCAAAAAACTTTTGAAGTCCTTTACATAAATTAGAGGTAAAGATGGGATAAAAATTAGATACAATGGAAAGGGGTACTATATTTAATCTAATTATATCTTTAACATAAATTCAAGAAAGTTTATCAAAAGTCATATTATCTCAAAGGGAATAAAATGAGAAGATTTAGTTAATCAATAAAAAATTATCCAAATCACATTATTACCACAAGATATATTTGGTAATCCTACCACAAAATCCATGGATATATTCTCCCATTTCCATTCTAGAATTGGAAAAGGTTGAAGAATCCCCTTATATAATTTTCATTTTACTTTAACCCTTTGAAAATTCAAATATTTCATATTAAAATCAACAATATCTTTCTTTATTCCTTCCCACAAGAACTGTTCCTGAAGGTACCTATTTATTTTTGTGCCATCGGGAAGAATAAAAAATGGATAGATATGAGCCTCCCTCAATAGTTATTTCTTCAACTAGGGGTCATATAAAACACAACCTTTTTATGTATCTCAAAAAACCTTCTTTGTCGATATTAAATTCAGGAAACTTAACTTTCTTAACCAATTATAATTTTTCCTATAACTCATGGTATTTCTTCTTGGCTTGTTTAATCGTATTTGTAAAATATGACTGTAATGACACCTAAAATAAAACAAACAGAGTTGAATATACAATTTCTAATACAACATTTATAAAATAATTAACTAATGGATCACATTATAGACATATTATAGTTAATAATGCATTATAATTCTGACTTAATACATCAACTACTTTATCTACCTTTCCAAGATGGTAAAGAATTGTGTAGTTGTAATATTTTATTAGTTGAAGCAATATACTATGTCTCATGTTCAACTCTTTCTAAATGAATATATACTTAAAATTTTTACGATTAGTATATATTTCACACTTTTATTCATATAAATGTTGTTTATAAATTTTTTTAATGAAAACACTACAACCGCTAGTTCAAGGTCTTATGTAGGAAAATTTTTCTCATGAGATTTTAATTGAAATAAAACATAAGCAATTACTTTATCATTCTATATCAAAACACAACCCATTCCCTTCAAATAAGCATTATTGTAGATAAAAAATTCACCATTTCTGGATAGAAGATCCAAAATTTGAGCATTCACTAATCTTTTTAATTTCTATAAATATTCATCACATTCATTTTTCTAGAAGAACCTAACTTATTTTTATGTTAACTTGGTTAGTGGAATAGATAACTATAAAAAGTTTTCAAAAAAAAAATAGTAATAGAAGTATAATTTAATAAAACTATGAATCTCAATAACATTTATACGTTTTTTCCATTCACTAACCACTTTAGTTTTAAAAGGATAAAAAACTACACCATATTTATTTATGGTATGTATAAGAAATGAAATCTACTATAACAAAAATCAAATTTACTAAATTTTATATATAACTTATTATATTTAATAGTTTGAAGAATATTCCTTGGATATTTTTCATTATCCTCATAACTTTTTGAATAAACCAAAATATAATCAATAAACAGAACCACAAATTTATCAAAATATTTATGGAATAATATCTTTATAAGATCCTCAAATAAAATTGGATCATTCATAAATTCAAAGGGAATAAAAACAAAATCATAATTCCCACACCTAGTATGAAATATTATATTAGGGATGTCATCCTCATTCACCTTTAGCTGATGGTACCTAGACCTAAGATCAACCTTCAAAAAATACCGATATCTCAAGATCTGATCAAAAAAGTCATAAATATGAGGTAATAGATACTTATTCTTAACAGTGATGTTATTAAATTCTATATAATCAATGTAAGGCCTTATGGAACCATATTTATTTTAAAAAAATAAAGTAGTAGTACCCCATGGTGAAGTGCTAGGATGAATGAAACCATTATCAAGAAACTCCTGCAACTGTTTTTTTGATTCTAGAAGTTCTACTTGATCCATTTGATAAGGGGGTTTTGAAATAGGATTAGTATTAGACACTAAGTCAAAAATAAACTCAACTTCCTCATCATGTATAATACTAGGTAACTCATCAAGAAAAACATCCAGATATTCTTTTACTATTAACACATCATTAATCTAAATAGTTCCCTTAGTTTCAAAAATATGAGTAAGAAAACTTTCATTTCCATATCTTAACAGTTTCTCATATTCTTGATATATTATCAAAGGTATGCATTTTTTCTTATATACAAATAGAAACTCATTTTCGAAAATAATTTATTTATCTTTACAATATATCTTGGTATGATAAAGTGAAATAAATCCCATACTAGGAATAACATAAAATTTAATAATGGGAAATACAATAAGGTTTGTAGGGAAAATAATTCCATAGATAATAACAAGAAGATCTTTGTAAATTCTTGTTTTCTTAATAATACCCCAATTTTTTAACAAAATTCTTGAGTTTATTTCTTGAGGTGAAATTTTCATTTTACCAGTAATTTTTTTATAAATGAAAGAATATGTAGACCCCAAATCAATAAAGACATTAGCATAATATGAATAAATAAGTAATGTACCTGTTATAACTTCATTTTATGGTACAAAATCTATCTAAGTATTTGAAAAATATTTCCCCACACCCTTCTTCTTATTGTCTTGTTGATTCCCATCATTCATGTTATTCTTCAGACATACACCCATATAATGGACCATCTCATTATATTTAAAACAAATTACTTCATGTTTATCAATTTTTTTTTGTTACCACTACCAAGATCTTTTTCATTAAATCATGATCCATATGCCCAAACTTATAATATTTAAAGCACTTATCGGATTTCATAATTCATTCCCTAAGATTATTTTTACCGCACCTATCATAAAATTAAAACATGATTTTCTTAACTTCATATTTATTTGATGTATTCTTCCCATTTTCCCGCCACATGAATATCTTTTTCTCCTTATTTTCATGGAATATATATTCATAATCAAAATCCATTTATAACTACTCAACATAGTGAAAAAGTTTCTCATAAATTTTAAATTTATGAGAGGCCGACACTCTTCAGTATCATGCCTTTAATCCTGAGTAAAACTGATTAATTTTACTATCAAGATCCTGGATACAATTTTGTGTGTACCCTGCTAATCGGGTGAAGTTTTCTTCATACATGGCCAATGAATCTTTCTACTTCTACCTCAATTACAAGACTTTATTTTCCATCCTAAGTTAAAAAATATTAGTAAAATACTTCTAAAAGAAAAGATATTTAAATATATCCCATTCTATGGAATAAATCTCTTATCTTACTCTAGTATTCTTAAGAATTTACCACCATTGATTGAATTCACCTTCAAAATTGTAAATTTAAAGAATTAACTTTTGATGATCTAAATAACCCATGACTTCAAATATCTTTTCCAGAGCTTTAATCCATCCCTTAGCTATCACTAAGTTAGAAGATCCACTAAATATTGGAGGGTGCTATATCATAAAATGTTCTACTATCATCATGTTCCTATAAGGTGGATCTAGTTTCTCTTTAACATAGATTACACCTCCATTTATAGCCTATATTAACTGATCCATCACAATAATAAATTGACCAGTTTCGATTCCAACCATTCTGGGTTGCTGATTTGGAAGGATATTATCCTCTTGGTTCTTTCTTACATTAACTTCTCTATTTCCTCTGTGGAAATCCATTCTGATCATACATAGTTTATATTAAGAAACATTGTAATCTTAATACTATATATCATGATAACTATAAACTAGAATCACTTAAGGGTATTTACATACATTATCTTAACATATAAAATTATCTAAACCATTCTTCTGATACCAACTATAAGAACTCGACCTTAAATAATATGCAAAATTGATTCTTTTGATAATAATTCCTTTTCTTTAATCATTAGAGATATTTTAGGTTTAGTTTTTTATATAATTAGGTCATCATATGTACATAAATAAACACTACATCACAAAGTGGACACTTCCACTCAATATTTTATTTTTCCCATAATATAAAACTTTTAAGATATAAAAAGTTTTCTTTGCATGAAATATCTTCCCAATTTTTATCTTGAACTCATCCTTATCCATACCCATCCTTAAAACCGTATGAAAAATATTTTAAAACATGGTATGAGCACAAAAATATTAGTAAGGAATATATAAAAAGAAATAAAGAAAACTGTTAGTCTATGAATACTCATAAAAATTTTCCTTCTTCAAAATTAACATTTAACTAAAAATAAATGTTTTCTTACCTAAGAAATCAACTTCTATGCACAAATATTTTCATAAAAACTCATGATTTTTTTCACAAAGTTATATATTTCACCATTAAGAAGTAGAATATAATTTCCTTTAAAAATAATCTCATTAAATTACCTTGTGAATTCCTAAGTTTTCAATAAAACCCCATATAAATCATAGATAAATAACATGGGTAACTTAGAAAATCATTTACATGTCACTCTTACAACTACTCTTACAAATGGAATAACCTACCTGATAAATTCCAATAATCTCTTAGGATAAACCTATAACTGGTTAACTATGTCCCTTTACCAAATGCGTTGAAGAACTATATCGAGATCATCTATCATCATAAGATATATCGGGCACATATGTCATCATAAAAAATTCTCAATAACCATAACATAATCACAATACATGAAATATTTCATTTTCATCACCATACTCATATAATATTCCTTATAACTATAAGAAAACATTTCCAGATATCGAAATATCCATTCCATTTAAAACCCTTTTTGAAAATACTCAAAAAAAAAGTGAAGAAGGGTTTTTATTTGAAGAAAACATGAAATCTTGTAAAGTAATCCAAATATAAAATAACAGTTACAATGGTGTGAAAATCCGTTAACACCATATACATTAAAAAAACACTCCTTTTGTCTTTTGTATAAACATTCCATATAAAATATGTAAGAATATTTCTTTTGAAAACATTTGAAATAAAGTAAAAAGTGAATTAAAATTTCCTTTATAATATATTTATGTCCATATAAATACATCTATAAAATAATTTTAATAATATGGACATGGAAGAAAAATATTTAGAGAATAAACCTTCAAAATATTTAAAACAAGGTTTTTAAGGTAAAGTGTCCCTTACTTTGAGTCCGAATCGCCACATACATTATTTTTATTCTTGAATAATAAAATTTTGTTAATTATTTAGTTTCTTAATAATTTTTTTCAATTTTATTATTCCTTTTTTTATTTATTACCATGTTATATTCAGTTACTTAATCAATTAAGTTCATGTCAGATGTTTTAATGATATTTGACCAATATGTTCAAAATGACTTTAATAAGATAACTACAGTCAATGTGTTAATTATTCCATATTATACCTAATAATAATCATAAAATAATTATCATTTTTTACATAAATTATACTTTTAAAATCAACCATGAAATATGGTTATGAAAAATGAATCACATTAAAATCATAGAGACGATAGGCCTTATGTACACATGAGTAACATTTTCATTTTTCAAAGAGCATGAGGGAAAGAAGGTAAGTATCATTTTGTCTTTATAAAATTATTATTATATCATGAGTATCATATTATATCTTTAAATAAACTTATATTTATCATATATGTGATGTGGTCATGAAAAATGAATCACATCGGTTCGTGGAGGTGGTAATCCACATGTACACATGAAGGCGTTATCATTTTTCAATTGATGGAATGGTAAGATAATATATGATATATTATATTTATAGAATTATAAATGTGTAATTAACATTATATACATATATATATATGTATATTAAATCCATCATTATAACCATTCGTGAGAGGTGGTGATGGAAAATGAATTACATCGGTTCGGTAGGGGGTAGTCTGTCGTACACCCGAAAGATAGTTCTGTTTCTTATTTTATGGAAGAGGAGATAGATTTAGATTATTAAATTAACATAATAACATATAATTATACGAAAGGTAATAATTTTATTATTTCATCATTGTTTAAAAATATTTTAGGGAAGTTTAAAAAGAAATAAAACAAAAATTCTCAGTTAAGAACTATACCTCTTCTTTAGACAACCACTTTAGTTTTATACCTCAAGCCTTCCTAGTTTGGTTTTATAATAAAAATAAGGAATCTAGGATGTGATTATGGATTTTAATAAGTTATTTTTAGGTATTGGATGAACCAAAAGGCTATTAAAGTGTGGAGAGGATAGGAGAGGGGGTGTCCTTGTATAAGTGGGAGAGAGGACACACTTTGAATTTTTAAAATGATTAAAATATAATAAGGTATTAATCAAGATAAATGACTCAAAAATAGACCATTTATGAATATAATATGAGATATATTCTAAATATTTCCATCTAATAGAATTTATACAAGTTTTTAGGTTATTTTAACCCTTATCTCTTTAGTTTAAACCCCGATAAATCTGTTTTAACCTTAATTATCATAATGGGTTTTTACTATTTTTAGTATTCATTATGAAAACTAATTAAGTTAAAATTATTAAATAATATTTATTATAATTATTAAAAATATGGAATAAATTTTATCAAATTCAATTCATATAAGTGGTATAATTTAATTTAAAATTAAACCCACAAAACACGGTGAAAAAGAGTTATTTCAGAAAAATGTCTTTTTAAGTATAAAAATGTTTTTACATCAAATTTAAGTAAAATTTTGATTCCTATAACATTTATTGGATTATGTTTAATAAAAATTATCTAATTAAATTTTATAACTAATCCAAAATATAATGTGACTTTATAAATACTTGAATAAAAAAACAATTTTCTATAAAAAATACCATTTTTCACTTTTCATTGAAAAATAAAATATTTTAGAAAATTCTAAAAAATGTATCCTAATATAATTTTGAACTAATAAATTCAAAAATTAAGTTTTATTTTTCAAATTTAAATTATATAATATGGAAATTAGTCTTTTAAATAAAACCATATAATGCGAGAAAATCCAATTTGGTTAGAAATAAAGATTTTTCCCTTTGAAAAATTATCTAATATTCTTATAATGAATATAACTTGATAAAATATAATTAAAAAATATTAATAAGAAATGAAAATGAATTATTTTAATATTACCTGGGTTGTTATAGTCATTATCTCTCTTTCTTCATTTCTAGCCTAATAGGGGTACCTTTGGAGGGAGGGTATAATGAAAGAGTGGTATTAGAGTTGGCGGTTAAGAGATATGAAAGAGTTTTGAGTTAGACACTAGTGAGGATGGATTCATGATTTAACACCCCAAAATGATAAAGGGTTAAATAACTAAATGATATGGCTCATGTTAACAATGTACACCTTTCTTTTTAGGAGCCTACCTGATTAGAACTCTATAGTTAAGTGTGCTTGGCCTAGAGTAGTGATTAGGATAGGTGAACTCCTAGGAAGTTTCATAGGGTGTGTGTAAGTTTAAAAAAAGTACACTGAAAGAACAAGTGATGGCTTATGGGGATAATCATTAGTTAGATGATCAGTTCGGGCATGTGGGTGGGCCCCAAGTAGGGGACCGCTTGTCTGCGGGGAAACTAGTGGCGCCTGATGGGCTGAGACCTGATGGCGATATTAAGCTGGGGTGTCTATGCTGCCATTGGGCCCCAATTATTACATTGGTATCAAAGGAGGAACCCAAAAAAAAGTGTGGTGACACTGTTTGGGTTTAGATGTAGGTTTCATAATGAGGATGTTATGCTCTGGGGGGGGGGTAGGGTGAACGTAACACCCCATAATGATAAAGGGTTAAATTACTAAATTATATCAATAAGGTGAAATTTCTTTTTGGGAGCCTACCTGATCATAACTACATAATTAATCATGCTTGGTTAATGATCTGGATGAGTGACCTCCTAGGAAGTTTCCTAGGGTGTGTGTGAGTGAGGAAAAAGCTCACTGTAAGAACAAGTGATAGACTATTGGGGTAGTAATTAGTTTGATGATCCATTCAGGCATGTGGGTAGGCCCCAAGTAGGGGACCACATGTCTGCGGGGCAAGTGGTGGTGCTTGGAAGGTCAGGACCCGACGACCATGTTAAGGTGGGGTGTCTATGCTATCAGTGTGACCCAATTATTAAAAATTATATTAACCACATTCACAACCATAAGAGAATAAAATTGGTCCTTTTCAAGAATATAAGAGCATATGATTACCTCCAAAGGAACCTTGAACATAAACAATCTGGAAAAGAATGGATATTGTAACATAAAGCCATTGCCACTTTACTAATTCTTCACTCATAATCCCCATGAAAGAATAACATAAAATGATACTTTAAATATAATTAACATAAGTATTTTCATGATATAACATTTCAAAGGGAATTATATACACCTCAAAAATGAATATAGGTACATATCATAAACATATTCCTCAAAGAAATAGAATTTAAGATGAATAACCCTGATCAAATCATACCATTGAATTTGAGAATTAATTAATGAATTGATTATGTGTATCAAATGTAAATCAACATAAAACAAGTGTAAATACAAAATGATATAATCAAAATCCATTACACAAATAATCATGACATAATAATGTCAATGAAGAAGTATTATAACCCAATAAAAATAAATTGAGTTAAGAAATTATTTACCACTTGGTAACTTTCAAGTCAAACCCCCTTTGATGGAATAATTTAAATTGAGACTTAAAATACCATGATGTATGATGGATTAATTATATTACATGTAAAATGGGTAGTATATACACTACACAATACAAAAATGTGGTGAATATAGTATATGTCTCTTATAAGTAAAAGTGAGATGAGAAAAACCCTTACCTCAAGTCCAGACTTTCCTTGTATATCCTTTAACTCTTGTATAATAATATTACATCAATTACATGATTTATTAATAGAATTTTCCATGTTTTAAACCTTATACATAAATCATTATTTATTTATTTTTAATGGCATATTTAAATATTTAATCAGTTAATTCCATGTCAAATGTTTTGAGGACTTTCGATTCATTGTTTCAAATTTTTTGATTCTACTAAAATTACCTACGTTTAAATAAGATAAAAAACCATATGAAAGAAAAAAAACCTCAGTCTAGAATGGTTATTTGGAAAACTCTTCATCTGTCTGATCCTCTTGACCCTCTTGAAACACACTCAACCATCCTCTCACACTTTGTAAATGCTCTATCCAAAAATTGAAAGTACAAAATATCTTAGTTCAGAACCGTGTTCATCATTTCAGTTCTCTTGACCCAATTTAAGTAACTCAAATATTTTACTCTTGACCCATTGAAGCAAAACAAAAAAAATATAAAAAATATTGCTTTCTCTAATTCCCTAAGATATCAGAAAATGGTTTACAACATTGCTACAACTTTTAAAGACCTCAGTTGCCTTAAAAAATTTAGAAAAACTAATGTTTCTGATATTTATTTGTTCATTTATTCATTAGGTAAATTTCAACCTTATTAAAAAAACTCTATCTAATAGATCAGATTTATAAGCTTGTCCGATGGATCAACGTCATCATCTCATCTAGTGAATTAACATCAACATCTCGTCTGATGGATCTTATTCATCTTTTATATTTTTGAAAACCACACAAACACATCAATCACTACACTTCCTATTTTGTAAAACTTATTTATTTAATGATCTACATATGATGCCTTGGATTAAAATTTTCACTTGTATAAAATCAGAAACTACCTCTAATCAGATCATATATATCTAATAGAAAACTCAAACTTTTCTATATTTTAATTACTTCTTCATTTGACCAATTTATGTTGTGAAGCAACTTCAGAATTCCTCATATTTTTTGTTGAAATAAAATATAATCTCATCTTTTTTTCTTTTCTCAAACTTTCAAATATGACATATTAGGCCTCTTCATATTTCATTCACCTTTGTAACAACACAAAAATTTAGAACTTAGAAATTGAAAAACCATATTTTCTAACAAAATAAACGTCCGATGATTCGCTTCCAATCATGTGAATATGCTCCGATGAACCATGTACAATTAGAGACTTTTTATTTCTTCAAACTTTATCAAATTAAAACTTCTAGGCTTTTAAAAACTTCTTTTTCTAGTGTTTCTCAGTCTAATGATCTATATCTAGAAAAATTCAACTACGAAAACTCCAAAAATTTTCATTTCTCTTTTATTCTTCTAACTTCATCTTATATCATGACTTCTTCATGATGTTTTAGGAACTTGAAATTTTTTTAAAGTTTCATATGAATTATTTTGTAAATTTCTACTACTTACTATATTTTCAAGTCTTAGAAACATAGAAAAATTTCAGAATTTGATTTCTAGAAACTTATAACTTTCCATTAAAAAATTTGTTCAATGAACTGTGTCCAATAGATCATCTAATGTATCTTCTAATCATCAAATTTTCAAATCACTTTATTTATCCAAATTTATAGAAACTTCTTAATTTTTTTTTATAAACTCACAAAAATACATATTTTACCTAATTTACAAAAAAAAATCTTTTACAAAAGGTTAGTTATCAATAAATCAAAAATTTGTTAAAATAAAACATCAAAAGGTTCTTCAATACCCCCCTTTGGATTTGTTGAAAACTCTCATTAATAACTTTTCCAAATCATCATATTTCACCACTAAGATTTTTTTACAACGCATTTTTAAATATTTACTAAAGAAAAAAATTTATCAAAAGAGAGTTTCATGACACCACACTATTGGATAAAGTAATTTTTTAAAAGTAATTATATCCATTGATTATAAGAAAATTTGTGTCCATGTTAAGATAAAATCCTACTTACTTTTATATTTTAATATCAAATTTCTTTCTCTTCCCCATTTTATAGTAACCACATATTTAGATTCATTTAATTAAGAAAAATACTTCTTCCCCATTATAGGAAAAAGTTGTAAAAAATATCCCCCTTTGTTAATATAATCTAAAAGACATTGGGGGACTTCTATAATATGTTTAGGAAGTCTTTAGTGGAGGATAAACATGAAGATGCCACCATAATTTTTCAAATATCTCCATTGGAATAGATTTTGTAAAAACATAAAAAATTTGATATTTCATTGAAATATATTATAGCAAAACTTCTCCACCAAAAAATTTATCTTTTATGAAGTGAAAATTAATATTAATGTGTTTGGATATTGAGTGTTGGATATGTTTTTTTGGAAATATCGATTATACTCTGATTATCAAAAAGTATCTTCAATGGTTTTAAAACTTCAACTTTCAAATATTCCAAGAAAACTTTTATCAAAATTTTTTTAGTACAATCCTTGATAGCTATAATATATTTTGATTCTTTTATGATCAAAGTTATTGAAACCTATTTCTTTCTATGCCAACTCACAAAACATTATCCCAAGAAAAATGTTCCTCTAGAATTTTATTTTCTATCATTACAATCACCATCCAAATCAATATCATTATAAACATGAAAGTTCATATCACAAATTATTTTGTATAAGATACCATATGATGTTGTTTCTTTAACATATATCAAAATTCTCTTTATTTACAACATATGATATTATTTCATATCACTTTGATATCTAGAACACAAAGTCATGGCGTAAACAATATCATGTCTTGAAGTTGTTAGATAAATTTAAATTCCTTTTAATTTTTAAAATTATTTCTGATTATCACGTTTTCCAGATTTATCTTTACTCATTTTTGATCCAAATTGAAATCAGAGGAGAAAATTCTTTAGATTCTTCCATACCAAACTTTTAAAACAATTCTTTGGCATGATTTCCTTGAGATAAATAAATGTATTTTTCTTTTTGTTGAACTTTTAATCCTAGGAATAAAGTTAATTCTCCCAAAATTTACATATCAAAATTATTCTTTATTTCCTCAGAAAATTATTTATAAAAATTTTCTTCATATCCAAAAAAAATTATATCATCTACATAAAAAATTACAATTAGAGTGCTGGAGTTAACTTATTTTACATATAAGTTTCTATCAAACTTTCCTTTAAAAAAAGTATACATTTCAAGTAGTTTTCAAGTTTTGAATACTGAGAACATGGGGTTTGTTTTAATGTATATAAGTATTTCTTAAATTTACAAACATCACTTCCATTATTATCAAGTAGAAACACATAAGGTTGCTCAATGTGAAATTATTATTTAATTTCACCATTTAGAAAAGATAACTTTACATACATCTGATAAACTTTGTAATTTATATGTGAAACCACTACTAGAAACATTATAATTGTTTTTAATATTGTAAAGGGAGAAAAGTTTTCTTTAAAATCTAAACCTTCCACCTCAGTATATACTTTTAAAAAAAGTCTTTATTTGTTTCATGAAACCTCTCCATGTTTATTAAACTTATTTCTGTACACCCATTTTTTTTCTAATAACATATTTATTTGATGGACACAAAACAAGTTCCCAATTTTTGTTTTTCTCAATCTAATTCGACTATTTATTAATCATATCAATGCTTTATCTATATTCAATTGATTCTAAAACTAATTCTGTTTTAATTTGTGAAATGAGTGATGTATGATTTTCTAATATCAACCATCTTCTTGTCTGTACTGTAGATTTATGATTCCTAAGAATATTTTTTAATTTCAACATGTTTTTGTAAGGTTATAAATTCCAAATTATATCCTCCAAATCCACTTTCCTCATCACATGATTCTTATAAGTTTTGATATATTAATTTTGACTCACTTTCATTCTCATTGGAAATATTTAGTTTGTCTTCCTTAACATTCTAAAAATATTTTATTAAATAATTTGTATTTTCAATAACTTTCACATCATATAAATCCAAAAAATTTTGTAGAAAATTATTCCAACATTTATAACTTCTTCCATTGGGTGACTATCCGATGAAAATTCCTTCTTCAGCTTTCTCATCAAAATTTATAAGATCTATATTATTTATTTTTAGTAAACATAGACTTCAAAAAACATTGATGTTTTTAAATGAAGGTTTTTTATTATACCACATTTCATAGGAAGTAATGTTAAATTTTGACCTAAAAAAACATCTATTTTGTACATGTACCGTAATAATAATAGCTTCTCTCTAGTAAAACTTTGAAAGTTTGTATTTTACTAACATTCTTCTTACCATTTCCACAAAACTTCTATTTTTATTTTCTACTGCTCTATTTTTTTGTGGGGTGTAGGGAACACTATACTGATATTTGATTCCATGATTTCTCAGATAAGATTCAAAATCATTGTATGTGAATTATGTACCATTATCTATTATCAAATTCTTTATATAATCCCTCATTTCTCTTTAAATATATTTTTTGAATAATTTGAATATTTTTATAGCCTCTGATTTATGTTTCACAAATACGATGTTGGTTATCCAAGTGAAATCATCAATAAAGGTGATAAATTAAAAATATCCTTTTGTTGATTGATGTATCATAAATTTAAAAACATCTGAATGAATAAGTTCAAGAGGTTTGGTAGACTGATTCTTAACTTTATTAGGGTTTTTACTAACTATATTTACTTTATGAAAAGTTACGAAAACACCATCTTCTCTAATTTTAAAATTTGAAAAATTTTATATAGCATTAAATTTAGAAAGTTTTTTAATACCTTTTAGCCCAAGGTTCCCAAGTATATGATGGCATAACTTGTTTTAATCTTTATAACTTTGATAACACATGTTTTAAAGTTCTCTAATCTGAAGAATATTTACATTGGTTCTTTCTCCTCTTATAACAATTTATAAATCCTACACACTTCTAATGATACATAAATATTTTATGAAAATAACTTATTTTCCATCATCACAAAGTTGACTTACACTAAGTAAATTAGGTTTTATCCTATCAACTAATAGAACTTATATTTTAAATTTTCCACTTTAATCTCAGTCATTTCGATTCATTTGATTTTAAGGAACTATCATTCTCAAAGGTAAAACTCATCCATAATGTTTTTCAACATAGTTTAATATTTTTAACTCACCTGTCATGTGTGATGAACAAATGCTATCAAGTATCCATGATTTTCTCTTTTTTTAGTTTCTTTTAAGGCTGTCTCAACAACAAAATATCTTTCCTCAACTGTCTTCTTTTAAAGCTTCCTATTATTTTATAGTATAAAAACATTTTCCTAGAAGAGTTTTCATATATTTTTCAGCATGGTTTCCAACCTATCACATCTTCCAAAAATTTCTTCCAGAAATTCAATTTCTTCCAGAAATTCAATTTCTTTTTTATGTTGGAAATTTTCTAACATATCGAGATACCACTTTTCCAACTTTCTATGTTTTAGAAAAGTTACTTATTCTATTTCTACCATTTCTTGTTCTTTGTTCATACCTTCTTATAGAAAGAGAAAAATTATTCCAAAAGTTGTAAGATCTATGCCCATAAATTCCAAAACACCAAAAAAATCCATCAAATCTTAGTTTTCTATAGAACTATGATCCTTTACTATAATAATATTTTCAAGGTTCATATTTTTTTAAACTTTAATCTTCTATAAGAATGTGACATCCTTCTTTTAGGGTGTAATTTTCAACTTTTGTTGATGTGATATATTTTTCACATCTCTAATCAACCTGATATTTCCTAGAACTTTTCTTTAAACCTAAAATGTTGTAATAATTAGATGAAATTTTTAGTTTAATGGGTGTAGATTGACCTAATTTTTTAAGTGAGGGTTTATATAGCTTTAGATGATTCATCTTTTACTTCCAAAGCCCAAATGAAAATTTCTTTCAACTTTCTTAAGGTAATTTAATCATTTAAATGTTTTGATTGACATTTTTTAACTTAATATTACTTATATTTTAACTTCTTACTAAGGTATTCGACCATATTTCCTAGTTCAACAATTCTCAGTTTATAACCTAATATCTCCTGAATGTATTCTTCTTACTGTGTGAAAACATATTTTACTCTATCAAATTTTTTCCACTATATTTCTTTATCATTATTATTTATTTCTTGAGAGTACTATTTTTCTTAAGGCATGCAACAAGTTTTGATCTAAGATGATACTCTTTGTAAGATTATTTACCTGCTCCTTTACTATTTGATAAATCTTCCCTTTTCTTAATATTTTCAAAGAAGATTCTGATTATTTCAAAACTTTCATTTTATGACGAATTAATAGATTATAATTTCTTAGAAAAATTATTCTATTTTCATTAAAATTATTCTCTCCATTAATGTACTTATTTTATTTCTTGGGAGTTTTACCAAAATTCTTCCATTGTGGTTTTTCTTTATAATGATCTTCAAATTCAACAACTTTCTTTTTGGGGGAATTCATTGACAAATACTTGGTTCCACCACACTCAAAAAATTTGGGAGGAATTTTTCTTCTATACTTTCCTCTTCCTCTCTGATATTTCTTAGAGATAAGAGACATGTTTTTTTTCTTCATTAAATTCATCCTCCTCCTTATCTTCAAAATCATAAGGATCAATATCTTCAACATCTTGAATTTTCATCTTTATCATAGCTTCAAAATCTATTTTATCTTTCATATTCTTTTTGAAAACTAGAGATTTTATCATTTCATAATCAATAATAAATTTAATTTGTTTATCAAGAGATAAATCTAATTTATCATCTAAAGAAGAAATTTTAGAATCAAACCTTTCTGGAATGTTTCTCATGAGTTTATTCACATTTTTAAAATATTCCATAACATCTCCAAAACCTCAAATGTTTTAAAAACATTTATTAACTCTGATGAAGTACTCATTAATAGTTTATTTATATCTTATTATTATTTCTTTAATCTTGATATGTCATATTTGTATCTTTTATTCCTTCAATTTAGTATTCCCTTCAAAAAATACTTTAGAGCTTATCCCATATAATCTTTGTTTTTTTGAGACCTATCACCTTAATATAAACATTTTATGATAGAGACATAAGAATAGAATTTCTAGCTTTTCCATAAAATTCAATATTTCTATTGTCAAAAAAAGTTATAAGATCATATTTATCAATGGGTGGAAACCCAATTATAGTAGAATCAACAACCTCTAGGTGAAGATATAGAGGATATGGAATCATCCTATTTTTCTAACCATGATAATTTTTTCCATAAAATGTAAACTCTTCTGTTGATAGAATTTATATTTTATATGATAAGGATTTAATAGGGGTTGTTCACCTATGATGCCAATTGAAGTTCCAAAGGATCATAAAACAAATGGGGGGGGGGGGTTGAATTAGTTGTTACCTTTTTGAAAATTTCAACCTTTTGAAACTTAACCCCAAAAAATTATTAGAGTTTATTACTTATCAACTTTTAGTAAAATAAAGTGTATGAATAAATATAAAATTAAATATGGAACACATGATTTATATGGTTCAACCTTAGTGTGCAAACCTACATCCCTTCCATAGACACTCCCATGGGTCTATGGAAATTCACTATTATGAATAAGTGAATAAAAATTATGTTAAATCCCATTAGACACCTTCTATATTATGATATAAATGATTATAATGACTACTATTAGTTTATAAATTTTTCTTACAAAAATTTGATCCAAACAAAATTGAAGAACTTTGAAACTTTTTACTCCACAAAATTCTATATGGAGACTCAGTCTGATGTACCTGAGTCCGATGGCCTCAGTCTAATGATTCCAGTATGATACACATTTTTTAATATGTTACTATTAAAAAACTTACTGATCTTATTGTTTAACAAAATAAACCTTATCAAACTACTTCTAAAACATTAAGTCTTATCCCCTCAGTCTGGTAAGAAAAACCTTTTACAATCCGATCTTCTGACTGTAGATTTTATTCAGAAACTTCTTCTGATGCAACAGATTCAACACTTCAAATTTTTATCTCACTCTGAATAGTAACAAAGTACAATATACTATGAAATTCTATTTATATGTTCTCTAGTAGAGAAAATGGTGGGAAACTGATTTCTTTTCTTTCTCACACAAATTCCAAAACCCTGAATTTCACTTTCATTTGAGCTTCATTTTGACCGCTTCAAATCTTATCATCTCTTCTGGTGGATTATCAAGGATTATTGATTATTATTTAATTTTATATCTTTAAACAAGATATAAAACCATTTTAATGAACATAAATTCAGTTTGAAAATGGTGATCCAAAAAATTCTTCATCTGTCTAATCCTCTTGACCCACTTAAAACACACTCAACCATCAACTCACACTTTGTAAATGATTTTTTCTGGAAATTGGAAGCCCATGACATCTCAATATGAAACTATGTTAATCATTAGAGTTATCTTAACCTAATTTAAGTAACTCATGTATTTTTCTCTTAAACCATTGAAACAAAACAAAACAAATATACAAAATATTTCTCACTCTAATTCTCCAAGACATCTGAAATGGTTGACAATATCATTATAACTTATAAATACTTAAGTTTCCTTAAATTTTTTTAGAGAAACCAAAATTTCTGATATTTATTTGTTCATTATTTAATTAGATCAATTTAAAATTTCTTAAAAAATCTCTATCCGATGCATTAGAGTCATAATATTGTCCAATGGATCAACGTTATCATCTCATCTGGTGAATCATCATCAACCACTTTTCTGATGAATCTTATTCATCTTTCATATTTTTCAAAACCACACGAACTTAGAAATCACTACAATTCCATATTTTTGAATTTTTTTTGTCCAATGATCTGTATCTGATGCCTTGGATCAAAACTTACCTTTGTATAAACTCAGAAACCACCTTCTGTCAGATTAGATCTATCTGATAGCAAACTCAAAATTTTCTATATTTCAACAAATTCTTCATACGATAAAATTATATAGTGAAGAAAATTAATACTTCCTAATATTTTTGGTTGAAATCAAATATTGTATCCTTCTTTTTCTTTTCTTAGGTATTCAAATATAACATCTTGAGCCTTTTCACATTTCTTTCACATTTTCCTCACTGAAAAAACTCATAACTTAGAAACCAAAAAACCAATTTTTCTAACAAAAGAAATGTCTAATAATTAATGTACGATCATGTGTGACCGATTTGTTGAAACATGTAAAATTAGAAACTTTTAATTTCTTCAAACTTTATTAAATTAAAACTTCTAGGCTTTTGAAAACTTCTTTTTCCAATGCTTCTCAGTCCAATGATCTCCATCTGGAAAACTTCAACTTCAGAAACTCTAGAATTTTTCATTTATATTTTATTATTATAAATTCATATTGTTTCATGAATTCTACATGATGTTTTAGGAAGTGAAAATAATAAAAAACCCTCTTACTTATTTTTTAATTTTCTATTACTTCTAATCTTTTCAAGTCTTAGCAACACAACAAACTTTCTAAATATGATTTCCAGCAAATTCTTACTTTACATTAAAAATATTGTCTCATGAATTATGTCCAATAGATCATCTGATTGATCATATAATCATAAAAATTTCAAAAACATTTCTTTTTCTATATTTTTAGTAACTTCTCAAAAAATAATTTATAAACTTCTAATAACACATCTTTCACCTGATTGACAAAAACATTCTTTTACAAAAGGTTATTTTTGAAGAAAAACAAAACTTTACTAAAAAAACATAAAAAAGGTTATTAAATAATATATATATAGTATATTTTTTTTTATCATATTATTATAGTTAAATAATATTTAAAGTATGTTGAATAAGAAATAAAACAAAAATGCATAGTTAGGAATTTTATCTCATCTCAGACCACCTCTTTAGGGTTATAACTAAAGTATTCCTAGAATGGATTTATGACCAATAAAAGGATTATAGGATGATGGTATGGAATTTTGGAAGTGATTTGAGTAGATATTTTTTGAGGAAAAATGGTTTTAAGGTGTAAAGAATATAGGATAGTGGATGGCCTTTTATAAGTTAGGTGTTTGACACTCTTTTAATTTTTTGAAATGAATAAGACGTACCCACATTTTTCACGTGCCAAAAGGGTCAAAAATGGATAATTATCAATAATTAGACATTATAAGATCTAAATATAGCTATTAAATAGTTTTTAGACAAGTTTTAAGTCATTTTTACCCTTATAATTTTAGTTTAACTCTTATTAAACACATTTTCACCTTAAAAACCGTAATTTATTTTTACTATTTTCACTATTAATTATGGTAAAAAACTATGTTAAAATTCAAAATAGAGATTCTATTTTACTAAATTAAATTAACAGAAGTGAAAAAATTTAATTTAAAATTAAACCTGCAGCTGCGATGAAAAAGCTAGTTTTCAAGAAGTGTATTTTTTAAGGAAAATTGATTTTATATGAACTCTATGACTAATAATAATTATTGTATGAATATAAATTAATATTTTTGATATATAATATATAAATTTAATTTAAATAATTCCTAATTATTTTTTTAAATTAATTAAAAATGAGAAACACTATGCACTTTAAAGTAGTTTTTAGAAAAAACCCATTTTTAAACCGAAAGACAAACTTATTCTAAAATCCAATATGAAGCCGATTCAAAAGAAATTAAGTGTATTGATTATAAATAAATAAAAATTATTATTATTTAAATAATATTAAAAACATAATTTTACTTTTAAATCTTTTAATTTATTGACAAATAAATGACATTTTTACAAAAATCGATATTTTTCAATATTCATTAAAAAATCAATATTTTCTGAAAAATCCCAAAATTCCACCCAAAGTAAATTTTGGTATTATAATTTCAAAAATGAATTTTATTTTATAAAACTAACTTTATAAATGTTCAAAAAATTAAATATAATTTTTTTTATGAAAATTAATAAAAAACATTTTTGAGGAAAACATATTTTTGAAGAATAAAACAACTTGACTAAAAATTTATCAATAATTTATATTGAGTATGATATATATATATTTAATAAAGTGGTTAATACTATTAATACCTGCCAATTTAATGGCAAGGTTGTAACAATTATATATTTCACGGGTCATTTAAGCTCAGTGTTTCATGTTGAATACGCCATTGAACATAGTTTTATTTTCTAAAATTTTGGGGTGTTACAAATTTTTTACATGCTATGTATGTTAAAACATAGATTCCTTTCGCATTTTTCATAAAAAATCAAAAGTTCCTTATTTAGAAAACGAAAAGGATAATCCTTTTAAACCATTTTGAAAAATTCAAACACGTGTAAAACTGTCTTAAATAAATCATTAGAGTATAGTAAAAACATTCTTTAAAACTTTTTTTTGAAAAATATAGTCTTGAAAGAAAAATATTATTGACTGAGAAGAGAAACAAAGTCAATTTTCATAAATACATTATTTTGGTATCTTGAGTACTTAAAGAAAATAAGATTAAATAGAAAAAATTAATTTATAGAAATAACCATAAGATAATAAGGTAAATTTATATTAAGATAAAAAGATCAAATAATTCTCTTAGTGGAGACTTAAACATAAACTCTCTTGAATAATGATGAGATTGAAAAATATACCGGTACTAATTGGTAACATTCGAATCAAAACCCTATGGTTGTAATAATTTGAGTTGAAACCTTAAATACCAATATTTAAGAAGGATATGTGATATAAAATGTCAAATGGGAATCATATACACCGTATAATTATAAATAAGTGTATAACATCAAAAATTTCCCAATAAAGAAATATTAAGATAAATAACCCTTACAGAGATCGTATCATTGAAGTCGGAATTAATCAATGAAGTGATTGTGGATAAAAATAGAAAATTCACATAAAAGAAGTGGAAACATGGAATAAAATATTCCCAGGTCATTACATGTATAATAATATCATATTAATGAAAGTTAAGAAGTAATATAATCTAATGAAAAAAATTGAGTTATGAAACTCCTTACAAAGATCATATCATTGAATTGAGAATTAATAAATGGATAAATTATGTGTATCAAATGTAAATCAACACAAAAAAGTGTAAATACAACATAAATAAATAAAATTTCATTTTACACATATTTTTGGAATAATATAATTAATCTATAAGTGATATAATCCAATAAAAGAAGATTAAGTTAAGAAACCCTTACCTTTCCCTTTGTGTCACCTCTATTCAATAGATCTTATGTCATTTTTAGGAAATGTTTATATGATTACCTTTATATAGGAGAAATTCAATGGAGTTTTTTTGTAAATTTTCAATATTAAAGGGTCATAAAGGTATTTCTAAAATTGAAAACTAGAATAAATAATGAATAGAAATTATATTATAGACAATTTAATATCTATATGATACATGATATAATTTTTTATAGTTTTCTATTTACTAAAAATATTTTTTAAAAATTAAATACTATTTAAGGTCTTTTTCATCACTATTCACAATAGATGACTTTATAAACATCATGAAGAATACCAATTTTGAATCTAATAACTTATATCATAAATTATTCTTATTAAATATATATAAAATTCATGGTATACTTAGGATTATATAAATATAAACATTTTTAATATATCTAAAAATATTTATGTAAATATTGTACTATTTTCATATATGTTTCTCCATTCTGATGTAAGTGTTTTAACAAAATAATAATAATTATAAAAATAGAAAATAAATTATTTATAATAAAATTTATTATAATTTATTTTGATAATTTTGATTCATTCATAAATAAATATATATTATCATTCATATATTGACAACATATTTAATATGTTATTTTGACTTTTCACACCTTGCACAAACATTGCACAAGAACTTAGATAAGATTCTTGTTATATATCTCTAAAGTTAGAAAATATCAATAAAAATCATAACTTATAGATTATATTTATAAACTAAGTCATGCATAGAATTTTTTCTCCTCAATTATTATTATTAAGATATAAAATTTAACTTTTCCAGTGCTATGTAAGCACTACATCAACACTGAAAATGATTTCCATTTTTATCATGAAATAAATTCTAATTTATATGTTTTGAATTTTTTTGTATGATATTTTTAGTCTATTATCATAAAAATTTATTTCAAAACATTTTATAAATTTATATATATCATTTTAATATTATGATAATATCATAATATATAACATATATCATTAAAACAGTACTTTTCACCACTATTTACCGAAATTTGACTTTAAAAACTTGAAGAAAAATAATGGAATTCAAATATATATTTTTAAAAAATTAATTAAATTTAATTTATATCCATAAAAATCATTTAATAAACTAAATTATCTAAAATGAATCAAATTCATTACATTTAAAACTATTTACTTTGATTTTTTCCCAGCTTGTACGGGCGCTGCATCTGCTGTGTGTAAGTGTTCTAGGTAATTATATAATTTATAAAAAATTAAAAATAATTACTATAATAATGATACTATGTTCATAATCAATTTAATTATTCTTTTATCATTATTAAATTTTCTTAATCCTTTAGATAAAATATTAATGTTTATTAAAACAAAGAGAGAAACATTTTTTTATACATAAATAATATTTATGTCGTTATCAAAGAAAAGTGACACAATTTTTTCATATGTTCAAGAATTAGATGTTTATTGATAAACCCCACTCAAAAATAGGATTAGGGAATGTTTTTTTGGGTTATTTTAAGGTCTTACCCCAAAGTTTTAACCTGATTTTATCTGTTTTACCATTACTGTGCTGATAAATTTTACCATGGTTACTATTCATAAAGAAAAAAAATAAAAGGGTCATATTTACCAAATTTGAACCTCCTAATTATGAATATGGAATAATTTTTTCACAATTAAGTTTATAAAAATGGAATAAATCTATTTTAATATAAATGTGTAAAATATAATGAAAAACCTTTTTTAGAAAAATGTGTTATTAAGCCAAAAAATGAACTTATACCAAAATCAGGCATAATGCTGATTCAAACATAATTATTAAATTATATATAATTAAATAATATTTATGTTACTTTTATATCAAATTCAAATCATAAAGGGACTTTTAAATTTCAATATTTTACCAGTTTTTAAAAAATCGGTATTTTTCACTATTCACTAAAAAGTCAATATTTTCAGAAAAATATTAAAATTTCAAAATAACTTAATTTTGATATGATAATTTAAAAAATTATATCATTTTTATTCAATACCATATCTAATAGTGGTAGAAATTAATTATATTATCTAATCACATAAATAAATATAAATCATTTTTAAAGAAAACATATTTTTGAAGTATAAAATGACTTTACTAAAAATTGATTACTAATTTATTATACATTAATAAATAAATTTAGATTATATAAAAAATTAGACATAATTTCCATATTATTTTTATTACTATTCATCCTTAAAAATTTAACGGCTAGGTTATAATAGTCATATTTAAATAATAATATTTTATGGTTCATTTAAGCATGGTGTTGTGTGTTGTATAAGCTATCAAACAAAGTGTTCATTTTTAAAATTTTTGGGTTTTAAATTCTACCACCCTTAAATGAATCACTCCCTCACAATTTTATCTTTGTCATAAAAGGTTTAATATTTGAAAATAATTATTTTGAAAATGCACATCATATAGAGGGGTAATAAATCTTATTTTAAAAAAAGAATATTGGAATCATAAAGGATACCTAACATATCACACATTAAATTTCCTAGATGAGAATAAAATTAGTGGAAAGTTAAAATATAGACATGGAAGTGAATAATAATATCCAAAGAATAATATAGAGTGATAGAGAACATGGCCATGAGAAATTTAATGACCAAAAACCATAAATCTTTAAGGGGTGAAAAGATCATCAATTCATCGAAAATTAAGGTAAAAGGATAACATTTTTATTTCAAGATAATTTTGTTATAGTTTTGAGGAATTTTTTAACCATATAGACTAAGAACCTAAGGAATTATACTTACATAAAAATTATTATTTCATCCTTTAATAAATTTCCACTAAAAGATCATTTTTCTCCAAATAATGAGTATTGTAGATTAAATTTTCATGTCTAAAGCACTAAAATTAACTTTTAATAGATCAAAAAATCTACAAAATAATAACAATATATTCCTTTTGTATTTAATAAAAATAAAAAAATGGTTATCATAAGGTATGATAATTCCTAAAACGAATAAACCTTCATATGAAGAATTAATACGTTAATCACTATAATTAAACAATTAAAACAAAGTTTTAACATAGATCATTCCATAAATAAATAAATCAATATCCTAAATAACCATAACAATAAATAAAATTTTAACCTCAAGTGTTACTTCATACCCTTCAACCTCCACCTCAAAAAATTTAGTACCATTCTTCTTAAATAATCCATTATGTCAAACCTAAAGGTTATATATTCCTCAACCTAATAAAACATCTCCTAAAATATCATTTATCACCTCTAAATCCAAAGAATTAAAAATGATCTTAGAATATAATATGATTACCAAAATCAACTTAATATTTATCAATCAAATCATTTAAGTAAAAAAATTATACTTACCAGGACATCACGTAGGCTAGTGGTAGGTGCTTCACACTTAACACTATTTAGTTGTGGGTTAAAACCCCATTACATTTATAGATGTGATGGGTTGTCTCCCAATCTATGGGTTGATATTTTTCTAAAAATATAGAAAGATAATTCCTATAACATTCCAAAAAATATGGTGAACATATTTAACAATAACATTAATCATTAAATCACTTTTTAACCACTATAGTTTTCTATACAACTTATTTTTCCACAAAATAACATAATATTAATAGACTATTATTCCCTTAACATTAATGATTATATTAACCCTAAATGTTATCAATAAATTTTATATTATTTCCACAAAATATAAAATAATTCTTCCTCAAATATCCTTTTCACTAAAACATATACTAAACCAAAGGGTAGTATTCCCATAAATTTCTCTCAAAATATTCTTAATCATGTTAAAATATAATCACATAAAACCTAAAAAGTGGTATATATTCCTTTAAACTTATGATTAACCATATACATATCAACCCAAGACACTTTAGGTTTATCTCATATCATTATAGAATATCATATATTTCCATAGGTTTTATTCTATCACTCATTATAATGATTCATAAAGAAAATGTGAATTAACCCAAGCATATCTTGTGGGAGTTTCAAACCGGGTGTGAAGTATGTTCACATTCACCATGAACCAAAATGATGGTCAAGATATACTCAACTAACTCTTTTCAGGGTTATTACCCCTAGATGCATCTATTCTAAAACCACATCTACTTGTGTTATAAAAAATGGATGTATTTCTAGGAAAATAACATAATATCAATATCAATAATTAAAGATGTTATACTATAGTTAAAATTATCCTCAAATTTAGTCATAGGGTTATGTTCCCTTATATATGTTTTCCAATATCTATTTCCCAAGGTTTCTAATGAATATACTCTAATACCAACTATAAAGACCCCAAATCTAGTATCCTAGATTTTGTGGTCAATTTATTATATCGATACTTTGTACAAGTGATCATATCCCAAAGGATCAAATAGTTTTGTAGTCTTGGTAAAATAGATTCATACTTGAATCTCACGTACACTTAGAAACATAAAATACAACAAAATATTTTCTTTGAGAACATCATTATTCCCTCTAGAATATCGTTGCATATCAATCATAGTACACTTCCAAGAATCCTTAGGAAAGGAAAAAAATAAGGTTGATCTCAAATGCTCAGTAAGGGTATGCATACAATGGAAGCTAACATGGAATAAATAAGGCAATAATAATATGGAAATTGATGATAAAATAATGACATATAAATAATCAAATGATCTTGAAACTTATCCATGTATATCACAACTATTCAAAAAATCACATAGACATCAATAAATAATTTCATAATTATGGAATACACAATTTTAGACATCATAAACATAACAATAAGTCCCTTTTATAAGACATCTAGATAAATGGGTAAGGACTTGGCCAAATAACCAACCCGTTTTCTCTCACGTGACATATGAATGCATCAAGGTGCTATATAATTTTAGGAACTACCCATCACTTAATAAGTCTAATGAATTCATAATATAAATAAAAAATAAAACTTAATAAATATTCCTTAAAAATCAATAACTATCCATATTGTAAGAACTTACATATAGAATATCAACACTTTCCCTAGTCAAGTTGATAATAAACCATCCAAAGAAACATGTTATATGGTATTATTAGAGTATATCCTCAATAAAATTTAATATTTTTCAAATGATAGATGGAAATACTTTAAAAATATCCCTAGATTTTTTGAGGAAAATAACATTTTCAAATTTAAATCACTTATTTAAAATCTAACAATTTCTAAAATATTAATGGAAATTTTTTCTTTGAAATGAACCCTTGATACTTTTAAATAAAGATTTATTGCACCGGGTGGTCATGATGGAAGAAAATTTCATTTATGCTGTTTATATTAAAACAAATATTCCTTTAAAATTTTCAATAAAAAGTCAAAATTTACCTCATTTAGAAAATGATAAGAATATTACTTTTAAACTATTTTTTAAAAATTCATGAATTGTTAAAATTGACTTTAATAAATCACTAAAAAATAGTAAAAACATTTTAAAAACATTTTAAGAAAAATATGGTCATGTAAGAAAAATATTCTTGAGTGAGTAGAAATACAAAATTCAGTTTTCCACAAGAACATTATTTCAATATCATGAGTACATAAAAAGTGGAAAATAAAAGAAAAAATTTTAATTTATAGAAATAAAAAGAGGTAAAGAAAATAGATTTGATTTAATATAGAAAGATCAAATAATTCTCCCAAGGGAGACATAAACATAAACAGTCATGAATGATGATGAGATTGTGAAATAACCGCCTATAACTTTGGGAACTTTTGAATCAAAACCCCATGGATGAAATAATTTTATTTATAACTTTAAATAAAATTAATTTAGAAATATCCATGATATAACATATCAAAGGGGAAGTATATACACCAAATAAACATAAATAGATTCATAACATCATACATGTCTTAATGAAATAATATTGAGAAAAATAACCCTTAGAGATCATATAATTTAATTGAGAATTAATTAATGAAGTGATTATGTGTAAAAAATATAAATATATATAAAAAAGTGGAAATAAAAATAAAATAATCATAGGTCATTACACACATAATCCTAGTGTATCAAATACGATGAAAAAAATAATATATCCTAATGAAAATGAATTGACTTATGGAAACCCTTACAAAGATTATATCATTGAATTAAGAATTAATCAATGGATCTATTATTTTTAAAAAATATAAATCCACACAAAAAAAGTTTATATACAAGATAAATCATTAATTGGACATTATTCAAATAATAAAGGGAAAAAATAATTAATAAAGAAGATATATAACCCAATGAAAGAAGAATGAGTTAAGAAACCATTAGCTTTCCCTTTATGTCACATTCCTTTGAATGATCTTAAGGAATTTTTTGGATGGGTTTTTAATCACCCCAATGAATATAGGATATAGGAATTGATGTTTAGATAGGTATTTGGGTAGGTGTTTTAGTGAAAAAGTAAAATTGTCTTGTGTTAAAAATATTGAATTGAGTGCATTTTTGTAGGTAAAAATAAATAGCACATTCAAAAATTTTCAATCATTATGGGCCATAAAGTTAATTATAAAATTGAAAAGTGGCACACATAAGGACTATGAAGGATACAATAAAAAATTTCATATCATGATAAGTAATGATTGATTTTTTATAATTTTTTAATGATTATAAAATAATTTTGAAACATTAAATACTATTTAATGTCTTTTTTGTCCTTATTCACAATACTTGAATATATAAACATCTTGACAACTAATAATTTTTATTTTAATATCTTAGATAATCACATATGATTCCTGAATATATATAAAACTCATAAGATACTCAAAACCATCTATATATTATAAATTTTAATATTTTATAAAATATTTACTTAATCGTTTTAATATTTTCATATATGCAGCACCATGGCGACGTAAGTATTTTAGAAAATTATATAATTTTAAAAATAAAAAAATTATTAACATAAAAAATATTATACTTAATTTTTATCATTTATATTCATTCATAAGCAATATATATTCTCATTCATATCATAACAACATATTACATATGTTATTTTGACTTTTCACACCTTTCTTAAGCATTACATCATTATTTTGATAAGATTATTGTTATATAAATCTAACATTAGAAACTATCAATTAAATTTATTATTTATATATTATATTGAATAAAATTTTGTGAAAATACTTTTTCCTTCTCAATTATTGTCATTAGGAAAAAAAATTGACTTCTCTAGTGTGGATCATGCACTACATCATCACTGAAAATGAATTTCATATTATCATGAAATAAATTATAATTTATATTTTTTGAATCATTTCTATTAATTATTTGTATTATATTATCATACATGAGTCATTACATAAGTTTCATAAATTTATATATCAGATTTAAGTTATCATAATATCATAAAATATATTGTATCTCATAAAAATTGTATTTTTTACACTATCCCCCACATATAAATTTAAACACTCTAAGAAAAATATTGGAATTTGAATATAAATTTTTAAAAAATTAATCAATTTTTATTTTGATCCATAAAAATTATTAAATAACCATAATTATCGAAAAAATCAAATTTAATACATTTAAATTTATTTTTTTAAAATTTTTACCAGTTTGTATAAACACCATATTAGTGATGTGTAAGGATTCTAGGTAATTATATCATATTTAATGTAACATACCATTAACTTATTTTAGTTACTTCTTGACTCCTATCTTGATTCCCTTTTTATTTGGGTGTGTTTCGAGCCTTTAGAGGATGGAGAGATTTTATGGGGGAAAATGACCTAAATTTCGAGGTCATATGTTTGTTTGAATTAATGGTGTCTAGGTGTAAATGTTTCAATGGATTTAAAGGTTTCAATTTGGGTTTGGGTTGAATTGGATGCTTTATGGGTGGTTTCTCTACTGGGCATTAGATGCAGAAGGAATTTACAACATAAATCCTTAGTTTTGGACATAAATTATTTGATGGACATAAGCCATGAGAATGGATTATGGTGAAAAATGATTCACATCGTAAAAGATGAACTTAAATCACAAATTAATCACTCAGTGTGTTTTTAACCTGAGGTGATTCCTTTTTCAGTGTATGTGAAAATTAATGCATTTATGATGTAAACCCATTATTTATGACATTAACGCCTTATGCTCAAAGGTTTTATTTATATTGATTGTATGATTTCATTGTTCATTTAATGACTCAAATTTTCCATATATTATTTTTTTATATTGTATAGATTATTTTTGAGACTAGGCGCTGATACAGAGTGAGATTCTGAGGCCTGATGTTCTTGAAATAAATGTTTAAAGTATATTAAATATATTAAATAGAACACATACAATTTTCCTAAAAAAGTGGAATAAATTATAAACATAAGGCTAGATCAGAAATTTAAGGGAACCGCTGAGTTCAAAATGTTGGTTTTACCCTAGTCACTACATAATCTTTGTTAGTGTGGGGATTTTGTGGAAAATTCATCACGAACATAAAATAAATAAAATAAATAAATGAGATTATTTTATTTATCTATTGATGCAATGAACTAAATTCTTCTATAATAATGTGGTTATGATCGAATTATAGGGTTATCTACATAAACCCAAATCCATTGGAGAACCCATGGAGAGTGCATTGGAAGATCTCTCTCAGGAGAACATCAACCAAATTGAAGATCAGTGATTGATGTGAAATGGGATTCTGAGATCTCTCTAATGAAAATGAAGTAGTATTGTTATTCATCAGTGATCAATCCATCTCAAGGTAGGATTTTGTTTTGATTTGGATTCATTCCCCCTTTTCTATTTCTATGACAAACCCGGATCAATAGATCAATGAATTGATTCGCAGATCAGTCATTTTACAGGATGGGTTATTCATAGGGATCTTTTTAGGGGAAATTATTTGGGATTATTTTGATTATCTCTTCTTTCATCATTCTAATAGAAATGAATCGAGGACAACATAAACATTGACCAATATCCATTTCTCATGATTGTTCCATATTCTTTTCTCCCACGATTCTTCATTCATCATGGGTATTTTCCATTGGCCTATGGTTTGATCCAAATAACAAGGAATCAATCATTAAACACCCATTTCTTGGAATAGAAATATGATATAATAGATCTGGATTTGGTATGATGAAAGTATTTTATGAAGATGTTAATGACATGCAGATCAGACTGTCTTGAAGACCCCATTTTGAGAAGGGAGTGAGAAAAATGATGGGAAACCATGGAATGAGTTTCCCGAATAGTTTTAAAGGTCGGATTCCAGAAATAAGCCATGATGAGGCTCGAACAGAGTAATTATGAATTTATCAACAACATTGAGGCCAAAATCCAAGGTGGTGGTAGTACAAAAATATATGAGAGAAAGACCTTGGATTCTATAAAATCATGATCAATATGGCGTGTGCTGTAGATCTACATATTGTGTGGGACCCCCTTAATGGTGGTTAGGGTTTGAGAGGAAGTTAAGGATTACACAGTGTGTGAACCTATCACATGGTGTGTGACCCCTTCCCAATGACTTGGCATGTACCTCAGAGGGTACACATACACAGCTTAAAGTACATGGACACAAATACACCGTGCTCTCCTACATAGACATGGCTAGGCTGAGAATACATAGGCTAAGACATGTACTGGTACGTGGGAAGAAGTAACCAAGAAACAACACGCTATGTACTTCTACATAAACATGGAAACATGCAATTTAAACAGGTAGATCCTGATTCTGAAGGGGAATACCATGCAGTCCTTCAAATTAGGCTTTGAGCCCTTGTCCTTTGTATCTTGGACAAGTTTTGTTAGGGTGAATTCCTGATATCCATTCCCTGAGGGTTAGTATGGAATCACCTCCTACACATTGGAAAATGACCCCTTTAGCTGGAATCCTTAGATAAAGTTGTTGGAATCCTTCTGTGAGGCCCAGAGTGAGATCCTTTGTCACCTTCTTTCCCTAGGTGGAGTTCTTGTTATTATCATGACCAACACTGCATTGGCGCCGATTCTCTACTTAGATGGTCAATCCAGATTGAGTTGTTGGTATACCCCATAGCCTTGGGAGTGATCCTCATCTATGTATCATATCTATTCATACTTATAGCATATACTTTTAATGGAAAAATTCAATGAGGACTACCTCTCAGGTGAATTTCATCAGTGCTATCTGACTCATGGAGTGTGTTATCCTAGATGAATTCGATGTGGAACCTTTAAGATGGAATCCTAGAATTGGATTTTGTTTATGACTTTACCTCGAGACTGTGTGTATTTGTTGATTATATTTACATATTCTTGTTATATGCTCTATAGAAATATACCTGTATAGAAATAACTGTTATACTTTTGTTATATGCTTTGTGATTTTGGGGTGTGATATTGGGTATTATTATACTCACCCCTGCATGGTATTTTCCTACATGTGTTGTGTATTGTAAATATGATCAAACTTTTGATAGAGTTTCCAAGGTACTAGGACTATATGGTACTTAGTGAGACTGAACAGACTGAGGTGTGTTCCTCTGGTATCTTGAAAGTAGTCCCCATATTTACTTTTAGGTTAGAATTGTTTTTAGACTCTTTGTGACGGGATTGTATTTGGACCTGTTTACTTTCCTTTACTTCTTGTAATAATCTTATTGTGGGAGTTAGATGTATTCATGAATGGTTGTTAAGTTGTTTTTATATTTCATTATTTTATGAGCATGTGTGTGTGTGTATAGGTGCTTATTCTACAACTTCCCATGTTAGTGATATTCCTACTCGGTGCTAGTCACTAGTCCTTGGCCTATTGGAGGTGTGCTTGGGGAGTCAAAGAATGGGCCCCATTGGGATGGTTCATGATAGAGTGGTATCGAAGCGGTCAAATCTACCTTAGGACTAGAGTTCGTGATATTAGTTTGGGGAATCAGTGTTAAGTGTTTCCAGTTCATCTTTTAATCTAGGGACTCCAGTGTTAGTACGATGGCCAATATATCCATACAACAAGAATTTGATCACTTACTTTTCAACTCGGTACTTGAGAACACTAGTTTCAAGAAAAACAATGGTACATGCATCATGTAATAACATGTTATGGTTTCCAAGTCCTTATTGAACCATATCTCTAGATATAGTCATTGACCATGGTATATCTTGTTTACTTTTAGGATGCCTCCGTGATGTATGCTTGCTAGGATTTAGTTTCAGGATCATGAGGTTGATCCCCTCAGAAACAAGGAATCTATGTAGGGACCAATTCTAGAGATGTTACCTCTAGGTGGTGCACTATCTATTCCACCACTTGTTGAGTAGTAGATGGTAATTGAAGTACCAACAGTTAAGGTATGTAGCATGAGCACACTTAAAATGTTTTAGTGATAGATACCCCTCAGGTTCTGAGGCAAGCCCAACCGATAGGTGGTTGAGGAATGGCTTGAGTAGGTGGGAAAAGTTTTTTTTCTGGTCAAGATACCACCAGACCAGATGGTGGTCCTAGAGGTGAGCCTTCTTCATAGATTAGAACAATGATGGTGGGGTTTGGTTACCTAGTCTTATGATGAGGTGACACTATCATGGTAAAAGTTTGAACGCATTTTTAGAGAGGAGTTCTCTCCTGCTATGATGAGGGATGTAGGTATCTAGGAGATTCTTTATTTTAAGTAGGGAATCATGACAGTAGATGAGTATTCATTAAGGTTTACCAACCTCTCCTGGTACTTGATGGATATGGTTAGAGATTAGTTCTTTTGGGATCATAACTTCGAGTGCATAATGTATAGGTACATCCAATCCAGTGTAATACTTCTATGAATTCCTACTTATACTGGGATAGTTGAGAAAGCTTTGGTGGTTGAGAGTTTCCTAGATGAGTAGATGCAGGTAGTGGGAAATAAGGAGTAGAGACCTCAGAAGTAGGGAGCCAATGTTAGTCCTAGGGACTAGTACGAGTGAGAAATTTCATGAGGAGGTCCTAGGAGAGAGGTTCAGTGGTTCATGGCTCATAAGATGGGTCCATTTATCCTAAGGAGAGGTAGTTCTACTTATGTGATGGAATGGGAAATATTGCATGATATTTTCCGACCCACCTCATGACTGATAGGGAGAATAGAAAGGTCCATAAGGTGGAGGACATGGAAGAGGATTTGGGAGAGTATTTGGAGGTGGTATACCCTTTGAATTGTTACCACCACCACACCCAAGTGGTCCACGCCAGGCTTAGGGAGATAGAGTATAGGGGTAGGGGAAGCTACAAGTTGTTTAGGATTATGACCTAGAGGCTCTAGGAATGATATGAGGTATGATATGTGTCTTTTATAACTTAGATTAAGCACTAATAGACATAGGTTCTATTAATTTATTTATTTCCACCTATCTGGTTCAAGACTTAGAAATTCCAATTGAGCACTTGGCTCGACCCTTATTATTAGAGACTCCTACTGGAGATGAATCAACAATCACACACTTTTTCTGATAGTGTAACCTAACTATTATAGGATAGAATTTCTATTAGGATCTCTTTTTAGTAGTGATGAGGCCTCATGATGTCATCTTAGGTATGGACTAGTTATATACAGTTCATGCCCGATTGACTATTTCAGGAAGAGGATGCAGTGTGTCCATAGTGATGGAACCGGGTTTTCCTTTGTGGTTGAAATGGAAACCCAGGTGGCATGGGATTGACTCATTAATAGGAGGGTGTAGTCAATTAATCATAAGTTGGATCGTATAACCCTTGGTGTAGTCGATTTTATGAGTTTTCAGTTTCTTGTAGTGGTGAAAGAGCATGTAGATGTCTTTAATAAGGATTTTCTAGGCTTATCTCCCTACTGAGAGATAGACTTCTTCATTTATCTACACCCCATGATAACACATATATCTATTCCAATATATCAGATGGATCTCATAGAGCTTCGCGAGCTGAGGGTGAAGTTAGAGGACTTATAGATGAAGGGATTTGTTAGAACCAGTGTTTCACCCCAGGCAACCCCATTTTTGTTCTCCAAGAAGGAAAATGGGATATTGAGGTTATGTGTTGAATATAGGTGCTTGACCGAAGTGATCATGAAAAAAGGTATCCACTATTGAGGATCTATGACCTATTTGACCAGTTGATAGATGCACAATGGTTCTTGAAGGTTGACATCAGGTTAGGCTATCATCAGTTCTGAGTACGGGGTGAGGATATACTAAAGATGACATTCAGATGTTTCTGTGGTCACTATGAGTACTTAGTGATAACCTTTGGTGTGACGAACACCCCCACAATGTTCATGGGACTCATAAACTGGATCTTTCAACCCTTATTAGACTGATTTGTAGTAGTCTTCATTAATGTTATCCTTGTGTACGCAACATCTGAGGAGGAGCCTGTGAGATGCATGAGGATTCTGGATGTACTCTGAGAGCACCATATTTATTGGAAGCTCTCTAATTGAAAATTATGGATACTACGGGGTCCACTTTCTGAGACACATCGTCTCAAAATATGGTGTGGTGGTGGACTTAACCAAGGTTGAGGCAGTGTTAGCCTATGAGCCACCAAGAGCGAGACAGAGGTGTGGAGCTTCCTTTGGATGGAAGGCTATTACTAGAGATTTATAAATTGTTTCTCTAGGATATCAATACCCATGAAATCTTTGACCTAAAAGGGGAATCCTTTTGTGTGAAAAAATAAGTGAAAACCATCTTTTTAGGAGTTGATAGGCATAGGTTTACGAGTGCTCCCATATTGAGATTACTAGAGGAGGGTGTCAAGTATGTAGTTTTCTACGATGCATCAAGAACCAGACTTGGTTGTGTTATGATGAAAATTTAGGAGGTGATTTCCTATGGTTCATGTCAGTTGAGACCACTTGAGAAGAACTACGGGACCCATGATCTTGTGTTAGTAGTGGTAGTCTTTTCACTGAAGATGTGGTGACACTACCAGATGGGCGATAAGTTTATTATCTATCATGATCACTAGAGTCTCAAATATATCTTCTCTAAGAAGGATATTAACATTATATAGAGGATATGGCTATAGTTCATCTAGTATTATGACTTTAAAAATTTCTATACTCCTAGGAAGGGGAATGTGGTAGAATATTCTCTCAACAGGAGATCTTTTTTGCAGTTTCTGAATGAAGAATCAGAGTAGTTGTCCTCATTGCAACTATCATTTGTGGATGGGGATGGAGTAGATTACCTCCAATTTATGGTTGTTACCTCTCCAATTTTGTAGAGATTCAAGTAGGCATAGCTCAGGGATACCAACTATGAGACCTTATGTACTTACATATCCACTGTACATACTCCTGATAGATTTTCTAAAGATGGGGAGAAAGTCATTCTTTTTAGAGGATGCAAGATGGAAAAAGTGACATTGTGGGAGGAGGTTATAAGAGAGTTCCATAAATATCCTTTGAAGGTACATCAAGGTGTGGAAAAGATGTACCAGGGCCTCTAGTGTCAGTTTTGGTGGACAAGGATGATGAATGGAGTTGCATACTTTGTATCTCGATGCCTTACTTGTCAGTAAGTGAAGGCCGAGAACTAAGTTCTAGCCGGTTTAACTCAACCCCTTAAGGTGATAGAGTGGAAGTGGGATGGGATATCCATGGACTTCATTATGATATTACCAAGTATTTCAAGGGGACATGATTCCATCTAGGTGATTTTATACCATCTCACTAAGTTGTCCCACTTCATACCTATCCGAAAGTAGAGTTTAGTAGAGAGCTTGAGACACCTATACCTGGAGGATATAGTATGACTCCATGGAGTACCATTGAAGATAATTTTTTATCATGATGATTCATTTTCATATAGGTTATGGAATGGATTTAAAGAGATGTCTTAGACTCAGTTATGCTTGATCACAATGTTTCACCCCTAGACCGATGACCAGACTAAGCAGACCATTCAGGTTTTAGAGGATATGATGAAATCTTTCATGTTGGACTTTGGTTATAGTTGGTAGGATCACTTAAAATTGTTTGAGTTTTCATACAACAACAACTACCATTATACCATTGGTATGGAACATTTTGAGTCTTTGTATGGGTGACCCTGAAGGTCACCACTTTGCTGGACTGGCCCAGGAAAGTTTACACTCATGGTCCCAGAGTTGGTTCTCACCACTATAGAGAAGGTTCATGTCATTTGGTAGTGGATGAGGATTGCATAGAGCTGTCAGATGTCTTATACTGACATATTATGGATCCCTTTGGAGTTTGAGATGAGACACCATGTGTTCTTATAGGTTTCACCTCGATGTGGATTATGGAGATTTGGCTGGGGTGGTAAGCTATCTCCAAGATTCATTAAAACTTTAAAAATACCATGTAGATATAGTGAGGTGGCATATCTCTTTTCTCTAATAATTTAGTTATACTGGGTAAAAAATATATTCCATATGTCTCAGTTGAGGAGGTACATGCACAACCCATCACACGTTATCGACTGAGGTGATATGGACATCAAGGATGGATCTACCTTTGCCGAGTTTTTGGTAGAGATCAAGGATTAGTAGGAGATGATACTTCATGGGAAAGTAATTACTTTAGTACATGTCTGGTGGAAACATGTGAATATTAAGGAGAGAACCTGGTAGCGGGAGACTCATTTTCATGATTAGTACCCACATCTCTTTATGTAGACACTATTTTGGATTTTTGGGATATAAGGAAATAAGGTGTGGATAATATAATGATGTGGATTTTCCATGTACTATCTTTGGATATTGTATAGATTATTTTCAATAATAAGTTCTAAGATAGCACATGATTCTAAGACCCAATGTTCCCAAAATAAATGTTTAAATTATGCTAAATATATTAAATAGCATGTTCATGCCATTTTCCTATAAAAGTGTAATAACTTCTAAATAGAATCATGGATCATTAATTATAGGGAAATGTTGTATTCATAATGCGGATTTTACTTTAGGCACAACATGACCTTTTTTGGTATGGGACATTTGTGGAAAATTTATTGCGGGTGTAAAATAAATAAAATAAATAAATGAGATTATTTCATTTATCCGTTAATACAGAGACTGAAATTATTCAATAATAATGTGGTTATGATGGAATTATAGGGTGATCCACATAACCCTAGAGTCATTGGAGAACCCTTGTAGAGAGTGTTGGAGGATCTATCTCATACATACATTAACCGAATATAAGATCAGTGATCGATGTGCAATGGGATTCAGAGATCTCTCCAACGACAATGATGTAGGATTGTTATTCATCATCAATTGATCCATATTGAGGTAGGATTTTGTTTTTTATTTGTATTATTACCCCATTTTCTATTTCTATGATGAATATGACTCAATCAACCAATATATTAATTTGAGGATCAATGGTTTTTTTGGGATGGGTTACCCGTGAGAATATTTTTAAGGGAAATGATTTGTGATGATTTTGATTATCTCTTTGTTTTTAATTATAAAAAAACGAATTAAGGTCATAAAAAACATCTACTAAGTTCCATTCCTCATGAATGTTCCTTTTTCTTTTCTTCCCCATTTCTTTTCTCATCACAAGCATTCTCCATTGGCCCGTGGTTTAACCCAAATTCCAAGGAATCAATCTTTGTGCACCCATTTATTTGTACAATGATCCGATATCATAGATATGGACTCAGTATAGTAAAAGGATCATGTGACAGTGGTAGAGTTGTGCGGATCAAAATTTATTGGAGACCCTATTTTGAGCGGGGTGTGCAAAAGATGACCAAAATCCATGGTGGGTGTTTTCTGAATGGTTTCGAAGGCTAGATTCTAGCAATTGGCCATGAAATGGCTTGGCCAAAGTAGTTTCACTTTTCCTAGAAAGATTTATTCCAAAATCCATGGAGGTGGTGGTGTGAACATACATGGGAGGAAGACCTTGAATTCTATAAAATACCAATCAACACAATATGTACTATGGAGCTACATACCATGTGGGACCCCCTTAGCAGTGGCAAGGGTTCTAAAGGAAGTTAAGGATCACATGATGTGTGGCCCTATCACATGGCATGTGAAACCTCCCCAATGACTTGTCATGCACCTTGGAGGGTACATGGACATGGGTTGAAGCATACGACCATAGGCACATTATGTAATCCTACAAAAACATGTCCAAGTTAGGTATACATGGGATAATCCTTGTACTGGTACATGGACAGAAGTACATAGGTAACAACATTCTGTGTACTTCTACATGGACATGGGCACATGTCATTTTACATGGCTAGGAATCAATTCCAAAGGGGCATGCCATGTACTACTAGTACACACCATGTATTAATAGTACACGTGTAATCCTTAAAATTAATCTTGGAGTCCTTGTACTATGTATATTGGATAGGTTTCATTCAGGTTCATTTCCTATATCCATTACCTGAGGGTTAGTATGGAATTTCCTCCCATATAGAGGACAATGATCCATTTCATATAAATTCTTGGATAGAGTTGTTGGAATCCTTTCTTAAGGCTCAGTGTGAGATCCTCTATAACATTATTTCCCTAGGTGGAGTTCTTGGTATCATCATATCCAACACTACATGGGAACCAATCCTCTACATAGTAGGTTAATCCAGATTGAGTTGTTGGTATACCCAATGGCATTAGGAGTGATCCACATCTGTGTATTTTATCACTCCAGACCTCCAACGTATACTTATAATGGAGAAAAACAATGATCACTACCTATTAGAAGGATGTTATTATTTCTATCTGACTTATGGAGTTTATTCTCCTAGATGAATTCTATGTGGAACCTTTGAGTTGGAATCCTATCCTGGAATTACAGTTGTGACTTTACCTTGAGACTGTGTGTATTTTTTGAGTATATATGGATATTCTTGTTATATGTGATGTAGAAATATACCTATGTATATTTGACTATTATAATATTTTTATATGATTTTTGGTTTTGGGGTGTCCTACTGGGTATTTTTATACTCACCTCTGCACAGGATTTTCCAATATGTGTCGTGTCTTGGGTAGATGATTGAACTTTTGACAGAGTCCCTGAGGGACTGAGACTAGATGATACTTAGTGAGATCATATATACCAAGGTTTGTTCCTATGGTATCATGCCAACAATCCCCATCTTTAATTTCAAGTTAGATTAGTTTTCAGACTCTTTGTTGTGGGCTTGTATTTAACCCTGTTTACATTCCTTTACTTCTGGTCGTACTTTGGTTGTGGGATTTAGATGTATGAATGCATGGTTATTAAATTGATTTTACATTTCAGAATTTTATGGTCTTGGAGATGTGTGTGTGTGTATAATTACTTAGATTAAGGCCTCCCATGTTAGTGATATTCCTACCCGGTGCTAGTCTCCACCCCTGGTCTATTGGAGGTGGGATTGGGGAGTCACAACAGAGGTCCCATTGGGACTGGTCGTGATAAGGAATTATTTAGGTGATCCTCACAAAAGACCTAGGATTCCTACCACATACAATGAGTGAATATAACCCTTCTATATGTCTCAGTTTAGTGTTTTATCTCTGATGAGTTTCCTCACTTTGGTTTTCTCCTTCCTTACACTATCCTTTATTTACAACAGTGTGATACTGTGATTTTTGATTGAATCGGAGTTTGATCCTAATGATTTCTGATCTAGTTTTTCCTTATTGGTCTCCTTAACCTTCATTCTTCATTGAACTTTTCCCTCTATGAGTGTTGATTTGATTGTAGATTAAAGTTATGTGTATCCATATGATTTTCCATACAATTGGAACCTTAAATAGATTGATTTATTTGAAGTGAGTATTTAAATGATTTAAAAATTATTATTTGAGATTATTTATGGATTATTTTGAAAAAGGAATAGAGATTGTGAAGACCCCTAATTTTAATGAAATTAAAATTATTGGGTGGATTTTAGAAAAATTGATGGATGATTTGAAAATTGATTCTGAGATAAATGGATTAAATTAGAGGATGAATTAAAATGGAATTAATTGATGAAAACCTATGATTTGGATTTGAAATGATAAAGGCATGTTAAAAAATAAATGTGGGAAATTATATTTTGAATTGATTTGAAATGATTAATTTTACAATTATTGATTGATTGATTGACTAAAGAACATGCGATCTTGGGTATTTAGTGGGTAATTAGGACAATAATACTAGGATATAACCCCCTAGAATTGTATTAATGATGAAAAAACTAATGTAAACATACCAAAACATGGTTTTTACCAATGGGAAGTTGATTCTGGATAGCTTGATCCATGCGACGTGTGCACACATTGAGTCAAGATCACTGATTACGTTGTGAGGATCTTATTACCATAAAATAATATACAATATGGATTATTACATGGTGTTATGATATGATTAAATTAACAATTACATTCTATTGATTTATGAAATAGTTTTATTCATTAAAATTGTTTTATATAAGTGTTTTATATAAAAATGTTAATTTAATAATGTTTTGATATATCTTCCATATTTTTATTATGAAATCATGTTTTTTTGAAAATATGTAAAATCCATTCCATTCCTTGTTTTATTAAAATTGAAATTATATTTTGTTAAATTGTTATAGAATTGATTATGAAACAATTTGGGAGACCCTACTAGGTTTTTTACCTCATACCCTACCTTTTACTTTGTGTGTTTGAAGATTTTGTTATTTTAGGTAAAAGAAAAGTAAAAGCTCCAATTGGAGGTTGTGTATGTTCTTGATCCTTAGGACCTAGAGTGATAGAGGTGACTGGTGGAGATGTGATCCGATTGTTACATGGGATATTTCTGATCTTTTACCTTGGAAGATGTTGTGTCTTTTGATGATATACTATTGGGTATTGTCTTACTTGTTTGATTCTATCAATTTCTCTATTTTGAGTTTTGAGCATACTGACTTGTATCTTTAGTCTTCCATTTTTTGTTGAAAAATTGTTCCATTGTGTTTTTTATATTATTCCAGGTGCTAGTCACCAACCTGTGGGGATCGGGAACACCCTTCGGGCTATGTCATGACTAGATTGGGTATCAGCATACTAGGGTATCCTGGTTGGTTCATGATAAAGTTGTATCATAGGTTAGGGTGTACACATTTCATTGATATCATTATGCAGTTTGGTTGTCCTATTAGATAGGAGGTAGGATTTTTGGGACATAATAGGTAGTTGCGAGTGAGTGTATAGATAGATCTTATCATAACAAGCCTTAATTCACCATGGGTGTTTAGAAAAAGTGACTCTGTGGAATAGTTTGATATTTTTTCTAGACATTTCTCTATTTTTGATCTAAGTATTTTGAAACCCTGATGTTGAGTTCTACATGATGGAATTTATATTCCTATATTTCTTGTTCGATTTATTGATATGTATATCCTTGTTTATGATTTTAATGTTTTCGGTTGATATTGTATAACATCATGCCTTTAAGGAGATGTTTTAATAGGATTTACGAAGAATATGATACTAAAACATAAAAACAAAAACCTACCAATGGACTATAATCTTATTTATATAGTGATGTATGATATTTAAGATTTGGGATAGGTACCCACACCCATTCTTGTTTAAGATCCGGTAGTGGAATCCAAAAGGGATGAATCTAGAGATCACTCTTAATATTTTCTTAATCATAAACCACCATTTTTACAAGGTTAGAATGATCCTAAAGAGGCTGAGGTTTGGTTGAAAAATATTGAACTAATTTTTGAGTTCTTAGAAATTCTATAATCTATAAAGGTGAAATGTGAAACCTTTAAGCTTAAGGGGCCTAATAGGAGATGGTGGGATTCAATGGTGATAGTGAAGAAACACAAGGTATTAGAGTGTAAGTAATTTAGAGTTATTTTTACTAATTATTTATATCTAGATTCAATGTTATTGGAAAAATATTTGGATTTTCTCAATCTCCAGTAGGGTGATGAGACCATAACACAATATACAACCATTTTTCTGAGATTGTTCAGCTTTCTCCTAAGGTTTTATCCAATGATAATATAAGGGATCGATATTTCAAGATGGGACTTTGACATGATATTTGATCATAAGTTTTCTTTCTAAATATCACTTCATATAATAATGTGTTAGATAGAGAGTTGATGGTTGAGCTTGACCTGGATGGTAAGTTAGGGTTTTTGGGAGTTACTTTTTCTCGTAGTGGAAGTTCTATGAGTTTATTTAAGGTAAATAGAAATCATGATGAGTATCATAGTGGTTATAGATATCTAGAATCTTATAAACCTATTTTAGTGCCTGAAACAGGCCCTCTAACTTGCTTTCAGTTTGGAAAGGTTGGGCATACAAAATGGGTTTTCACCAAGGAACCAAAGATATATAGTTCTTATAGTCACTCAGGACACCTACTGAAGTTTGGCCATTTATTTTATACTTCACATAAGGGTATGGGATCATCAACACAAAAAATTAATTTGTTTTAATATGATTCTTCAAGAACCATGGGATTCCATCCACAAGCATTCTAAATGAAGTTTCTTTATGGAGTGGAAGAGTCTCTAGAGGAAGATAAGGTGGGTCGATTGACTATGAGCGGTACCATCACTATAGCTTCATATTTTTTGACTTATTTATTTGACACTAATATATCTAACTCATTTATATCAAACCTTATTGTATGTTTTCTGAATCTTCATTTTATTCTTTTATCTTATGTGATGGATATTACTACACCCCTCAAAATGAAGAGAGATTAGGGTCTTCAGGTCTTACTTGTATTTTCTCTTTATCAGAGATTGATCTTACCTAGAGTTTTTTGGTTCTCAACATGAAACCTCATGAAATCATTTTCAGGATGGATTGGATGGTTTCTCATAAGTCCTAGATTGACTATTATCTTCAATGGATGTATTTTTCTATGACCAATGGGGTGTAATTTGTTTTTCAAGGAGAATGGGACATAAGGTTGAGTAGATCTATATATTTTTTTTTCAAATTTGGAAAGGGAATTATCAATGTTTTATTTTTCTACTTGGAACACGAATATTTTAATGGTTATCTCCCTCCAGTTTTCATCAAGTTTCATGATTTTTTTCCTAATTTCTCTATCTTAGCACTAGTAAGAGAGGTGGAGTTTTCTATTCATTTATTACTTGGTACTTAGCTAGTGTCTATTCCTTCTAACTATATGGAACCAATGAAGTTGAAAGAGCTGACTAATCAATTGGAAGATCTACTAGAGAAAGGTTTCATAGGCATGAGTGTTTAATCTTGGGTGGCACCTATTCTCTTTGAAAATGAAGCTGATGGAACAATTCACCTTTGTATTGATTAGTGAAAACTCAATCGAGTTATGGTGAATAATAAATATTCATTACCATGGATTGTTGATATATTTAACCAACTAAAAGGGAAGAAGTGATTTTCAAATATTGATATTTTATTTGGTTATCACTGGTTGAGAATGAGTTTAACATTTATAGAACAACATTCAAGAGTAGGTATGAACATTATCAGTATCTTATTATTCTATTTGTTCTAACCAATGCTCTTTTAGTTTTTATAGATTTGATGAAAAATATGTTTCATGAGTACCATGAATCCTTCATGATGGTATTTTTGTATTATATCTTAGTTTCCTCTTAGATCATGGAGGACCATGTGTTTCATTTAAGATAAGTTCTATAAATCTTGAGAAATCATTGAATTTATTTGAATCTTTCAAAATGTAATTTATGGATTTAGGAAGTGAATTTATTAGGACATGAGGTCTTAGAACATGGTATTTTAGTTGATCCTAAGAAGGTGAAATCTGTTATGACATGGGAGCGACCACATAATATTTATGAGATTTGGAGCTTCTTGCATTTGATAGGATATTACCCTAGCTATGTCAGGGACTTATCAAAGTTGGCTTCTCTGATGACCTTTCTCACTCATAAAGGAGTAAAGTTCATTTAGGATGATAAATTTAAAAGTCATTTTGTTGAGATAAAACTAATTTTAACTTATACACTGTTTTTGACTCTTCTAGAAGTGGGGAGGGATATGCGGTCTTCTATGACACATCAAGTTTGGGTTTGGGTTGTGTCCTTATACATGGTAATCAATTTGGAGCATATGTTTCCAAACATCTTAGGCCACATGAGAAGAATTATACAACCCATTATCTTAAACTTGAAACTATGATGAATTCTATGAAGAATTGGAAAAATTACCTTTTTAGTGAAAGTTGTACCATTTATTCTGACCATAAAATATTGATTTATATATTCTCTCAAAAATATTTGAATCTTAGATAGAGGTGTTGGGTGGAGTACCTGTAGTCCTTTGATTTTAAACATTGCATACTCCCATGGTAAGGGGAATGTTGCTGATGATGCTTTGACTAGGATACTTCAAACCTTGTCCATGAAATAATCATAAGAAGAGTAGAATATGACATATAAATTTTATAAATTAAATTTGGGAGTCTGAGAGAATGATCTTGAGGTTATTTTGGTGAGTGTACAGTTGACCTCATCTCTTCTTGAGATGATTCTTTAGTATTTGTAGTTTGATGATGAATTCTATGCAATGAGGTACTCTCTTTATAGTGGGGATACCATTGGTTAGTGTTCACTCTCTTCAGAGGGTATCTTATGTTTTTAGAAGTGGTTTTTATACATTTGTCTATGATATAGGACATGATTAGGTATTTCTATAATTCCAAATGGGTAATTTACCCTAGAACAATGAATATGTTCTATGATATACAATGATTATTTTGGTGGACAGGTATGGGATGAGACATAACAGACTTTGTTTCTCACTGTCATTCCTTACAAAAGGTCAAAATAAAGCATTAGAGACTATTAGGTTTTCCTCAGCCACATCCATTTCTGACTTGGAAGTGGGATTGTATTTCTATGGAATTTGTGGTTGGTTTACCACATACCCCTTGAGTGAATAATGTGATATGGGTTGTTATAAACATGGTAACTAAATCTACTCACTTTATAACCAATCTAGATACAACCAAAGTTGAGGATATGATATGTCTCTACATGCATAATATTTTCAGATTTCATAGAGTTCCATCTTCTATAGTCTTTAATAGGGATCCACTTTTCAATTATTACTTCTAGAGGGGCCTTTAGGAGGCCATGGAATCCTAGGTAAATTTTAGAATGACATATCATATGTAGATGGAGGGACAAATGAATTGAGATTTATAGGTTTTGGAATACATTATACATAATTTAATTCTCAACTTTGGTGAAGCTTTGGATGGACATTTGGGACTAGTTGAGTTCGCTTATAATGATAGTTACCAGTCTTCCATCAGAATGGATCCTTTTAAGGCGTTGTATGGATAGCCTTATAGATATCCATTGTGTTTATAGTAACCCCTTTTTGAGGTATGTAACCCTTTATTTATTAATTTTATGTATATAAAGTTCTTGGGTAATGTTTGGGATAGTTTAGAATGTTTTTGGAAAGCCTTTGGTGCTTTTCTAAGGGATCACTATTTGATCATGGTTAATGAAAACCATGAAGAATCTCCAAGAAACTATGTAACTTGAGACATTGTACTTTCTCATGGTTGGAACACAGTTTTTCTAATCATGTGGGATAATTATGAGAGTCACCCTCTTGAGATATTATCAGACACACAATTAGTGCATGGTTTGACAAACCATGTAGTTAAACCATGCGCGGCTTAAAAAGTGGGGTTTTAAAAAATGGGGCTTTGTCAGGATTTTCCCTAAACACCCCATTATTCCTTATATACATCCCTAACTATTTATTCTTTATTCTTAAAGGTTAATGAGGATCTCCCACTATTTTTTAAGTGATTTGAAGGGTTTTAAAGGTGATTTGAAGGTGATTCTCCCTTGGTAAGTCTCTCTCCTTAGTAGTTTCATGGTTTTGCTTAGATCTACTCTCCTCTCTCTCTCTCTCTCTCTCTCTCGATTTCCTAGATATACTTCCATTGCATGCATATCTAGGTTTTTTGTTTCCTATAATGGTAATATTTAGGAGTTTTTATTTTAGGGAAAGGTATCTAAGGTTATTTTGTGGAAGTTTCACCTAGATTTGGTGTGTGGTTGTGGGGTGGGTCAATTTCACCAAAACCTAAAGGTAGGTGTCTTCACTATTGAATCCTCATGCTAGAACTAGAAGGATTGATTTTAAATTAATTGTTTTTTCTTTAAATTGATTGTGAATGTGATGTATGAATCTTTTTGGAAGCCCATTTTGCAATGATTTTTGGATTTTGGGGAAAATGGGTTATTGCTGTGAAATATACTTTGTTTTTTGTTTTTAAAAGATGATTTTAAAACCAGTGTCTTGGATGATTTATGGAAAATGGTTTTTGAAAATTGGGTTTCAATAAAAATGGTTTTATTGAAGTATTTTTTGGCATGAATAATGGATTAAGGGTATTTTAAATAAATGGGTTATTTATTGAAGTGGTTTTGGCATGTTATTGGAATTATTGATTTTCATGTTGTCGTGATTTTGGTAAACATTATTGGCATGATTGTTGTCTTAAGTGATTAAGCATGTGATGTATGAGATAGATAGTGGCGTGAAGTACCACTAATAAAAGTGTTGGACAATGGTGTGAAGTAACTTTACAAAAGGGGACATGTTTGGATGTGAAGTTCCTCTATAAAGGGTACACCGAGCTCGGGTGAGTGGAATTTGTGAATATGGTTGAAATGTGTGTATGAACACACAAGGTGAATTAATATATGCCAATATGAAATGGAAAAAATGGGTAATGACTTGTTTGGATACTTTCCTTGTAAATGTGTTGATTTGGGTAAAATGGTTTGGTAAGGCTGTGTTTGACTTGCTGGAAATTATTGCATTGGTTATTGGTTTTATATAAATTTTCAAACAGTTCTATCTTAATGGTGTATATAGGGAAGTAAGGTAAAATCCCAAGTAAATGAAGAATAAGACATATTTCATATTTATTAATATTTGTCATTTAAATATTAATTTTACTTTATAGGGGTTTCTATGTTCAATAGCGTACCCGATACGCAACAACATGATTCTTTGAAATCTTACGTTGCACTCTAATAATATAATAATATTATTTTAAATGGTAGTTAACTCCTAGACACTGTATTGGCGGGAATGAAAAAAAATAACTACAATATGATTATACATGTTTGATAAATGTATTTACATTTATCCAATAAAAAGTTAGAGGTTTAAAATATGAATGAATCTAATTTTAAGCATAATTTACATTAAAAGGTCAATTTACCACCTTTTAATGGAGAACCCTCTTTAAATCTAGTTTTGGTCACTTTAATACATTATATATGACCAAATAAATTCCTTCTTTAGAATGGGGACATCAAAATTTACTTTGTGTAAATTTTTTGGAATTTTTCTGATAAAGCTCATTTTTTAATGAATAGTGAAAATATTGTATTTTAATTCAAAATTGCATTTTAATCTAATTTATTTATATGGTTATATTAATTTTTTAATTGTTTTTAAAGTGTAATTATAATATATTTTTACCATTTAATCCAATGATGGTCATTGAAATTAATTTCACTTTGAAATAGGACATAAACAAGTGTCAATCTTTTGATAGTTATTGGTTCTTAAAAACACGCTATTTGTTTTAACAACGAGAATTAATTTTAAATTAATTAATGCAACTTCTATGTATAGAATTTGGTAAAATAGACATATTTTTTTAATTTGGAATATCAAATATATCTTAGGCTGAATTTTTGGTATTTTTCTGAAAAACATCAATTTTTGATGAATAGTGAAACCACTTAGTAGTAGTTAAAAAAACTGAATTTTTCATTTAAATGAAATTTTACCACTTCTGTGAATTGAATTTCAAAAATGACAAAAGCAAATATCTTTTAGTAAATTAATTTTTACAAGGGGTTATATAAATTATCATTTCGACTATAAATATTCATTGGAAATATAAAAATATTTCATACATAATGTTATTTTGTTTATAATTTTTAGACATCAAATAATTTAAATTATTTATGACACAATAATGATGCAATGTTTACCTCATTAAAAAATAATTTAAATAAATAAGATTATAATGATTAAAATATTATCCAAAACCTATCCAATTCCTATTGGATGATTTTATTTCGACTATGAGTCATCTTATCTTTGACTATAATTATTTTTGGACCATTAGAAACTGAATATCATTATATAATAAAATAATGTTTTCACACTTTCCTAAAGAGCCCCTCCTCTCCCTTAAAAAAGGAGACCACTTCTAACCAATTCCTCACACCTCTCAAGCCTTTTGGATCGTCCAAACACTGACCAATTAAGCTCCCAAAATTCCTCTCCTCCTCCTATAAGACTTACCTTAGGCAGAAGGCACTTCAAGAAGTCCTTTGGTTCAAACCAAAGGGAGTTACCCAAATTAAAGGTAACAATTTCTCTTAAATTGTTTTCTTCTATTTTACTTCTCCAACCCCTAAACTCTTTTTTATTCCTTTCTTTTGTAACAAAAAAAGTATAATAAATATACTAGGATGTTTTTATGATAAGTATTCGAACTACACTTACACACACCTCCATCTAATGGATGAAGAACATAATGTTTCTGTGGATGGAAAACTAACGCCTCACGAAACGATGATTGTTTGATTATATCCTACTGCCTCTCATGGTGGCCATTATGATGGAACTTTATTTATATATGATATATATTATGTTTATGTTTTCTTTATGCTTCTGTATTTTCCATTTATAGCATGCCTTTATGGTTTCCATTATGGGTAAACACGATAACCTCATTAGAGGAAGTGCGGACTACCGCCCCCTCAAAGTGATATGACTTGTTCATACCATACGTGGTACATATAAAGGATATATTTAATGATATTATATATGATACAATAATGTAATTATAATACTACTATGTATAATTATGTTTTAATCCCATTAAATATGAAATAGAAATGGAAGTAGCGTTCATGTGTACGTATGGATTACCGTCTCCATGAACGGTGCATTTCATTTGTTACCCCTAAATGTTATATACTATTATAAATACATGTATATGATGGATATATATGATATATATGATATATAAATTATGAATATAATTCTGGATATAATGAACCTTTGACCACATGAACAATATGTAATTATAAGAAGTCCATTTTTGACTCAAGTACCAAATATCGACAAAACAAATGTTATTAACTTAAATGATTGCATAATGTTTATAACATGGTAATAAGTGATATAAAAGGAATAATAAAAGGTTCTTAAGTAGAATTTAACTTTAGTTTATTATTTAGGAGATTAAAGAACGAACGGGTCAAGTTGGACATGAGGTAAGGGACTTCGTCTCAATCTCCTTTCATTGAGGCATATTTTGTTTTAATACAAGAATTTATTTTATATGCTATATAAACACCCTTGAATTTTCAAAGGGAATCTTTTTCTACAAAGCGTTTTACTAAATCACAAAAAGGAATTTTTCTTTTAACGTAAGCGGTGACAACGACCTTTTCCTCCACCGCGAGTATTATTTGATCTTTGGCTTCCTCAACAAGCCATAATGTTTTAAAAGAAAATAAATACCATATACTCTTTTATGTATTTTGGTATTGAAAATGTTTTGGATAATGGATTTGTTATTTCAATGTATTTAAGTGATATATTGTGATTGAAATGTGGAAATGTTTTATTTCCTTTATATTTGTTTTATATCTTATGATTTTATAATGGTACTTAGACATTTGATGGGTGGTTACGTGATAAACCAAATGACGGGTGGTGCTGTGAATACTAGGATGGGTGGTTACATTATAACCTTCAATGAATTGGGTATGGAAGTCAGCTGTATGGCTATTCTATTTAATGATATGTGTGGAAGTCCACCGTATGGTTATTCCATTTATGTATTCTTATGTCCCAAGTTACCTTTATATGTTATGTGTTATTTATATGGGTTTTATGGTAATATTTTGGTTACAAAAGGGTAAGTAATGATCTTTTATTCAGTGAAGAGTATTTACTAATTCATGAAGGTAAAAAGTATTACTTATGATAAAGTATTCATGGTTTACCTATTTTCTTGAAAAAATAATAGTTTTCCTTCTTTGTGTATCCCTTACTGAGCTTTTTATGATTATCCCAAGTTTTTGAAATATTTTTCACAGGACATAAAGAGGAATAGGGACAAGTATGGGATCAATGAAAAGTCATTCTCTCTTAAACATGGGATTAGACATAACTATTTTTTTCAAGCGTTTTTATTTTTTGAAAAAAATGGAAACTAAGTAGGAGTGTCTACTTTGTATTTTTGAGATGTATTGCTTTGAAATGTAATAGTTATGGTCTAAATCTCTAAAACTCTAAAACTGAAAGGATCCTCAATGTGAATTATTCATTTAATTCAAGATTAAGTAATGTTTTAAGGCCGGGTCCTTATAAGTAATTTGGGTAAAACCTACTAATTATTATTACTCACCCCCTTATTTGTAAATTGGGAGATTTTTTAGATGTTTTACTCTAGGACACAGGTAAAGGTAAAGAATCTCATTTCCTTAGTGGTTCATCATGATGCTTGGGCAGTCTTGTGGTGGTTGGAGCATAGATCTTGGTGTGGAGCTATGGATTTGTGTCATGGATTCTTTGTGTTTTGTTTTTTAGTCTTCCAAATGGTACTATAATTATGGTATTGTGATGGTTTTGGTTTTGTTCTTCCTTTGAAAATGTTGAATTTTAATACATTGTTGAAATGAATCATGTAGTAGTTTTGGTATTGGCACATGTGGTTGGTTGTTTTCATTTAAAATGGAAAACCATCCCCCACTATTCATGAATCCCTTAGTGTTTAATGTCATCCTTTGGTGCCTTGGGGATGTCTCATAAGGTTGATTAGTAATTCCACCTCGAGTCAAGCCAATGATGTGGGGAAAGATATTATAGTGTTGGTTTTAAATTGTTGAAAGTTCCTTGGTTGGACCGAGTTTATTCTAAGAGTCTATGGTGAGGATTTAGTTGATTCATTAGATAATGGAGATGACACATATTCGATATAAATCCTATGATAAACAACATCGATGACTGATAGAAATTTTATTTAGTGATCAATTGTTTTTGAAAATTTCACCTTGGTTGGGTCACTAATGTCTTGGGAAACAAGGAAATCTTACACTGATGTTTTTGGGTCCTTTTGAGATTGTTGAGATAGTGGGGAAAATTCCATACCATTTGGAACTTCCACCATAGTTGAATTTGATCCACAATGTGTTTTATGTATCGTATGTTTGAAAATATCTTTTTGACCCTTCTCATGTTTTGAGATGGGAAGATCTTGATGTTGAACATGATTTATCCATGACTAAGAATCCTATCAGGATTTTTGATTCTGAGACAAAGGTACTTCATGGAAAGATGATACCATTGGTAAGTGTTATTTGGTAGAATGGTTCTGATTTGTATGATACGTGGGAGAGTGATGAACTAATGAGAGAGTAGTGGCCTCATATATTTGATATGGTATATTCTTTTCATGCTCTCTAGGGACAAAAAGGTTTGTGGTTGGGAGGTTCTAACATCCCATTACCTTCTTTCAGGTACTTCTTGACTCTTGTTTTGATTCATTTTTTATTCGGTGCATTTTAGGCCTTTTGAGGATGGAGTGATTCTATCAGGGGAAATGATCTAAAGTTCAGTGATGTATGTTTTTTTGAATTAATAGAGTCTAGGTATAAATGTGTAAAATGATTTTAATTGTGCATGTTTAGTTGATGTTTAATTAGAATATTTATGGGTGGTTCCATTTCTATTTATTGGTTGTAGAAGGAATTTATTACATAAATCCTTGGATTACTATATAAAATTTTCACTATCCATAATCCATGGGAATAGATTATGGTGTAAAATTATTTACACCATAAAATATGAACTTACGCTATAAATTTATCACTCAGTGTGTTTTTAACTTGAGGTGATTCCTTTTTTAGTGTATGTGAAACTTGATGAATTTATGATGCAAACCCATTATTTATGACATAAATGACTCATTCCCAACTATTTTATTTTCACTGGTTTCCTGATTTCATTAGGAATTCTATAGGTGCTCCTCCTCAGAACCCTAGGATTCCTCATGCATAGAGTGAGCAACTCCAACCCTTCATGAAATCTCAGTATGGTGTTTAATCTTCAGTGAGTTTCCTTGCATTGGGTTTCAACTTCCTTCCACTATCCTTCATTTACAGTGGTGTAATATTAATATTTATGATAGAATCAAAGTTTTTTCTTGATTATTTATGATCTAGTTTTTCCTTTTTGGTCTCCTTCACCATTGTTATTTGTTTGTGTTTTCCCATTGTGGGTGTTGATTTAATACCTAATTAAAGATAGGTGGTTCCATATGATTTATCCATAAAATTAAGACCTTTAATTTCTTTACTTATTTGAAATGATTTTTTAAATTATTTTAAAACCCAGATTTGAGTTGATTAATGGATTATTTCAAAAAAATACACGGAGATTGTGAAAAATCCCTAATTTTAATGGAATTGAAATTTTTGGGCATATTTGAGAAAAGTTAATGGCATTATTTGAAAATTTAATTTTTGATAAATGTATTAAATTGAAATACAATTTTAAAAGGAATGAATTTATGAAAACTTATGATTTGGTTTTGAAATGAGAAAGGCATGTTGAAAAATGTATATGAGAAATTGTAATTTGAACTGATTTGAAATGAATTATTTCTCCAAGATTTATTGATTGATTCTAAAGAACATTTGAGACTAGGTATTTAGTGGGTAATTAGGACAAAAACTATAGTATATGATCCACTAAAATTGTATTAATTATGAAAACACTTATATAAACATACTGCGGCTTGATTTTCCTTGATGGGGAGTTGAGTCCTGATGACCTTGGTTGTGGGACATGTGCCCACATTGAGTCAAGATCACTGATTAATTAGTATGAGGATACTATTACCAAAAACTAACATACCTTAGGGATTATTACATGGTACTATGATATGCATAATTTAATGATTACATGCCATTTATTTTTGAAACTATTTTATTCATGCCAACTACTTTATATAAGTGTTTTATATAAAAATGTTCATTTAAGCATATTTTGATATATGTTACACCTTTTGATTATGAAAACATGTTTTATTGAAAATATTTAAATTCCATTCCATGACTTATTTAATTAAAATTTAAAGCATATTTTGTATAATTGTTATGAAATTGATTATGGAAAACTTGTTGATACCTTACTAGGATTTATAGATCACACCCTATAATTTACTTCTAGAATTTGTAAATTATCTCATGCCAGGTCCAAGTAAAGGAAATGAATAAATTGTAGGTTGTGGATGCTCTTGATCCTTGGGACCATAAGTGATAGAGGTGATTGGTGGAGATGTAATCCACCCATTAAATGAGATACATCTAAACTTTTACCTTGGTAAATATTATGTCTTTTGATGATGTACTTTTGGGTATTGTCTTACTTATTAAATTATGGTACTTTCTCCCTTTGGAGTGTTGATCACACAAAAATTCATCATTTTTTATTCCACTAATTTATGGAAAAAAATTTCCCCTGTATTTCTTGTATGATTCTCAGTGCTAGTCACCAACTTGTGTGTATTGAGAACACCCTTCAAGTTATGTCAAGACCGGCTCAGGTATCAACGTACCAGGGTATCTAAGATGATTCATGGATTTTAAAAATTAAAAATAAATTTCTATAATAAATATTATAATATCATACTCAATTTAATTATTTTTTAACATTAATAAATTATTTCAATCAATGTGATAAACTATTAATGTTTATTAAAACAAAGAGAGTGGAATTTTGTTTTTATACTTTACTTAAATAATATTTATGTCATTATCAAAGTAAAATGACATAAAGTTTCTATATTTTCTAGAATTAGATAAGTATTAAAAAAATCCACTCATCCAATAGGATTATGTTCAGTGTTTCAGTGATTTTAATGTCATACCCTGTAGTTTTAACCCGAATTTACCTGTTTTACCCTTATCGAGGTGATAAATTTTACCATTGTTACTATTCTTAATAATTAAAAAAAATATTAAACAAATTTTAACCTCATGATTCCAAAATATGTAATAAATATTTATTTATTCAATTTATATAAGTGAAAAAATCATTTTTAATATAAATTCATAGAACGCAACGACGAACATTTTTTAGAAAAATTTGTTTTTAAGCCCAAAAATAAACTTATACAAAAATCAAGTATAATAATGATTAAAATTTAATTAATTGGATTATATATAATTAAATAAGGATTACGTATCTTTTATATAAAATTAAATTCACAATATATCTTTTAAATTAAAATAAATGATAGTTTTATAATAATTGACATTTTCACTATTAATTGAAAATCAATTTTTTCAGTAAAATATAAAAATTTCACCCTAAGATAATTTTGATATTATTATTTAAAAAAAATATAATTTTTTTTATAAAAAACCATTTTTAAAAGTTACAGTAATGAAATATATTATCTACATACAAAAATCAATAAAAATCATATTTGAAGAAAAATAATTTTTGAATCATAAAATGACTTTATAGAAAGTTTATTAATTATTTGTTATGAATTAATAAATACATGAAAATCATATAAAAAATTATAAATATTTTTCATAATATTCTTATTACTATTCATAGTTTAAGAATTAACTGCTAGGTTATAACATTCATATTCAAATAATAATATTTTACGGTTTGTTTAAGCTCAGTGTTGTATATTGGATATGCTATTAAGAAAAGTATTATTTTATAAAATATTAGGGTGTTACAATCCAAGTGATAAATTTATAAGAACACTATCTCATTTTTAATCACTAAATAATAGAAAATATCATTTCCATTACATTGATCCATTTCTCAAAAATTGTTGGATCAGAATACCTGTAGTTAGATGGTGGATGTTGTCACATAAGAGACTCAATGGAATGTTTCTTACACCACAATGAATTAAAAATATAAATATGGTTCACATTATTGATCATAAATTGTGATATTTTTTTGGTAATAACCACAATATTTTACATCTTAGTTACAAATCCATTCTGATTCTCATATGGATAGCCATTTTACTTCCAATCACTTTTATTTTTCACAAAATTCCTTATAGTTCCATCCACTGAGTATAAGAAAAATTCATAGAGTAATTAAAAAGCTTAAATAAACCATTTTATAAATAATATAATCAAGAAAATAATTTCTATGATGTCCTCTATTATGAAACCTTCTCTTCAACCTATAGAATTTTTAGGCTGACCTTGTGAAAGTTTTAGCTCAACATTGGTAATATTTAGATATATTACCATATTTACCATAATATAACTTCCAAAAATAACTAAATCTTACTATAATACCAACTGATGAAACCCAAGAATAACACACATTAATATTTCATTATTTTAGATGAATACTGAATATGTATAAAAATTATACATGCCCTATAACTCAAATGGTTTAGTGTCTTGGAGACTAGAAATATAATAAACTTATTTATAAAAAATATACATCATTTCACATAAATATTCTTCATATTTTTACCACATATAGTCATATCATTTATAAAACCTTCAATCGAAACCTTGGGAAGGAAAACATAAGAATGTTTGAGTTTAGATGTTGAGTAAGAGTAAACATCATATATATCAGTCATAAGTGAATATATGATGATCCTAAGGGTTTGATATCATAATCAAGGGAATGTTATTTATAAAAAAGATTCATACCTAGAAAATCATAGGTTATAAACTGAAAAACCACTTCATATCCAAAATCATGATTAATAAGGGCTTCAAATAAGAAAGAACTATTCATGGGTCATAACATAGGAATGTGTAATCATATGAAAAGGAAATCATAATCTTGTTAATGATGCTATTCACAATCATGTCCATGCATAATCTTGTGATAATAGAAGAAATCATACTCATGAATTAAAATGTGAACATTGATATTCACATTCATGTCCACACTTACCGTCATCATCTCAAGAGATATCTATATAACATTACCCAATGCATTGGAGGGCTTTAACATACCAACCTTCCATGTAATGAACATGTACATATGGGTAGCATATGATAATAAAACATTTATCATTTCATCATAGAATAACCAATGGAAAGAAATGGATTTAAAAAATCTGTAATCATCACATATTTATATTCCACCCTCAGATAGAACATGGATGGTATGATTTTATTATATTACCAATTATTCAAAATATAAATCATAGTATATTGACATAGATGAATAATACCTTTAAAAGTGTATTTGAATGTTTCTTTGAAAACAAGTTAAAATATCATTTTACATCAGTATCATTAAAAATAAAAATTTATAAAATATTAGGGAAAATCATTTAATTTAAGATAAACATGAAAAATTTTAATGGGAGATTAAAAGAAATAAACGGTCATGATGGTTGGAAAATCAATTTGTGTGGTAAATGTTAAAACAATGACACTATTCACACTTTTAGTAAAAATTTAAAAATTACCTAGTTTGGAAAATGACATGATAGTTATTTCAATTTTTTTTAAAAAAAAGTAAAAATGGTTGAAAATTTCATTAAATAATTATTTCATCATAGAAAAAATCTTGAAAATATTTCTAAGAACATGGGCATGTAAGAAATAGTTTGTTTACCAAAGAGGAAATAAGGTCATATTTTCTTAAAAAAAATTATTGGTCATTTTAAGAAACAAATAGGGTAAATTTTACCAACACATGAAAATAAAATAATTAACCAGTGGAGAATAAGATATATATGGTTTAATGGATAATGATCATATAATTTCCTTCTATGGATATTTAATATTAACAATCCTGAAAAGAAAATGATATTGTAACATAAACCTTTAAATAAAGACTAACCTTGCTTCATATATATTCAATAATAATATATAATAAATAAATATTTTTTTATAAATATATACCAAAAAAATAATAATTTTACTATATTTAATTCCATTATAAATTCCAATTATCCCCTTGTTAATATTTATTCCTCAAAATCAATATTTGGGTGAAGCTAGTAATTTTTCCAAGCATGTTTATGTTTGAAAGTTTCAATCTGAACACCTTGGTCATGATTTCAACATATATATAATCAAAATAATTTCATAAATATCATATTGATTAATTTATAAACTTTTATAACCATTCATAAAAAGTGGTGGTGAAAAATGAATTATATCACTTCGTGGAGACGGTAGTCTGTACGTACGCATGAGTGATGATTCTACTTTTCAATGAATGAAATGAGAGAAAGGCAAATAATAATTAACTGATAAATAATAATAATAATTTCATATTATATATATATATATATTCATTAAATATTTCCTTATTACCATTCTTATAAAATTAAATGAAAAACAAATTACATCGCTTCGTGGAGGTGGTAGTGCACATATAAACGTATGTAATGTTATTATTTTCAAATGGATGGAAATGTAAGAAGGTGGAAAATATTTTTTATATAAAAAATAATAATTATGTTATAAAAATCATATATATATGTTAAATTCATTTATATGACCATCCAAGAGTGGTATTGATGAAAAATAAAATACATCGCTTCCTAGAAACATCAACCCATATGTACACAAGAACAATGTTTTGATTTTACATTAGATATAAAGGATATATAAAATAGATGTAACATGAAAAAAATATTTTAGTATATTAATTATACTTATTTTATCATGTTGATATAGTTATTTATGATTTATAGGTAGTATTAGAAAAATGAAACCTGAAAAATATGGGCAAGAACTTATACCACTTCTTTGAGAAAAAACTTTGGAATCTATTCTTAAGGACCATTAGGATGGACAATTTATAAGATAATATCCTCTAATAAGTGGATAAAAAAGTTTATAAAATATTTGGTTAGGGATTGGTCAATCTAAATGGAACAAGTTTTTATGATAAGATATTAGAGAGGGTTACATTTTATAAGTGAGGGGAGTGGCACACTTGTAATTATTTTGAATAATAAAATATAATAAATTCAATATCATTGGAATGAGGCACAAAAGTAAATAATTTTAGAAATTTGGATGATATAGGAGCAAAATACACTATAAAATAGGATTTATAGATGTTTTTAGGTTATTTTACCCTTTATCTCTTTAGTTTAACTCATTGTTAACCATTTTAAACATTATCGTATTAATGAATTTTCACTTTAGTTATCATTTATAATGAACCAAAATAAAAGTGGATTCATTACCAAATTTAAACATTATGATCACATATATGATATAAATTTTATCAAACTCAATTAATATAATTGGATAAAAATCATTTTATAATTATCATGAAAAATTTAATGAAAATCATTTTTATAAAATTGCATTTTATGCAAAAAATGAATTTATTATCATTCCATGCTTAGTAATAACCATTATATTAAATTTAAAACATTTAATTTAATATAAAATCTATAAATATATTTAAAATTATTCATTAATAATGAATAAATTAATTTATTGTGATAAAGACACATTGCACACATAAAAGTAGTTTTTTAGAAAAACATATATTTTTACCTTCAAATAATTATATTTTCATTTGTATCAAATTTATTACTAATTAAGTTTTATTATATATGTGTAAAAAGTATTATTTATATTTTTAATACAATTAATTATTTTTTAGTTAATATAAAATAATATTTATATATAACATTAATGATAAAAAATTTGATTATAATCAAAATATTTCAAAAATAGTTATTTTGAATCAATAATATTTATTGAGTGAATTAGAAATTAATTTTTATAATTATATTTATTTTCAATACCATATAATGTTATATATATTATAATATATAATCATTATTCACATAAGTTAAATTTTCATGTAAAGAAAGCTATAAAACACTTCATAATTCTTAATGATAAATATATTATAAAATCTTGGGGTGTTACAATGCTTGCATGTGAATGTGAATTTGTTTATAAAAAAGGAAAAGAAATAAAATTTATTTAAGTTACTTAACAATTCAAAACAACCTATATGGATATTTTCCACATATAATCATGGTGACATTCCTCATAATCAAACCACATGGGTTTTAATTTTTTGAATAGGAAATGGTCTATAGTTATTTAATGTGTCAATAGTAACTCATTTTGTGTTTCCATAATAACATGTTAGTGGAATTATACATAACTAAATGATATTACTATTACTTTACATAATAAGAACAGTCATTTGATGATATAATTTCTATATGCATAGGAACATGACCTTGATCCTTGAGGGGGTTAGTATGGAATGTGAATACCTTGTGAAGACTAATGACCTACAATGGGTAGATGTATTAGGTATGAGATGCCTAATGTAAAAACCCATTTTTTCACTTAGTTATGGATCCTTTAAATTTTGGTCTAATTTTCTTTTATGCATCTAATATGGACTCCTTTTGAGTTATTGAATGTCTCAGGGGTGTTCGATGCTTGTTTGGAGCCCATAACCTGACTTTTTGGGAGAAAAAGGCTCGTCGCATGGTTTTTTTAAATCATGTGAAAAAGGCCACATGGTTAGTTTTAACTATGAAAGTATGGATAATGGGGTTATATGGGGTGCACAGTTTTCCTTAACCATGCGAATTGGGCCACATGACCATGTGAAAAACTACAGAAAAATTAGAGAGGCATTTCATATAGTTGGCGCATGGTTTCCCTAACCATGTGGCCTAACTATCTGGGCACCCCTTTCTATAGCTTCTCATGCATGATTTTCACACAGTTTAGAAAAACCATGCGTCCAAACTATGTGAAGTCCATTTTTGGGTCAAATTGATGTTTTTACCTTAAATGAAATGTTTTAATCTCCCCCTCTCTCATTTTTGTTCTCCAGTGGACAATAACCCCAAAATATCCTCTTTTGAGCCCTTTTTTAAGCCTAAAATAGGAATTGACATTGAGAATCTATCCAGAGTCCAATAAAAGTGTCATATACCTCATTGGATCCACACTGGTACATTATTTATTCCTTTTTTAATCTTTCATCATTCTTCTTCTTATCAACATTTCTATTTAAATGCAGGCTCATATGACCCAATTTCAAGGCATTAATCCATTCTTTAGATCTAATACAATCCAAGATGAACTAAAGGATGATACTGGTTGAGTAGAGTTTTACAAGCCTAAGGTAGGTGTTCTATAACCCATCCTTTGAGTTTCATAATTTTGGAAAATTCCATGGGCACGCGCCGATTTCATCGGGAATCGTTTGTTAAATTTATATATTTTTCTTACAGTCATTAGGATCATTTTCTATGACCCTTTCCATATATCATATTTTTTATTGGTGGTTGTGTACACAACTTCATCCACCCCATGTAGGGTGAAGTACCATGTTTTGGGTTTTTAGTGTTTTGAAACCTTTAAACTACTATTCAGGTGTGTTTGAGCTTGACCAATCTAATGGTAAGCCTCCTAATATTAAATGGTTATTGAATTGTTGAGAGGCTAGTACCATGTTGATCCACACTTGACCTAACTAAGGTAAGTTCTTAAATCTTGGTAAATAAATGTTGAATTTTATGGTAAGTATATTGTATATATATGAATTGGCCTAATGAATTGAAATTGAATGATTTGGTTGCATTCCATAACACCCTTTCCACTTATGATGGAAAGTAGCAGAATGAACCAAATAAAATTATTATGAATTATATGGATTGATGAATGATTTCATTCCCAATTGGAATTGTCAAACTAATGAAAGGAAATGGATTGAACCATATGAAATGTTAAATGGAATATTTATAATATGTCCTAATTGATTAAATTAATTGAATGTAAGGTTCCTAATTGCATATGGACCATGAAATATCTATAAGAGTGGCTAGAATCAGGTTATTTTTTGGATTCCCAAGGGAATTCCTTGAGCACTCATAGACTCCATTCAGATTCAAGGATACCGGTTTCCTTGGTTGAGACTGTCACAAACCATCCTCGGGGCCTGTGCCGTGACTACCCCAAGCCCACCTTCCATAGGCCAGGGGCTGACGACTAGAACCAAAGGCGTAAATCCCGGTAAAAGGGAAGGAATTACCTTTATAAAAGTAAACAAACACAATAGAGTACGCAAGTGAAGTAAGCACCAAGTAAAACTGAGTAAAAAAGTAAGAGCTAGAAAGTAAATGGGCCAGTATACAAACCCAACTGAAAGTACAGTACAACTGAGAAAGAAAGTACAACAGCTGTAAAGTAAAGCAGCAACCACTGAGTTGTCCTCCAGAAATCCCACCTGAAGGGTGGGTACAGATAGTCTCATTGGTACCTCGGGTCCGTCCATCCGCTCCATGCACGTCCCGCCTGGTGGTCCACCTCCGGATACTGTCCAGCTCCTCCTCAAGCCTCAACCAAGATTAGTGCTATCCGTCGTCTACAAACAACACAATGTAGTGTGGGCAATGCCCATGCAGGGGTGAGTATAACAATACTTAGTAGGGACCCCGAGACTCCCGAAGGTCTCCCAGAATCCATGAAGGAAAAACCACAAAGGAAAGATACAAACACGAAGTTGGGTGGGTGTAGGCCCCACCTCTCATATAACCACACATGGGAAGTTGGGTGGGTGTGGGCCCCACCAACAACTTCCCATGGGAGGAATTAACCTCCTTAGATATAAAATTAAATTGTTCCAAAAATTTTATTTACTTCTTAATTAAACCCCAATAAATAACTTCTCATCCCATGCAAACGCAATTACGGTAAAGGTCCCATTAAGAAATTACCGGCGTTGCGAGTTCATCGGTGCCATTGGATTTCAATTCTGAGCACCGATTCAAAAGATAGAAAAACCCGCTCGTTCGTTTACTGAATGTACCCGATCTAAACTTCAGAAATTGATTCCGGGCACACCGGGCCTCAGAATCAAGTGCCGTCAGAAGCCACATACTCGTAAAATTCCAAAGTATTTAAGAAAAAAAAAATTTCCTTGAAATTTATGGGTCTTTACATTACTCCCACCTCAGGGCTTTACGTCCCCGTAAATCTACATCATAAACTAGGGAAACAAATGAGGGTACTATGCACGCATCTGAGCCTCCCACTCCCATGTGATTTCCTGAAGGTTCCTGTGCTGCCAACGAATGCGCACAAGAGGAATTTACCGTCCATGTATGACCCGCTTCTGTCGATCCTCGATCTCCACCGGGACCTCCAAAAATGTATCCCCATCATCGATGTCTAGCTCCCCATGATCAATGATGTGAGTCGGGTCGTGCACGTATCTTCTCAGCTGAGATACGTGGAAGATGTCGTGCACTCGGTGCAACTGAGGTGGAAGGTCCAGGCGGTAATCCACCTTGACTACCCTGCTAAGGACCTGTAATGGTCCGATGAAGTGTGGAGATAACTTGCCGCCCTAGCCAAATATCCATAATCTACGTCGGGGTGAGACCCGTAAGAAAACATAGTCTCCATCCTCGAACTTCAGTGGTCTTCATATCCTATTAGCATAGGACTTTTGTCTACTCTGTGCAGTCCTCATCCTCTCCTGGATGATCTGCACCTTCTCTGTCGTAGCCTGAACCATCTCTGGTCCTACAAGTGCTAACTCCCCACGATCAGTCCAGCACAAAGGTGATCTGCAAGGTCGGCCGTACAGTGTCTCGTATGGTGCCATCCCGATGGTGGAGTGGTAGCTGTTGTTGTACGAAAACTACACCAAGGGTATGTGATCCTCCCAGCTATGACCAAAGTCAAGGACACATGCACGGAGCATGTCCTCGAGTGTCTGAATGGTCCTCTTTGTCTAGCCATCCGTCTGAGGATGAAAGGCAGTGCTCAGGCATAACTGCATCCCAAATGCCTCCTACAATCCCTTCCAAAAGCCGGTAAGTAAATAGAGAATCTCGATCGGAGATTATAGACGATGGCACACCATTAAGCCGTACGATCTCCTGAACATAGAGGCATCCCAAGCTCTCTATTGAGCCCTGCTCTCTGATCGGTAGGTAGTGGGCCAACTTGGTGAGCCGGTCTACGATCACCCAAATGGAGTCGTGTCCTCTGGAAGTACGTGGGATCCCCGTCATGAAATCCATGGATATCTGATCCCACTTCCACTCCGGAACCTCCAAGGGCTGTACCAAACCTGCTGGTACCTGGTGCTCCACCTTCACTTGCTGGAAAGTGAGGCATCAAGAAACGAACTCTACTACAACCTTATTCATACCCGGCCACCAGTGCTGTCGTCTGAGGTCCTGGTATATCTTCACCACTCTTGGATGTACTTCTAGAGGGGAAATGTGAAACTCCCTTAGAACTCCCTCCTGTAGTGAAACTGGTACCATGGTACGTCCCCTGAAGAGGAAGACGTGCTATCATCCTTCAGAAAATCCATCAGGAGCCTTCCCTGTGGAAATCTGACCATGTCGTGTCTCATAGTCAACGTCCCCATACTGTGCCTGTCTGACCTACTGAAGTAGTGGAGGAGTGACTATGACATACTGTAGAAAGGATGCCCCATCTCTATCCATGAAGGATATCTGCAAAGTGGCTAATAGCTCCGTCACCTCTCCAAGTAGCTGAATACCCAATCTCCTGCTGAGAGCATCAGCTACTACGTTCCACTTCCCAGGAGTATAGACTATCTCAAAGTCATAGTACTGGAGGAACTCGAGCCATCGTCGCTATCTCAGGTTCAAGTCCTTTTGTGAGAAAATGTACCTAAGACTCTGGTGTTCAGAGTAGACTATAAAGTGCTCGCCCATCAGATAGTGCTGCCACATCTTCAGGGTGAAGACCACTGCTGCTAACTCCAGGTCATGGGTAGCATAGTTCTTCTCATGCTACATCAACTTCCGTGAACCATAAGCGATCACTGCTCGATCCTGCATCAGGTCACACCTGAGTCTGGTCCCTGATGCATCGCAGTAAACTATGTACCCTATGCACTCCTCCGGTAGCCTCAAGATGGGCGCACTGGTCAATCTCTGTCTCAGCTCCTGGAAGCTCTGTTGGCATCTATCTGACCACATGAAGGGTTTCCACTTCTTCGTCAATTATGAAAGCGATGCAACAACTATGGAGAAGTCTAGCACAAATCTCCGATAGTACCCATCCAGACCTAGGAAAATCCGCACCTCCTTCACGCTCCTGGGTGTCTCCCAAGCAAGTACTACCTCAATATTCACAGGATCCACAACAACTCCCACCTCCAAAATGATGTGCCCTAAGAAGTGAACCTCTAGAATCCAGAAATAGCACTTTGAGATCTTACCATAGATATGGTGCTCTTGGAGTGTGTCCAGTATAACACACAAGTGGTAGGTGTGCTCCTCCTCAGTAGTCGAGTAAATCAGTATATCATCGATGAAGACTATGACAAAACAATAAAGGTAAGGCTGAAAGATCCTGTTCATGAGACTCATGAACACTTTGGTGTGTTGGTTACACCGAAGGGCATAACCAAGAACCTGTAGTGGCCATACCGACACCTAAAGGCCATCTTCTACACATCCTCGTCTCAAAATTTGAGCTGATGATAGCCTGACCTGAGGTATTTCTTCGAGAACCATCGTGCTCCCTTGAGCTGATCAAAGAGGTCGTCAATCCTTAGGAGTGGGTACTTGTTCTTCACGATCACCTGATTCAGGTGATGGTAGTTGACACATAGTCGTAAGCTCCAATCTGCCTTCTTGGAGAATAGAATCAGAGAAGACCAGGGTAAAACACTAGGTCAGATGAATCCCTTTCCTTGTAAGTCCTCTAGTTGTACCCGTAGCTCACGAAGCTCGGCGGGAGCCCTCCGATATGCTAGAGTAGACATCGATTCTATTCCAGGGTACATGTTAATGTAGAAGTATACCTCTCTACGGGGAGGTAGTTCTGGAACGTTGTCAGGAAAAACATCCGCATACTGATCCACCACAATAGGAAAACTCGGACTCCACACATCAACCGCTCCTAGGATGAGACTAGCCAAATGATGGGTGATCGGATGCCCTCTCCTTTGTGTAAGTCCATCCTACACTACAAAGTCTCCCTTCTTGCCTGTGAAGGTGAACCTGCTCCCATCTTTGCAGACACACCACACTTTGCGCCTAATACAGTCGATCTGAGCATGGACTATAGATAACCAATCCATGCCCAAGATGACGTCGTAAGGTCTCGACGCCGATACAAGAAGATCCCAGCCAAAGCTATCGCCTCCTAGAGTAAGCTCACACTGCTGGAACTAGTGCGTAATCATCGAGTCTGCTTCCGTAGGAGTCTCTAGTCATAAGGATCAAGCCAACGACTTCGTCGGAATCTCTGAGCTCTGAACAAGGGCAGCGAAAATGAAAGAATGAATCGCTCCTGTGTCTATAAGAACTATAGCAAGGGTGGAGTAGACACAGATAGTACCTCGAATCATCTCAGGTGTACCGTGGTCGTAGGCCTCGACTACCTGGAGCTGAGCCTGCCCCTGTTTGCCAGCTCCCTGTGGTCGGGGTGGTCCTCTTGGTGGCAGTGGTGGTAGAGCCTTGAAGCGTCGTCCACCACCCGCTGCTCGGACAACTCCTCTGCATCGTCCGCCTGCTCCCTACAGACCACCACGGTCAAACCTCTGCCTCTACCTGGGTGTTCCCTCAACTGTCTGCTGCTCATTTGCATGGCGGGTAGGGTTGTCACGAGCCTTGTGGCCCTACCCGCCGCATGCATAGCACTGCCTGCCTCTCGTATGACTGGCTTTGCTGCGTGTGCCCTGCACATCTGTGCCAGTATCCTGAGGTCGCCCACCTGATGGCCTGGTCCTCTTAGAACTCTGCAACATCTGTCTACTGTCGACTGCAGAAGACTCCACTACGTGTCGCCCTGCGGTGGGTCTCGCTGCTGGCATAGGCTCAACAAGAAAACTCTCCACAATAAGGGCTCGCTACAGTACTCCTGCCTGCGTCGGAATGATGAGAGAGATCATAGAAGCCTCGATCTCATGCCTCAGTCCCAGCTCAAAGGTCCGGGCCTGGTAGAATGGGTCCTGTACCATGTCTTTGGAGTAGCGCGAGAGGTTGGTAAATCTCGCCGAGTACTGGGCTACTGTCATGCTGCCCTGCCACAGTTGTAGTAACTCCTGGATGTGCACCTTATAGAGGGTGGTTGGAACAAACTCCGAGAAGAAGAGGATCTCGAAGTCCATCCAAAGTAGTGATGCATCATCATGCACCTGGAGCATCAGGCTCCACCATCTACCTACTACTGTGTGTAGTAGACTTGCGGAAAGGATCACCATAAGGTCAGCTAGTGTCCCTACCAATCTGAAGACTCTGATGATAGCCTCTAGCCAATCCTCAACTGCCAGAGGATCCATCTCTCTGCGGAACCTGGGCGGCCTCTGTCACTGAAACTCATGCAACGCACTCAGGCGGCGTGCACTCTCTACTGCTGGGGCTGGTGGTATCGGTGTCCCCGGGGGTAGTGGTACCGCTGGTGCCTCCGCTGTAATGGGGCCTTGCACTGAGGCCTCGTCGCTCGGTGGGCTGCCATCCCGCACGTAACTAGGAACCCTAGCTGGCTGCCTTCATGGGGACATAATGAGAAGAAACAGGTGTTCCATGGTTAGTAAAATATACCTAGTGAGCTGACACAAAGTAATCACAAAGAAAACTCTTGAAACACACATGCAATCAATTTTTTCATGCACCGAGTCGGAAATCAGAAGTCAGGGTCCTGGTGTATGGATACGTCGGCCGCCGCACCAACACTGGACTACCTGGACTGATAACCACACTCAATACTCTTAATACTATTGCTTCATAGATAAGAAATTATCAGAGTCCTGAGTTCTGTAGTAGAACCGACTCCTCTGATACCAATTTTTCACGACCCATCCTTAGGGCCCGTGCCATGACTACCCCAAGCCCGCCTTCCATAGGCCAGGGGATAGAAACTAGTACCAAAGACATAAATCCCGGTAAAAGGGAAGTTATTTCCTTTATAAAAGTAAACAAACACAACAGAGTATGCAAGTGAAGTAAACACCAAGTAAAACTGAGTACAAAAGTAAGAGTTGGAAAGTAAATGGGCTAGTATAAAAATCCAACTGAAAGTACAGTACAACTGAGAAAGAAAGTACAACAGATGTAAAGTAAAGCAGAAACCACCGAGTCATCCTCCAGAAATCCCACCTGAAGGGTGGGTACAGATAGTCTCATCGGTACCTCAGGTCTGTTCGTCCGCTCCATGTACGTCCCGCCTGGTGTTCCACCTCCAGATACTGTCCAGCTCCTCCTCAAGCCTCAACCACGATCAGTACTGTCCGTCATCTGCAACAAACACAACATAGTGCGGGAAATGCCCATGCATGGGTGAGTATAACGATACTCAGTAGTGACCCTGAGACTCTCGAAGGTCTCCCAGAATCCATGATGGACAAACCACAAAGGAAAGATACAAACAAGAAGTATCAACCAACTCTACTTAGGTATATGCCCATTCATATACCTAAGTCATAAATCTCAGTTTGGATCCAACTTCCGAGACCGTGCACAATCTAGTCCACACAGGAAAGAAGTCAATCACATCAATGATAATGATTGAATGACAAGACTCAGCTCACACAGGTATACTTCTCACGAAGAGGGGTGGAGATGATTAGATGTAGCCTCTGAATCATCTCCTCTGCCGAACCCACGTAGGATCCAAGTACAGAAGTCATCGCTACCGAACCCACATAGGATCCAAGTATAGTAACCATCGCTGCCAAACCCACGTAGGATCCAATTATAGTCATCATCGCTGCCGAACCCACAGAGGATCCAAGTACAGTCGTCCTCGCTGCCGAACCCACGTAGGATCCAAGTATAGTCATCATCGTCGTCGCAGTCGCAACCAGCTCTAGGGTTCCTGCACACAGCGTGCTCGATTCCAGGAGGGTCCACTCCTCGAGTAAAAAGGGGTCGATACATAAACTGTCATGATGTCCAGATTTGATGTATCCTTAAGTTCCATCTCATCAAAAGGAACTCAACGCGACAGACGACGCGTCAAACTGACACCCGGTCTGAGAGATATTGGCTTTTCCGTTCTAGGGGCCCAGTTGGAAATATGATCATTCCAAACCTAGACGTTTACCAAAGTTGTCCAAAACTCACTTAGAGTATTGAAAAAGTACCATCTCATCTAAAGGGTCTCAGTGCCACAGACGGTGCGTCGATCAGACGTGCAGTCTTTAAGTTATTCACATTTAAGTGAATAACTAGCCCAACCCGTTTAACCGAGTGGGCCAACGGGTCGGGTTAACCCAGTTTGACGGCTCCAACCTGGCAGGGGTGTCAGACCGGTCCGAAGGAAAGTTCAGCTCAACCTGAAGGATGTGGCCCGACACGAAGTGGCGCAGCCTGGCATGGCCCGACTCGGCACGACCGGGCGAGGCCTGGCACGGCCCGGCTGGGCGTGTGGCCAGGCTAGCTCGACCCGAAGGCCGAGCGGTCTAAGGGGGCACAACCCCCCAACTGTCCGAATCGGCGGCTCCAAGCGGGGCCGCCCTCCCAAACCGACTGGCTAGTCCGGCCGGCCTTCTGGCACAAGCGGCCCGCACGGCGGGCCGTGGGTTTCTTTAGCGCAGCGCCCTCCTGGCGCCGTAGTTTGGCTCCGCCCGGCCGGCCGATGGGCCGGCCGGTTCTCCGGTACGGTGCCCTCTTGGCGCCACGACTCCCCTTCGCCCGGCCGACCGACGGACTGGCCGGTTCTTCCGCCGAAGTGATGTGCGATGCGGGCCGCGGTTCCTCCCACACAGCCAGCGCCACAGCACTGGCTTCCTTCGCTGTGTTCCCAACATGACTTGATGGTGTCGTGCCTCCTCCGCCTTCGGTTGCTGATTATAAAAATAAACAAGTTCAAACAGAGGGTCGTCGGGCCGTGTTCGTTCGGCCCGCTCCCTCCGCGTAAAGAGATAGAAATTGGCCGTATATAAACAATGATTTCCAATGAAGAACGGGGTACGAAAATATTCACTTTCAAGAATAAACCCCTACCTCAATAATTGATGGCGTAAGTCGGGCGTCGCGGAAGACGACATCACAGGGTGAGGTTTTGTAGACTATGTCGGTGTCCATCGTCATTCTTCATGGAACTAGCGTTCTTCATTGAAGAGACGTCGTTCTTCATCGAGAGAGGAGTTCTCTTCTTCTTCACAAGAGTTCTCTCCCAATCTTCCTTAGCACAATGAAATCCCTCCCAAAATAAAATAATAGGCTTCTCCTATTATTTTATTATCACATGCAATTTAAAATTTAAATTCAAACCACTTCATTAATTAATTGATGTGTTTGAATTCATTAAATTAATGTGTTGGCAAGAGTTAAAGAGGGAGAGAGAAGGAGTTGAGAGGTCTCATAAATATGGGAGAGTTGTCAACATTAAACAAGGGAGTTTAATTGGGGGGGGGGGTTTATGAGAGTTATGGGGAGTTTAAAGAGGGTGAAGGTGTTTAGGGGGAGGTGAAAGGTTGGGGATCGTGTGGGCCCCACCTCTCATATAACCACACATGGGAAGTTGGGTGGGTGTGGGCCCCACCAACAACTTTCCATGGGAAGAATCAACCTCCTTAGATATAAAATTAAATTGTTCCAACAATTTTATTTACTTCATAATTAAACCCCAATAAATAAATTCTCCTCCCGTGCAAACGCAATTATGGTAAAGGTCCCCTTAAGCAAATACCGGCGTTGTGAGTTCATTGGTGCCCTCAGATTTCAATTCCGAGAACCGGTACAAAAGATAGAAAAACCCCCTCGTTCCTTTACTGAACGTACCCGAGCTAAACTTCAGAAATTGATTCCGGGCACCCCGGGCCTCAGAATCAAGTCCGTAAGAAGCCACAAACTCGTAAAATTCCAAAGTATTTAAGAAAAAAAAATTTCCTTGAAATTTCCAGGTCATTATAGAGACCTACATTAGAACCCGATCCCCGTCTATTAGTGGATGCCTGATATGACACCCTAGGATCCCTTCATTACTATTATTGGATTCCTTGGATACACTCCTTGGATTAAGCATGTCTTCTAAGGACATGAGGTGACTTGGTTTCATCCTTGGTCCTATCCATAGCTTATCCCATTTTACCTTGGATGTATTCCTTGGACTTGGTTAGATCATACTATTATGGAATGACTTGGATGATGATCCTGTGATTACATTCTTACCCCTTAGCCAGGTTGTAGTTACTACTGAGTTAGTGACCCTTGAGGTATGGGCTTCCTTGGGTACTACCTTGGAACCTTTCATTATAAATGTCAATCAAGGTTTCCTTGTTACATCTTGGAAACTTTTCTATCACTATCATGAGGTGATGTTAGTGCTGGCTATGCCTCACATGACATAAATATATAAACTGGATCTTAATTAATTAATGAAATGATTACATGTTTAGACACCAGTTGAGGGAAGAAGTAGGTACTTGTGTATTTATATTACTGTACTACTTTAATTTTATATATTCATGCTTTCACACTACTTCAGTTTATATTACATGGAAATGATGTTATAGACCCCATTGGTGGTGGTCTACTAATATTTATCTCACACCCTATCTAGGTTCCATTGGAACTCTCACAAACTACTTGTATTCAGGTGTTGACAAAGGGAATAAAGTTGATTTAGACACTTGATTTCTTACCGTAGTAGGATGGATCTGGTAGCAGATGACCAAGATGGAGCTCAAGATTCTTGGAATAGTTTTTGGATTCAATTTTTCTAATTTTTTATAATATTCTTATCTTCTACCTTGTATCCATGATTTCCAGTTTTCTAGTGACATGACATATATCATCATCAGTTGTTGTATATTTTGATCAATTGTTTAGTTTTTTATTATTCTCATATGCTTATGCTATTCCATCTATTTACTTATATTGATTTTTCTACTTATATACTATTCTCATATGTTATCTACTGCAATACACTCTATTAATTAGGGTATATTATTCCGATGGAAACACCCTAGGCCCTCGCTACTAGTCGGAATCCTCTGGAATTCGGGGAGATGTGCTTGAGGCTATGTGGCCAACCGGGCTCGGGGAACTCCTAAGTGGCATCCATGTATAGGATGTCACAAAGTGGTGTCATAGGGGTTCCTTTATTACTTTAATATTTGGATACAATAGACTGAATATTATGAATTCTTGGAACTTAGTCATACACTATGATTGTGTGTCACAAACCCATGTCCAGTGTAAATACCGAGTTGCCTGAATTATAATTTTTGTTCTTATTTTTCCATTACAGTTGACATCATTTCACCATTGGGTGACTCACATGCTATGTGGTGTTGTTAAATATTATTTTCATTGAGATTTAATTTCATCCTTGTCATGATGATATGTTGGAAATTATCATTATTACATGCATCATTATAGGAAACTAGAATTTTCATGTCATGCATATTACCATGACATATAGGTGCATTTAACTACTTTATATTGCTTGATATGCCTTTTATTGTTGAGTGATGCTATGGTAGTTACAATATCCCTTTGATTTTACTTGGCTTTGATTTAGTGATTTTTGGTTTCAATTCATGAGGTGTATAGGCCCTCATGGGTTAGGATTGATAATTTACCAATTTGATCCATTTGATTAGAATAAAATGGGTGTCATTTTTAGTGATAAGGTGTATGGGCCCTGATTCACAGGGAATGGGGATCCATTCTATTAGAACCTTGATATATGGAAATAAACAAATGTAAACTATAAAAGTGAAACTTGATTCATTAAGATAAATGGTTGCATGTCCTTATCCCACATTATCATGTTTATGAATGGTAAAGGAGTGAACCCATAAATTAAATATGAAATGAATGAAATGGTTTCTAGTAAATGATGAGGCAAGGTGCTATTGAACCTTTATCTACTGGAACCCTTGTAACTTATACTTGAGCACTTACCAATACCTAGCCTTCTAAGCAGGTAGTTGGGGTAGTATACCTTGGGTATGAGCCCTTTATTACATTCATCTTCCAATATTGTTTCTACCTATCTGCTTATAGATTGTTATGAGGCATTTGATGGAAATTTGTAGACCAATTCCGCTATGATGATCTCGAGTCGTGTGCTAGGAGGGTGGCGACGATCATGCTTTAGATGTGGTGGGCCCAGAGCTACCTATCTTACCAGTAGGAGTTCCACATGAGGCACCACCCACTATACCTAATTTGGGAATTAACACTCAAGTACATGATAGTTTTATACATATGATACATTCCATGCAAGGTGATCCATGAGTAGCACCTATGATGGATGATTTGAACCATGAGTAATAGTAGAAGCATCCTTCTGACTTCTCAAGGGATGGAGGTCCATAGGCTATTGAGTCTTGGCTAGAGTCCTCCTTGTCCATATTTGAACATATAGAGATACCTCTGGAGTGGAGGGTCAAAATTTTTGTATATATACTATGTGATTTGTCCAAGAGTTGGTGGGATGCAGTTACCCAGGATGGTCACTATCAAGTCATGGTATGGGTTGATTTACAAACTACCTTCTATGATTAGTTATTTCCTCACATGCTGATATCTGAAAAATCTTGAGAGTTTATGCATCTCAAGTAGGGTTCTATGTCAGTTATGAAATATTCAATATGTTTCACTATGTTATAGTTATTTTCACCAATTCTGTCTAGTGATGAGATTTAATGTGCTAAATACTTTGAGGATGGGATTGTGTATTCCATCTGTACTCAGGTGAATTTATTTCACCTACTTACCTTTATTTAAAAGAATCAATAAGACTATAATCACTGAGAAAAACCTAAGGGAAAATGATAATACTAGGCATAGAGGAATAGTGTTGTGTTAGTCTAGTAGTTTTCCTGGAAACAGGAAATGTTCCCTCGAGGTTTCTTATCAGGGTAGTGGCAGCCAAAGTACCTGTATAGGTAGCTCTATGGCATGTCACCAGTGTGGATGACATGGGAACCTAAATCATTAGTATTATAGAGACCCTCTAGAGTGATAAGTTTTTGGCTATATGGGGAATATATAGAGATTATATCATACATTTCCATTAGATTCTAATTAAAGAGGTCCCACACCAACTCCACATTTAGGGGAATGTTCCTTTATGCTACGTCAGGTGGGGAGTTGGAGTAGCAATGATAATAATTTATAAGGAGGAGGTCATGGCCATGGTAAATAGACTCTTGATCACCATCATTTCTAGGAGATAAGTTTTGATCATGGTAGTCCAGGTGTTGCATAGGTCCATCGATCAGGTTAGTTTCATGATTTACAACTGATACCTAAGGATCAGGATGCAAGACCATATACAGTATGAGGTACTATTCTAGTATCCTACACTATTGTATCTTCTTTATTTGATACATGTGCTTCACACTCTTTAAATTTCTTATCTATTGTGGAAATTATTGGGCCGTAATTATAGTATTACTATGATGTAATGACCCTAGATACACTATTGGAAGTACAGTCAGAGGACATAAACCAATGTAGGGACTTTCCCTTTGAGGTAGTCCATTACCCTTTCTTATGAGATCTATTTTTCTCAAGATGATAGGATTAAATGTCATAGTTGGGATGGATTGGTTGGTTTCATATCATGACTTTATAGACTACTATCACCAAAGGGTATCATTCACATAACTATATGAAAGAACTTATCTAAATAAGGGTGAGTGGGATGTCAAGGATAGTAGAGATGGACTGAAGCATCATGATCTAGGTGGAGTGACTACCCAGATTTTTAATATCTTCATGGAGGATCAGGTTTTAATTTAGGTTGAATTCCCTCAAGTAGTAGATCATTTCAGGGAGGTCGTTCTTGGTGACTTCTCTATATTACCTATTAATAGAGAGTTAGACTTTATGATTGATCTAATTCTAGGAGTAGATCTAGTGTACATTGCTCCATATAGGATGGAACCTACAAATCTCTAGGAGCTCAAGAAGCAGTTAGAGGATCTGGAGGCCAAAGGTTTTATATATCCTAATACATTATCTTGGGGTACAACTATACTTTATCCCAAGAAGGTTTATGGGAACCTTCATCTATGAATGGATTACAGACGGTTGAAACAAATTATGATCAAGAAATTATATCCACTACCTCAAATAGATGATCTATTCAACCATCTCTGAGAATATATGGTATTTTCTAAAATCAATATGAGATCAGGATATCATCAAGTGTGAGACAGGCCATCAAAAATAACTCTTACAACTTTTCATAGCAGGTATGGTATGCATGAGTACCTTTTTATACCATTCGGTCCTAGGAATGCACCCAATGTTTTCATGGATATGATGAATAGGGTGTTCCATCCTTATCTGGATTCTTTTTTTTGTGGTATTTGTGGAATACATCTTGGTTTATTATCACACTCATTGAGACTATTCTAGGCACCTTTATATCATTATGATTACAATGAGAGAGCATCATATTTATTCTAATCTTGTTAAGTGCCACTCATGGACTAGAAAAGTTCACTTATTGGGTCATATTATCTTGAAATTAGGAGTTTCTATTGACCTAGAGAAGGTTAGTGCTGTGGTTTCCTAGGAGAATCCCAAGAACATGTTTGATATAGAGTTTTTTGGGGATTGTGGGTTATTACATTCATTTTATACAGTAATTATCATACCATGATTCACCTCTTACTAGTCTTATAAATAAAGGTGTCTAGTTCCTATAGTTAGAATAGTGTAATAAATCCTTTCAGGGGTTGGAAGGGAGGCTGGTATCAGCACCTATTTCGACTCTTCCAGAGCCTAGAAAAGGATATGCTGTCATTTATGATGTGTTAAGAATTGACCTAGGAGTATTACTAATGTAGGAGGATAGATTCATTGTGTATGGATATTGACAATTGAGGCCTAATGAGTGAAATCACCCAACACACGACCTTGATCTAGTAGTAGTTTTCCATGCCTTACATTGCTGGAGACACTATCTATTGGGTGAGAATTTTATGGTGTATAAGGACCAAAAGATCCTCAAATATATATTTACACAACATGAATTGAATCTTAGATAGTTTAGATGAGTCAAATATCTTCAGTCCTTTGATTTTGATCTTTCCCATACACTTGGAGAGGGAAATGTAATTACTGATGCGCTGAGCTAGAAAACCCAGGCACATGTCGTATGGAAAGCCAGTAATGAATAGAAATTGATGACCCTATTTTCTAAGATATATCATAGTAATGATTAGTCTTTTCTCTTAGTATTTACATTTACCTATTCTTTCCTTTAGAATGTGAAGATCATACAATTTTTAGATCCTGAGGGATTGATTATACATGAGGGTATTTCAAGAGATGACCCAACTTCAGATTGGTTTTTGGATAGAGAGGAAATTCTATATATACATGGGAATGTCTGGCTTCTTACATATATGAGAGAGTAGTTTATGTGAGATTACTATGCTTCTTAGTAGGTAGTTCATCTAGGCATATCCAAGATGTATCGAAACATGCAATGATAGTATTGGTGGCCTAAGATAAAACATCAGATAATAGGATTTACCATTAGTTATTCCACCCATTAGTAGGTAAAGTAAAAGAACCATAGACCTATAGGATTGTTATTACCACTTCCATTTTTGGAATGGAAATGGGAAGATGTTTCCATGGAATTTATAGTTGGTTTACCTAGGTCACCTAGAGGTATCAATGTTGTATGGGTTTTCATTGATAGACTGAAAAAATTATCCCACTTCATTCCTATTCAATAGACTTTCTTTGTTAATGATCTAGTAAAAATATATGTCTGTGAGATCATAGGACTACATGGGGTCCATCGTACTATAATTTCATTTAGGGATACTTGTTTCACATCATGGTTCTGGTAGGGGTTGAAAAAGTCGATGGGTATATAGGTGCTTCTGATCACAACCTTTCATCCATAGATTTATGGAAAATAGGAATAGATGATACAAGTGTTAGAGGACATTCTCCAAGAATGTATCCTTGATTTTGGGAGTTATTGGGAGAAGCATATCCCTATCGTTAAGTTTGTCTATAATAATAGTTTTCAGGTTACAATTTAGATGGCTCCTTTTGAGGACTTGTATGGTAGGCCATTATATTCACACATGTGTTATCTATAGGTAGGTGAGACAACCCTACTAGGTCCTTGTCTCATGAAGGAGATTTTGAAGTAGGTTCAGCTAATCAAGAAGTGTATGTCTACCGATTATTCTAGACAAAAATCTTATGTCGATCATTGTAGATGACCTCTAGAGTTTAAGGGTGGGGATTGTGTTTTCCTATGGGTATCAACCAAGCTAGGGAATAGAAAAATACAGAGACAAGGGAAGCTATTACATCATTATGTAGGGTCATTTGAGATACTAGAGAGAGTCAAGCCTATAACCTATCGATTTCTACTACCTCAGAGGTACCATTCCATGCACGACATCTTCCATGTTTCACAGCTTCACCATTATCACAACGACCCATCTCATACTTTTGATTGTTAGGAATTTGAGTTAGTTTTTGATGCTTCATTTGATAAGTATCCTATACACATCATTTACCAGAGAATGATGGATTTCTGAGGATGGTTTGTGCCTTTAGTACATGCGTTATGGTAGGACGATCATTTATAGGACAATAATTGGGAGTGGGAGGACAACATACATGCCCAGTGGTCAAAGTTATTATCACACAGTGTTTCGCCGCACTTAGAAGATGAACTCAGGGATGAGTTCCATTAAGGGGGAAGACTGTAAGAACCATTTTTTCACTCAGGTATAGATCCTTTAAATTTTGGTCTAATTTTATTTTATGGATCTAATATGGATTACTTTTGAGTTAGTGAAGGTCTTGGGGGTGTCTGGGGCTTGTTCATAGCCCAAAAATTGGATTTTTGTGAGAAAATGGTTTGTCGTACAGTTTTTTTAAACCATGTGAGGTAGGCAACATGATAAGTTTTAACCATGTATGTCTAGAAAATGGGGTTATATGGGGTTCACGATTTTCCTTAACCATGCAACTTGGGATACACAAACATGCAGAAAAATACATATAAATTGCAGATGGATTTCACATGGTTGGTGCCTAATTTCCCTAATTTTGAGGCATAACTATGCAGTTACCCCTTTCATACAACTGATCATGTATGATTTTCACACGGTTTGGACAAATCACGTGAAGGAAATTTTTGGGTGAAATTACCATTTTATCATTAAATGAAATTTTTTAATCTTCTACTCTCTCATTTTTGTTCTCCAGCAAACAACCCTAAAATATCCTCTTTTGAGCATTTTTAAAGCCTAAACTAGGAATCAACCTCAAACATCTGTCTGGAGTCCGATCGAAGTGGCATCTATGTTGTTGTATCTTCACTGGTACATTTTTAATTCCTTTTTAATCATTTATCATTATTATTCCTATCAATGATGCAATTTAGATGCAGGCTCATATGCCCCAATTTTAGAGCATTGATCCATTTCTATGATCTAATCCAATCTAGGCTGAACTAAAGGTTGATACTGGATGAGGAGAGTCATATGAGCCTAAGGTAGGTGGTCCATAACTCATCCTTTAAGTTTCTTCATTTTGGAAAATGCCATGGGCATGCATCAATTTTATTAGGCATCATTTGTTAAATTTATATGCCTTTCTTATAGTCATTAGGACTATGTTCTATTACCCTTTCTATATATGATATTTCTTGTTGGGGGTTACATCCACAAATCCATCCACCAAATGTAGGGTGATGTACCATACTTTAGGTTTTTAGTGTTTTGACACCTTTGATCCACTATTTGGGTGTGTTTGATCTTGACCAGTCTAATGGTAAGCCTCATTGTATTAAATGGTTATTAAATTGTTGAGTTTCTAGTACCATGTTGATCCGCACTTGACCCACCCAAGGTAAGTGATTAAATCTGGACAAATCAATGTTAAATGTGTTGGTAAGTATATTTTATATATATGAATTGGCCTAATGGATTGAAATTGAATGATTTGGTTTCATGCCATAGCACCCCTTTCCACTTACAATAGAAGGTAGAAGAATGAACCAAATAAAATGATTATGACTTATATGGATTAATGAATGGTTTTATGCCCAATTGGCCTTGTGAAACTAATTAAAGGAAATGGTTTGAAATTTATATCATGTTAAATGAAATAATTATAATATGGAATAATTGATTAAATGAATTGAATTTAAGGTGCCTAATTGCATATGGACCTTGACATATCTATAGGAGTGGTCAAAATTGGGTTACCTTTTGGATTCCCAAGGGAATTCCTTGAGCATTCTTGGAATAAATTCTTATTCAAGGATGACAGTTTCCTTGGTTAAGACCCACCTTGGAACCCAATCCTCATCTATCATTGGATGCCCGGTATGACACTATATGATTCCTTATTTACTATTAAAGTATGCCTTGGATACACTCCTTGGATCTATGATGAATTTTACGAACATGAGGTGCCTTAGTTATATTCTTGGGCCTAACCATATCTTATCTTGTTTTACCTTGGATGTATTCCTTAGACTCATTTAGATCATACTATTTTGGAATTTATCAGATGATTCTCCTTAGATTACACTCTTAACAGTTAGACCAATTTCATTCACTACTAATTTGGTGACCCTTAAAGCCGAGGTTTCCTTGGTTACTACCTTGGAACCTTTCATTATTAATGTCAATAAAGGTTTCCTTGTTACGTATTGCATCCTTTAGTATCACTATAATGAGGTGATTTTAGTGCTGTATATGCATCACATGACATAAATATATAAACTAGAAATTAATTAATTAATGAACTGGTTACATGTTTAGACACCAACTGAGGGTTAAAGCAGGTACTTGGGTATTTACATTACTGTACTACTTTAATTTTATATATACATTCTTTCACACTAGTTCTGTTTATATTACAAAAAAATAATGTTATAGAAACTATTAGTGGTGGCTTAGTAAGATTTATCTCACACCCTATCTAGGCGCCATTGGTACCTGGGCAGACTATTTCTATGCAGGTGTTGATAAATGGAAGAAATTTACTTCAGATACTTGATTGCTTGTTGTAGTATGATGAAGTTGGTAGCAGATGAGTGAGATGGATCTCAGGATGCTTGGGATAGTTTTTGGATTCCTTTTTTTATACTTTGTATAACATGCTTGTCTGCTACCTTATATCCATGATTTCCAGTCTTCTAGTGACATGAAATATATCATCACCGGTTGTTGTATATTTTGATTAGTTGTTAAATTTTTTATTATTCCTGTATGATTCTTCTATTCTATATGTTTACTTATATTACTTAAACCACTTATCTCTTGTTTTAATATGTTATCTGCTGTAATATAATCTAATAATGAAGGCATATTCTCCCCACAGACACACCCTAGCCCCTTGATGCTATTCAACAACCTATGGAGTTTGAGGGATGTGATTGAGGCCATGTGGCCAACTGGTCTCAAGGAATTCCTAAGTGGAATCTAGGTTAAGACATCACACCTAATATGTATATGTATGAGAACCTTAGAGTGGTTATATTGGAATGTTTTTTTACTTGTGATATCTAAGATGAGAATGTGGATTATTATTCATGGGATGTGACCCATGTTGGATATGATTATGAAATCATTGGTAGAGCCTAGTGAAATTGATATGAAACACATTATATTGGTGATTTGGATAGAATAATAGAATAAATTGATGATTTCCTATTATTTCTAAGGTGATTTTTGATATATGAAAGTAAATAGATAAAGGGGTTAATGAATGAATCTAAATGAGTTAGAGACTATATCCATGGGTAGGTTGCTTTCATTATGGATAAAACATTGATGAAATATGTGACTGAGTATCCAGTTAGGAATATTGATACCTTAGGAGTTGTAAACATGAATGTATAGGAATGATTTGTTTATAATAGGGATTTTTATCTAGATGGTCAGGTATGAATTGAATAATAGAAAATGGTTCATTAGAATATGACCGTCACATGATTTGAGATATGGATGATTTTATAGTGGAATGACCAAGGATTAATGTGATTGTGGATATATAAATATGGTCAAATCACATGAGAGATGGGTTGTGACCTTTATATTGAATGAGAAATTTTGTGGCATGACCAATGGGTCTTGTGAACCTACGAGGTTTTGAGTGGATTAATATGAGGGATAAGGAAATAAAGAGAACCTCAAATATTTTGATTTGGGATCTAATTATTGAGTCATTAGTGGGACTAAGAGAACCCTGTAGTGAGATAGAACACAATAGCTATGAGATTTTGAGTGAAGTCATGAACCTTGTATGAGATTAAATATGATAGGTGGTATATTGGAACATTAATAGTTCCATTTTAATGTATCCAAGTTGGGTGTAATAGTTTCATTAAAACCAATTCTACAAATAATGGAGGGTCTTGAAAGTGTTATCATTCAGCTGACAGTGGATGTTATGTAGGTTTGTGCATAGGGATTGGTGAGTACTGATTTACAGGTTGAAAATAGAAAGACTTGATGAGATACCTATGGGAAAAAGTAAAATTTTCAATATAGTAATAGGTTTTACAATATAATATTGTGTAATTTTAATAATATATTTATGATAAAGTTAATGATGTACATGGATCACATACCATTGAAAAAGACTAATAAGAAGAAACTGATGATGTGAAAACCATATAATAATCTACAATGACATTGGTTGAAAATAGTAGGGATAAAATCACTGAATATAATTTATTGTGTGATTAGATAGATATATTATAAATATGAATTATGAAGACCATAAAAATATTATTTTTTATCTCATTAAAATCATAGGAGTTTTGAAGATACTGCCAAATTTTTCAATTGGGTAAAATAAATTAATGATGATCTTAACTAAAATTAGAAGAATTAATCATTATAAATTATACCAAAATTATAAGATAAAAATGTTACTAGAAAAAATTTGTTTTTCCAAAATAAAATCTATAAGTATGGGAAGGGTACACGGAATAATCCATCATTTTTTTGAATAAGGTATTCTCAATTTGAAGGTATTGACGATGATGATATATTTCCACCATATCTTGTTTGGAAAACATTTTAATTATAATTTCGATATCAGTGAAATAAGGATTCATAGTTTATCAAATGGATATCAAATCATCATTACTTAGTGGATTTTTTTAGTAAGATTAGTACAATGAGAAACCAGATGGATTGTTGTTGGATGAAGATGAGTGAATGGTGTTCTGGTGTAATAAATCATTTAAAAAACTTAATCAAGAACCGTGAGTAAGGTATTTGAGGATGGATAAATACTTTAGAAATCATGGATTCCCATAAATAGGGGTTCATTAGAACATATATATGAAAATTTATAATGACAAGGATATGTCTGTTCTCACCTATGTGTATATCATATTTTTTTGGAGTCTTAGATGATACATATTAAAATATTTTTGCAGAATAGTTAAGGTGTGAGTTCAAAATGACTATGATTTGTGATTTAATTTTTTTCCTTTCTATACTAGTAATATTATTAAAGGATGGTATAATTATTTCCCAATCAAAATATAAAAAGTGATCCTTATTTGATATGGTATTGTGGAATATATATTAATGAAAACACTGAAAAAACCCTGAATGATGATGTTAAGATATGATGGTATACTTAATGATTATTATATGGAATATAGTAAAATAATTAGAATACTATTGTAATTATTAGATATATGACCCAACATTATCTTTTCAACATGGTAATATGCCCAATATCAATGTTTTCTCAAGGATAATCACATGATTATGGTAAAAAAAATTCATTTTGTTACATCACTAACATTGTGGATATTTGGATTTTTGATCACAAGATATCATTATAATACCCTATTATTTTATGATATTTTAATTTTAAAATATATATTATTTCTATAATATCATTCATTATATGAAACATTGAGTTTAAATGCACAATGATTTATAATTTTTTTTGATTTAAATGTGACCATTATATCATAACTGTTAAATTAGATGTAATAATAAGAATAAACAAAATATTAAATATAAGTATAAAAGTTTTATATAATTAAAATTTATTGATCAATTCATAAGTACTCAATTTTTATTAAATTCATTTTTATGCTTCAAAAATATGTTTTCCCCCAAATTTTTTTATTGAATTTTTTTCCTAGAAATTATATTTAATATATACCATTTTTTTAATTTTTTTGAGGAACTAAATTTAATTTTTTAAATAATCATTTTAATATTACCTTTGGGTGAAATTTTTGTGAATTTTTTTGAAAAATTTTATTTTTGAGTGAAAAGTAGAAAATAATTATTTTTTATGAAAGAAGTCTTTTCTTTTAATATATTTAAAATGTCACATTATATTTTGGATTGTTTAGAAAATTTCCTATTTTCTTTTGATTAAAAATAATTAAATCAATTTCATTTTAATGTATGTGACACTTTATTTTTATATGAACACATTTTTATACTTAAAAAGATAATTTTTTAGAAAAACGTTATTCATCTCATTTTTCTAGTTTTTTAAAAATTATTTTCTAATGCATATATAAATTTATTTTGGTATAATGGAATCCATATTTTTATTCAACATATCCAAAATTTTTAATCACACCCCTTTCATTTTTTATCATTATGAATAACAACATTTGTTAAAATTTTAGTTACCATAGTAAATGGTAAAACTGGTTAAAAAGGTTAAAACTAAAATGATATGTGTTAGAATGACCTAAAAACTTGCATAAATCCAATTTCTAGTCTTATTTAATCCCTTTATAATCTCCTCTTCAAATATGATCCATTTATAAATATTTTTATTGAGTAGTACATTAATAAATTTTATTATTTTGAAAACTTCCAATCATGTCCTCTCCCTCACTTATAATTAAGAACCACTTATCCTCTATTATCCACACTTCATGAGACTCTTATCTCATCCATTAATTGGAATTTGTTTTCCTAACATCCCTCTCCATGTCTTATAGGTGCTGGATTGATAAGAATACCATTCTTTCAAGGCATAAGGTGGAATCCAATGGATGTTTCTCAATGAAGAGGTATAAATCTTAACATAGTTCTTTCAATTATATTTATTCATAAAACTTCTATAAACATATTATATCTATCACAACATGAATAAAACAGTATTTTATATACTGATATGATATTATGATTATGGATCAACAATTTTCCACCTTTTTTCCAATGAATGGGAAATAAAAGTATCACTCATGCGTATGTATGGACTACACATACACATAGTGATATAGTTACTTTTACATCATTATCATTCATTGTTTTTATTATGATGGATTTAAAATTTATAGATTATATTTATTAAATAAGAATTCTTCTTTATTTTCATGATCTTTTTTCCTTCTTACCTTTACATCTGTTGGAAAATGATAACATCAATCGAACGCACATGTGGACTACCACCTCCATGAAGCAATGTAATTAATTTTTATTTTCATATTTACATGTATTTTTATAAGGATATATTTAATTAATATATATGATGTTAATTATATAATAATTATTCTATAAAGTTTAATTATAATTATAATTTCTTTTTTTTTCTATCCATTGAAACATGAAAACATTACTCATGTGTATGTATAGACTACCATCTCCATGAAGTGATGTAATTAATTTTTCATCAATGCTTTATATTAATGATTATAAAATAATATATAATAAATAAATATGACACATTTTTCCTGATTTTTATTTTGGATATGATGAAACCCTAATCATGGTGTAAAGATGAGAACCATCAAATGGAAACATGCATAGATAATGGACCAGTTTTCACCTAAATGTATATTTTAAGGAAGAATTGTTAATAAATAAATAATTGGAAATTATCAAGGATCATTATATAGTAGGTTATGAATTAATATAGTTATGGAATATATTTATAATTAATCTATATTTATTATATAGGAGAATTGAATACATTAAAGTAATACAATGCTTGAAACAAGAGATTTATAATACAATTTCATTTATTTTTGGTGTAATAATTTATAAATTTCTATTGAATGAAATTATATACAATAAAAAAATATGTTTCCTTATAATATGGTTATTTTAATTAATATTAACATTTTCATTTCCATGGTATTTAAAATGATCGAGATATTATTTTTGAAATAAAGCAACTTTATTTCATCTTTGTCCAGGATTAATTTTCTCTCATGTTCATATTTTCTTTAAAATATTTTGAATAATGTTTTCAAAATTATAAAATGACCAATTAAATAAATTTTTACCTATATTTTAATTTCTATAAAAAGTATTAATTGGAATATTCTAATCATTTTCTGAAGGTGGTACTTTTTTACAAATGGGGTGAATTGAATCTTTATTTCAAGTTATTCCACACAAATGAATTTTCCCTCCGTCATGAATAATATTTGTATTGAAGAATCCATTAAATTATTCCATATTTCATATCAATGAATATATTATTCCTAATATCACAAAAAACTAGATTTTATATATGTGATTTCAAAATAAAAATGTTATTTTCCTCAATAAATGATTTAATGATCTTTAAAAGGTATTTTCATTTATGATAATATACTCTAATGTTACTTATGATTCAATGTGGACATGATACAATGATACCATCCAAATTATTTATCTTTAAATTTATTTATTTTGATGATAAAATACTGATGAACCCATTTTTATTTTCCCCATGTTAATCTAGGATGAAATGATTAATGTTTTTTAACCTTGTATCATAAATACAAATGGATTTGTGGATTTTGAATAAGTGATAGTTAGGTCCCTTATAGACCTAAAATGCATTGGGTAATGTGATATTTATGTATCATGATATGAAAATGATAGGAATGGACATGATTGAATATATATATTTTGTTTCACATATTTATGCATGATTTTGATTAATTTTAGCTATGATTATAAGATTATACATGGAAATGATTATAAATTCCTATGTCCACACTTTGATGTGTGAGTATAATCGCTTCTAGATATGCTCACATGATTATGAGTGGACATGATTTTGAATATATATGTTTAATTTATTATTATTTATTATTCATATGATGCCACATTCCTATGTTATAACTCTTTAAATATGATTACTACTTTGACACCCTTTTTAATAATGCATATGGATGTTACATTATTTTGGAGTTTATGATATATGATTTTTTGGGTATGAATAATGTACATTTAGAACATGCACTTTTAGTCTATCATATCCTTTTAATCATCTTACACCCTTATATGATTGATATCTCCCATGACTACCCTTATTGAGATCTGTGGTCACCCTTTAGACAATTTTCCTTACCTAGGTTTTGATGAACGTTTTTACATGTGATGAGTCTATAAGGGTACCTTATATAATGAAATATTTTTGATATTATTTATATTTTTCATAAATAATATGTATGTATATAGTATCCAAGTTCAAAAATCCTTTATGGTTCTCAAGCATATTTATTTTGGTGATATATTGATTAATCATCGAAAAGATTTAATATCAATGTATGTTATTCTTGGGTATCTATAGTTATTATCATAACATGGTTTAGTTTTTTTTAAAGTTATTTTATAATAAATATATTCAAAGAAATAATGAAAAACTATGTTCAACCAAAATTTATGTAGGATGAACCTAAAGTTTCATAGGATGATAAGAAAACATCATAAATTAGGAATACGATGAATGATTTTCACATAATTTCTTACATGTTTTCTCTCTAAATATTTATATTATATATTTTTGGTATTAATGAATGGTTGAAACTAGAAAGAATAATTTTAATAAAAAATGTGACAGAAAATGAAATGACCATACTCATGAGCATCCAAATGTCTTTGGAGATGGGATTCAATATCTTGTGGCTATTATCACTCAACTATCTCAATATATAATAAATAACATGAATCATGTAGAGCTTCTAAATTTACAATGGATGGAGAAAAAATCATGTAAGTATTTTGTGTGACAACATCCAACCCATTATATGGATCTTCTAATACACTATTTGAAAAGAAGTATATAAATAATTTAAATTCTATTTTTTAATTCACTAGTACTCGCATGATGATAAAGTTAACTTTGTATTCTATTTATTGGAAGGTGAATTTGACCAGTGGTGTTATATTATCAACAACATTAGGAAAGAGGAAGAAATAATCCATATAATTGGATTATTTTAAGAAGGTATTTCTCAATAAATACTTTCTCTCCAAAATATTAAAACTGAGATAAAGAGGGAATTTATGGAGAAGAAACAAAAGGGTAATTAATTTATTACTTCTTATGAATCTATCATTAAATATTTTCAAGGTATTCATTTTATTTTATAGTAGACCCCATAAGTAAATTTTATTGATTCATTAGTATCCTAAAACCAATTCTTAAAAAGGATTTATCCATAAGAGAATTTTATATCTATATATAAATCATTCAATGTGATCTGAATGTATAAATGGAGAGTGTAAACTCCAATTATTTTTTTATTTTTATTAAAAAGAAGGGAAAATGGGGATTTAAGGAAACTTGAATGGTAAATCCCATGGAGGAAATAAATTCCACCCACCCACTTTACATAAATGTGGGGGGATGGGGAATTCCCTCATGACATTGTATGAAAAGGAATGGAAAATTATTAAATTGTAAGAAAGGAGAAAAAAGAATCAACCAATGTGGTTAAATTATTTATATGTAGTGAGATTGGTAATTTTTAAAATTAATTCCCTAATCCATGATCTAATGATTATTGTAACGAACCATATTAGTTAAACTAGAAAAGTCACCCAAGAAGGGTCTAAAAAAAGAGAGGTTCAATTAAACAATAGGAGTCTCATGTTTAAATTATGAATAAACCGAGTACACAGTATAAGAAGAAAAAAATTCCAAGATATATACAATGTCAAGCCCAAAGGGATAGAACTGAAAGAAAAAAAAACAATCCAAAAGTTAAATCTCTATTTAACTATCCATCACCATGAAAATGTCCCACTATGAAGGCGATGACAATCAAGAGAAGTTGAAAAACTTCATGACTCCCTTCCCTTAACTCGAGTCCTAAAAATACACATCTACAAATGAACAAAGGAAAAATTAAGGTGTGATCACAATCCTATTAGGATTTCACATGGTAAGGGTCCGGTTGATAACTCCTTAGTTGATAAACATGAAACATGTTGTGAATTTATGTAAAGTGAGATGTAAATTCAAACCAATGCAACACCTTTCCAATTTATTCAATGATATCAAAGGGTCTAACAAACCTCATTGCCAACTTACCTTTCATAAACAACCAAAAGTGTCTTATACAAGGTGAAACTTGAAGAAATACATGATCACCAACCTCAAAATCTAGTGCCTGCTAATGACGGTTTGTATTAGATTTCTGATGACTCTTTTCAATGACCAAAGTCATCAAGATCAACTACACCTTTTCAATCCTCTCCTAAATAAGGTTAGGTCCAACCAAGGGACACTCTCCCAACTCTACTCAACACATGAGTGATCTACATGGATACCCATACAATACTTTAAAGGGTGATATCTTAATTAAAGCATTATAATTATTTTCATAGGAAAATTTTACCAAAGGAAGATGATTTTACCAGGATACACTAAAATCTAGAACACATAATCAGATAATATCCTCAAGAATATGAATATCTATCTATGTATTCCAATCAATTTGTAGATGAAATTCCTTAATTAATTTCAACTAGGAACCCAACACCTCTTTAAAACCTTTCCAAAATAAAGATGCGGATCATGAGACCCTATCAAAAACAATAATAAAGGTAACCTAAAGAATTATTACAACCTATTAGACATATTAGTGCCTAAGTTACTCTACCTTCATTATTTTTTTAACAGGGAGGAAAATATTTGATTTCTTAAGATGATCAATGAGGACCCAAATTGCATCCTTCCCACAATAATTCTATGGTAAACCAATAATTATTTCTACGTATATCTAATTCCAATTCTTTACTAGAATGGGAAAAGGTTACAAAAAATTAGTAGGTTACATGCGCTCCACCTTAATCCTATGACATGTAAGGAACCATGACATGTATTCTACAATCATATGCCTCATCCCCAACCTCCAGTGATGATATATCATATCATAAAAAATATTAGTAGTCCTAGGGTCTATGTACTAACATGATCAATGAACACCATCCATAAATTCTTACCTCAAAGTCATTGGAACAACCAACCTACATTGGAAACTCAAAGTTTCAATGGGAAACTAAGACCACTGACTCGGTGTCTCTCCACCATTAAGGAATGTACTAAAATACTGTAAATTAGTGTATATTACCTATTTGAGATGAACCCACTAATCAAATAATGAGTCATCCTTCAAGAAGTCAAGATTATCTACCAACAAACCTATTCTATTCCCATGATCATATCATTGAACAAACTCATCAAAGAACACTCCTCCACTAATTCATCCAAGTTTTGAATTGGTAATTTTATACTCAATACATTGAAAACCACATTCCATTTCCCAATAGTATAAGAAATACCAAAATCGAATGTCCAAATATACTCAACCTAATTTCTCTATCATAATTTTAGATTCCTATGAGTAAAGATATACTCATAGTACTTTTTATAAGAATATACCATAAACCAATCCTTAAAGAGATAGTGACACCATTTTTTTTGTGCATGCATAACCATTTCTAGTTCAAGATTGTGGGTAGGTTATTTCTTTTTATGAGGGAATAAATAGTAAGATACATATTCCACCACCTCTTTCCCCTGAATCAAGACACACCCTAAACCTATACCTGATACATCACATAAAATAACATAACCTGAACCCGATTCTAAAAGAATCAAAGTAGGAGATAAAGTGAACCTCACCTTTAGTTCCTCAAAGTATCCCTATCATTTACCATTCCACTCAAACTTAACAAATTATGAGTCAAAACTATCATCAATATGTAATATTGGAGAAGTAATAAAAAACTACCTATAATAACTAGCCATTCACAAGAAAAGATGGATCTTAAATACCTTCCTAGGATACTCCCATGGAATTACTACCTTAATCTTTTTAGGATCTACTAAGATGCCCTTCTAGGATATGACATTCCCCAGAAACTTAACTCCCTAGATCTAAAATTCAAACTTGGGGATTATTACAAAGAAGAGATGTTCTTTCAAGGCTCTGAGCATGATATCTATATTATCCATGTGTTTCTCCTTGAACATAGATTATACAAAAATATCATCCAAAAAAGCAACTACAAAAGAGACCATGAACCAATTAAAGATCCAATTCATAAAATCCATAAATACCTCAAGAAGATTAGTGAGACTAAATGGCATAACCAGAAACTCGAAATGTCTAGAGAGGATCCTAAAATCTATCTTATGTATATCCTTCTATCATAATATCAACTAATGGTATGTTTACCAAAGGTTAATCATAGAAAACCAATGAGCCTCTCTGAGATGATCAAAGGGATTCTCAATTATTGGAAAGGGATATTTTTTCTTAATAGTTACATGATTTATCTTTCAATAATCAATGAAATATTTGATGATCCCATCAATATTATTGGAAAATTGGATAGGTATATCCTAAGGTAACATGCCAGGATTATTAAATTTCTTTTTATCAAGTTTTAAAAGTTGTAATTTAAGTTTATGTAACTCAACATGATCCCAGTAATAAAGTGGCATAGAAATGGGCATCATACTAGAGAGTAGGTAAAAAGTACACTCAACCTATATATTTAATCATGAATGAGAAAATTCATCAGGAATGGCCTTAGTGCATGAAATCATCACTATAGGAAGTATAATACTCAAGAAAGAGTTAATGGTATCAAAGATCATCTCTAAAAATTTGCATGAGATTATTCAAGAATAAGAAACAACAAGACCCAACCTACCAGATCTAAAATCTCACTCACCATGAATGATGTGAGAGAGCTAATTGGATGATAAAAACATAACTCTATGATGATAATATTTGATCTAGGATTTAATTATTATTATTTAATCTATTCTATTAATTAGCTCTAATATATCAAGATCATGAACTAGGAAATCCCACATCACTTCAAAGTCAACTATATTCACTCAACATGGGGGGAATATAAAACCTTGTTTGAACCTCTTTCATAAATGCATGGAAAGATAAAAAAAAACAACATATGTTATAAATGAAATCCCAACACATAAACCAAATTTGATGTTATAAAAGAATGAGTATTACTTGTATAAAAAAAGATAGAACCATAGAAGATGAAATAAAAATTGTACCTATAATAATAACTGATATTTCCTTTGATTATTCCTATGTATACTCCTCTGCATAAAGAAATATTGTACCAAATCCTCATTGAGATTTCTTAGCTTTTGAATATCCTCCTTGGCTTGAGTATATGAACCACCACCTCTGGTATCATTATAAATAACCTAATAACCCTTGGAAAGAGTGAACCTATCCTTGATATATTGTGATATTCTTTAACAAAAATGCCTTAGGTAATCAATTTTTTCACAATGATTACATATTTAGGAAACTTACAAATAGTAAGGCTTGGTATAACCAAGACTTCCACACTGATAGTAAACAACCTGCTACTATCTCGATGAAGCACTTGAAATTGGTCTTGAAGAAAACTAGTTGCCTTTACACTTCCTTTTCCAGCCAAAAAACACCCCCTAGATAACAACTACACCAACTGATGCTCCAACTAAACCTATTTTCTCTACTATGTTTACCTCTACCATAGTTGTTTTGTCGACTTAATCCAAAATTTTTAGAAGGTATAAGAGAATAAACATCGACCAAATACCATCCCTTAGTTCCATCACAAACCTCCATGATTTAAAGTAATAATTAGCAACAATTTATAGTGATAAGTTCAATATCTCAGATAATTTTATTGAATATTCCAAAACCATGTGATCCTATTTCTCAAGGGTTAGAAACTGACCACACACAAAGTTTCAGGATAAAAATACTAGTTGACAATCTTCTTGAATGATGTCCAGGTAAGATCCCCATATAGTTTGACTTGCACAATGGAATCCTACCATATCCTTCCCAGTCCTTCCAGTATATACATTGAAAAAACCACTTTAGAGTCATTTGGGTTATTCATAAAGTGGATGATCCTTTCAATCTACTTAATCCATTCCATAGATCCCTAGGTTCCCTTATCACCATAGAATAGGGGTGGATTCTACTTAGTAAATTCAGAGCCATGATCCACCACTCATCCATGGTTTCCAATACCTTTCTGACCCAATGTTAATATAGTATAGATTACAACTTCTACTAAATAAGGGTCCACTAAAGGATTTGAAAATAGAACTTGTCTCACAACTTCCTCACTTGAATTTAGAAGAACTCTTCTACGAGCCATTGTCTAATTAACACATGACAATAACCAATCATCTTAAGATAAAATTCCAAAATCATAATACCAACTTATGGAATCTATATAACTTCCTTTAAATAATAATAATTTAAATAAATGATATATCTTTCAAATAAAATACAAAACCTTAAAATTTAATGGGTCTATTTAAATAAACCCAAAATCAAGTTCATTTAAATAACCTCAAACACCAAGTCTCAATGTTGGTAAAAATACCTTGACCACCCATGGTAACTTGGGTTTAGATAGGAAAGTGAGCTTCCCAGGCACCCTCCCTCACCCACTACCTAAATTTTGACAGTCCTAAATATTTTATACCAAAGACACCAAACCAAACCCAAGTAGTTCCATTAAAATTCTGGCTGGGTATTCCATCTAATACAATTTTGTAATGAGCCATCCTAGGTTAACTATAAAAGTCACCCTAGAAGGGTACACAAAAAGGCTATCAGAAACAAAATAACACAAGTCTCATGTATAATCAAAGAAAAATTAGAGTACAATGAATAAGAAGAAAAAAATCCATGATACATGCAACATCATGAACAAAGTGCTAAACCTATAAGAAAAAAAAGAAAATACAAAAGCTAAATCTTTATGTAACAATCTATTACTACCAAAAATTCCCTCTATGAAGGTGATGAAAACCAAGAGATTCTTAAAAAAACATGATTCTATTCCCTTTATATGAGTCCTACAAAACCACCTCTATAAACACCTAAACTCAAAAGTAGGGTGTGAGAAAAATGTTCGGTAGGATTTTACCAAAGAATCTATAATAATTCTAATACCATTAAAATGTTATCTCTAATATTAAAAAAATTATTTTATAAAATTTTTTTTAATGATAAACATTTTTTATAACATCCATTTTTCTTTTTATAAAGGCATTTTATATTCACATAAACAAGGAATATGAAAATTACATGATATAAAGCATGTGTACTTGAGAAAAACAAACCATGGATACACTATAATATAAGAAAGTTCACAACCAACCATGAAATATACCATCATGTGTAAAACCAATCACAAATCACAAACCACATCAGTTGGGATATAACCTATGGGGATACGTACTCATACATAAAGGGAAACACATATCCATGAATAACATGAATCTAACTGATATTAATCCATGTAATAGTCTATAGACATCAAACCTCTAGTGGTATAACACACACTAAGATTAAAAAGTCATTTTCTCTAAGAACCCAAGGTTTCTGATGTGCTATGTTTTGTAAAATCATTTCAAAACCTTACTCACAATTTATAAAATATTTTAATATTAAATCATTACCATTTATATTCTATAAAATATATTTCATAATGAAAACCACATTTAATGCATTTCAAAGTGTGCACAAATACGTTTTCAAAGAAAATACCCTCTAAAATATAGATTTCATAATTTAATACCACCATGATATCAAATCCATCATTAAAACAAAACAAACCAATGTAATTTTACAAGATCATCAATAAATTTATGAATTAGAACCTTTGTATAGAGACACCTACCACAAGAATGGAGATAAACTACCAATAATTTATCTCTCAAAGTATAGGGATGAACCTGATCAAAAAGGGGTTTTAAGGACTTCAAAAACCTATCTTGGGTACCTATGGTTTAAGAGAAAAAGTTGGATTAAGAAGTGATTCAAAGGGAGTTTGGTATTTTATAGACAATATGAAAAATAGAGAACTATGACGCTAGCCACAACACCATAGCATAGGATAACCATACCAAATTATATCATCAAAAACCACAACATATAAAGGTAATGACATGGTAGATACTATGGCACAATGTAATTGACCACATTGTAACCCATCTAGTCAAAACTGTCCATGAGAACCATGGAGAAGATCCTATTTTCTAGTATAGGGGACTACAATACAGCTAAGAACACTATGCTACAGATCCCCTCTTCCAGATGAAATGCTACATTGAAAATGACATCCATACCATGGGGTACCAATTTTGGAAAAATTGACCAAAATTTACCCTATAGGAAAACATGTCATAGCCTCTAACTCCATGACACAACCATGCTGAATATGGAAGTGAAAAAACTACTTCTTTAATATTCCCCACTATAGCCATAGTGTCAATGTCATTACATGCCCAGTCTAAAAAAATTGACCATTGCAAGGAATAGTCCCCCTAGAAAAATTCCTAAAAAATAAAGCTCACCTCATAAACCCTATAAATTCAAACTAGAAACTCTTAAACTTTAATATAGAGAATAAAAAATCCTAGAGGGTTTTATAATGATGGAAGGCCTCAAAAACCACCATGAAAAGGATAAATGGAAGGAAATTGATATCAAAATGTATGTGGGCTATGAGAATGATGTATTAAAAGTTAAAACTACCATACAATATAGAACTAAGAATATATTATTTGATTATGTATTTACCAAATCTTTTATATCTGAATAATTTTCTAACAATATCACAACACCACCTCAGTGATTAAATATTGAGTTGGTAGTAAAAAACCTTAATGGAATGATGATATCATATCAAATCTATAGCTCCTCTCTGATAGAATTTTATGGGAATTTTCTTCCTATAAATCTTTGGATTCTCTCTATAGTTTAATTTTATGTGATGTTGAGCATAGATTATATTTTTTTATAAAAAGAATATTTGAATTTCCAAGGAAGGGAAGTCATGATTGACATTAAGAATTATCCTATGATTATATATCAGTTAAAGGATTAACATGAACTTATAATGGGAATTAATTCAATTATTTGAGTCTTACTACCTATTAATAAGGTATATTTAGTTATTATGGTTGGGAAGAAACTCCACATTGATGATATTTATATTTTTTGGGAATATTATGATGTATTTCTTGATGATGTTCCTAGTATTCCCCCAAATCATGAAGCCGTGTTTTTTGTAAAACTCATACCTAGTTATAAACTTATTTAAAAGATTCTATATAAAATAGCTATAATTGAGTAGCATGATTTAAAGAAGAAACTCCAAGAGAATATTTATAAGGGATTCATATGCCCTTGTGTGTTACAATGTGATCCTTATGTTCTTTTTATTATGAATAAATATGGGTCAAATCATAATTTCTTTGATTATCAGGAATATAACAATATCAATATCAAGAACAAGTTTACTTTACACCCTATTGATCTCTGTCTTGATAATATATGCAAAGCTCAATACTTTTCCATGATTTACCTACATTCTTGATATCATTAATTAATGGTCAAGATAGAGGATATACCCAAGACGGTCTTTTGTATGTGGTATGGCTATTTAGAATTTATTGTAATGGCACTTAGTATTTATAATGGCCCCACTATTTTCATGGATTTAATTAATATTTTCCTTAAGTATTACCTTGATTAGATTGTGGTAGTCATTATAGATAATATTTTGATATATACCATGTGAAAGTAAGAGAATGGAGAATATTTGAGTACTATACTAAAGAACATGTGGAAGTCAAAGTTATATGATAAAATTTTCCAATTGTGAATTTTTCCTATATAAAGTCACATTATTGTTTCATATAATATAAATTGAGGGTATATCGGTAGATCCTTCAAATAATGAAGTTATTAAACAATGGACCAAACAAACCATGATATATAATATCCATAGTTTTCCTTGGTTTTTTGGATTCTATATGTTCTTTAGGAGAAATTTCTTATGGCCACCTAATATACTAACCATGTTGACATGTAATGGAGCCATGTTACATTGAACAAATGAATGTGTTGATAATTTAAAGAATCTAAAAAGAAGTTTGGTTAGTGCACTTGTACATACATAATACTATAGCGAATAAGGGTTCTAGATCTATTATGATGCATCAAACAAGAGACTAGAATGTTACCTTTGGCATAATGATATAGTTATATTTTATTCCTCTCTACAATTGAAAATTATTGGAAAAAATTACCCATATCATGATTTTTAGTTGGAAGTAGTAATTTTTCCATAAAAAATATAAAGGAATTATATTTATGGTAAAAATGTGATATACATATATATACTGATAATAAAATATCAAAGTATATATTCACATATAAAGAGTTTAATATGTTCCAAAAAATATGGTTGGAGTTGATTATAGATTATTACTATTAAATACACTACCACTCTATGAAGGCGAACATGCTGGATAATGCTCTTATTAAGAAATACTATGCTTGTTTGTCTACACATGAGCCTCTGCCTAGTTGGTGAGGACTACTTAAGTGCATCCAAGTAACCCAGGATAAATCTAGGGTGGAGGCATATTTATGATACTATAGCGGTTACTGTAGCAGGAACAAAAGCAGGTACTATTTGGCACTGTAGCAGCATGGAATCTTCCACCATTTGGGCCTTCGGGTCACCGATTTGGTCCCTGCGTCCTTTAAGGCCTTCGGGCCACCCAGGCCTTCGGGCCAACTCAAGGCCTTCGAGCTAAATTAAGTGCAGATGAAAACTAGAAAACCTACAAGGAACACACTCTAGAAGGAGGATGAGCAAGGAGATTACACCATAGTAGAAGCTAAACAAATTGCAAGAATGAGAGGGTATGGCACCTGCCATCAGGACAAGCCTGTGCATGCATGGGAAAGCCTAGACAAACAACCATGTGAAGGTGGAGAGCTAATTTCACAATGAAGATGCTGGGGAGGATCAATTCTAAGTAGTTAGTCTGGGTTTTATGTAATTTTTGAAGCCTATGGGCAATGGATTCCTATAAGTCCTATGAGACATGTAATACTTATGCCTACATGCCTTTTAAGGGTTCCACCTCACCCCTTGAAAGGTGGATTATAAAACATAAATAAAAAATGAAGGCCTTCGGGCCATCGTAGGATATTCTTGTTTGTATAGGGTGGGGATTGAATGTGATCCAATATTTATGTATTTACATAATATGGATATTGAAATCATTATGAAATGGGACATAACATATATTTATCAAATAAATAATCAAACATCCATCTATGTGAGCATTAAATTTGTGAAAAAGGAGGATGTGGAACTGAAAAATAAGGTATTAAATGTTCCTTATTGCAATAGTGATTATGATGGAATGATAAGGTTCAGATATTGAGTATGTGTCCCATCAATACCAGATCTAAATAAGGATCTATTGGATTAAGATCTTATATCATCATTCACTATAAATAATTGATGTAATAGATATCTAAAAGAGTATTTATGGTGGTACAACATGAAAAGGTATATTTAAGTGTATGTATCTTGATTTATTATATTTCAACATGTTAAGGGTATAAGACTGATGTCTAAGGGTCCATTACAATAATTACCCATACTAGAGTTTAAATGGGAAAACATTACCATGGATTTCATCATCGGAATAACCAAAATATTTAATGAGAAAAATTCTATTTGGGTTATAGTAAATAAATATAAAAAATAATCATATTTAATTTTGATTATTAAATATTTTCACTTGATCATATTTCCAAGATATATGTTTAAATAGTTTTACAGTTTCATAGATTACCACATTATATTAAATCTAATTAGGATTTTAGGTTTACCTAAATATTTTGGATAAGTCTTTAGCTAACATTAAATATGGAATCTAACTTTAGAACTACATATCATCCATAAAAAGATGGTCAATCTAAGAGGAACATTAAAAAATTAGTGGATGTGATGAGATCTTTTTCTATGGATTTCAATAGTGGTTGGGATTGAAAACACCCCTTGGGGTAATTTTATTATAATAACAGCTTTCATTTGAGAATTTAGATATCTCCCTATGAAATAATATATGGTAAAAATTGTAGAACTATAATTTTTTTGGTTGAAGTTGGTGAATAAAAATCATTGGGATCTAATCTAGTTAAGAAAATTACAAAGAATCTTAGAGCCATTCATCAACACATCAAAGTAGCTTAGAGTTGATAGAACAATTATGTTGTCAATAATCTGATATATCTAGAGTTTAATGTTGGTGAAAACAGATTATTATAAATATATCCATGTAATAAATCCATAATATTTAGAAAACAAGGTAAATATGATATCTATATATATCAGTATAAGGCCCCAGCCTTAAACCTTACTTAATCTTGATTTATTACAAGATTACACATTGAGGATCTTTTCAGGTTTATAGTATTAGAGAATTAGATCATGAAACTTGCATTACATTCCACATTTAAACAAAGTGGTTACATAAAAGACAGTATTCATTCTTCCCATCAACGGAAACATATTTAAAATAAAACATGGATTCTTTCTTGACACATCCTTGACACTATCATCACATCATGTACCTTTCCCTTGACCTGTGAAAAACATTTCAAAAACTTGGGATGAGCATAAAAAGCTCAGTAAGGGTTATAAAAATATGGAAAGGAAACATGAGTTCATATATACATAAGAATGAAATCATACTTTACCCATAAAACATAGGCACTTTAACATACCTCATCAAATAATGAATAAATCATAGAAATCATAATACATAAAAGGTAACTTGAGGCATTCATAACATTCTTACGTAGGGAGTAACCCTCTTGGTTGCGTTTGGAATACCCACCATAGTATATTCCCTAAATATCTTCGGAGAAACCTTAACGTTTCACTCCTTCGCGTTACCCAATGCATTGGAGAGCTATATCGGAACCACCCGTCTTCATAACAATTCCCAAGAACCATAACATAATCATACCACATAATACATGCATAAAGGAAACATAACATTTCCACATTTCAATCACAAGATATCAATAAAACACCTTGATATTAAAAAACATTATGAAAACCATTTTCAATACCAAAATAAAAGAAAATTAAAACATGGTATTTATTTTTCTTTTAAAAATAAGGTATGGCTTGTAGAGGAAGCCGAAACTCAAATAATGGTCATGGAGGCGGAGAAGTCGTTGTCGCCGCATACGTATGACAAAAACATTACCTTTTGTCATTTTGTAAAATGATTAGTATAAAAAGATTCCTTTTGGATAAACGTAAAAGTCAAAGGGGTTTATACACCGTATAAAATAAGGTTGTGTATAAAACAAAATATGCCTCAATGAATGGAGATTGAGACGAAGTCCCTTACAAAGATGGTATCCTTGGTTTAAGGATAAATCAATTACATAATTATGTGTGACAAACGAATACACCAAATATAAGTGGATATTAAGTGTAAAATAATCAAATGTCATTCACACATATTCAAAGGATGACATATTCAATAACTACATATTGAACCCAAAGAAATCGAAATTGGGTTAAGAAGTTCCCTTGACAGCCTAATGACGTCACATCAAAGTGAGTTTATGAGAGATAAAAAAAAGGGTATCTCATCACTTGGAAATAAAATTTACATCAATAAGGATATATGAGAACATATCCCAACATAATAATATGTAAATTAAAAGACCCAACAAAAAAAGTCTTTTAAAAATAGGAGGGTGAAAGGTTCCCTTACCGACATGGGTATCTTTCGAAACATACGCCCTGTGAAAGAAGGAAAATACAACATTGATGTAAATACTCATAAATGAAAGAATATTACACAATGAGTAAAATAATGGTCAGTACATACACCAATCAAAGGAAATTGTGGAAAATGTAGAATAAATCTCACGGGAATAAAAGTGAGATGAAAAATCCCTTACGAAAACTCGGCAGCCTAACGGCGCCACTTAAAACTTCCAAAAATGGATTGATGAGATAAAATAGGGTATATCATCACATTAAAATAAAATTTATAGAAATAGGAATATAAAAGAATATCCCCCATCATAACAAAGAGGAGCTTAAAAGAAGTAACATAAAGGAGAGTACTTAAAGAGAAAGAGAGAGGTTAGATCTCTTACGAAAATTCGGCAGCCTAACGGCGCCACTCAAAACTTCCAAAATGGATTGATGAGAGAGAATAGGGTATCTCATCATATGAACATAAAAATTACAGTAAGAGTAATATAAAAGAACATCCCAATAACAAGAAAGATTATCTTAGAAGGAATGACATAAAAGAGTGTACTTAAAAAGAAAGAGAGGAGTAGGATCCCTTACCTCGAGTCCGACTTGACTCGATCGTTCTTTAACGTCCTGAATAATAAACTTGAGTTAATTTACACTTTATTAAGAACCTTTTTCTAGTTCATTATTCATTTTATATCACTTATTTCCATGTTATAAACATTATGTAATCATTTAAGTTAATAATGTTTGTTTTGTCGATATTTGGTTCTTAAGTCGAAAGTGGACTTCTTACAATTACATGTTGTTCGTGTGGTCAAGTGTTCATTATATCCAGAATTATATTCATGATTTGGATATCATATATATCATATATATCCAGAATATACATGTATTTATAATATTACATAATCATTTAGAGGTAAGAAATGAAATGCACCATTCATGGAGACGGTAAGCCGTACGTACGTATGAACGCTACTTTCATTTCTATGTCATATTAATGGAATTAAAACCAAATAAGAGGTATGTATATTTTAATTCCAGAATTATATTCATCATTTATATGTAACTTCCATCATATATAATAACTTTAAATCCATCCTTTATACATCCCACATATGGCATTAACGAATCAAATCACTTTGAGGGGGTGGTAGTCCGCACTTCCTAAAATGAAATTATCGTATTTACTCACAATGGAAACCATAAAGGTATGCCACAAAAGAAAAATACAGAAACAGAAACATATTATATATCATATATAAATATAGTGACATCTTAATGACCACCTTTTAAGGTGTTATATGAGTGTTGAACAATCATCATTTCGTGAGGCATAAATTCACCATCCACAGAAACAGTATGTTCTTTAACCATTTGATGTAGGTGTGTGTAAGTGTAGCTTGAATGCTTTTTATAACAACATCCTAGTATATTGAAGATACTGGAGCTGTTACAAAATAAATGAATAAAAAGAGTTTAGGGGGTTGGAGAAGCAAAATAAAACAAAAGAACACAAGTGAAGACATTACCTTAAAATCGGGTAACTCCCTTTGGTTTGAGCTCAAAGGCTTCCTTGGGAAGAATTCTGCCCAAAGTGAGGCTTCAAGGAGTTATATAGGGATGTGGAGAGACAAAATGGTCAGGGTTTGGCTGAGCCAAAGGCTTTGGAAGTGTGGGTAAGGAGGTAGAGGTGGGGGCATTTTATAAGAGGAGAGGAGGGGCACTCTTGGAAAGGTATAAAATGTAACTTTATTTTCAAATGAGTTTCGGATTTTAATGGTCCCACATTGATGTGTTTCGAGGATAAGGTGATAAGGTTTAGAAATCCACCTATCCAATAGGTTTTGTACATGTTTAGGTCTTAGAATTTACATTATCTTTCCATTTTATTTAAATCGTTAAATAATGAGGTCATCGCTGCATCATCATGATGTCATAAATAATTTAATTTATTTAATGTCTAAAAATTATAAAAAAATACTATGATTTAGGAAATCTTTGTATATTTACAATGAATATTTATAGTCCAAAATATCATTTATTTAGACAAAATTAAAAATATTTTACTTAGGTGATACATTCTTTGTTACATTTAACATTCTTTAAAAATAAAAAGATAAAAAGTCACTTTCTCACAAAAGTGATTCCATGGGGCCCCCAAGTTTGGAACAAGGAATCCCATGGTCGGACAAGAGACAACTAGTAGCCTTAGGACACATTTTGTTGTCTTTTTTTATTATTATGATATTATCTTATTTTCTTTAACTACCAGATTACTCATTAATCAAGATAATTAAAGATAATTACCGTCATTACTATTCATAATGTCCAAAAACAAAAGAGTCTTAATTACATAATTTGGACCTTCTGATTAAAAATATTTAATTAATTTTAAAAAATTCCAAACACATAAATTTCAATAATTAATTTAAAAAAACTTCCCATTGTCAAAACAAATAGCGGGTTTTTTAGAAACAATATTTATGAAAAGTTTTGCACTTGTTTATGCCCAATTAAAAAGTGAAATTAATCCCAATGACCATAATTGGATTACATGGTAAAAATATATTATAATTACACTTCAAAACAAATTAAAAAGATAATATAACCATATAATTAAATTATATGAAAAAGCAGTTTTGATGTAAAATGCAGTATTTTTCACTATTCATTGAAAAATGAACATTGTCAGAAAAATACCAAAAATTAACCCAAGGTAAATTTCAATGTCCCAATGATAAATAATATGTTTATTTTGAAAAATAGAGCTTATAAAATTGTCAAAAAGTGGATTTAAAATGAATTCTCCATCAAAAGGCGGTTAATCGACCTTTTAAAGAATATTAGAATGTTTACGCTTAAAAACTGGATTCATTTGCATTTTTAATCCTCTAACATTTATTGTAAAGAGTAAAAATATTTGACAAACATATATAATCATTTTTTAGTTAGTTATGTTCATTCCCGCCATTACAACGACTAGGCGTTAACTACCATTTAAAATAATATTATTTTATTATTAGAGTGCAACGTAAGATTCCCAAGAAACTCGTTGTTGTGTATTGGGTACGCCATCGAGCATAGCATCCACTTTAAAGTAATATTAATATTTTATTCACAAATATGGATAAATATAAAGATGTCATATTCCTTATTTACTTGGGGTGTTACAATCAGTTCATTCAAAATTCAATATCTCATCAGGATAGTTTCTTATCTCTTAGTGCTTCCACAAAATATCTATCACGTATACGATGTGTTACATGTATCTATCCTTAATAAGTACATATGAGGTCCTTAACATATACTAAAAATAGATTTTATACCACTAAATCATGATCAATCGTATGAGGAACAACTAGTGGAGATTCTTGATTGAAGATATAAAGTGCTATGAAATTGGATCACTCACCTTGTTAATGTTTTGAGTAAAAATCATAAATTTGAGAAAGCTATGTTGGGACCCAAGAATGTGATGAGGAAGAAGTATCCCATTTTATTTTTATAAGAGTGATATAATTTAAAGGGAAAAAATTATATAATGGTGTAGAATATAATAACCAGATATTTTATGATAATTTTATTTTCAAATAATTTTGATTTCTTTGATAGAATGATTTACATGCAATGCCGTGTATAAATTAACTATGATACAATATTGAATTATTATTATTTATATATGAACATTATATAGTACCTATTAAATTGGTGGTATGAATAATAACAAACGGATTATAAAAAAAATATAAAAATATTTTACATAGTGAAAATTTATAGATCAATTCACAATTGCTAATTTTTAAGTAATGTCATTTTTATGCTTCAAAAATATGTTTCCCTCAAAAATGGTTTTATAGAATTTTGTAAAAAAAAATTATAAATAACCACTATAATTTATATAAATTTTATTATATTAAATGAATATCAATTTTTATATTAGCATGTCAATATTATCTTAGGGTTAATTTTTGAGAATTTTCTAAAAAATTGATTTTTGGGTGAATAGTAAAAAATAAGTAATTTTTTATATTTACTATCTTTTAATTTCATGTATTTATAAAGAAAAATTATATATTTATCTAGTTTCAAAATTTAATTATTTATTTTTGATTAAAAATAATCCAATCAATTTCATTGGAAGGAATAGTACACTTTATTTTTGTATAAAAACTTTCTTATTCTGAAAAAAAGATTTTTTATAGAAAAATATTTCTAATATAATTTTGTAAGTTAGTTTTTAAATTAATTTATTAAAATTATATAAACTAATTTTAAAAAATAAAATACATTTTTGGAATTAATATTAATAAATTTATTAATGATTAGACATTAATTTTAATTTATAATGAGTTGTAACTTTTGTAAAAAAACTCATTTACCATAATAAGAGTTAAAACATGTTGTAAGGGTAAAAAATAAATTAATATGGGATAAAATTAAACAAAAAATATCCTAAATAATAATTTATATAAATATTTCAACCATTTATCATCTCACCTTCAAATAAAATTCATTTTTAACCATTTGTCTTGAGTATGACATTAGTATATTTTAATCTTTTGAAAATTTCCAAGTGTGTACTCTCCCTCAATTATAATAGAACACCACTAGTCCCCTATTATCCACACATAATGAGCATATTATCTCAACCAATAACAACCCAAATACAATCCTAACATCCATTTCCACATCCCAGTGATACTTTTTTTGATCAAAATAGTATTTTTCATGGCTAAGGTGTAAGCCAAAGAGGTTTGTAAAAATATATATATAACTCTCAATTGAGTACTTTCAATTTTATTTTTTATTCCAACTATAATAAACTATTTTTATCCATAATAAAATGATTAATATAGTATCATAAATATAGATATATTTTATTATTAAGATGACATAACTATTTCCACCATCTTTCCATCAAATGGGAAATAAAATTATTTATAGTGCATTCATATAAACTACAACCACCAAGTAGTGATAAGATTCATTTTACATTATCATCTTCAAAGGTTGCTTATTATGATGGATTATAAATTTATATATGATATTTATGAAATAATTTTTCTTCTATAATTATAATATACTATCTACCTTCTAACATTCCCATACATTGGAAAATGATAACATTACTTGTTCTTACATGTGGATTACCACCACCACGAAGAAATGTGATTATTTTTTCATTTTTGATTTACATGGATGGTAAAAAAATAAATTTAATGAATATATATGATTTTAATTTTATGATAATTATTCTGGAACTATGAACTATAATTTAACTTTCTTTCATTCCATCCATTGAAAAGATAAAACATCACTCTCGTGTAGGTACGTACAACTATCTCCACGAATTGATGAATTTCATTTTTTATCAAATTTTTTTACGAATGATTATAAATGTGTATATAATGAATATATTTGATACATATATCATGGTTATGATTCTATATTTGACTAAACCATGTCCAATGTGTGAGGAAAAAAACTATTGAGTAGAAACATTCGTGGTAATAAACAAGTTTTCACTTGAATATCGATTTAAAGAGAGAATTGATAATAAAAGGACAATTGTAAATTATAATGGAATGGTAAATATAGTCTTATTAATTAATATGGTTCTATAATAAATTTATAATACAATATTTTTTAATGCATACAATGCAATACAATACTTGATGTAAGGGATTTGTATTATAATCTCATTTCATATTAGGATTTTCTATGGTAAATTTCCATTAAAGAAAATCATATGGATAATATCCATTAAAATACATGTATTTTCTTCTATTATTTTTATTCATTATTTTTTTTGTAATATTACCATTTTCCTATCATTGGTGCTTAAAATGATCAAGAAAATGTTTTTAATAAAAAAGGACTTCATTTCCTCTTTGGCCAGGAATATTTTTCTTCAATACTTATATTTTATATCAAATGATTTAAAGAATGTTTTTAATATTATAAAATGATTTATTAAAGACATATTAAACCATATTTTAATTTATATAATATTTTTTGAAAGGAAAATTATTTTATTTTTTCTAAATGAGGTACCTTTTTACCAAAGGTATGAGTAGATTTTTTGTGTTAATATATAGTACAAAAATGGATTTTCTCTCCACCATGGATATTTTTTTATTTGATTATTGAATTATATGTTCCTATGGTTATTTTTAAAATTTTATTTCCCAATATTCTGGAAATATTTACATTTTAAATATGTGATTTTAAAATGGAAAGGTTATTTTACTCAATAAATGTTATACTAGTCCTTTAAAGTTACTTTCATCTATTAAAACATAAGTTGATGGTTATTATGTTTCACTTGATACATGATCCAATGATACTATCCTTATTCTTTCTCTATGTGGTTATTGATTATGATGATGAAATTTTTATAAAACCACATTTCTTTTCCAAGGGATAAGTAATAGGGAAATGAGGAATTTTTTCATCACCATGTGACATACATTTTAATATATTATGATTATGTGATAGTTAGATATGTTATAGATCACCAATTAATTTGGTAATGTGATATTGATATCACATGATATAACTATTATAATTATATACATGATTTTAAATACATTTATCCATATTTTTATACATGAATACTATTTCTTATAGTTATGCTCACAATATTTTTCATGGACATGATTGTGAATGGCTATATTCACATTTTGATTCATGAGTATGGTTGATTCTAAATATTTTAATAGGATTATTATTGGACATGATTGAAAATATATATGTCCAAAGATTATTATTTTATATACTTATGATTAAACATGCCTATGTTATCTATGTTTAATGATGATTACTAGTTTGAAAACTATATTAATCATGCCTCTTGATATGACTTGATTTTGGAGATAATGATCTATGATTTTTTTGGGTATGGATATTTTATATTTTAAACATGTACATGAATATGTTATCATACACTTATGATCATCTTATTCCCTTATATGATTCATATCTACCATGTTTACAGTTATAGAGAATACGAGCAAACCATTTCTTATGTTTTTATTCCCTAGTTTTTGATGGAAGGTTATAAGCATGAAGATGATATAAGGGTACCTTATATAAAGAAAGATGTTTGATATGATGAATATTTTTCTTAAACAAGGTGTTTATACATCTATTCTCGAAGTACACTAAACCTTTATGGTTCTCAGGTATGTTTATTTGGGATATATATTTAATAATAATTGAAATGATGTAATATCTATGCCTTTTATTCATGGTTCGATCTAAGCATAACATGTGGTTTTGGAATATATATAAGAATACTAGGACAATTAAATTGATAATCACAATTTTTCATAGGTTGGTGCTCTCTATCCTCAATATTATTTCATTTAATGTTTAAGTAGATTCATGGATGCATCTCACATAGCATTGAGGAGGATAAATATATAGGGGATACCTTGGAATTTCCTTAACTTCTATGGATTATGCAACAAATTGAGTAAGTTATAGATGATGTCAAATTTCATATTACAATAATTTGTGATAATTAGAGTACAAATAATATTATCCAAATCCCTGTCCATCATTCAAGGTGAAATCACATTGAGATGAAGTATAATTTAATTATGTATAAGGTCAAACAAGGTGTAACATCCAGACCCAAGTTCCACTAAATGGTTCCTTAAGTTGGTGGGTCACATGGCATCAAGAATGTATCCCCATACACTATAGGCTTTCGACTATCAATGAGGGCCTAGGGTGTGTATGTGGGGAGACTATTCCCCCATGTCAGAGTGTAACACAATGATATAAACATATCATTCAATATTAGAAGCATAATATAATCACTTAAAGAAGATAAAAATCTATAAGATAGTAGTAATAATAACTAAAAGTAGTGTCATATACAATATGATGATCATGCCATGTATCTATACCAAAAATGGAAGGCAATACATGGAAATAGGAAACCAATATAGTACACATGTCAAAATCACAAAATGACCCAAAGGACTATCTTCAAATAGAATCACGATCCTATCTTGGTCCTGTGATCCCCTTCTCCTATGAAATGAATAGTTAATCATCATAAAGTGGGTTCTTTCCCTGGTCCCTACCCGTATCTATGAAGTCTGTTTTGGGTACCCAATAATGACATGAACAGGGTGTGAGATAACACTCAGTAGACCACCACCAATGGTGTCTAAAACATTTCCAGTCTATGTATAAAATCTAAATTAGTATTCAATATATAATAGATATAATAGTAATAAGGGAAAAGAGTAAAATGAAGAAGTGATCTGTCTAGTATACTAGCTGTAATCAAGAAACCCTAGAAAGGGTCGACTATAATAAAGCCACCATAATCATAGGATATTTGTAAATAATATAAAAATATAAAAAATGGACACACCATGTAATCAATTTCATAACACCCAAAACAACCTATGTCATGTAATCAAGTGCATAACATCCACAACAACCTTTTCTGTGTAATCCAGTGTTATACCATTAAGTGCTAGATCTAAGTTATAGAATACCAAGGCATCCTAGTCAAGTCCCAGGAGCATCTCAATAGAAACTGGGTAAAGAATTGGGTGGAGTCCAAGGAGTATTTCAACGGAGCATTTCCAATGTGATTCCAAGAAATCTGGATCTAAGGGGTAGAAATTCCCTTGGAAGCCTATGGAATCAAGATCCAAGGTATAAAAGGACAAGGAATCCACTACCATAATAAATACAGATCCATGGAGTAGAAAATTCCATGGAATCCAATGAAATTAGAATCCAAGAATATCATCTAAGTAATCCACTACCATTATCAATTCACCAATAATTTCATAATTAATAAAAATCCATGAGTTCATCCAACCCATTTCCACATTTTCCATTCAAAAAATTAAACCATTTGAACATCATGTAATCATATTTCAAAGGAGGATTAAACATTATCCTAAACCATTCATTTCAATTCATTCATTTCATTTATAAATGAACAGGTAAAACAAGGTAATAAAAAACTATATCAATTAATTAACTTCTTATTAAAGATCTCATTAAAATTGGAAAGCTCTCAGACACCCAACATGGTGTTATAAAATGGGGAAGATACAAGGGCACACCCCACATGTGGTTCGATTTGAGGAGAGATACCTCCAACTATAAAAATACACTAGTGGGAAACCCTAAAAAGTTATAATTCATTCAATTAAAGAATTCAATTAATTTTAGGGGAAATTAAAAATAATACAGCATGTGGAAAAACTACAACAGGGTATATAAAACACCAAACCTTGAGGGAAAGTTATAGACCACCTACCGTATACATGCGGTATAACACTAGTCTAGTATCGACCTTTGATTCGGTCCAGTTCGATAGAAAAATGAATAAAATATGAAGACACAAGAAAATGGGAAAATTAGATTTCACCTAAATAAATCCATCAATATGAAGACAAATGAAGAATGACATAAGAGGAATGTATAACTTACCAGTGTGGATCTAATGAGAAAACCAGTGTTCTATTCCTATTCCAGATGGTGAATTGGGATAAAATACTAGGAGATGGATTCAAAGGTGCTCCAAAATGTGAGGGGTCTTTCCAGAGAAGTAAGATAGAAAATGGATTTAGGTTATAATATATTTTAAGGGAAAAAGGTAATTTACCACATTTTAGTTGAGTATCATGGTTTAGCTGCACGGTTGGCCGAACCGTGTGTCAACTGCCCACCCTTATCTTCCTGAAGGAACTCCCTCGCATGATCATGGAACACCATTATAAAAACTGTATGATGACCATGTGTTAAGAATCTTCAAAAATCGACAGAGCTCCCACATGGCCATGAACCCATGGTGTCATGATTTCCTAAAACTATGCTACCTATTTCTTCCCTTTTTCCAACCCCGTATGGGTGTGTAGCCCCTGATTCATGGTTTTCCTCAAATCATGCGGCCCTAGATAATGGCATGTACCACCTAAAACGGGTTGATCATACCATGTGTCTTGGGTCACATGATTTATACTAATCGTGTAGGCGAGATTCATTTTCCAAAAACTGGTCCTCTAGGCTCTAAACAATCCCCGAACACCCCCAAGACTCCCATGATCTCATTTGGAACTCACATTAGGTGAAAATAATAGAGTTAAACCAAAATTAAAAAAAATCAACACGTCATAGAAAAACTTGAGATCTTAAAATATATCCCCTTAAAGAAATTATTCCCTAAATTGGACCTCTAAGGGTGGTCAAGAATCACTTGAGAATAACTCTATCCACTAAGCACATGCATCAGTCTCCTGCTCTCAAGTCTCAACCTATAAATGGTCATGCTAACATAACACCCATAATAGCGAAACTAACTAGTCTCAGAGAACATTTGTGCTCCAATCAATGATACGTATAGAATAATTTTCAAAGGAAACATATACCTATAATTTAATATCATCTGAATGGAGTGTGTGTGACGAGACTGAGTGATAATGGTGTATATGAGATACATGAAAGTCATCATACATGACTCAGAACCTTTGAGGTAACTGTAACAGATAGCCTACTTGTCTGAATCTCTCTATAATATCGAATGACCTGAAATATCAAGGTGAAATCTTACCCTATATCCTAAACTATCTATGTCCCAACCTCCAGCACATGAGCCTCATCCCAGTTGGTGAGGTATCCTTAAGTACATTCACAAGACCCAGGTTCAAAACCTGGTAGAGGCATATTTTCGGGCACTATACCAGCACTATAGAAAGCACTGTAGTAGGAACTATAGTAGAACTGTACACTGTGTGGGTACTGTACCAGAACTGTACACTGTGCAGGTACTGTATCAAATTGCACACTGTGTGGGTACTTTAGTAGGCACTGTAGCAGGTACTGTTTAGTACTCTAGCAGCTGGAACTATTCAACTTGGGCCTCCGGTTTGGGCTTAGAGTCCTTAAGGCTTTTGGGCCACCTAGGCCTTTGGGTCAGTAGGGATTTCAGACCACCTTTAAGTCCTTCGGGCCACCTCAAGGCCTTCGGGCCACATGTAGTTGCCCCATACAGACTCTAAAAAAGGAGCAGCCCTAGAAGAGGATTCAGAGCAGGTTCTCTCACCAGAGTAAATCCAAATAGATTTTTCAAAATGAGAGGGTATGTCTATGCCATCGAGACCAGATTGGGCTTACATGGAAAGCCTAGTGAGACAGCTATGCAAAGGTGGATAGCTACTATTACGATGCAGATACTAGGGAGGTGCGGTTCCTTGTAGATAGTCTAGTTGAATTTCCTAAGACCTTCAAGTTATGTAATCTTCTAAAAATACTATGGTCCATGTAATATCTAATCCTACAGGCCTTGTAAGGGTTCCCCCTCATCCCTTGAAAGAGGGGTTATCAAAAAATCAATAAAAATAAAGGTCGTCGGGCCATTCAGGATGTGTCCCAAACTCAATGAGATACATAATACGACCTGATTAGTAAACTCAAAATGTAGAGGTAATCGATGGAAATTAGCATAATATTTCTATCCAGACTGTTTAGTAGCCATCCTCTTTCGAATCAGCTAGACCTACTCTAAAGTCTCTTGAATGAGATGAGGTCTGATTAAAGATTCCTGCTCTATACCTAACTAATAAATAGTTTATCAACATGGAATACTATAAAAATCCTCACAATGTTCCATATATATAGTTTTCTAATAGCTATTGTTGTAGGATAACTCAACTAGGGGTATATTCCTCTCCTAAGAGGCCCCAAAATTAAGGATGCATACTCTTAGAATGTCCTCAAGCACCTGAATCATACATTCTCTCTAGACATTATTCTAAGGGTGGTATTCTATGTGCAGGAGCATCTGTGTACCCAAATACCTCTATAATATTTTCCAAAATTGAGATATAAACCAGGCATCACTATCTTATAAAATGGTATAAGGAACCCCGCGAAGGTGAAATTTTTCATGAATATATAATATCCCTATATCATCTACTAAGAATATATCCCTGATCAATAGAAAATGATATACCTTCATGATCATTTCCACAACAACCCATACAAAATCACTACTTCGAGGCGACCTCTATAACCTGATTACGAAATCCGTCACAACATCATCCCATTTCCACTTAGCAATAGGTAACTACAATGAAAGTCTAGCTGTTCACTGGTGTTCCGCCTTCACCTTCTGACAGGTGGAACATCTGATGAAAAAACCATCTACCTCTCATTTCATCCCAGGACAACAATAATGGTGATGTAAATTACGATACATCTTGGTAATTCCAGGATGAACTGCCCAAGATGAGGCATAGAACTCCCAAATCAGATCCCCATGTATTTCTACTGGAACCCAAATGTAACCATGTATATATATAATTTCATCCTCACCAATAGTCCAATTGGAGGTGGGTCCTCAAATTACATATCTCCCATATGACTAAGACCTTATCGTCAGATAACTATCACGTCCTCACTCTATCTAGAATATTGAAAGTCACCACTAAGGATGTGATAAAAGTCTTCCCGTGACCATCCTATACCTCCAAATGTATCTCTAAAAACAATACCATAAGCTTCCACTTGCTACTGGCCTCTATAACAGCATGTATCTATGTCCTCCTTCTTAGTGCATCAACAATTGTATTTCCCTTTCTGAGTGTATAGGAAATATTGAAGTCAAATTATTATAGGTATTCAACCCATTATCATAGACTAAGATTCAAGTCATTCTATGTAAATATATAATTTAGGATTTTGTATTCTATGTAAACCACAAAATTCTATCCTAGTAAATAATTTCCCATAAAATTAAATTCTTTCACAACAAAATCTAACTCGATATTGTATGTTAGATAATTACTCTTGTATGGACTCAACTGTAGATACTCATATGTCATGACTCACTCTTCCTACATCAGAACTGATCCTAGCCTGATACTTGATGAAACACAATATACAATATAATTTTTTTCCAGATCTATAAGAATCAGGACTAATTCTGAGGTTAGTCTCTATTTCAACTCCTAAAAGAATTTCTCATAGGTATCTAACCACAAAAACTTCACACCCTTCCCAGTCAATACCATAAGAGGTGCTGATAAACATGAGAAGTCCTATTTGAAATCCATATAATAACCAACTATCCCCAAAAAACTATGTATATAAAATATTTTCATGGGATTCTTCTAGGAAACTATATCTCTCACCTTCTTTGGGTCAACTGATACTCCTATACATGAGATAATATGACTCAGGAAGTGAATCTTAACAGTGATTTTAACAAAGAAATATTAATAAATGAGTGGTAAAATATTGTACATAAATCATATCTGGTATGATATATATTATTATGATTTTGTAATATATTTTCAACAAACCTATATTTATTATATAATATGTTCAAACATGTATGAAGAAAGTTGAGACATAGGGTAATGGATTTTCATCTCACTTTTATTTCCATGGTACCCATACCATATTCACAACTTATTTCTTTTGTGTTGTGTATATACTACCCATGAATGTATTTTATTATTCTTCTCATGAAAATTATTAGATATACATATCCATGTAATTTTCTTTCTTTCATGTTACCCATGATTCAAAATTTACCAAAGTGGTAAACAATTTATCTTACAATATTTTTGTTTATTGGGATTATTCATGATTAAATTTATAGTAATTAAATATTACAATCTATATCTCAAGAAACTCATGAATTTTATTATCCTCCATTTATTTCTATAGAATACTTTATTTCCTTTCATTTTCCTCTCTCTAATAACTCAAGAGATTGAAATAATTTTTTAATGAAAATACAACCTTATTTCTATCTTCAGTTGAAAATCCTTCTTCATCCAAGTTCATATTTTCAAAAAATGTTTTAAATGTTTTTTTACAATTCATTATTTATTTTATGAAGAAATTTTTACCCATGATATAATTTTCTACATAATTTTTTAAAATTAATATTCTTTTTTATTTTATGAAATGAGGTACTTTTTACATTTTATCAAAAATGCGAATGGAATCTTTATTTTAACCTATATTGAATAAATAGTATTTTTTGTCATCATAACCACTAAAGTATTTAAATATTTATTTATAATTTTACTAGGTTATTTTAAAAATAAAATTCTTCTTTAATATTTGGGAAATTTTTAGTTTTTAAATAATCAGTTTTAATACAGAAAGGCTATTTTACATAATAAATGTTACAAGTGATCTTTAAAAATAGTTTTCCATATAAGATGTAATCCTTTAATGTTACATAATCTTTATTGGGTATATGATCCAAGGATACCATTATTATTCTTTTTTGGGATGTTTTATGATTATGATGAAAAAATTTTATGATGCACATCCTTTTTTCATGGGTTATGCTATAATGAAATGATGAAATGTTTATGAAACCCATTTATTTTCCATGGGTTAGGCTATGATGAAATGTTTATGAAACCCATTTCTTTTCATGGGTTTTGATATGAATAATGTTTTATGATCTTGTGGAACACATATATATGATTTTAATTATGTTACAAGTGGTAATGGAATTATGTATACCTCTAATGCATTGGGTAAAGATTGATATCTCATGTGATAAATAAGATTGGAATGGGGTGTGAAACTAGTTCTATAAGGGTCCTTTTCCACTATGATATTCTTGGGAGTGAATTTTTCATCCTAAAATGTTTTAGGGATTGAAACCATTACACTATTATAGTTTTGGTAATGATCCTTCACTAATAAGGAAATAATTTTAGATGCTTATGTGCATTCCATAAATCTATGTCTTATTCCATTATTATAATCTCATAGATTATGTTTATTGATTCATTTATGATTCATGTCTTATGAGATTACAAGAATTATTCCATGTCTCAGAATTATGATATTTTATATAAAAGGTATGGTATTCAAATTTTATACTCATGGTCTCATACCCTTATTCATATGTTATGTTGATATATCCATTTTTTACACTTATTGATAATTTGATATCACCCTTTATTATATTTCATTTCCCTAGGTTATGAGGAAAGGTATTATATCTGATATGTCTAAGAAGGGTGATATCAATACAGAAATTAGTGGGAGATGATGTAGTTCACTTATGAACCAGTTGTCCATGTGTTCAGGTTTCCAAAGATATTAAACCTATAAAATTCAGGTGTGGATTTTTATGTTATATAATGAATATTAATCTAATAAGATATAATATCTATGTATGAAAAGTGTGGGTTACTATATCAACACATAGAACCCTTATTTTTGACTGAACCAACACATCATTTAAGGAACACATAAATATATCTTATGCTTTATATCTTAACTATGAGTATTATAACCATCATACATGGGTTTCAATGGAATTCATTAATAAATCCATCAAATATTATATCTTCCTTATGAAATTTATTTACATTTTGATTCTAAAATCTATCAATCATGAGTGTTCATGATCATCTTTGATAAATACAAAAAAAATATTAGTCGCCCTTGTGTAAATTATTGTCAATAGAGAATTCAAAATCTGAAATGCATGAATGTTGATAAAAACTATTAGAATCAAATTTAAAATGATATAACAATACATTATGTACATCATCATTATGACATTCATGGGAATATCAATCTCCCCCTTTGGATTTGATAGAAATATAACAATTATAAATCATTTCCATCATTAACTATGTTTCTTTATGGAGCACTATAAATGTACATGGAATACTATTAGTAACATGATGAAATAAATCCCTAATTTTACCAAATTATTCATTTAAATTTCAAAGCATAACTTTGAATTATTTAAAATTTCTTCCACCCATTGATAACATAATCCAAAGGAACGGATGCGAGTATGTGAATGGTATTATACCTCTATCTCCCTCTATTAATGGGATTGGGAAATTTCATCCCCATAGATGAGGGTTCCTTTTTCATATTCTTAGGGATTCAAGAGGCTAATACCCTATTTATTAACTCCCTATTTAATAAAAAAATAATCATTCCATTCTCCCATTTTCATACCAAAATTAATAATTATGAATGAAACAAATAAAAATGTTTCTTCACAATTTAGAGGGGTGATATATGTCCTAAAAATACTTGATCAACTTCACTACATTATATTACACATAAATAAAGCATATACTATGAAACACTAAATACATTAAAATAGAAATATTATTTATTAACAAAAATCCTATAAGAAAAAAAATTTATATAACAAAATATTAATCAATCAATAAGATTCTATAGTCTATAAGTGATCTTTTAGTGGAAATTATTTTTTAATACCATATATTATTTTTTAAATAAACATCCCCTATCATACTAAACCATTATAAAGTAATACAAGAACAAATTAACTATTCTCCAACTCATCCCATTAGTTTGGAATGAATGAGTTTATCCCTCATGGAAGAACCTTTGATTCATATGATTTATATCTATATCTCTAAGAAATTTCACCACTTGTTATCCTCCATTTTTAATCAAATATTTTTTCAAAGTTTAAAGGTATAAATCCACTTATAATAACCTTTTTTTAAAACGTGATTGATAATACTACACTATAAGATAAGTTATAGCGTGTCATTGGGTGATATATTTCACCAAATTATTATATTATATTAGTGTTTGGTGACATCCCATTTATTTTCCTCAACCACCATTGAAATTAAATTATTTTCACTCTACTACAATTTAGTATTAGTATAAATATTTTACTTTAATTACTTCAGTAGAAAAGTGAGACAATTTTTTTGTGTTGCATTTTTTACACTATCCAAAGGTATCTTAAAGGTCACTAAAATTTATATACAATTTTTCCTCTCAACATGATTATTTTATTTCTTATTCCTCTTAGATTTTATGTCATTAATCTTTTACAATCATTTTATCAATTAATGTCAAAAGGAACCACATCATGAGAAATCCAAAATTCCTTTGCTTTCTCTATGAAAGAATGTTTCCATCTAATTTTAAAAGTTTAATTCAACCTTCATATTAAACTTAGTATGAGTGTCTCTTTCTATCATTGGGTAATTCAAAATATATCCTTTTCCCATGTAAGTATCCAATTGTACTCTTTACAATTTCTCTTTAGTAGTGTGTCTTACCGCATTTTTTCTTGTTATTCATGCCATTGTAATAGGAATTAGCTAGGTTTTTTATATAATGATATTTTATTCTTATAAACTAATACAAACTTGTGTTAAATATATATTAAGGTTTAAAGATTAATAATAATCCTACATGTATCATGAAAGTTTACACCATTTTAAATCATTACTATTTGCATGAGGGTTTCTCTATTTTATGCACTTTTATTCCATATTTTATAGATCCTTTGGAATTTAGAAACCAATGAAAATGTTTAATTAGTTTGTTATTATTTCTCAAAAAAATCATAATATAATATTATCATTAAAATTTAAATATCCTATAAATAAAAAAGTATAGAATCTATAAAATTGATCTCCATGATAATTAGGCCATTCAATTTAGTAAAATCATATTTGAAATTGATTAGATTCATCTTGGAATCTGAGAGATTATCCAATAGTGATTCAATGATTACATCATGTTTCAACCAAATAAATTTATATGAATCTAATTCAGTTTGAATATGTATGGAATATCTACTAATTAAATCCACACCACATTAAGAAAAATAAATCTACTACTTGAGAAATGAAGTCTCAGTAGGAATCTTGATTTTTTCTTTCTATTGATATATACAATATTAAAAAGTAACCACATGGGAGTTTTTGGTATTTTATAGATTTATATAGTTTTTATACATCTATTTTTTCCCTTGATGACTCAATTTATTACAATATATAGGCTCTGATTTTCAATTAGAAACGTTCTATAAAAAAATATGTGAAAAGATCATTAAAATTATATATCATGTGGTAAGGGAGAAATATGGATTTATTAGTAATATTAAATATATAACCTTTAGAAGAAGATATGTAGAACAAATAATATATATAATCATAATTCATTAGTGCTTTTGCTTTTGATATATTCCCTATAATTCACGAGTGCTTATGTGTTGTTGGATCTCACCTTGGTAGATTACTTCAGAAAAAATCAACCATCGGTGGATGTCTTTGATTTTTTTTGATTCTTGTAATTTTCAAGAATGGGTGATTGTATGGATTTTAGACTTGTGAATTTTTTTATTTGATTCTAAACAGAAGACAATATTATCTCAGCTTGGGATAATTCCCTACGTGTTCTAACAGGTATTGTATTCTCTCTCTTCTAGTGGACATTTGAGTTTCACCCAAAATGGGATCCTCCCATAATGATGATATGGATCTCCTTCGCTAGCCTTCCCCTCCCATTTAATAATTTGACAATTATTCAATTGATTGACAACATGGTGATCTGATTCCTTTTCTTTGATTACCACACCTATGATATCTACCATCCAGTTTTTCCTCTAATTATCATTAAAGTCGACATCTCAAAGGATATAATGGATTTTATCTACATTGATATTAAAGGGAAGATTCAATCGAGGAAATAGGTTTTATATGAATCTGGGTCCCTTTCTATTCATCTTATAGACATCTTGGCACTGATGTTTCTAAATTCCAACATGGGAAAAAATATGACCCTATTGAGGACCTCTTATTAGGTATCTTAGGTAAGTAAAGTCATTCAAATGCTTACCATTTTTATAAAAGGGTGAGGCCTCTAAAACTGGAACCAAAGATTGTGGACGTTTTTCTAGTATGAGGCATGACTTAGAAGGACATATGCTGACTATACAAGTCGTGGAAATGGAATGGTCGAGCACCACTACTATTTTATCAACATATGATCAAGTAGTGGATGTTATAAATGAATGAAAAGGGTAGTAATTTGGTTCCAGTAATCATATGACCATTTACAGTGGTTCTAGGAATGAATAGGTAGTGTGGGTTGGTGAGGAACCTTTAAATGAGGCGAGAATAAAGATGGTAAGTGAGAGAGGTTCATCTGACTGCATTTCCCATGAAGGCTCAAAGTAGGTCAACATGGATTCAAGTGAAGGATGGGTGTATGTTGTGAACATATTGAGTCCTAGAAGGATAATTACAACTCTTAATTTTAGAAATATCTTTGAATGTTTGGAAGTTAAAGGCCTGATGTTGGTTCAAGTGGACTCAATTTAGGTAGATATTAGTATCCAATCTATCATACCTAAGGAGGAAAACAATGAAGTTCAAGGATTATTTGAGTCATAGATAAGATATGAGATCTAAATTCAATTATTATTGGATAATGTATATGTAATACATGGTAAAGGACTTTATAGCCCAGGGAGGAGGAAGGAGAAGAAGGGAAATTGGGACTTGGGGTGCTGAATTGTGCATATGGGAAAGAAACATAAAGAGCATAAGGACTATTACAACTACCTAAAACCATAGAGAACATATCTTCCCCAAAGATTAGGGATAAGGTACTGGAATAAAAACACACTGCACATGTCTGGGTGAGAAGAAGAGTTTGATTATTCAGACTAAAAATAAAATGGCTAAGTGTGTTTATTTTAAGAAACAAGAGAAGGTTGATAACAACATGGAATATCTAGTTCAGGTGCAAGGAATCTCCATGGTTATAGAATATTGTAACAGGTATGTTATCCTTGAAATGTTTTATATCACCAAGAATAGCTTAGTGTATCAAAGATTAGTTCCTAATGATTATTTGAAGTGGGTGGCTAAGAAGGAGGAAGAAAAAAAAGAAAAATGCCTGGATCTGATTATCCACTCTAAGGAATAAATGTTGGAGGAGGCTTTAGAGATCAATGATTAACAAGAGGATATTAATAGGATGGATAAGATAATGATTTAAGTAGATACTAATGTGAAGAAAATGGAATAGATAAAAAAATATCACATTTTGACATGAGGATTCAATGAAAGGAAGATCACCTTGGAGGCTTATATTCAAACTTGGGACAAGATGGCCCATAATTTTAAAGATCTTATCAAGGATGAACTGAATAAAAAGGTTACTAAACTGTATTAGAGTTTATATAGGGATAATTCTTATAACAATATTAAACTTTAATTCAATGATTTTTTGATCTCTTATAGTGTTTGATGAACCCATTTTCCAATATTGTGAAGTTTCAAATTTTTTCTTAAAAAGTGATTTTAAAAATAAAAAAAAAATTAATTTTCAATCGGTCACAACCTAATTAATAAAATATAAATTTTATAAAAATATTAATTCAAAATGATCTATCTAGAATGTCACATTATTTTGACATATAACTATAATATCCTTAAAGGTTTTCTCATATTTATCCTAGAATAAAATAATGGAAACTAAAACTACCACCTCTTATTCTAAAGCCTCGAACTGAACCCATCTCAAAACTCCAACAAAGCACTCCATCTCAATCATTTTACTTTGAGACTCTGGCCAAACTGTGTCTATGATCACGAGGTCTTCTAGGACACTAATATGCATGGGAAACTAGAGAAGGTTGTGAGTATAACTTAGTAGGAAACTACTAGTAGTGTGATTAACATAACTACTATATAAATTTATGTACATTATGATATGATTACAATGATAAAATAAAAAATTGATGAAAAATCAATAAACCTAGGTCAATCCTCTAGTTTTATAGTGACACCTAAGGTTAACCATACCTACTTAAATAAGTGTTGGGTGAATTTAAGAATGTAATATATCCATACCTAGTGTTTTATTAAATTTATCTAATAATATCATTATATATCATATAAGCATATATAATTAGGTGAATAACATACACCTTATATATTACAATAATCATAAACCTTGATGGAATGGATCCCCAACCAAAAAATATAAAGATAACATAATCAGGGGAATATCACTCAACCTATATAACTACATATATATCATAGGTTTATATGTGTATTTTTTGTAACTATCTATTTTTATTGTTCCTAGGAAATATTAGTACCAATGGTTGGGGATGAATTAGGATATGTTGATATTTAGTAAATTACCCCTCAAATTTTTTTTCCTATATTTATCCGAAAACTACTCTCTGTTATAATTGATATGAAGGGATAAATTAATTGAAGTTCTACATACATAATTTTAAATGGTTAACTCAAATTAGGTTAATATTAGGAGAATGTAATGTCAATGTGTCAAACAATTGAAACATAAAGCACACTAATTGTTGGATACAATTCAGAATAAGCACAAAAATCCTCCAATTTTACAACCCTCTCATAAATAAATGACTCACTTATGTTTATCACTTGACGATCTCATTGACACTAGAGGTATTGTTTCTCAATTCCCAATAAACATTGAATTTTTTTACACCAACATAAGAAAAACTATTCTACTCCAAGAACATCCTATGAGAATACCTCCTAGATCACCTTAATCACATTCATGTAGTGGTCTAAAATTCAATTTGAGAATTCTCTCCTATAATATTATTTATATAACAAATTTCAATCTCTTTAATCTCTCATGATGATTCTTTATACCATTGAAATAGAATAATATATCTCTTCTATCAAGGTAATAAATATGATTCACTATAGATTTATCATTAATACTACATTGAGATGTGGGGAAAACTCCTATAAATATGTTATTCAAAACTAAATCAAGATCCCATTTTATCTCCCCAAATTTCTTCCTTAATGATTGGATTTTTCATTATGTTGGAATACTAACTTGAAACCATTATAGAATGAGTATCACCACCTTGGAATAATGTTCATTTTCATTTGAAACCTTCAACCAAAGCATTAGACACTCTACAACATGAAGTGAACCATTGTGTCATCTAATGTGTACCATAAAAATTCCAAATTCACATTCACTAAAAATAGTGCTTTAATAAATATAGTTTTGTCTTTTGACTTTCACATAGTGACAACTAACTAATTCATGGCATGGTCACCTATACTTAAGAAATGAAAAAATCTTCCCAACTATCCTTCTCTATGTAATGAAGACCTTTATGCTGTTAATGGTTCTTATAATTTAAAATGTAATTAATACAACATTGCATTCATATTTATTATTCTTATGAATATAAAAAAATTATACCAAATTCCCTAATAAGTATTACGCAGGTAGTACTTTTCCATTTTTCAATAATGTGTATTCTCACTTTGAATAATGACATATTCATTATATATACAACTTCCAATCCATCATTAATATTATAACTCATGGAATACTTTCATGGTGAGATCCTCCCCATGAAAATTTCCACTAAAAAAATATCTTATGCCTTATCTAGGTCACTGAGTGGTCAATGATGATGCGACATGACTTATATTCATCCTCCTATGAAGAAGTGAAATATAATATGATTTTCATTAGTACTCTTATAATATTCAAGATAACTTTTAAGAATTATAATAAGGAATTTATGAGTATCAAAGGAGTCCATGACATGGTAAATTTTCTAAAAGAACGCATTAATGGAATGACATATTTCATAATGATGTGACTGTTTTCTCAATTACAGAACAATAGTAGATCCTCTAAAAACTAAATTAAGATTTACTATTTTCTTGTAAGATCCTTTAAAATTCACATAACTCACCATTTTCATTAATCACTATATCAAAAATAATATGAAGAAATTTTTCAAACAATATTCCCCATGGGTTTGATCAATACACTTCCAAGACCTAAAAAAAATTACCATCATAAAACAAAAGAATATACAAACTAACCTAATCCATAACCTAAAATATTAAATCATTAGATAATAAAGAAATGATTAAATAATCACCAACTCTAAGATTATATGATCCATGATCATCATTAGAAACAAATTATAAATTAAAATATACTCATGAAAATACTTATGTGATTTACATTCACTTCTATAGACCCCTCTATATTGATCCCCCAAAATAATCATTAAAGAATTATACCCATACAAAAATACTAGGATATGATTTCCAACCTTTGAAAATAGAAAGAAAAAATCCATAAAAACCTTTTACCATGTAAGTTACATAATATATGACATCTCCCCCATTATCAAATAACCCATAAATAAGTTCCCTAAAAGTTCACAATAGAGATTTAGTTATCAAAAAATTTAAACCAAATGAGAGTTATAATACATTTCAATAAATAGAAATTTCCATGGGTAGTGTGGGTTTCATTTGTGAAACTTATTAATGGATTGAAGCAGTCTAAATCCTAGAGTGAACAAATGCTTCTAAAACTCAATTTTGGGTAGTTCCACCATCAAGATACCTGTAATCTAATCCTGAGTTTATGAATACTCTAATTTTAACATCCCTTGTTTAAGATAATGAGTTTTTATATGAGATATAGATCTATTTAATTTCAGTTTAAATCCTTGGTTTTTACCTAACATGAGTTCCAAATGAGATCATGAGAGTTTTGGGGGTGTCTGGGGCTTATTCGGAGCCCAGAGGCCTAGTTTTTAGAAATGAAAGTTGGGCCACATGGTTAGTGAAAACTATGCAACCCAAGATACATAGTTTGATAAAAACATGTGAGGAGTTGCATGAATCTTTCCAGTTCCACACAATTTGAGGGAAACTATGAATCAGGGGCTGTACGCCCATGCAGAGTTGAACATAGGGTAGTAGGAGGCCACACAGTTTGAGGAAACAATGCTTCTAGGGGTACACACCCGTACAAGATCACTACAGTTTTTAGAAGTGACTTAATTTATTATTGACCATGATTTTTCTAACCATGTTATATGATCGTGTGAAGGTGGTACTTAAGGTAGAGAAGAGTATAAGGTTGGCGCACGGTTTTTCCAACCATGCAACCAAACCTTGTGACCTAATTAAAATTTGGGAAATTACCTTTTTGGACTTAAAATCTCTTATAACCTAAATCCATTTTCTCTTCCTCCATTGGAAATAACTCCTCATATTTTTATCTCCTTTTAATCCATATCCTATTATTTTCTCCTAATTCCTTGTTCGGACTTGGAATTAAACATCGATTGTCTTATTAGATCTGTGCTAGTAAGTTCTACATTCCCCTTTTATTCTTATTCATTTGTCTTCATATAAATGGAGTTATTTAGGTGTAAGATTTCATATTCTATTTATTTTTATCTTGATCTAGACTGAATTAGAAGTTTAAACTAGATGAGTGTTCTACCACATGTATACATTAAGTGGTCTATACCTTTCCCTCAAGGTTTGGTGTTTTATTGAGCCTGTTGCAGTTGTGCCACACATTGAATTTTATGTTTTTTCCCATAAAATTAATTTAATGCTATAATTTAATTAATTGGAACTTTTTAAGGTTACCCACTAGTGAATTTTTATGGTTGGAGGTCTTTTACCTCAACCCAGACCATCCATGGGGTGTATCCTTGTATTTTCCCCATTTTATACCACCCCGTTGGGTGTGTGTGTGAGCTCAAAAATTTTAGGGGGATAATTAATGATTATTTAATTAATTATAAAGGTTGCGAGTAACTTATTTTACCTATTAATTTATAAATTAAAGGAATTAATTAAAATTAATGGTTTATGAGAAGCTTTAAACCTCATTTGAAATGTGATTACATGATGTTTAAATGGTTTAATTATTTAAATGGAAAATATAGAAATGGGTTGGATGAAATCATAGATTGTTATTGATTATGAAGTGATTGGTGAATGGATAATGGTAGTGGATTCCTTGTATGATCTCATTGGATACCAATTCCATTGGATGACATGGAAATTTTTACTCCATGGATCCATATTTATTATGGTAGTGGATGCCTTGGTACTTTATACCTTGGATTCCAATTCCATAGGGTGCCAAGGGCATTACTACCCCTTGGATTTGGATTTATTGGACTCAAATTAGACATGATCTTTGACATGTTCCTTAGACTCAACCTAAGTCTTTGTTGAGTTTCCATCGAGATTATTGTGGGACTCGACATGGATGCCTTGGTCTTCTATACCTTGGTTTTGAACCTTTGTTGTCTGACACTGGATTACACCAAATAGGTCATTGTAGATGTTATGCCCTTGATTACCTAGCATAGGCCATTGTGGATGTTATGAAATTGATTATATGGAATGGAAGTTATGGATATTTTTGTATTCTGTATGGACAACCCATGATTATGGTGGCCTGATTACAGTTGACCCTTAATAGGGGTTCTTTATTATATCTAATAGGATAGACAATATTAATTTTTCATTTGAATCCTTATGCTTATTAATATTATACCTATTATATATTACACACCTATTTTGATTTTTTGCACATACATGACATGTTATAGACACCATTGGTGGTGGCCTACTTAGTGTTATCTCACACCATGTTTTGGACACTATTGGATACCCAGATAGACATAATGGATCCAGGTAAGTAATGGGGAAATTACCCACTTTATGATGCTTGACTATTTTATGCTTTAGATAAGGGGATCAAAGGACCGATCTAGGATTTTGATTCTATATGGAGAGAGTCCTTTTAGTCTATTTTTATTTTTGAAACATGTACTATATTGGTTTCCTTTCTCCATGTAATGTCTTCCATTTTTATATAGAGACATGACATGATCATCATATTGTATATGAAGCTAATTTTTGTTATTTATTACTGTTACCTTTTTGATGTTTACCTTACATAAATGATTATTTTATGCATCTATTATTGACTGATATGTTTATACCATTGCATGACACTCTGAAATGAGGGTATAGTCTCCCCAAAAAAACACCCTAGGCCCTTTCTTCTAGTCAGTAGCCTCTGACATATAGGGAGGTGTACTTGAGGACATGTGACCTACCAACTCGAGACACTGTTTAGTGGAACTCAACTCGGGAAGTTACAAAGTGGTATCATATCATTTTATTTTGTAGTTAATTTACTATTTTGAGACAATAGAAAAATATTAGTATGGTAATGGAATTTGGTAACGATCTATTCCTAGGAGTAGCTAACCCACATACAAGAAATATACAAATTTCATATAATGTAAATTTCCATTTTTTGGATTCTTCTTGTTATAGTTGATTTTATTACACCATTGGGTGACACACTTGAGGTTTTATGCTTATTATGATTATGGATTTTTATACTTAACTTGATGAGATGTGGGAATTCCATATCATGCATAATTTTAGGAACCTATTATATTTAACATGCCATGCATTATGACATGCCATATAGGATGCATTACTAGATTGCATGAAATTATTATGTGTGCCTTGTCCCTATTGTTTGATAAATTATTTGTGTAGGGAATTAAGAAAAATATTTGGTACTTAGAGTTATTGTCATAACCTTAACAACATTTTACTACTTAGGATACAAAAAAAAAACACCAAGATGTTAACTATGGAACATTGTGTCTGGACCATTGGTTAAATGGACTAGAACATGTTATGGAATGGATTAAGTGGATTCCACACTTCAGTTCATGAGGTGTATGAGTCCTTATAGATCAGAAGTGGTGAATCATTTTTTTCAACCATTTACAAATAATTATAAAATAAATATGAATTGAAATAAATGAAAAGTGTGAAAATAGGGAACTTAACCTAGAGCCGGATTTAGATTGGGCAGTAAGTAGTTCCTCTGGTACTTTTAAGGTTGTTCCTATTACCTAGTCCCAGATTTCGGAGTAGGAAATGGGGTGTGGCTTATTTTTAGGAAGTCTTTAACCTATCATGTGCTTTTATCTTTGATTGTGTTGTTATTGAATTTCTTTTTTGAGGTGTGAATTAGGTATTGTAGTGACATGACACCATGATGCACTACGGGAAAAATGAGTATTTGCGACGGGTTATTTGCGACGGGAATAAATCCCGTCGCAAATAGTCCCGTTAAAAACTTATTTGCGACAGGGGTAGTTACCCGTCGCAAATAAATAGGCTTTTGCGACGGGATTACTTTCCCTGTCGCAAATAGTTTTCCCGCGATGCGCGCCAAATCGCGGGAAAACTATTAGCGACGGGAAAATATTCCCGTCGCAAATAACCGGCGGCGGTAAAAGGTATTTGCGACGGGAAAATATTCCCGTCGCTAATAGTATGTTATTTGCGACAGGTCCCGTCGCAAATAACTATTTACCCGTTGACCGTAATAAATGCGGGCTAAGGTATTTGCGACGGTACCCGTCGCAAATGGGCCCGTCGCAACTAATCTAACCTATAAATACCCCCATCCGTTTTTTTCAAATCATTCTCATTCTCTATCTTCTCCTGCTCTCAAACTTGTGTTTCTAAAGTTGAGTTTTTCTTCAGTTTAATTTTTTTCTTCGGAGCTGATATTAAAGTTTTGAAGAACGATCAGAGCAGATCAATTTTCAAGGTATTTATGTTCATTTTAATTTAATATTTATTTTTAATTTTTTATTAGTTTCAATTATTCTTAATTAGTTGTAATTTAATTATGTTTATATTGTTTTCTTACTTAATAAATTTAAATTATTGGTATTGTTCATAGTTAATGGTAATTAGGAATAATTAGTAATAATTTTTAATAATTAAGAATAAATATTAATAATTAGTAATAAATACCAATAATTAGGAATAACAACATTATTACATTATTAGTATATTTTATTATTAATATTAAAATAATATAATTTTTTATATATATACAATTCTCTTTTCATCTGTGTGTTTACTGTCTTCACATGTATTATTTGTATGTGGAGATAGAAAACGCACAGATGAAAGGAGAATTGTATATAAATCAGAAAATTATATTATTTTAATATTAATAATAAAATATACTAATAATGTTATTATTTGTAATTATTGGTAATTATTCCTAATTATTGGTAATTATTCATTTAATTACTAATAATTAGGAACAATTATCAATAATTATCAATAATTAAGAATATTTAGTAATAATTAGTAATAATTACCAATAATTAGTAATAATTAGTAATAATTATCAATAATTAGTAATAATTAGTAATAATTACCAATAAGTAGTAATAATTAGTAATAATTACCAATAAGTAGTAATAATTACCAATAAGTAGTAATAATTATGTATAATTTGGAATAATTACCAATAATTAACAATAATTAGTAATAATTAGTAATAATTACCAATAATTACCAATAATTAGTAATAATTAGTAATAATTACCAATAATTGCCAATAATTACCAATAATTAGGAATAATTAGGAATAATTAGGAATAATTAGGAATAATTAGGAATAATTAGGAATAATTAGGAATAATTAGGAATAATTAGGAATAATTAGGAATAATTAGGAATAATTAGGAATAATTAGGAATAATTAGGAATAATTAGGAATAATTAGGAATAATTATCAATAATTAGTAATAATTAGTAATAATTAGGAATAATTAGGAACAATTATCAATAATTATCAATAATTAAGAATAATTAGTAATAATTAGGAACAATTATCAATAATTATCAATAATTAAGAATAATTTGTAATAATTACCAATAATTACCAATAATTAGTAATAATTAGTAATAATTACCAATAATTGCCAATAATTACCAATAATAACAAATAATTAGGAATAATTAGGAATAATTAGGAATAATTAGGAATAATTAGGAATAATTAGTAATAATTAGGAATAATTAGTAATAATTATTAATAATTAGTAATAATTAGTAATAATTAGGAATAATTAGGAATAATTAGTAATAATTATTTATAATTATTTATAATTAGTAATAATTACCAATAATTACCAATAATTACCAATAATTACCAATAATTACCAATAATTACCAATAATTACCAATAATTACCAATAATTAGCAATAATTAGCAATAATTAACAATAATTAACAATAATTACCAATAATTACCAATAATTTGCAATAATTAGTAATAATTAGTAATAAATACCTAAAATTAGGAAAAATTAGAAAAAATTAAGAAAAATTAGGAAAAATTAGGAAAAATTCTCAATAATTAGTAATAATTACCAATAATTAGTAATAATTACCTATAATTAGTATTAATTACCAATAATTAGTATTAATTACCAATAATTAGTAATAATTAGGAATAATTAACAATAATTAGTAATAATTACCAATAATTAACAATAATTAGTAATAATTAACAGTAATTATTAATAATTACCAATAATTACCAATATTTAGTAATAATTAACAATAATTGCCAATAATTACCAATAATTGCCAATAATTACCAATAATTGCCAATAATTACCAATAATTAGTAATAATTATGAATAATTAGTAATAATTACGAATAATTAGTAATAATTACGAATAATTTGTAATAATTACGAATAATTAGTAATAATTACGAATAATTAGTAATAATTACCAATAATTAGTAGTAATTACTAATAATTATCAATAATTACTAATAATTATCAATAATTAATAATAATTAGTAATAATTAGTAATAATTAGCAATAATTAGTAATAATTAGCAATAATTACTAATAATTAGTAATAATTAGTAATAATTAGTAATAATTAGTAATAATTAGGAATAATTAGTAACAATTAGTAATAATTAACAATAATTAGTAATAATTAGTAATAATTAGTAATAATTAGTAATAATTAGGAATAATTAGTATTAATTAGGAATAATTAGTAATAATTACCAATAATTAGTAATAATTAGTATTAATTACCAATAATTAGTATTAATTACCAATAATTAGTATTAATTACCAATAATTAGTATTAATTACCAATAATTAGTATTAATTACCAATAATTAGTATTAATTACCAATAATTAGTATTAATTACCAATAATTACCAATAATTACCAATAATCACCAATAATTACCAATAATTACCAATATTTTCCAATATTTTCCAATAATTACCAATAATTACCAATATTTTCCAATAATTACCAATAATTACCAATATTTTCCAATAATTACCAATATTTTCCAATAATTACCAATATTTACCAATAATTAGGAATAATTACCAATAATTAGGAATAACTACCGATAATTTGGAATAATTACCAATAATTTGGAATAATTACCAATAATTTGGAATAATTACCAATAATTTGAAATAATTACCAATAATTAGGAATAATTACCTTATTACATTATTTGTATATTTTATTATTAATATTAAAATAATATAATTTTCTATATTATATACAATTCTCTTTTCTTCTGTGTTTTTTCTGTCTCCACATGTAATATTGGCATTCTTTTTCAAAATTATCAACCTACTCGCCAATGGAGAGGTGAAAGTGAATGCCAATATTACATGTGGAGACAGAATGTGAAACACACAAATGAAAGGAGAATTGTATATAATATAGAAAATTATATTATTTTAATATTAATAATAAAATATACTAATAATGTAATGATGTTATTATTATATAATTAATATTTATGAAAAAAATTATATTAGTATTATTAAAAAAAATAAAAAATCAATATAATATTAATATTATCAATATTTGTAACAGGTTTTGCTTTATTCTCAATATATTCAATCCTTGCTTGTGTTTTTTCTAACAAATTATTCAAAACCAGTAATGCTTTTATATTTTATAGAAAAATATGGAACAACGAGGTCGTCAACAGTCATTATTAGATGACCGCATATGGATAAATCAACGTAGAAATCCAAATGGTTCTGGTTTAAATCCAGTATATATAGAGGGTGTGGAGATTTTTTTATCATTTGCGGCATCAAATACAGAATTTGTTTCAGAAGGAAAGATAAAATGCCCTTATAGAAAATGTGCATTGAGAACGTTTGACACGTTTGACAAAGTGGGGGAACATCTCTTGCATTTTGGTTTTCAAGCAGATTATGTTTTTTGGTATCAACACGGTGAACATAGTTCCAGAGCAGGTGATACCAACTTGATTCCGGATCCATCCCAGTTTCAAGATTTAGTACATGATGTTGTAGGTTCATCTGTTCAACATACAGAAACTCCAGCTGATATAGCTTCAAATCCTGAGTTGGGACCGTCTGAATTTTATGAGTTGTTGAAGTCTGCTGAGGATGCATTATATCCTGGCTGCAAGATGAGCAAATTAGAAGCAGTTGCAAAATTTATGGCTATCAAATCAGATAACGGAATGTCAAACACCTATTTTGACCAGATATTTTCTTTGCTGAAAACACTGTTACCCGAAGGAAATGTTTTACCTGCAAATTACTATGAAAGTAAGAGGTTGGTTCGAAATTTGGGACTTACTTGTCAGAAGATTCATGCATGTTCAAATGACTGCATTTTATATTCTGGGGAAAATGAGTCGTTGGATAGTTGTCCCACATGTGGGCAACTGAGATATAAAGAAGGACAACACGGGAATTCTGGTTTGATTCCTGTAAAACAGTTGAGATATTTTCCGCTTACATCCAGACTTCAGCGTTTATTCATGTCTAAGAATACAGCGACAATGATGTCATGGCATAAAGAGAATATTTCAATCGATAAAAGCTTGAATCATCCAGCCGATGGTGATTCATGGAAACATTTTGATAGAGTGCATCCATCCTTTGCTTTAGAAGCTAGAAATGTTCAACTGGGCCTTTCCACTGATGGTTTCTGTCCGTTTGGATCTTATGGTAGTCAATATTCATGTTGGCCTGTTTTTTTAACTCCGTACAATTTACCTCCATGGATGTTGATGAAGGAGCCATATATCTTTTTGACTTTACTAATTCCAGGACATCCGAAGAAAAATATTAATGTTTATTTGAAGCCATTGATTGATGAATTAAATTTATTGTGGAGTACTGGTGTCAGTACATATGATGTTGCAACGAAACAGAATTTCATACTGAGAGCAGCATTGATGTGGACAATAAGTGACTTCCCGGCTTATGGGATGTTATCTGGCTGGAGTACACATGGTCAGAAATCATGTCCTTACTGTATGGGAGAGAAAAAAGCATTTATGCTCATTCATGGAAAGAAACCTTGTTATTTTGACTGTCATCGCAGATTTCTTCCAGCTGATCATCCTTTTCGCAGAAACAGATCTCATTTCAGAAAAGGAACAACTGAAAGGGATGGACCTCCAAAAATGCTATCAGGTTCGGAGTTAAAATCAGTTGTATTTTCATTACCTCCCATCACTTTTGGTCCCACAATAAACCAACAGAAAATTTCTGGTTTTGGGAAAGAACACAATTGGATTAAACGTAGCATATTTTGGGATTTGCCATATTGGTATGATTTGTTGGCCCGATACATGTTAGATGTCATGCATATTGAGAAGAACTGTTTTGATAATTTGTTTCATGCAGTTTTGGATACGCCAGGAAAGAGCAAAGACAATGTAAATGCACGTTTAGATCTTGCCCAAATTTGCAGGCGTCCAGAATTGGAACTATTTGAGAATGTCAGAACAGAAAGGTTACTGAAACCAAAAGCAGCTTATACACTGTCTAAAGAAAACCGTTTATTATTTTGTCAGTGGATTGCAGATTTGAGACTTCCAGATGGCTGTGCTTCCAATTTGGGTAGATGTGTAAAGAATGGTCATATTACTGGATTAAAAAGTCATGATTGTCATGTTATAATGGAGAGACTTCTACCCATTGGATTAAGATGTCTGTTGAATTCTGTGATTTGGGATTCCATAACAGACATGTCTCATTTTTTTCGGGAAATTTGTGCGGCTACGACAGATTATGATGCTCTAGGAAAACTTGAAAAAGATGTTGTTGTAATTATATGTAAACTGGAAAAAATATTTCCGCCATCTTTCTTCGACTCAATGGAACATTTGATGTTACATTTGCCATATGAAGCCAAATGTGGAGGTCCGGTACAGTTTTGATGGATGTACCCATTTGAAAGATGCATGAAAAAATTGAAAAGAAAAGTACGCAACAAAGCATCTGTTGAAGGATCTATTGCAGAAGCTTATTTGCAAGAGGAAATATCTTTTTTCTGCTCCCATTATTTTGAATCTGAGTATCCTTCAAAACACAACCGAATGGGATGGAATGAGAGGAATATTGATGAAATCGACAATCAATTATCTGTTTTCAACCAGTCAGAGCTTGGTTTTGGTGGAGTTTCTGAACGCTGGCTTTCAGATGATGAACATCATAGAGCTCATACGTATGTTCTGCTCAACTGTGAAGAGATAACATCAGTTGTACTGTAAGTATTTATATCACTTATTCTATCATTTATGTTACAGTAAATAACTTTGGTTTTTATAGGTTTTATGATAATCATATCAAGAAACAAATTCCACAAATTACAGCAGCTGCTCTCGAAGAACGTCGACTGAAAAATTTCTCTCAGTGGTTTCAAAAACTGGTAACATAAATTCTTTATCTTTTAGCAAATCATTTAATGTATGGTTTACTATATTGATAATTATTTCACAAATTTTCAGGTGTCTCGACATGCTGATAAAATTGACAAACGACTGTGTGTATTGAGTAACCCACCTTCCAAACTTGTTAAAACTTATAATGCATATGTGGTGAATGGATTTCGATTCCACACACATGCATATGGGGAATCGAAAAAAAAATGAACAGTGGAGTTAGCTTGAGAGGATCTCATCATCGAGAAAATGAAGTTGACTTTTATGAAATACTTGATGAAATCATTGAACTCTGTTATCTTGGACAACATTACATAACCATGTTCAAATGTCGGTGGTTGGATACAGAGAGAGGCGTGCGTGTTCATCCGACTCATGGAATCATCGATATTAAATGTAAAAGTGTTCTCGCAGTAAATGAACCATTCTTATTGGCTCAACAGACATATCAAGTTTATTATGCAAAGTACTGTGCAACATCAAGAGACTTGACTGATTGGTGGAGTGTAATAAAAATCAAAATTCGAGACAATCAGTTTAGTTAAAGTGAATGTGCTTTCACTGATGTGAAAAGAATTGAAGTTTTTCAAGAGAGTACTCAAAATCAATCTTTTTTACAAAGAGAAATGAGTATCGATGACGACACCCCACATTTAAGAGTCGGTGATGACGATGATGTTAATGATGTCACATATGAATTTGAAACGGTAAGAGATGAAGCAACTGTAACTCGAATGGATATCAATGATGTTGAGGAGGAATATGAAGATGACATTGACATATATGAAGATGATGATGAAGATGAACACTGATAGCATTCCATGGTATTTATATACAATCATAATATGTATATATGTATATATAATAGTAATTATCAATTATTTGCTAACATTAAAATTTTCTGTTTCAGATGGACGACGCCACATTTCGTGAGTTGACGGATGCTGAGCTGCCTTTCGATGCGGATGAGTTGCTGGCAGATGACCCTCAGCCTGCAGGCGCTCCAGGGAGTACGCGGAGGGGGCGCGGTCTTGCACGATTGATGATTCCTGACCTCGTCCCCGAGCGACGTCCACGTCTTGGGTTTGATCCACGCACACGGAGGTGTGATAACCTGTGTGATAACCTGTGAATTTGACTAAGATTTCATTAATCTATTCACATAATAAATGTTTATTATTTTTTCAGTTTTCCGCATATAGCAGTCGGGCAGGGCAACGCTATTTTGCGCAACTATTTCTCTCAGCCGTGGACCACATGGGAGCAGATTCCCATTGATGTGCAGTAGGACATGTTCGGCCATTGGTTGGTACGTACGTAAATAAATAATTTTTATTTTGAAAATTATTTCATTTCTAACTTGATATTTTGATTTATTTGTAGGGTTTATGGTATCCGATCGAGGATACCATGCGTGACGCCATCCACGAGGCATGGGAGGTGGCCATGCGTGATCGCCTTCGTCAGTTTTTGCATAATTTAAGAAAAGCTGCGATGAAGAAAGCAGGAGTGTCAGATTTTGAGGAGTCATGTAGAGCACACCGACCAGAGTATATTTCATCCCATGTATGGGATGGATTATGTACGCACTGGTTGAGTGGTGCCTTTCAGAGGAGATCATCGGTGGGGAGGCAGAATCGGGGGAGACAGGAGGTGACTCATCGAGCTGGGAGTCGTTCTTTCAGTACTCATAGATAGCATCTGGTACATACATTATTTATAAATATTTTATATAACTATAAATATTAACAGTTTATTTTTTATTCTTATAGGCTGTCGAGCACCCCGATATTACAGAGTACGACGTATATCGGAGGATGTATAGTGATCCTGCTACTGGGGAGCTCAGAGGTGATCGTCAGCATCACATCGTGGTCAGTATTATTTGTTTTCAAGTTTAAAAATTAACTGCATATAATATATTCACAATTTTAATTTTAAATTGCAACTATAGGAGTCATATGAGGCCGCAGCGGCACAGGCCCGGCCTGAGAGTCAGGCCGAGTCATCAGATCAGACCACTGCCCGTCAGTTTGATGAGGCGGCATGGATGCAGGCCACCCAGTATGCCTTCGAGAAGGGCCGGGTAGTTGGTATCGGCTCTCGACTGACTCCCGGAGATTATTATGGCAGTGCTGCGATGTCGGCGTCCAGCTCGAGAGGAGCTCGTGCATCTTCTTCTACACAGTATGAGGATCAGTTGCGATCTCAGACTGCATAGATAGAGAGTCTCTAATAGGAGCAGGAGTAGATGCGTCAGCAGCATGAGGAGGAGCGTCGACGCCAGCAGCAGCTGTACGAGGAGCAGGCGAGTCGGTGGCAGCAGCAGCATCAGGAGCAGATGGAGTACATGCGCCGACTCACTCATGCTTTAGGGATGGAGTTTCCTCCACCACCATCTGCAGATCCCCCACCTCCCCCCTCCTTCAGATTAGAGTTTGTATTTCTGTTATAAAATTTGTGAAATCAAAATATTTTTTTTTCTATTCGTAGTTTCTCTCTCATTATTAAATATTAATAATATTATATTTTTAAAAAACAATATTAATATGAATAATAATATTATTTATATTTTATAATATTAAATTTTATATATATATTAAAATTTTATAATATTATAATTTAATTATATTTTTTGTAATACTTGAATTATTTTAATATTTGAATGTAAAATAATTCTATTATTTTTATATTAATTAAAATAACTTATTAATATTTTTTTTATTTATGAATTATAATTGTAATATTATTATATTAATTAAATCATTTATTAATATTCTATTATTTTTTATTTTTGAATTATAATTCTACTATTATTATAGTAATTAAAATAATTTATTATTTTCATTTGTAAATTATAATTCTATTATTATATTAATTAAAATAATTTATTAATAATTTTTTTTTTATTTTTTTTATAGTATTTGCGACGGGATACTATACCCGTCGCAAATACTAGTATTATTAATAGTTTTTTATTTTTTTTAAAAAATAGTATTTGCGACGGGACCCGTCGCAAATACTATCAATAGTATTTGCGACGGGATACGATGCCTGTCGCAAATACTAGTATTATTAATAGTTTTTTATTTTTTTTAAAAATCGTTTTTGCGATGGTACCGTCGCAAAAACTATTTTAAATTTTTTTTACAAAAATACGGAATACTATTTGCGACGGGGAGAATGACCGTCGCAAAAAAAGGCTTTAGCGACGGGCCCGTCGCAAATAAGTGTAGTTGCGACGGCGTTTTCAGCAACGGGCTATTTGCGACGGGCCCCCGTCGCAAAAATCCAGTTGCGACGGGATCCCGTCGCAAATAGCCCGTCGCAAATACCTGTTTTTCTAGTAGTGATGGCCTCCAATCATGCATTAGGAGGGTAGAAACAACCATGATATGGAGGAACTGGGCCACGGGATATCAGTATATCCTTCTGTAGTTCTAACTATGACACTAATAGTAGTTTTAGATATGGGTATTGAGGTATAGTTTCATTCACTTTATGAAAACTATATAGGGATCCCTATAGCCTGCCTCATATATGGAAGAGTTGATGTGTGTGTTCCAATAGTAGCATCCTCCCACTTTTTCAAGGGATAGAAGTATATAGGATACTGAGATGTGGATCGAGACTAATTTATTGATCTTAGATAATATGTAGTAACCTCCTGATAAAAGAGTGAAACACTCGATATATATGCTCTGAGGAGCAACTAAGTGCTGGTGGGATGTTCTGAACTAGGCTGATATTCTTTGAGATATGGTTTGGAGGGACTTCCAATTGAGGTTTTATGACTAATTCTTCCCTGATACCCTGATAATTGAAAGGGAAAGTGAGTTTATGTGTCTAGTGTAGGGAATGATGACTGTTATGAGTATTTTTCATGATTCATAGAGATTCATCATTTTTCACCAATTTATCTTACTAATGATATATCAAGGGAAATATGTTTTGATCTAGGTATCAGGAATTCTATTCAATCATAGGTCAATGTGTTTTGATTGAATACTATTACAAATATAGTGAATCAGGTGATTATTACTAAGCCACACCTGAGGGAAGCTAGGGGTGAAGAGCTGGGCAATTTAGTCTCTTGACCTAGTGGTTCAGTTTCATGTGGTAGAAAGTGTTGATTTGAGGCTTCTCATAAGGGGAGTACCAAACATGATGTTAGTTCTAGTAATTATATCTTCTATCATCAGAGTGGGATATGGGGACATGTGAGGAACCAATATGATAGAGACCTATTCAAGTAACAATCATGTGTCATGATGGACCACATAAAACATTTATGTAGGACCATCCCTATAATAGTTAGTGGAAGGGTATCAACTCTGACTCTTGGTTTAGGAGAGGGATTCACAGCTCTATGTCAAGTAGGGATATGGAGTAGCGTGAGTCATTCAATCCAAGGTAATGATTGTTGATGAGGTATCCATGCACCAGTTATACGTAGAGAGTAGAGTGGGCCTACTCTGGGTAGTGAGGTTGTTTCATAGGGCTATGATTCCAGATAGATATACTTTGCAAAGCCCACACCTAAGAAGGAGAGAATCGGTCCATCTACTATGATAGGTACAATCTTAGTAGTCTATACTCTAGTAGTTTCTGTTTTCAATATATGCACATCTAATAGATTCATATTTATAACTGTTGTGGAAATACTTAGGCATGTTTCTTAGTTTTTTGATGGAATTATGAATTTGGATACTCTTTTGGGGATCATAACGGAGGGTGTACACCAGTGCAGGGAGTTCCCCCTTGAGATTGGTGGGTGTCACTTTATATGAGATCTTTTTTCCTTGATATGATAGGGTTTTAAGTCATTCTCAGAATGGAATAACTAGTTTTTTATCAATCCCATGTTGATTTATATAAATATAGGGTGACTTTCACATCACTAGAGGGTGGAGTTTTTATTCACAATGGTTTATGGGATATCCAGACATTCTAAGCTAAACCAGAGCATTGTGGGCTAAGAGGGATGACAACATAGATATCTAATTTATATTTGGATGATAAAAGACTATGTTAAGCATAATTTACCCCAATGGTTTATTATTTCATGGATGTTTTCCCAAAATAATTTTCTACTTTACCTCATGAGCAAGAGGCGAAGTTCTCTATCAACTTAGTTCTTGGAGCTTCATCGGTATCCATTCCTAGTTATAGGATGACTAATACTGAGTTGTAAGAGCTCAAGATAAAGATAGAGGAATTGATATAAAATGGTTTATATGAGCTAGTAATTATTCATGGGGTTTTATAGTCCTTTTTGTGAAAAAATAGAAGGTACCCTCTGTCTATGTGTTGATTATCAGAAATTGAACTTATTAACGGTTAAGAACCGGTAACCTTTTCCATGGATAAATGATCTCTTCAACTATATATGAGGATATTTAGTCTTCTTGGAGATTTATTTGTGATTTTTTTATCATTAGGTAAATGTTAGACCTTGAGACATACCTTGTAAAAATTTTCCTAGTAGGTATAGTCTATATGAGTATCCAGTTATGCCATTCAGTCTCGTGAACACACCGACAATTTTCATGGTTCTAATGAATGATGTTTTCCATTTTTATCTAGATTCATTTTTGGTGGTATTAGTGGATGATATCTTAGTGTATTATCACAATTTACATGACCATACCAAACATCTTGATATTGTTTTTTATACACTGAGGGAGCATTAGTTATATGCTAAGATCACAAAGTGACACTTTTGGATAGGCTTTATTTTTCATGTATATTTTGGTTTAGTAGTTTTGGTCTTTGTACTTTTATTATGGTTACAAAATCACCATAATGTTAATTATGTTATAAATACAATATAAATTTCTTATATGAATATTTAGATTCATCATTAAATGTTATATATAAAAAATAAATTACACCGTTCTTGGAGATAATAGGTCATATGTACACAAGAACATGATTTTAATTTTTTCAATGGATAGAATAAAATAAAGTTAAATATTAATACACATTTCAATAATAAATTTTATATAAAATATATATTATATAGTCATTAAATATATCCTTATTACCATCCATGTAAATTTAAAATCAAAAACATATCACATCGCTTTGTGAAGGAGGTAATCCACATGTACACTTGAGCGACATTAACATTTTCAAATGGATTGGAAGGTAATAAGGTAGATGAAATATTATAATAAAAAAATATAATTATGTAATAAATATAATATATATACTTTAACTTCATAATTATATCCACCAGTGAGAGGTGGTGATGGAAAACATATTACATGAGTTTGTGAGGTGGTAGTCCGTTGTATACATGATTGCCTATTTCGTTTCCCATTTGACGGAGGAGGATATGAATATAGGTTATTCCATTAATTTAATAAAATATAAGTATATAGTAGATAGTTATATAATTATATTATCATAGTTTAAGAATATTTTAAGGAAATGGAAGATGAAATAAAACAAAAATGCATGGTTAGGACTACACCTCTTTTTCAGACAACCACTTTAGGTTTAAACTTAAAAACTTCATAGGAGGGTTTCGTAATCAAAATAAGGACTCTAGGACATGGTTAGGGATTTCAGGAAGGTATTTAGTAAACTATTTTTTGAATAAAAAGGCTTTTTAAGTGTTAAGTGAAGAGGAGTAGGGTTCCTTTTTATAAGAGGGGGAGAGGGCACACTTTGATTTTTTGAAAAGTAAAAGATATGCCCATGTTTTACACATACCACAAGGAACCAAAATGTCTCATTCTCATAAATTATAAAATATAAGGTCTATATATTTCCATAAAACTGAAATCTTACAAGTTTTTAGGTCATTTTAACCATTCTATTTTTGTTTAACCCCCTTGGTAAACCAATTTTAACCATAACCGTGATAATTCATTTTTACTATATTTACTATTCATTACAAAAAATTAAGCTGGATATATTACCTAATAATAATTATGTTGATTAAAAATATGGAATCATTTTTATCTAATTCAATTTATAGAAGTGGCATAATTTAATTTAAAATTAAACTCAGAGATGTGTCAAAAAAGTGGTTTTCCTATGAAAATGTTATGATAATTAATAAATGTTTTTATATCCAAATTGAATATAAAATATATTAAAATAAAATAAATTGGATTAAAACTAATTTAATTGAACTAATTTTACTTTTAAATAAATTTTAAGATATAATTTAACATTGTATATACTTTAAATGAAAAATGTAGTTTTTAATAAAAATCAGTATTTTCACTATTCATTGAAAAATTAATATTTTCAGAAAATTATTAAAGAATCACTCTAAGATAATTTTTAAATGATGATTTAAAAAATTATATTTTTTTACCAAATAATGTTTAATTTTGTTTTTCAAATTTTAATTTTAAAATATGTGTGCAAAACATGAGGAAACCACTTTTTAGAAAATACATTCTAAGCATAAAACTAGAATATTATTCTCCCATGATAAGAAAAATAATATATAAATGATAAAAAATATGATTGAATATATAATATAAAAGTTTCATTAAATTAACTCAATAACAGTGATTAATTTAATTTTTTAAGATAAAAATACATGGCACATATAAAAATGTTTTTTCAAAAAAATATTTCCTTTACTTTGAATTGATTTTTATTTCCATTTCTTTTCAATTTATAACAATGAAAATTTTTATTCCTATGTAAACCATATTATTTAACAATTTAGTTATTACTATTTATATGAATCAATTTAATGTCTAGGTAATAATGGTATACTAAATTATGGTATGTTAAAACATGGTGTTGAATGTATCACAAACTATCAAATAAATTAATTTGAAAATAAAATTCTTAAAATCTCAGGGTGTAACATTTTACCCCCATTAAAATAAAATTTCACCTCAAAATTATCTTACTCTAATATAGACAACTGATGATACTTTTGTCTTATAATATCATCAGGTTCCCACATAGCTTCTTCATGTTGGTGGTTTCGCCACAAAACATTGACCAGGTGGGTGGTTTTGTTTCATAGCACATTTTATCTATTATCTAGAATCTCCACAGGTTGTTTTTCATAGTTAATATCATGATATGTTAATATAAACTTTGAGTTTAATAAATATGAAGGATCAGGTATATACTTTCTTAGAAGTGATCCATAGAACACATCGTCGACTTGAGAGACGTTTGATGGAAGTGCTGAGCGCTAAGATACCATCCCTACTAGATTAAGAATATTGAAGGGGAAAATATACCCATGGATTAGATTTCCTTTATTTAAGAATATCATAACCTAAATTTATTGTGAAATTCACACAAACACCTTCTAACCAACTAAAAACTCCATATCACATTGACATTTTCCTTCACAACTATTCTATCAACTCTGAGCTGCGTTGATTTTTTGTTAAATTAATATGACCTTTTCTACCATTTCCTCAAAAATATTAAGTCCCAATAGCTTTATTTCTCCAAAATAATCCCCACACATTTGAGTTCTATACTTATTTCCTTAGAGGGATACATAAGGATCCATCTTAATTCTTAAGTGAATGATGTTTTTGTAATAAACTCAACAAGATCATGATATTAACCCCAAAAACCTTTAAAATCCATATAAAAAGATATTATCATATCCTCTAGGTTTGAAAAGTTCTATAAGACTAACCATCTTTCTATGGATGATAATATAACATTGTAACAATATATTTCTGAAGACTTTTCTAGAACATCGAGGTAAACCTCAGATCCCATTTCGTATAATAGAGTGTTATACTTCATACGACCTTGCCACATCGTTAATTTATTTACTAAAAAGATGATACAAAGTGAAATCCTATCTCATAGTAATAAAATGTGTCGAATTTGTAAGGAAATATACTATAACCCATATAACATTGTTCCCTTTAAATGTTTTGAGGTGTCCAAAGAAAAAATCCATGGCAATATTTTACCATTTCAATTTTGGTATGGGTATTGGTTGTAACACCCCTTTAGACTTTTTTCTCTTAGTATTAAATTTCTGAAATACCAAGCATCAAGATACAAAATTTTCAATATCTCTCTTCATTTCATCTCAACAGAAATTCTCTTTCAGATCTCTATACATCTTATACTTCCTGGATGAATAGAGAATGAAGAACTATGAGCCTCCTCTAATAACTCATTTTAATATTGTTTGGATGGAATATATATATGATTCCATAAACTTATCATTCCATTAAAACCATGATTAAACACAAGAATTTTTTTACCTTCTTCTTCGACTCTATATCTTTCTTTTGTGCCTCTTTAATCTTTACTTAGATAAATAACTTAACACTAATTTTAAAAAGATAATATTTTTCCTCTTATTAATTTCCAAATCCATAATTATAAAATCTAAAAATATTGGATCTTTTTTTATCCTCATCATAAATAATCTATCATTATCCTTTTACCTCAAAACATCATCCACATTATTCGCTTTCTCAGGGTGGTAATGTATTGGAAAGTCATAATCTTGAATCAATTCCAACCATCTTCTCACATATATTCAACTCTTTCTATGTGAATATATACTTTAAAATTTTATGATCAATATATATATCACACCTTTCTCTATAAATATAATGTCTCTATATCTTTAATGAAAAAATTACCATAGCTAGCTCTAAATCATGAGTTGTAAAGTTTTTCCCATGAACCTTAAATTTTCACAAGTAATAAGCTATAACCATGTCATTATCCACGAGAACACATAAAAATACCTTCTTTGATACATCACTATATATTATAAACCCTTCTCCACTATAGGGGAAGTGTAAAGAAAGGTGTACCAACTAGCCTTATCTTTAGTTCCTTGAAATTTTCCTCACATTCATATATATAAAAGAAATTAGATACCTTAAAATTTACCTTGGTGAGTGTATTATATAATTGTGATAAAATTTTCACAAATAGTTGATATTATCTATAAAAACTAAGAAAATTTGGATCCCACTTATTTTGGTTAGTCTAGGACACTATTCAATTGCATTTGTCTTTAATGGATCCGCCGATATACCCTCTCTTGAGATTATATGACCAAAAAAGAATATTTTTATAGTTAAAATTCACACTTTATAAAATTTTCATACTATTTCCTTCCATAGTGTCTTCAATAAAATTCTCAAGTAATATTAATGATCTTACATTCTATTTTAATATATAATTATATCATCTATAAAGCCTTCCACAAACTGATCAAGGTAATATCTAAAGACTCTATTCATTAAATCCATGAAAATAGTAGGGGAAATATTAAAACCAAATTGCATCATTATATATTAATAGTTTTCATACCTTGTACATAATGTTTTATTGGGTATATCCTCCTTCATGACCCATAATTTATTATAACTAGAATAAAGATTAAACTTAGAAAAGTATTATCCTCCATGTAGTTGATCAAACAAGTCATCAATATGGTGTAGAGGATACTTGTTCTTGATTGTGATTTTTTTAGTTATTTATAATCAATTCAAATTCACATTGATCCATATTTATTTTTAACAAAAATTACTGGTGCACCCCAAGGTGACACAATTGGATGAATTTATCCCTTTTTATGATTATACTAGAGTTTCTTATTCAATTATTGCAACTTAATCCGGGCTATTCCATAGGGAGTGTGTGAAATTTGTGTAGCAATAGGTATGAGTTATATTGAGAAATAAACATCAAAATTCGGTGGAGACTAGGAAATTATTTTAGAAAAACACCAAAAAACTCCCACAAAATAGGAATATCATCAATGTTGAGTTTATCTACCAACCATTTGAGATAAACACCCTTTTTCAATTGGAATAAAGATCCATACTGTGGATTTGATTCCCATCAGAATTTTATATTTATTATCACCTTGATAAATGATCATATGTTTTTTTGAAATATCAAATGTGAGTACTCTTCCTCATAAATTGATGTGGGATTTATATAGATAAATACAATCCATGCATAAGTTAACATTAAATTTAACCATATAGAAAATAACAAAATTTTTAGGAATAACATTCCCAAAAACTTGAACTGGAGAAGAATCATAAACTTGAGATCCAATCATCACAACATTAGAAGTTTTCAATTCTAATTAAACATCTAAAAATTGATGATATGAATTAACATTCCTTTATATTATTACTAATATAGAAGAATTTATATAAAAAAACTAAAATAGGGTACTTTAATATTTGAGAATACATATTACCACCTCAACTTCCTCATTCTATCTACAATCCCATACTAAAACCAAAATGGTTTGCAAGACCATTAAGAAACATTAATCAGATTTATTAAAAATGAAAAATTATTCATAGTATGTCTAAATTATGACACCTTTATTTCAATCTATGGCACCTTAGGATTAACATAGGTTATTCACGACCATATTCTATTCAATTCCTTCATGATGGTTCATAAATAGTTTTTGAATTTCCAAAACATATCCCCCAAAATTGTCAAACTAGGTTTGTAGAAAGGACCATTTTCACGCAAGAGGTGATGATCGAGTCAAAGACCATTGCACAACTTTTGTAGTTAATACCCCAAAGAACAACTATGCTAGAGCCTCATCCACTTACCGTATCTAGACAAGGATTTAATTACATAGAAACCACATACTCTATACATCACTAAAATTCCATGACATTTTACTATACTTTTACTTATCCATAGGGTTCTAACTAAAGTTTTCACATTCCAGTTTCTAAAGTTTAATGAAAACTTCCTCTTATACCAACTATATCCACCCAAACCTTTTATTCATAGATATTACATTTTAATAAATGAATATTCATTACATAACATAATGATACATGCTAGAATCTTATAAGTCAAGTATATTTGGAAACATGGACACATGTATTATTAGATCAATATATCTATAATACTGATTGGGATTATAAGAATATTCTAATAATCGAATAATTACAAGAGTGGGGGGGGGGGGGTCAATTTTAGTTTTAAAAATTTAGTTTAAGAAAATTAAACTAAAAAAACCCTAATCCTCTTTAAGTTGATTTATAAGACTTGGTCCTCAGTCTGATCACAAAATCATAATCTAAATCAATAAAATTTAATAATAGTGTAAAAGATAAGAATCACCATGGATTCTATTAATCATATTATACATGTTGTAATAATGATGGATACGATAAAACAATCAAAATATAAAGATGAATATGATTATTATCTCTCTATTAAAAGTCTAGAGGAATATAAAAACTTGTAAGAAACAAGTAATCAATATCATACAAAATAAACAACGACTTTTAAGTATTAAGAATATAAATCTTTTAACCTTAATAGAATGGTAGTATATAACCCAAACTAAAGGTATCCCTTGTTTTATACTTACAAGAAAGTCTGTCTTCCCTTTCCAAGGAAGACCTCAATAGGAAGATCAAAATGGGTCTATCTTCCTATCCCTAGTAGCCCTTGATTTGATGGTTTAGATTCTCTATCTACCTATCATTACACTGATCAGACATAGATTAAAATGAAAATTTTAATAAGGAGACAACTTGACAAGGTTTCATTAAAACTAAAAAACTTTAAATAATTATAAAGTCTAAGAATAATATGTTCATGATTATAAAATATCCAGAGCTCTCACAAAATGAGAAAACACAAATGAAATTAGCGAGCTATCAGAAGATACAAAATCTTTGAATGACTAAGTATTTATAGGAATATTCTAAATGGTCATCTTGATCTCCCAACAATCATATTTTCTATGAGTTTGTTTCAATGACTTGGACATATGGTACTCAAAAACTCTATTATAAGTAATTGTCTGACATCGTATTGGTTTACACTATTATAGTGTAAAAATAATTCCTACATTAGAAATAAGTATTTTGAAAACAATTATAAAATTAAATTATTCCTAAGGACTTCCTTATGAATGTCATTACGATAACACTTGTGAGTATTAGTCCGATGTTTATCAGTGCCAATGTTATTCTGATTCTCAAGAATTTTTTAGTATAAAAGTCACGACAAAAAGTATAAAATATGATCTGATAAAGTCAAGTATAATATTTATCAAACACATACTCATTATGATAATCATAATAAATAATTATTAGTTTACTGTCATAATTCATTAGAAATTATTATAAGTATGGTAAAATAATATGCTTTTTACTAAAAAATTATAAAACACTTTAGACATAAAAAGTTAGTAAATAAGTTTTTAAGAAGGTGTTTTGATTTAAAAATCCAAAGGAATGGAATAGTGAGAAATAAAATTTTTGACTCAACAATCTCCTTTTTTGGAAAACAAAAACCCAAAAACGTAAATGAAAAATAACTTTAAAAAAATTACAATATTTTTTTCTTTTAATTACTTCATATTCAAAGTTACTCATTAATCCTTACCTCCCCCTGAGTTTATAAGTAATCTAAATTTGATGGAGTGAAATATGTTGAATATGATTAACTCTCCCTTAGGATAACATCATCCCAAAATGATTGTATTCTCCCATTTAATATAAAATTCCCATATTTTATCAAAATTTATCCCCCTTTATATAAAAATATCCCTTTGATAAAATATCCACCATTAATATTACTCCCCCTTTACATAAAATCCCCCCCATTTGTGATTTTAAAAAAGTAATGGGGAATGAATATGAAATTTCCTATAAGGTTAGATATAAACACATAAGAAAAAAATATAATGAACTCACTAATCATCCACAAAAATATAAAGGAACATTTATCTAATTAGAATTAGAAAATATTAAAACAAATTATAATTGGATGAGAAGAGTAAATCATTCAAATCTTACAATCTTTGAAAATGTTTTACAAAAATAGATACAATGAGATTTCAAAAAAATATAAGTATTTTTTCATCAAGGTTTTTATAAATGACTTGATCTTCTTAAACTCATGTCTATCCTTCTCCATCTTCTTAATATTTTCTTCCTAAATTCTTAACTTTTTCAGACAGTTCTTTATTCTAATTCCTAAGTCTGATAACTTTATTATCATGAGATTTGAGTCTAGTTATCTCCAACTTCATATATCAGATCTTCTCTTTTAGAGCATTTACTTCCTCAGTATGATTGTCAGTTGAATCTTTGAACTCTCCTACAAACTTCACCCTTTCTACCATGTCGTCAGAAAACTAATTAAAATCTTCAGATGATTCATTCCGGAGCTTCTTCACATTATAAAAATTCTCATCTTAGAGATTAATATCAGTATCAAATTGGTGAGATCAATTAACCATTTGATTTCATGACTTCCTCTGAATTTGATAACTTTCTTGATAAACTTTCAACTATACTTTAAGTCGAATAATCTTATCATTTAACATATTTGTTGATTATGATTTTTCATTGAGACTATCTTGGATGAGCTGACACTGAGTTTCACAGTTTAGGAAATATAAAATTATTCTTTCTAACCTTTTCAAATTTTGGATAATATAATCAACTCCTTCCTAAGTAATTTTTCTGATTGAATCTAATTTTTTAGGTTGAATCTTAGGATGTTTAATTTTACTTGTTCTGGTTTCCACTTCCTTGCATTTATTCTTTCCTTTTCTTGAAAGAGATTTTACAATTTAAATTTCATCAACTTCTTTATCATCAAATAATTCAAGGATCTCAACATCCTTACCAGCTTCAACTGTGTCCTCAGCTTTAGTTTTTGAATTATGATCATATTCTTTATTTGATAAGGAGTCAACTCCCTCTTTAAAACTTCCATATTTACTACCCTTATCAATCTTGGATGGAAAATCTAATGAGGATGACTCTGATGATGAATCTGATTAATTCTTATCAGATTGATTTTTTTTTCATTTTCATATCTCTCTTTATTCTCATCTTATTAATCTTCAATATATTTCTCTTCTTCTTCTTCTTCTTCTTCGACATATTATTCAATATCTTCTTCTTCAACTAATTCTTTGTATTCACCATCTTCACTTCCTTCTTCCTATTTTCATTCTTTGGATTCTTTTTCATTTTTATCTTTACCTTTAACTTATTCATCAACTAATTTATCTAGAACCTCCTCGATATATCTAGATGTTATTAAATTTCCTTTCCTAGTAGGTTATGGTGCCGATTATTTTTCTTGAATAGTTGGGGGTATCGATTCATCTTAAAAAAACATTACTTTAACTTTATCTGGCACTGATGGAAGATCACCATAAAATACAAATGTTTCCTAAAAAACTAACCTCGCATCTGGGTTAACTTGATGGGTTTGGGAAGTGGGTAGGATAACATTCTTAGAGACCCTTTTTACCCCTTTCAGAAAACTTTCACAAATTTGATCATCTATCATCCTCTTAATTTGATTATTATTATTATATTAATCCTATAAAGTATCGACAACATGAATTCTTAAATATTTTTGTTCAGCTGTAACATGTTCGATATGTGGACCCCCTTTTTTATTACATGATTTCTTCTCCATCAACTCATCATAGACTTCATCAGGGATTTTCTTTTGTTTATTTTCTTTCTTTTGTGGAGAGTTCTCAACTTTAATTTTATTCTCCTTACCAAATTTCTCTACTTTACTTGATGGTTCTTCTTTTGTTGCGACACTACCAGATTTATCAAAAAATTTATTTAATTTTATATAAAAAACAAGCCTAATCTGGTTCATCATATCATCACTAAAGAAATATATATTCTTCCTGATTATGTCTAATTTTATATTATCCATGGTTAATAAAATGAAACCCACTAAGTTTATCTTTCTCATGTTTACTATAAAATTCAATACAAAAACATGAAATTTTTTTAGGGTATCTTAGTCTCCCTTCATCGATATAGGAAACCATTGCATCCATAAGGCAACAACTCAATTATCTGGAGTTAGGTGTGAAACTTTCCTAACATTTTTATAAAGATCAAACAATGAATATTAAACCTTTATCCTATTAAAATATCTAAGATCATTTGGAAGTTTATGTGAAGGTATATAATCTTCTCCTTTTGATGATATTCTTACTAATATCACAAATTTATTATATGAAATCTTATATCCATTTCCATATATTGAGAAAGAAAGTTTTTTGTTTCCCATCCTCCTTGAAAAACATTATTGAAGCCTAAAAATCATGAACAAGATCTGGATAAATTAAATCAAATTCATTATCTAATTTTTCTAAACATAATGGAACCCAACCTTGGAATTATATAATAATTTTAAAAGTAGAATCATAATTCTCAAAAATATCTCTTTTGACTAACCATTACTGGAAAACAAACCATTTATTTTAATCATTACTACTTTCCATCGTACTAAGACTTAGATAGGTGAATTGGATGAAAAAATATTCTTTCAGACTGAGAAACTTAAGATGGTCATTATCTTGGGGAATTTTTTTTGATAATTATGTGGGACACAAGGGGTAACCTTTATATTGGTGCTCAGTTTGTCGATTCATCTTGCAAAACAAAATTAGCAGTTGAGATTTATCCCATTATGATCGGATTGTTGAAATTGATTCAAAGAAATATTTAAGAAATTTTGAACTATTGTGGTTTTAAAAATTTAATTTCATTGAGAAAGAATACAATATGATATTTTTTTTTGAAAAAAATAACAAATTTTTTATAAAACTAAAAGAATAATAAAAAAACAATTAAAATAACTAACATAATGATATAGTGTAAAAATATTAAAAAATATAAGAATGCCTTTAATATTGGAAAGATTCATCAGCATGATTACTTGTTATTATTGATTTATATAAACTAATGGAATATGATAGTTTTGATTATGAAATACCAAAGTTTTTTATAGAAAATAAATCAAAATAGTTTTTAAGGAAAAATAATTATGATGCATTCATTTAACAAATTGTAATATTTTTATTAGAAAAAATTATTATGATATTTTTTGAAACTTATTTTATAACAAATCTTGAGTCCAGAAATATTTATAATATTTTCAGAGTCTGAAAATATTTTTAAAAATTCTAAGTCTAAAAATTTTATAAAGAAATATGAGTATGGAAAAACTCATTATGATAAATTTTTTAAGAAAACTAATTTTTTTTAGAACTAAAAGTTGTTGAAAAACATCAAACATATGTACTCCCCCTATGAAAATAATTTTCTTAATATAAGGATATGGGTAAAAAAGAAGAATATATGAATGATTAATCTATATTGATCATTCCTAGAATCTATTTAATGTATCCAAATCTATCAGAAGGTGAAGGTTTGGTAAAAATATTATCAAGTTGATCTTGCATTCTGATGAAATGTAAAATAATTTTTCCTTTGAGTGTGTGATCCCAAAGGAAATGATGTATTATGTTTATGTTCTTATAATGTGAGTGATATAATGGGGTTTTAATTAATGAAATAGCACTAGTATTATCAAATAGTATTTGAGTTTTAGTAAAACTCAAGCTATAATTAGTGAGTGTGTGTTTCATCCACAACACTTGAGTATAATAACTTCTAGTTACCACATATTCAGCTTTAATAGTGGCAATTTCTACTCGGTTTTGTTTATTACAAAACCAAGAAACTAATGAATCTTCTAATAAATGAAATGTTCCATATTTTATTTTTCTATCCATTCTAAAACCACCAAACTCAACATACAGAAATATTTTTAGTTCAAAAACATTTCCATAAGAGTAGAAAAGTCATAAATCCATAGTTCCCTTAAGATAACGAAAGATTCATTTTACATATTTTTAATGGGATTCCTTTGGATTCTATTTATATCATGCACATAAGCATATAAAAAACATTAAATATATAGGACTATAATTTAAGTAAAGTAAACATCCAATCAAACCTCTAAAATTATTTTGATCAACTGGTTTCTGAGCCTACTCATGATCATGTGTATTGGAGATACTGATGGGAGTACTAATACTTTTAGTTTTGTCATATCCAAATTTCTTAGAAAGATATTTTATATAATTATGTTGAGATATAAAATTTACTTCTAGTTTTTTTTGAAATTTTAAAAGAAAGAAAATATATTAACTCACGCAGCATACTCATCTCAAACTCAAATTTCATAAGATTAGAAAAAGAATTTGTTAAGGATTGTTAAGTTGATCAGAATATAATGTTGAGATTAATGCTACAAGGACACCAATGAACTGGGTATGGATCATGGATGGGAAGGAATTTTGTTGAAATCAGGAGGTCATCTTTGAGTTATGGTTTCACTACTATGTTGCATACAATCAATTTGGTAATTTGGAATCCGTTTTTCGTAGTAGAAGGATGAGAATCGGTGGATGTGATGCCACTGGATTGACTTAGGAGACATTGAAGGATAATCCTGAGGTTACTATGATAATGTGAGGGTGACCAAGTGGGGTAAAGGATGCTCTCATAGAGGCCATTACATGTTCTGATCCGGGAGTCTCTTCTGAGAAGGGAGTTTATATGGGGGAAACATTCCTTGGCTATACAGTGGTTGATGAGTAAAGTTTTTCAATGCGAAGAGGGAGGTGAGGAATACTGATAACATAGATGTATCTACACATGCTAGTGCATTAAAGGAGGTGCGGATGTCACCAAATCCGAAATTGAGATAGGTTTTTGATTGACTAGAGTGTGATTTTGGTGTTGGGAATCTGCCTTCGTTGTAAGATGTTGTGTGCACTTTTCATCCACAGTCATCAACTAATTTTGTAGAACCCTTAGCCAATGTGATTTGTGAAGATTGTGAATTGATCATGGGTACTCATACCTCAGGTGGATAGTTTCTGGTTGATGTTCCTACTTATAATCAGTTTAAAGGATCAGAGCATGAGGAGATACTCCTTGTGATGGAAGGTCATCAAGTGAATGACGATGTCAGCTTACAATTTGTTTCCAACAACCAAAATGAAGTGATTTAATATGATTTAATGGTGAAGGAGTCCCATGATGGTCATGAAATTGAGGTTCAATCTCAATGTTTAGCCCTGATTGAAAAAAACAGGCACCCCCAGCTGACGGTAGGAGGGATTTTGTATACTTCAGAGGGTGATTTGTTGGGAAAGAATGATGGATGAAAAAGTTATATATATGTACATATCATTGAAAAATGGGTAAATGTCTTTGATAGTGATAAAGAAAATGATAATTTCATTTTAAAACCTTCCTATAGTGATATTGTTCAAGGTGGTAATACTAAGATGTCTGAAAGTGAAGGATTTATGACCTCTTCACCAAGGAGAAGGCCGAGGAAAGACTATTCTTACCTGCCAAAGCCAGTGTCTACCAGGTCCTCTTCCATGAGGGAAAGATGGGATGCCTATAATCCCAATTGATATTATTTTAACAATAAATCTAGTAAGGAGCAGATATCTTTGGAACAAAGGAAACTTTGGAAGAAGTATGTCAAGCTCTTGAAGCAATACGAAACAAATTCAAAGTGGGAATCGACTACTATGGAGGAAGCACCTTATTATGGATATGATGAGGGGTATGATTAAGATGATATGTAATTTTATCTATATGTTAGGAACTATCATTTGGATGTGGGAAAGCTATACGCCCTTATCCTTTTCCTTGTTTATGGTACTTTTTCATTCCCTTTAATAAATGGTTAGAGGTTTCTGCCTCTCACAGGGCTTGTAGGGTATTTTATAAAAAGTGTAGGATCTGCAACTCCCTTAACAAAGTTTTTTTGTAAAAAAAACCCTATTAACCTATCATACCAAGCTATAGGGGTTTATTTAAGTTTGTAAAATTATTTGGTAAGTTTATAAACTTATATAGGATGTTTTGTATTTTTAAAACCAGGGGGTTGTTCAACATAAACTTCATCCTAAACATATATATTAATAAAATCATAGTTTATATCCATTTGAAAATTTTTGAAATTAAAGAATGCTGCAATGTCCAGTAGAATATGAACAGATTCAAGTCTAGACACTAGTTTATAACTTTATTCATAGTCTATACCTTCTTTTTGATTATAAACCTTAGTAACAAGTCTTTATTTTTTCTATCAGTAATACCATTTTAATCTTATTTATTTATAAAAATAAATTTTACTCCAATTATTGAATTTTCTTTAGGTCGTTCAAATAAAGTAAAGACTTTGTTCCTTTCAAAATCATTGATTTCATTTTAAATTTACTTAATACAATCCTAATCACCTAAAGCTTCATCATGATTCCTTGGTTCAAATTAGTAAAGGAAAGCGATATGTTAAATTTCATTTCATAAGGAAATTCTAGTCCTAACAGGTTGATGAACATCACCAATGATACTATCACTAGGATGATTCCTAAGAAACAACGTACTTCTTGGGTTTTTAAAAAGATATTCTTCATTATAAGATAGAAAATATTCCTATTGAATAACATCAGATAACATTTTTTAAGTTATATCCTTATGAGAATAATTTTATAAAAATGGTTGAAAATTAATTTTAGAAATAACATTCGAGGAGGATATAGGTTGAGGTTGTTTTAAAACAAAATGATCTGTTTTGTAAAACTTAACATGTACTGTTTCTTCAACAATATAATTTTTTTGTTAAAACCTCTATATACCTTAAAAGTAGTGGAATAACCTAAAAATTTTCCTTTATCGTATTTGGGTACAAATTTATATAAATTATCTTTTGTATTCAGGATGAATACTTTGCAACCAAAAACTCTTAAGTAATAAACATTGAGTTTTCTTCCTGTCCACAACTCATAAGGGGTTTTATTAAGAAAAGTTATAATTAAAAGTTGATTTATAGTATGGAAGGTAATACTAATTTCTTCATACCAAATATGTTTAGAAATTGAGTATTTACTCCAAATGCTTCCAGTTATTTCTTAATTAATTATATTTGTTCTATTAACTACACCATTTTTATAAGAGTTCTAGGAGCTGAAAAGTTATGTTTTATACCTTTATTACTATAAAAAGTTTTGAAATCATAATTTACAAATTCTTCACCATGATCACTATGAATAGTTATCAAGGTAAGGTTTTTCTCATTTTTTACTTTGTCTACAAAAGTTTTAAAATAATAAATGATTCAGATTTATTTGTGATAAAATAAACCCAAGTGTATCAAGTGTAATCATCAACAATGACATATACATAGTATTTTACACCAATACTCCCTATTTGTGTATGAAAAAATAAATCCGCATGCACTAACTTTAAATCAATATAATTTGAGGCTTCACTAATAGATTTGAAACTTGACTTATGTTTCTTACCGTATTGACAAGGATCACAAACTTTTGAAGTATCAAACCTTTTGTTCTAGTAGATCCTTAAAAGTATTTTCTTAGTAAAATTAGATAATTTTTAAGGTTAGAATGTCCTAAAATTATATTCCACAACCAATATTGATCTTCCTTTACACTAAGGAAAGGTAATTCATGGCTCCTAAGGACCTTTATGTTTAGTGTGTAGAAATTCTCATGTTAATGGGGAAAAAGAATAAATTCATCCTTGGAACTATGTACTAAACATTAATTATTCCTCAAGTTCACAAGGTAACCTTAATCACATAATTGAATTATTCTTATAAGGTTGTTATTAATAAATTTAACAAACAAAACATTTGAAATAAGTGATTTACCAAGAATAACAATGTTACCCATTTCGATAATCTTTCCTTGAACATTATCTTTGAAAGTAAATTTTCCACCTTTTATCTTGAAAATATTTTTGAAAAAATCTTTGTTACTAGTCATATTAATAGAAAGAACACTATCTATACACTATGTATTCTTATTTATGGTACATTATTTATTTTCTTAAAAAACATTAGACATTTGGAACACAAACTGTCATGCGTCTGACATTATTTGAGAACAAAATATTGGGTAACCACATCTATCATATATTATTTTGGATAGAGGTAATTTATTTTGAAATATAGGATTTATGAAATTCTAGCAATGAAAATTTATTTAAGGAATAATTGTTTTTCCAATTACCACCACATTGACACTTAGTGAAAAAGGGTGATTTTTAGGAATAAAGAAATTGTTACTAAAAATAGGTTCCCTATAAGTATAACGCATTCCAAAACCATTACCATGAGGATAAATTTTTTTATAAATTTTATCTAAACATTTATTACCATAGGTAAATTTAGATGAAAATTTTCTCAAAATAATGATTTATAATTTTAGTTTTAAAATATTTATCCTTATTAGTATTAGTTTTAGAAGTGAGTTTATTTTCTAAAACATATTTCTCAAAAATTAATTTGTCTAAATATTTAGAAATAGTTTCTTTTTATGAATTATTATCATTAAGATATTTTGAAAGATATGATATTTTTTTTTCAAAACATCAATGATTGAATTATCCTTATAAAGTTTTTCCTTATCATTATCATTTTTTTATAAATTTTAAAATTTTCATTTTCTAAAAGTTTATCAAAGTGGGAAACTTCTTCATAAAAAGGTAAAGTACTATCATCAATAGCTAAGGAATATTATTCATCTTAAGATATAGAATACTTATCATTAAGTTAATTATCACTTAAGGACATATCAGTAATATTTTTATCATTTTGTACCTTATACATGAAATGATGATTTATTTTAGGTACATTGGAAAAAAATACATTTGTTCCTTTGACTAGAACTTTCATTATCTGTAGAACTCTCAGGGGAATCACCTCCACTGGCACTCCAAGTGTCTTCAGTCTTCAAAAATTTCTTTCACTTATATTTTTAATACTTTTTGGAATTAATCTATGAATTCTTATCTTTTATATATTTCCTCTTTAGTTTTAGACAATCTCGTATGATGTGTCTAGATTTCTAGCATTAATAATAAGTAAATTCATCTTTGTTGTCAATTATATCCTTATTACATTTATTGTATCGATATTTTAAATATTTCATGCTGAATATCTTGTTTATCTTTCTATCAAAGTGTTCTAATTCATTCTCAGAATGTTCAAAAACACTTGAATCAGATTGATTGACAACTTTATTCTTTCTTGAGGATTTTAAAACATTATCCACATTGTAAGGTAATTTAAATTTTGTAGAAAAGTAAACTCCACCATTCTTCCTTTTTTTATTTCTTATAATCTCTCTTTAATATTAACTCATACTACATAAGGGTTCTAATAATATCATTAAGATTAATATTATTTAACTTTATGGTCTCATCAATTGTAGTTATCTTAGATTATCATTAATTGGGAATAATATCGATTATCTTCTCAATAATAATCCCATAATCACATCCTTTATCACCAATATATTGTAGACTATTAATAATTTTCCTGAATTTATAATGCATCTTTGTAATAGATTCACCCAGTAAGAAATTAAATACTTGATAGTCATCTCTTAACATAGATCTTTTAGTTTATAAAACCTTTGAAGTTATAAAATATGTGATCTCAAGATTTTTCAAAATACTATTGGGATATTAAAAAGATGATATTTTAAAGTAAATAATTCTTTTCATGGAGCATAAAAAAGTATTTATAACTCTATAATTCAATTGATATTCCTATTTTTCTTAACGAGTGAAAGTGATAACTTCCTTATCAAAAATTTTATAATCTTTAGTCAAAATAACAAAGTTATCAACCCTAGTGTTGATAAAAAAGTATTCATCCTATCCCTCCAATACTCATAATACACACTATCAAAAATAGAAGGTCTATTGGGATTGAGATTGTCTATGGATCCAATACTCATTCCTTTCATCTTTAAAACAAAGATATTCTTTTTACACAATACATGTTAGCATAAAAAAAGTTTTATAAACAAAAAGTTTGAAACAAAACTTCATCAACTTTCAATAGTAATGAAAGTAAAAGCATTATAAAGTATATGAGAAGTGGAATCTAGATTTTATACCCATTATTGGATTAATATATCTATAATACTGATTAAGATCATAAGAATATTCTAAAAATGAAAAAATTACAGGGGGGTCAATTATATTTTTAAAAACATAGTTTAAAAAAATTAAACTAACCAAACCATAAGACTATTTAAGTTGATTTATTGGACTTAGTCCTTAGTCCGATCACAGAAAAGTAATCAAGATCAATATGATTTAATTGGAGTGTAAAAGATAAAAATCACTATGGATCCTATTAATCTGAGTATAAGTATCATAATCAATGTGGATATAGTAAAACAATTAGAATAGAAAGATGAATACGATTTTTCACTTTCTATTAAAAGTGAAATAGAATATAAAAACTTCTAAGCAATAAGTAAATAATATCATTCCAAAGAAATAACTACTTTGAAAAATTAAAAAGATAACTCTTTTAATATTAAGAGAAAGTAAGTCTATTACCCAGAATATAGGTATCCCTTATTTTATACTTAAAAGAAAGTCTATATTCCCTTACCTGGTAATTCCTCGATACGAAAATCAGAATGGACCTGTCTTCCTATCCCTGGAAACCATCAATACGATGATCATATTCAATGTATAGCTATCCCCGGTAGCCATCAATATTATGGATCAAATTATTTGTCATCCTATACTTAGAATACCTCAATTATTATGATGATTAGATGTAGATTACAATGTAAAAGTTTATAAAGAAACAACTTGACAAGGTTTCCTAAGAACAACAAAACACTAAACAATTACAAAGACTAAAAATAAGATGTTCATGCTTATGAAATCTTTATAGGTCTCACAAAATGAAAAAAACACAAATGAAATTACTTAGATATTAGTATCTCCAAACTCTTATAATGACCAGGTATTTATATGCATCTTTCTAATGGTTATCTTGATCTCACAATGGTCATATTTTATACGAGTTTGATGTAATGACTTGGACACTTGACACTAAACAACTCTATTGTAACTGATTGTCCAACGTCGTATTGGTTTATGCCATTATAGTGTAAAAATTATTCCTTACATTAGAAATAAGTCTTTTGAATACGATTATAAAATTAAGTAATTCTAAAGGACTTCCTTATGAATTTCATTATGATAACCCTTATGAGTATTAGTCTGATGTTTATTAGTTCCAATGTTAGTCAAATGTTTAAGACTTTGTTAGTATGAAATTTATGAAAAAAAATTCAAACATCTGATCTGATAAAGGTGAGTCTGATGTTTATTAGACACATACTCATTATGATAATTTTAATAAAGAATTATATGTTTATTTTCATAATTCATTATAAATTATTATAAGTATGGTAAAATAATATGTTTCCAAAAAAAACATTCAAAAATATTTTGGACACAAAAAGTTAGTAAATAAGTTTTTTAAGAAGGAATTTGTGATTTACAAAAACAAAGGAATGGAAAAGTGAGAAATAGAATTGCAGACTCAACATGGAAAACTAGTTCATAAGTGAACAAAATCATCTCCCACTATGTTCTTAAAAAATAACACCCTTCTTAAATATATCATACATAATACCTTTCTTTATAACCTATGGAATTGAAACATAATAAAGGGTGAGATTAGATTCTTTATAAGGGTAAATAAGAGAGATACCAACATAACATGAGTTTAAGGGTATGAGAACATGATCAGAACATTTTCAACAATACCCTTAATATAAAAATCATTATATTAAGATATAGAATAATTGTTGGTAGTTTATAAGACATGAATCATAATGTAATTAAAGAACATAATCCATGAGATCCTAATAATGGAATAAGACATATATTTTCAAAATACACATAATCATATAAAATCAATTCCAAAGTAGTCAAGGATCAATTCAAAAAACTATCATAGTAGAATTTTTTCACACCATAAACCATAATTTTATTAAAGGTTCACTCACAAGGAAGTTATAATAGAAAAACTCTTTTACTGAATTTGGTTCACTCACTATTTAAATTCCATTTATCTCATGAGATATCAATATTTACCCAATTTATTAGAGAGAAATATAATTTTGTCCCACCCTTTACGTAATGAAAATAATATATATGTGTTCTAAAAGATCATAAAACATTCATCATATTAGAACCCATGAAAATAAAATATTTTAATAAATATTTCATCATAGAATAACCCATGGAAAATGATTGCGTTTCATAAATATTTAATCATTTCATTATAGCATAACCAATGGAAATGGAATGAGTTTCATAATTTTTTTCAAAATAATCATAAACCATCCAAAAAAAGAATAATGATCTTATACTTGGACCATTTCACTTGTAATTATTAAGTAATATCAAAGTATTTCATCTTTTATGGAAAATTATTTTGAAAGATCACTTCAAACACTTCTCAAGGAAAATATTCTTTTTGGTTTTAAATCTAAAAATTTCATAAATATTTACTAAATTTTTTTCCTTTAAAATAACCATGTAAATTTTAAAGGAGGAATTAAATCATTTTTCATTAATAATGTTAGAAAATATCATTTATTCTATACACATTAAAAAAATATTTCTTTTATATCTTCAATAAAAATTCAAAAGTACCTCATTTGAAAAAATTATAAGAATATACCATTTAAACCATTTAAAAAAAAGTAAAACATGGGTAAAAATTTATTTAAAAAATAATTATGCAATATTAAAAACTTTATTTAAAACATTTTTAGAAAATATGTATATGGATGAAAAATTATTTTCAAACAAAGAGAGAAATAAGGTTGATTTTTCTTAAAAATGTTCTATCTATCTCTTGAGTACATAAAGTAGGGAAAATGAAAGGAAAAATTTTATTATCTAAATATAACATTATTATAAGAAAATTAATGGATTTTATTAGTGATATATCATATTATTTTAACATTGGAAACTTAATCATGAATAATTCCAATAAATAAGGAGATTGTAACATAAAGCCTTTACCCCTTTGGTAACTTTTGAATCATTAGTACCATTAAGTAAAGAACCATATATAGATATATAGATATCCCATAATTTTCATTATAATAATATTAAAATACATTCATGGATAGTATATACACCACAAAAAAAACAAGTGGTGAATATGGCATGTGTCCCAATGAAATAAAAGTTAGATAAAAATCCTTTACATCAAGTATCGACATTATTTGTACATGTTAAAACCATATTTATAATAAATATTGGATTATTATAAATCTATTTATGAATAATAAAAATATATATTATATTGGATTATTTACTCACAACCTTTTACCACTAGTTTGTTAACAATTATTTGGTAAAATCACTGTTCTGGGTGATAACTGCTTCATTTTTCATTATGTTTTTGTTTGGTAGTTTTTTACTTGTACTTTGATATTGGTTAAATAATTTATAGAATGTTAATTATGATATAAATATAATATTAATTCAGTATATACATATTTATACTCATCTATAAAATTTATATATATAAAATGAATTACACCTTTCATGGAGATGATAAGTTGTATGTACACATGAATGATGTTTAATTTTTTTTAAAAGATGAAAAGAAAGAAAGTTATATATTAATTAAAATTTAAATTTTTTATATCATATATATCATATATATTCATTAAATATATTATTATTACCATCCATGAAAAAATATAATGAAAATCGTATCTTATGACTTTGTAGAGGTGATAATCCACACGTACGCATGAATGACATTATCATCTTCCAATGTATTGAAAGGTAAGAAATTAGATGTGATATTATAATAAATAAGTATAATAATATTATAAATATAATATAAATACTCTAAATTTGTCATTATATCCACTCATGAGCGGTAGTGATGGAAAATGAATTACATCGGTTCGTGAAGTGGTAGTCCGTTGTACACATGATCGGCAGTTTCATTTCCCATTTTATGGAGGAGGAGATGGATATAGGTTTTTAAATTAATTTAATAACATCTCAGTACATTTTTGATACTTATTTTATTATATCATAATAGTTTAGTAATATTTTATGGAGGTGTAATATGAAATAAAACAAAACTGCATGGTTTAGGACTATACATCTTCTTCGAGGAACCTCTTTAGGTTTACACCTAAAGCCTTTATAGGTGGGGTTACTAATAAAAATAATACCTATAGGATGTGTATAATAAATTAAATAATTTATTTTTTCAGTTATGGTCTGAACCAAAAGGCAATTTACTTGTGAAGAGGAGAGGAGAGGGGGTTCCCTTTTATAAGAGGGGGAGATGACACACTTGAATTTTTTGAAAGGAAAAATATAAATCCATGTTTTAAACACCCCAAAAGGCAAAAACAAAGTCTCATTATCAAAACTTAGATGAAGTAAGATCTAAATATGGCCATAAAATAGTAATTGGACAAGTTTTTATGCCATTTTATTCCATATCATTTTAGTTTAACCATCAGTAAACCCGTTTTAACATTAACCCTGATAATTAATTTTTACTATTTTTATTATTCATTATGAAAAAAATTAAGTTTTTTATATTAAATTAACATAATTATTATAATTACAAAATTTTAATTAATTTTACAAAATTCAATTCATAAAAGTGGTAGAATTTAACTTAAAATTAAACCCACAAACTCGTTGAAAAAGAGGTATTCCAAAGAAAATGTTTTCATAAGTTATAAAATTATTTATATCAAAATTAACATAAAATTTATTCCAATGGTGTATATTTTATTAATAAAAATATAATTGAACGAATTTTACTTTGAAAAAAATTTTAAAATACAATTTATCTTTTTAAATACTTTAAATGAGAATGTAGTTTTCAATAAAAATTAGTATTTTTCACAATTCCTTGAAAAACAATCTTTTTAGAAAACTTTCAAAAATTAACTCTAAGATATATTTAAAATGATTATTTTAAAAATTAATTTCATTTTTAAATATAAAATTTCTAAATTTGAATAAATTTAATTTTAAAATAAGTGTGTAAAATGTGTTGAAACCACTTTTTAGAAAAATATATATTTTAAGCATTAAACTAGATTATTCTTCCTCCATGTCTAAGAAAATATTATATGAATAATAAATCATTATATTGAATATATAATATATAAATTTCACTAAAATCATTCAAAAATATTGATTAATTTATTTTATTATTATAAAAACACATTGCATGCATAAAAAATTTAGAATTATTTTTTTACTTTCAAATGAATTTTTTCATTTATAATAAATGGGTAAAAATAAATTTATTTTATTCTTGTATAAACCATATAAATTTATTAATTTTGTTATTACTATTCATACCCTCCAATTTATGTTCTAGGTTATAATGTTATACTATATTAAAGTTTGTTAAAAATTGATGTTGTGTGTAACACAAGCTATTAAAGAAATTAATTTGAAAAAAAATTTATAAAATCTCAAGGTGTCATATTAGACCAACTTAATGATGTGTTAAATTTATTTTTATTTCGATAATTATCATTGGATACTTTATAATCTTATAAAAAAGGACTATGGGAGGTGATTCCAATATTTCTTGAAATTTATAGTGCTTTTACTAATTAGCATATGACTTGATTAAATCAATGAGGAAAATGAAAAAGTGGTGCATAGAGATATTTTAGATGAATGTTTTTGAAAAAAAAATTCTTTTACTAACACATAAAGAACTCTTTTAGGATGGAGACTCATATGGGTAATGGTGAAGAAGTTAGATCTTATGAATCATTATGATAATCATTGATATTTATATTGGACAAATGAATTCATGTTCACAAAGGAGATAGATCTCTCATAAATACTATCAAAACTGATGATACTATAGAATAAACATGTAAATAGTTTTTTAATTGATTTTACCTTTTATGAAGAGTTCATTGAACACTAATGTATTTCATGAAAATAAGTTTTTTATTTTTATTATCCAGAGACTCTCAAGGAGATATACTTGTGATTGATATATATATATATATATCATGGACTCATGATAATCACCAATATGATAAATATTTTGGTTCATTGAATGAATGATCATGATTAAATCCTATAAAATAATGATGGAGGTTATAGGAAAATATATAATCTTATAGGTGAAAGAAAAAGGGGTGATTCAGATTTTAGTTAAAAATGAATGAAGAATGGGATACATTAGTATAGGATGAGTTTGAGTTTTTTTTAAATTAGTTATAATAAAATTTTGAATAGATTATGGATATTGTAGAATACTATAGAAGAAAAATAGTGCTTCACATAAAGTAATCCTGTAGAGGAACATGTGTGAATAAATCACAAGTCAATGATTTTTTATCACCAAATGATTTAGTTATAAATAAATGGATTTTATACTTAAAAGGACACATCAAAATATATTTGAATACATTTTATGCTTTAATGAGAAGTAAATGACGAGTTTAATCTTAAATAAGAAATCATGTTGAGGAATTAGTCGTTTCACTATAGAGAGTTTATAATAAAGATCATAGGGATAAACATACACTGTAATGTGATTTTCAGATATTTTTGAATGTGGAAATATAAGTAAAATTAAGACCACCACTTCACAAAATATTCACCATGAAATAATTAGGATCTCACACTATAGTGAACATGGTTATAAAAATTCCCTGAGTGGTTATTTCAGTTGTTAGGCCCCTCAAGACTCATACAATGTGATTATTCCATAATATTATTACCATAGACATTAGGATATACAAATACCATACTGAAATACTGATATAAATTGTACAATAATGGAGTCAACATTATAGATATTATGAGTGATTTATCTATTTAATGTCGATATGAGTTTTTTTTTCATGAGAGATCATATTACACCATGAAGAAATATCTTATACATTGATACTGAGTGTCATTACCTAAAATTTATGACTGAAACCAGGATTAAAATTCTAACACCAGATATGTATTTTGGATGAATTTGACTTTTTATTTAATAGATACAACATATGGAGGATAATGAATCAATTTTATCATAATGGATCAATAAGTATTGTTATTTGAGATATGAAGATGAAATATATCTCTATAAATGGAATATCCCCACTTTAATAAAGTGTTTCACATCTTATGATTCTAATGTGATGATATAATCAATGTGAGATCATTACAAGAGAGTGATACCCATATATATATATATATATATATATATATAACTTGTGAGTAGAACAATTTACACATATTCTGCTAAAATATATTTAGTTGAGGAATATGGAAGGATTTTACATGTTAGAGAGACTCTTGTTCTAGATCTATTTAAAACCTATCTTCTTTAACATTATTATAAATGATCTAAACTATCCTCCAAGTTAATTCATTGTTTCATTCATAATTTATAATAACACATTACAAGGGACCCTATAATGATAACCATTGAACACCAAGGATGAATCACTTTGTGGAAAGAGGTCAATAATCCTTGTAATCCATATATCATGAATAATACATTCTAGATATCTCATACCTCTTATCACAAACATAATAATTATACTGATCATCATGTTATCCTCATACTAAAAAACTTGATCAAAGAGTTAGAAAAAGGAGGAAAAAATAATTTTATTGGAATTCATTCCTTGATTTAACCATCATTTAGTGGTTGAGAATCCCTCTTACGGGACTGATAACACCTAAGTAAAATAATGTTGTTCAATTAATGTCTTAAAAATTAATCATGTATTTTCATGTGAATGTTATGAATTTTGTACATTCCAATACATGTTTCATGAGACTCACCAGTCTATTAATGTCATATAATGACTATAACACATGACCCATATTCTAGTCTACAACATTTTTATGATTTCAAGACCCAATTCCACCCATACCATACCCAATTCCCATCCTGTATATATATAATACCACATGGGTCATGATAGATTTTAACTGGTATATTTTAAAATTTTATTTTAACAAATTTCTTAAAGTGTATTATTTCATTTAAACAATAATAATTAAATATTCATAAACAACTCTCATTTAATTGAAATTGTATCATAATGATTTAAACACTCCAAAGTCCTTTAAATGATAACTATATAAACTAGGAAAGTTCCTATAAATGTATGAGGATTTTAAATAACATGGATTTTTTATAATAAAAATTGAGGAACATTTCAAATGTATTATATATTGGTATACGTAAAGTTATATATAAATATATATTTTTTTAAAAACATCAATGATATTTATATAATTATATAGTTTTAGTGTTAAAAAAATAATCCCATGTATATCCACTATATATAATACTTGTATTAACTAGTATAAAATAATAAAATAAATTTTGAAAATTACTCCTGAACAATAAAATAACAAATTACATACAAAAAATATAATAAAGTAAAAATGCCAAAATGTTTCCTCATATTAAACCATTATTAAATAACCACTGATCAATACCTATAAATCCTATAATTTTGAAGTTATATATATATATATATATATATATATTTGGATAAATGAAAAATTATATGTATATACACATGAATTTTTTTACTCATTATGATTACATTTAGGGGTTAATAGAAAACTTAGTAGGATTCCCTTAATGAAACCAACTCCCATTCATGGGCGTTGAAGTTGTGAATACATGAGAAAGTGTATATGATAAATAATGGGAATATTTATATTTAACATGACATAACCAATTCCTATCAAAAATAATAAAAATAATGTTTCAAATCATTTATAATATTAGGGAAAAATTTGGTCATTCGAGTATTTTCAAGCTGGATAAAAATCGATATAATCATGTCTAAAATTGTAATTTATTTATCATAATCAATATAATATCCATAAATTATAAAATAAAATGGTGATCCTTATTTAAAACATATAACAAAAACATATATTACCTTATAACTTAACTAATCATTATAATATAAATTCATTCTCTAAGTATAGTAACAACATTCAACACAATAAAGTACCTCTTGATCAACTATGCTAAGGAATATTTTAACATGTTCCATTAGGATCACCATGAATTAATAAATTATTAATATTTATCTCTTTGAACATATTTATATATATAATATCAAATTGATATAATTAGATCTCCATGACCTTAGTAGCTTTAAATGATAATACTCAAATAATTGTTTCATGTCAAATGAAAAATAATCCTCTCCTCTTGAGCCATAATTCAAAATGAATTCACATGATTGTGTCTATTTACAATAATATACCCCATAATTAACTTACTCCATATTCATAATCATATATAATTTAAAAAAATCATAATATATTTTATAAATATTAAGAATCCCTAAAATCTACTTAGTAATTTCATCACTCATAGAATAAATAAAAGTTTTATATCATAACATTATTGGAATAATTTATCATTGTACAAAAAAATATAAATTTTATAAACTAAATAAAATATCAATATATAATATATATCAATTAGTATTATGTAATCGAAAATCAATTATCACCACATAATCAAAATAAATTATCATAACATACCTTAAATTAATAATCATGTATTAATTGGATTCCATTATCATGACAAAATAAATATCAATTAACAATATCATACTAAAATCAATTATCATTAAATAATTAAAATAAATTATCATGACATAACAAAAATATTTAATTTTTTTAAAAAACCACACTGCTGATATAATAAAAACACACTATTAAACACCTAAAATCTAATTAAATTATAGAAAAATTAGGTAGTTAAATTATTTAAAATCTAAGAAACATTATAAATAACTCCATAACCTGAAAACTCAGATCACTAACTTTATTATAAATACTTAATTATTAATATGCACAAAACACTTGATTTAATTTCATTATAAGCTACCCCATTGTAGTGTTTTGTCTCATTTTTGATTTTCTGAAGGATAGATGATTACTTATCGATAAAAAATAAATAGAATGCCTATTTAAAGAAAAAAATTTATGAAAATTCCAAGAAATATAGAGATTATAAAAAATAAAAAATTTTCAACTTAATATTATAATAAATTATGTAAGAATATAATAATATATTTATACATTAGATTTCATGGCCAAGAAACAAATTTTAATAGGTAAAGTGTTTTTTAGATACTGAAGATGCAGGGTAGGAAGGAAAAAATCATATCAAGGTGATAAATATCTATGGGGGAATATGAAAATGTGCGGGGTATGTGAAGATTAAAATTTAATAAAAAAAATAAAACTAATATAAAACATTAGAACATTAAATAATATAAATAATTTTAACTTTTATCTTTTACCCCTATTTAGTCCTTCATCTCAGGTTTAATTTTTATCTTCTCCTAGAATCTTTTTCCATACCCACTCACCAAAAAAAAAGATTCTAAAATATGAATATTAATTTAATATTTTATCTAATTTCATTAAATCTGTATGGATATATTTTTAATTATATATTCTAGTCATTAATTCTCCACCCACAAATCCCATAATTAATATACAATATATTAATCATTAATTAAGATGATTTAATAAACATATAATTTTGTTAAATTTCATAAAATACAAGATGAAAATACATTAATAGTGATGATTATACAATCATTGTTATTCATTAGTTATAGTACATAATTTAAACTAAAAATTACCATAATTATGTTTATTTATATATTCATGTAGATGAATACTAAAATTAAAAAATATTAAATAATACATTTAAATGTATACTCACAATATTATTTGAAAATAATATTAACTAGACATAATATTTAATTACTTAAAATATTAGAGAAACATGATCTAAAACATGTAAATAGATTATTGAGATAAAGAAGGCTAAAATAATGGGTGAAAATATTAATAAAATTTCATTATATTTTATATGTATTAGTAATATGAGATCTATCATGTAAATGAATGAATTATTTTTAGATAATTTAAATTGTGATTATTATAAATTTTATAGAATATTAGTTTATATCATGAAGTTGAGTTAAAGGTATTAATAATATAAACACTGGATTTTTTTAATTTTAATAATTCAGTGATGGGTGTATATTAATTGCATATTGTAAGTGGTAAGTTTAATGATCAATACCATAATTATGAGAAATTTTTTGAATAAATATTTGATATTATTATGAAATGTTCATGGTCTAAGAAGGATGGTGAAAGTTGAGTGTTAAGATAAATTAAATATATTCTAATAATTCAAAAATGGTTCCTAAATAATATATTATTATTAATTAATAGAATAATAGTCATAGATAAAATGGTATGTGAATAGTAATAAATTTGGAAGTAGAATGGTTGAATAATTAACTTTGAATATAAATTAATCAAGATAAGAATTAAAAAATTTTATGTTATAAAGATAATGATTTATTAAAAATTTATTTGTAATTGGTAATAATTGATGTTTTTTGTACATTAATTATATTTAATATATTATCCTTTTGATGAAGTATTTGTGAAAAGGTGAAGTGTAAATTGAAATTGGTGCTTCCTATAGTCATTTATTCTAGTTTAAATATGTGATTTTTCATGATATTATTGATTTTATGGATTTATAGCTGGACTATATTCTTTTTGACATATAATTTTTATGATGGATTGAGAATTAATATTTTAATAGATCGTATGGTTATGGTTTAGTACATTTTTTTATAGAATTATTTTATGGCTATATGGTTTGTGGAATTTTCATTGGATGAGTTATTCAGTGGGAACTATGAATATCTTCAGGACACTACTAATATCTCATAGAGTAGTTGATATATGGATAAAATTTAATATATATTTTATTAGTATGACTTCCTATTTACAATTCAACATAAGGATACCATATTTTAGAGATCATATCACCTTAGGTGGTTTATAGATTCATATTATTTCATAACTATTATATATATATATATATTTATATTCCTGATATCAAGTGACACATCCTATAAAGAATTCAGTGTGATCTTTGTCCATAAAATGAGTTGGGTTAATGTTTAATGATATATTGGAATGTTATGAAACTCGCATTGGATATAAAACTAGATGAAAGATCTATTATATCAATAATTAATCTTAATTTAATGTTTTATATATGATGGGTGTAATAAATTAGTTGGATTTGGTTTTTAATGGTGTAAACATGGATGAATAATAAATTTATTTTCAATTATTTTACGAATTTTATTGTATTTTCTATTTTTTATCATTAATAATAATAATAATAATATTATTATTAATGGATTCAATAGTTTTTATATGTATTTTTATCATGAAATCAATGTGTATATATTATATAAAGGTAATCAATATAAATTTTCTAGTTTGAATTTTTTTAGTGAAGATGGGAAGGGTGATAGATTAATTCTGATAAAAAATCCACAAGGGGATTTCAATCACAATTTTTTCCTCATATATTAATGGAATTTTATAGATTATTGATAAAAAATGATATACAAATTATTTTATAGAGAATCAATAATATATATTTAAATAGTTTTATCACATTTGAACATTTTATTTTCCTAATATTTTTCTTGCATCTTGGTGTGAAGCCATGAAAAATGGATGATTTAATTAATTAATTGCCTATAACTTGGGGTTTTTTGAATCAAGGTATGTTCCTATGTAATTTAAGATTTATATGCCATATTTCCATTATAATATTTAATGTTTCAATAAAGGGATCTTAGAAAAACTTCCCTAATTCCATGTGTGATTGGTGTTCAAGAATGGGAAATGAATTTTGATCCCTAATTCCCTAGTATCAATCATTTTCATATATGGATTGTGGTTGTTTTTTTTAATTGGGTTATTTGGAATCTATATATCTGGTATGAAATTTTATCTATTTTTAGAATCCCAATTAAAATGGAAGAGTTACTATTTTTCTATTTTTTTATTATTATTGGGAACAAGTTGATATTGATGGTAATTACACTATAATTACTATGGTTGATCTAGAAACTATGAATGTTTTTTACTTATTACTAGAATTGAGTATGAAACAATACCATCATTATGAATTTAATGAATTACTATCTAACATGTTATGATGAAGTGTTTTAGGAATGAAACTTGTAACCAATTCAATCTCAATATACTTGAAGAAATAAATTTTATAAAATTAAATGTGATGAAGCATGATCAGGGTGAAGGAACTAGATCTGATAATGTTTTATCATGTTTCTATAAAGGAACACTATGACCAATGAATGATATGCAGAGTGTGAATTCTTCTGGTTAAATAAGTTTTTCATCACTTGTGATATTGAATAGAGGTATATGCCATGGATTGGCAGATGCTAAACTTGAATATCCAAGAAATTATTCCAATTCTAAAAGGATTATTTCTTTTCAGGTTGCATAGTTTTAGAACTATGAAGGTGACTTGAAGATAGATATGAGAATGCAACATCCAAAGTATTTGATATAGATTCTTTTAGTGGTATTTCATGTGGGGGAACCTCTAATTTAGTGACAAGTTAATGAGTTTTTTTTCATATTGCAGGTCTTATGTAAAGGTAGTTTGAAAGGGGGACACTCGATTATGGGGTATATGGACTAGGTGTGGGGTATATTAAATAAAAACTAGTAATATGGATGGTTATATCTCTTCTAGATTAGGGTGAGTAGATCCAGGTGTAGGGGGATGAGTTAGGTGATGACACACCTATAATAGCTATAGAAAAACTTACATATTTGTTTGCTTCTTGTAATAGAGGGAATACAATATAAAACCCATTAATTAGATGTAATCCTTAGGGGTAAGATGATATTTCAAGACAGGATGTGGAGTTTTTTATGGCCTAGTATGAGAAGGAATCTTAGGTTTCAAAATCTAAAAAGAAGAATTAATATAATGTGAATTTACCAACCAAATATTTTTATGATTTTTTCAATTAATAAAACTCAAAGGCATTTTAATTTCAAATCCTATCGTCTTATCTCTCTTGACCTTACACAAATATTTTAGCATGTAAAAGGAATCTTAATGTGGCCATTTTTAAAATCTCCACCCCCTTTATGAATATCATACTACATTAGGTGAATGTTTAGCCTCACCAAGACTTGATTTTTCTTATATAAAATCATTTGGATACAATGGGAAGAAACAACTCTTGACCCTTTGACGCATTACATACATTTAAAAATATCAAACCAAGCATAAACATTATCACAAAATATGATCCACCATCCTAATAGAGTATCTTTATATTACATCGCTCATTTATCATCCCTTATAGATATAATAGACTCATTCCATTATTGAATTTATTATACTCTTTATGATTAGATTCTTTCTTAAACCACCGAGATGAACATCGACTGCTTCTATCTTCTACAGTATCACACTTTCCATTACCTTCCTCTCAATATTATATAGTAAATTGATCATGGTAGAATTCTATGATATAGTTGTATCATAGTCCTCCTACTTCTTCTTCATTGATATACAAGATTCTCATAGATGTGTTTGAGTGTTTTTCCTTTGAAATATTGATGATATTATGATCACAATAGTATCAGGGTCTTCTTCTACTTCTTCAATTTCTACTTGGTTTACATCTTCCCAATGAAAAATCTATCAATGGTTTCTATTAAAAACACAATATATCTTATTTTAATCTATTTTTATATTCATATAATTCCATGATTTTTTTCAATTTTAAATATAGAATCCATCTAAAGTTCATGGAAATAAAATATTTATCTTTTTTTAAATGGGTCAAAAGTGAACAATATTTTATTTTCATTGAAATCATTAATTCATATTAAAAATAATAATTTCATATATAAAAAATAAATATAATAAATTTTCATTTAATATTTATTTGAAATAAAAACTCTTTCAATATTGCACACCAGAATATAAGTTTTCATGAAAAAAAATTATAACATTACTGCAACTATCATGATGAAAGAACCTATTTTCATCATAGAATTAAATTTTGATTAATTATTCATTCTTATCATGAATCAAAATTATATTGAAGAAATTTTGAGGTTTGAAACCATAAATAATAATAATCATCATCAAATAAAATAATTTAACAAAATAATGCATTTAATAATTTCATAGAATTTTATAATGTGTTGAACCTTAAAATGATATTAAACATGAAAATGCTAATCATATGATGATTAAAACCTTAAAAAGAATTCAAAAACATAAAATTTAATATATATGAACCTAATGAATATGAAAAACCTTAAAATGTTGATAGAAAACCCCAAAAGGTGATATTTTTATACATTAATTCATTTCTCAACCTTATGAAATTGTTTTTGTGGACATTAAAAGTTTTTACATGACCTTATGAAGACTCAACTCAAATTTAAATTATTTTTGTATCCTAATTATTTACCTTATGAAGATGTATATAACCATATAATTCTTTTATAGAGAAACTATATGAGGTATATAACCTTATGAAGTGTATAGGGTTCATGAAATTTACAAATATATCTTCAACCCTACAATAACAAATTTGATCCTCCAAAACTAAAATAATTTCAAGAAATTATCCCAAACCTAGAATAAATAAAAAATCATAATTAAACAATTCCAAATAATTATAAAAATATTTTGTTCCCATGGATGGTATCCTAAAAAACCACAACACAACCCATAAAACCTATCCATATAGTCTTTGGACTAGAGGGCGACAAGGCCTGAATGGTGTTCCCAATCCCCATAGGATGGTGACTAGAACCCAAGCATTAAAAAAACTAAGGGGATGATTTTGGACAATTTGAAATAAGTTACATGGAATATTTACAAATGTAATGAAAAAACTAAAAAAATAAATATTCCATAAAAGAGTGTTAATAGTAGAATTATAACCAAATGTATCCATAAAAAACACAAATACATTTATATAAATAACTAGTAGGAAAACCCTAAAAACCATAATATACTCCATGTTATGTGTGGGAAATATCGCACCATCTCACCACCAACTTCTCATATGCATATGACATAATACATGACACCTCAACAAGGAAACTTTCCATTTTATGTATCAGATAAAAAAATGTATACACACCCCCAAGGTAGTGTACAAGGTGAGATCCAAACTAGATTAGTAGGATCCCACCCAAGTGTTATGTATCAGGTATTTGTATAATAATCCAAATATGCTATAATCAATAGAAAACAAGGCATGATAATAAGTTAAATAGTCTTATATCAAAATCATGGTAAACCGTTACCCTTTTGTAATGACCCATCAATTCTCATTGGATTGAGAGTACAACGAGTCATTACTAGGCCATAAGTGACATCTCCAAGATGCCAAAAGTTGGAAATAAATGCCAAAGGGTTTAAAATAAAATTGGGGATGATTTACCCATTAATAAATAAACCAATAAACTAACCAACCATAACCAAACATTCACTATATAATGCATGAAAGAATAGAAGAAAACCCAAAAACTTCATGTATCTCAAAACCAAATCAAAGTATGAAACAATGAAAGAATAACCAAGTATCAAAGTACACAGAAGATAAACAACACAAGACTCTCAAAATATCACAAGACTCCATGGTCCACAAGCTCCAAGCTCCACAATCTCCAAACATACCAAACATCACGAGGTAGTGCTAAAAACATGAGAAATGTTACATTTTCCCCTGTCCCAGAAGATAACATCTAAAAAAGCACCAAAGTGCCAAAGCATGGGTGAGTATAAAACACAGTAGTTTTTCCCCAATGACTTCCCTACTCATTCCACTTGGATAGAAAATTAATCCATATTTATATAAAAGATTTTATAAACAAATACAACAAGTTCCAAAAACTTTTTGCAACCAAGTAAAAACAAAACCAAATGAAACCATTTTCCAGCAAGTTATTTTTCCAGAAAAATTACTAATCAAAGCTTTAAAACCCATTCTTCTTATCATTGTCCTTACCCATTTCCGTAGTTCACAACACACCCCACACATGCATGCTTCGTTTGACAGTTCCATACTCATGAGCAGTATACCATCCCATTTATCATGTGTCCCAATGAAACACACCTCTAATCTAGGGTCACATCCCTTATACCCTAATGGTACTCGTCCCTTATTAAGGGCCCATCAATCATGAAATCACACCAACACCATTTATGCGAAATATTTCCATTTCCAAAACAAAGTACTTCAATAAAACCAGACATTTATTGAAAACTAAAGCACAATTAATTTAAAAGCAACATTTCATTTCAATAAAACTTCCCCTTTTATTGAAAACAACTAGTCACATTTATGTGTCATCAATCCAAAAAATCCCCATTTTAAAACCCATGTTTTAAAACCAAGAACAAAATCATTCATTTAAAACCCCCAATTTTCCAGATTTCGCAACCATCACTCAAGAAGGTTTCCAAAAAGTGTTCAACAACAAAATAATAATCAATTACACACTAAAAATTCAATTTGAAATCATCCCAATCGGTTCTACTAAGTGGAGTCAAGAAGGAAACCTCCCACCTCAAAGGTTTTGACGAAAACCATAATGAACGAAGAAGGCTCAATAAAACCGAGTTGATTCTTCAAGAACCCACCTTAGATCTCTTATACTAGAAAGACCAAGACCAAATATCATCATATTTGGCATAAAAACACATAGATCTACCTTTAAAGGGCATAGATATAAGAAACCGAGAAAAGAGGATAAGTAGATAAAAGTAGATCTAAGAAATCAATGAAGACAGATGAAGAACGATCACAAACCTCAATAATTTGGCTTTTATTCACCAAGGAAAGCCTTTATATCACCTCCAAAACACTTGGGAGAGGTACTACTACCTTCAAGCGAGAGTAATACTAAGTTATGGACACTTAGAAGGAAAAAAGATCCATTTAGAGGCAAAAAACTATGAGATACACTTTTTTAGGATCTCACTTAAGTGCCTGCACAGTTAGTTTGCACGGTTAGACAAACTGTGCGCAAACCGTGTGTTATCCACTACCTCGGTAGACCCTCATACGACCTGATCATACGTTCTCATGAAACATTCTCCAACTATGAAGGAGCCACTACATCAAAAGTGCCAACTACTCATGATTTGGCCGCACGGTTAGACAGATCGTGCACCTCTAGTGCAACTTCCAATATACCCCCAAAACACCTCCAAAGTTCTCCCAACTCTCCCAACCATCACCCTTAAACTTTATAACCATGGAAATATTTAAGTAAGGGTTACATACCAAAAACTGGGGTACTAAATCCTCCCCACCATTGGTCTTTCCATCCTCAGAAAGTAGAAAACCCTCACCCAACTAAAAGTGTTTCGACCACTGCTCTTTCATTTCTTTCTCATGTTCCCAAGTCTCTTCCTAAATATGACCATCCTACCATAAAGAACACACTAGAACTATGATTTTCCCCAAAATACTTTCTATTGCCTATCCACAATCTGTACCAGGATATGTATCATTGAAGAATCCGGCTCTAGGTCAACGTGATCCCATCTGATCACATGATCAGGATCAGGCTGATACTTTTTCAACTGAGATACACTGAACACATTATGCACTGAACTGAACCATGGTGGTAATTTCAACCGATATAACACCTCTCCAACCCATTACATTATCTATAAAGGGCCTATGTATCTAGGATACAACTTTCTCTTCTTCCCAAAATTACAATGTCCAAGCCTTGGAGATATCCTTAAGAAGACATGATCACCCACAATGAATGACAAGGATCTTCGATAGTGATCTTCATATGATTTCTAACAACTCTGAGCTATCTCCATCCTCTTTCAGATCAACTAGATCTTCTCTGTTGTTTCTTGGATAAGGATCAACCCAAATAGTGATGTTTCACCTGTTTCCACCTAGTATAGTGTAGAACGACAAGGATGCCCATACAATGCTTCAAACAGAGCCATGTGTATTGAGGCCTGATAGCTGTTATTGTATGAGAACTCCACCAAGGGTATATGATCCTCCCCTGATCCAAAAAAATACATTACATAAGCCCAAAACATGTCTTCTAATGTTTGTATCATCTTCTCGAATTTCCTATTCGTATGAGGATGATACGCCATGCTCATAGTCAAATGAGTTCCAAGAGCTTGCTATAAGGATTTCCAGAAACAAGATGTGAACCTCAGATCTCTGTCTGAGACTATTGAAACTGGTATACCATGCCTCTTTACCACTTCTCAGATATAGATTTTTGACAGATCCTCTACCGTATGAGTTTCATGAATAGGGATGAAATGGGGCAACTTGGTAAGCCAATCTACTATCACCCATTTGGAATCCTGTTTCCAAACCGTTCTTGGAAGACCTATAACAAAATCCATCATTATCTGCTCCCATTTCCACACTGGGATAGGTAAAGACTACAACATTCCTGCTGGTCTCTAATGCTTTGCTTTAAACTACTGACAAGTTAAGCCCCACGAGACAAACTCAACCACATTTCTTTTCATACCGCTCCACCAAAACCATGCCTTTAATGCCTTATACATATTCTATGTACCTGGATGTACAACCCATCTCAAATGGTGGTAAACATGAAAGAGTTGTTCCTAATGATCCACAGGTATAACTATCCAATCTCTAAAGCAAAAAAACTGAACTCCCATCAAGTTTCCATCCCTCAATGGTCTCCCCACCATTGAGTTTTAAACTCATAATCAGAAATTACACATCATATGTTTGCGCCTATTTGACCAAATTTACCAAATCAGGAACAAGATTAGCTGAAAAGAAAACCGCAATATCACCTCGGTCTTCACATTTCACATGCATGTCATCTAGGAATGACATCTACTGCCATTCATCTAAAGCTTCTTTTTCCAACTGAGCATATGACTTTGTACTCAATGCATCTGCCACTGAATTCCCTTTTACTAGTTTATAAATCAAGTCAAAGTCAAACATCTGGAGATACTACATCCATCTTCTTTGCCTTAGATTTAAATCTTGCTATGAGAAAATGTGTTTCAATATTTTTTGGTCCGTAAACACAGAAAATTTAACACCAAAGAGATAATGTCTCCATGTTTTCAAGGCATGGAAAACTATAACTAACTCCAAATCATTCGTTGGGTAGTTCTTCTCATGCACCCTCAACTGCCTTGAACCATAAGAAACCACATGATATCCTTGCATGGGAACACAACCCAAATGTGATTCCAAAGCATCACAGTACACCACATACCCCTATCTTGGTTCTAGAAAAATCAAGATTGGTCCTGATGTAATCTGAACTTTCAATTATTGGAAAGACTTTTGGCATTCCTCTTTACATTGGAATGAAGAATTATTCTTTGTCAGAGATATCATTGGCGAAGATAGTTGTGAGAAATCACACACAAAGAGTCGGTAGTAACCAGCTAGACCAAGAAAACTTCGTATCTCTAAGACATTATTCGGTGGTTTCTATGAGATAATGAGATCTATATTTTCAAGATCAACAGAAACCCCACTCTCAGAAATGAAATGGACACAAGTAATTATTGTATCCAAAAATCACATTTTGATGATTCGACATACAAACAGTGATCTCTCAAGATTTGTAAGACTGTTTCTAGGTGCTCCTCATGGTTATCCCTTGTATTTGAATACACTAAGATTTCATCCACAAACACCACAACAAAATAATCCAGATATCCCTAAAATATCCGATTCATCAAAGATATGAATACCACTGGTGAATTCGTTATACTGAAGGGTAGGACTACATATTCATAGTGGCCATATCTGCTTCTGAACGCTGTCTTTGGAATATCCTCCTTCTGAACTCAAAATTAGTGATATCCTGATCGCAAGTTAATCTTGGTGAACCAATGTGCTCCCCTTAATTGATCAAACAAATCATCAATTCATGGTTGTAGATATCTATTATTTATCATAATTTGGTTAAGCTTATGATAATCAATACATAGCCTAAGAGTTCCATATGCTTTCTTCATGAACAAGACTGGTGTTGCCCACAGAGATGTACTTGGTCAAATAAAACCCTTGCTTTCTAGTTCTTCTAACTACACTTTCAATTCCCTTAAATTTTTTGGTTCCATCCTATAATACAAAAGAGAAATAGGATTGGTCCTCGAAATGAGATCAATCATAAACTCCACTTTTCTTATAGGTGGTAACTCGAAGAAGTTCTTAGGGAATACATCTAGAAATTGATCCAAAACTATTGGAAAACTAGTTTCATTGATCTCATAGATTGATGCCAAAGTCAACACTGCCAACTGATAAGATATCATTCCCACCATTGGTGCCAACAAGATCTTTTCACCTTTCTTTACCATCCTCTCTCCTCTGAAGAGATGCTCGATACCATCCTCAGTCGTGAAACTAACTATTCTCCTATAACATTATATGTGGGACTTAAACATTGTCAACCAATATATACCCAAGATTACATCATAGAAATCCATGTACAACATTGAGAATTCCCATTTCATCTTATCTCCATCAACAATTATAACACATGATCTACACACAAAGGCTTTACATTCTCTTTCACCAATAGGTGTTTGAAGTTTTAAGACAAAAGGAATCATTTCCAACATTAAACATAGGAATTCAAAAAAATGAGAATAAATGAAAGAATGTGATGCACCAGTATCAAAGAGCACATACACAAGGGTGGAATTAAAAAGAATCATACCACTCACCATTGATGGTCCAACTTGATCATCGATAATAATATGATCATATCTATACAATTGCTTCATCGCTGCACTATTATCCTTGTTGCCTTGCTAAGATTTCCCTAGTTGAAGAATCATGATATTTCTAGAATCACCATGGATAGCTCTACTTTGCTGATGAGACTGATTCTATTGTCCTCACCCTATCGAAGCATATGATTCTTGCAACACCTAAGAAGTGTCTCGAGAACCTGACCATGGAGCACTGCGACAATAGCGCTGAAGATTTCCCATATTGTTGCAATTATGACATGATCTAGGTTGTGTCATACTCTCTCGATTTTTTGTGGTCAAGCGAACCACATTGAAAGAAACTTGCTTTTATCTAGGGTTGTGGATGAAGTTTCATTGATCCAGCAATCTAATTCTGATTTCCACTTCCACATTGAAAATAGGTGTCCATTTTCTACTTTCTCCTAGTGGTTGAGTTTCCACCATTCCCTATAGGTATCATCATTCCCCCTCCTATCGATCCTGAGATATGATTTTCAACCACAGTCGCTCTGTTCACCATCTCTATATAATCCATAATATAGAACACCACAATCTTTGATTGAATCTCCTACCTTAGCCCCGATTAGAAGATGCATGCCTTCAAGGATGCATTTGGCGCAACCTCTCGTGAAAAAATGGACCAAATTCATGAATTTATCTACATACTCTATGAAAGAGAGGCTCTCCTATTTCAGTCTAAAGCAGTCCATTATTTTCTGGATCTTGAACATATGAGCATAGAATTTTTTGTTGAACAATTCTTCAAAATCCTTCCATGTAAGGCCTTCATCCAATTTAGCCTACACTGCTAAATCCCACTACTGATGTGCAAGATCCTAAATAATATACATCACTAGCTTGACCTTGAGTTCTGATGGTGTTCCAATGAAATTGAAGATACAATTCATCATACTTAGCCACACCTACCCCTTATTGGGTTCATCATTACCCTAGAATATTGGTGGATTCTACTTCATGAATTAGATGGTATGATCCACATGTCATGGGTCATACCTCCGGTTCCCTATATCCACAAATTGAAAAGCTTTGATAATAATCTGAACCATCTATTGGTTCACCCATGGTTTAGATGCAACCACATTCTCTGCAGCTTCTTTGGGTTGGTTTTTATGATGCCTACTCAGTGTCATTTCCTAAACCAACAATAAACTCCATCAATATCACTCTTTTGTAACTTTTGGCTTAGCATTTAAAATTCTATCACATCAACTATCACAACATTATTTTCCAAAAACAATATTTTTCCATGTTCAACCATTTTTGAAAACATTCAATAGGATTTTTGAACATCAAACCATCTTCAAAATACACCAAATATCCCATTTTCAAAATATTTCATTTGAAAACAATTTTTTCATTTTTCAAAAATTTGTACCTTGCACAAAATCATAAATAATTCCTTACAATGAGATATGCAATCCCAGTGGGAATTCATTCCTCTACAATGCATTACATTCTCATCTCATTGGATAAACCCATGGCAATGAGATTTCTAACATTCTAGAAATGTATCCAAAATACTTACGTACCCAACACCCTAGTAACTTGAAGCTCCACATAAATAGGTTAGCTACATCCTTTATGATATACATTTCATGTTCCAAAAATCCTACTCCAGTCTAAGATTCCAACCTAAGGAATAGACTAAAAGGAATTCCAACTCCCAGACCAAGAACACTGATGGCCATTTTTACCACCAAGGAAGGACCAGACTGATACCATTTGTAATGACCTATCAATTCTAATTGGATTGAGAGTAAAATGAGTCATTAATAGGCCTTAAGAGACATCCCTAAGATGAAAAAGGCTGACAATAAATGACAAAGGGTTTAAAATACAAGTGGGGGATGATTTACCCTTTAAGAAATAAACCAATAAACCAACCAAACATAACCAAACATTCACTATATGATGCTTGAACGAATGAAAGACTACTCAACAACTTCATGTATCTAAAAAAAATTAAAGTATGAAAAATCGAAAGAATAACCAAGTATCAAAGTACAGAGTGGATAAACAACACAAGACTCTCAAAAGATCACAAGACTCAATTCTCCACAAGCTCTAAGCTCCACAATCTCCAAACAGCCCAAAAATCACAAGGTAATGATAAAAATGTGAGAAACGTTACCTTTTCACCTGTCCTAGAAGATAGCATCTGCAAAAGCACCAAAGTGGAAAAGAATGGGTGAGTATAAAAATCTGAAGGTTTCCCTAAAGAATTCCCTACTCATGGCACTAGGATAGAAAATTTATCCACATTTATATAAAATAGTTTATATGAAACAATTTAGAAAAAACAGTTTATAACCAAATATAAAAAGTTCCAAAAATTGTTTGCAACCAAGTAAAAACAAAACCAAATGAAACCATTTTCCAGCAAGTTATTTTTCCAGAAAAATAACTAATCAATTCTTTAAAACCCATTCTTCTTATAATTTGGCATACCCATTTCCATAGTTCACAACACACCCCACACATGCATGCTTTTTTTGAAAAATTCCATACTCATGAGCGGTCTCTCATCCAATTTACCTTGTGTCCTAATGACACACACCCTTGATCTGGGGTCACATCCCTTATAACCCAATGGTACTCATCCCTTATTAAGGGAATTACAAGCATGAACTCAAACCAACACCATTTATACCAAATATTTCCATTTCCAAAACAAACCACTTCAATAAAACTGAACTTTTATTGAAAACCAAAGCACAACCAATTTCAAATCAACATTTCATTTCAATAAAACATCCCTATTATTTAAAACAACTATTCCCATTTATATGTCATCAATCTAGAAAAATCCCCCTTTTAAAACCCATGTTTTAAAACCAATAACCAAAGCATTCATTAAAAACCCCCAATTTTCTAGATTTCATAATTATCACTCAAGAAGGTTTCCAACAATTGTTAAAAAACCAAATAAAAATAAATTCCACAACACACATTCAATTTGAAATCATGATAATCAGTTCTACTAAGTAGAGTTGAGAAAGAATCCTCCTACCTCAAAGGTTTTGACGAAAACCACAACAAACTAAGAACGCTTAAGAAAACCGGGTTGATTCTTCAAGAACCCACCTTAGATATCTTATCCTATAAAGAAAAAAACCAAATCTCATCATATTTGGAAACCAAACACTTATATCTACCCATAACAAGTGTATATCTAATAAACCAAGAGAAGATGAGAAGTAAATCTAAGTAGATCTAAGAAACTGATCATGAACGATGAAGAATGATCACATAACTCAAGAATACGGCTTTGATTCGCCAAGGAAAGCCTTCAGATTGCCTCCAAAATTATTGTTAGAGGTTCTACTACCTTCAAGGGAGAGTAATATCAAGTTTTTTCCACTTTGGAGGAAAAAAGATCCATTTAGAGGCAAAAATGTGTGAGATCCACTTTTTTAGGATCTTGCTTAAGTGCCCACATAGATAGTTCACACGGTTAGAAAAACAGTGCGCTAAATATGTGTTAGCCACTTCCTCGGTGGACCCTCACATGGCCTACTTGCACAGTCTTCTGAACCATGCTCCAACTGTGCGGGATCCACTACCTCAAAAGTTTCAACTACACACGGTTTGGCTGCATGGTTAGACAAACTATGCGCCTCCCGTGCGACTTCCAATATGACTTAAAACACCTCCAATGTTCTCCCAATTCTTCCAACCATCACCCTTAAACTATTTAACCTTGAAAATCATTAAGTAAGGGTTACATGTTAGAAACCGAGGGTACTACACCTTTTCTAAATCTTTCACAAAACAAGGTAAAATAGTTTCCAAACGTAATTCCAATAAACATTTTAATAAATTATAAAATTTATCATATAATATCAAACAATAAAGTACATGACAACAAAAAAAGGAAAAAACCCCTATGATAATATAAGGATAGTCTAGCTAGGTCACTCATACCCTAATATCAATCAAATAACAGTGTGCACTCAATTCCCTTGAGTCAATGCATCAATAAACTAGGAATGGAGGAACATACTATAAATTAAACCCCATTAAAATGTTAATAAAGTTTTCATAACCAATTTACCTATGATCTAGGAATAGAGGAGAACCATATAATTTAAACCCACATACAAAAAAATGGATGAGGCCCAATAATACACCTTCCAAATAAGTACCCAATGCTCTAATGTGAGACATATATAAAATAAATTTCAAAGGGATTTCAAATTTCACAAGAAATTAGAAACAACATTTTATTCATAACAAATATGATTTGATAAAAAAATTTACAGTCCAATTCACAATGATTTAAAAAATAAAAATCTTTTAAAAAACGAGGGGAACAAATCATTTACCAGAATCTATTTATGTACACATATCAAGAACACCATGAATCATGAAAATTCATCATGAAAACTGTAAATTTCGAGCCTTAAACATTATATATTCTAGTGACATTGAAATAGAATTACCTTTATTACATTCCCAAAGACCATTTTGGTTTAGAGTTTAAGAGAACTTGGTCATAATTTTTATGTAACAAACCTATATATATACATAGTGGAAAATTTAAATGAGTATCCATTATTCCCAAAAATATAATTTTTTTAAAATGAAACATGATTTTTTTTTCAGGGAAAATCTTCATGAATTTCAACTTGAATTATTACTTTTCTATACCCATGATTAAACCCTGCGATTTTTTTTAAATTGTGGAATGAACACAAAATGTTGAGTAAGGGAAATAAAAAGAAAGAAAAACTATTAGTCTAATGAAAAAAAATAAAAAACCTATTTTTTTTACCATTATCTAAATGTTCATTAAGTGAAAAAATAAATCATTTTCATATGAAAAAATTGCACGCTTTTAACTCAAAGGAAATCATTTAAACCCATATCAAGAAAATAAAAACCATTTTTCCCAACTTAGAACATCATATTTATAGCCCATATTAAGTTGGGGTCATAAATAACGGGATCCCAATTAAATCCATAGGATAAAATATCTGGTGACTCCATCATTATTCCATGTTAAGAAATGTAATATTACCCAATGTGTTGGAGCACTATCTTTGTGCACCTATCGTATAAGATACACCAGGCACAACTGACCCTATCTCAGTACACCAATCATATAAGATATATCGGGCTCACCCATTTCTCATATAATGATCATGTTATATATCATGAGTAAAACATTTTATACATATAATTTTTCATCATAAAATATTTGAAAATATATTTTAAACTCATATTTAAATAGCTTTTTGATATCAAAATAATCTTCTCTTTTAAAAACCCATTTTTAATAATAAAATAACTTATTAATTTAAAAATCGATTTTAAATACTAAAATACCTAAAAAAGGGTTATTATTTGAATAAAGAATGAAATAATGTAATGTAATCCAAACTTCAAATAATATTTATAGTGGTAGGAGAAGTCATTATCCTCGTATACATTAAAATAGAACATTGCTTTTTTTGTTTGTAATAAAAGAAAAACATTCCATATAAATATTCCCTTTGGAATTTTGTTGAAAGAAAGACATAAATGTCCTTTTGAAAAATTATCATGTATATCTAATTTCATTCATAAAATCATTTAACAACATAAAAATATATGAAAAATAGAGTTCGAATTAAAACTTTAGAAGATGATTTTTTTAAAGAAAATCCTCTTACCACTTTGGAAACATTTGAATCATAAGATCCATGAAAGAATAATTTTTTGGAAAAAACTTTTAATATTATAACAATAGATAAATTCATGACATAACATGTTATAGGGGGCGGTATATACACCTCATTAATTAATATAGGTGCATAACATTAAAATATGCCTCAATGAAAGGAAATTGAGACAAAGTCCTTTACTTTGAATCTGATCCATCACATACATTTTTATCTTCCTAAGAAATAAACTTATGAAAATTATTGAATTGTGTAAGAAAATATTTTAAGTATTTTTATTTATTTTATTTTACTTATTACCATGTTATATAAAATTACATAATAAATTAAGTTTACACCGTATGTTTTGATAATATTTGACTTATGTGTCCAAAATGACTTCGGTTGGTTGACTATAGTCAAAAAGGAAATTTTTTAAAATTTAAAGAATAATAATCATGAAATAATTAAAATTTTTATACATCAATTATAATTTTAAAACCAATCATGAAGGATGGTTATGAAAAATGAAGTACATTACGATCATGGAGACAGTAGGTCATACATATACATTAGTAACATTTATATTTTTCTATACTAATTATGGAAATATGGTTAGTAATATTTTATCATTAAATAATGATAATAATATCATAAATAAAATATTATTTATTTAAATATACTTATATAGATATATATCATCCATGTGATTTACTAATGAATAAAGAGTCGTATCACTTTGTGGAAGTGGTAGTCAATATGTATGCACAAATGGAATTATCATTCTTCAGTGTAAGAAATAAAATGATATATTATCTTTTTAGAATGATTAATATGTCATGAATATCATAATTATTTCATTTATATCCAATATATTCATTAAAATTATATAACTATCCGATCCCTAACTTCCAAATTTGGTGCTAAAACATGATCTATAATTTTTTTATAAAAGAAACAGAAAAATTACACAAAAAATTAAATAATAGAGGACCTTTTACCAGTATAGGTTTTGGGGGATTAGAATAACCTTATATTTTTATCATATATTTACAAAAATAAAGGAAAAAATACATCTAATATACTTCACGTGCATTAACCCTTTATCGAAGCCGCCCAATTTGGAACTTCAAAGTGACCTATGAAAAATAATTTTTAAAACATAGGGTGAACATTTAATATGCCTAGTAAGGGGTTTTTAAAATTCGAATAAAACTTTTAAAACATTTTATTTGAATAAATTTATATAATTAAAATTAGGTTTTCTAAAACATTGTAATATATATATTAGAAAACCTTTACTTTATCAAAAAAATTATCTTTGAAATGATCATTGGGATTTCTCCGTTGAAAATAATAATTTTTAGTGGTTTATTTTTGATACTTTGCAGACCGTATTAAAAATATGAGGCTTCTTTTCATAACTCATATGGAACAAACTCCCCTTAAGTTTTATGGGTTCACTCCCCATAACATAACATTCATTATACTAGTGCCATTTTTGAAAACACTTTTAATGGGCCTGTTGTTCTCAATCATATCCCAAAACATTTAAAAATACATACATAAAAAATGTTTTCTTTAAAAGAAAATAAACTTCCTTATAATATTTCATAAACATTCCTTGAGAATTTCAAAACAATTTTTCAGAGAATCCCATCCTTGAAATAACGATCCTTTTTTGTAAATAATAAATAAAATGAATAATGATATATATGAAAACTTGACATAAAAAATGAATATATAATTTTTAATTATTAAAATAATCACAAATAATAAATAATTATGTTTTTCACATAAAATTTTAAAATAAACATTTTAAATAAATATTTTTAAAGCTTTAATAAATCAATGTACTTAATAATTTAAGAAGTAATCCTTAAAATTTAAATTGAAATCATGAATTTACTTTGAATACAAGGTATGTCAATGTTATGCATAACCCATGGCCATGATTATATGCAAATACAAAATATTTAATTTCAATATAACAACATGACATGCTCAATTTTCTATGTGCATTGTTTTATAAATAAGACAATAAACATTTAATCCTTATATATACATATAACTATGAATTTAAATTCGAAATAAGGGAACTTGATGTTTCCCATGATAATCACACACACAAATATATATATATATATGTATGTATGTATGTATGTATGTATGTATGTAAATATTTGACATGGAATTTATAATACTCATAATCATTGAATAGATTTATGTATAACAAAAACTTTGATGAATAAAAATATCCCTTGAAATTATATTTTTAATGGAAGAAAAATATTTAAAACTAAACAATCCTTTAAATAAAAATAACAATTTTGAAATAATTTGATAAAAATGTAGAAACATCCTCATACAAGAATAATTTTATATTTAACAAAATTTTGATAGACATAAATATTTAATCTCTTACAAAAATAATTTTTACATAAAATAAAATGTAATTAAATAAATAATAAACCCTTTCACATACATATTAATTATATAATTAAATAAATAAACTGATCCTTGAAAGCAAAATCATGAATTAGAACATAGTTTTGGTATATATATATATATATATTCCTTTCAGCAGAACAATTCACAACTAAATAAAATTTGATAAAACAAATGTAATTCCTTACTAATAAAATATGAAAATAAATTTGATAATCTACCTTAAACACATAATAGAAATCAAAGTAATTTTAAAATTTAAATTACACAAAATATAAACTCTCTTACATATAAATATAAGAATGAAATAAATAATCCATGGTTCTGAAAATAATACATATATATATTTATTTATTTGATAAACACATATTGAAATTACACATATATTTATATAAATAATAATTCAAAATCTTCAGTATATAAACGTATATAAAACTTGGAAATTTGAATGTAAAATTTCCCTTTACTTGATTAAAATCAGTCTATTGTGGCTTCAGACACGAACACAGTCCCACTAGACTAAGAACCGACTTTACCATTCTAATTTGTACACTGAAAAAGGCTTTTACATACATAATTCTAATATGTGTACAAACACACACACACACACACACACAACTTACAAATCAAGCTAAGGCTATTAATATAGAAAACAAGTGAAAAAAATCCACAATACATTGATAGATCAAAATAACCACAATAGGACACCTGAATATGACATCTATAGACCAAATTAATTTTCTCAAAATCCAAAAGTAAACTAGATAACAATTTTTCAAGAAAAATGAAATAGGATCAGTGTATACATTGTACTAAACACAAAAAATCTCCGAAAAGTAACAAAAGCTAACAATCAGGGTAGAAAACAGTGAAGAAATAGATAACTATTGTCTCGATTAGGAAGATTCGACACCAATAAAATAAACTGCATGCCTACCTTTCTAGGTCAAAGAAGATCTAACACCCTCAGATCTAGATTTCCATGTGATTTTAAAACCTTAAATATGAATAGACCACCTTAAAGATGCTCAGAACACCCTAACTTGGTTCAAAACCTCGCTGACAACTAGATGAAACCATACCGACGACCGCACCCCATTCTACCCTTCTTCCAAGTTTCAATCCTTGAATGAGCCTCATGTAGCCTCTTCCTCAACCGTTTCTTGCCTTCTACTCGACTTGAATTCGACCTCAACTCTCTCTCCCCAAAACATTCGACGCACAAACCTAACCCCCAAACCCCTATTCATGATTTTCTATTCTTTATTATATCATTATTATTATTTATTTAATTTATTTAATAATATTTCTTCATATAAATATTTTCATAATTTATAATATTATAAGTATAACTTCAACATTAAAATAGTTATAATTTATTATTTATACAAAAAATAATTTTATAATCTAATCATATTTTATAATTACAAACTAATAATTATAATTCTATATATGTGTGTGTGTGTTTATGTGTATTCATAACATATTTTCAAAAATTAAATTTTATGAAACTAAAGTAATTATATTTGTATATGAATAAAATTATTCATTTAAAATGTTCTATTCAATACCCTTTTGGTAAAAATAAATTCTATTTTACAAAAATAATATAGTTATTTTAAAATATTCTTTAAAAAATGAAACAATATTTGTTGTTTTAAATAAATTTGAAAAATATAAATAATTAACTATAAGAATTATAATTATAATAATTAAAACAATTAATTTCAATTATTATTTTTAATGAAAAATGTCTCAAAAATATTATTAGGTGGTTTCAAATATAAAATAATACATTTAATAAAATATTTATATAATAAAACCAAGTTTTGAATTTTTGGGATGTTACATTATTCCTCCCTTAAAAAGAATTATGTCCTCGCAATTCGTTCATTAGACTCTAGAAAATTATGAATTTCTTTCTTCAAAATTAAGAAGATTGGGACTGATAAACATATATACTCTACCACTTAGACAAAATATAATCTCCAAATTTATCTAGAACATCTCTCGGATACCAACTATAAGGATCCAAGCCCTTGCTTCTAAATTTGGTGCTAAAACATGCTGTGTAATTTTTTTATAAAAGAAACTGAATAATTACACAAGATATTAAATAATCGAGGACCTTTTACCTATCTAGGTTTTGTAGTATTAGACAAACCTTTCATTTTTATCAAATCTTTACAAAAATAAAGGAAAAAACACATCTAATATACTTCCCATGCATTAAACCTTAAGAGAAGCTGCCCAAATTAGAACTTCAAATTGACCTATGAAAATAATTTTTAAAACATATAGTGATCAATTAATATGACCAGTAAGGGGTTTTGAAAATGTTAATAAAACTTTTAAAACATTTTCTTTGAATAAATTTATATACTTAAAATTAGGTTTTCCAAAACATTTGAATATATATATATATATATATATTAGAAAACCATTATTTTCTCAAAATAATTATCTTTGAAAAGATCATTGGGATTTCTCTATTGAAAATACTAATTTTTGATGGGTAATTTTTGATATATAGAAAAACATATTAAAAACATGAAGCCACTAGTCATAACTCATATAGAACAAAGTCCCCTTAAGATTTATGGGTTCACTCCCCATAACAAAACATTCATTATACTAGTTACATTTTTGAAAACACTTTTAATGGAGCTACCATTCTCAATAATATTCCAAAACATTTCAGAATATATACATAAAAATTATTTTCTTTAAAATACAATAACCTTCTTTATAACACCTCATAAAAATTTCCATGATAATTTTAAAAACATTTTTGGCAGAATCCCTTGATTGAAATAATTATCCCTATTTTTAATTCATAAATAAAATAAATAATGAAATATATGAACACCTTATCTAAAAAAATACATATATAATTTTTTCCTCTTAAAATAATCATAAAAAATACGTAATTATGTTTCATAAATAAAATTATAAAAGAAATACTTTTAAATTATTTTTTTAAAGCAAGAATAAATCCATGTAATTAACAATTTTAGAATTAATACTTAAAAATTAAATTCAAATCATGAATTTATTTTTAATTCAAGGTATGTTGATGTTATTCATAACACATGGAAATTACTATATGCAAATGCATCATCTTTCATTTCAATATAACATGATGGCATGATCAATTTTCTGTGTGCATTCTTTTAGAGACATGACAATAAAAATTTCATCCTTATATATATGTATAACTACGAATTTAAATTCTAAATAAGATAACTTGATATTTCCCATAATAATCACACACACACACACATATATATGTATATATTTTACATGGAATTTATAATACTCATAATAATAGAATATATTTACTTTTATCAAAATCATTGATAAATGAAAATATATATTGGAATTAATTTTTTGAAGGAATGAATATATTTGAAAATAAAAAATCATTTAAATAAAAATAATAATTTTGAAATAATTTGATTAAAATGTATAAATTTCCTCATACCTGAATAAATTCATTTTTACAAAAGTTTGATAATCATAAATATTTAATCCCTTATAAAAATAATTTGTACATAAAATCAAATGTAATTAAATAAATAATAAACCGTTGCATATATACATAAATTTTATACATAAATAAATAAATTGACCCTTGAAAAAAAAATCCAGAATTAGAACATAGTTTTGGTTTTTATATATACATTCCTTTCAGTAGAAAAATTCACAACTGAATACACTTTAATAAAACCAATATAATTCCCTACTAATAAAATATGAAAATAAATTTGATAATCTCCCTTACACACATAATTAAAATCAAGAGAATTTGAAAATTTAAATTACACTAAATATAAGATTTCTTACATATAAATATAAGAATGAAATAAATAATCCTTGGTTTTGAAAATAATACTTATATATTTATATGTTTAATAAACTCATCTTAAAATTATGCATATATTTATATAAATCATAATTAAAAATTGTGGGATATATAAACATATATATAAAACTTGTAAATTTGAATGTAAAATTTCCCATTGATTAAAATCAGTCTGTCATGGATTTAGACATGAACACAATCCCACTGGACTGAGAACCCACTTTACCATTCTAATTTGCACACAGAAAAAGGCATTTATAGCCATAATTATAATGTGTGTACAAAGACACACTCATACACACACATGCACACACACACACAGCTTACAGAGCAATCTAAGGATATCAATGGAGACAATAAGTGGGAAAAAAGGAATAATAAATTAATATATCAAAATAACTACAACAAGTCACACGAATAATACATATACATACCAAATTTACTTGTTCAATATCCAAAATTAAGGTAGATAACAATTGATCAAGAAAAAACATAGAAGATCAGTGTATACATTGGACCAAACATAAAAAGTAATCAACAAGGAACAGAAGATAAAAATCAGGGTAGAAAACAGTAAATAAGTAGACAACGATTGTCATGATGAGATATATTCGACACTACAAAATAAACTTCATGCCTATCTTGTTAAGTCGAAGAAGATCTAATACCCTTAGATCTGGATTTCCATGTGATTTAGAAACCCAAACTATGAATGAAACACCTTGATGATGCTCGGACCACCCTCCCTTGGTTTGTACCCTTCCCGACATCCAAACAAAAGCATATCAGCAACCATTCCCCATTATACCCTTTTTAGAGCTTCAAGCCTCAACCATACCTCACAAAGCCTCTACCACGACCGATGCAGACCCTCTGCTCGACTAAACTTGAACCTCAACTCCCTCTCCCAAAAACATTCGATGCACAGTCCTAATCCCCAAATCCCTATTCATGATTTTCTATTATTTATTATATCATTATTATTATTTATTTAATTTATTTAATAAAATTTATTCATATAATTATTATCCTAATTTATAATATTATAAGTATAACTTCAACATTAAAATAATTATAATTTATTATTTGTAAAAAAAAATAATTTTATAATCTAATAATATTTTATAATTCCAAATGAATAATTATAATTTCATATATATATATGTATGTATGTGTGTGCGGGGGTTTTTGTATTCATATCATATTTCAAAAATCAAATTTTATAAAACCAAATTAATTATATTTTTATATGAATATAATTATTTGTTTAAAATGTTCTATTCTATAACCTTTTGATAAAAAAATTATATTTTACAAAAATAATATATTTATTTTAAAATATTCTTTAAAAAAAATGAAATGTTATTTTTTTAAATAAAATTTACAACTACAAATAATTAACTATATGTATTATAATTAAATTAATTAAAAAATTAATTTAAATTATTATTTTTAAAGAAAAATGTCTCAAAAATATTATTAGTTGGTTTTAAATACAAACTAATCCATTTTATAAAATATTTAAATAATAAAACTAAGTTTGGAATTTTTGGGTTGTTATACTTTATCCTTATTATCTTCCATTTAAAGAAGGAGGGAAAAATAAATCACATCGCTTCGCGAGGTGGTAGTCCGTTGTACATATGAGCGACATTATCATATCCACACAAAAATGGAAAATAAGAAGGTATATGTGATTTAATAACTACATAAGTATAATTATGTTAAAAATATCATATATATATAATTTAAATCCATCATTATAACATGCTGTGAGTGGTAATGATGGAAAACAAATGATATCAGTTCACGAGACGGTAGTCTACCGTACACATGAATGATGATTTTGTGTCACATTTGATAGAAAAGGGGATGGATTTAGGTTATTAGATTAATATAATAAAATATTAGTATATGGTAGATACTGGTGTTACTATATAATAAAAATTTAAGTATATTTTAAGGTGTTGGAAGAAGAAATAAAATAAAAACACTCGGTTAAGCATGATACCTCTTCTTCGGAAAAACTCATAAGGTAAGAAAAAAAATATTTCATTGGATGAAATTAAGGATGATATTTGGGTAGTTATGGACTAATCCAAATTATGTTGAAGCTACAAAGTGGGGAGGAGAGTGGGTGGCCTTTTATAAGTGTGGTGAGTGGTACACTTGTAATTTTTGAAAATAAAAAGGCGTTCCTATGTTTTTAAAATTCCATAAGGCTCTGTAATGGACCATTATCGATACATAGAAATTATAAGGTCAAAATATTTCCATAAAATATATTTAAAATGAGTTTTTAGGTCATTTTAAACCATATATTTTTATATTAACCCCCAAGTAAATCCATTTTTACCTTAATCATGGTAATTAATTTTTAATATTGTCACTATTAATTATGGTTAAAAATTAATGTGAAAAAATAGAGAATATATATTATTATGATTCCTAATATGGAATCCATTCTATCAAATTCAATTAAAAATTTTTCAAAAATTTAATTTAAAATTAAACCTACAAACTTGATTAAAAAGCGGATTTTCAATATGTGTATTTTTTATTAAAAATATGAATTTATATTAACTTTATGGATAGTAATAATAATTATATGAAGTTAAAATAATATTTATAGATATATAATATATAAATTTAATTTAAAATGTTTCTCATTAGGTGTTTTTTAAATTAATTAAAATAGATAAACATTATGTACTCTAAAATAGTTACAAAATACTATTTTTTAAACCCCCAATATAAACTTATACTAAAATCCAATATAAATATGATTAAAAATTAATTAAGTGGATTAAATAAAACTAAATAATACTTATTTTACATTAAATATTATTCAAAACATAATGGGGATTTAAAATTACTTAATTTATTGAAAAAAATGTCATATTTACAAAAATCGGTATTTGTCATTATTCACCTAAAAATCTTTATTTTAAAAAAACCCCAAAATTTATCCTTAAGTTAATTTTGACACACTGATTTAAAAAATTATATTTATTTTTTAAAATTAAAATTATAAATTTTTATAATTTAACTTTTAAATAAAACTTAATAACAATTTGTTTAATTAAAAATATTTCCTTTTTGATTTAAAAAAATTACTTAATATTTTGACAATTAATATAAATGTAAAATTCATATTGATAAACATGAAAATGATTTTTTATAATTACCGCAATTTTTATATTTTACCCCTTTTCGAAATTACATCCTCACAATTTTATTCACTTATTAAACAAGTGGGGATATCTTTCCCTCATAACATTTTTAGATTCTCATGTTGCCTGTTTAACTATATGGATTTTTCATAAAACATTTACCTAGTGAATAGAATTATTCCACAACACTTATTATCTATGGTCAAGAATATGAATAGGATATTCCTCATAAGAAAGGTTCTCTTACAACTAAAATACTTTATGTCTCAAAACATGATATGAATCCGGCACATACTTCCCTAACATTGAAACATGAACCATGCTGTGTACCTAGGATAAACTTAGAGGTATGACCAAAATTTAAGAAAATGATCCAACTTTCTGTAGGATTTAATAAAATCTAATGAACCATAGAACTATCTTTCCCTTTTTACCAAAATTAATAACACATTTCCATATAGATACTTTGAGAAATACATGATCACTTACCTCGAAAGAAACATCTTTCCTCTAGTTATCCCTATAATTTTTTTGCCTAATATGAGCTTTCCTCATATGTTATTGAATCAACTATATATTATCATCCATTTAATCTACCAAAATTGGTCCCATAAACTTATTTTCTCTTAATACATCCCTAAAATATGGCATCCAACATCACTTTCCATATAATTCCTCAAAAGGTTACATCTGTATACTGGAATAAAATTTTTTTATAAGAAAAATCAACCAAAGAAAGATATTTATCACAAATTACATGGTAATCCATTGAAAAAGAATTAATCATATCTTCCACAATATAAATTGTTTTATCTAACTGTCCATCAGACTATTCATGAAAATCTGTAACGAAATTAAATTCAGTTCCCAATGATTTCTAAAGCCATTTCAAAAAATTAGATGTGATATTAGGATCACTGTCTGATATAATGGAGAGAAGAACTCCATGTAACCTTATTATGTTTTTAAATATAGCCGATAAGGATGATCTAAATACATTGTATCAGAAATGGGAAGGAAATACCAATAATAACCCAAATATCATTGTTACCTTGTGATGTCCCTGACAATCAAACCAAAAAATCCATGGATATATTTTCCCATTTACAATCCAAAATTGGAAAAGGTTTAAGCATTCCATTCGGTAATTTTCATTATGATTTAACCTATTGATATGTCAAAAATTTCATGATAAATATAAAAATATATTTTTTTCATTCCATCCCACTAGTAATATTCTTGAAGTTCATTGTACATCTTAATAATTTTAGGATGAATAGAAAATGGGGAACTATGATATTTATTCAACAGTTCTCTCTTTGAATGAGAATCAAATGGAACAAATAATAATTTTCCAAATCTAATAACTCTTTCATTGAAATTAAACTCAAGAAACATACCCTTATTAACATGTTCTACCTTTTTTTAGAACATGATACTCCTTTTGAGCTTTCTTAATTACTTTTGAAAAAGATGCTTGCATTGAAACCTAAAACAAAACAAAGTATATCCTTACATCTAAAACTTATAGTCCAAAATTCAAAAAATCATTAACTAAATGGACATCTTCCAAAAATAACATGGTTAATGTACCATTATTTTTCTAACTCAAAGCATTGGAAACTTTATTTAAATTTCCAAGTTGGTAATGAATCATACAATCATAATCCTCGATCGGTTCTATCCATCTTCTCTATCTCATGTTCAATTCATTATTAGTGAATATATACTTCAAAATTTTGTAATAATTATATATTTCAGACTTTACTCAATATAAATTATGTGTTAAATTTTTTGAATAAAAAACCATAGAAGTTAATTAAATATCATGTGTTGGGTAATTTAAATCAGGAGATTTCAACTGATTTGAAGCATAATCAATTACCAAATCATTCTATATTAGGAAACAACTAAGTCCCTTCAATAAAGAATTATTATAGATGAAAAATTATCCATTTTTGGAAGGAATGAAAAAAATAGAGAATTCACCAATCTTCTTTTTAGTTCCTCAAAAAAATCATCACATTATTTTTTCCAAATGAATTTTACTCATTTTCAAGTTAATTAGCCAATGAGCTAGAAAACCATGAAAAGTTTTCAAAAAAAAATACAGGTAGTATCCTAATAAACTAAGAAAAATATGAATATCTATTACATTGGTAGGTCTTATACATTCATCAACTCCATTAGTTTTATAAGGGTTAATAGTTATGAAATGTTTAGAAACAATATGACCAAGTAATGTTTTTTTTGCAACAAAAAGTCACAATTACTAAACTTTCCATATAGTTTATTTTATTTTATGGTTTGAAAAACAACCCTGAGGTGTTTTTGATGTTCCTCATGAATTTTATAATATACCAAAATATTATTTATAAACATAAACAAAATATTATCCAAGAACTCATGGAAAACACTATTCATAAGTTCCATAAATATAGTAGGTGCATTTGAAAACCCAAATGGAATAACCAAAGACACATAATTACCATATCTAGTTTGTAATTATATATTTTGAATGTCATCCTCATTTAACTTCAGTTGATGGTACCCAAGACATAAATTAACCTTTCAAAAATATTGGTCTCCCTAGATCTGATCAAATAAATCATTGATATAATAAAAAAGACATTTTTTCTTAAAAATGATGTTATTAAAGGCTCAATAATCATTACAAAGTCTCATTGAACCGTATTTTTTTTTAAAAAAATATAGGAGCACCCCATGGCGAGGTTCTAGGTCGAATTAAACCTTTATCTAACAAATCATATACTTTATTTTTTTAATTATCAATATTCTACTTGAGAAATTCGATAAGGGGTTTTATAAATATTGTAAAGACCCAGAAATTTCAAGGAATTTTTTTTCTTAAATACTTTGGAATTTTACGAGTCTGCGGTTTCTGACGACACCTGATTCTGAGGCCGGGTGTCACCAGAATCAATTTTTGAAGTTCTGTTCGGGTACATTCAATAAACGTACGAGCAAGTTTTTCTATCTTTTGAATCGGTGCTCGAAATTGAAATCCGAAGACACCGATGAACTCGAAGCGCCAATATTTTCTTAATGGGACCTTTACCACAGTTGTGTTTAATGTGGGTTGAAAGTTATATTTTGAGGAATTCATACTAAATTAATAAAATTGTTGGTACACAATTTTATTATTTAGTGGCAGTTATTTCCTCCCAAGAGGAGTTAGAGGTGGGGCCCACACCCACATAACCTCCCATGAGAGGATTTAGTGTGGTGGGGCCCACATGAGCCCTAATCCTTTTATCTCCCCTTAACTCCCATAAACCCCCCTTATTTACTTAACTCCTCCCCTCATTAAGGTGGAGCCACTCCACCTCCCAAACATTGATGATGCCAACCCATTTAATTAATAACCTTATTAATTAATTGGAACCTCTCTTTTGAATTAATTTGATTTGCATGATAATTATTTAAAAATTGGAGAAGTCTATTATAATATTTACCTTAGCAAATATTTTGGTGGGGAACCTTTAGAGAATTATAGGAGCTTCATTCTTCCACGAAGAACATCATCCTCTCTCGGCGAAGAACGCTCCATGACTTCTCCTACCTTCTTCTTCCTACGTGTCAAGGGAGAAGACACCGCTCGCGAGAAGCGTCGCCTAAGACAATGACTATTCCTCCAATGTTGACGAGATGACACCGTTCTTCCACGATGATCGACTACCGTGATGCTCATCTTCCGCGGCTCGAAGGCGTGCAACGTCAATTATGAGGTAGGGGTTTTGCTTCAATTTTATTTGAATAAAATTGTTCTTCGTTCTTCGTTGAAACCATGTTTTATCTTTGGCCATATGATACCACCTAATGCGAAGGGTGCGGGCCGAACGAACATGGCCCAACAACCCTTTGTTGATCCTTGTTTTATTTTGATAGAGGTGGTGATGGAAGAGGTGGCAGCGATCGGAGGAAGCGGTGGCCGTATACTAGCCGCGTGGAGGGGAACTGCGGCCTGCATACACGGGCCGCTCGACCGAAGAAGAACCGGTCTGCAGAAGCCGACCGGGCTGGAGGACCGTGGAGTCTCTAAGGCACTGCGCTATGGAGAATCGTGGCCCGTGCTCCGCGGGATGCTTCGGCGGCCAACTGGCCAGATCTTCAGCCGACCAGGTTGAAGAGGTCATGACACCTGCAGGTGCCGAGCGAGAGGAAAATGGCTTGCTTGTGCGGGACGCTCGTGCTAGGAAGACCGATCAACTTTATCTGGCCAGACAGGAGGGTGGCGCCGCTGGTTCGGGTAGTCGGAGGGGGCCATTCCCCCTGCACCAGCTCGACCTGCTAGCTGAGCCGCGAGCCAGGCCATGCCCAGCTATGCCGGGCCATGCCCAGTTGTGCCGGGCCGTGCCCCGCCGGGCCGGGTCGCACCCTTGCATGGTCCGGGCCGCCTTCCACGGGCCGGGCCACTCATTATCGGGCCGGGCCAAACCCTTATCCGGGTCGGACCCACCGAGCCAGGACGGGCCGACCCGCTAGCCCACTGGACTTGACTGTCCGAGCCTGTTTCGCTTAAATGAGAATAACTCCACGACCGTGTGTCCGATCGATGCACCGTCTGCAGCACTGGGACCCTTGCAACGAGGAGGTCCTTTTGCGATACTCTAAGTGAGTTTTGGATGACTTTGGAAAATGGCTGGGTTTGGAACGAGCGTAATTCCAACCGAGCCCCTGGAATGGAAAAGCTAATAACTCTCAGACTGGGCGTCTGATTGACGCGCCGTCTGTCGCGCTGGGTTCCTTATGATGAGATGAAACTTCGGGATACATAAACTCAAGACTTTGTGATAGTTGATGTATCTAACCCTTTGTTCGAGGAGCGGACCCTCCTGGAATCAAGCGTGTTGTGTGCAGGAACCCTAGATCTGGCTGCGACTGCGACGACTACTATACTGGAATCTTCCGTGTGTTCAACCTCAACGAGACTGTACTGAATCCTCCATGGGTTCAACTGCAACAAGACTGGAATGAATCCTCCATGGGTTCGACAGTAACGATATTGGACTTAAGCCTCTATGGGTTCAACAATAACGAGAGTGGACTGAATCCTCCATGGGTTTGACAATGATGTTTACTGTACTGAAATCCTCCGTGGGTTCGATAATGATGACTACTGTACTTGTATCCTAAGTGGGTCCGATTGTTTGACTTCTATACTTGTATCCTGAGTGGGTCCGACAGAGTAGCTGGTCTAGTATCCTATGTGGGTCCGACAGCTTAGCTAGTCTAGTATCCTATGTGGGTCCGACAACTTAGATTAATCAATGACTACATGTGATAAACTCTATCGCAATATGAAAGATGTATACCTGTGTGAACTGAGTATTGACATTCAATCATTATCATCGATGTGATTGACTAGCATTCTTGTGTGGACTGGGTTGTGCATGGGCTCGAGAATTGGAGCCGAACTGTGATTGATAACTTAGGTATATGTTTTGGCATATACCTAAGTAGATTTGTTTGATACTTCGTGATTGTATCTTTCTTATGTGGTTTATCCTTCGTGGATTCTGGGAGACCTTCGGGGGTCTCGGGGTCCCTACTGAGTATCGTATACTCACCCCTGCATGGGTTATCCCCGCACTACGTTGTGTTGGGTGTAGACGATGGACAACACTGATCGAGGTGGAGGCTTGTGGAGCTGGATGGTACCCAGAGGTGGACTACTTGGGGAGATGTACACAGAGCGGATGATCAGACCCGAGGTGCTGAGGAGGCCATCTGTACCCACCCTTCAGGTGGGATTCCCAGAGGAAGACTCAGTGGTTTCTGTTTTACTTTACTGCAGTTGTACTAGCTTTTGAGTTGTACTTTACTTTACTGTTGGGCTTGTATTTCCAGCCCCTTGCCTTTCAAAACTTACTTTTGTATTTAGTTTTACTTAGTGATTTCTTCTATTGTGTACTCTATTGAGTTTTTTTTACTTTTATAAAGGCAATGCCTTCCCTATTAATCGAGATTTATGCCTTTGGTGCTAGTCTCCATCCCCTGGCCTATGGAAGGCGGGCATGGGGTAGTCACGACATGGGCCCCGAGGATGGGTCGTGACAAATTGGTATCAGAGGAGTCCGTTCTACCGCAGAACTCAGGACTCTTATCATTTTTTTCTGTGAAGCAATAGTGTTAAGAGTATTGAGTGTGGTTTTCAGTCCAGGAAGTCCAATGTTGGTGCAGCGGCCAATGTATCCATACACCAGGACCCTAACCTCTGATTTCTGACTTAGTGCACAAAAACACTGATTGTGTGTGTGTTTATTTTGAAAAAGTTTTCTTCGTGATTACTTTGTGTCAGCTCACCACGTATACAGTTTAAACTGTGGCGCACCTGTTCCTTTTCAGGATGGTCCCATGAAGGCATCCAGCTAGGGTTCTGAGTTACATATGAGATGGTAGCCCACCGAGAGACGAGGCCTCGGTGTAGGGCCCCATCACAGCGGAGGCACCGACAGTACCACTACCCGCTGGGCCACCGATACCACCAGTTCTAGCAGCAGAGAGTGCACTCCGCCTGAGTATGTTGAATGAGTTCTAGTGACAGAGGCTGCCTAGGTTTTGGGGAGAGGCAGACCCCCAGGCAGCTGATGATTGGATGGAGGCTATCGTCAGAGTTTTCATATTGGTAGGGACACCAACCGACCTCATGGTGATCCTTACCGCGAGTCTTCTGCATGCAGCGATAGGAAGATGGTGGAGCTTGATGCTCTAGGTGCATGACGAGGAATCTCTACTCTAGAAAGACTTTAAGAGCTTATTCTGGGTAGATTTTGTACCAGCCACCCTTCATGCGGTGTGGATTCAGGAGTTACTTCATCTGCAGAAAGGCAACATGACAGTAGCTCAGTACTCAGCGAGGTTCACTAACCTCTCACGCTACTCTACAGATATGGTTCGAGACCCGTTCTTCAGGGCTTGGACCTTCGAGCAGGGACTCAAGCATGAGATTAGGGCTTCGATGATCTTTCTCAATATCCTGATGTAGGCGGGGGTGATGGAGAGAGCCCTTCTAGTGGAGAGTTTTCTCGCTGAGCAGTCACCAACGGTGAGACCCTCTGCAGGACAACACGTAGCAGAGTCTTCTGCAGTCGTCAGTAGACAGTTGACGCAGAGGACCCAGCAGAACAGGCCATCAGGTGGGCGATCTCAGGATACAGGTTCGGTTGTGCGGGGCACACGAAATAGAGCCATCTATACGAGGAGCATGCAGTTATATTCATGCGGCGGGTAGGGTCATCTGGCTCGAGACTGCCCGACCCGCCCTACAGATGAGTAGCAGGAAGTAGAGGGACCTCCTAGGTAGAGGCAGAGGTTCGACCGTGGTGGTGTGTCGGGAGTAGGCGGACGAGGCAGAGGAGCTGGCCGAGCAGTAGGTGGTGGATGACGTTTCAAGGCCCTACCACCACCACCACCAGGAGGTCCACCCTAACTACAGGGGACGAATGGATACGGGAGAGCTCAACTTCAGGCAGTTGAGGCCGATGACCATAGTGCTCTGGGATCAGGTGTACAGGAGCTGGACTAGCTTCAAACATGGAGACTATTGTTCATGTGGCTTCTAGCTTTGTTGATGTCTTTTTTTGTGGTTCCTTTGTGTCTTTGTAATTTGAGCTACTATAATAAAAGACACTTGTCCATGTGATGTTTACTTTCCTACCTTTACATATGGTTAATACTGAGACGTTTCAGTTAAAACCATTGACTTGACCCTCACATTCGAGATTCCTACTAGAGGAGACCCAGTGACCACACACTACTACTGACAGTGTGACTCGACCCTTAGAGGCGAGAGTAACGGTTGGATCTCTTGGTAGTAGCGTCAAGGCCTTACGACATCGTCCATGGCATGAAATAGTACCGTTCATGTCAGGATTGACTGTATTAGGCAAAGAACGTGGTTAATCCAGGGGATGAGACCGGATTTCTCTTTTCAGCAAAGGAGAAATATTAGCAACTCTTATAGGACGTAAGCGAAAAAGGGTGTAGTTGAGTTCTTTACAAATGGATAGTCACACCCATAGTTCGTGGAGTGAACTGTTTACAGTTTACTCTAATCTCAAAAGTATCAGGTGTGTCTTCTCATAGAAGGCCCTGGACCTGAGACAATGACGCTGGCTTGAATTCCTCTAGGACTATGACTTTGAGATAGTCAATACTCCTAGGAAGGTAAACGCTGTAGTAGAGTTCGTTTCACGATGGCTCACTTGTCAGCAAGTGAAGGAGGAGCACCAGGTACCAGCAGGCTTGGTACAACCCTTAGAGGTCCCAGAGTGTAAGTGGAATGAGATATCCATGGATTTCGTGACGGAGATTCCACGTATATCCAAAGGACATGAATCTATCTGGGTGATCATAGACCGACTCACCATGTCGGCCCACTTCCCACCGATCAGAGAGCAGGGCTCAGTAGAGATCTTGGGACGCCTCTACATTTATGAGATCGTATGGATTCATGGTGTGCCATCGACTATCATCTCCGATCGAGACACTCATTTTAATTCCCAACTATGGAAGGGATTACATGAGGCTTTTGGGACACAGCTACGTCTGAGCACAACCTTCCATCCTCAGAAGGACGGTCAGACTGAGAGGACCATTCAGACTCTCGAGGATATGCTCCATGCATGTGTCCTCAACTTTGGACATATCTGAGAGGACCATTCAGACTCTCAAGGACATGCTCCATGCATGTGTCATCGACTTTGGTTGCAGCTGGGAGGATCACTTACACTTGGTGGAGTTTGCGTACAACAACAGTTACCACTCCACCATCGGGATGGCCCCTTACGAGGCACTATACGACCAACCTTACAGATCAACTCTATGCTAGACTGACCTAGGGGAGTCAACACTTGTAGGACCAGAGATGGTGTAGCCTATGACGTAGAAGGTGCAGATCATCCAGGAGTGGATGAAGACTGCACTAAGCTGATAGAAGTCATATGCTGATAGGAGATGGAGACCACTGTAGTTCGAGGATGGCGACCATGTATTCCTACGGGTCTCACCTCGACGAGGTCTATGGATATTTAGCCGGGGCGGCAAGTTATCTTCGAGTTTCATCAGACCTTTCCAAGTCCTCAGCTGAGTAGGTGAGGTGGCTTACCGCCTAGCCCATCCACCTCAGTTGCACCGGGTGCATGACGTCTTCCACGTATCTCAGTTGAGGAGATACGTGCAAGACCTGGCCCACATCATCGATTACGGGGAGCTAGACATTGATGATGAGGAGACATTTATGGAGGTCCCAGTGGAGATCGAGGATCGACAGGAGCGGGTCCTACGTGGACAATCGATTCCTTTGGTGTGCATTCACTGGCAGCACGAGAACCTCCAGGAGAGCACTCGGGAGCAGGAGGCTCAGATGTGAGCTCAGTACCCCCATTTGTTTCCCTAGCATGTGTTGTAGATTTATGGGGATTTAAATCCCTAAGGTGAGAGTAATGTAAAGACCCGAAAATTTCAAGGAATTTTTTTTTCTTAAATACTTCAAAATTTTATGAGTCTGCGGTTTATGATGGCACCTGATTCCGAGGCCAGGTGTTCCCAGAATCAATTTTTGAAGTTTTGTTCAGGTACATTCAGTAAACATACGAGCGGGTTTTTATATCCTTTGAAATGGTGCTTGGAATTGCAATCCTAGGACACTGATGAACTCGCAGTGCCGGTATTTGTTTAAGGGGACCTTTACCGCAGTTGCGTTTTATGCGGGTTTAAAGTTATATTTTGAGGAATTCATACTAAATTAATAAAATTGTTAGTACAAAATTTTATTATTTAGTGGCAGTTATTTCATCCCAAGAGGGGTTATAGGTGGGGACCACATCCACATAACCTCCCATGAGAGGATTTAGTGTGGTGGGGCCCACACGAGCCCTAATCCTTTCATCTCCCCTTAACTCCCTTAAACCCCTCTTATTTAATTAACTCCTCCCCTCATTAAGGTGAAACCTATCCACCTCCCAAACATTGATGATGCCAACCCATTAAATTAATAACCTTATTAATTAATTAGAACCTCTCTTTTGAAATAATTTGATTTGCATGAAAATTCTTTAAAAATTGGAGAAGTCTATTATAATATTTTCCTTAGAAAATATTTTGGTGGGGAACCTTTGGAAAATTAGAGGAGCTTCATTCTTCCATTAAGAACATCATCCTCTCTCGACGAAGAATTCTCCACGACTTCTCCTACCTTCTTCTTCCTCCGCTTCAAGGGAGAAGACACCGCTCGTGAGAAGCGTCGCCTACACCAATGACTCTTCCTCCAACGTTGACGGGACGCCACCATTCTTCCACAACGCCCGACTACCGTGACGCTCGTCTTCGGCGGCTTGATGAAGTGCCACGTCAATTACGAGGTATGGGATTTTCTTCAATTTTATTTGAGTAAAATTGTTCTTTGTTCTTCATTGAAACCATGTTTTATCTTCAGCCATATGATACCGCCTAACGCAGAGGGCGCGGGCCGAATGAACATGGCCCGATGACCCTTTGATCCTTGTTTTATTTTGATGGAGGCGGTGATAGAAGTGGTAGAAATGACCGAAGGAAGTGGAAGCTGTATGCCGGCCGCGTGGAGGGGAACCGCGGCCCGCATTCATGGGCCGCTCGGCTGAAGAAGAACTAGCCGACCAAAGCCGGCCAGGCTGGAGGACCGCAGTGCCTCTAAGGCGCCGTGCTACGGAGAACCGCGACCCGTGCTCTGTGGGCCGCTTTGGCGGTGAACTGGATGACTCGTCATCTGGCTGGGTTGATGAGGACGCGACACCCATAGGTTCTGCGCGGGAGGACAATGGCCTTCCCATGCTGGCCGCTCGTGCCAGGAAGACCGGTTGACTTCAGCCGACCGGACAGGAGGGCGACGCCGCTCGGCACCGCCGGTTCGGGTTGTCGGAGGGGGTCACGCCCCCCACACCGGATCGGCCAACCGCGGGCCGGGCTGCGCCCATCCGGGCTGGTCTGCGCCATCCGTGGGTCAGGCCATGCCCCGCTAGGCCAGGCCACGCCATACGTGGGTCGGGCCGTGCCCTTGCGCGGGCTGGGCCGCCTTCCATGGGCCGGGTCATGCCCCACCAGTCCAGGCCATACATTATTGGGCCGGGTCGACCCCTTATCCAGGTAGGACCCACCAAGACAGGATGGGCCAACCCGCCAGCCCACCGGACTTGACCGACCGAGCCCGTTTTGCTTAAATGCGAATAACTTCACGACTGTGCATCTGATTGACACGCCGTCTACGACACTCGGACCCTTCCAATGAGGCGGTCCTTTTGCGATACTATAAGTGAGTTTTGGAAGACTTTGGAAAATGAATGGGTTTGGAACGAGCGTAATTCCAACCGGACCCCTGAAACAGAAAAGATAATAACTCTTAGACCGGGCATCCGATTGACGCGCTGTCTGTCGCGCTGGGTTCCTTATGATGAGATGGAACTTCGGGATACATCAACTCAGGACTTTTTGATAGTTGATGTATTGAACCCTTTGCTCGAGGAGCGGACCCTCCCGAAATTGAGCGTGCTGTGTACGGGAACCCTAGAGCTGGCTGCGACTGCGATGACTACTGTACTGGAATCCTCCGTGGGTTTGAAAACAACAAGACTGGACTGAATCCTCCATGGGTTTGACAAAAACAAGACTGAACTGAATCATCTGAGGGTTCGATTACAACTAGACTGGAATGAATCCTCCGTGGGTTCAACAATGACATCTACTGTACTGGAATCCTCCATGGGTTTGATAGCAATGACTACTGTACTTGTATCCTAAGTGGGTCAGACAGTTTGACTTTTGTACTTGTATCCTGAGTGGGTCTGACAGAGTATCTGGTCTAGTATCCTATGTGGGTCTGACAACTTAGCTGGTCTAGTATCCTACGTGGGTCCGATAGCATAGATGAATTAGTGACTACATCTGATCAACTCTATCACAATACGAAAGATGTATACTTGTGTGAGCTGAGCCTTGACTTTAAATCATTATCATCAATGTGATTGACTAGCTTTCCTGCGTGGACTAGGTTGTGCTTGGGCTCAAGAGTTGGAGCCAAACTGTGATTGATAACTTAGGTATATGTATGGGAATATACCTAAGTAGAGTTGGTTGATACTTCATGATTGTATCTTTCTTCTGTGGTTTATCCTTCGTGGATTCTGGGAGACCTTTGGGGGTCTCGAGGTCCCTACTGAGTATCATATACTCACCCCTGCATAGGATATTCCCGCACTACGTTGTGTTGGATGTAGATGACAGAAAACACTGATCGAAGTGGAGGCTTGTGGAGATGGAAAGTACCTGGAGGTGGACCACTTGGCAAGATGTACACAGAGCGGACGACCGGACCCGAGGTGCTGAGGATGCCATTTGTACCCACCCTTCAGGTGGGATTCCCGGAGGACGACTCAATGGTTGTTGTTTTACTTTACTGTAGTTGTAATAGCTTTTTAGTTGTACTTTACTTTACTGTTGGGGTTGTATTTTCAGCCCCTTTCCTTTCAGCACTTACTTTTGTATTCAGTGTTACTTATTTCATTCTTCTTTTGCGTACTCTATTGTGTTTGTTGAATTTTATAAAGGCAATTCCTTCCTTATTTATCGAGATTTACACCTTTTGTTCTAGTCACCAGCCCCTGGCCTATGGAAGGTGGGCTTGGGGTAGTCACAACACGGACCCTGAGGATGGATCGTGACAAATATACTTAGCATCTAGAAATAAGTAAAAATTAAACTCAACTTCCTGATCATGAATAAAACTTGAAAATCATCCGAAAATACAACCATGTTTTTGATCACTACTGGAACATCACTAATTTAAACTATTTCTATATTTTCAACAATATGATCTAAGTAATATTCACTTCCAACTCTAATCAATTTCTTAGCTTCTTGATAAGTCATCAAAGACCTTAAATAATTAAACATAACTTTATTATCTCCTCAATCTATCTTATCATGATAAACTAAAATACAATACATACCAAGAATGATATCAAACTATACTATGGAAAGTTAAACAAGTTTTTTAGAAAAGACCATTCCACTAATAACAATAGGTAGAATCCTATAAATCTCCGTTTCTTTAATATTTACATCCAAACTTTTCACCAAAATTTCAATATTTATTTTCATGTGGTGATATTACCACTTTACAAGAAATTTTTTCTGAAATTAAATAATGCATGAATCCAAATTCAATAGAGAATTGGTATAATTTAAATAAATAAGTATTATACCTTTCACCACTTCATTCGACAATCCAATATCAATTTCAGTATTAGAAAATTAATTCTCTTCACCTTTTTTTACCATGATTATATATATACTACAAAACTAACTTCAAACACATATTAGCATAATGACCCAACTCATTGAAACTAAAACACCACATCATTGGATGACTATTAGTTACCCTATTATTTGATTGTTCAGGACTTTATTATTTACAGTCATGAGCCCTATGACTGAACTGACCATATTAGAAATAGTTTCTAGATCCCATCAATAATTCCTTGAAATGTAATTTACCAAACATGGAACATTTTGGGGGATTAGATCCATACTTCTTAGTTGGTTTCTTTTTCATTACCTTCCTCCTTGAACTTTTATTACTATTATCATCTCAAGGAACACATATGTTGGAAAAATACATATCAACTTTCCTAGAACACAAAACCACTTTCTCATAAATTTTAAATTCTCACGTGTCCAAATATATTCATAAAATTGGTTTTAACCCTTAGTAAAATCAATTAGATTTACTATCAATATACTAAATAAAATCTTGTATGTAATTAGACATTCTTTTAAAATTGGATTCACACATGGCCACATAATATTCATTTTTTCTTCAATTTGAGGAATGGTTTTTCTATCAGGAGTTGAACAATCTTAGGGAAATATTTCTCAAGGAAAATATCCTTAAATGTTTCCCATTTGATGAAATCAATACCATATTTCTCTCTAGTATTCTTAACCATAGACCACTATCTATCAAATTCACCAACAAAATTATAAATGGAAGGGGTTAAATTTTGATTTTATAAAAAACTCATGATTTCAAATATCTTCTCTAGGGAATTAATCCATCCTTCAGCTACCATATGGTCAGATGATCCACTGAATGATTAGGGATTTTTTCTAATGAAATTCTCCACTATTGAAATGTTCCTCTATTCTAGATCCAGATATTTCCTAGAATGGATACCACCACCCTTTATAGCTCATGTCAAACAATCCATCACTACAACACACGTTTTGTTTAAATTCCGAAAATCTCGAGATGCTAATTTAGAAGGATAATTTAATTCCAGTGCCTTCCCACCACAACTTCCATGTTTCCTCTATAGGAAACCATTCTGAATAGACATGTTTTAGATAAAGAAATATGATACTCTAAAAATTATAAATCATTTCATATTAACTATAAATTAAAATATTTTAAAGGCATGATATTATCATTATTGTTACATCTAAAGTTATCTAAATCATTATTTGATACAAAATATAAGTACCAGATCATAAAAAATTACATGTTATAGTGACTTTGATCAAGAATTCACTTTATTAAATTCCCAAGGATCTTTTAGGTCTAGAGTTTTATAGATCTAGGTCATAACAGCTACATAACAACCCCATATATATACAAATTGAACAATTTTAATCAGTACCTATTTTTACCACGATATAAAACATTTAAAATAAAAGTTGATTTATTTTCATAGAAAATATTCATTACTTTAAACTTTAATTATTTATTTCCCTTACCTATCCTTAAACCCAGTGAAAAATATTTTAAAACATGGGATGAGAACAAAATCTCAATAAGGGACATGAAAAGAAAGAAAAAATGTTAGTCTAGTGAAAAATGTGAAAACATTTGAAATGTTGTGCCTTTATCTAAATTTTATTTGAGATAAAATAAATAAATCATTTCATAAGAAAAACACACGCACTTTCCGTTCTAAAAAAATCATTGAAATCCATAGTAAGAAAATCAAAACCCTTTTTGGAAACATAGACAATCACATTCATAACGAGTTTTAAACTTGTGTTAAAAATAACTGATATAACACCCTAAGGTTTTAAAAATAGATTCAAATGCATTAAAAACTGAGTTACTACATAATGGAAATTTTTTAAGGATAGAGTTATAATTTTAACATTAAGAATAATTTTTCCTCTTCTATGATTTGAATTAAAAAAAATACATCTACGATTGTGATCAGTAAGTTATCTAGAGTCTGATAGAACTAACTTGTTTTTTGGTGAATAGTAACATACCCTTATGAATAGTAATATGAATAGTAATATTAACTTTATGATTAGTATTTTTTTTCTTAATGTTATATGATAATGAGTTCTTGATTAATTTTTCAACATGATATAAAATCAGTTGTAGTTTTAAAATTGTTATATTTGGAATAAAATATGATTTTATTTAAAAATTAATTCTATAATATTTAGAAAATTATTTCTAAAAAATGGAGTTTAGTTTTGAAATATAAGCATCAAAAAATGGTTAGGGTGAATTTTTTGGATTTTTATGAAATACTTGAATTTTTTATGAATAATGAAATATGATAAAATACTGTGTATACAAGTTATCAGTTAAATAAACTATTCCTAGAATCGTTGATGATGTAAACAAACTTGGTTTGAACTCAGATGCACAAATTACTATTTGGGTCACATCAATCAATACTATTCATAGTCTTGAGAAAAAAATATTAAACTAATGATTAAAATAATGGAAAACGTTTCCTCTCCTCCACTATAAATACTACCCTCACCCCCTCTTCCTCTCAAAACTCTCAAGATTTGATAATTTTATAAATTCTATCCAATACCCTTCCCAAGTATCTTCCCCACGTCAAAGATCTTCTGGTTTCACCAAAATGCCAAAACCAAAGGCCTTAAGGAGGATCTCAAGGAGAAGAGATCAAGAGGTAAAGATCCTCCTTCATTTTCTTATGTTTTCTTTTCAATTTATTTTATTTTCTTATAATAACTTCCCCTACCCCTTATCCAAGTGGAATGAAAGATCCAAAATCTTATATATTCTGGATGTTATCTTGTTTATGGAAAAATTCCTCAACTTACTTCATCTCCCCCTCTTATAAATACACTGTTCGTGTTGTGCTGATTTACCAAAACTGTTGATGATGTGTTTCCAATTTTCTTTACCTCCTTAAAAGATGGTTATAAAGAAATTTTAATAGTTGAAACATAATTTTAAGTGTATTATGTAATTTTTATTATGTTCTGTAATGAACTTATATACATGAAATTAAATTATATAATGAAACAAGTTCATGATTAACATGGAACCACAAAAACATATATAAAAGAATATCATTAATGTGTTATCTAATAATTCATCATAATATATGATAAAAAATGATTTATGGTATAATTAAAAATTATAGAAACATATGAATACCATTTCATTCCATGTCTAGAATTTCATTTCCATACGACAAGAAAATTAAATACAAATCAGCTATGAAAATCTTGTAAAGAACACACCCAAAACAATGGAAGGAACAAAATACTAATAATTAAAGGGTGAAAGAATGTTATGAAATGATTGTATAAGGTGTTATAAATAGGAAAATGTTTATTTAAAATACTAATAACACTATTTTAAACTTAATAAATGAGGTTTAAACAAGCTTGAAGTAAGACAAACCTGAGGTAAGGTAATTCTTAACCCAATTTCCATTCTTTCCATTAACCTTATACTTCATTAATTGCATGGTTTTAAGATCATTTATGTGATGAATTTTTGTTTATATATTGTTTTATTATGTGTATTTATAGTGTATACACACATTACTTTTGTTCTATTGATTCTCATATCAATTATATATTATTTTTAACTAACTTTTCTTTTAAAATCCTCTTTTAAACTTCTAGTTTTAAAAAATTCAAGGTGAATGATTTTATGAAAGAATTATTGTTTGATGATTATATTATGGTTCTTGGGAATTATTTATGACAAATTATGGGACCTATATCTCACTCCAATTCATTGGGTATGTGTAGGTTTGAGGTTAGCTGTTTGGTTACTCCAAGTGTAACTACAATGGTTACACCATAAGGTAGCCATGAGGGTTACACTATAAGGTAGCAATGAGGGTTAAAAAACATAAGGTATCCATGAAAGATATAATATAATTAAGTGACGCCCTAATATAACTTTATGATTCTATTTATTTTCTTTATGTTCTATGTAAATCTCATGGAAATATCAAGTTTCACAAAGTAAGTATGTATGGGTGACAAGTATGACTTTTTGAAAATGATTTCATAGATTTAAAAGTATTCATGGACTAATGTTTTATTTCTTTATTTTTATATCCCTTACTGATAATTTTGTGCTTATCCCAATTTTTTAAATGTTTTTCATAGGTTATAAGGATGCGTAATATAAAGAAGAAATCCAAGTTAAATGTTATGAAGGTTTGTTAAAGAAAATATGTTTTATTTAATTTTTTTTATATTTTAGAATAAATGGATACTGTTTTTGTGGTATCTATTCTATATAAATGTGGAATATTATTTATGTATTATATAACAATTCTATAAAACTCTAAACTTTATAAGATCCTCAATGTTTAATAAAATGAGTTCTTGACTAAAATTCAAGATTATGTAATGTAATAAGGTTGGGTCCTTATAGTTGGTATCAGAGGATGGTTTAGATAACTTTAGGGGTTAGGATGATTCCAATATAATACCATAAATGATTTTGACTATATAGTTAATTTTAAATGTTATAGAATTTAATTATTACCATGTTTCTTCGACTAAGACATGTTTATTCAGAACAGTTTTCCACAAAAGAAATAGGGAAGCTGTAGTGGAAAGGAACCAACAGAATGATATCATTCAGAATATATAGTCTAGAATGGTAGGGATTGGAATATAGTAGTTTATGAAAGTAATGACTCTACTGACATAGGCAATAAATTGTGGTGGAATCCATGCAAGAGAACAACCAGACCTGCCACAAAGGAACATAATGATAGTGAAACATTTTATGAGGCAACACATTCCTTCTTTTAGTGGATCTTCTAACCCAATTGTGGCTGAAGGATAAACTAAAGCCCTTGAAAAGATATTAGATGTTATGAGATGTTCAGATAATCAAAAGGATAGTCTTTCCATTTATTGTTTTGAATTTGAAGCTGATCAGTGGTGGTCAATGATCAAGAATATTAGGGATATAGAGAATATTGAAGCCTTAGAGTGGGATAAATTTAAAAGTATTTTCCTATGGTGGTTCGACTTAGGATAGAGAAGAAATTCCTTGAATTGAAGCAAAAGGAGTAAGATTCAGTGGATGTGTATGAAGAAAACTTCACCCGACTAGCAAGTTATGCTTCAAATCTTATTCGGGATCTTGATAGAAAAATAAAACATTTTTACATAGGATTAAATCCAAGATATCGAATGACATTGGCTTCCTATGATTTAAAAAATTATGAGAAACTATTCCAATGTGCTAAGTGGGTAGAAATGACGTTTGCTGATGATCATTTGCACTTTGAAAATAATGAGAAGAATAGGTCCAGATGGTAAGTAATGGGTAAGAATCAATCAAATAAATTTTATTGTAAGAAAGTACAATATCTAATTTGTGAAAAGTGTGGTAGAAACCCCATGTGGAATGCCTCACCAAAACTTGAAAGTATTTTTGATGTGGTAAGTTTGGACATATGGCCTAAGATTGTAATGAAAATGATCCTAAGACTAATACTAATAAGAAAACTGTAAAGTGTTTTAAATGTGGTGAGATGGGTCATTATGCAACCTAAAGAAAGATCTGAATGATTCAAAGAATCTAGAATATAATAAGAAAGGTGTAGTGAGATCCTTTGAAACTATGTTAGCTGATGTTGGGCCATCCAACTAAGTGGTATCAGGTACTTTGTTTTTTTACTCATATTTTGCTAAAGTCCTGTTTGATACGATGTCTACACATTCCTTTATTTCTAAGAAATCTTCTAGTAAATTAGAGATATCACCTAAAAAAATGAGATAAGAAATTATTGTTAAAACACCAGGGTGAAATATTACAGCATAGAGGAATTATAAGAATCTTTCTGTTGTTTTATGTAGAAAGAATTTACTTGGAAAACTTGTTGTTTTCCCCTTAGTAAAGTTTTATGTTATTATAGGTATGGATTGGCTTTCATTTTATCATTCTAAGATTGATTGTAGACCTAAATAAGTAATCTTTAGTAAGAGTTTTAGTTTTTATAAAAGAATGAACCCATACAATTTATAACATATCAGGAAGTTGAGAAATTGTCGAAAGATGGAAATGAAAGTTATCTTACTCATATTGGTAAAAAAAAAATTGTTCATATTAATGATGTTCCAGTGGTAAATGAATACCTTGATGTTTTTTATGATGGGTTACCTAGTGTTATACTTGATCTGGAAGTTGAATTCACAATTTACTTAGTTCCTGATACTAATCTAATTTCAAAACCCCCTTATCGAATGGCTCAAAAGAAACTTCTTGAATTGAAAAATCAGTTGCAAGAGTTTCTTGTTAAAGGATTCATTCATTCTAGAACTTCACCATGGGGTGATCATATTTTTTTCTTTAAAAATAAAGATTGTTCCATAAGTCTTTTCCTTGATTATATAGCCTTGAATAAAATCACTATTAAAAACAAGTATCCTTTGCCTCATATCGATGACTTGTTTGATCAGCTCCAGAGAGAATAATATTTTTTGAAGGTTGACTTGAGGTTGGAGTACCATCATTTGAAAGAAAATGAAGAATACATCCTGAAGACTGCATTCCGTACTAGATATGGGAATTATGAATTTGTTGTTATAGCATTTGTGTTAACTAATGCACCTATTATATTCATGGATCTTATGAATAGAATATTTCATGATTTCTTGGATAAGTTTATGGTTGTGTTTATTGATGAAATTATAGTATTTTATAAAATTAAATAGGAGCACAAAAGATATCTAAGGGTTGTTTTTCAATCCTTAAAGGAAAATAAACTATATAGAAAATTCATCAAGTGTGACTTTTGGTTGTAATAGATTTCTTTTCTTGGGCACATTGTAAATAGGGATGGAAAAAAGTGGTTGTTGAATGGCCAAAAACTATAAATGTTATAGAAATTCATAGTTTTCTTAGATTAGCGAGTTATTACTGATGGTTTATTAAAAAAATGAAAGGTTATTTAGCCTGATAACTAAGTTAACATGAAAAGGGGTTAAATTTGTTTAGGCAGAAGAATGTGATGTTTATTTTCAGAAACTGAATAAGAGATTGGTGAATGCAATAGTTTTTTCCTTACCATCTATAAATGAAGAGTTTTTCATCTATAGTGATTCCTCATTAAATGGATTTGGTTGTGTTCTGATACAGAATGATCAGGTAATTGCTTATGCTTCAATATAACTAAAACCTAAGGAGTTAAATTATCCCACACATGATTTAGAATTAGAAGATGTGGTTTTTAGCTTTGAAAATTTAGAGGAATCATTTATACAGAGCCAAATTTGAAATATATGCTGACCACAAAAGTCTAAAGTATATATTCACTCAGAATTAATTAAACATGAGGCAAATAAGATGACTTGAATTGATCATAGATTATGATTTCACAATCAATTAAAATTTGGGAAAATAAAACAAAGTGGCGGATGCCTTGATACAAAAACATGACACATAATTAACCATGTTACATTTGAATCATGACCCCTTAATTAATGATTTAATGAATTCTGTATTGGAAGTTGTTGGTGCAGAAAATTCCTCTATTTTTTTTCAGGTTTTAGTGCAGTTATATTTGAAAAATAGAATTAAGAAAGCGTAGAAGGAAGACATGGAGTTATAGAAAAATGTATAATTGGTTAAAATGGGTATGTTTCCAGAATTTATCATTGATAAAGATTGTGTTCTAATATTTGGAAAGAGATTATGTGTTACTTGTGATTATCAACTAAAGAAAGAATTGTTTTGCGAAGCTTATAGTTCTCCATTTTCAGTTTATCCTGGTAGCATAAAGATGTATAGAGACCTTCAGAAGTATTACTGGTGGGATGGAATGAAAATATATATTTTATATTTTACCATGAAATGTTTAACATGTCAATAGGTTAAAGAAAAGTGATAATTACCAAAGGGGAAGTTTTATCCTTTACCAGTGTCAGAGTGGAAATGAGAAAATATATCCCTAGAATTCATTGTGAGAATATTAAAGACTTCTTGAGGTAACAATGCAATTTGGGTGATTATTGACCGACTGACTAAATCTGCACATTTCCTTCCTATTCGAGATACAATGTCTTTGGATCAGATTTATTGACTATACCTCAAAGAGATTTTCAGGTTACATAGAATTCCTCTTTTCATTGTATCTGATCGTGACCTAGGTTCACTTCTAACTTTTGGAAAGGCCTTCAGAAGTCATTGGAAAAAAAAAATTAAATTTTAATACAACTTTTCATACTAAATCAGATGGGCAGTCATAATGGATGATTCAGAGTTTGGAGGATATTCTTTGATCTTGTTCAATTTATTACCTGGGGATTTGGGAACAACAAATTTATTTCGTGGAATTTTATTATAATAACAGTTTTCATTCCAGTATACAGATGGAACCTTTTGTGGCATTGTATGGGAAGCTATGTCAAAATACAACATTTTGGGATGAAGTTGGGGAAATGAAGTTGATGGTACTAGAATTAGTATAGGAAGTGGCTTAGAAAGTGAAGACGATCCAACAAAATATAAGGATAGATCAGAGCAGTAAAAAATTTATGTAGATAATAAGTGGAAAGAATTTTCTTTTCAAGTAGGTGATCATGTTTTCCTTAGAATATCACCATGGAAAAGTGTTATACATTTTGGAAATATAGGAAAGCGAAGTCTATGTTTCATTAGAACTTATGAAATCCTAAAGAAATATTGACCAGTCGCCTATCGAGTAGCTTTGCCTCTGGGTTTATCTCTAGTTCACAATGTTTTTCATGTTTTAATGTGGAGAAAGTATGTTCTAGATTCATCTCATGTTTTGATCCAAGAAGCAGTTCATATGGAAGAGAACCTTTCTTAGGAAGATAAACTTATTTATATTCTTGATTAAAAAGAAGATGTATTGTGGAATAAAGTAATCTACTAGGTAAAGGTTTTGAATAGAATCCAAAAGGTTGAATAAGCAACATGAGAATCTGAAAATACCATGAGATAAAGGTACCCTCACTTGTTTAATAAGTAAATAAAATTGAAAGTATGTAATTTATAGAAGCAGGGGAGAATGTAACACCCCAAGGTTTTAAAAATAAATTGAAATGCATGAAACACTAAGTCTCTACATAATGGCACTTTGTTTTAAGGAGAGTTATAATCTAGACATTATGAATAATTTTTCTACTTCTATAATTTGAATTTCAAAAAACGGAAATCAACGATTATGATTAGTATGTTATTTGGAGTCTGCTAGAACCAACTTGTTTTTTGGTGAATAGTAACATGCCATTATGAATAGTAATATGAATAGTAATAAGACCCTTATGAATAGTAAATATTATTTTTATTATTTTCTTATGTTTATAAGATAATGAGATCTTGATTAATTTTTCAAGGTGATATAAAATTAGTTATTGTTTCAAAATTGTTATTTTTGGAATAAAATATGATTTTATTTAAAAATTAATTTCTCATATTTAGATAATTATTTCCAAAAAATAGATTTCATTTTTTAAATCTAAAAATCTAAAAATTTTTAGGGTGAATTTGTGGGATTTTTATGAAATAATTGAATTTTTATGAATAGTGAAATATGGTAAAATACCATGTATACAAATTATCAGTTAAATAAACTATTCCTAACATCATGACTAATGTAAGCTCCCTTGATTTGAACTCACATACTCAAATTACTATTTGGGTCATATGAATCAAGACTATTCATAGTATTGAGAAATAATATTAAACTAATGGTTAAAATAATGGAAAACCCTTCCACTCCTCCACTATAAATACCACCCTCACCCCACTTACTCTCACACCTCTCAAGCTTTGAGAATTATCTAAATTCAGCCCAATCCCCTTCCCAAGTCTCTTCCCCACGTCCAAGACCTTCTGGAATCAAAAAAAGTGTAATACCCCAACCCCAGTTATCGAGAGTCGGTGCATTATTACATAACATTGGCATGATCACAATAGATCAAATCCCGAAAGACCGATTAGTTTAGTAGCCTTAGAAGTACTAGATACATTTATAAGTTTTACATTAAATCATGAAATACATACATCAATTTTTTTTTGTCCCATTTGAAATCACTTATATCCTTAGCCTATCCCTACACGTCAACCATTAAATAGTTCTTCACATCCTGGAAAAAATACAACATAGAAAGGGGTGAGATCAGATGCTCAGTAAGGATAACAATATAGCAGAAACTTTCATAAACAAGCATAAACATTTAAGTCAATGTATAAGACTAAAAAAAATCCTTTTAAAATTAAACTTCATCATAATATAGAAAAAAATCAAATAATTCCATTTACTTATTCACATGGATATTATACCAGTTAAATAATCACATGTAATATCAATAACAAATTTCATAATGTTGGAATGCATAATTCCAGACTTCATAACCACATAGTCAAGGACGTGTTCCAAGTCTACAAATAAGATTTTTTCAAGGCCTTGTTCCAAGAAACTAGTTTGTCTCATGAGATCTTCCGATGCATCGAGGAGCTATATCAGTCTCTACCCGTCACTTACTAAGTCCAATGCATTCCTCATATGAAAAGGTTTAAACGTAATTTAAACAGTTGTATTAAAAATAGCATACAAAATTTCAACACATTATCCATAAACCATGAATGGTGTAAAAATAACACATACAAAGTCAAACATATCACAAAACCTTCAATACAATATGGAAGATTTGTATCATAATAAATCAACTTCAAAGAAGATTAAAATCCATCAAAGAATGTTGACATTGATGAAATCAAAATTTTTGTAGAGAAATATATCTTTCTATTTTGAAATCATTTAAAAGTAATATAATTATAAAATAAAACATTTATTTTTAAAATATTCTTATAAGCTTGTATGGGATGCCTCGATGATATTATAACGGAAGAAAATAGTTTCACCTGCCGTATAAGTTAAAAAAACATTCTTACCTTAATTTTGTCGAGAAGGTCATAAAGTACCTTGTTTAGAAAATGATGGAAAGATTGATTTCAAAACATATGTAGTCAAATAAGTGTATAAATTACTTTAACTCATAGTATAGTAAATAGTAATGTTTTTTGAATTATATTTTTTAGAAAACATGGATGTGGATGATAAATAGGTCCCAGTAGATACTTACGTATTAACAACATTGGATAAGTAAAGAGATTGTAGAATTAACCCTTACCTTGTACTTTTCCTTAGTAGATGGTATGTTAAACTCATTTATAATAGTTAATTTTTTTTATTAAATTATACAAGAACTATATAAATAAATATGCTATCATATATGATCATATAATATTTATTTGTTAATAATATTTGAGTAGTATCATCATTTTGGGTGTTAACTGATTTGTTTTCCTTTATATGCTTGGCTACGTAAGCCATGTTTGTTATGGATAGGATGTATTTGATTCGTATTCATAATTATATTATGTTCATAAAAATTATTTTTAATCATAAAATGAAAATTATTCATGAATTATTACTATGGGGAATGAATCTCATCGCGTTCATGGAGACGGTAATCCGTACATATGCATGAGCGACAATATCATTATATTGATGGTGAAATCATATGTAATTGGATGGTATATAATATATACAGAATCATTAACATGTTATATTTATTATTTACATTAGTTATACTCATTATTATACCCATACAAATAATGAAGTCTTTGAATAACAAACTACACCACGATGTGGAGGCGGTAAGCCGTATGTACACACGTATGGTGACTTTGTCATTTATAGGATGGATAGAATAATTAATATGGTTGTACCATATATATAATAATATCACATTATTTATAAGGTACTGGATTTATTATTTTGGTATGAAAACAAAAAATAAAGAGGAAGTGTAAGAAGAAAAGAACTAGAAAGAGGGTAGTGAAATTATTACCTATTCTTTGGGTGTTTCCTTTTGAGTTGATCAAAAGGGCTCCTTAGGTTGGCTTTCTGATCAAATTAAATCATCTAGTTTTAAGAGAGTATATTTGATAGGATATTTGGGTAGGGGTTGGATGATTCAAATGGCTTTGGAGGTGTGAAATTAATAGAAGCCCAAGTACCCTTTTATAAGAGAGGTAAGGGTCACTTTAGGAAAAGCTTGAAATATTATTTAATAACAAAACCATTTTCGGTTTCTATTGGCTCCAAAATTATTTATTTCTAGGATAAGGTGGGGATGGGTTGAAAAACTCTGAACCAATAGGTTTTATACCAGTTTAGGTCACCATATTAACCTTATCTTTTAGATTTAACTCTTAGTTAAATAGTTTGACACTTACCATGTCTCTTTGTATTTTTATATTATATGGTTAATAAACTTACTATAAACTTACAAGAAAACTCCAAGTGGTTCATTATTAATATATATAACATTATCTAATTCATTTTTCTGATCCTTATATTTTTAGGAATATTATATGAATCAATAATATAGTATTTGTTTTAAAAACTCAATTATGTCAATTTTGACACTATTTAGTATTTGATTTTTTTAAAAGCCATAAAAACATTATCACTGTGAATAAAATTTCTTTAATCAATAATAACATGTCATATTAACTTATAAATTTAGTGTAATTTATCATAAGTCCCAATTTACATTGATTTGGATATTTATAATATCAATTATTTTAATATTTCATTAATAAGGTAATTACTGCATCATCATTGTGTCATAAATAAAATAAATCATTTAATTTCTAAAAATTATAAATAAAAAAAATTATGTAGGAAATCATTTTAGCTTTCTAATTAATATTTATAGTTGAATTTATCTTATGTATAACCCTATATTAAGAATTTTTTAGTTATTAAACTTTGAATTCAACTCTTTTAACTCTTCATTAAATAAAATAATGATAAATGTCCTAATCTAATCCAAGTGGAACAAAGCGGATCACATTTTAATCCTAAGGTTGTTTTTGGTTGAATTAAACTTATCGAATAGAATTAGGATATGTGTTAGGGTAATTATAATATCATTTTTACCCTTAATTACCCTATTTACTTTTAACCATGGTAAATAATAGTCAAAAGTTACTATTCACCAGAAATTATTTTCATCCTATTGAACCACATTTTACTTACTAATGTATACCGTGTCTCTTGTATTTTTGAAATTCAACTCACAGAAGGGGTAAAATTAAGTTTTATGTAAATTTGAAAATGTTTCTAGAAGGTGGGTAAAAGGTGGTAAAAAGTTCAATAAAATTTTATATATCTAAACTTTTTATAAAATGACTCCAATGATCTAAATTAAACATATGTAGGTATTATGTATCTATTTTAACCTAAAATAAATTAAAATAAAATAACTAATTACTTAAATAAAAAGTTGGTTTTAAACAATAACATAGTTTTTTCATGATTCATCAAAAATTGAAAGTTTTCTGAAAAATATCAAAAATTCACTCTAAGATAATTTTGATATTATGAATACAAAAATGAAGTACATTTTAAAAAATTAAATTTATAAAATTTTAAAAAGTGGGTATTACTATTCATAATGGCTAGTTTGATTGGTTGTGGTGTTTTAAAACTCCAAGTTGCATACAACACAAGCTACTACATTATTCAAATGGAAATGTACTGTGGAAGCTTGGGGTGTTACAAAAAGCTAAAACCAAAGGCTTTAAAGAGGATCTTAAGGATAATAGATCAAGATGTAAAGATCCTCTTTCATTTTCTTGTGTTTTTTTTCAATTCCTTTTCTTTTCTTATACTCTCTTACCCTACCCCTTATCCAAGAGGAATTAAAGATCCATAATATTATATATTCTTTATGTTATCATGTTTATGAAAGAATTCATCAACTTATTTCATGTCCTCCCTCTCTTATAAATAAACCATCGGTGTTGTGCCGATTTACCAAAATTGTGGATGATGTGTTTCCAATTTTATTTACATCTTTCAAATCTGGTTATAAAAAAATTTTAATGGTTGAATCAAAATGTAAAATTTAATATTTAAGCGATTTATATATTTTAATGAACTTATATGCATGAAATTAAATTATATAATGAAACAATCTCATGATTATCAAGGAACCACAAAAAATGATCTAAACAAATATCATTAATGTTTTATCTAATGTTTCATCATCAATTTTGATAAAAAATAATTTATGGTATCATTAAATATTATAGAAACATATGAGTACCATTTAATTCCACTTATGGAATTTTATTTCCATATGAAAAGAAAATCAAATACAAACTAGCCATGAAAATCATGTAAAGAACGCACCCGAAACAATGGAAGGAATAAAATACTAATAATTTAAGGGTGAAATAATGTTATAAAATGATAATATAAGGTGTAATAAACATGAATATGTTTATGTAAAATAATAATAACTCTCTTTTAACCATAATATAGTATGTTTAGACAAGTTTGAAGTAAGAAATACCCAAAGTAAGAGAATTCTTAACCCAATTTCCATTCTTTGGGTTAACCTTCTACTTCATTAATTGTGTGGTTTTAAGATAATTTGTGTGATTAAATTTTTTATATTGTTGTATTATTTTTATTTACAATTTATACACATATTAATTTCATTCTATATATTCTCATATCAATTATATGTTATTTGAAAGTTATTTTCTTATAAAATACTCTTTTAAACATCTAGTTTTACAAAATTAAAGGTGAATGATTTTATGCAAGTGTTCTTGTTTGATGATTATGTTATGGTTCTTGGGAATTATTTATAATTAAATTTTGGAACTATATCTCCCTCCAATGCATTGGGTATGTGTAAGTTTGAGGTCGGCTATATGGTTACTTGATCTCATTGTTGAGCACATCAAATTAGTTGTTTATTTTTTACTGGAATTTTTGCAGTATAGAAGCAAACCTAGGTTGTCTCTTGACAAAAACTTAGATCATTAATTTAAAAATAGGTTTTTGATTATGAATATAGAAGTGAAATTAGATTTTTTGAAACACGGGGTTTGATTATTAAAGATGAAAATATAAAATGAAAGTGATAAAACAAAGTTGAAATGGACAAGATTAATTAAGTGTGATCAAACCAAGAAATCTCATGATGCTCATCCTTCATCACTTTTATTGATAGGGTTATGATATTTTAATCCCTAGTTTATAATATCTATAAATATATTTTTACTGAGTTTATACTTGGATGCCTCCTAGGGTTCAGTCAAAAACACAAAATGATTCACCAATTACCACTGATGATTGGGTGATTTGTGTTTAACTTCATATCCAAAACTTACCAAGGAAACACACAAAGAACTCGATACGATTTCTATGTTTTTATGTTATTTATTTTGTTGTATCATGAAATAAACGTGCATGGACTTGAAAATGTTTATGATAGTTCAATTAAAAACTATGAACCACACACACACTACAATTAAAAGAGGAAAGAAGAAATGGTGAACGGTGTGTGAAACATCACATGAAAGGGTACCCCCAAACATGATCATATGAGTTTGAGCATGAAAAACCTATACATAACTCAATTAGATAAGAACAAGGGATTATTAAAAATAACACACAATGTGGAATTAAAAGGATCATTCAAGATAATACAAACATGAAGCTTGGGACTACATCACCTTCCTCCCCGGGTGATCACAAGGAGTTTAAAACCCCATGGAGAGGGAGGAAGCCATAGATGTTTAAGAATCACTTCCCATAGACTCTAGTACTACTAGAAATGATGATAGGAATCATTTGAGACTCCAAAATGGCCACACATTTCCTCTTAGTTGAACTCCTAAATTAGGTTCCCAAGGTGTTATTTTATATCCAAAATGGGAGGTGGTTTTGGGAACCCTTATTTCGAGGAACCACTTGGACCATGATTTTTGGCCACTAGATAGTATTATATCGCTTTTACCAAAACTAGATACCTTTTTAAGGCCTATTGTATTTATATATGTCAAATTTTGAGGCTATATATTTCTTATAATAAGAGATATTGTTAAAATACATAGGAAAAATGTTAACTCCATGAATATTTATTTTATTGAACAGATCGGTTCGGATGGGCCCCTTAATGGAAGAATTGGGCTTGGGTTCCTTCATGAAAGTTGTAGTCTATTGAATTTTGGATAGTAAAAAAAAATTCATCCCAATTAGCCTCACGTATCAGTATCAGTATGCATTTGAGTGCATAGATGTTCTTGGATTCCTGTATAATTTGGTTCATTTTTCATCAACTTCATTTTGGGCCTTCCAAATCACCTCCACCTATGAACAAAACATAAAAACCAATGAAATATACCTTTTTAATAGTGATAATCATTAAATTATTTAACCAAAAATGAAGTGAACTTTTTTATTATACTTTTAACTTCAATACAAAAACATTTTAATACATTGGTATAAGGGTGAAATAAAACAGTGAATCGTGGTATAATCATACCTCCACACCTAATCATTTGTAATCTTGGGAAAATTATAATATCCTAATCATGTACCATTCCTAAATCAAAGGTGTTAAATCTTAAAAGCTTATTTTGAAATGAAATTATTCATGTATATTTTAAGGAATTAATTTTCCTATCATTTTTATTCTCTCAAATTCAAATTTATTGAACTTAATTTGTTCACCCATACAACATTTTGCAATATACCTCGCCTAGAAATTTTACTCTTCACTCAAGGAACATATTAAAGTGGAGTTATTATCTTTTCCCAGAGTTCATGTGATCTTACCATATGCTTTTCAAGGTTCTACATTGTCACATCCATGACTTCTGTAAAAGTCATTTTTCATTTAATTTCCATTTTTTGCTTTATTTTGGGGGTTTCCCATGAATTTTGGTGTAAATTGTGGTTTTTTAAAATTTGGGCCAAACTGGGAGCCCATTTCCAGATTTAAAAATAATGTTTTTTTATTTTATAACTCCTTAATTTTTTAAACTTTTACACTCATTCCACTTCCCAATTGGAATAACCTGGTATATTAAAGTTACCATATCCATTTGGACCACATATAAATCCATAATCATGATGTATTTATGTTTTTTATTAAGGTATTAGGTCTACCCATATTCCGATTTCATCCTTTATTTTTTTTAATTTTTAGATATATTGTTAATTTTTTACTGTTTTTTGGTTATTAAACCTCCCAATCCAATCCAAACATCTAAGGATAACCCCCCTTAGTGAGTTTTCCTCTTTGGATCTCATCTCTGCCACACATTATAGAGATCTTCCTAAATCTTTCTCAAATAGACTAGATTTGATGAGGTAAAATGATTCTTTTATAACTCCCTCAATTTTCATTCTTTTCCCTCATTTCAGTCCCCACATGACCTAATATGACTCCTTCAATCCTCCATATGAGTTTTGGTTACTTGGAGATTCGTATTTTGGAGGAGTTAGGGAGATTTCTTCAATATTTCTACAAGTAAGCCTTTCACTCTTTGATTTCGTCCCTTTCCTTAGAGTTTCTTTCACCCTTTCTTGAGTTCTAAAATGTCCAGAAGTTAGGGTTTGTAACTATGGTCTAACTTCATGTATTTTGGGTCAAATATTGAGTTTTTAGGTTTCTTTTCACTTCCTTGAGGTGCGGTGGTGGTGCAGTTGATGTTTCACACCAATATTTGAGGGTTTCGATACTTTCGGTAGGTGATTCCATGTGTAATCATATCTAGATGTGTTAGTTTGCTATAATTACTTATTTTTCATGTTCCTCATATACTGTGTGTGGTGCGAAAACTATTTAAGATGTATTTGGGTGAGCATTTAATTTTATAGTTTCATTTTAGCTTTAAATTGTGCGTTTTTCATGTGTAACCCTTGGGGTATTGTTTGGTTGTGTTTTATAACATATGAAATTGGTGTAATAAATCCTTTTGGGAGGATAATTATGCTTTCTTAGGGTCTGGGTGTGCCTTTGGGTTTAAAATAGGGTCTTTTAATGGGTTTTATTTGTGAAACCATGTAATGCCTCTTGAAAGTGTTTTATGAAAATGTTTGTTTTCATGTGCATCTTTTGTGGTATTATTTGAGGTGATTTTATAATACTTGAGAGTAGTTAAGTAAATATTTATAGGACTTAAAATTCTGATTTGGATTGGTATTGGTGTGATTTTGGCTTTGAAAAAGCATTTGAAATTGGGTTTTTTGGGAAAAACATAGTTATACCCCTTGGGTTGATTTTATGAAAATTATAAATGATTTAATGAGTTACAAAAAGTGTGAAATGGTTTCTTATGTACTGTTTAGGTGGTAGTATGTTCTTAAAATGAGTTTTAAAACATAAAGTGTTCATTTGTAATGTTAAACATTTTGGTAATGTTTTGTAATTTGTCAAGGTGATTTATGAATTTGTGATGTGGGTTTAAAACATGTTTTCGGGCTGTTTTGTGTGAGTGTGATCTGAAAAACGGAATTTTTTTATGAAAAGGGTATTATGTAACATGTGGCTGGGCTGTTATGTGATATTTATCATCTTGGAAAATATTTTATAAATTTTTTAATGGATTAGTTGAATTGTGAAAGATGTGAAAAATGTGCTGTGGGCTATTTTGGTGTGAGTTTGATTTCAAAATAAATTTAAATAAAAAAGTGAATTTTGTTACTTGTGTGATGTACATGAGGGATGTTTTGTGAATATGTGATGTTGAAGTGATATTTTCATGTGCAAATTATATTTCTTGTCCTATTGAACTTGTTTGAGAACATGAGGGAAACCTGGGTATCTAGGTGGGTGGATGTGTACTAGTATGCTTGTGATCCTGTGGGGTTTGGCCTCAGTTTCATGTAGAAATATTGATTCTTAAAGCACTAAATAAACTAAGATGATTATTATTGGGGACCACTAGGTTTTGATTATGTTCCCTACTAGTGGATCATGCAAGATAACATATATTTATGATGGTTACTTTCACCGTGATACGAGGTACCTGGGCCCCACAGTGAGCTAGTGCCTAGGGGTTATTTACTATTAATTGTGCTAATTAGATGCTTTATACTTACCATTTTCATATAATATATTTGTCTGGAAAATTCAGTAGCTTTAGAATTTATTTTAAAAGTGTTTATTCTTTAAATTTTCCCACTTGAAAACTGTTTTTTTTAAAGTTGCATCTTTTAGAAATTGTAACTAGCATTTCCTATTTATAAAATCTTGCATGATTTTCATCTTTGAATGTTTATCACATTGAATCTATTAGTGGTGTTATCCTACTAGTATTTTTTGGATGCCCTACATACACCTTTGGGTGTAAGTATACTTGGTTATTTCTATCATAGGTTTGTGTACAATTTTTAATGCCAGTGGTTTGGGATTCTAGCAGGTCCTTCGTAGTGCTATCTTATGGAGATGGCTTGAGGGCAGTGAATCTTGCCATGTGGAGGTTCTTGGGCAGTCATTTTTTTTTACCTTTTTAATGGTCTTTGATAATTGTATTAAATTGTGTAATTCGATTCTGAAATTTTGTAAAATATGATTTTGTTTAAAAAATACAGATTCGTTTTATTGGACTTGTTTGTCGTTGTATATTTATAAAATAAGGTAAATAATTCTCAATTTTCAGTTTATGTTACCTAGGAACTTGTGAAATCCCATGGGTATTGGGAATGCCTTTCGGGCCTTACCACGGGCTAGGTCGGGTGCCAGTTTTGATGGTGAATAGATCTAGTTCGTGACAAAATGGTATCAAAGGAGGTTCTAGTTAACTCTTTGGGTCACATTATTTGGTGAACAATTGGGATATTCTGGAGTTAGGATTTTTGGGACCTGGTATTCTAGTTATGGGTAGTGTCCCTGATCACCACACCTCATGTTGAGATTTGAGTTTCTAGGAGAAGTTGAGATTTATCTAAGTCTTTTAGTTTTCTTGGTTTGATGATGATTAGGGGAAATGAAAAGAGAGTTAGGTTAATGGTATCAGTGTGATCGTAGGGCCTGAAAATCCATGTGGATCTAGGGATATTCCCTGGAACACTCTCTTTGATAGTTAATTGATTATAATATAGCCGCCAACTATATGTCCAAGTCACCCACTAGAACTAGTTTCCTCTCACATTGTCTTGTGTTCTTTAGTTTTGAAATCTTGGAACTTTGGTTTTAAAGATACTTGGTTTTAAGAAGCATTAAGTTTTTGTGAAATTATTTTCAAATAAATAGGGAATGGTTTGATTTATGGAATATTGGATCTAAATTTTCATAATTGTTTTGAAATGGAAAATGGCATGCTTACACCTCTTTTGAAAGCAAGAACTAAATTGAAGTTAGTTTTGAAAAATTGTTTCCAATAGAGTTTTCTAAACAATAAAACATTGTTTTAATGGGATGAGATGTTTTTAAATGGATGTGAATAACTTGAAAGTGAGTTATTATCTAAATGGTTGTGTCTTTATGAAAAGTTTTTTAAGATTTGAATTGGTATTTTGATATTGTGGTTAGCGGTTTTGAGAAAAAGGATGTTTTGGTTGCCCGTTTTGGTTTTGAAAAGTGGAAAAAATATTTATTTTAACCTTTGGAATTTCCATGAGAGACTACATGAACAAGGTTATATGGGATGATGGATAGTTTATGGAATGACTGGATGAGTTCCGGGATAGATATGAGGAGGGTTCCTGGTGTGGAACAGAAACATGCATGTGTGAGGCCCATAGGGTACTATTGGTGGATATGCTAACTACTGAACCGTTTATTTTCAAAGAATTTTTTTAAAGAAAAGAATGATGTATTGATGATTTATTTGGTATGGTGTGTATTATGTGTTTTTGAAAATGTTGATGTTGTGGGATGTTTTGGGTCCAAGAACCCCTCATGTTTGAACGGTGTTTTGGGATTGTGTTTGGTCGGTAAGTTGGGTTGAAGGGATGATTAATGGTCTCTCATGAGAAGTGTTCTGAGAAACCTTTATGGTGGTTCCCCTCATATGTTTGGATCTGGTTGTGGTATGTCTTTACCAATGGACCGACTTTGTTGGGTCCTTGGGTTCTTTCTTTGGATGAGGTACGCCCCCATTATGGGTTAGTTCATGACTGAAGTGTTACCCGGATTGTTTCTCCATTATAAAATCCTCAAGTTGATCAATATAAGGATTGTTTTTCTCGAGCTTTATAGATTGAGTATACACCATTGTCTTTGTTAGTTTTGTGAATCCTCTTATAGAGGAAGAGTGCTTGTGGAAGGTTGAAAGAGGCCTTAATTTCTTAAGCTAATTGATTTGTCAAAGGTGGAAGTGGTCTGGGGTTGTTAGTGTGGATGAGTGCCTGGATAGTACCTAATAGGGCCTCTGGGTCCTTCGTAGTCTCTTCGAACAAGGAGTTCATGTTCAACCACCAGTTTGGGAAATCTGGTCATGATAGGCTATTATGGACACTTTATAGAATTATGTGATGTTTGGGGATGTTGTATATGGTCCTCCTCTATGTATTATTTCTATCAGTCGCATTGGTCATGTTCAGTGACACATTGTGATGCATCATGCTCATTTGATTGTAAAGGAAACTTGTACAATCTTTTTTGAGTATTCATTTTTTCATAAGTGTGTCTCCTTTTAGGAGATCTTGACATCCTTTGTTTAGAGGAAGGTGTTTCTATATATACTTTCCTCTTTCCATTTTTCATCTGAGGAAACATGGGGTGATGTGTATGCATCTTAGAATCACTTGCTTTAGTGAAATGTCGGGTTTTGGTAAAGTGAGTTTTGGAATGTGTTATGTCTTGGTAAACCTGTTCGGGGTTGTAGTGTTGTTTTTTTGTAGCACTAGAAGAAGAAGTTACATTGAGGGGGTTTCCAAATCCTAACTACAAGGCCAAAGATGCTTCAATCATTTGAGCTCCAGCCATAGATCTCAGAGAGAAGATGGTGTGTAGTCAGGGGAAATCCTAGGGTTGTTCAAACCCTTGTACAAATTAATATCCTCAACATGAAATATAGGAATAGTTTAAACCTCTATTGTCCCCATCTTGTTCCAGTTGTTCTTATTCAGTGGTAGATGTGGGGGGACCTCATTTCCATGTTGTAGCCTGAGTTCACACTTTCTCGCTTTAGTTTCAAATGGGGTTTTGGAGAAAGGTTTGATGTTTGGATAGATAGGCTGAGTTCATGGTTTGCACATAGTTAGTAGTGATCGTGCCCCAAGAAACCATGCAAGTAGATGGATCCACAAAGTTAGTGCACAATTTTCCAAACTGTGCAGATTGACCGTGCGACATTACCAACTCTTTAAATTTTGGGGTCATTTTGTGTCAGTCGTGCTGGTTGGTTCTTATAGTGGGAATACCCACTATGATTCTCAATTATGTTCCTTAGAAAATTTCAAATGGAAGTATACCCCTTGAACTGGGGAGTCCATTCGGTCCTCCCCCTATTAGTGTCCCAATCCTATCTTGGGAAAATTTAAGTTGTCTCTTATGGTGGGGAGCCTATTTGTGTCCCCCCATACTAGTAACTTATATTTCTCCTTGGTCTTGTCTTGGTGGTAGGTATTCTTTTTTAGAGCTATATAGAGACCAACATCTTCCTTGAGTAAACAATGGGATTGGAGCGCACCCAATGGTTTAGTTAAAGTAAGTTAAGTGTAACCTTGTTCGATGTTGCTGTGTGTTTGGGAGAATTGCTTGAGTCTTGTTCAAATAGTGTTTGAGGAGTTCTATTTTGGGATAAATTCTGAATGTGCTTGATCATTTTAGGAAAGTGTTGTATGTTTTGGTTGTGAGATTAATCCTTCCTTAATAGATCACTAGAAGTGTTTTTTCCCTTGGGGGCGAAGCTTGGGAAAGAAGTACATCTTGGTTTATCATTTGGGTTAGGTTTTTTTTCTTTTAGCCTTACTGTGGCTTTTCAGGGGTAGAAAGATTTATGGTAGGTATAATTGCCACATCCATGAAATATTTAAAAGTAATTTTCATTTAATTTTCATTCTTTATTTATTTTGGGGGTTCCCATGAGTTTTGGTGGAAATGGCGGTTTTTCAAAATTTGGGCCAAACTGGGAGCCCATTTCTAGATTTAAAAATATTTTTTGTTTATTTTATAACTCCTTAATATTTTTAACATTTTACACCCATTACACTTCCCAAATGGCACACCCTGGTATATTAAAGTCACCATATCCATTTTCACCACATAGAAATCCAAAATAATCATGGATTTGTGTTTTTTATTAAGGTATTAGGCCTGCTCGTAAGCCCATTTCCTGCTTTAATTGTTTTTTTTAATTTTTCAACATGTTATTCATATTTTTTTTTTCTGTTTTTCAGTGATTCTACCTCCCAATCGAAGCCAAACACCTGAGTCTCACCCCCATTATCGAGTTTTCCTCTTTGGATCTCATCTCCCCCACGTATTAGGGTGATCTTCCTAAATCTTTCTGAAATCAACCAGATTTGAAGAGGTAAAATGATTCTTTCATAACACCCTCAATTTTCACTATTTTCCCCCATTTCAGTCCCCAAATGACCTACTATTACTCCTTAGATCCTCCATACCAGTTTTGGTTACTTTGAGATTCAGAGTTTGTAGGATTTAGGGAGATTTCATCAATATTTCTACAAGTAAGTCTTTCTCTCTTTGATTTGTTCCCCTTCTTTAGGGTTTCTTTAACCCTTTCGTGAGTTATAAAATGTTCATAAGTTAGGGTTCATTCCTAGAGTCTAAATTCTTGTCTTTTTGGTGAAATATTGAGGTTTTAGGTTTTTTTTCACTTCCTTGAGGTGAAACGGTGGTGCAGTTGATGTTTCACACCAATATTTGAGGGTTTCAACACTTTCAGTAGGTGATTCCATGTGTAATCATTTATAAATGAGTTAGTATTATTGAATTACTCATTTTTCATGTTCCTCATATACTTTTTGTGGTGCAAAATCTATTTATGATGGATTTGGTTAAGCATTTAATTTTATAGTTGCATTTTAGCTTGAAATTGGGTGTTTTTCATGTGTTACCCTTGGGGTATTGTTTGGGTGTGTCTTATAACATATGCAATTGGTGTACTAAATATTTTTGGGCTGCTAATTATGCTTTGGTAGGGTCTTGGAGTGCATTTGGGTTTAAAAGAGGGTCATTTAATGGGTTTTATGTGTGAAACCATGTAATGCCTCCGGAAAGCGTTTTATGAAAATGTGTGTTTTTCATGTGCATGTTTTGTTGAATTATTTGAGGTGATTTTATAATAATTTATAGTGGTTAAATAAATATTTATTGGATATAAAATTATGATTTGGATTGGTATTGGTGTGATTTTTTCTTTGAAATAGGTTTGGAAATGGGTTTTGTGTAAAAAATATAGTTATACCCCTTGGGTTGGTTTTATGAAAATTGTAAATGATTTAATGAGTTACACAAAGTATGAAATGATTTATTATGTACTATTTCAGTGGTAGTATGTTCTTAAAATGAGTTTTTGAAACATAAAGTTGTTATTTGTGATGTCAAATGTTTTGGTAATGTTTTGTAATTTGTCAAGGTGATTTATGAAATTGTGATGTGGGTGGAAAACATGTTTTTGGGCTATTTTGTGTGAGTGTGATTTGAAAAATGGGATTTGTTTATGAAAAGAGTATTATGTAACATGTGATTGGGCTGTTATGTGATGTTTATCTTCTTGGTAATGATTTTATAAAATTATTAATGGATTTTTTGAATTGTGGAAGATGTGAAAAATGTGTTGTGGGTTATTTTGGTGTGAGTTTGATTTCAAAATCAATTTGAATGAAAAAGTGAATTTTTTGAATTGTGTGATGCACATGAGGTCTATTTGGTGAATGCGTTATGTGTAAGTGATATTTTCATGTGAGAGTTATATTTATTGTCTTGTTGAACTTTTTTGAGCACAATAGGGAATCCCGATTATCTAGGTGGGTGGACGTGTACTAGTATGATTGTTATCCCGTGGGGTTTGTCCTCAGTTTCACATAGCAATATTGACACTTACAACACTAACGAAACAATGATGATGATTATTGGGGACCACTGGGTTATGGGTATGTTCCCTACTAGTGGCTCGTACACAAGAATGGATATTTATGATGGTTACTTTCACCGAGATACGAGGTACTTGGGACCCACAGTGAGCTAGTGCCTAGGGGTTATTTCCTATTGCTTGTCCTCATTAGATGCTTTATACCTACTATCGGTATATAGTATATTTGGATGGAAAATTCAGTATCTTTTGAATTTATTTCAAATTTTTTTATTATTTAAATTATCCCATTTGAATATTGTTTTTATTTAAAGTTGCATCTTTTAGAAATTGTAACTAGCATTTCTTATTTATGAAAACTTGCAAGCTTTTCATATTTGAATATTTATCACATGGAATATCTTAGTGGTGGCATCCTACTAATATTTTTCTCACACCCTACTTACACCTTGGGGCTTAAGTAGACTTGGTTATTTCTGTCACAGGTTTAGGTATAGTTTTTAGTGCTAGTGGTTCGAGATTCTAGCAGGTCTTTCGTGGTGCTGTCTTGTGGAGATGGATTGAGGGAGGTGAATCTTGCCATGTGGAGGTTCTTCGGATTTCATTTTTAGTTTTTTAACTTTGTAATGGTCTTTTATAATTGTTTTAAATTGTGTAATTAAATTCTGAAATTTTTTAAAGGATGATTTTGTCTGAAAAATCCAGATTTGTTTTATTGGAATTGTTTGTCATTGTATGTTTATAAACTCTGGTAAAACATTCCCAAATTTCAGTTTATGTTACCCAGGAACTTGTGCCAACCCATGGGGATCGGGAATGTCTTTCGGGCCTTGCCATGGACTGGTTCAGGTGCCCGTTTTGGTGGCGACTATATCTGGTTCGTGACATAAATTCTCTACCAACAGAAACTAGTGTGATACTCAAGAGGACTTCCTATAGGTTGTTATGAGGTTCAAGGGTTAGTATGATTTAATGTTTAATGAAAATGAAGAATAAGTGGAGTGTTTTAATATCTTTAGTACAAAACATTTCAAAATTCATAAAGTGTTCACAATGAATATACACACTCAACCCTTCATAATTTGTATCACTTTTAACTCAATAACCCCTTTGTCTATTTGTGTGGGTCATAGCCGATCAGTGAATAATAATGAATAAACATCCTCTTTTATCTTTTTTTTTGTATTTATTCAATGTACAAAACTATATTTTTTACAATTTTAATTGATCATAAAAATGGTAACATGTGTAAAAAAATGAAACAATATGTCTTATTAACCCACTACCTAAGTAAAATATAGGCACCCATTCTATCAACCCATAATAATGATTTATTCTCGATAATTCCCATGGAAACACCCTCACCACCACATTTTTTGAAATTAAAACAAGAATTTACACAAGATATGGGTAGGTAGGGATAAATTAGCTTGTAATGTGGCTACCAAATAGGAATTTTATGGTCTCTAAGGCTTAACAAGGGTTAAATGTCAAGGTGTCCAAAAATAGAGGTCAATTGTACAAATGGATTTTCAATGAACGATGGACTCTATCATGAATGTATCACACTTGAATCTTATGGATTAAAAAATAATAATGGAAATTTATAGTTTCTCTAAATGACTCAAGACTCTCAAGAAAGTGATTAAAAGGAAGAATATGCAATAAAGGGATTAAAATGGCTCTCGGGTAAGAGATTACAATTATTAGTCATTGAAAATGAGGCATGGGTTTAAAAAATCCATTAATTACCTAATAATGATTTGAAAATAAAAATTCTTGAAAAATATTTCATATCAATATTCATTTGGAAAACATTTTTCCAAAAAAAAAAGAAAATTTCCACACAATCAACTCAAGAATGAAAAATGATTTTGGATATTCTTTTTTAGATCAGTTTTTTATAAAAACACAAAATAAAGAAAAAAATAAAAAAGGAAAAAACAATTTTTTTTTCTAACTATGACCTGTCACCCTCCCCCAAACCTAAAAATAACATTGTACTCAATGTAAGTGTTTTAAATAAATAAATATGTAAATAAAGGCATGGAGAAGGGACAAGCTTCTAAGTGGTGTCATATGCGGCATCCATCAATTGGATTTCCTCCACATGATTCTTTAGAAAATCCTCATAGAAGTGTTTAAGCCTCTACCCATTAACAAAAAATATCTATCCAATCTTCTCATGAAAAACCTATATAGAACCAAAAGGGTAAACATCAGTAAAAATATAAGGACCAAGCCATAGAGAATGAACCTTACTTGAGAGGAGATTTAGCATGAAATTATACATGAGGACATTCTCACCAATATGATACTTATGATGATGAATCATCCCATCATGGATTTCCTTTTTTTTTCCTTTATAGATTTTGGAGTTCTCATATACATCATGCTGAATTTCTTCCAACTCATGAATCTATAACTTCCTTTGTTCATCGACATCTCAGAGATTCACATTACATTATTTCATAGCACAATATGCATGGTTCTCTACCTCCACTGAGAGGTGACAATCCTTTCGAAACACAATCCTATATGGTGACATTTAGATTGGGGTTTTAAAAGTTATACGGTATACCCAAAGTGCATCATCCAAGCACAAACTCTAATCTTTCCTATTGGATTGTACTATTTTTTTCAAGATTTGCTTAACTTCCTGATTTGAGATTTCTGATTGTCTATTAGTTTGGGGTTGATATGCACTGAATAATTTATAAAAAAACCCATACTTATGAAGATTTTTTTTTTCATGTTGTGGTTAAAAAAATGTGTACCTTGGTCACTAATGATGAATCTTGACAAACCAAACTGACAAAAAATTTGGGACCTTACAAAATTAACAAAAAATCAAGAGTAATCAGTCCTGGTGGCCTTTTCATCCACCCTTTTAGAAGACATAGTCAACAACCAATAACATATATACAAAATGAAATGAATTTGGAAAATGCCCCATGAAGTCGATTCCCCATGCATCAAAGATTTCACAGAATAATATGGGATATTGGGGTATTTCATTCTTCTTAGAGATATTCCCTGTGAATGGACAATGAATACATGAATTGAAAAATCTATGGGAATAATCTATACAATATTGGCCAATAAATACCGAATTCAAAGACTTTCCAAGATGTACATTGAGAGCTAAAGTGTACCCCACAAGCCAATGTGTGGTAGAAGGTAAAAACAGTGGTGAACTCATGGTTAAGGACACACCGATGAACAAATTGGTCACTAAAAATTCTCTATAAATATGGGTGATCCAAAATGTACCACCAAGAATCATGTTTATGTCTCTGGGATTGTGAAGTGTTAAAATCAGTGGGGATCCTGTATGTTTCTAGAAAATTCACAATGTAATCATACCAAGGGGTAAGTTCCATAACATCACAAAGGTTCTCATGAGGGAAGAATTCTACAATGGGGAGGGATGAGTCAATATTTTGGTCCACTGGTGGGGAAATCCTACTAATGTGGCAAACTACAACATTTTACACACTTCTATTTTCATAAATCTCAAGGTCAAACTCTTAGAGGAAGAGAATCCACCTAATGATGTGGGGATTTACTTTATGTTTCATTAGGAGAAAATGAATGGTATTATGAATGGAAAATATGATTATTTTTGACCCAATAAGATATGAACAGAATTTTTCAAAGGAAAAAAATAGAAAGAAGTTCTTTTTCAGTGGTTTTTTAGTTTTCCTGGGTATGGTCAAGGGTACGTGAGGCATATGCAATGACATGAGGAGCCTTCTCAACTCTTTTTGATAAAACTAACCCAAATGCAAATTTAGAGGCATCAAATAGTAATTCGAAGGGGAGATCCCACCTTGGTGGTTGGATGATGGGAGATGATATGAGACTCCTTTTTAGTGAATTTAAAGAATACTCACAATTTTTATAAAAAACAAATTCAGAATCCTTTTGCAATAATTGAGATAGGGTAAGTGAAATCTTACTAAAGTCTTTAATAAATCAGTGGTAAAAACTAGAATGATCCAAGAAATATTGCACCTCAGGAACACATTTTTGATATAGAAGGGTTAAAATTAATTCTATTTTTTATTTATCCACTTGAATTCAATCATTTGAAATAACATGACTAAGAAATATCCCCCTCTCAACCATGAAATGTAATTTATCATTATTTAATATGAGATATTTTTCAATGAAACAACGGAGAACAAAACCTATGTCTACCAAACAGTCATCAAAAGAAGTTCTATAAACTGTGAAATCATCCATAAAAACATCCATGCAATTCTCATGGTACTCTAAAAATATACTCAAAATACAATGCTGAAAAGTACCAGGAGCATTACAAATACAAAAAGGCATCCTTCTATATGCAAATGTGTGAAATGGAAAGGTAAGTGTTGTCTTTTCTTGATTCTCAGAAGCTATATGGATTTTGAAATAACCCGAATAGACATCAAGGAAACAATAATGGGACTTACCATCTAATATTTCTAACATTTGGTCAATGAAATGTAGAGGATATTGGTCCTTTCATGTGGCTTAATTTAGTCGATGGTAGTCAATACAGCCTCTCCAACTGTTTTGCAAACATGTTGGAACCAATTCATTCTGTTCATTTGACACAACAATCATTCTAGTTTTTAGGCACATCTTGTGCTGGGCTAACCCATTTACTATCAGATAGAGGATAAATGATCCAAAAAGTAACTAATTTACTAACTTTCAATTTTACCACTTCAAGGAGAGTGGTACTTAACCTATGTAGAGATTTACTTATGAGATTAACCTCATAATATAAAAGTATATGGTTCATAAAAATAGATGGGATAATCCTAAGAATATCATTCAATGTCTATCCTATCACCTTTTTACACTCTCTCAAAAGATCAAGCAATTTTGATTCCTGCTGTTGAGAGAGGGTATTGGAAACAATGATGGGAAATTGGTCAACACCCTTAAGATATGTATATTTTAAATTATATGGAAGTGTTTTTAATTCCAACATCAGTGGTTTTTGGATTGAGGGAGGGGATTTAGGGAGAGTGAGGTCCCTGAAACTATCTATCAGCTCATGTTTATTCTCTAAAGATAGATAATCTATTGAAATGAGATTTTTAGAATCATCGACGGTTATGGGTACCTCATAATGAACACATTCATCAATTAAAGCATAAAATTTACACTTTTCATAACCCACAAAATACTCAAAACATGAATCAAAGATCTAATCATCCAAAGGTGAAGAATAGGAAAATAAATTAGAGTATGGTTTAAGGAGAGAGTTGTGTGTGTGTGTATCATTTGAGAGAACTTCCATCGAATAGATAGGAAGAGTGGAATTCTCTTCAATGGGGTGTTTCATAGCCTCAAGGATGTTAAAACTTATCTTTTCTCCACCAAAATCCATATATAGCGTACCATTGTGAACGTTAATGATCATATTTTCTATTTTTAGGAATGGAATCACAAGTATGAGAGGGTCATGTCCTTGGGTTAAAGTATAATACATCTCAAGATGTAGAAGTCAGTGGGGAAGATGAGATTCTTCACTTTTACGAGGACATTATAGACCACTCCAGATGGGTGTGTTGTGCTCTAGTTGTCAAGTTTCACTATGATGCCTATCCGTTGAAGCTCTCCAACCTACAAAGAAGTGTAAATAGAGTAATTAATTACATTAATTGAAGCATATAAATCTAGTATAACATCTGAAATGAATTTATCCCCTATGGTTCAAGGTATCATGAAGGTTCCTAGATCCTTTATTTGGTTGAAATTTACGGTTGGATCAAATAAGAAATATTTCTTCCAAGGTTTACTCTTTCATTACCCCTTAAATATCTATATATGGGTGCCAATATCTTTAATAAATTTGGCATAGCGATGGATTTTTTTAACTACATCTAATAAAAGAGTGTTAACTTGCACCTTTTTAAATGTATCAATTATTTCTCTAGCAATCTCATTATTAAAAATTTTCATAGATTTATAGAGTATTTGGGGAAAATTAAGAGGAAAGGATTGTTCATGGGGATCCTCAATGATAATTTGTTTACCATTTTTATCTTTTTTTTCTTTATGTGATTCTTTTGAGGGTAGGGAAATAGAGTTTTTAGGTGGGGAACTTAGCTTTTGTGTAGAATTAGTAGAAGGAGAAACTTCATTACCAATATGAAGTGTAATTGCACATAAATTACCTTTTTCTTTCAGATTAGCAATGCCTTGGGATGGTAATTATCTATAACCTTACATCTTTATCTCACCAATGGTGTTTTCCAGTATGTCCCACTTGAGTTCATAGGTCTTGAATAGTTGATTGCGTGTTCTATTGGAACTGCAGGTTCTGGGATTCCATTTTATTTACCATGTCCTAGATACTTGGTTTAGATTTGGTAGAAGGATTATTATTTTTATATGTTGATGGATAAGAAGGTTTCATACCTTGGCCTTATTGATAGAAATTCTTCTTGGGGTAGCTTGATTTTCTACCTTGACAATACTATGGTTGTGCTTGCCACCCGTGGTTTGAATTTGGTCTAAATGGGTTTTGATTTAAGGGAGGTTCTTATTGGAATAGACTCCCAAGGAATACTACTGCACAAGACTCAGTTAGATCCTAAATTTTTGGGAATTGGTTAGAAAAATGAGTGATATCAGAACAAATACCACACTGTAATAAAAGAGTAGGAGATTGTGAGTTACCTTGTACTTGAGCTAATTGACTTAGAGTGGTATGTATATTATAAAGATTATTATATAACTTTTGTTCTAGAGATGAATGAATTACCTCATGAACTCCTTGGGTGGGTGAAATAGCTTGTGTACCAAATTATTGTGCATTCTGAGCCATGTTGGATATTAAGTCATGGGTGGAGGGAGGAGTTTTATCAATAAGGTCACCCATGGATGCAACGTTAATCATTCCACGATCCATGGGGATAGAAGTATTGGTTAACAGTTGTTCACTAATCTGGTGGTGGGGGAAGCTTGGGAAAATTCTTTTGAATCTCACTTAGTATTCATGAAGGGTCTCTCCTTGTGATTGACTAATGCCAAATATTTCTTTCCTAATTGATGAATTTCGGGAGGCATGGAAGAACTTATCTAAAAAGTGTATTGTAAGTTCATTCCATACCCCAATTGTGGTAGGAAGATAGAATATATAGTCTTTGAGTACACTATTAAGGGAGAAAGGGAAATCCCTAAACTTAATGAGATCCTTAGACACATTTTGGGGTTTCATGGTGGAGCACACTATGTGAAACTCCTTAAGGTGTTTATGAGGGTCCTAACTAAAAAGGCCATGGAATTTAGAAAGTAGTTGGATGAGGATAATTATCATCTCAATGTTGGCCACTTCTTTAAGATATTGGATGTACGTAGGTTGGTACTCCACATCCAGGGTGGTCAGTTCTTTTAAAGTTCAATTATTTATAGCCATGTTTTCTTATGTTAGATTTAGTTCAATTTTTGATTGGTTTAGGAACACTTGAGGTTCCAAAAGGGGTTTCTCAGTGTTACTTTATTTTCATACTCTATATTACCTAATTTTCGAGTGAAGTGTCTTTTCAATTTTTGGCACAAATTCAAGAAGTTTTTATTTTTCTGATCAGGTCATGAAAATAAGTTGTGAAGTTTGTTTTTTTGTATTTTTTTAATTTTTTTGATTTAATATATATAAGATAAAAAAACTTAATAAGGGTATAAGGAGAAAATAAAATAGTTTTTTATACTATAGAATGTGAAAGTGAGAGAAGAATAGAGGGAGAGAGAGGAAGAACACACAAAAATAAACAAAAATAACGACAAAAACCCAAAACAAAAACAATAAAATGTGGGGTGGGATATTTAAAGGAGTACTAATTAAGAAGTAAAATGAATAAATAAAATGAAATAAAGAAGAAAAATTATCTTGGATCCCCAAAAATGGAACCAAAATTTGATCGCGTTGTCTAGCGCATCAAATTAGTTGTTTAATTTTTACTAGAATTTCTGCAGTATAGCCGCAACCCTAGGTTATCTCTCGAAGGAGCCTTAGATAATTAATTTAAAAAGAGAGTTTTGATTAAGAAAATATAAGGGGGATTATATTTTAGAAAACATGGGGGTTGATTATTAAATATGATATTAGAAAATGAAAGCTATAAAACAAATTTGAAATGAACAAGATTAATTAAGTGTGATCAACCCTGGGAAATCTCATGATGCTCATCCTTAATCACTTCAAGAGATAGGGTTATGATATTTTAATACCTAGTTTATAACATCTATAACTATATTTTTAATGATTTTATTCTAGTATACCTTCTAGGGTTCAGTAAAAAAGATAAAATAATTCATCGGTTACCACTGATGACTGGGTGATTTGTGTTTGACTTCATAACCGAAACTTACCAAGAAAACACATGAATAACTCGATATGATATCTAGTTTTGTATGTTATTTCTTTATGATACCATTAAATAAATGTACATGGAATTGACAGTGTTTATGAGATTTTAATTAACCAATATGAACCACACAAACTCTTCAATTAAAAGAGGAAAGAATAAATGGTGAATGGTGGATGAAACATCACATGAAAGGGTACCCTTAAACATGATCATATGAGTTTGAGCATGAAACAATATTAAATAACTCAATTATATAATAATAGGGTATGATTAAAAATAACACACAACCTATAATTAAAAGTATCATTCAAGATAATACAAATGCGAAGCACAGGATTAAATCATGTTCCTCCCTGGGTAATCACAAGGAGTTTAGAACCCCATGGAGAGAAAGGAAGCCATAGATGTTAAAGTATCACTTCCTATAGCCTCCATAAATACTAAGAATGATGATATGACTCATTTTATACTCCAAAATGGCATCACATTTCCTCATGATCGAACTCCTAAATGAGGTGCCCAAGGTTCTCTTTTATAACCAAAATGGGAGGTGATTTTTGGTACCTAGATTTCAAGAAACCACATGGACCAGGATTTTTGGCCACTAGACAGTATTATCTCATTTTCCACAAGACTAGATACTTGTTTAAAGACCATTTTTATTTATCCCTATCAAATTTTGTGGCCATATATTTCTTATCATAGTAGGTATTGTTAAAATACATTGGATAATAGTTAACACTGTGCAAATTTATTTAATTGGACAGATCAGTTCGTATGGGAACCTTAATAGACTTATTAGGCTTTGGTTCCTTCATTAAAGTTGTATCCCATTGAAATTTGGATTATTAAAAAAAAATTCATCCCAATTTTCCCTACTTATCAGTATAATTATACGGTTGAGTGAATAAATGTTTTGGATTCCCACACAATTTGGTCCATTTTTCATCAATTTTGTCTTGGGCCTTCCAAATCACCTACACCTATGACAAAAAACCTAAAAACCAATGAAGTTTTACTTTTTAACAGTGATAATAATTAAATTATTTAACCAAAAGTGAATTTAAATTTTTTATTATACTTTTAATTTCAATAAAAAACAGTTTAATACATTGGTATAAGGGTGAAATAAAACAATGAATCATAGTACGATCATTACTCCAAGTGTAACTACGATGGTTACACCACAAGGTAGCCATGAGGGTTACATTGTAAGGTAAAAATGAGGGTTAAAAATCATAAGTTAGACACAAGGGTTACAATATAAGTAAGTGATTCCCCAAGATACCTTTATGGTTTTATTTATGTTCTTTATGTTTTGTGGAAATCTCGTGGAAATGTCAAGTCTCACAAAGTATGTATGGGTGAAAATTATGTATTTTTGAAAATGATTTAATATGTTTACAAGTATTAATGGGATAATGTTTTCTTTCCATATTTTTATATCCCTTACTGATATTTTTGTTCTCATCCCATGTTTTTAAATGTTTTTTCACAGGTTATAAGGATGTGCAAGACAAATAAGGAAGCCAAGTTAAATGTTATGAATATTTTTCAAAGAAAACATGTTTTATTTGAAAAGATTTATATTTTGTAAGAAATGGTTATTGTTTTTTTTGGTATCCTCACTTTATAAATGTGGAATGTAATTTATGTATTATATCCCAGTTATCTAAAACTATAAACTTGAAAAGATACTCAATGGGTAAGGAAGTGAGTTCTTAAATAAAATTCAAGATTATGTAATGTAATAAGGAAGGGTACTTATAACTGGAGCTTATCTAAATCCATCGGAAAATCCTATATAAACTAACTCCTTACTATTATGACAAGGAACATTATCCAATGCATTGAAACACTATCTGGGTGCACCCATCGTATAAGATATATCAGGCTCACCCAAATCTATCTAGGTGCACCCATCATATAAGCTATATCGGTCTCACCCATTTCGCATATAATACTCATGTTTAATATCATGAATAAAACATTTCATGGTTTCAATTTATCATCATAAAAAATTTGAACAACTCTTTTATACTCGTATGTTAATCACTTTTGGATATAAAAATACCACGTTCTTTTAAAAACCCATTTTCAATACCAAAATACCATTTTTTTTAAAATTCATTTTAAATACCAAAATAACTTGTTTTTTTTTCTTTGAATAAAAAAATAAATATTATAAAGAAATTAAAACATAAAATAATTATTACGGTGGAAGGAAAAGTCATTTTCACCGTATATATTAAAATAGAACATTCATTTTTTTTCATCTGTAAAGAAAGTCAAACATACCATACAAAGATTCCTTTTTGAAAAAATTTAAAATAAAGACATCATTTTAATATTATAAATTTATCATTTCTATATAATTTAATTCTTAAAATAATTTTAAAAATATTTAAATGGAAGAAAAATAGAGTTTTAAGGAAAAACATAAAATATGATATTTTTTTAAAGAAATGTATCTTATTACTTTGGAAACATTTGAATCACAATACCCATGAAAGAATAACATTAAAAAATATTAAATATCATGATTATATAAATTAATAATATATCATGTCACATGGGGATTTATATACACCTCATAAAACAATATAGGTGCATAACATAAAAATATGCCTTAGTGGAAGGACATTGAGATGAAGTCCCTTACCTTGACTCCAACTTATCATGCACATTCCATATATTCTGTAATAATTAAAATATTTTTATTATTTACTTTATTAATAAAATTTTTAATTTTTATTTTTCCTTTTATTTAAATTTTTATCATGTTATATACAATTATATAATTAATTAATTTTACACTAAATGTTTTGATGATACTCAGTTTATGTGTTCAAAATGAATTTGGTAGGTTGACTATGGTCAAAAAAGTAATTTTTAAACATATAAAGAATAATAATAATGACATAAATATCATTTTTATACATCAATTATACTTTTTTTAAAACCAATAATTAATTATGGTTATGAAAAATGAATTACTTTATGATCACGGAGATGGTAGACCATACGTACACATGAGTAACATTTCAAATTTTCAATGATCATTGTTGAAAGAAGGTAAAGAATATTTTATATTTATAGAATAATAATATTTTCATAAATACAATATTATTTCTTTAAATATACTTATATATTCCATCCATTTGATTTAGTGATGAAAAAAGAGTCACATCTCTTTATGGAGGCGGTAGTCCACATGTACGCACGAACAAAGTTAACATTTTTTAGTGTAAAAAAAGTTATATTATAATTTTAAAATGATAATTATGTAATTAATATCATATTTATTTTATATATATATCATATATTACAATTAAATTTATTATTATTACCTTTTATGCAAAGAGTTAGTAAAAAACAAATCACATCACTTTCTGAGGAGGTAGTCTGTCGTACACATGAACAATGTTATCATATCCACCATGGAATGAAAATTAATAAGTAATATGTGATATAATAAATATATAATTATAAATATGTTAAAAATATTATATTTAAACTTTAAATCCATCATTATAAAAATCTTTTGGAGGTGGTGATGGAAAAATAATGACATAGGTTCCCGATGCGGTAATCCACCGTACACACGAAGGATGATTTCATGTCACATTTGATAAAAGAAGAGATGGATTTAGGTTATTTAATTAAAATAATAACAAATAAATATATGTGATATAATTTTTTTCTAATACCCGAATAATTGATTAATATTTGAAGGAGGTGGAAGAATAAATTAAATAAGAAAACTTGGTTAAGAAAGATACCTCTTCTTTAGGGAACCTCCTTAGATAAGCACCAAAAGCCTTGTTAGGATGAGATTATGATCAAAATAAGGTCTATAGGTCCTAGGGATGGAAGTAAGGAAAAAATATGGTTATGTCTTGTCTAATAAAAATTTATTTTAAGGTGTGAAGATAAGTGGATAGGGGGTGCCCTTTTAAAAGAGAGGCGAGCAAAACACTTGTAATTTTTGAAAAGAAAAAGGTGTAAAAACATTTTGGATATGAAAAAAGGCTTAAAAATGGACCATTCAAGATAATTTGACACAATAATGTATAAATATTTATAGATGATATATTTTATACAAGTATTTAGGTCATTTTAAACCTTATCTTTTTAGTTTAACCCCTGACAAATCCATTTTTACCTTAACCACAATAATTAACTTTTACTATTTTAACAATTCATTATGGTAAAAAATTAAGTAGACCTTATTAGATAATATAAATTATGATGATTCCAAATATTTAATACATTTTACCAAATTAAATTCACATAATTGGAAAAATATAATTTAAAATTAAACCTAAATATGCGATGAAAAAGCAGGGTTTGAAAAAGTGCATTTTCAAGAAAAATAGATTTTATATTAACTCTATGGGTAGTAAAAATAATTATATGAATTTAAATTCATATTTATAGATATAAAATATATAATTTATTTTAAATAAATTCCTAATTAGTGTTTTTAAAAATTAATTATAACAAAGAAACATTATGCATTTTAAAACATTTTTTTTAAAAAACCCATTTTTTAATCCAATAAATAAAAGTATAAAAAAATAAAATATAAAGATGATTAAAAATTAATTAAGTTGATTAAATATAAATAAATAATATTTATGTTACCTAAAATAATATTCAAAACATAATGAGGCTTTTGAATTTCATAATTTATTGAAAATATAAGACATTTTTACAAAAAATTTGTATTTTTAACTAATCACAAAAAATAAATATTTTCCAAAAAATCCAAAAATTTCACCCTAAAATAAATTAGTATGATGATATCATAAATTATATTTATTTACTGAAATTAAAAATCTAAAATTTATAAATTAATCTTTTGAAAAAAAATTATATTAATTTTTTAATTAAAACTATTTCCTATTTGATTTAAAAAATTACTTAATATTTTTATAATGAATATAATTATCCAATTGATATTAATAAACATGAAAATTATTTATTCTATCATTACCAGGGTTTTTAAATAAACCATTTAAAAAATCATATTCATTCATAGTTTATATAAAACATGCTAGAGATGAAACCACCTACCTCAAGCATGGGTCACAAGCTACTCAAAATGGGATCTATAAAATGGAAAGGGAAGAGAATGAAAGTGAAAATAATAGCGGAAATTAAAATTATTTTAATAATTTAGATTCTAATTACATAATAAAAAGGGTTGGTGGAGAAATTATATAATCACAAACCTCTAAAATCTCACACCCCACACCAAAACGAACACAACATCTGACCTCTGGAAGATAAACACACAATTGATCTAGAAGATATTGGAGTATAATCATAAAATGATAAATGAATCCCATAATGTATCCTAACACTACTACTAATTATATGAAAAATAAATAAAATTATAAGATAATGGTCACACATACCAAAAGGGGAGAAACCAAACAACTAACCTAGAGATCAAATATGAAATTGGAGAAGCCCGAAAGAGATGGATTCATTAAAAATCGACTAGAGAAGATTGAGGGTTCAATGGAGGAGGTGAAAGTTGAATGGTTCATGAGTTAGGAATGGAAAACAATAAATCCATTGGAATTGAAATGATTTAAGGTGTGAATCATTGATTAATTATGTAAACTTTTAGGTTAGCCTATACACTAGAAAATTCATCATTATGGTTTAAAATCCCGAAGGCTCAATTCATGATGTGAATGACATATCACATCATGGATAAGTTTCACATCCCAAACCAATTTTTTTTTTCTACTTCACTAGATTTATTCTCTCTAGGAATCATCAATTCATTTAATGAACTGACACATATTTCCATTTTTCTAGACTTTCAGTTATCTCTTTCCCTAAATTCCCAAAACACACCACAACCCATTTAATTCCAAAAACACACCACAAACCATTCAAAATGAGACATACCTTAAAATTTATGATTTTACAATTCTCCCCAGTATATGAATTTATGTCCTTATAAAATCACATTAAAGTAGGATACTTCTAAATGAGGTGATGCCACCGCTCCATCACTGATGATTTACACTCTCATGTATCATGAGAATTTAATATGTACTGCTATAATAATTTAACTAATAGATTAGTCTTCCCAAACTAGGCCTTTATCTAAGAATCAATATTATCCACTATTTTATCCATAATAAAATCATATGTAACCAAGTTAATGTCCTCATAACTCAGAACATAGAAAGGATTACGGTGGTACTTCTTGAGTTGTGATATGGGGAAAACATCATGAATACTCCTAAACTAAAATAATAATTACAACTGATAATAAAACTATCAAACATGATCAGTGATATCAAGTGTTCTAAAATATCTTAGATACTGGATCCCCTTTTTACAAAGTGACCAGTGACCCAACCAAGGAGAAACATTCAAGAAAAACCATTCATCAATAGAAAACTCCAAAGGGAAATTTCTATGATCCTCATATAATTTATACTTACTCTGAGATATAACCTAGCATTGATGTTTATATTAAAACCTAAATGATATATATTGAATGATAATTGGTCCCAAGAGAGAGGCCTCTCCCACCTTTTCCCTATAAGGTGGTGACCTACACAGGTGACTTGAAAACTCATCAAAGGGATCCATTCCGATCGATGAGTGGAAGCTTTTATTATATGATAACTTCACCACTCTCATATGGATGCATTAAGATCCAACGGAACCTTAGATGACAACATGAAAAATAACCTCTAGAATATGTATATCATGATTTATATTACCCTCTATCTATAGATATAAAACAATACTAAATCTTACATGAGTCCCCGTTGTCTCTTGGAGACTCTTCTAGAACCAGTAGGTAAAACTAGGATACTAATAAGATACAATGTAATATGGGACCCCTTGAAACCTAAAAATCTATAGAACATGTATTATACCTAATCATTCAACCTTGGTGGTGTCCCTAATTGAAATTAAATTAGATTATTTCTTTAACTAATAAATCACCACACTGATAGAATTATTTCCTCAGGGATTCTGTAGAAATCTATTGATAAAGTCTATATACATCTATTACCATTTCCATATTAGCACCATAAGTGGTTGGAGAATAATATATGGATTCAAGTGCTCTGCATTTATCTACAAGATAATGTAATAGTCATACACTTTTTTAGTAATGTTGGGCTTCATACTCACCCATCCAAAACACTGTCTCATGTAATAATACATATTATTAGTTCCATAGTGAATAAAACAAGAATATTAATGAAAACCATACAACACTAAATTTCACATAGATAATGAGAAAAAGATCATTGAAGTAGAGAAGACCTTCATAAGGGAGATACCAATAAGAAACATTCTCTATATTATATAAGTTCTCCCTAATTCTAATGAACATATAATCCTGCTAATGTTCCTTTAAAATATACTCAAGGGGAGATGATGTTAACTAAAAACTTGTCAAAACTATACCTAAATTATCCTCCTACACATCTAGATGAAAATTAGAAAAAGGGGACATAAGGTTCCACTCCTCCATTGATTCCAAGGTAGCCTGAGATGAAACATTCCTACTGAGAGTGTCAACGTTGACATTCAAATTCCATAAGGTGTTGGCGATTTCCAAGTTAAATTATAGATATGTTCCACCCAAAAAATCTATCAAATATTTAGGAACCTCTAATAAAAGATATAAATCTGACTCTTATGATTTGAAAATACTATAAAGGTCAACTTAAAAAGTTATTGTCACCAACACCTAAGTGCATTCATAATAATAGAAAGCTCCAAATCATTACATGGGTAAAATTTCTCATGTAATCAAATATAAAAAGAGTCACATGCTATAAAATGATCATTATATAGAATTACACACCCTATAACTACACTATAATAATCAAAATATAAAATATACCCCTTACTAGGCTAAAGAAAAATCAAAATTGGAGCTGATGTCAGAAGCTATTTCAATTCCTCAAAAGAAGTCAAACACTTAGCATCCTAATTTAATTTCACTCCTTTTTTTATGAGAGTAGAAAAAGGTGATGCTATATTTGAAAAATACTTGAAAAATTATTGATGGTATCCAACTATACCTAGGATTCTCTATATCTCAAAGACATTATATGGTTCCTCCTGGATAAGATAGGCTTAAACTTCCAAAGATTGATCAAAAGGACATGTTCTGAAATCACAAGACCTATGAAAATAACTTCTTGGATCAGAAAATTGAACTTTAAAAACTTAATATAAAGGTAATCACACATTTGGAACTCTAAAAATAAATTCAAATGGTTCTCATGATCATGAAAAGATCTCAAATAATCCAGGATATCATCTAAAAACACCATGATAAATGTGTCACTATACTGATGGAATATATGGTTTACCAAATTCATAAAAAATTCAGGAATTTAGTTAGATAAAAATAAATATCAATATATTTAAAATGGTTACGCCTGATCCTAAAATTGGTCTTTAGTATATCAAATTATTAAACCCTGAACTAACGATAACCTGACTTCTAGTTGATTTTTGAAAACCAATTCACCCCTATAACCAATAAAATAGGTCATCCACATGGGGAAAAGGGTACATGTTCTTAAAAGTAACATGGTTCACATTTCGATGGTCCATAAAGATACACAAGGAACCATAAACCTTCTTGGAAAAGAATATGGGGGGGGGGCAACCACATCAAAACAATCAGACGAATAAATCCCTTCTCAAGAAATATATCTAACTAAACCTTGAGTTATTTTAGATCAGTAGGTTCCATGTGATAAGAGGGTTTAGAAATAAATTGTGTTCCTGAATCCATAATAATCAAGAAATCTACTTGACACTCTGTAGGAATATTTAAAAGGTCATCTAGGAAGATATCTTTAAATTCCAAAATAACCAAGTGATGGATAGTAAGATGGGAAACTTCATTAGGATCAACTACAATAGTATAAAATAGACTCCAGATCATTATGTAGGAATTTCTTACATTACCAAACCTCGATTCTATAACATCTTGGGTTTTTGGAGTGGTTTAAAATCCTATACCTTTTTGAGTTTTTGATTTGGTGAGTATTCCAATTTCTTTTCTAAGCATCAGAACCTAATTCTGAGTTTTCCATCAACCCAATATCTTGTTTTTTGATGGTTTTAGGGGGTTGGATAATGTATTTGATGTTTTTTAAGGGTTTAGGGTGTGTCAGAGGTCTGAGGGCCGTTTTTTAGAGTTGATAGTCAAGATGTACGGTTTGGGGTAAACCGTGCAGCCTCTTCCAGCTAACTGTATGCCCTCATTTTGTACTGCATCATAGTTTGGAAAACTATATGGGGTGAGGTGCCTAACCATGTGAGGATCTCTGAAGTTTTTGTATAGGGATTTCTCATGGCTTGCACACGGTTAGGGAAAACTATTCATAATCCACAATGGTAGTTAGATATAGGTATTACCTCAACACTGTAGCCTACACGGTTATTGTATGGTTTGGAAAACCATGTGAGATAACTGTACAACCTAATTAAAGGTGTAAAATTACATTTTCCCCTTCTTCCTATTTATTTATTCATCATATTTTTTTTCTATCTTGGTCACATGTATAGTAGGGATCTTTCCCCTTTTCTTCCTCCATTAGGGATTGATCTATATCCCTTATTTGAGATCTTATTCATCCATCGTTAGGTATGTTGGAACTGCATCAGTGAGTCTATCTGCTCCCTTTCTTCTCTTCATATTTTCCTTATCCTCATGGAGCACTAGATCTGTTTGATTATTTTTGACCTATTTTTTGGGTGTTTGATGGAAATTCTAATTTCTTCCAAGCCTCTTCGAGTTAGAGGATAATACTGGACTTGACTACGTCTATGACTCTAAGGTAGGTGGTTCATACCTTTATTCTTGTTTTCAAGGTCAATTTAGTGGTGCATATTTTATCATGCCATTTGGTAGTTGGGAAAGAACAATTTCAAATTTAATGAATGATTCTAAATTGATGGAATGACCTTATGTGATGCATTTTAGAATTACCTATCCAAATTCATACAAGAAAGTCCAGGTTAGAGGTTGTTGACCACCTTGGATAGTTAGGCTAGGGTGTGTTCTTAATTTAATTTAATTTTTTTAATTGAACTTGTACAATTAAATTCAGTTGAATTGTTCTGATTTGAAAGTAAAGTGAATTATATATATATATATATGATTTTCTTGTGATATTCTATTGTGATCCTTTGTATTGTAAAGTGATCAACCTGAGGAATTGGTATGGCATGAAAATCGGGATAGAGGTGATGTGATCATATGGTAGGGATTGACCTAGATATATTTGAGTGATGTTGATCACATGATTAGATGACTCCGTCCTTGGATCAAGGTGGCGAGGCCATCAGGTTATAGGCATGGACTAAGATTAACTAGGATGGTGTGGCTAACAAATTTGAGTGACATGGCCATAGGGGCGTGAGTTACCAGTTGGATGTGGCTTAGTTACTAAATTAGTGATTTACGCTCACCCTTGATGGCCAAAATGCCAATTGGAGTCGTGTGAACATTGGTTGACTTAGTGATGAGGTGGTTTTGACCACTTGTGTGGGTAGATCCCCCCAGTAGTATGACTTAGGTAAATTGGTTTCATGGTGCTTTTTGTAGAAAGGAATAAGGATGGTTAAGATCCTTTAGATGATAGTGTTGGGGATATTGGTTGGGGGTGAGGTTCTCGATATTGAGACCATTGGACCTAGATTATTTTTGGAGGTTGGAGATTACCCTTCCTCAAGATGGAATGCTATGAACCAATGGTAATTTTTATTTGAGGATAGATATCAATATGAATCTATACATTGAGCTTCAATATAATGGGTGCTTTCGAGCAGGGGTCTGAGGAACCTTGGTTCTTTTTCTTGGGCATGAATTTGGGATACTGGTGACATGATTTGGGACAATAAGGTGTTGTTTGTCATGAGGTTACAGAATGCTTATTTGGAGGTGGAACCTGAGGTTTCACCTAGTATATTTGACATCATTGGATACCTTGGGACATGGGAAAAGGGTCCTATCCTCTTCAGTGATTACAACATTGGCCGAAGCAGGAGACAAATTCCCAGTAGATTTTGAGCACTAGGTAAGTTTTTTGTATTTACAATTCATGATATTTTTTCCTTATTATATTACACACTCGCTTAAACACTTATGTTGGGTATGAAAAAGTGGTTGGTATCCTACTATGACTCATTATCACACCCTATATGGACCTTTAAGGACATGTGTAGACTTTATGATTTTATGTTCATGTAAGAGTTCAGGATCTGGAGATGGATCCTAGGTTGAGTTCGCATGGTTGGTTGGAAAGGGACCTTGAGGTCTTGTCTCAGATGGATTTTCAGTTTTGTTTTCCTTTTGTACCAGCATGCTTAGGATATATGTGTTTATGTACCGTGGTTATCCATGGGATACCCCTTCTAGATATTGTATTTTATGACCTATAATAGAATCATGCTTTGTTTAAATTCTATAAATGAAATGTTTATGTGTTTATTTCTTTCTGATTCTTATTTATTACTTTCGTAATTGTATATTATTGATTGTTCTTTCACTTTTGGCAGGTTTGGTTCGAGTCTATTGAGTCTTTATTTACGCTACATGTTATATATATACTCAGACCATTATTATATCATCAATTGTGGGTATAAACTCCACACTATTCCATTTTTACACCCTTTCTGCAAGTTACTAGCCTTTGGTGTTTGGGGAGGTGTGCCTAAGGCTAGTCACACATGACCTAAAAGCATTGTTCGGGTGGATAATCAGGTCAAGGATGATACAAATGGTATCCAATGCATTTCCTTTATCTCTTTATTAGTATTAATATTTGGATTATGGTATATTGGAGGTTAATATGTGGTCATAATTGGATTCATTGATCGTTCTTAGGTGCCTGCAACCCCATGTATGAGGGATGGACCAAGTTACCATGGGTGGGATTTGCTACTATATTTTTATCAATTTAGAATTTTATGATTTCCACATTGGGTGGTATTCTTGGAATATGAGTTGTTATCTATTATGTAATGTGGCTTATAATCCTTGGACTAGAATGGAAATGACCGGGATATGGACCCTTGGACCGGTATGGAGAGGGTGTGGTTTATGCTTGATTATTATTTTATTTAGGAACATGATAGGATGTTTAAATTGTATATATGAATGTGCCTATGTTAAATTGGTTGGTTAATGTGATATGACCATGAATATTTCTTGTGAAATGTGCTATATACACATGTGCATGTTCTTTGATATATATATATGTATATCTTATAATGTGAGGTATGGGATTGGCTCTTGTATGAGAAGACATGTATGATATTGGGTGATGTTGATTATGAGGTTGGGCGATGAGGTCATTGGTCTAAGGAAACATTGGTTGTTAAAAAGGGATTGCCCTGGGTAATTCTTGATACATGGCTCTGTTGAGGGTAGGTAAGGAGGCCATGAGGTTAGGATGTTGTGGGGCATGGGGAAATGGGGATGGTTAACGGTACTGAGTTACTACTTCATATTACTTATTTATTCATCTATGTTATATATATATATATATATGTGTGTGTGTGTGTGTGTGTGTGTTATCTAGGATGTCTTACCATGTGATGGTATTCAATAGGTTTCCACCTAGATAGCTCGGATAGAGAATCAGGCAAGTGATGATAGGGTCTAACATGCACATGATTTGGATGAGACCCCTAAGGTTTATGAATATAAGGTACATGCTTAAGTTTTAGTTTAGATGGGGTAACCACCAGAATTGACTATGTTTGGGTTGTGGTTTGACAAGAAGCTCAAAGAAATCATGGTTTAGGTGATCTAGTGTATAAACATGGGATCATAGGGAGCAAAGCCTTCGATGGTGTATCAGACTTGAGAGTTACAGTCGCATAACCCCTGCTATATTAGGAACTCATAGTCAAGGGGAATATAATTAAAAGGTATTACTTGAGCCAGGTAACATCTTCATGTAATTTCAACGATGACATTTAAAATAGTAGGAAGTGAGGTTGGGAATAGTTCCAGTAGGGAAGTCAGGTCAAGGACTCAGGCAGATCACTTCACAGTGAGTTGTCGATGGTTTTCTTTCAGTGTGGAAAGCTAGGGAATATCAGGACTTAGTGAGAGAGGTATGAAAAGGAGTACCGAGCATGTGTACATGTGAGGCATCATTAGAGGTTATACAGGAAGCCTTCCCAGCCAAATCATAGTTAGGGACCAGATCAGACTCAGGGTTCTGAGAAAGGACTTGGAGCAGTACAGGGTGAGGGTATCCAAGATTTAGCTGCATGCAAAGGATGTAACAGAGACAAGCCTTCCCAGCCAAATGATAGTTAGGGACCAGATCAGACTCAGGGTTCTGAGAAAGGACTTGGAGCAGTACAGGGTGAGGGTATCCAAGATTTAGCTGCATGCAAAGGATGTAACAGAGACAATGGGACCTAGTAGTGGGGTCAGTGGCTGCTGGCCAATGAAACACAATAAGGAAGTTAGGGATTAAGAAATAGGGCTTTAGGCTAGGTGCATTCCATAGAGATTCCAGGGTTATAGTAGGCTGGTGAGCTGACGACGGTCAAAGTTACACCATGGGTGTAGCTGTGTTTTTTTCTTTGGCACGACCTGTTTAGGCATGTCTTTTTTGGGTTCACAATGTGCACAAGCTATATATATGGACTAACTAGATGATGGTTAGTATTTTGAAACTAGATCAGGTGCATGATATATATATATATATATATATATATATATGCATATGAGGTGCGTGGTGCCTAGTTTTGTATGTGAGCCCCGTTGGGTGTGAGATATTTGAGGTGCTTGGCATCAGGGCATCGAGGAGATGTGGGTTAATTAATGTGAGTTAGAATCTGGGAATCATTATATGCGAGACTTGATTGAGGTGAAATGCACCCGGGTTTGATTTGATCATCTATTGAGATGCAGGGCCTCATGGGTTCCATGTGTGCCATGGGCATGAGGCAGTCATCAATGCGATGTGGGATTCTGATGGGTATCAGGTATGAAACAGGAGCACCTGATGTGGTGTAAGAGTGTTGATGCATCACTAGGGGACATTTGAGTCCTGTAATTGGTTGATTTATCATTTCTTGATTTGATTTTTTTTAGGATGTGTCCGGGGTATGTAACTCCTAAGGTGGGGAGCCCCCCCTGAGGTAGTTGGCCTTTACCCTTTTGACCGGGGTAGTATGGGTTAATTTTAATGGGATGGGTAGGTTTGGAACCATATTATTTTTATTTTTTATATCTCAAATATTAGATATGTTAAGGTGGGGATATTTTAATATGCTAGGTTTTTAGAGTGGGTTGAAATCCTCTCCATTTTTGAGTTCTTGAATTGGTGGGTATATCAGTTTCTTTTTCAAGCATTGGAAACTAATTTAGAGTTTTACAATAACCCAATATCTTTTTTTGGATGGTTTGATAGGCTTAGAGAGTTCCTAGGAAGTTCAAAAGGATTTTAGGTGTGTTGGAAGCCTAAGGTCCTCTTTTGGGAGTTGTAGGTCAAGGTTCACAGTTTGGGGTAAACTGTGTGGCTTCTTCCATCTAACTATAGGCCCTCATTTTCTACTACCACACAGTTTTTCAAACCATGAGTTGTGAGGCACATGACCGTGTGAGGATCTCTATAGTATTTTAGAGGGATTTCACATGGATTGCACACAGTTTGGGAAAATCATGCGTAAGCCACACAAGTAGTGCTATATAGGCAGTACCTAAACATTCTAGACCACGTGATTAAAACAATTTGGAAAACCATGTGATCTAACCATGTGACCAAATTAAAGGTGTAAAATTACCATTCCCCCTTCTCACTATTTATTTCTTCATCCTCTTTTTTCCTCTCTTGGTCGCACATAGAATAGGGAGCTCACCCCTTTTCTTCCACCACTATGAATTTATCCATATCCCTCATTTTAGCTCTAATTTGTCTATCATCAGGTGATTTATAACCTTGTTGGTTAGTATCTCCTCTCCCTTGATCATCTTAATCTTTTTCTTCAATTCATAGAGTGATAAATCAATTTGTGTTGTTTTTTTCCAATTTTTAGGGTGCTCGATAGAAACCATGATTTCATCCAAACCGATTTGAGATAGAGGATGATATCAAATGTGCCTAAATCTATGACTCTAAGGTAGGTGGTTAATACCTTTCTTCAAGTTTTTGTAGTTGATTAAAGAGAGTAACTTTCAGTGTGTTATTGGATAGTTGAGCAAGAACATTTTTAAATTTAATTATTGATGTTAAATTTATGGTATAATCTTATGGGATGCCTTTGGTCACGCCCTATCTAAATTCATACATGCGAGGTTAGGTTAGATGTTGTGGAACATATTGGGTAGTTATACAAGGGTGCGTTATTTATTTAATTTGAATTATTTTGTTTAATTGAAATTGTACAATTCAATTTGGTTGAATTATTTTTCCTTGCAAGTAAAGTGAATTATATATATATATATATGCTTTTTCTTGTGATATGATACTGTGATCCCTTGGATCGTGATAGGATCAACCTAAGGAATTGGGATGGAATAGCCATCAGGAATGAGGTGATGTTATCATCTAGTTGGTCTTGGGATAGATATATTTGAGTGATGTTGATCATATGATTGGACGACATGGTGATAAGATCGAGGTGGAGAGGTCGTCAAGTCGCGGGCATGGCTTGAGATTAATTGGGATGGAATGACCCTTATATTTGAGTGACATGGTCATAAGGGAATGAGGTTCCATTTGGATGTGTCTTAGGTAATAAATTAGTGATTATCGCTCACCTGTGATGGAAAAAGTGCCTATTGAAGTCATTTTTACACGGGTCAACTGACCGATGAGGTGGTTTTGACCACTCATGTGGGTAGAGGCCTCCGATAGTGTGAATTACATAAATTGGTTTGGGGGTGCTTTCCATACAATTCCATGAGGAAGGTGAGGAGCCTTTAGATTATAGTTTTGAGGCTATATGTTGGGGGTTTAGGCTCTCCATATTGAGGCCATTATGCATAGACTATTCTTGGAGGACGAAGATCTTTGTTCCTTAGGACATTATTCTATGAGTCGATAATGATTTTTATTTGAGGAAAGGTAACATTGTGCCTACAAACGTCATACTTTGAGCCAAAAAGTGCTTTAGGGTAGGGGTATGAGGGACTGATGTTATTTTTCTTGGGCATGCCTATAGGACATCAGTGACATGATTTGGGACATGAGGTGTTGGTTGGCATGAGGTAATGGGTTAATTATTTAGAGGTGGAACCCGAGGGTTCACTTGTGATGTTTGATATCAGGGGATACCTTAGGCTATGGGCCAAGGGTCCTCTCCTCTTTTATGATTCCAGCATTGGCCGAAGCAGGTGGGAACTTCCTGGTAGCTGTTTATCACCATATAAGTTTGTTTTTTTAATTAAAATGCATGACCTGTTGTACTTGTTAAATTACAAGACTTATTAAACACTTATGTTGGGTATGAACACATGGGTTATATCCTACTGAGACTCATTCTCACACCCTATATGGGACCTTCAGGATGCGTGTAGACTTTATGATTTTACATTCAGGTAATGGTTCAGGCATTGGAGCTGGATCCTAGGTTGAGTTGGTATGGATGGTTGGAAGGGGACCTTGAGGTATTGCCTCATCTATAGTTTTAGTTTATTTTTCTTTTGTATTAGTATGATTATGATATATGTGTATATGTACTATGGTCATCCATGGGATACCCCTTCTAGATATTGTATTACATAACCTGGAATGGAATCATGCTTTATTTAAATTCTAAAAATTGAATGTTGATATGTTTATTTCATTTTTCTTCTTGTTTATTATTTACGCTATTGTATATTATTCACTGTACGTCCTCCTTTGGTGGTTTTGGTTCAAGTCTACTATGTCTTTATTTTGGTTTCATGTTATGCATATAATCAAACCATTATTATATCATCTCTTGATGTTATAACCACACTAATATTCCATTTTTACACTCTCACTTCAAGTCAGAAGCCTTTGGTGTTTAGAGAGGTGTGCCTAAAGTGTGTGGCACCTGACCCAAAAGTACAATTTGGCTGGTTAATAGGGTTGGGGACACTACATAGTCCCACTATCCCTAGAACACCTGAGTGATCTAATTGGTAGCATAGAATGAAACATGCTGGTGATAGTAATAAAACTCAACATAATGATAAACCTTCCAATCTATCATGATGATAACATCAAATAGTTCTATATTGGGAACTAGGACATCTTAGACTAACTCCACGTCAGCTATCAATAGAGAATACATAAGGGAAAATACCTACCCCTTCCAATTTCAAAGAGGCTTCTCTAGATCCATAATAATGGACATGAGTTATGTTGGATTTTTTATTATATCAACAAAATTGGAAGATATTAAAAAGTGTGAGGCACCTGTATCAAATAGAGAATTTAATATAGAATTTTCAACAATGATGGCACCTATCACTGAAATCAGACCCATTTAAAACTTCATTGAAAACTATTCACTATATGAAGGTTCTTAACTTTTTAGATACGTGGCTAGATATTTATGGACTTTGATGATTTTGACAACATTATAGTGGTCTTCAGAAGTGAAGATACCTAACCATATCAGGGTATAGAAAAAACCTGACAGGACCCTTGTAGATGGCCTCAAAAGCTACATGAACTACAAATATTAATGTCTGTGAGATGACAATGTTGAGTGTGCCCTATCTTTCCACACTAATATCATGTTAGGGGAACCTTTATAGCTACTACTAATGGTGAATATGAGGTATAGTGCTAAGAATAGCCTCCACTACCCTTGTAATTAGTAAGCCACTTCCTCTTCTTTCCCTACGCTCCACCGAAACTACCAATGGGTGAATGAGAAGAGACAAAGAATCCAATATTTCATACCATATCCATTAAATACATCACAGACTAGTCGACTATCCCAGTATAAGTGGAAATATTTATCATATATACTTATGATCTAATGTTTGGTTGCAAACCTTGTAGGTATTTATAATCCTTCAGCTGATCATTCATTACCACCTCTAGGAAAAAATGAACATGCTTTTCCAAATTATGGGTGTTCTAAAAAAAATATCTCTATACTAAAAGGAGAGTAAATACTAATAATTTTATGTAATATGAGATTATAGGTAGAACTGATGAAAAAAGGTCTTTAATCCCTTCTACTCGAAGCCCACATCCTAGTTTTCTAGAACCATAAAATCCCAACACTACTTTCTGGGACCCTCAAGCTTAAATGTTGTGCATTTGACATATATAGAATCATGTGTCTCCAGAATTTTAAAGACCTTATCAATTTTATCTAAAAATTTATATGACTCTTGGGGTAAATTTGAACCCTTAGAAGATGGGAGATTACCACATAGTAACTCTTACACTCGATCACTATCTCCTGCAGCTTCTGGTTGTGCCTGAATATATTTTTTATGAACTCATGGTACATTTTGTTCCAAGATAAGAACTACCCATATGATAGACATTGAAATATTCTAATCCATAGGAGGTTTCTCATGAATAGCATCTCCTGCTTCACCATCCGGAGAAACCAATGGAAGACATCTTAGAGGCATGTTATAACACACCAGAAATAGAAGAAGATTATCTAAAAAAAGGATTATGTCAATTTAAACCAGAATATCATCGACATAAACTAAGATTAAGGTTTGAGATCAGAACTAGAGAAACACATCCAATCATTCATTGGTAACTTAATGATCTTCATGCCAAGATATATCCTGGAACTCATCATAACCTACCACTCATGTCTCAATAATCCTATCTCATGTGTACCGACATCCCAAGACTGATCATAACCATCCTCTGATACCAACTTGTCTTTACCTAGCCTAGTAAACTGGTGTATTTAGGTTATGAAATGGAGTGTGATAAGCCTTTAAGGTCATTCCCAATCCCCATGATCCAATGAACAACACCCGAGAAATGAAAAAAAATAAAGGGAATGATTTCACCCAACCTAAAATAAGATACATGTAATATATACATGCATAATAAATAAATAGAAAAAGAAATATTCCATAACAATTAGTTACAATGGCGGTGATGTTTCCAAAGGTAGTCATACAATTTAAAATCTATTTTTTTCTATTTAATTCTTTTAAATATATCTATTAATATCATCACAGCCAGACACTAAGATGGTGTGAGATTTAGAGACCCATTTAGCTCGATATTGATATTATAAAAATATTAAATATATTAATATTAGGAAAACATGATTATCCTAAAATAGTATAATAACTCTCAAACAGGGAATCAAACATGAAATCTAATACTACCATTGATTATGGGATGTAGGTCTTACCTTAGTCATGAAATAATACTTTTCAGCATAGAGTGTTTTGATTAAGTGATGTCGTGAGAGAAAATAATAAAATAAAATAATATTTTTTTGATACAATGATCTAATTAACATCTATAAATACACAATTATGTCTAATTTGTTGGGTTTTCTACATAACCTTGAGAATTGAGAGAGATCATTGGAGGAAGGATTTTTTAATGATGAAAAATGATCAAGGATCCTTCTCGCCAATGGAATTCAAAGATGTCACCCATGAAAAAAATGTTGATTCATTCTTTGATAGTGATCAATCTAAAATGATGCATGCTTTTGTTTTTACAAGGATTATTTACCCCTTTGATTATCCCATGATAAACCTGGATAAATTCTTTTAGAAATTTGATTTGTGGGTCAATCATGCTTGTGGGTTTGAGTTCATTTCTTCCTAGGATTTAAGGGAATTGATTTATTGATTGTAATTACTCTTCATTCTTCATTATAATGGAAACAAATCAAGTACAACCCCCAAAAAATCAAGTTTCATTACTCGTTTTTGATTTGTGTATTTCTCCCTTGTTTCTTCATGTATTCATCACTATTAATTTATTTGGATGATAGTTCAATGAATACCAAATATTCAATCATCGTGTTTCTATTAATCGATGAAAAAAATTGATACAAGGAGTGTAGTTAATGATCAAGGTTTGATAAAGAAGGTGGGTTTTTAGGGGAGGATTTAGACCATATTGGTGACACCCACTAGTGATTTGGTCCTGTGATGACGATGAGGTGTGATGGAAAACATTTTTCGAAGAAAATTGGTGGTTAAATTCCAAATACCGAAGACGATCGAGCTTGTTTGACCTAGATCTATGATCCATGGGGGGGATTTTTAGAAGATATAGTGGTGGAGATGGTGTAGAAAGAAGATTCATGAAGAAACCATGTATTTTGGAAAATCCCATAATACATGGTGTGTACCCCTAAGAACACACATCATGTGGGTCCTTGGATGGGCGCTAGGTTTTATGCAAGGAATAAAATATCACAATCCATGTGATACGTGTCACATGTCATGTTACCCAATGATAGAATCCTGGTGTGTAATCTAAGAGTACACATGCTTGTACATAGCTAGGCACATGGATACGAGTAGAGTACACGAGCACATGTCAGTAGTAGGACCCAACAATATACACGAGAATAACCACAGTACATGGGCATGACCAAGTGTACATGGGCATATGAAGGAGAAATGTTGAGTGCCAACCAGACCACTACATTCCATGTACCCCTAAATAATATATCGTGTATATTGAGGTTTAATATTCATGTAGGAAAATGAGACATACATAGACCCAACGTAGATGAGACACACCATGTACCCCCAGTACATGTCATGTACTTCCTCTGAGTTAATTTGGAGACCTTAATTTCCTTAGTATAGACCAAGATTAGTTCAGTGTGATTCTTTAGTCTATCCATATGAGGGTAAAATGTGGAATTACATCCTAAGTATATAACTATGATCCCAACAATGAGTTTTATTTTTTATAGGGTTTTTGGTATCCCTCCATGAGACTTAGGGAGGGATTCTATATCATATACTTCCTATGATGGGTTCATGGTATCATAATGCACACCATACATACATCGTAATTACCCTATCTATAATATTTATTAATTAGGGTTGGTGGAATCCCCCAGTTATCCTGGGTGTGATCCCCTATCCTGGCATCCAAATTTTCAATGATATGATGAGTAAATTTTGGCAATGCCAAAAAACAAAAACACTCAGTGGAGTGCCGTTAGTGATAACATGGATCATGGAGTGAGCCCTCCCACAAGAAAATTACCATAAACCCTTGATTAGAATCCTATGGATGGTAGTGATGGTTAAGACCTTTGAGACTTCGTGTTTTTTATGATCATATCTAGGATTTATTTTATTATTGTTATGTATCATATCCTAATCGTCATACCTTTTTATTGATGAGATAACTACTATTTATTATTTATGATTGATTATTTCATGGGGATATATTGGGTATTGTTATTCTCACCCCTATATTGGATGTTCCCACACATTGTGTGTCTTATGATGATGATAGGCTATTTGATGGAGTCTTCGGAGGATGAGGATAGGCGGAGTATAGGGTTGGGCTAGACAAAACGAGGTTCTTACTGGTGATACATTTGTTAGTGGTCCACTTCTTCTTAGTAGGTTGGATTTCATTTGTTGTTTTTAGTGGTCTTATATTTGGACCTTATCAATTTCAGTACTTTTGGTCATACTATAATGGTGGTATTTAGATGTTTGAATGCATTGGTATTAAGTGTGTTTTATTAGATTTCAATGTATAATGGGATTGTATATGTGTCCATTCACATAAGTAACTTAGGAAAACGCCTCCCATATATGGGATATTCTTAGTCAATGCTTGTCATAGCCCTCGACCTATTAGAAGAGGGATTAGAGTTTACACACTTAGCTTAACATTGGCTATGTAGCCCCCATTGGGTTAGGACATGATAGAGTGGTATCAGAGTGAGGGTTATACCTTTTGAACATAGTTAGGGTTATGTAGATATTAGGTTTAGTTTGGGATTTATGAAAACAATGTTAATGAGTTTTGATTTTATCTTTAAGGAAAGGTTCTCTAGTGTTGGGGAGGCAGCTGGCGTATCCATTCACTCAAACTCTGACAATATTATTTTTAACTCAGTACATATAAGGACTGGTTATTGGGAAAATATTAGTACAATAATCATATTGGAATGGGATATGGTTCCATTTATATCTTTAGTAAGATCCCTAGATTTTCTGACTGATTGTGCCACATCTTGTTTATTTTAGGATACCTCCATGAAGAAAACCATCCATGATTCCACAACATGATCACAAGGATGATCCACTAAGTGAAAAGGCATCAGTAGAATGTCATGTACAAGAGGTTGTACCATTAGGTGGTTTTACATTTTTTTCAGCACTCATTCTAGAGTAGATTTTTTCTGGTAGTACCGATGAATGATTTGTGTAGGCTGAGTGAAATCTATGAGTTTTAGAGGTAGAAACCTCATAGGTATTAGTGTGATCCAAACCCCAGGAAATTGAGGACTGGATAGAGTAATTTACCTAGGTTTTTCACCTTTTTAGGACACCTATAGATAAAATATTAGTCATAGATGAGATCCTTCCTTAGGGATCCACTATGTGATGGTGGAGTCCAATGAATCAGCCACATGATGAGAAAACTCTCTCCTGATCATATTTGTAGCATCTCTTCATGGAATAATTTTATCTAGTCACATTGTGATTGGTACATACAAAGGATATTCTTTAGTTATAGTATGGAAGTATGACCATGGAAGTGTACTCAGCCAGGTTCCATGACCATTGAGAATATACACTGGATATGGTTGAAGATATTTCCTTCAGAGCATAAAAATATGAGTGGGTATTATGATGAGATATAATGGATGGAGTGATATATATTTTCATTCCTACTAATGTTGGAGTGCTTTAATGGGATTTATTTGTTGATAGATCCTTGGAAAAGTAGACCTAGACACTGGGTGCTGGTAGTGGGCACCTAGGAGAAGAGAACATGGAAGCCAGTAGCTAGTGGAACTATCAGAGATTTGGGTGGGAAAGGCACTTTAGGTGAAAGTTCCAAGATAGAGGATTAGTAGTACATGGATCTCAATATTGCTTGAGTTATCCTAGAGAGAGGTGGTACTTCTTTTCTAATTTTTGTTAACAACTTGCACGAGATTGTCTGACCTTCCATACAGCTGATTGAGAGATGGTCGATAGAACACACATATAGATATAGTGGTAGGATCAAGGAGTTTTATAGAAACAAAACATAGAATATGAGTAGTTATATTATAGGGAGGTGGAATGCAGTCTGACCACCAACCCCAGGAGGTCCGCACCAGGCTTAGGGAGATTTTGGTAGGAGATGATGAAAACTGTAGGTAGTGGAGGCTTATAACCCTAATGCTCTCAAGATAAGTAGAGGTACGATCTGTGTATTAACTAATTTACCTATTGTAATAATAGTCATAGGAGATAAAAAATATTTTCTTTATAGTTCTCTAGTTTAATACTTAGAGATTCTAGTTGATCCCTTAACTCGATCGTTGCGCTTGGAGACTTCAACCAGTGGTGACTAAATGATCAAACACCGAATTCTATCGATAGTGTGATGTGACTATTAGGGGTGATAGATTGACAAGGGATATATTTTTTGTATCATGAGGCCTTATGATGTTTTCTTAGGTATAGAATATTTATCCATACTTCATTCCCAGATTGACTATTTCCTATGGGGGATGTGATGGATTTGTAGTGACGGATCGAGGTTGTCCTTTATGGGTTAAAAGAAAAACTAGGAAGAGTAGGATGTGATCATAAATAGTAGGATATAGATTATTACTCATAAGAAATATAGTATATCCCTTTTAGTAGTGGATGTTACAGGAATTCATCTTCCTACAGTGGTAGAGGAGTACAAGGATGTATTTCCTTGGTTGTGTTACATTTACCTTCCCACTGAGTGTTAGAATTTTTTCATATAGTTTCACCCAAAGATGGACCTGATATCTATACTAGTATATCAAATAGATCCCATTGAGAATTGAGAGTTGAAGGTGTAGTTAGAGGAATTTTATATGATGGTATTTATCAAAAAATTGTGTCACCCTAAGAAACTTTAGTTTTTTTTGAAAAGAAGGTGGATGAGAGCTTTAGGTTGTGTGTAGATTACCATCAACTAAACTAGGTGACCATGAAGAATAAGTATAAACTACTAAGGTTTAATTAATCTTTTATCAGTTTATAGGGATGTTTTGGTTCTTAAAGATCTACCTCTGATCAGGATATCACCAGCTCTAAGTATAATACATGGACATACTGAAGAAAACATTATGATGTTTCTACGGTTATTATGAGTACTTGGTGATGCCTTTTGGAATTATGAATGGCCTAGTAGTGTTTATGGGAACCATAAAATAGATCTTTTAGCCTTTATTAGACCATTTTGTGGTGGTATTAATCGATGAAATCCTTGTGTACTCGACATTTGAGGAGGAGCATGCGAGACATTTGAGGATGGTCTTAGATGTACTCCAAGAGAACCAACTATATAGGATTCTCTCGATGTTTAAATTACGGATTTATGAGGTCCAATTTCTTCGAAATGTCATCTTAGAAGATTGTGTAGTAGTAGACCTAGTGAAGGATGATGTAGTGTTATATTGGGAGCCACCCAAGATCATGATAGAGGTACGGAGTTTCCTTGGGTTGGTAGGCTATTATAGGAGATTTTTACATGATTTCTCACAAAAATTATCTACCTTGACTGCTTGAACCAAAAGGGATAGAATTTCAGGTTCATGAAAAGGTTCCATCAGGACTTTCAAGAGTTTCAATAGATATTGATGAGTGCCCCCATATTGAGTTTTTTAGAGGAGGGTGTTGAATACATAGAGTTCTGTGATACCTCAGGGACTAGACGTAATTGTGTTAGAATGAAGAGGCAGAAATTGATTTACTATGGGCTCAACTATTGAGACCACATGTGTATGACTATGTGAACCTTGATCTATAGTTATAAGTGGTAGTATTCATTCTGAATATGTGCAACACTGACTTATGGGTTAGCGGTTTATCATCTATTTTTTTGAATGAAAAGTCTATTAATTCATAATGAATAATTCCATGATACAATATGTCTCTTAATATGTTTGGTCCCTTTATTGTTGTTAAATTACAAAACATTTTACTTCAATTATAATCTATTCTAACCACAATAGTCTCAAGTATATATTCTATTATAAGGAACAAAACTTGAGAGAGAGGCAATGGTAGGATTTTCCCCAATATTATAAATTTGAGATAGTCTATACCCATTAAAAGGGGAACATACTAGTAGATTATATTAATAGGAGTTATTATTCATAGTTTTTGACTAAGAATTCATAGTATTCATCCTCATTGTAGTCATACTTAGTGGACAAGGATGGTGAAATATATCTACATTTTATGGGTTTTACCCCACAAATTCTATAATGAGTTATTGAGGATCAATATAGAGATACCGACTATAAGAACTTGTGTACTTATATATCTAATGAATGTTCTCCTGATGGATTTAATGAATGTGGGGAGCACATCATACTTTTTAGAGGATGAATGATGGTGTCAGTGATATTACATGAGTATGTGTTGAGGGAATTTCATAAACCCCCTTTAGCGGTACATCCTGGTGTGGAAAGGTTTTTCCAAGACCACCTACATCAGTTCTAGTGGTTAGGTATGAAGAATAGGGTAGCATAGTTTGTCTCTCAATGTGTCACTTGTTAGTAAGTGAAGGCTAAGAACTAGGTTCTAGTGGGTTTATATCACCACTTGATGTTCCATATAGTAGGTGGGATGTGGTATCTATGAACTTCATAATGGGGCTTCCATGAACGTCTAGAGGAAACAATGCCAAATGGGTGATCGTAGAGAAACTCACAAAGTTAGCCCACTTACAAGATATCTAAAAGAAGAGTTCATTAGAAAGCTTGGGATTATATAAGGTGCAAGAGATAGTCTGGATCAACATATTTCCATCAATGATTGTTTCAAACTTTGATGCTCACTTTATGTAATGATTATGGATAGAATTATAGGAGGCCTTTGGAACTTAGTTGTATTTGAGTATAGTGTTACACCCCCAGAATGATGTAAAGAGTGAGAAGACTATTCAAGTTCTAGAGGACATGATTTAGGATTACATGTTGGAATTATTAATAGTTGGTAGGATCAACAACCCTTGGTGGAGTTTTCCTACAACAATATATACCATTACACCATTTATATGGAACTATTTGATGTTTTTATGGGAGAATTTATAGGTCACTACTATGTTGGACTAATCTAGGAGAGTCACAAATCATGGGATCATATTTGGTGAGAGATATGATAGAAAAGTTTCATATCATCTGGGATATGATGAGGACTTCATAGACCCATCAAAATTACTATGTGGACTGACGATGAGTCCTTTTGAGTTCAAGGAGGGATACAATGTGTTCCTAAGTGCCTCAACTCATTGTGGATTATGAATATTTGAACAAGTTGTAAATTTATCTATAAGATTCATTTTTTATTTCTAGATACTATGTAGGGTTGGTGAGGTGAAATACTTCTTTGACCTACCATTGTAGTTATATTAGGTACACAACCTTTTCCATGTGTCGCAACTAGGGAGGTATGTGGATGAACTGTCACATGTTATTGACTAGGGAGATTTGGACATCAAGGAAGGGGATACCTTATTTGGATACATGTTAGAGATCAAGGATCAGTAGTATAATATCCACAATGGGTGAGAGATTCCCTTAGTGGTTGTCTTGTGGAAGAACAAGAATATTTAGGAGATAACCTGGGATCGAGATACCCAGATGCAGACTTAGTACCAACATCTTTTTGGGTGGTCTTTTTCACTTTTCGGGATGAAAATACCTTATAGTGGGGGAAAGTAATGTCTTATTTTTTGATTTTTAAAGATTTCAAATATAATTAGTAATATTTTTGGATCTAAGAACTAATATTTCATGAAATTTAGAGGCCCGATGATACCGGTATTGATATTATAAAAATATTAAAAATATTAATATCACATTAACACAATTTTATTAAAATAATGTAATTAATCCTGAATGAAGAATCAGATTGGAAATATGATACCATCATTGATTCATAAATGGGGGTTTTACCCCAGGTGTGATATAATCTTTTTTTTTGCAATATGAATTTTGACAAAGTGATGTTTTAGGTGAAAATAATAAAATAAATAAAATTATTTATTTTATTATGTTTTTTAAAGGTTGGGGCCGAAGCCTCATTTTTATTATTAAATCAAAGCAAAGACCTCTTTTTAACTGGGTAGAGGGAAACCCATTACATAGCCCGAAGGCCCAGTGGGCTTGTAGCCCATTACATAGCCCGTAGGCCAAAATTCTAAGGCCAATTCACATTCTGTGAATATTAACCTACTGCTATAGTACCACACAGTATCGCCGCCGCTACAGTGCCCTGCCGCCGCTACAGTACCCGCTGATGAACAGTGCTACCACTGCTATAGTACCGCTACAGTACTGCTACAGTACCTGCGCCCCATGGGTTTTGAACCCCCATTTTTCCATGTAGTATTACGGGGTTCTTACCACTAAGCCAAACCCCAACTACATTTATTTTATTATGTTTTTATGTAGTGATCTAATGAAAATTAATAGGGTTTTCCACATAAACTTGAAAATTGAGAGAGATCATTGAAGGAAAAAAGTAATATTTAAAAGTTATATCAACACAAACCTTGAGAATCTCACTTGTTATGCTATAACCAACACTAGATTAGACCTCTCGAAGAGAAACACACATGGGATCAATAAGTGACTATATCAAAATCTTAACATAATCAATGGACCCCAAAAAAACATTCCAATAATATTATAAATTCTAAGATAAATGAAGAAAACAATAAGAGAATGATTATAATTCTGAAAAAAGGATCAATAAACCAACCATCCAAGAGAACAAAGTGCCAATTGGATAATCGTAGAAGAGTTGAATTCACCAAAAATCATTTGAAGTAGATATAGGGTTTGAGAGAGGAGGTTCATGTCGAATGTTATAGGACTTAGAAATGAAAAACATTAAATCCACCTGAATAGAAATTATTCATGGTGTGAATAATTGATTTATGAATTGAAAATTGAGAGAGGTAATTAGAGGAAAAAATTAAGACATAGAAGTTATGTCAACACAAACCTTGAGAATCTCACTTGTTATGCTACAACCAACACTAGATTTGACATTTGGAAGACAAACACACATGGGATCAAGAAGGGACTACATCAAAATAATAAAATAATCAATGGATCCCAAAAAAATTCAAATACTACTATAAATTTTAAGATAAATGAAGAAAAAAATAAGAGAATGGTCAAACTTATGAAAAAAGGAGTAACCAACCAACTATACAGAAGATCAAAGTTCTAATTGAAGAATCCTAGAAAATTTTGATTCACAAAAAATCATTTGGAGTAGATATAGGGTTTGATAGAGGAGGTTCATGTTGATTTTTAGAGGAATTAGGAATGAAAAACATTAAATCCACTTGAATAGAAATTATTCATGGTGTGAATAATTAATTCATGACTTGAACTTCTCGGATTAAATGTACATAAACAAATATATCACCTTTTTTTATAATCTTGAAGTTTGAGTTTATTAATTGAGTAAAATCTCACATCATGGATGAGTTTCACATCCTGAACCAAACATCTTCAACTTCTTCCCTAGATTCATTCACATCACAAATTGTAAATTCACGACCTGAACTGAATCCTATATCCAGATTTTCCACCATTTATGTCATCTCCTTCCACGAATTCCTAAAAAACAAATCAACCGATTTAATCATAGCCTTTAAGATAAATTAAGGCTTAAAAGGAGGCGTACCATAAAATTGAGTTTGTAACACACAAATTCTTATAGCTTGAGCTACCATTTTTCATCCTTAATAATGTTTTTTTGATCTCCCAACTAGCTATCATCATTATTAAAATATTAAAACTATTATAGAAAATGTTCCTTCATCAACACTTACATTTATATTTAAAATAAACTAATTATTTTTCATATGTTAAGTATGTTGTACTAGAACCTATCTACCAATATGTTCTGATATCAAGAATTTATAACACCACTCTTATCTATTTAATATAATATTATCTTCACAAATATCCTATACAAAATTAGAAAATACTCTATAGTAGAATCCCACATTCATAATTTTTATGAGTAACACCTCATCATCATAAAAAACTTTATGGAAATCATATTGAAAAAAATAAAATAGTATCGTCACAAATCTATTTGGTTACTTTAATCTACCACTTTCAGATTTGATGTTAATTACCAATTTTCTTCTAATTCTAATGTTATATTCTCCAAATTACTGATAATAAATGAAAGGGAATAAAATAGAAGTATCTCACACATATCATCTTAATGATTAATCTTTTAATTTAGAAAATAATAATATTCTCCCCATTTCATTTTTTATTACACAATAAACTGAGATATTAAGATAAGGATAGAACCGCAAACTTCAATTCTATGATCATTTAGTTACTATACTCTAAGTCAACATGGGAAACCCATGTATGGAAAAAATATATTTAATTCACTAAAAATGTCAAGATTTTCTATAATCATATATTTTTTTGAAACCACATTAAATTTGTCACTTCAGGGTCTGTTATAAATAGATTTTTCATGAAATATATAACCTATAATAATAATAAAAAAATACATATGAAATTTCATTTCCAATATATATAAATCACCCATGAACCTATCCTATCATGAATAGTAAATATTGTGATTGGAATACCTAATATTGTTTTTTTTTCAAATTTGGTTTAGATTCTAGATTTACACAACACCATATTGTCTTCCCTTTCTATATGAATGCTCCACACTCAAGGGATGAAATGTACTATAAAATATGGGAGATAAAATATTCAATGATGTTCATCACATTTTTCAATACAATAATTATACCCTCATTTAGTTATCCTTCAAAAAACACATTCAATTCCATGAATTAATATAAAAATAAATAATAGATAAATAAATAAGGAGTGATAATCCATCAACTTCTTGGAAATAACCATAGGGTTGATATTTTCTTTTCAACCCATATATCCCCTTTATTATATATCTAGAAACATGAGAAAAATTTATTCTTATTTTATTTTAATTTATCATTCTACTATTAATCTACTTTGGTTGCATGAGTTTTTATTCCATCATCTTTTCAGTGGTCCTCCCTTTTTATGATTTTCCCCTTTAATCACCCATGGGGATTGTTAATTTCATATTATATTGTTTTGTTTATCTTATCCTAACACTAAATATTTAGTAATTAAATGACACATGACACAATATATTTTTAAATTTTTATTCCACTTCAAGGATAGACTACCATTTTTTTGGTTTTCTACACTAATAATAGATTATCCACTATAAATGCATGTTGTTAAAATGGGAAGAAATCACCATGGACTCTTTGGTACATCACACACCTATTAAAACATCACAACTTGATTAAATGATATTAGGACACATTATCTAGACTCAAAATTAAGTAACATTATACTAAATTACATAATATTCATCCCTTGAAGATGGTATGGCCTTCCACATGTATTGATTACATCTCATAGCCTTTGAATAGTTATTTTCACAAACTACCTAGTGACACTTAAACTTCTCTAATATTCTATAGTAGTATGCTGACCATTCCCTTCATATCTATACCTTTTATATAATCTTCATGATCACTTCCTATGATACATTTTTATCATAGTAATTCTCTTTATACTTCATCAATGCACAAGATGATCCTAGATATCATCATGTGTTTATTCATCACTACATGGATGATGTTATGATCATAGTTGGATCATTTCTATCTTCATATTTATTGACTAGGTGGGTTTATTTATAATAATAAAAAATCTAATATTTATATTATGAACATACATATTCTTAATTTACTCTCATTTTATAACCACATTATTCTATGAAAATTTTATTCATTATTTGAATTATTGAAACATTCCATAGATTTCAGAAAAATAATATTCATATATTTTTAAATTATTTAATTAAGTACCTGATTTTATTCTCATTCAATATCATTAAATTATATTAAAATATACATTTCAAATAATAATAATACTTGGGATATTATTCCTTTTATGAGTTTCACAAAATCCACTTGTATTGTAATATTCCACATTGGCATGCTGGTTTTCATGGGAACAACATTTTCATGTGGATCTTATACTATCATGAAAAAATAACTATTATATTCATAAAATTAAATATGTTTTTATGATACATTATATTATGTAATTAATTTTTTTAAATATAACTATGATTTTGAAATCTATGATGAATATTAAATATCATAACCAAAAATAATTGTGTAAAATAACTCGTACTATAATTTATCATAATATATAAAATTATTAAATATTATAAAAATATCATATCTATGGATTTTAATAACATTGATATTTCAATGTTATTTTTTTTCAACTTATGATGAAATGTTTTTGAACATTATGTGGATCTCCAACCATACAAAATTAACAGACAATGTAATTATATGATATAAAAATAACATGAAATATCTATTAAACTTACATTGTTATTATGGTAAACCATATGAATCATCCAAAAAACATTATTATGACTATTTTAAAACTTTTATATTAATTAAATCACTGAGGTGTAACATACAAATATGGTTGGAACCATAATATTTTTAGTGAAATATTGAAAAGTATGGGAACCTTAAAAAGTGAATAGGGTTGAAGTCATTGTCAAATATCACATTAGAACCACAATAAAAGATTTGATCATCTATACCTTAAATAATCTCAGGTACTTTTCTATAAACTTTAATTAAAATCGAATAATCATTCAAAACATCCAAATCATCATCGTGATATTTCTCAAACTTGGATTCTCATTGAAATGTTAACATAACATAACATACAATTTTTCTTTATAATAATTACTTATTAATTCTTACAACTAGTTGGACTATGCAATAATGTATTTATATTATTGTTGACAGTGTTTTGTAATTATAACATGTTCTATTATGGAAAAAATATTTATCTAAGAATTATATTTATTAAATATTATTTTCAAAATCTATCTATCTATATGTTCTAATATCAGCAGGATATAACATATCTCTTTTCTACTAAATGAAATATCATCATCGAAAATATACTAACTTGAAAAATAAAAATATATATAGTAGAATACTAATTTTATCCTTTATGTGAGAATCACATCATCATTATATAATGACTATTCACTAATCATATTGACATAAAATATCGCTTCATATTCAAAAATCTCTCAACAACTTCACTAACTATAAGGTTACCATGATTTATAACTATGGTTATTCATGATAGAGTATGTGGAATCCATAGACAAGTGAGTATAAAATTATTTTGGATAAAAAAAGATTTATAAAATTTAAATTTAAATTATTGTTTTTGTTGGATTTTATTTTCATGGAAACATTATAAATATCTTAAGAACATTGAGAAATATTTTTATTAATTAAATTTTTTTATAGTGTATTTTTTTGTGGACTCTAAAAAAATGATTAAAATATATTTTTCAAGTCATAGTAATTATTAATTTTTTTTGGAAAAGTTGTATATAAAATTACTTCATAACATTAAATTATTATTCCATAGTATGTATAAACAATGGATAAAAGTAAAGGATGTGTTTTCTACATGACACCATAGAATGAATATTATACTACAACATAATGGTGGAATAATGTTGATATATATACTAATGATAAATAACACTAAGATAATAAATTATCACATTATGAGGCAATCTAAAAAACATGTTCATTCTAAAATAGACGTTATGAATATATTTTAATTCTAGAATACGATGTCATAATTTTGAATAGGAGGAAGAGAATATGAAATAACTAAAAAATTTACTCAACAATATATATTTTATTGAAATATCTATAGATATAAACCTTATTATTTTAAAATTTTAAAATTATAATAAGTCATGATTTTTGAAGGATCCTGTAATAGAACAAGATGAAACCATAATGAATATCATCATACCATTATTTGGTGATTCAAAATTTCATTTGAGAGTTTAAATATTTTTAAAATTTAAATATATTATCATATATTATGGGTGATTTATTTAAATATTTTGGATGAATTTGATAATTAATAATCTTCTAAATCTTTTCATTCATTTGAGATTATTTTTGGATGACTTATTTGGAGTTATTTGGATGGGATGATTACATATATTTAAAATAAATATTATTTTGGAGAATTGAAATGAGTTCATTACTACACATTTGGAAATTGAGGTGAGTGAATTCTATTTTAGAGTATATAATTGTTTATATAGATATGGTTAATAAGGTCAAGAAATATATAGAAAAACCCATGAATATTTTTCTTTAATTATTGTATCTATATTCATTATAAGTGACCAAAGTTTGTTTATTCTTTCATTCAATTTGTCTTTATAGTTTATAGAGAATTAGAAGGTTGAAATGAACATAGGTTTAAATTTAGGAATACCTAAATATTATAATCACATAATATACATATTTATCACCCTATAATATTGAAATATTATCAATGTATGCTCCTAGGTTGATCCATTTATGGTGAACCATATAAATTCATTATTTTTTTTACATTTATTTTTAGTAGTTTTTATAATTTGGATGTTTAAATGAGTTTTGATAGGTATGTTTTGTTTATATAAATTTATCAAAATGATTTATTTAGAGTTCAAAATAATTTTCACCAAGTATTTCACCCCTTATAGAGAGTTATTAAGTCAATTTTAATAATATGTGGTATTACAACCATAGATTTTTAACTTGTAGAATCAGTTTTATAAGGAATGTGGATAAAGAGAATAATATAAATATAATAGGAGTTATATTTTCAAATGGATCCAACTAATATGCTATAAATTTTTTTATTGAGATAACATCTATAATCTCTCAACATTTATGGATTCAATAATATAGTAAATTAAATTTATATTAGTTATCTAATAGTGATATTTTCTAAAAGTGAATATTTTTTCCCATGGTTATTATAATGGAATAAAATGGCCTATTATATTCTTTATTTAATTATGTTTATTAAAACATAATGAGTTTCAAAAAAAACTAATCATATCTGATTCAAATTTCATTACATTTATAAATGTGATATTAATGTAAAATATATAATTTTTTAGGTGTTGCGATTTTCTTCTAGATTTAAAATTTTCACTAAATGAAAAATTTGATGGTTTCTTCAACTGAATCATTGATGGTATTGGATCCATTAGTGAAATGAGTGATGAAATAAATGGTTTTTAGATTTTTAAAAATATTTTTAATATATTCCACCCTTATATAATAAAAAAGGTATTTGTTCTTAATGAAATAAATCTTATAGAGATTTCATTTAATTATTTTTAATGTAAACTAGTTTCATAAATTATTTCCTTGAATTTATAAGTAATGTTGAATATTTCATCCAAGGAGATAGAATTAAAGGCCATGGAGAGACAGGGAACAAAAAAACACAAGGATGGATAATAAAATGCATGTGATATGTTTTAGTAAATTATAGAATGTAAATTTAATTGATAAAATGGTGGTTTAATGGAAAAATGTTATTGAGTGTTTAAATTATATAAAATTTGGATACATTAAATTGAATTGTCTAATGAAATTGGATGGAAATTTATAGGATGATTACTCTTAAAATTGTCAATTGATGATTTACTCTAAGTGAAATGTCAAATATAAACACACATTTAGAAATTGGATTAAAAAAATTTGACTAGTATAAAATGAAGAAGATTATGATGATGTTTTTTTGAGGAAGGGAAAAAGTTTACTTAATATTTATATAATAATTTGATGGAAAATATTGATAAATTTCATTCATAAATAAAAAAGAAAAATCAATCTAGTGGAAATGTCATTCTTAAAGATAAAATTGATCTTAATCTTGATGTTATTGATTTATAAATGAATATGTGTATGAAATTTTATGGAATATAAATGGATTATTTTGAGTATAGTAACTAAAACAATGTTTAAATCACTTATTTAATGAGTTAGTATAATATCAATCTATTTCATAAGAAAATTTAGAAGATGTTATAGATTTCTAGATGTAAATTAAATTGTATTTTATTGTAGTGAATCACTATATATCTAATATTATGTACTGAGTAAATAATATTGAAACTATAGAATAAGAAAAAGTTAAATTAATATGAAATGTTTAGGCTAAAATGAAAAACAAATTCAATGAAAATGTTATAGTTTGAAAAGTTATAAGATGATGAATTAAAATAAAGAGCTATAAAGGGTATAAGGGTGTCAATATTATCTTAAATGATATAAGAGATACTAAAATGGTTAAATTATAAATTTTATTTTAATATAAAATATCCAAAACTAGAATAATATGTTCAAATTAGAATGTAATGGAAAATGTTCAAGATAAATCTCAATCATCATGGGTTTGTAAAACACCAAAGAGAATATTAAAGGCTATAGAAGTGTTGATACATGGTTAATAATTTTTTAACCTAGTTATTTGTGAATTTTTGTGGTAAAATAGGATAAAACATTATAAATTTCTAATATGAATAATTAAATTTAAAATTAGAGGCATGCAGAAGTATAGAAAACAAAATGAAAACATATTATTTTTCACAATGATGAAATTTTATTATGGATTTTTTTATTTTTCAAATTTGGATATAAATTAATTAATTTTAGGAAAATAAGGGGTGGAAATAAATATAATTAATTGATAATAAGGATGGATAAGATACTATAAATCATAGTTACTTTAGAAAAAAATTTCCCTCTTTGGATGATAAAGATTATTACTATTATATTAGTATTTTAATGAATAAATAGAGTCCAATTCTTTTCTAAACTCAATACAAATTATCATATAAGGAAAATAAGAATAATTAGTAAGATATATGTTCTAAAATTTCACATATTTTTATTATAAAACATAATATGTTGATTATCAATATAGGTTGATCATCCCACATGTTCAGGAATATGAATTTCATGAACATTGTGGATGGTTATACCAGTGGAACTTCTCAATTTTATAATTATAGATCCATCAAAATAAATGGAAGGGAAAGGATTAAACTTTATTGTGACGAATGGAAGAATATTTATGTTCTTTATACTGATATAAATTGAAAAAATATCTTGAGCATTGGTTAATAATGTGACTTGAGACTTGATGTTTTCTTCAATCAGAAGGGGTTCATGATAAAAGAGAAGGTGGATTTTTTTTGATGAAAGGATGGATAAAAATACAAATTTATATTTTTTATATATCATAGATAACAATTTTATCTTATGGTTTAAGAGGATAATAATTTTTTGGTATCAGAGTCTTGGATAGAAACATCAACAAACCATAAGTTTTTTTAAATTTAATAGTTTCAATGGGTATCAGGAATTTGATGATTGAAAAATAGAAATAACATGATAATTTATTTATATGGAAGGCAATGAACAATCCTTATAAGGAAAATATAATTTCTATAAAATATTTTCTTTATGTTGATCATACTAATGCGTCTTAACCAGTATAATATTTGAAAATTCTTGGTGAAGGGTATTTCATCATATTTTTATGATTATTATATGATTGGTGTCTTTTGTTTATATAATCCAATAAATTCTATGATATAATTAATAAAATGGTTTTAAAGGAAATATGAAAACAATATAGTATGATTGATCAAAATTCCTCTATTATAAAATGGTATAGATTATACTTAGAGTGAGTTGGATAATTATTTGGAGAAACATGATAAAAATCCATGGTATCATTGTTGGAAAATTTAAAATATAATGGAGTTAGGGAAAATCATAATCGGATAGGGATCAATATTTAAAATAAAATTACTAATGGAAATTGAAATTAAATTAATTTATTATAAATAAAATGTGAAAGTGGATGTTTCTGTACAAAATTATTCTTTTTTATGTCATAAAAAAGAAACATTCCATAATATATGTGGCATGAAATGATGTTAACATCTAGACACATAAATAAATGTTTATATGTAAATTCCATATCTAAAACAATAAAGAAAAAAATTCAAATATATATATTAATATGATGACAATGTATTCTTAGTCTATTGATCAAAGTGTAAATTTATTAATGCTTTAATAAGTGGTTGATTAAAATTATGTATACCACTAATGTTTAGTAGACCAAAGATAAATCATGTGAAAAATTATAGAAACATTAAATTAGATGAATTTTGTGATGAATATAATAAATTTGACTCAAATTATAAATTATTAAAATTTTATTTAAATTATTTAGATTTTTTGAGTAAATTAGGGGAAGAATAAATTTTAGAAGATTGTAAAGATTCAAGTCGAAGGAGAAGAAAAAGATGTGAAATTTTGTATTCAAATATCATCTAAAATAAAACTTCTCTAAATCAAACAAAGAGGATAATGACTACAAATAAAATTTCTCTATTATCTCATATGGTGCCATAAACATATAAAGAAATGAAGAAATTTGAATCATCGGTTAAATCCATGAATGGTGTGATGGACCAAATAAGGAAAAATTAGCCATGGGAGTCTATAAATATAGTAGTTGATAATAATGACATTATATAAATATTTTTTTCAAAGATAAATGATATTCAAATTTCTATTTGATATAAAATATAGAATTTCGGAGTGTAAAGGATATTAGAAAATTAAAGGCATTAATGTAGAAGGAATATCCTAATCTATAGTTAGACAAGAATTTAACCAAAATCTCAAGGTTGAAAAAATTCAAAGGGTATTTTATTTTTATGTCGTGGATGTGAAAAAAATAAAGAATGTTTTTCTAATGTTTTAATCCTATTTTAAAAAACTAATTAATTTTAAAATTGGAGATACTAATGAAAACATGTATCATTTTATGAATTCTTTAAACTAAGTTTATAAATAAAAATTTCTTGGTATGCTTTGTTACACTCTAATTTGAGGTGGCATGAATTTATATGGGGATGTGTTGACCATACCCTCTATTATTAATCATCATAGTAAGATAATTATTTGGTTATTGTCTATATTGATGATATAATCATGGTTTGAAGAAAGATGAAATTAATTGAGGAGATTGATAACATGATAGGATTGGTTTTCAAGATATATTTTAATTGATAAATTACATAGATTCTTAGTCTATAAGAGATTCATTTTAAGGAATTTAATTTCAATCCTTGAGAAGTGTATGAAAAGTAGTTGGTGAAATTTTTTAGCATACATGATTGCAAACTAGTTTCAATTAAAATATTTATTATAATTAAACTCTAAATTCATGTGTATGAAATTAATATAGATCATATTTTATATTAGAAAATTATTTTAATTTTAGTATATTTGAAAATAAAAAAATAACACATAGTGTGTACTACTAGTTTGGATATGGGGATTAAATGTGACATGAAATAAAAAAACCTTAAAAATATGAAAAGAATCTTGATCCTTATTTAAGTCACCCTTGATTATGGATTTTTTTGATGTAGTAATATAAGGAGATTTATTAGAATATTTCGATTTAGAGTGGGTTATTAATATTTTGATATAATTTATATAATAAAATGAGAAATCATTATTTAAAAAAATGGAATTGGATAGATTAGAAAAATAGGAAAGTATGTCTCCTAAAATAACTGAATAATAATATATATTATTCAAAAATCCATGGATTAAATTGATATTGATGAATAAAAAATTAAAGGATATGGTTTAAGAGGTATAGAAAATTAGTTTGTTTGATGTTACAACAAAAGTGTTATTAACATAGTAATAAACATAACACAACACCGTTATACAATACACATTAAGATTATGTGCTTTATAATATAAGATAATATAGAACGAAGAGTAGTTAAATTGGTTTATATTAGGGAACATTTATAAGTGGAAGAAATATTTTCTGAACCACTAGAAATATATGTATTTTAAATTAATTTTTCCAATATTGATTTTCAGTTATAGAACTCAAATTAATGATGTTTGGAAATTCCCCTCCCCATATATGAATTTATTTTCTTACTTAGATATTCATTGCTTAGTGGGTCATACCCTTTTGTTTTGTTATCAAAGTGGGATATATCAATAAAATTAATAATCAACTGACAAAATGTGATTATTAGATTGGTAATATAAACAAATTAAATTTATGAATTATTCTAGTATGAATGGAGAGAATTATATTCTTAATGGGGTGTGTTTTGGTTTAAGATACAATTTAGATGTGATCCTTTTTGAGTAGAGTTTTGGGGGAGTTTTAGGAGTGAAAATGTATTCCATGGGGAATATATTTATATCTCATCCTCTTATGTTCTATAATAAGCATTTCTTAGGTTGAATTAGAGTTATAAATGAGTAATTTTACAACTATTTATATTTACTATAATGTAATGATTTTTAATTTTCACATGGTATTATAAAAAACCAAGTTTCATAGATTACTAGATAGGATGTTATTCATTGTAACTAACCTAAAATTTATATTACCTTGATCCTTTATTTTATCCATCATTTAGGTGATTTTGAGTTATTTCATGCTTGGGTGAAGTCACCTATATCTTATGTAGTTTTTTGTTTTAGTATCTTTTAAGGGGTTATAAATTTTGATCATGGTTTTAGAAAACCATGTAGTTTTAACTATTTTATCATGAAACTTGTTAGAGAGGGGAATTAGATGGAACACTCTCGATCATGTTTAGATCTAATTGCATGAAATTCCCTAGTAAAATGTGTAACATGGAATATAGGAAAAACCAATGTTGGCACATGAATTACCAACATGTGAAGCATAAAAAAGTTGTATCCCTGAAATGGAAGTTATCCTCACATGTTCGGTGCATGGATTGATAAACCACTTGGACAAGCTATCCATAAAAGATTAATTAAATGAAAAAATAAATTTGTTAATGAATTTAAATGTTTTTAAAATAATTAAATTATTTTTATTATGGTAATTTATTTTTAATTTTTAGTTATTGAATAATTAAATTAAATACTTATGCAACCCCGACATAATATTTATTTCATTAATAAAAAGAAATTAAAAATATGAAAAGTAATATAATATGAGTGAATTATTATATTAAGTTAATTTTTTATATACATATGATATATTATGTATGTTTTAAAATATCATATTCTAATTACATATTTTTATTAGTGTCTTTAAAGTCAAAGTAAATAAATAGTGTCAACATGATATTATTAATTTTTTGTGAAAATAATATTTTAGGGAATTATTTAAAAATAATAAAAATATTGAAATAGAGAAATTAGAATAATATATGGTTTAAAATATCTTCCCTTATCCATTTATGATCCAATTTTCTCCTTATAATGGAACTTATAACACTTTAAGTGTGAAAAATACATTACTGTAGTTATGGTTAAGATAGGTTAACTAAGGGATTAAATTAAAATATATGGTTGAAACACCACTAAAAAATCTCCAAATATTATTATTTTATGGTATTGAAACCAAATAATACTATATATTTTAATTTATTTCGATTTGGAAAATTTTAATATATAATGACATTTTTATAATTTAGTCTTTTAAGAAATTTCAAGATTGCCCCTCCCCTCACATAGAAAAGGTATTCTCCTATCCTATTTTCTTCACACTTAAAAAATGAGTTTTTTTTCTAAAAATACATACCCAAATACCTTAATTATTTCCCTTTCCATGTCCTAGTATCATTAGATTTATTATAATACCATTATAGGAAGGCTTTTGGTGTAAACCTAAAGAGGTTGTCTGAAAAAGAGGCGTCATTATTAACCAAGTGTTTTTGTTTCATTTATTTTTACACATACTAAAAATATTATTAAAAAATAATGATATAATAATATAATTATATAATGTATATTTATATGTTATTATGTTAATGGAATACCCTACATCTATCTCCTTTTCAATCAAATTGAAAAAGAAACCATCATTCATGTGTATGATAGACTACCACCTCACAAACCGATGTAATTTTTTTCTATCATAACCTATCATGGATATTTATGATTATGTATTTAATATATATATATATATATATTATATTAATGAAATATTTATCATTATAAAAATTTAATAAATCATATATTTTCTTACCATTAAATTCATTGGAAGATGATAACATCATTCATGCGTAAGTGTGAATTACCACCTCTATGAAGCGATGTGACTTTTTTTTCATTACAAAATCACATGGAATGAATATATAAGTATATTTAAAGAAATAATATGATATTTATGATATATTTTTCATTATTTAAAGATAAAATAATACTTATCTTCTTTCTATAATGATGGTTGAAAAATGAAAATGTTACTCATGTGTACGTATAACCTACTATCTCAATGATTGTAACACATTTAATTTTTCATAACAATATTTCATGAGTTGGTTTAAATTATAATTTATGTATAAAAATAATAATTATTTCATTAATATTATTTTCTATATTATGGATTTATGATATCATTGACGACAATCTACCTACCAAATTAATTTTAGACACATAAGTTGAATATTGTAAAAACGTTTGATGAGAACATAAGTAATTGTATGTAACATGGAAATAAATAAAATAAAAGGAATAATAAAAATGAAAAAGAATATTAATAAAGTAATTAATTAACATAATATTATTATTCAGGAAAATAAATAATGCATGTGATTAGTCAGAATCTGGGTAAGGGTTTTTCCATCAAAAAAATCATTTTTTAAAGTTTCCCTTGAAACTCTTTTTCTTCTATGTATATGTTATTATAAATAATTCAATAAAAATATTATTTATGGTAAAATAGATGATAATTTTTTTTAATGTTTATGAATTTCCTTATAATTTTTTAAAATAAAATTTTATAAGTTTTTACGTTAGGGCCACTTTTAATTAAAAACCTCATTTTAAATTTTTTAATGATTTATTTTCAAAATCACTATAATATATATATATATATATATATATATTGTTATAATTATTTTATTAAAGTATTCATGTGGAAATAAATGGATTATAAATAAAATTTTATGCCATTTTGAATTTCATTCAATGGTTTTAAAAAGGATTCTTTTAATGTATTTTATATGGTATGTTTTGACTTTATTTATAAAAAACCAAAATAATTTTTGATTTTAATGTACACTATACCAAAGGTTTTTTACAACCAACACAACCATTAATTTATGTTTGGATTACATTATAATATTACATGTTTTCATGAATAAAAAAACCTATTTCCCTTATTCTATGTATTTTATTTATTTTTAAATGGAATGTATATTTTGATATTTGGAAATGTTTTTCTCATGGGTGTACTGGATCTATCTAAACCATCATTTTCTTCAAGTTTTTACCATTATCTCTCTAAGTAACATTATATATCTCTTTAATGTTATTTAATTATTCTTAATTATATATAAATATATATTTCTCTCACATATATACCTATCTTATTCCCCATTACTTTGACGGGTTAACACATGCGTTATGATTATTTCTCAAATTCATTCTTTAAGAAATATATTTTGTTTGAGATATGAGGAATGATTATGTAACCCAATTTAATTCCCTGGGTAATTATTATGTTTATGACTTTCAACTAATTTATTTATTGTGTAACTCATAATCAAGAACATGTTATGATGGGTGCACCAATATAGTGCTACAATACATTGAGTAAAGTTTTTATCTCATCAGGTGCTATATATGGGATTAAAAAGTAAACCAAATCCACTATGAGACTCTGCACATGATGTGATGTTGTCTTGGTATTCAAACTTTACTTATTATTGTTTCAGGTTTTGTGTTTCTACCAAATTTCACATATTTCTATGATATTATGATACAATGTTCTTTATGTTATGCTCTAATGTGATTAGTTATGAGATTATGTTCAAAGGGAAGTATATGATACTTAATAAGGGTGAAATATATAAATTTTCTGAACAAAAAATTGTAGGTTTTCCAGGATTTAAATTGAAAATTTAAGAGTTTTATAGTTTATGAAATTATTTGGGATAAAACATAATTTCATGGGTGTTAAAATGTATATTTTAAGCCTAAAGATTAACTTTGAAAGGAATATATTTTATAAGTATTGATGAAGTAACATGTTCTTTATTTATTTTTATATGTTCCATACTAATTTTTTATGCTCATCCCATGTTTTTAATTGTTATTCACAAGGTTTAAAGATCGGTAAGGACAAATAAGAATTATTTTTTTAAAGTCATGATGATTTTTTATGAGAAGAAAACATGTTTCATTTTGAATGTTTTGTATTGTGGGAAACAAAAGTCTAAGTAGAAGTATCCACTTTATAATTTATGAGTTCGTTATGTAATATTTTTTCTTAATTATATAAAACTATAAACATAAAAGATATTTTGGAATTCATGAAAGAAAATTCTAGTATAAAGACACTATATTATGTAATGTTTAAGGATGATTACTTATAGTTGGTATAAGAGAATAGTTTAGATAAAATTTGTGATTATAATGTTTTTATGAGTGGTTAAATTAAGATATATGTATACCATCATGGGTTTATAAGTCTATGTTTGATAAAAAATTCAAATGTCTAATGAAATACATTTTAAGGTTTTATGTACTGTGATATTAATGCGATTAGTGATATTTTGAGAGATTTTTTATTAGGTTAAGGTATATATAACCCTTAGGTTTAAGATGAATAATTATTTCAGAAGAATATTATTATATTTTTAGGGATGTATGATAAAAGGTGTGAGATAACCTTTGAGGTTAAAACACTATTTAATGTTATAGTTATTAATGTTATTTTTTAATATGTTCATAATTTTTTGAGAATATTATAGGAATTTTATTAATATATTTTTAGTAAAAAGGACAACCTAAAAGTCAGGTGACAAACCCTTGTATCTATAAAGGCCTTAGGGATTGAACCCACAAATGATGGTCGACAAGGGTGCAACAATAACCACTGGACTATATGATGACTTGTTTAGTATGCAAATATTTTTATTTTACTAAAAATATTTTATTATTTTGTTTTTTGGAGAATCTATTTTATCATACATATAACCATGGTATTGAAAAGTTATTTTTTCATAAAGTGATTAATGTTATTTCATAAGTAGTTCACTGTTTTGGGAACCTTATATGATTAAGGAAAATAGATTTTTTTTGGATAAGATGGAAATTTATCTAATGAATAATGGTTGATTTATCTTTTGGAAGAATATTTTATTTTAGTTAGGCTTTATGGTGATTTAGGTTATTTATGGAAATTATGTGAAAATCTTGGAGATCATATGATTAAGGAATATACATTTCGGCTGGATGACCATATAAGTGAATAATTTTGATTAGAGATAAATATAAAATTAACCTTTAAATAATTTATGAACAAATCCGTTTGTTTTTTTGGTTTCAAATTTTTTTAGGATTATTTGAATAATTTCCAGGTATGTTATTTATCCAAAGGTCTATGTTTTTCTTTGGGTTTTATTTTTGAGGTTTTTGGAAATTATATGATGGTTTATTCATTTTTAGAATTATCTTGGGATAACGATTTTGATTTTGGTTAATGTATAAATATAGGAGGAAGTTATTTTTATCCCTTTTTAGATTATTTTATTGGTTAAAAGTTAATTTTATTGATTCAATAATAGAATATTCATTTTGGATATTCATTTTATAGAGGAATAAATGAAGTGGAAATTGAATGGAGCATAACCCAAGGATAGAATTATGCTTATGAAATATAAAATATATCATGTTAGTATATTGTCTAGTATTCTATATCTTTATATTAAAATAATACCTCAACTTTAATAATATGATATTGAAATAAAAATTTCATATATTTACATTCATTTCTGATGAACCAATGGTTATTTCATCCTTCCCTTATTTATTAATTTTTGGTCGTTAAATTTCTCCGTACCATGTTCTATATCACTCCCTATTTGTCATTGGGGAATAATTTTCCCCTATATTTAAATATTTTTAGTTCCCATTAGGGTTATAATATTTTAAAACATATTTATGTGTTATTCTAGATGACCTTCATACTTCCCTTTAATTTTTTTCAAAAGGATGTTTTATTAACCCTTTTTAATATGTGGGATTTCAATAAAATTATTTTTAAATGTGAAAACTATGATTACCAAGTTCAAATTAAAATTATGAGGATGAAATTTATTAAGGGTGGGGGGTAATTTAACACCTTTATATTTTAAATAAATAACACTATATTCAAAATCATATATGACACGCAACACTAAGCTTAAACGAATTGCGATATACTATTAAAATATTGTTAATTAAACATCACAGTAAAAAATATCAGAATGAATATGAATAAACATGTTGTAAATATATATATATATTAGTTTAATATAATCTAAATGTATTTATTAATACATAATAAATAAGTACCCAATTTTCAATAAATTCATTTTATGCTTCAGAAATACATTCTCTTGAAAAATGTTATTTATTTATTTTATGAATGGATAATATAATTAATTTCATAAATTTTTTTTAATATTATTTTATAAAAAATAAATCACTTTTAAAATCAACATATCAAAATTATATCAGGGTAAATGTTTTAGATTTTTCTGAAATGATTAATTTTTCATTGAATAATAAAGAATACCGACTTTTTCTAATATTGTAATCTCTTTTAATTAAATAACGTAATTTAAAAGTATTATTATATTTTGTATGTAATCATAAAGTTATATATGAATTTTTTTAATTATTTTATTATTTTTGTTTGAATATACAATTTTCATGATTTTTCTATAAGTTTATTTTTATTCATAAAAACATAGTTTTCAAAAACCGTTTTTATATGCATAACATTTATCCATATTGATTAAATAAAAAACCATTAATATATAATTATTTAAATTAAATTTATAGATTATATATCTATTTATATTAATTTATATTCATATAGTGATGATTACTATTTATAGAGTTAATATAAAATCATCTATTTCTTGAAAATACATGTTAGTGAATACCCACTTTTCATTTTATTTTGTGGAATTATTATAAAATTATTTTCTACCACCTATATATATTGAACTTGGAAAAATGGATTATGAATTTTGAATCATCGTATCTTATTTTATTTAATAATGTAAACATAATTTTTGGTCAAAGTGAATAGTAAAAATAGAAAAAATTTGTCACCACAGTAAAAGGGAAAATCATGATAACCTAGGTTAAAACTAAGTGATAGCCCAATATTCATCATATTAATTATTATTGGATGAATTTATTTTTAATTTTATCACCTTAGGCTCATTATAAATTTATTTATGTGACAATTTTATATTAAAATGACCAATATAATATTTTAAGTATTGAAAAAGACAAAATATCACTCTCTCACTTTTAAATATCTCTTATGTGTTAACATAGATGAAAATGAATGTTTTCAATGAATATAATTTTTTATTTTATTAAAATTAAATAATTTTAATCATGGTAATTTATTTCTAATTTTTAGTGATTAAATAATTATAATAAACACTTATGTAGCACTGATACATTATTTATTCAATCAATAAAAAAATGATATTAAAATTTTAAAAGTAATATAAATTGAGTTAATTATTACATTAAATAAATTTGTATATAAATATGATATAATAGGTATTATTTAAAATATTATATTCAAATGTTTTCTTTTTATTGGTGCTTGTAAAATCAAATTAAATGAATAGTGTCAAAAATGACATTATTTGTATTTTATGAAAATACAATTTTTTTTAAATTATTTAAAAATCATAAAAAAATTCAAAGAGGAAAATATGGATATGATATGATCTAAATTATAATTAATTTTCCATTTAATATATAATTTCCCCATTTTAAGTGAAATTGTAACCCTTTAAGAGTTAAATAGTTGTAACCATAGTTATGGTAAAAGTATGTCAACAAAGAGGTTAAACCAAAAGATAAGGTTTAAAATAGAACTAAAACTTGTCCAAAATTTATTTTTTTATTTAATTTAATCCAATTACTATACTATATTATTATATCTAGAAATTTTGAATAATTTCGTTAGATAATTACTTTTTTATATTTTAGTATTTTAAGAAATTCCTAGAGTGAACATCTCCTCACTTATAAATGAGAACCTCTTATCCTATTTTATTTAGAATTAAAAAGCCTTTTGGATATAAAATTACCTTAAAAAGATACCTTAATTACTTACCTTACCATGTTATAGATCATTTTTATTATAAAACGCTCTTAGTAAGTCTTTTGGTGTAATACTAAACAGGTTTTCCTACGAAGAGGTATCGTTATTAACTGAGCAGTTTTGTTTTATCTCTTCTCCCACCTCCTTAAAATATTATTCAACCATTATTATATAATAAAATATGTATGTACCATATAATTTTATGTTATTATGATTATTTAATAACCTATATCCATATCCTCTTCCATCAAATGGAAAATAAAACCATTGTTTCTTTTATAGCAGACCACCGCCTCATGAACTGATGTAATTTGTTTTCCATAAATTCCCATCATGGATGTTTAGAATGATGGAATTAATATATATATATATATATATGTATTTTATATTCATGAAATATTTATCATTTTTCAAATGTAATATATCAAATAATTTCATACATTACTATTCATTGAAAGATGATAACGTCGTTCATGCGTACATGTTGATTACCACATCCACAAAGCGATGTGATTCACTATTAATTATCACATCACATGGGTGGTATAAATAACTGTATTTAAATAAATAATGTGATATTTATGAAATAATTATCACTATATATAAAAAAATAATACTTAACTTCTTTATATAATGATCGTTGAAAAATGAAAATGTTACACATGTGTACGTATGACCTACTATATCAATGACTGTAACATATTTAATATCTAATAACCTTTATTCTTGGGTGGTATTAAAATTATAATTTATTTATAAAAAGGATAATTTTTTAATTATTTTTATTTTTGAGATTATTAATTAATGATCTCAATTACCATAGTCAACCTATCGAAGTTATCCTGAATACATAAGTCGAATATCATCAAAATGTTTGATGAGGACATAAGTATTTGTATGCAAAATGGAAATAAATAAAATAAAAATTATAATAAACATTAAAAAGGTGCTTAATAATTTAAAAACTTAAAATATTTTCATTATTCGGGATGATAATGATCATATGTGACCATTAAGACTCATGGTAAGGGAATTTATCTTAAAAAATAATCTTTTAATGTTCCCCTTCAATCTCTTTTTCTTCCACGTCCATGTTAGTATAAATTATTCAAGAAAATTATTTTTTATAATTAAATGGATTGTAAAGGTTATTTTTGGCCATATAGTACTTTCCTTACTATGTTTTGAAATTGGAATATTTTAAGGTTTTATATAAGGGACACATAACATTAAAATACGGATTTTTATGTTTTAAAGATTTATTTTATAAATCCTTGTCTTCCATGTCCATATTATTAAAATTATTTTATTGATGTATTTATATAGATAGAAGGGAATTGTAAATAAAATTTTATTATTTTTTTACTTTCTTTCAATATTTTTTAAAGGAAATATTTTATATACTTTATATAGAATGTTTTGAACTTCTTTATAAAAGATAAAAAGAATATTCTGTTTTAACATAAAAGGTGTGAATGATATTTTTCCCACCATCAAAACCATCACTCAATGTTTGGATTCCTTTATAATCTTATAAGTTTTCCTAAATAAAAAAACACTTTCCCTTATTATATGTATTTTAAAAAAAATTAAATGGAATAGATATTTTCATATTTAGAAATGTTTTTCTTATGGGTGTAAGGGATATGTCTAAACCACTATTTTTAGAGTTTTGAATATTATCTCTCCAACTCAAATTTTCTCTCTAATTAAAGTTATTTAATGCTTCTAAATTCTATATATACCCCCCTTACATATATACCTATCTTATTCTCCCTTACTTTTACAGGACAATACATTCCTTATGATCATTTATTGAAATCCTTATTTATTAAATCTCTTTCCATAATGATATGAGGCAAGATTATATAACCCTGTTTATTTCCACATGGAATTCATATTTTTATTTCTTATAATTTATTTCTTTTTTATGGAACATATAATTATGGACATGTCATTATGGGTGAGCCTAGATTTCCCTCCAATGCACTACATAATGTTTTTGTCTCATGAGATATTATATATGATATTAGGGAGTGAAATTAGTCCATTATGAGACTCTACCAACCATCTCATATTTTCTTGGAAGTTATCATTTGCTTATGATTGTGTCATTTTTTGTGTCGCTACTACATTTCCTATGTTTCAATGATCTTATGATACCATGCTATATATTTTATGCTACCATGTGATTACTTATGATATTAGGTTTAAATAATAGTATATGTTACTTAGTAAGGGTTAAATGTGTCACATTTTCCAAAAAATGTTCATATGTTTTTCAGGGTTTCAAAGTAACCTTTATGAGTTTTATTTTCTCTTTAACATTTATTATGTAATGATTTTTGAAAAATATTTGGGAAGAAAAGTTGCTTTATTGGGTGCTAAAATGTGTATTTTAAGGCTAATGTTTAATTTTGGAAAGGAAAATATTTTATATGTATTCATGAACTAATAATACTCTTTATATCTTTTTATATGTTTCTTATTGATATTTTTTCTCACCCCATGTTTTTAAATTTTATAATAGGGTATAAATATGTGTAAGAACAAATAAGTAGTCAAGTTAGAATTCAAGAATATTAGTAATGATAAGAAAAACGATTCTTTTTAAATGTTTTATATTGTGGGAAAATGGATATCAAGTTGAAGTGTCCACTTTTTACCTTTTTAGTTTATTGTGTAGTATTTTTTCCTAATAACTTAAAACTATAAACCTAAAATATCTTTTGGAATAAATAAAAGTGAATTATAGCATAAATACACTATGTTGTGTAATTTTAAAGCTTATGACCATAAATTTTGGCCCTTCCTTAAGTGTTTTGAGTTATTTATTACTCTGGTAAAGTCTCAAGTATCTTATGGATGGTTTTTAATTGTTTTAGGAGATTTTATAGGGGTGAATAATTTGAAAATGATTTTGGAAAAAAATTCTATTCTCCATATGAAATCAAGTATATTGTTAGAGATTGGTTGTATACAGTGCATGATTAGCGTACAGTTAGGGTTAACCATGTGAAATTCTTTAAGAAACCATGTAAATACAAACAAATAAAAAAACATGATTGGAATAGGGTTTAACAAATTGTGTGAGTACCCTAATGTGGTAGTGATCCTCCCATGATTGGTACTCAGTTTTATAAATCATGTTACTATACTATACAAGAAAAATTAATTAATTTAAAAATTAGTATTTTAACACAAAAACTCAACAAAACCCTTTAGTCTTCCAATTATACCAAGGTATATCAAACCTTGTTACTCTAGTGGATATTCAAAAAATTTACACTCCCTCCAAACTCCAATTATAGTGTATCAAGAGGATTTTACCCTTGAGAATTAAATGTAATAGGTTGGGGAACCTTTTTTTTCTTGATTATTCAAAATATCATATCCTATTTATGGAAAGAGTAATTGATATAGTCTATCATGTCTTTATCTATGAATTAAATTATTATATAATAAGGGATTATTGATTTATCAAAAAATCGGTAGCCTAATCTAGAGAATTTTCTCTTCCCGTATTTTATTCTAGATATATTAGTGACAATGGTTCAACTTGTGTAATCATAATCAAATTCAAGCACTTATCATGTTCTTATTCATGTTCCTTGATTCTAGAATTCTCATGTGATGAATTTTGAATGGTTCTAGGAATCATTTTTGTGTAGACTTAATTCGAGTGTAAATTCGTGGAGTTGGGAACCAATACTATTGAGATATGAATTCCTTAACATTTCATGTCCTTTGTAAAAAAAACTACATGGACTGATTTTCATGTGTGTACATCGGTGTCATGAGACCCTTTCTTGATATGATTCACTTGTGGGTGTGGCCCATAAGACCCTTTCTTGATGTTATATACATGTGTGTGTTTTTTATGCCCTAAGACCCATTCTTTATATGAAATTATTATTAAATTATTTATTTTGGATTGTGTCTGGATTCATTTCTGGTTTCTTCATGACTATTTTCTAGGTACTAGGTTATGTTAACTATACTAGTTAGTCTCTTAGATGGGTAGTGTCACTGTTGTGGTATGAAGGTTATCATTTGACCTTCTGATATGTCTTGTGATTGTTTGGATTTCCCCAATTCTAGATATAGTTTTGACATGTGTAATTATGGCTTTCCCATGATCTAGATATTGGGTTGATAGGGGATAGTGTGCCTTTCCTGAGTGTTGTGAATCAGGTTGATAAGTATACACCATGAAATTCACTTAACAGATGTTGTGGAATTATTCTATAAAGAAGGAAACTAGATATATTATAATATATTGAATTTTTATAGGTGACATGTAGATAAAATGGATTGATATAAGTCTGGTAATAATTACTTTAGACCTTCTGGAATAGTGTCAAAGTAGGTAGATATGTGATTCATGGAAACTTGGTTAATGAATGATGACTTGACACATGATTCTATATTCACTAATTTAATTATTTTTCATTGAATACACATATATATAATTGTTTTAAAATGGATATGGACACATTGATGGTGTCCTAAGGGGTTTATACACACACACACACACACACACACACACCGTATATGATCATCTTGTGCACACATATATTTCATTGTAAGGGATATATATAAGGGAAAGGGCCATGAATTAGAAAAATTAGATGGTGGATCTTGGAAGATAGTGGTAATTCTATGATAGACTTAGAAAAATTTCCACAGAGCCTTTGGCTTATTTCCTTTTTTCTTCATGCGCATGGATTAACTAAAATATCAAGGATCATTTTGTTATTTTGTATGACTTATATGACATTTATTATTGTATTAAATGATTTTTTACTATCTATTGTATTGTTTTATGGTCATTAATTTATTTTCACTATGGTTTCTATGTATAATTATTTATATTGAGGGAATATCCTCCCAATGATACCATTCATCCCCTTACCACTATTCAGTAGCCTCTTTTATATGGGGAGGTGTGCATGAGTTCATGTAAAACTATGGATCAAACATAGTAATTTGTGATAGGGAGTTAAATTCATGATAGAGAATATCAGATATAAAATTATATATATACTAACACAACAACATACTTAGTTAAAATAATTAATTCCAATAAAGATATATCATTACAGCATGGAAACATAGATATATCACACAAGAGAAACTATCTTGAACAGATAGCACAAATCAAAACATTTATTTAAAGAGACACTATGCAGCACAAAAACATGTATATATATTGAATTTAAACCTATGTTCCTAGTAATGTTGCATAAAAGTACATGAAATATAATAAATCACATATAAAAACCATATGCATCACCCAAGGTGGTTTTATTCAACTGTAAAAATAAAACATAAAATCACATTCAATGGTAGCTCGGGGGTCCACTATATAGTTTTGGATATACATTGTGATATTTCCCCTATTTGAGTCCAAATAATTTTCAATCCTATCTATACTATCCCAAATCAATGGTAGAGAAAATATAAGTTAGTAAAATCAGACCTCTGATACCATTTTTTAACATCTCAACCTAAAACATCGGGACTGAGTTGGAGTACCACATGATCTCATGCATGCCTCCTCATATGCAAGAGGATTCTGGCTAGAAGTGAGGGTCTGAGTATAAAAATGGGAAGAATATAGCCTCAGTATGATGTTATAGGATCAATAAGAAATAATAATTAACATAATAAATCATCAAAGTAAACATGTATAATAACTGAATAAATGACATATATATAAGTGATCCCAAAGTGGAAATCCTGACCAGAATAAATAAATAATATAAATAAATAAACAATAAAAAACAAGTCTCACTAGGGTTCATCCTAGCCTAGCACCAACTCCATGCTCCTCAACTCATAATTCCCCCACAAGGGCCTTTATTCACTAGATCCTTCATGTAATATATATGTTAATTGAAATGAATGAGTAGGGTGTGAGTACAAGACTTAGTAGGACACCACCAATGCATCCTTAAACTGATGTAATCAATTATAAAAGTTTATTCCATAATAATAATCAATGGGTAATAATAAAATAAACATAAAAACCAAAACTGAGTAGTGGTGTTCTAACCAAGCCTCCACAAACTCCTAGTCATACTTAATTCACCTCCACAAACTCCCATCCATACTTGAAATTATGCTCTCAAATCAACTCAACATCAATTACACCACTCAAAAATCAACTAGGCATTGGGTAAACTGCTCATAAATCAACTAGACATCAAGTATGCTCCTCACAAATCAACTAGTCATTATGCAACCAATACTTGGATTTGAGGAATCAAGTGAGTCTCCAACACACTATTCAATGGTAACATTATATCTTTAGACTTATGTATGGAATGATGCTCACAAATCAACTAGGTGTCGAGTTCCTAATATACATCAATTAACTTGATGGTTAACTAGGCATCAGGAAACCAATACTTAGGCATCAAGTGCATCCTCAACACAAAATTCCATCATGTCTCCACCATAATCTTGGTTCCGTTATCACCATTATCACAAGTCAATCACACTCCCTATCCAAAAAATACCATTGTGGATCTCCTATCTCAATTACCACAAAAACCCACTAAGGAATGGTAACATACATACAATGTGAGAAAAAAAGTAGGCATAAAACAATATACCATCTTAAAAAATTAATTAAAAACATAAAATTATTTGATAAAAATAAAACATGAAAGGGATACAATAATATCCCTCAGGGAATCACAATGGGTCTCATGGGATACACCCACACCCATATGTGTTCACAATTAATAAAAATATAAAATAATCAAACACATAAATTACATTTGGAAACACATTTCAATGAGATCCCATGAAGGTAAGTAACTTCATAACTTGATTTTTTTGATTTCATCTGTGATTGACAATAAGGGTTGATATCTAAGTTTAATTGAACCACTAATTTCATGCCTCCTTCATAAAAAAATAATATTTAAAATTCTACCCATCAAGATGAACCCAATAAATATGACGACATGTTAATCCTATCAATATCCTAGAAGTTATTAAAGGGATGAGTTTCAAAATAATAACAATAATATAATATTAAAGAATAGAGGAAAGAGGGATGAGATTGCAGTATGAGATGGGTATAATTCATCCCATATAGTGCACCTTAGGTGCATTTCCCTGTCCCCCCTTTTATATTATTTTATTTTATTTTTAATTTTTTTAAAACATATCTCTTCAATATCTTCTAGGATATTGATAAGATTGACACACTGTTAGTGATATTGGGTTCATCTCGATGAGGTTTAAACATATTTTTTTTGAAGGAAACATGAAATTAGTGGTGTAATTAAACATGGACTTCCACCCTTGTCATCAATCGCTATTGATATCTATTAATTTGAGGTAGGAAGTTCCATACCTTCCTAGGATCTTGTTTACACATGTTTTCATACTTGATTTATGTGTTAGATTATTTATACCATGATTGATTCTGATAACCTATGGGTGTGTGTGTATCTCATGAGACCCATTATGATTCCATGAGTGATATTACTATGTACTTTTCCATGTTTGATTATTATCAGATGATTTTATGTTTATATATTATTTTCTCATGATGATATACTATGCTATGCCTACTTTTGTGCTCACTATTTATGTATGTTACCATGCCTTGGTGGTTGTTAATGCACTTGAGACAGGTGAACCTTCATGAAATTTTTTCCCTTAGAGGGGGAGTGATCTCGACTTGTGATGATAGAGATTGTGGACCCAACCACAGAGAGGATAAATAATGGAATTTCATGTCGAGGATACACTAAATGCATAAGTATCAGCTACTAAAAACCTATTTGACCTGTGAGTCGCATGTTGTATATTAGGAACTGCTTAGTTAATCTATGAGAAACATTCTGTACTTGAAGTTATAGATATGATATTACTACAGAACACTATATTGTAGATGCAATTGATTCATAGAATCTAAGTATCTGATTCTCAATGCCTAGTGGATTTGTGAGGAGTAAAATCTATGTCTAGTTTTTTTGTGAGTAGTGTTCTCAATGAATAGTTTATTTACTAGTGGAGTACTCAATTCCTAGTTATTTTGAGAGAATAATTCCATACCCAAGGCCTAGGAGATAACTGATTCACATTTACATATGATTCCATGAGTTTTTCAAGAAACATGATCACTAGACATGTGGCTAGTTTTTGGTTACTTATGATATCCTCATGTTATTGTTCAAGCATGGAGCTGAAGTAGGTACAACTGGGGGTTTGTGGTAGTTTGGTTAGCGCACCCCTACTATGTTTTAATTTTTATGTTTATTTTTTTGTTATTTATTTATTATTATTATGGAATAAACTTTTATACTTGAGGACACCAGGTTAAGTATGCATTGGTGGTGTAATACCATGTCTTTTACTCACACCTTAATCAAGTATTTCTGTGTTCTTATAGATTTCATGAGAAATATGGTTAAGGGAAAGGGAACTATGATGGAATACTGAGTTGAGGAGAATAGATATGGTGGTGTGAAATGATGAACATCATAGAGACTTTCAGTTAATTAATTAATTATTCATCTAGTTTATTTATTCTGGAATGGGTTTCCACATTCAGATATCTTATATATATGTCATTTATTCAGTTGTTACACATGTTAACTATTATGATTTATTATGTTAATTACTTTTTATTATTTACCCTATGACATGATACCGACAGTATAGTATCCCCATTTTCAGACTCAGACCCTTGCTACTAGTTGAGAACCTCTTATATATGGGTAGGCATGCATGAGATCACGTGGAACTCTAGATCATACCTGGTGGTTTAGGTTTGCATGTTACAATAACTATAGCATGATGAAACGCTAGGAAATGACATCATGATTCCTCTATAAATCACTAATTGAAAACAAATTTAAAAATTATATATTTATATAAATTTAGCATTGGCTATAGAATTTTGGAATGAATTCATGTGTTTATGGAAAAACTATGTGAAACCATTTTTAAAATGGTTTACAACCTTCATTAAGTGTAAAAATACCATATAACTCACCAATATTATAGTAAAAATGAATAAGGGGTAGTTGAATAAAATTATAGGAAGCTTCTTGTCTACCATTCAAATTTGGAACAACCTATTCCAAAAATCATATTTTACCACTAAAATAAGGAAGCATAAAACTATGGGTTCTCATATATCAAAACATATACAAACACATTTTATAATTCATTTAAAATATATATAAAACAATTTAATACATGAATTTATATTTATAAAAATATCAATCATTGATCAGCTTCCATTCAACATTTAATTCACTATGCTCTACTTCCAGTAGATTGATGCTAGAGTTGTATAAATGATAATATTTTGTCATTCCACTCTAATATTTAGAAAAAATTTAGACTAATTAACCATTAAAATTTAAAAATTCTACTATTGGATTTCCAAGGGAATGACCATTCTATTGAGTCAAAATCCTTTATTATTCCTTCATCAAAATCCATTTTCTCCATCTTCAATCATTCTATCAATCTAAAATTCTATTTCATCTTCCAATACTAACATAATAACATATATTGTAGAGTCTACTAATTAATATTTCAATAACCCTTAATTTCTTATATAATAATATCTATGATTGACATTAATAATTGTATGGAGAACCAAATAAAAACACCAAAATTAATTAACATGAACTAATTGTAAAAATCACATAAACAATTAAGCCATCACCTAAATTAAACATCCACAGTAGTATTCTCAAAAAATTTATCCATTATTTTAAATTATTAACTAATCTTTTATTAGGGAGTTGAAAATGAATAAAAATACACATAATTAAATAATAAACTCTAATCACATTTCCATGTTGATAATTCAAACACAAAATCCTAAAATTATCTTCCATGTTAAATTAACTGAATAAAAATTGATCAATAAAATGTCACAAAAATAATATTTCATGATTAAAAAATCTAATTTAGTTACCTTACCCTAAAAATATTGTTTCATAATGAAACTCTAATTGAATCATTATATTTTAGTTAATAAATTATCTTCCATGAATATGATTAAAACTATAAATATCCATTAATATAATAAAAATATTTATTAAATATAAATACATATATAGATAATTTGAAATATATAATGGAAATGAAAATTCACTTAATGAAAATAATACATTGTCAACACCCATTAAATAATAATAAAATTATATAAGTTAGTATTATCCCAAAAATATAGAGTTCACCAATTTGAATGTTACATAATTTTCAAAAAGATATCATGTAATTAACACTACTCATTATATCTAACTCCAATGTTTAATCCTAGTTATATCAATGTCTCCATAACACTCAAAATAGAGGGATACACATTCACCTTAAAGTTTTATTTTTATTCTTCAAAATTTTTATTGGTCTTTTGATGACGATCATATTGAATTCCAACACCAATTATTTCCAATTAAGAGTATGAGATGGATTTTCAAGATGATTCATCAAATAAGGTACATAATAGACATTGATAAACACATCAAATTGTAGTTATAATACAAAATAATATGAAACTTCACTAATCCTTTCACAATATAAAATAAACAAAAAATAATTTTTTTAGAACCCTTTACTCCAAATCATTCATAATCTTAAATAATATGAACATTAAAAAATGTAATGATAAATGACACTAAACTCCATGGGTCATTATTATCAATTAGAATATTAATTCTATTAACATTTTTCTATCATTATCCATTAATGAATTAATATAATTCATTTATTTTTTACTGATCAAATCATAGAACAAAAAGATAAAATTCACTCAAATCAACCTAATATACTAGTAATAGAAAAGACCTACCTTAGAATCCATAAAATTAAAGCTATAAAGATTTTATACTAACAATTTTATGAAAAATACTATAAATATATATAGAAATTTAAAAATATATTAAAATCAAGAATATATGGTCAAATAATATCCTTAAATATTTATTTAATTTTTTATCGATAAGTACATTTGTGGATGGTAATCCATACTCAACATTAATGGATTATCCAAAGAATTTTGGAGTCCCTTTATAATTCCATATGTAATTTCAAAATTTATATTAGAAATGATAGATAGAATAATTACATTACTTTTAAAAATATCCATCATATATAACTGAACAAGGTCCTTAATTGAATTTATATTCTAATAATTTTATTAGGGTATTGTGTTCAAGATTAATAGACTCCACCACAACAAAAATATCATCATGAATAAAAGGGAATATTAGAAAACCATTTATAGGTTTCAATAAAATGTCTTACAATATTTTTGTAAGTTTAGGAAGTTTTTTCAACAACATAGATGACCATTGTTGTTTCTATCTTCCCTAAAAACAAATTAAACATCAATAAACAAACATAAAAATTTATTAACTCACAATTATCCAAAAAAATATTCATTTTATATTATATATCTTTCCTATCATATATGATCTACAAATTTTTAATGATGAATTCTCTCCATCACATCATTCATACATGGTATAGAGAAAACAGCTCTTCCATTGAAATAATGAGTTGTGTTTGATGAAAAAATGAACCTATTAATGGACACCTATTAATTAAAGGTGTATTTCATAATCATACATTTTTATTAAATCAAATATGACTCATTAACATTCTATAAAAGTATTGAAATAAAATTGAAATTTTAATGAACTATATTTTTCTCTATTTCATCATTCTCTAAATGAAAGTCAACTGACATATACATTAGCTACAAATTCTCTTTAGATTCATTCAATGCTTGAATTTGATATTTCTTATTTAAAGAAGTAGATACAAAATTTATTTAATATAGTGTGTACATAAATTAAAAATCAAGGATTAATAAAAATTATTCCTACCTTCATGACTTCAAATTGTGGCCACAATTTTGATAAATTATCCCCTAAACTATTATGATATGTATATGTCATATAAATCTCAACAATTAGAAAATACATATAAATATTCAAATAAAGGACATAAATATCTAACTAAAAATCATGCATAGGATATTTTTACCTATGTAGTTTCTACTTTGTTCATCCATATTCTTAGTCAAGACATTAAATTATAAGGAATCAATTTAAGATTGATCTCAATTCATAATAATATACAACATTTCCCATTATATTTTCTAGTAGGTTATTAACTAATATTAAAGTAAGTTTTTTCTCTATTTAACTAATGGATATCAATATTTTCTTATAAAATTTGAATCAATCATATTTTTTGTTAAATTCATCATCGATGAAGCCTAATTTTGTAAAGTTATTATTAAACCATTTCCAATACCCATCCAATCATAGAAAATATTGGATCTAAAATATATTTTTGGGTATCCTTAAATTCACCACGTTCTTCAAATTTTCATGATCAATGGATATTAATTTATTTGAAATAGTAATACCTATATCAATTACATCCTCAATCCTCAAGTGATAATAATAGAACTTCAGGTGTAACATCTATTCATGTAATATTTTTAAAACCATTTCTTGATGAAATTTATGAATCCATTTTAAAAAACAATTCATCACGATTTCATCAATTAATACCATAAAAATGAACTATAGATACCCATAATTATTAAATTATTTGAAATCAAAGACCGTTATGGTTAATTTTTAACCCTAAAAGGAATGATAAAAACTATTAATGGCCATAACAACTTTAAAAATCCATATTAATCATCTCCTCTTCCTTTTCACTTGATAAATGATATCTATATTGAAGATAAATCATATAAAATATTCAATAAATTATAATTTTATTCAATAAATAATAAATATTATGAATTTTATTCTTATTCAATACAGTTTCCTAATTAATTTTACATTAAATAATACACGTACACAAATAACTATTATCCTTCACAATAAGTAACACTAGTGTGACTATAAATGAAACATTTGTCTGAATGAATTCTTTTTAATCCAATTCTCACAATAATGTATTAAATTCAAACCACTCCCACACATTTATGAGGTAATATGGAAGATAAATTACATTCATTATAGGAAAAAAATTAACAGAGAAATCAATATATTTCATTGGAGGCAATTTTATGAAATAGTTAGAACAAAAATCATGTTAACTATAGAATAATACTAAAAATTTTAGTTAACCAATTGTTTCTATGTATCCATAACTAATAACACTATATAACTATATATTAATCCAAAATCTTGAATAATTGAACCACCCTAACCCGGGTCAATATCCCATTATCTAAATAATGAAAGTACAAAAACAGATAGTGGAAAAATGATAATTCCTTGATTATTAGAATGAATTTTTAATATATACATATAATGATACTAAAAACCAATGTTAAAGTTAAAATTTTTAATCTCACATACTAGAAAATACTATTTTACATCCATATTATTTACCATAACATAAAAAGAATTATATTTGAAGTCATGATCATTTTTTTCAATTAACAGGGTATCAATTCTCATAGTATTTGACATTAGATACACATGTATTACAAAAAAGTATCACTACACATATAAAATTTACTTAAAATAATTGAAAATGGAAATAAAATTCTATAATGAATGAATTTCACTATAGTAGTTCAAAAAATTAATGTTTATTTCTTAGTTTTAACTCTTCAAGAAAGAATTATCCTTTGAACACTATTGAGAAATATATTCATGTAAGAGTACTACGGAAAATGGTTTCAAATTTTATATAATAATTTATGAGATTGTTATTATATTTAAAAATATTAAAATTCAAACATCAATGATTTAAAAGATACAAAAAATTAAATATAAATATTAAATTCACCAGACATTATGTTGAATGTTCTACTCTACCATCACCCAAAAATGATACATTTTTACCTCTTATAATCTTATTATATGAGCTAATTTATAGGATAAACCATATTGGTTATCTATTTAATTACATTTTTTCTTGAATGATCATGTTAAAAAATGAGTATTTATAGGCGCATTTCTCATATCTCTGTTCACTTAGTGAATATGGAATGTTCTTGAAATAATTATATGTAAAATACCTGAATAATTCCCATTAATTAAAATTTATGAAAAATATTTTATAGGATCCTTATTTATGTCTGTATATCTTACATGTCTACTAAACCATGACAAGAACAATTAGCCTTGTTATGTCTTACAAGGATGTTTCAACTAATTTTTTGAAAAAATTAATCATATATTCAATGCAAATCAACTATAAAAATGATTTTAAGAACCATTTTCTTATTATTTGAGAATATATCATCTAAAATTAAGCATATAAACATGATTAACTTAACAAACTATTGTAAGTTACTTTTTATAATATCATATAAGGTTTCTAATGACTAATATATTTCTTGGAAATATTATTAAATAAATATTCAAAAAAAAAATTTAGCTACATCATTTCATAAGTAATTTTTTAATCCTAAACATCATATTATTTATTTAAACCAAAAACCCAATGTCATAGAAGTGACCTAATACAATTTCATTAAGACCTGGATTATGTACCGAAATACTAAGACACAAACTGGATTTCTAGACAGACTCAAGCATACAATTTGATCTCTAAAAGTTTGAAAATACAACATAGAGATAAAATTAACTATTTTGGGAATGAAATGACCTAAAAATATATAATACAAAAGATATAAATTCTTGTAGATGAAAAGATATTTTTATTAAAAAAAATAATTATATGTAAATGTGTAGTAGAAATAATTTTTTTAAATAACGTTTATATAAGGAATGATGACATGATATCAGAAATGTTACTCGAGACCCTATCAAGAAAATATTATTTATATATATCTATAATTCATCTACGAATCACCACTAATGAAGAATGGTGTTTTATTTTATACCTTCATAATTTCCAATAGAAACTAATAATTCATTAAATTGAACCTATTAGGGATGAGTATAAAATCAACATTAATTCTCTAATGACTATAATATAATCTCATATAAGAGTAATATAAACAAGAAATTACAATTGAATGTTATAAGATATTAACAAAATAGAGTTTATCAAAAAAAATTATACAGAAATAAATCTTTTTTACCACTATTAATTTTTCAAATATATAAATACACATATATAATGAAAAAAATACTTTCATTTGTCGAATGATGAATAGAATTAGAATACAAATGAATAATAAAAAAGTATAATAATATTAATACATATTCATAAAACAAAATATGATAAATCATTAAGTTTACACAATCAATCCATTATATTAAAATAATAAGGGTATGGTTTTTTAATTTAATAAATAACACTTTTTATAGTTAATGATCACATATTTTTAGATCCATTCAATTAGTCTCATAGGTATTTTCTCTCATTTAATCTACCATAATCAAATAGAAAAGGAATATTAAGTGAAATTATAATTTAAAACACACATTCTTGAATTTGTAACCAGAAAAAACAAATTTTATTTAGCCCATATATTTTTATGGAGAAATCCATCACATGACCATAAATCCCTTATTTTAAAATTCTAAAACATGGAAAAAATAAAAAACTAATCTATACAACCCTATTCATAGAAATATTTCTCAAGAAAAATAATATAACCACAAGTGTTTTTAAAAATATTAAATCCCACCAGTGTAAATATATTTATATGTTTTCCAAAAAATGAAAATAAATCATTACCATTATAATTCCCCAAACTAAAAAAATTAAAAAAAATATGTTAAAATGAATCTATAAAAACCAATAAGACATTAAATTCATAAAAAAACTCTTGATTATGATGAAATTAAATACACAATCCATCATTGGAGAATATATTTCTAAATTTATCATAAAAATAATATTATCACATTATATAAAAACGGTAAATTTGATTCAAATTAAGATAAAAATAAAAAACCATCAATAAAATTCATAGTGAATATCCTAACAAAATTTCAATGAATCAATATTTTTTATCAAATAATGATACAAAACCCATAGAAAATGATTTATCTCAGATTATCCATAAATAATAATTATTTTTAAATCCATTAATAATTTACTTGAAGACTATCCCATGAATTGAATATATTATAGTTACCTAACAAGATTCACATTCTTTTGAATTATACATGTTCATAGTATGATGAAATTAATAGGATAAAACACCAAGGATGACCATTAAATTTTCTCTATAAATTATTATTTACAATCAAAATGGAATATCCATCTTTTATTGTTTTTTACTTCCTATAGTCTTTGGAAAAAATTATATTTTTATTTGGAATTAACCTACAGAACTCTCTAAAAAATTATATATATCCTCCAGTGAGTGGAAGAATCATCATATGAAATGATATGGCCCTCTTGTAACTTGATAGTTTCATGGTATAAAAGAAGAAGTGGTCAATGGTGAAAATTGAAAAATATAGAAAGAATCTCATGCGAATGTTTTATGACCCATGAAAAATTATAAAAATAATTCTTTCATTTAAGAAAATATAATAATGTAAAAATGATGTCTTTTTATGACATTGAAATGTCTCTAATTATAATGAACAATTTATACAAAACATATATAATATAATATTATATATATTTTAATATTCCTATAAAATTATGATACTTGATTACATTCCATCTAAAAATTCCTCCAAATTTCACTATCACTAATGGAACAAATATTGAGGGAGATCAATAATGAGAATATTAAAATGTACTACCCTATTTATATATTTTTATGTCTAATTCAAAATTTTCTATCCATAATTACATCATTAAATCACCCTAGGAAACAACTATTCAAAATGAGTAAAATCTACCTTTATTCCTCTAACAAAATCCATTCTCTCTCTCTTATATAATTCCATAATTCTATAATTCAATTTATATTTTCATTATCTTAAAAAAAACTAATGTACCCCTATTAAATATCAAAATTATAATTTATTCCTTCCATAATAATGTCCATGTTTAGCATGCATAATTACATGACACACCATACCAATTCACCCAAATAATTTCTGATGAATTAAATATAATAAATTCTATAAAAACTTCATCATTTCGATTATTAACCCACAAATTTAATATTTGGAAGTTAATTTTTCATTCCCTATTAATAAATAGACCTCTATTAGCCACAAGACTAAAATAACATTACCTTATTACTAAATAATAAAATTTAATCATATTTCAATGTCAATAATTCCTTTATATTTATACATATATTTGATATTTAGGGTATAATTAAACTGAAACACACACACACCCATTCTTATGGGTTGTAAGGATAGTTCATATCCCCAAGAGATAATCCATCCACACAACCCTTTATTATATATATTGGATCATATACCTAATAAAATTGTGTCTCTAAGACCCTCAGTAGATGGTCTATAGACCCCATAAAATAGAAACAAAGGCCCCCTAAATATTGGCACCTGAAATATCATATGAATAATAAATTGTTATTAAATAATAAAACTTAATCACCTTATAATGATAATATTCCATCTTGAAGATACTCTAATACATTCGTTATATATTAACTCATTATGTATTTCCAGTAGTCTGAAACAAATTTTTTTTCATAAATAATAAAAATTTATTATTTATAATTGGATGTAAATATAATTCAATATAACTATTGGAAGTAATAAAACACTAAAATAGGATCAATTATTCAGAAAAATACATTATATAATATTTGATATATTGATGATACTATAACATTAGGTTTTAATTTTTGATCCTAGTCACTGGCCAATAAAATTTCATTTAATGTATTTTTATTTAGAAATAATAATTATATGGAATATGGTTCAACCAATGGTTATTACAATGTCGGACCAAATTAGGGTTTGGAAAGTGGTTAAAGTTGATATTGATTATAAGTTATTGGACTTGTAAAGTAGATTGTGAATAATTTTTTCAAACATACATAAAATTGAATCAATATTTTTGAGGTGTTATGGCTATATATTAGAATATCCCATATGATGAATAATATAATCATGTGTTAAAAAATAATAAAAAATTTCAAAGGAAAAATACCCAGAGAAATTTGATTTTAGAATTTGTTCTTGTAAACCATAAAATTTTCTTAGGTGTTACATGAAATTCTTTTGTTGGTTTGTAGATGATAGAATGATATAATATGGATTAAACTATTTATCTATATGAAACATTAGATGTGATAACCCGATATTGTGAAAATAATTAATTTGGAATGTTTCCTTAATATTGGAAGTCACAAAGTAATTTCAAACTCTCAAATATAATTTAATTTTGAAACTCAGGGGAAGGTATGGTTTCTCCATAAGATTTATCAAACTCATTCATACATTTCTCTTTTGGTGAAAGATATTTATTTTTTAAAAGTATTAACAATAGGATATATAAAAAACTTAATAGGAGTTAGGAATGTGGACCCATTATCATCTCCCATGTTTGTAATTATTGATGATTAATATAGTCTATTATTAATGAATTAGATCTAGGTCAAATTGTTCCTATTAATTCTACTCTAAATTTATGGTATTTGATTCATTTTCTCTATAATAATAAGACTATGATTTTTTTGAGTGAAGTGATAAAATTTTTTAATCCATGAATGATATTTTTGTGGCCTATGAAGTAGTATCTGCTAAAGAAATCAACATAAAAAAATTTGTAACTCTATTTGGGTCGGTGATCCTTAATTTCAAGAAACAATACATCACAAAGTATCTTAATTCTATAAAAGGGAATCTAACAACTATTTATGTGTTCTTATTTTCTATATATTAATTAATTATACTTACTTATATGGAATTAAAAATACCAATAATTAATTGATTACATGTTGGAAATGAAAGAGTTTATCTTAAGTAGGAAGGATATGTTTATTTAGCTCAGAGATCTCATGTAGCCTATGATGGTATATTAACTAAAAAATATTTAACTTTTTTCAATAAGTTTATATGTATTGGTTAATGTTCATTTTCTTTTGGTAAAGCATTATACCAACATATAAATCATTGTCTCTAAATTTTTGGTGGGAACTCTGTCACTAAATCTTATTGTGATAGATAAAATAATTCTGTTGTAATTATAATTATACCAACAAAAAATATATATGTTGGTCAAAATGTTTAGCAATAGATTCATATGACATATTTATATACTAATGATATTTTTTTCAATATTTATATGCAATACGAATAATTAATATATTTTTATAAATTATATTTTACATAAAATATTATATGTGGTCATTCAAATATTTATTGATTGAATTTTATATTATATTTATTAATCAAATAATATATTATTTTTTAATATATTTAATAGATTTATTATATTTATTATTTTGTAATTATGAAATTAACATAGAGAAAACATTGAAAATCTGAGTCTTTATTTGAGAAACCATGTTTTCATAGAATTCAAAAGCATGTTAAAACTAAAAGAAAATACATAATGTTTCAAGAATCACTTGAAATACATAATCAAACTCAACATATCATGAAAATATATCAAACTTCATCTATAATTTGTTTCTCTCTCACATCAGTTTTCACTATCATACTTCACATTGAGGGTGAGTTCTGTACATGGTGTTCACCCGATTAATCATAAAATTTCCATAATTGTGGTGATCAAATATAGTAGGATAACATTGGTAGCATGAAGTAGAATATCAACAATTTCCAAAACATTTCTTGAGAAGAATTTGACCATACTAACTCATTTTATTTGTTCCCCTTTGATGGAATTGTGGATGAATGTAGTTCATCCACAATATCATACTAACACTAATAAAATTATGCAAATAAAATAAAATAGTATTGAACTAGAAAAATATAAAATTAAATAGAAAATAAAATATGATAATTAAGTCAAACATGTTTAAGTATCTCATTTCATTTTTTACTTATTTTAAAAAAACAAACATAACAAACAAACATTTGTTTAAATATTTTTTAATCAAAGGATCATTACCAAGTACGATTCAAAAATTATTATACTACACCAAATAATCTCTTCAACCTAACTATCATAATATTAAATTAGAATGATGATGCAGGATTATCAGGATCATAATAGAATATTACACTTTTTATATCATTAAGAAGAAGAGTAAAACATTTCATTATTATGATTTAGTTAGAGATGAAAATTAATACAAAAAAGATAAATATTTTCAATCAAATGGAAATTTTTTTATAGGATAGATAAAAAAACAAATTGTTTATCTTAATTTGAAAATAAATTAGTTGATACTTTTTTACTGTAACTCATTTTTTGTTTGAAAATAATCTAAATCTCATATGAACTAATTTGATAGTAAAATAACCAATTTAAAAATGGTTTCAAATGATAAGTGGTTTTAAAAATATTGATAATAAACTAGTAGTATTTTTCATCACTAAATGAGGATAAACAATATTTTTCATCAGAATTTGATAAAAAACATGTTTATTTACCGATCTATATTATTTCCTAGTTTTATAACCATAATTTGAAGACAAATTTTATTCATAGATAGAGAGAAAAAAAGGAAAACCCAACCAATGAATAACTTGATCATAGATCTCAAAGTATATTATGGTGAAACCCTAAAAATATAAGATTTTTTGACTAGTAAAGTATAAGGTCTACTATTAAAAGTTTATTTTTTTGATTCCTACACCACATAAAAAACACATAAATACAATTAAAATATATTAAGAATTTACACCACAAACATTTACTAATGAAATCAGGATATTCCAAACACTCATGTATCAGAGAAAGAATGAGGAAACACTCCATAAAACTTAACCATCTTTAGTGATTGATGAAACTAAAGATCTAATTACAGAATAAATGTGTATAATGAATAAATGATAAGAAAAAACTAAAATATCATATACTTTCTTATCAAATGAATGTAAATATCTTTAGAAATTGAGAAAAATAAAAATCATTTTGATTCATTATAAGATAGTTCAAAGAACTAAGAACGGAATTCCTAAAATAAAAGATATTGGGGTATAATTCCTTATCTAAAAAATTATTCTTTACTTTTAAGTCATTATATATTACTTGAAAATTTGAATAAAATTGAATCTTGGAATATAAAAAATTAGATTACTAAATCGTTGGCCTTAAAAAATAACTAACCAACATCAACAATCCAAATGGTTCATAAAAGATACATATACGACTTCATCCCATATGAATGGAAACTAATTAATAGTCAATAATTTTTTTCTTATTTATAAATTACAAAATAGCTATTCAAAAATGAATTTCCACATTACTTGGTCTAAAACATAAATATGAAACAAAATATTTACTACAAAATCTGTTGAAGATAATATAGAGGTAACTAATACCCAATGTAAATCACTATAACTACATACACTATATACTATGAATGATCCCCCACAAAAATTTCTAAAAGAAACTTCCACATATAATAGATCATCATCACATACTTACAAAACTAGCTAAAACAACAAACATAAAATCACATAATGTGAATGGAATAGAAGTCACTATTTAATAATAAAATCAGAATAAATAATGTACTATTTAACCTTCCAAGTAGGTCACCATCACACATTCAATTTGTACACATCAGTACCATGGTGGTTCTTTTCTTTTTTCCCATCATCTACAAATGGGGTTTCAACCTTTTTCTTTTCCACTTTTTCTCCTCATTAGGTAATATCTACCACACCTCAAGAATGTACTTAGGATTCCACTTGAAATTCCATACCTGACACTCTATAACATCATATTCAACTTTCAGCAGGCAAGAATACATAATTTTAATGACCATACTTAAGGCTTTAATAATATTTCTACATTATTTTCACATGTTCCAATATGTTTTAAAGGTAATTTTTTATGTGAAGTCATCAAATACTCACAAATCCAAATAAGAATAAAAATAATAGCTCTAGGATTTATATAATCACAAAACATTCTAAAATAAAAGTGTTATGAAAAACAAACATATCCACACTCATGGTAAGTGATTAAAAGGGTAAGGTAGAGATCAGAAATATCCATCAAAACTAGTGAACCCAAATATTAGTTCACATAAAACATAATAGGGTATAGGAATAAATTATTTACCCAAATGATATGCCATAAAATACCGGAAAAACTTAATTAATTTCAACACATTCTATAGACATGAATGTCAATAATTGACCAATTTAAAGTCATATTATACACCAATTCCTAAGTGATCAAGAGGGCTTAAATACTTGTGATATAATTTTGATGATAATAAAAACCTATTCACCCTCACACAAGAATAACTAACATTAAAATTTTAAATGAGAATTTTTCCTTTTCATAATGTTAGCATGAATAAACTTATATAGGTTAACTTTATTTTTCTATTAAAACTTCCTATGTTCTTCTTATATTTATATAAAAAAACATTATCCAGATGAATAATGAATTGAACATCATAAATATTCATCCTAAATGATAAGTGTTATACATAATATTTAATTATTCAATATTATAGAACATGTGCTTTAGTAAATTCAAGAATTAAACAAAAATATAATATTATAATTCACATAAATGTTCTAAAAATAATTTAAAGACAACACTGGATTCAATATTTTGTGCAAGAAACTCTATAATAATAATTAAATAAAATCCATATGAAAAAATGAGAAAAAGAAACAAACATAAGTATTTTATGTGGGGTTTTCAAATGGATACATCAAACAAGAATAAAAATCCATGAGTATGTTGTTTTAATAATTAAGAAAATAATTGACTCATCAGTGTTCATCTTCATCTTTATCTTCCCTTGTATACAAATAAAAAAGTTGCAATAAGGAGAAAAGAAGAAAAAATAATGAATAAAATCATATAGTTCTGGGTACAAACTTTGGAAATGTGAAACTATTTACTCACTTGTATTTTCTTCTATTGTTCAACTCAAGTTGGATGATTCATCATATAATAAACATTCAAAATATGAACAATGACCCACCCACACTAGGTTTACAATATTTCATATTCATATTTTAGAATAAAAAACTAAAAATAAATTACAATTTCAGTGAAACAATTATAGAGTAGACCTAAATTGAAATTAAAATATAAATAGTAATGATATGATACTTGTTTCACCTATTTTATACTCTTTATAATAAAATTTTCAAATGAAATCATCATTCATAATCAAAAAAAGTATAAAACATTTCCTAGATAACTATACTTATGAAATACTTATTCAAATTTCCATTTTCCAAGATAAATAACATGAAATAATTGACCAATAAATCAATACAATGAAACAAATAAACTACATTAAGTATAAAGTGTTAAGATATATCCATATATTAGTGTATATTTCTAGAAGATAGATTTTACACCTCAAATGATAGTCAACAAACAACTCAATTAGATCCAAAAGCATATTTAAAATTCAAAACTCTAAATGTTCTATATATACATAACCCATTTTCATTTCAAACATAAAATATAGTTGAAATAGGGTTCATAGATCAAATCAAATCGATACTGACCCCAATACCTATTTAAAATAGATTTATATAATTTTCACAATTTAACATCATACCCCTAAAAATAATGAAATATTTTTAATTAAAATTATCTTGAAATACATACTAAAAATAGTTTGTATAGCTATCTATCACATTCAAATATCAACAGAATTAAAAAATTTCATTATACACACCCAAATTAGATAGATCCAACAATAAATTACATGTATATAAAACCCGATTTAATTCAATAATACAAATTAGTATATTTAGACCTATAAATGTATAAAAAGACCCAATCAGTGCATTGCATCAGGTAGGCACTGCAAGTTCCCTTTAAGGAGCACCACTGGGTGGGAAGATTTAAAGAGAGATAAGTGCACTAACACCTCTCATTTGACCATCTAACCTCACGATAAAAGAGGTGTTCTCTTCCATGAAATTGAAAATGGATGAAAAATGTGATGGTTTGTAGTAGAGAGGGTGATGCGTTGTGTGAATGTTGTGTTATCCCGAACATATTTAATGAGAAATAACAATATTTTAATAGTTTTAATTGTTATAAAATTCTTAATTTCCATACTAACCAAAAAAATATTTTCAAAATAAACACAAGACATATTTTATTCAATAAAACACTAAAAAATTACATTTAGCCAAGGCCAAAAGAACTTAACTAACCAATAATTCCTACTAGGAAACCAATCAAAATTATCAGGAGACCCCCAAACACCACAAACAAGCCAAGAAAATAATGGAAGTCCTTTGGATCTTCCACATTGAAAAATAGAATGGAAAGAACAACGACCATCATTCTAATCATTAAGGGTATGTAAAGCACTATCTTCATGGGTCATTTTGAGTTCAGAATACCCTAATCATCTTTTTATAAGGCCTTTTGTGACCGTTGGTAGCCATTACAGTCCTTAGGTGACTGTTGGTTTTTTGTAACAATCATAAAATCTTATAAAAATTGGGTTTTTTTAAGAATTTCGATTATTCTAATATTCTTAGGTATTTTAAATATTTTAAATATTTTAATTATATATAAATTTTAAATGATTTATGTATTTGAGTATATTTTAAAGTGCTTTAAAGTGGTATCTTTGTACATGTTTTAATTGAACTTATATTTATAATTTGAAAGTATGATGTTTTAAAACGTAAAATGAATTTTTTATTTTAATGAAAATACAAAGAGAAGTACCTATGCTCGAAGATAAGTATACATATTGTTTTGATACAAAAAAACTATGTATTTGAATTTTAAAACATGTATTTATACTCTTATTAATTAAAAATTATACTTTTGGTTGAGTGATGACATGATATAATTTATATGTGGATAAGTGTATTTCAATGTTTCATAGTTTAAGATAAAGTTGAAATCATGTTTTAGACTAATAAAAAATAATGATATTATTGGTTTCAAAGCATTTAAAATATTTTAAACTTAATTTTTTTATGCTTTTAGATATAGTTTATTTTGGAAAGTTGGGTTTATAAAAAATATATCCCCAATAGGTCCAACCCACTAGCTATGCCGAGGGAGGTAGCTCGCACCACTACTTAAGGGGTAGTCGGGTGAGCCAGGAACCCTCAGCCACAACATAGGCCAACCTGAGAGTGTATGTGCACCTACAAGCATGCATTGAGGTACCGAGCAGTGCACCACCGTGCTGGGAAGCACGAAGGTAGGGGTGGGTGTAGAGAATGCCCATAGAGAACTGGTACTGGGTAGTACTGAGGAGGGGGAGAGGGAATTCTGGTAGGTGCTAGATCACTGAGGCTTATAAAGCCGGCTTCAAAACCTTCTTGTTTTGATGTGGATCAAGTTTTTTCAGTGGGGATAAAATCTCAACCATCCAATATTTCCACATGGTATCTAGACCATTCGATCAGTCCGACCTTCAAATCTCCACCACCACTGATTAACACCATGATTTATTTGGACCATCTTATCACGAACGCTGTTTATCTTGACCCCTCATCCCTTTTAAAACTATGGTATTTCCACATCCATCCAATCAATCTGAGATTTTATCTCATCCGTCCATCCTTTTTTGAAATCCTGGAAACATCATTAGCTGTTTGATCAAACCCCGTGTGATCTATACCAGTCATTTTTTTCCGCATCTTCTCCTCACTGCTTCGTCGCGCCTAACCAGTGGCTTACCCAAAATTTTCTTCTCTTCTTCTTCTTTTTTTCTTCTCCCTTGAGATCCTCAACCTCTCTTTGGAGCAGCCTTTGATTTCTTCCCATAAGGCTCTATTAGTATCCTTTTTATTCTTTCTTTGCTCCTATTTTAAGTTTCCTTAGCTTTATATAAATATATATATTAATATAATCACGGATTAGCTTAATATTTATTTTCATTAGAGTATTAGAACTATTTTTTTAGTCCATATTCATTGGTCTCTATTTATTATGAATCATTATGTTTAATATATATATATATATATATATATATATGACCTATATATAAACCCTAAAATGCACTTGTAACCTTACTCTATTTTTCCTCCTCAACCTACAAATGTCCCCTAATTAACCCTGTAGCTCTCTTAAAGATATGCAAGGGATTAATTTGATTCTCTTTTATCATATTATTTATGCCTTTGTGTTTTATGGATATATATATATATATATTTAGTTTCTTCTCCAAACCCTAACATGTTTTTCTAAATGTGTTTATCAGTGTTTTAAGAGTGTAGAACTCATGAAAGGGAGTTATTTTTTCTTCTAATTCAACATGAAAACCATTTTTTTCTACTATTTCATTTTCATAGATTATATATATGTATATAATATTATATGGCTTCAAATCCAAATTTTTTTTGGGGGTTTTATAAATATTATTATCGGTATTAACTAATGTTTTAAGGTTTATAGAATGTGTAAGGGTTAATATTAATTTGTGTTTATGTAAACTATATATATGTATATATGAATATATATACTTATATTCTTATATACAAAACAATACCATTTTTGGGGTTTTATGATTTTAATTGATGATTATTTGTTTTTAAATAATGTTTTTAAAACATGTAATACATGAAAGTGTTTATTTCATCTTTTTTTAATATGAAAAACCCTTGTTTAAAACTTATGTATATATAGTTATATATATATATATAAAAGTTTTATTGTGTAACTAATCTGAATTGGGTTTTTGTAAAACAAATTCTTATTGATCAAATTATGTTTTTTGAAGAGTACAACAATTATAAGAATTTATTAAACCTTGTTTTGGGGTTTTCAAAATCCCAAATGTACACCTTGTGTATACAGGGTTTTATATAATTCAATTTTGGATTCTCATGTTTTAAATAATTCTAGCTATGTTAGTAAATTGTATAATTATTTTCATGCTTAAGCACAAAAATATATGCATACATGCATAAACGCATGGGATTAATTAATTATTCCTTCACACATGAATACTCCACATGAAATAATGATTTCACATCCATATATTATATTCCAATTTGTCATGAGAAATGCCTTAAATTATTTAAGTTTATATTTTAATATATTTCTGATTTAATTAACATTTCAGGGTTTAAAACAAGTATCTCAAAGTCAAACATGTAAACCATGGCATGAAAAGGTTAACATTCATAAGAGTTTAATGTAAGTGTTTTTATCTTTTGAGACAACCCATCATTTTATGTTCATTGAGTATTATCACATGTGAAAAATCATATCATTTTAGTCCATACATGTCACTGTTAAATTTGATGCAGCCATAACGTAAAACTAAAAAATATAGTCCTTTTTACATTATTTTAATAGTTCATTTCAGTTATAAGTATGTATGAAAACTATTAGGGATTAAGAATGTACTTTCCATGGTTGTATGAGACACTATAAAAATAAGACTAGACTAAGACATATAAGGAATGTATTAGACTTTAATGGTGTGACATGTGAGCCCAGAATTATACAGCGCTCCAATGCATTTGGTGAAGTGATGAATATCATGAGTTAAAGTAAAATGATGTATGAACATGATGCTAGCTTTGATCACAACTATGTGTGGTATTTGACCACAATTATGTTGGGTTTTTACCCATATGGTCTTGGAATGAGGCCTTGAAAAAATGATTATGTACAGTCTTGTTGAAAGGCCTTGATGAAGTCTAGAATTATACATTCCTTCGTTATGTACTAGTATATGACCAATAAAGGGATTAATAAATTAGAAGAATATCCCTTAGTTAGGAAACTATTATAATAATGGTGATGAATTCATATGGCATATGTAAATCATTCACATGGAAAGTTATATAAAGAAAAGGAGGAAACTGAAGTTGATGTTACATCTATCAATCCCTAAATTTCATATGAAGTGTTAAGGTAATCATGACTATGTTACTTACACAATTTTATGTAAGTGATAAATTTATGTGCAAATGTGTACTTACAACTTTTCATGTCCCCTTTAAAATTGGTTTGATCACTTATGGATTATGCAGGATTCCATGCATTTTTTGTACATGTATGTGCACTCTGATTCATGTTTTACCTACAGTTTTTAAGTAAACACATATGATTCTCATGAAAGATGTTTTTTCTAAAAATATTATCAAGTATCCTTTGAAAAATGATGATGACATGCCTCAAGTTGTGTTATTTTCCTATAAAGAAAATTTTATGTGGTTTTTATTTAAAAGTGAATATCTTTAAATTGTTTTTAAACCCATTACTGGGAATTATTTTGCTCGACCTACATTTTCAATTTATTTTATAGGGTTTAGTATATTTTTACAAGTTTTGAGTACTCCTATGTGACAGAAACATTGGAATGTTTTTGGAAGAAGTGTATTAAAATCATCTATTTTTTCAAGAACCTAAACCAAAATGACCCTCTGTAATGGGACAAGATATGTAATTTTATTTTCATGATTATAAGAAAAAAAATTACACACCGTGTTTCAGGCAATGAATCCAGGATTCTGGGTTCGGGGTTATTACAGTTGGTATTAGAGGATCCGTTTAGACAACTCTAGAAAATTATAACAGCACTAAAAATTTGATTATATCTTACTAAGTAAAATTATTTCTTTAAATTTTAATATGGCAGGAGAAATAAGTCTTTTGTCTCTTCCAACTAAAATAATAGAGACTATAGTTTCCAAGTCATGTTTAGAAGGATATGAGACATTTGAAAACCTTCATCTTTCATGTAAACATCTATAATGTGTATCAAACTCTCCTCGTGTACTTCAACTCCACCGTGGATTAGGCATTTCTTATTTCCTTATGATAGATGCTCAACTTCCATTCTATGCACGTAAGGGAAAGTACTTTGAGGGTTTGTTTAAATGCATTACCCTAGCCAAGAACTTTCAATACCTGGAGGAAATCCAAGAGGCAGCACAAGAGGGTGACCTCTAAGCATCATATCTTTGTCAAATCTTGACCTACTATCTCTATGGTCAAGTTAGGGACTTCAAAATTCTTGAGGATGATACTCCCCATTTGTTTTATAGACATATAGTTCATGCTGTTTTCACCCAGCATCATACACTTCATTCTTTTCTCTCATGGAACTTTAGATGTCTACATGCGATTGATCCAAGTTTCCCATGCTGTATATAGACCAAAGAGATTGAATATTTTGGAACTGTTTTAGGGATCAGTTTAACTAGGAACTAGGGAAATCGTCAATGCCAGTGGATCCTCTCAAGGGACATTATAGTGGATGTTAAGAAGTTCGTGCCTGTGAGTTTGAGAGGGAACAAATGAATATGTAGTGCCATGAGTTTCATGAACCTTTTATGAAATGAATGATGTTATATTTTTATGATTTATTACTTTAATATGTATTTTAAAAATAGCATCTCTGTTTTAATAAGGTAATGCTTTACTGAGTAGACAATTTTTTCTTAAATTTTCAGATGGAAGACGAGAGGTCACCAACTAACCTTTTGTCTCTACCAATTGAGATACGTGAAACAATATTGTTAAAGTCATGTTCAGAATCATACCAACCTTTATCGAAACATCTTTTGTCTTACAGATGCCTCTACCAAGTGTCTCGTATCCCGAATGTCCTCTGGGACTATTAGGGAGACAATAATGTTTATCTCCATATAAAAAATTCATAATTGGAAGAGTATAGGAATAGGGGAAAGTATCCTAAAGGTCTCTTTCTCTGTTTCACTCTCTTCAAAAATTTACAAGACTTGGTGAAATTCCCAGAAGCTTCTTTGGAGGGTGACCTTCGAGTAGCTTATCTATTCCATGTTTTGAGTTTCAACAAGTATGGGAGGCTATATGACATCAAATGTCTTAGGCATGACATAGTTCAACAGATCTATAAGGAACGTGTTCATGCCTAAATCTCTGAGCTCCATACCTCCCATGCCTCTCTCTAGAAACCCAAGTGTCACATGTATAGGTTTGACCCTAATTGATCAAGGTGTATCTGGGATAGGGAGATTGAGGAACTGAGAACCACCCCAGGAATCCACCTGAGGACATAAGCAGATTATCCATAGTGGTGGACCTGGTGAAGGTATTAAACTAAATTTTTTTCAATCTTTTTTTTATTAATAAATAATATATAACTTGTAGGGGCCTCAAATTTAATGTCAAAAGTTGGTGCAGGAAAGCTTAAGAGCACGAAATAATTGTGAGGATGCAATTATTTGGGGGGGGGGTAATGTGATATCCCGAACATATTTTATGTGTAACAATAATATTTTTAATATTTCTAATTGTTTTACTTTGCTTAATTTTTTTAATACCAAAAATAATGTTTGAAAAATAAACACAACACATATTTTATTCAACAAAACACTGAAATGTTACATTTAAATAAGGAAAAAAGAACCTAAATAACCAAGAATTCCTACTAGGAAACCAATCAAAATTATCAGGAGAGCCCCAAACATCACAAACATGCCAAGAAAATAATGGAAGTACTTTGGATATGTCACGACGAAAAATAGAATGGGAAGAACACAAACCACTCTGATAAGCATTAATGATATGTAAACCACCATACTCACGAGTCGTTTTGAGTTTGGAATACCCTAATCACATTTTTATAAGACCTTTTGTGACCTTTGGTAGCCATTTCGGTCCTCAGGTGACCATTTGTTTTTGCAACGGTCATAAAATATTATAACCTTTTGTTTTTTAGAATTTCGATTATTCTGTTTATCTTAGGTATTTTAAATATTTTAAGTATTTTAATTATATAATCATTTTTAATATTTTATGTATTTGAGTATATTTTAAAGTGATTTAAAGTGGTATCTTTTTACATATTTTAATTGAACTTATCTTTAGAATTTGAAAGTATTATGTTTTAAAACATAAAATGAATTTTTTATTTTAATAAAAATATAGAGAGAAGTACCTATGTTCAAAGAGAAGTATACATATTGTTTTGATACAAAAAAACTATGTATTTGAATTTAAAAACATATTTTTATACTCTTATTAATTAAAAATTATACTTTTGGTTAAGTGATGACATGATATAATTTATATGTGGATTGGTGTATTTTAATGTTCCATAGTTTAATATAAAGTTGAAATCATGTTTTAGACTAAAAAAAAATAATGAAAGTATTGGTTTTAATGTAATTAAAATATTTCAAACTTCATTTTTCTATGGTTTTAGAAATGGTTTATTTTTGAAAGTTGGGTTCATAAAAAATATATCACCCATTGGGCCAACCCTCTAGCTGAGACAAGGGAGGTATCTCACACTACTCTTTAAGGAGTAGTCGGCTGAGCCTGGACCCCCCAGCCACATCACATGCCAGTCTGAGAGTGTATGCATTCCTACAAGAACACATGGAGGATCCGAGCAGTACACCACTGTGCGAGGTGACACGACGGTAGGGGTGGGTGTAGATCAGGCCCATAGAGAATTGGTATGGGGTGGTACCAAGGAGGGAGAGAGGAAATTCTAGTGGGTGATGGATTTTTGAGGCTTATGAATCCAGCAAAAAAATCATCCCATTTGGATGTGGGATGATTTTTTTTCTAGCAGGGATCACATCTCAACCATATGATCTCACCACGTGGTGTCTAGACCATTTGATTAGTCTGGACTTCGAATCTCCATCGCCATTGATTAACATTACATTTTCTCCGTACCATCCGATTGTAGATGTGGTTTATCTCGAACCCTCATCCATTTTAAAAGCATAGTATCACCAAAGACATCTAATCAATCCATGATTTGATCTCATCTGTCCATCCATTTTTAAAATTCTGTAAACATTTTTAGTCATTGATAGAGCGCTGTCGTGGGCGCCCTCAAATGATTAGTGTGATTTGGGGTACTTAGGTGCAGCAGAGTGGCTGACCAAGGTCGTCTCTCAAAGGAGGAAGTGAATTTAACAACTTATTAGAGGTATTCTAAAAAGAAATAAAATATAATAGAGTAAAAAATATACTTTAAAGTATTGGGGTTTGTTGTAGTTTATGAATCTAGAAGAAGTTTGCTGGAAGAATATTGTATAATTTTTTTTGTTTTTAGTTTTGAAATGAATTTCAATTTAAATGACACAACAAGAAGATATTTTTTTAGAAATCTATTTAAAAAGAGTGATCGATCTAACTCTACCTATTCACTTTATTATTAATAATTATCATTTAAATTAACATTAACTTATTTATGATCCCTTAATTTGTTAAATCCTGAACCCTATGAGAATTAACTTTACCACAAAGATGATGTGAATTTAAACCTAGGCTAACTTCGGAACATGCAATCGCAGCACCCTGCTTTGATTGATGTTCTAAGATTAGATTATGTTCAGTTGTAAATTAAGGCACATATCCATTCTAGAAATGAGGATGAATTGTGTTTAGGGATTATAATTGAACTCTACAAATTTATCCCGTGTGGTCTTGTATTACCGATTAAGATCGCGCTCTCACAATTTACACAAAATCCCGACCTCGCTTGTTTTTGTGTTAATTGTTCAATTGCTTGCTTAGTTTATTACAATTTAAAAACATAATTCATGAATCATATTAAGTGAATTACAGTAGCTCAATAATTCAAAATAATTAAATGAAGAGGGTAGAAGATAGATCGATTACTAAAAGACTACTCTTCCATGGGTGGCGTAATCATCGTAGAAGCGTTTTGCATGTGCAAAGGTTTATAATGGGTATAAACCAATAACGCTTCTACTCAAGAATTACAGCCCAAATATGAAGATTAAGAGAAGAAGAAATTTAAAAAAAATAGAATAAAAGAGAAGAAATAAAATAAGAACAATGAAGTTTATTACACAAATGAAAACATCACCAAATGAAGAAGAGAAGGAGGCTTCGATGAGGGGATCCTTGCTTCAAGAGCTACCCCTCTTACAATGGTTGGAGAATTTGGGTGAAACAAATTCTCCTCTGCCTCAAATATCCCAATGCACGTCCCCAACCCCTAAAAATGACAAAAACTCCAATTTATAGAGGGGAGGGGAGGAGAGGTTACATGTGGTTTCAAGTGTGAATGTGGAAATTCGTCCAAATATTTTATGCCAACTTTAACCGCCCATTTTACCACAAAAACGCGTGAATTGGCCGGCCTTCCAGAAGGATAACATGTGAGGATATGTGTCCTCTATCTCCTATCCATCTTTGGGCTCAATACAGTCCCATATGAAGGAGTTATGGCCGAAATAAAAAAGATTCTCCATTCTGGAGAGCCCAGCCCAACTTTGCCTTCATGAACCAATTTCAACAACAAAATGAACTCTTTAGCTCTAGTGTCCTGAATAAAAGTTGTATATAATTAAGTTAGGAACACTGTTACAAAATTTAAAATTCAAATAATAAATATAAAAATATTTATCTTCGAAATACTATAGTGAACTATAAAGGGTAAAACTGGAATTTTCATCAAATATTCAAATGAATGATCTAATCCCAAATACTTTATAATTAAACATATTTAACACAATGTGAGGAAATTATATCATTTATTATCAATAAAATATTCAATAAAATAGTGTTTTATCAACTCCCCCACACTTACCCTTTTTCACTCTTGGGAAAAACCTCATGTCTAGTAAACATCAATATCAAATCAAAACCAATTTTAAAACACATATTCTTGAGATCAGTAAATTTCCCACCAAGAATCAAAAGATATCATGCCTCATTAAAAACATTATTTCAAGTTCTCCATTTATATCATTCAATATATTTCCGCTTCATTTATCCTCCCATGCACAAAACACTTACCTCGCTTGAATTTCCTCTCATCACTCAAATATCAATTTTTTTGCAATGTCTTTCTCATCCAAACTCATACAAGGGTCACCATAGGATTGATAGATTCCTACATCGCTACCCGATGTGAGTCAAGGACATATTTTTATCATGAGGACTTTTCAGGGTTGTTCTGTGGCTTTCGGTTGGTAGGATTAAGATGTGAAAAACTCTGAGGCTGAATGAGGAGGGCTTGACTCTTTTGAAGCAAAATTGCATTAATCTAATTTTCACTTAAATATGGTCTTCTCTTCAATCCCCATAGTATCAATTCAGATCCATCATCATGAAAAGTCATGAAAGGTTTACACCATTCATCATTTCAGCATAAAAAATGTCAATCTTCTCAAACATGATTTTCTTGAAAGCTCCAGATGGGCACAACTTTCCACCTCAATTAGAAGCTCCAGAAAAGGCACAGCTTCACTTGTCATGAAAGCTCCAGAAAAGGCCCAGATTTCAATATAATGACTTTCTTTAGCAGCAAACACATATCTTCAGAATTTAATTTTCCACCCAAAGTATCACATAATGTGGTGGCACAACACAAGATAGCTTCCCCCACACTTAAGCTTAACTAGATTATGCAATTTCACTTTAAGAGTTGGTTGGATAGGGAAAATTGGCTTGTAATGTGGCTTAACCTAACAGGCTGTGCATGGATTCTAAGGGATAAAAGGATTAAATATTCAAGGTAGGCCATTATAAAAAAAGGATTCTTTGAAATAGGGGCTTTAATACCAAACAAATGCCTCAATCATTTAAATATAATTACCTCAAACCCTCAAGTTTTGACAGGAATAGATCAAATTCTGGTTAAATCAAGTATGGTTTGGTTCTCTCAAGAAGTGAGGTGAATGTCAAGAATATGAAAATAATGGTTTACAAGCCTCACAGGAAAGTGATTTCAAATATAAAGATAGCGAGATTGGCATGGGATTCAAAATTCAGTGAACTTTCATGAAATTACTAAATATTTGAACTTGAAACAAAGTCATTTCAGCATTCATTTAAGCTTAGTTTCAAGGGGTAAATTGTTTCACTTATTGATATGGATTAAAAAATGGGTTTGAGAATCATTTTAGCTCAAAAATTTCAAAAACACAAAGAAAATTGAAAAATAAACACACAAAATTTGAAAAACACAATTTTTTTGATTTTTTTTTGAACAGGAAAGCAATTAAAATTACTAAACTAAAAGGTTCCCTCCCCCACACTTAAAATATTGCATTGTACTAAATGTGACCCTATGAGATGATATATGCACATGAAATGCAGAATTTTTAAATAGGACAAATAATATAAAAGTGAAAGGGTTAGAAACAGCCTGATGTGCTCAAGTGATGATGGGGTCATGCAGTGTGATAAAATCCACTGCATCAGTAGGAAGTCCCTCAATGTATCTCTTCAAACGTTGCCCATTGACTGTAAAGATCCTACCAGTGTCCTCTTGTGTGATCTCCACTGCACCATAAGGAAAAACATTAGTCACAACATAAGGACCTAACCATCTGGAACGCAACTTACCAGGCATCAGCTTCAGTTGTGAACTGTAGAGAAGGACTTTCTCTCCAACATGAAACTCCCTTTGTTAGATCATTTTGTCATGAGCTGCTTTTGATCTTTCCTTGTAGAGCCTTGAGTTCTCATATGATGATAATCTAATCTCCTCAAGCTCTTGAATTTGCAGCTTCCTTTTGGATTCCAGCTTGGGCCAAATCCATGTTGGATTTCTTTATAGCCCAATAAGCCTGATGCTCGACTTCCACTGGGAGATGACATGCTTTCCCAAAAACAATCCGAAATGGGGACATACCAATGGGGGTCTTGTATGCTGTTCTATAAGCCCACAATGAATCATCCAAGCACTTTCTCCAATCCTTCCTATTTGGCTGCACGGTTTTCTCCAAGATTTGTTTCAACTCACGATTTGAAACCTCAGCCTGACCATTTGTTTGGGGGTGGTATGGTGTTGATGTTTTGTGTGTCACCCCATACTTTCGAAGGAGGGAAGCAAAATTCCTATTGAAAAAGTGTGTCCCTTGGTCACTGATGACGACCTTTGGTACTCCAAACCTATAGAAAATTTGAGCCTTGACAAAATCCACTACAACATGAGAATCGTCAGTCCTGGTGGCCTTGGCCTCCACCCATTTACTCACATAATCAACAGCAACCAAAATATAAAAAAATCCAAATGAACTAGGAAAAGGACCCATAAAATCAATGCCCCATACATCAAAAATCTCACAGAATAGTATGGGTTGTTGGGGCATCTCATGTCTCTTAGAAATGTTCCCAGTGTGTTGGCAACGAGAGCATGACTTACAAAACACATGGGCATCATGGAATAATCTAGGCCAATATAATCCAGAGTCCAAAACCTTCCTAGCTGTCCGTTGGGGTCCAAAGTGTCCACCACAAGCAAGTGTATGACAGAAATGCAAAACATACTCAAACTCATGATTGGGAACACACCTCCTAATGACTTGGTCACTACACATGCGCCATAAGTATGGATCATCCCAAACATAAAATATTGACTCACTCTTTAATTTTTGGACTTGATGTTTCTTTAAATTTGCAGGGATTTCAGAAGTAACAAGGTAGTTAACTAAATCAGCATACCAAGGATGCGTACCTAAGATGGTATAGAGATGCTCATCAGGGAAAGTGTCCCGAAGTGGTACCTGATCCAAGGTGTCATCCTCTAGTGTGTGAGTAAGCCTACTCATGTGGTCCGCCACCATGTTTTATGAACCCTTTTTGTCCTTTATCTCGATGTCAAACTCTTGAAGAAGGAGAATCCAATGGATAAGTCGTCGCTTTGCATTTGGCTTCTTCAGGAGGTACCTCAAAGCTGCATGGTCAGAAAAAACAACTACTTTAGAGCCCAATAAATATGAATGGAATTTATCTAAAGAAAATATGACAGCAAGAAACTCCTTTTTCATGGTTGTGTAGTTTTATTGGGCTGAATCCAGTGTCCTCGATGCATAAGCGATCACATGTGAACGTCCCTCCACCCTCTGAGATAAGACAACTCCAACCGCGAAGTTGGAGGCATCACACATAAGCTCAAATGGAAGGTCCCACCGTGGGGGCTGTATGATTGGTGGAGTGGTCAGACACTTATTCAGCTCATCAAATGATACCCTACATGAATCATCAAAATTGAAGTCAATATCTTTTTGAAGCAATCTAGATAAGGGTAGAGCGATCTTACTAAAATCTCTGATGAAGTGTCGATAAAATCCAGCATGCCGAAGGAATGATCGAACATCACACACACATTTAGGATATGGGAGGGATGAAATAATGTCTACCTTAGATTTATCAACTTCAATGCCATGTTGTGAGACTATATGACATAAGACAATTCCCTTTTCGACCATGAAATGACATTTTTCAAAATTTAAGACCAGATTCTTCTCAATACAACGATGCAACACATCACCCAAAATAGAGAGACATTCATCAAATGAGGACCCATAAACTGTAAAATCATCCATAAATACCTCCATGCAGGTCTCAATGAAATCTGAGAAAATACTCACCATGCATCTCTGGAAGGTACCTGGGGCATTGCAAAGTCCAAATGGCATCCTTAGGTAAGCAAAGGTACCAAATGGGCATGTGAATGTTGTCTTCTCATGGTCCTCTGCTATAATGGGAACCTGAAAATAGCCAGAAAATCCATCCAAGAAACAATAGTGTGTCTTCCCAGCTAGTCTCTCAAGCATCTTGTCAATGAATGGAAGTGGGAAAATGGTCCTTACGAGTGGATTGATTTAGTTTACTATAATCGATACACACTCGCCAACTGTTTTGTACTCTCACAGGAACTAACTCATCATTTTCATTTTTTATAACAGTGAAACCAGTTTTCTTTGGTACAACCTGAACAGGGCTATCCCATTGTGAGTCAGAAATAGGGTAAATGATACACGCCTCAAGTAATTTTTCAACTTCTTTCTTAACAACTTCTAGGAGGGTGGGATTAAGTCTCCTCTGTGGCTGTCTCACCGGTTTATCCCCATCCTCCAAGAGAATCCTATGCATGCAAATGGAGGGGCTAATACCTGATATGTCTGCCAATGTCCAACCAATTGCCCTAATGTTATCTCTCAAAAGATTCAAAAGTTTTTCTTCATGTTCAAAAGAGAGATTATTAGAAATTATGACAGGTAATCTATCACCACTGAGCAAGTATGCATATTTGAGATTTGGGGGCAATGGATTGAGTTCCAATGTAGGTGGGTGATGTATGGATGGAGAAATTGATGCAACAGACATATCTGCACAATGAACATTAGTATCAGAATAAAAATCATCACAATCAGAGAATAAAGCACCAAATCCATCAGCATAATCAATAGCCATGTCATAATCAGAGTTCACATGATCAAAATCAGAATATGATTCCATTTCAAAATCAAATCTTAGAGAGTCTTGTTCCTTAAAAATGGGTGTAGAAGTATTCTTAGACATCATAATAGAACCAATACTCATAATCTCCCTAAGAATAGGACAATCCAATTCCATGATGTTTTTACTTGGTGGTTCAAAATGGGAGATAACAAAAGAAGAATGGTCCTCTGAGGGGTACTTCATGGAATCCATAACATTAAATATCACAACTTCATCTCCAAACTCCATGGAAAGTGTACCCTCATTGACATTTATGATAGTTTTTTCATTTTTGAGGAAGGGTCTACCTAAGATAACGGGGGCATGAGAACTTACCTGATCATCCTCCATGTTAAGCACATAGAAGTCTGCTGGAAAGATCATGTCTCTTACCCGAACAAGTACATCCTCAAGAACTCCCGCTGGATATGCCGTAACTCTATTCTCCAATTACACCACTACTCTTGTTGGATTCAACTCACCAACCTGCAAGGAAGAGAATACATAGTGAGGCATCACATTTATTGAAGCTCCTAAATCACAAAGAGCATCAGAGAAGTACAACTCCCCTATGGTACATGGGATGGTGAATGTCCCGGGATCCTTGCACTTTGTTGGCATTTCTAGAGTTGGTGTAATGAGTTCTGAGACATTCCATCCAAGTTTGATCCTCTCATTTCCCTTGAGCCCTCTTCGATTGGTACAAAGTTGTTTTAAGAATTTCGCATACCTTGGAATTTGCTTAATGGCTTCAAGTAGAGGAATGTTGATCTCCACACGCTTGAATGTGTCCAAAACCTCCTTTTGCATTGCTTCTTCAACCATCTTCTTGGTTTGAACAACCCTGTTTGGAAAAGGAAGGGGTTTAGGTGGTACATCATCAATCTTTTTCTTACCTTTATCTTTCTCCTTGGATTGCTCATTAGTTGGTATGGAATGCGGATTCTCTAGAGTAGAGGTGAATCCCGGTGGAATGGTAGGTCCATATGTATCATTCATTTGCTTCCCACTTCTCAATGTGATGGCACTAACATTCCCCTTTGGATTTGGAGTGGGTTGGGAAGGTAGATTTCCAGAATTCTTACTCACAAGTTCATGGAGGGCAGTGGCAATCTGACTCATTTGAGTCTTCAACTCTCTCAGCTCCGAACCTTGAATCTTCATCTCATTCTATTGATTAAGAACAATTTGTTTCAAAAGATCATCAGTGTTAGAGTCTACCTTGTGTTGGATATTCCCTTATTGCTGACTCGTTGATGTTTGAGCTTCGAATCTCCTTTGGGGTTGTTGGAAACCCTGTTGGTAAGGTGGAGGCTACTGGAAGTTTGGTTGAAAAGGGGGCCCTTGTTGTTGTCCAGATCCATACCTTATGTCTGACTGATCTTTCCACCCTTGGTTGTATACTGTATCAAACTTCTTTTGGGGATATGGTTGTTGTTGTTGCTGCTGAAATGGTCTCCCAGGGAACACTGCTGCACAATCTTCTGTCTCTTGTAGTTGTGGGAAACAGTCAGTTGGGTGGCTTGTCTCAGTGCAAATGCTACATGGCCTTGAAGGAGGGGGTTGGGATGTCTTTTGAGCCAATGCAATCTGCCTCACCATAGTTTTAAATTCTTCTAACTTAGTATAAATCAAATGACTTTCAAGAGAATAAGGGCTTACTTGATGTACTCCTCGAACATGTGGTGTACCTCTATCACCGAATTGTTGGGAGTTTTGAGCCATCTTGTCGATCAATGCATGTGCTGCTGCTGGTGTCTTGTCCACCAATGCTCCTCTAGCCGTGGCATCCACCATGCTCCTCTCCATAGGTGTGATTCCTTCATAGAAGTACTGAATGAGGAGTTGCTCACTGATTTGGTGATGTGGGCAGCTTGCACACAGCTTTTGGAATCTCTCCCAATACTCATACATTGACTCCCCTTGTGCTTGCTTGATCCCCAAAATCTCCTTTCGAATTGATGTGGTCCTTGATGCTGGAAAAAATCTCTACAAGAAAAGACATTTCAAATTGTTCCAACAAGTTACATCTTCGGGTTGTAAATAACACATCCAGTCTTTTGCAGCTCCATCAATTGAGAATGGGAATTCTCTTAATTTGATTTGATCTTCAGAAACATTTCTTGGTTTAAGGGTTGAGCAAACCACATTAAATTCTTTCAAATTCATATTAGGATCCTCACCAGAGAGGCCATGAAACTTTGGAAGTAAGTGAATTAACCCAGATTTTAGTTCAAAGTCCGATTCGAGATTTGGGTATGCAATACAATTTGGTTGATAGTTAACATCAGGTGCAACCAATTCTCAAATGGTTCTATTAAGTTCATTTCCATTGTTTCCAGCCATTGGTTCCTCTTTTATGTTTGAATTTTAATTGCTTCCAATTTCAATGTTTCCAAAAGAGAGGAATTCACCAACTGGTTGAATATTGAAACTTCCCGTAGACTGAGAATTTATGATTCGAGCCCTAAGGCTATGTTCAATCTCAGGGTCAAGATCTAAGAGATCTTTGGGATTAGTTCGTGTCATAGATCGAATAAAAATGAAAAGAAAGAAAGTGGACCATAGTAAAATAAAAATGAGAAGTTTGAGTTGATGGTCCAAAAAGAAGTAGAAGAAAATAAAAGAAGAGGAAGAAAAATCAGATTGGGTACAGAAGGAAGAAAGAAGAGAGGAAGAGAATAAAATGTAAAATAAAATAAATAACTCTAATTGGTTGAAATAATTACTTGCCTCCCCAGCAACGACGCAAATTTTATAGAGCACTGTCGTGGGCTCCCTCAAATGATTAGTGTGATTTGGGGTACTTAGGTGCAGCAGCGTGGCTGACCAAGGTCATCTCTCAAAGGAGGAAGTGAATTTAACAACTTATTAGAGGTATTATAAAAAGAAATAAAATAGAATAGAGTAAAAATACTACTTTAAAGGATTGGGGTTTTTTGTAGTTTATGAATCTAGAAGAAGTTTGCTGGAAGAAGATTGTATAATTTTTTTTGTTTTTAGTTTTGAAATGAATTTCAATTTAAATGACACAACAAGAAGATATTTTTCTAGAAATCTATTTAAAAAGCATAATCGATCTAACTATACCTCTTCACTTTATTATTAATCATTATCATTTAAATTAACATTAACTTATTTATGATCCCTTAATTTGTTAAATCCCGAACCCTACGAGAATTAACTTTACCACAAAGATGATGTGAATTTAAACCTAGGCTAACTTCGGAACATGCAATCGCAACACCCTGCTTTGATTGATGTTCTAAGATTAGCTTATGTTAAGTTGTAAATTAAGGCACATTTCCATTCTAGAAATGAGGATGAATTGTGTTTAGGGATTATATTTGAACTCTACAAATTTATCCCATGTGGTCTTGTATTACCGATTAAGATTGCGCTCTCACAATTTACACAAAATCTCGACCTCGCGTGTTTTTGTGTTAATTGTTCAATTGCTTGCTTAGTTTCTTACAATTTAAAAACACAATTCATGAATCATATTAAGTGAATTACAGTATCTCAATGATTCAAAATAATTAAATGAAGAGGGTAGAAGATAGATCGATTACTAAAAGACTACTCTTCCATGGGTGGCTTAATCATCGTAGAACCGTTTTGCATGTGCAAAGGTTTATAATGGGTATAACCCAATAACTCTTCTACTCAAGAATTCCAGACCAAAGAGGAACATTAAGAGAATAATAAATTTAAACAAAACAGAATAAAAGAGAAGAAATAAAAGAAGAACAATGAAGTTTATTACTCAAATGAAAACATTACAAAATGAAGAAGAGAAGGAGGCTTCGATGAGGGGATCCTTGCTTCAAGAGCTACCCCTCTTACAATGGTTGGAGAATTTGGGTGACACAAATTCTCCTCTGCCTCCAATATCCCAATTCATGTCCCCAACTCCTCCAAATGAGAAAAACTCCAATTTATAGAGGGGAGGGGAGGAGAGGTTACAAGTGGTTTCAAGTGTGAATGTGGAAATTCGGCCAAATATTTTATGCCAAATTTCACTGCCACTTTTACCACAAAACGCGTGAATTGGCCGGCCTTAAAGAAGGAGAAAATGTGAGGATATGGGTCCTCTATCTCCTCTCCAAATATGGGCTCAATACAGGCTTATATGAAGGCGTTATGGCCGAAATACAGAAGCTTCTCCATTCTGGCGAGCCCAGCCCAACTTTGACTTCATGGACCAATTTCAACAACCAAATGAACTCTTTAGCTCTAGTGTCCTGAATAAAAGTTGTAGATAATTAAGTTAGGAACACTGTTACAAAATTAAAATTCAAATAATAAATATAAAAATATTTATTTTCGAAATACTACAGTGAACTATAAAGGGAAAAACTGGAATTTTCATCAAATATTCAAATGAATGATCTAATCCCAAATAATTTCTAATTAAACATATTTAACACAATGTGAGGAAATTATATCATTTGTTATCAATAAAATATTCCATAAAATAGTGTTTTATCAGTCGTTCGATCAAACCCTGTGTGATCTGGACTGTATGTTTTTTTCCATATCTTCTCCTCACTCCTTTTCCCTTGTGCCGAACTAGTGGCTTACCCAAAATTTTCTTCTCTTCTTCTTGTTTTACTTATCCCTCAATATCTGCCACCTCTCTTTGGACTGTCCATCGATTTATACCCATAATCCTCTATTGGTCTCCTTTTTATTATTTCTTTTATCCTCTTTTAAGTTTCCACACACACACACACACACCCATAATCACTGATTAGCTTAGTATTTATTTTAATTAGAGTATTAGACTAATTTTGTTTTAGTACATATTTGGTGCTCTTTGTTTATTATTATTTTTTATGTTTAAAATATAAATATATATATACAGCATATATATAAACCCTAAACTATACTTGTAACCTTACCCAATTTGTCCTTCTCATTCTAAAAAATCCCCTTGCCCGACCTTGTAGCTCTCTTTAAGCTGGGTAAGGGATTAATTTGATTCACTTTTATCATCTTATTTGTGCCTTTGTGTTTTATGGATATATATATTTATAGTTTCTTTTCCAAATCCCAACATGTTTTTCTAAATGTGCTTATCAGTTTTTTGAGAGTGTAAAACTCATGAAAGGGAGTTATTTTTTCTTTTACATCAACATGAAAACCCTTTTTTGTCTACTGTTTCATTTTCAGGGATTATATATATGTATATAATTTTATATGGCTTCCAATCCAAACTCATTTTTGGTTTTTTTCTAAATATGATTATCGGTATTAACTAATGTTTTAAGGTGTATAGCCCCTATAAGGGTTAATATTAATTTGTGTTTGTGTAAACTATATATATATATATATATTAATATATATATACTTATATTTGTATATATGAAACAAAACTATTTTTGGGTTTTTATGATTTTAATTGACAATCATTTGTTTTTAAAAAATTTTCTTAAAATATGTAATACATGAAAGGGTTTATTTCATCTTTTTTTAATATGAAATACCCGTGTTTACAACTTATGTATATATAGTTATGTATAAATATATATATATATATATATAAGTTTGATTATGTTACAAATCCGAATGGGGTTTTCGTAAAACCTATGCTTATTGATCAAATTATGTTTTTTGAAGGGTACAACAATTATAAGAATGTATTAAACCTTGTTTTGGGGTTGTGAAAATATCAAATGTATAACTTTTGTATATAGGGTTTTATATAATTCAATTTTGGATTCTCAAGTTTTAAATAATGCTAGCTATGTTATTAAATTGTATAATTGTTTTCATGCTTACGCACAAAAATATATGCGTACATGCATAAGAACATGTGATTGATTACTTATTCTTTCATACATGAATACTCCACATGAGATAATGATTTTAAATCCATACATTTTATTCCAATTTGTCATGAGAAATTCCTTTAATTATTTATGTTTATGTTTTAATCTATTTTTGATTTAATTAACAGTGTATTATTTAAAACAAGTATATCAAAGTCAAAATATGTAAACCATGTCATGAAAAGGTTCACATTAATAAGGGTTTAATGTAAGAGTTATTATCTTATGAGACAACCCATCATTTGATGTGCACTAAGTATTATCACATGTGCAAAATCATACCATTTTAGTCTATACATGTCACTGTTAAATTTGATGCAATAATAACCTAATACTAACAAATCTAGTCCTTTTTACATTTATTGCATAATTCATTTCAGTTATGAATATGTATTCAAAAGATTTTGTATTTAGAATGTAAGTTCCATGGTATTATGGGACACTATGAAAATAAGACCATACTATGATATATAAGGAATGTATTATAATTTAATGATGTTCCAGGTGCGCCTAGAATTATATAGCGCTCCAATGCATTGTGTAAAGTGATGAATCTCACGAGTTAAAGTCAAATGATGCATGAACATGATTATAGATTTGTTTACAACTATGTGTAGTAGTTATCCACAATTATGTTGGGTTTTTACCCATATGGTCTTGGCACAAGGCCTTGAAAAAAATGATAATGTACGGTCTTGGAGAAAGGCCTTGACGAAGTCTAGAATTATGCATTCCCTAATTATATACTAGTATATGAACAATCATGGGATTGATTAGTTAAAATAATATCCTTTGGTTTGAAACTATTATGATAATGGCGATGAATTCATATGTCATAAGTGAAGCTTTCACATGGCATGTTATATAAAGAAAAGGATGAAACTGAAGTTGATGTTACATCTATCAATCCATGAATTACATATGAAGTGTTTAGGGAATAATGAATTTTTTACTTACACAATTTTATTCAAGTGATAAATTTATGTTCTAATGTGTACTTACAACTTTTCATGTCACCTTTAAAATTGGTTTGATCGTTTATGGATTATATATGATTCCATGCATTTTTTTGTAAATGTATGTGCACTCTGATTCATGTTTTACCTTTAGTTTTTAAGTAAACACATATGATTCTTGTGTAAGAGGTTTTTATGAAAATATTATCATGTAAAATTTAAAAAATGATGATGACGTGCCTCAAGAAGTGTTGTTTTCCTATAAAGAAAATTTTTTATGGGTTTTTTTTTAAAATGAATTTATTCAAATTGTTTTAAAACCCCTTAATGATCATTCTTATTCTCACCCTACATTTTCAATTTATTTTATAGGGTTTATTAGATTTTCCCAAGTTTTTAGTACTCCTATGTGATGACCACATCATCATGTTTTTGAAACAAGTTTATCAGCAGTATCTGGTTTTCCAGAACCTAAATTGAAATGAACCTCTGTAATGGGACAAGATGTGTAATTTTATTTGCATTATTATAAGAAAAAAAATTACGCACTATGTTTCAGGAACTGAATCTGGGCTTATGGGGTTGGGGTCATTACAAATGCTGATGACCAAATAAGCAAAGCGACACATCTTGAAGGTAGTGTGGCATAGAGACATGTAGGCATTTCTGGGTAGGAAGATAGAAAGAGAGATGGGGGTTCTAGAACCCATCATCTCGACCTCTACCCAGACATCCATTTAATGAGGGGTTCTCTACCAAGTTCCTCACAATTAGGTAGTGTAATGTAATAACTAATGGTAAGAGGGGGTGTTTCAACAAGACTGGGATCATGACGTGAAGTTTGGCATCTCAGATTGGGCCTATGAGTTAAAAGGTCCTTCAGGACATTAAAAATTATAGTTGTTCATTGATCCCCTAGGCCTTTAGGCCATGTAAGGGTTAACTCTAAACCCTATTTAAAATAGGTTTATCCCTCCTTAATAAAAAATATGGGAGCTTCCCCCTACCTGTTAAAATAAACACCCATTATAGTTAAAAGATCATCAAGTTTTATTTTATCACAATTAAAAGTTCTTGAAAGCCCCTAACTCACATAGATGTAGGATAATAATATCAATTTCATAATAATCAAAAACCACTAGTGTATCTATCCTAGTTATAATAGTTCCAATATTATTCCTATATATGATTAAAATATTAGAGTTTAAATTTTTTTTAGAGGGAAAAGTGTATTTATCATTCTAAGTTCAAAAAACTCCAATAATGAATCTATTTATTAAATAAAATAAAATATTGATCAAAAATTAAAAAATCTTAATGAGGAGTGAGGGATATTTTCCTATTATTTTATCTAAAAATATATCAATTTTTTGTTGAATTTTTACTCTCATGACTTATTCCTCTTATCCAAATTAATTTCAACCTCTGATTTCCACCCATAAACTATTTTATAAATTTTATTGCAAGTATTATATTTACCAATATTCACTAAATATATTTTGACTTTCTTAGCTATACTCATTTTTCATACATGTAATTTTCCCATATGCTTTCTGGATTTATAACTTCTCCACTTGAGAATGATGTACAAGTGTTTATCAGAAGGTCTTTATAAGGTTTGTTTTGAGGATAATGGTTTGGTATTATATTTTGATAAAAACATAGATTAATTGAGTAAGTTTTTCTCTTTTAAAAATAAAAATACATGTTTTTCAGTTTAAAATCAATGTAGGTTTCCTCACTCAATCCATCAAAAAAATGAATTGTGTATCAACCCTCTTCTTAATGAATTTTTATGTTTATGCTTTGAGGATTTATAAATAGTGATTTAGTTCTCCGTATTTCTCCTTAATTTCCTTTATTATTTATCATAATATATGTAACACCCAAGATTTTATAGTTTTTATCTTTTAAAATAAACTTAATCTCTTATATAGGTTACGTTTCATTCAACACCCATCTTAAACAAACTCCAAAAAATTATTATTATTTTAACATAACCATTATAAAATAGCTATTAAATTGGGGGGTGTGAATAAAATTAACTACATTATGAAATATATACTAATTTTATTTTCAATGAAAAATTATTTATGATTAATAAATAAACAAATAATTTTTAATAAATTCATTTTATTCTTCACATATATATTTTCTTATAAAAGTGATTTTTACTGCTTTCTATGAGAAAATAAATATAATTAATTTTTGAAACTTTTATAAAATTTATATTATAATATGAACTTAATTTTTGAAATAATCATATTAAAATTAAATTATGGTTATTTTTTGGGAATTTTCTGAAAAGGTTGATTTTTCAATGAATAATGAAAATACTGCTTTTTATGGAAAACTGTATTTTATTTACAAGGTAAAATTGTGTTTTGTATAATTTTTAAATTTTTATTAGTTCATTTTTTTTAAAAATAAAAAAATTGTGGGTTTTAAATGGAATTTATAATTGAATTTAGTATAGAATCATTTTTTATTTAAAAATTCATTTTTTTTCTTATGGAAAACTTATTTTTCATTGTGTTTTTCCAGTTTAATTTTAAATTTTATTATAAAAATTATGTGATTTTAATTTTTAAAAATTTAATAAATTTTTTTACCTAGTATTTAAAAATTATTTAATAAATTAATTTTCATTTTTAGGCATAAAAAATTTACCATGGTAAAAGAAATTTACCAAATTATAGGAAAATTAATGTAAGAGGTAAAAGTTAGAAGGTAAATACTTAAAATACCGAAAAAGTACAACACCAAGTGGGTGGTTGATGTGTTTTATGACCCAAAATATTATTAAAAACTTTAATTATCAACAAAATTAATTATAATTAATGTTTCCTAAAAGTGGTATGGTTTAAATAAAAACAAATCATTATTTAATAACTTTAAACCACTCCTCCTCAAGTACAAATACCCTCATTCCCTCATCACTTTTATGAAACATATATCTTAATAAAAACCTATCCATTTATTTTCCAAACATCCTTAAATATGTTTGGGAGGTCCTGGTCTTCCAAGAATACTAACCCTAGTGTCCCTAAGAGGAAATCCAAAGTATTATTCTTTAAGAGAAGGTAATTGTATTTACTGGCACTTTCAATTTTATTTCGTCTTCTACTTTTTATTAATGTGTTGTACTGATTTTAAAGAAATAAATATACTATCATGAATTTAATTATTTTTTATTATTTTTATGGTACAACCATTTTCCGTCAAATCTAGATCATATGAAAATTAAAAACAACACTCATGCATACATATAGATTACTGCCACCACGTAGCGGTGTAATTCATTTTTCACCACCAATTTACTTAGATGGTTCTAATGATAGAAATAATGGATAAATATTATAATTATTAAATTATATTTATTCCATAAAATTTATATTCCATATATTTTATTACCCTTTCCACCATTTAGAAATGATATATCGCTCTTGCGTACGCACGACTTACCATCTCCATAAAAAGATGCAATTAATTTTTTATTTTAAAAATTAAAGAATGGTTATAAAAATTTATTTAATGATTAAATATGATATTTTTCACATTAATATCATTATTTATATGATTTATCTATATCATATGAAAGTGAACCGAGACTTTGAAGACAAAAAATGCATGAGAAAACAGGCCAATTAACAACAAAAATAGTGAAAATATTGAAATATTATTAATGAATGGGTAAAAAGATATTATAAAAGGATAATATATGATATTATAAATATTAATATGTTTATTTTTTTTGTTAATTACATTTTTAAAACCACTATAAATTAGGTTAAATCATGTTTGACTGAAGGAAAGTGCGAGGTAAGGGTTTTACATCTCACATTTAATTCTGTGAGATATATGCCATATTCACTAATTATTTTTTGGGTTTATATACTACCCATTTGATTTATAATATCATGAATATAATTATATTAATGTAATTAAATGTTTCATTTTATTATTATTACTTTTATGGGCCTTACAATTCATAAGTCACCAATATTGTAAGTGATCACTTAACTCAATTTTCATTCATTGGTTTTAAATTCTAATTCATTGATTATTTCATCCTAATATTATGTTTGAAATTAATTTTGATTATGTAGTATTTAATTTACACTTTTATCATGTGGATTTATAGTTGATATACACAATTGATTCATTTTATTAATTATCACTTCAATAATTTGATCTTTGTAAGGGACTTCATCTCACTTTTCTTTAGGTGAGGCATATTTCGATGTAATGAAGCTATATTATTTTCCGATGTGTATATATATCACCTCATTGAAATTTTATATAATCAATTTATTTATTCTCATGATAGTAATTTTTTTAAATTTTGTTCTTTTACAAAGCATACGATTCTACTTATTATAAAGTGATAAGGGATCATTTCACAATCTCATTATTATTCGTGATTATTTATGTTTACATATCCCTTAGGGGAATTATTTCATATTTCCATATCAAAATAAATATATTTTATTATATTATGGTTATTGATGAACCTTTTCAATTAATATTTCCATTCTTCCCCACTTGGTTACATAAAATTATGGTGAAAATGATTTTAGGAAAATCTGTATTTATTTCTTTTTTCTGTTGGAAATATATTTTTATCAAATTTTTTTTATAAAAATGTTTTTAAAAATGTTTTTAACTATTTCAAAATAATTTATTAATTTTTTTTACTATTTTCAATTTTTTCAAAAATAATCTTCATTTCATTTTGAAAACAATTCCAATTTATATTGTATTGAAAATGTGAATAGAAAATTATCCTTCACATGTACAACATGTATATACTTTTCTACCATTATTACTAGGTAATGTTTTAAAGACAATTTTACAAGTTTTACAATGTTATCTTCCAAGAAAATTATTTTCATTTTTTTGATGTTTTAGTTTTAAAAAGTACTTTTCAAAATGTAAATTATATTTTCCTAAGGAATGTTTTTAAAGATATTTTCATTTATAAATGACATAAAACATTTAATTTACTTATGATCCACTGATGATATGTTTTATTAATGTCAAACTTATTCTTTATTTTTATGGTTTATTATTAGTTTGATCTTGAATATCCTATTTTGATACCATTCACCATATTACCCTAGATGGTTCATGATTATGTTCATTTGATTTGGGTAAATATTAAAATTTATAATGTTAGTTTTTAATACAAATTTTTATTGTTATTATGTTTCATCCTTTAATATGAAGAAATAATTGGACTTAGTAAGTTATGGGAAGGGCCCACTAAAATACCTTGATTCATCAGTAGGTCTCATTTGATAAACTAGTTTTGGGAATTAGTTGAGGCCTTACATATTTATGTATAGTATCCCAGTTAAATCCTTGATGTTATTTTTATGATGTCTATAATTATTCATTCCATAATTATTAAATCATATATTGATATTCCATGTGATTATTAAATTTTTAGAATACCTGTGGTTGAGTTTTATTCTCATTTGATTATTTATAAGGAATTATTTGATGATTTTTTATTCCTTCTATATTATTCTCATGTTATTGTTTAAATAGAATTTGTTTCATATATTTATCTTGAGATATTATTTATGAAATATTTATTCATATCTTCCTACTATACGCTTACCCTTAATGAGCATCTGATCTCACCCCTTTATTATGTTTCATTTTTTCCAAGGATACCAATAATGTTTTTGTGATTTACATGCAGGGTTACACTAAGGTAAACATGGTGTTCTCAAAGCATTCACTATGTTATATTTTTTATTTTCAAATGTAATGTAAGATTCAATTATGTATCTAGTTTACTGATACTACTAAGATATTCGATCCTTTTTGATGAAATTCTTTTTATATTATGCCAATGTAATAAATTAAACTCCGAATCTTGGCTACTAGGGTTGGTGTATTACGGTTGGTATTCGAGGAAGTATAGTAGAAATATTGGGAACTAGATTTAGGAAAACATATATTAGGGAACATGTAATGGAAAAGACCTCTCCAGTCCATTACTTTGTGAAAATTTGGTGTTTGAAGTGTTATTGGAGGTCATAGTGACTCATTTCAAGAGTCTTCCAAAATTCCAGTTTTTCCAATGGTAACTCAAAATGGTGAGTCAAAATAGTGATTTTCAGATGTGAGTTGGAATGCAAAATCTCACCATTAGGTCATGATGATGAGTCACAATGGTGACTCATACCATTATGTCACAACAGTAAGTCACGATGGTGACTCACACTATTAGGCCATAATGGTGAGTTGTAACAGTGACTCACATTGGGAGGTCGCGATGGTAAGTTGCAATAGAAACTCACACTCGTGACTCACACTAGTTATTCCCATTGGTAACTCACACTAGTGACTCACATTGGTAGCTCGCACTAGTGACCCACACTAGTAGGTCTCACTAGTGACTAATGCAATAGTGATTCATTCTCAATAATTTTCTATTTTTCAAGTATTTCTCTAGTTTTTCCAGTTTCACCCCTATAATGTTTTTTTTGACATAAAATTAATTTATTATAATATTTAATCTTTTTTGGAGACCTTTTGAAATATATATATATTCTAAAACCTAAAGCTTCCTTTGACTTCCAAAATGTGAGGTCTTGGTCATAATCTGCCTTAAATGGCTTTTAAAAACCATTTCTCTCATTGTTTTAGGATTTGTCCTTTCTAAAGATGAGATCTTCTCTTCCTTGTGTGTTTCCATTTATCTTGATACCGTATGTCCCCATAATCTTTCTTCCTCGAGGAGTCATTTTTTGTGATAAATATTTTGAATCAAGTCTTCCCTAGAGGTTTTTCCTGCTGCATGCACACCCCCTTCTTTGGTTCAAATTGGAAGTGCTTATCATCTATTCTTTGAGGTAGGTTTTCCTTCATCTCTATAAAATGTGTATCTTGAGGGTGGTTGTACGAATGTATCCTTGTGAAAATAGCTGAATCCAATTAAATAAAGATAATTGAATCCGTTTCAAATTAATAAACAAGTGTTTGGAAAAGTGACGTATGATTGTACAATTTTATTTATATTTTGTGAAATTTTTTTAACTATAAGGGTGATATGGCTATTGAAAATCATGGATATTGGGGGTCTTTTTTGTGCACTAAATAGATTCCAGGTTACATGTTGTTTATTTCTTATTGAACCCCTATTATGAAAAATATGTTAACCATGTACACTCATCTAATAAATGGATTCCCCAAGATCAAACTATTTATATGATAACCCCAAAATTTACCAAGTAGAATTAAAGAATAGATGAATTTTTAAATCTGAAAATGCCTTACCTTAGTTTGTTTGGTGGTGTTTTGTGTATGGGATTTTTATTTCTTGTGGTTTAGTATGGTTGTGGGAACAGATGTGTTATGTGGGGTGATTCGCGTGGTGTAATAGAATCTCAATTTGAGATATTGAATTATTGTGGACTGGATGGTTAGTGTTTGGAAGTGAGGATACTATCAGTTTATGCTATGATTATGTTAGTGAATATAATGGGTACGGTGTTCTTATAAAGAAAGGATACTAAGTTTGTTTGTGATGAGATGTGTTGATTGGTGCAGCTGTGATTTGGGGGTTTTCATGGAGAGAGGATGGATTGGGAGGAATGAATTTGAAGAATTATGATTGAAATGGTTGGAATGGGTACTTTTAAAAACTAATAACATATATATATCTTTCATGTATCTATGTATTGGTATGTTATGTCATTAATGGGTGTTAAATACAGAGGAATATGAAGTTGGTTAATTTAACATGCTTCTTCTTCCTTTGTGTGGCATTTTCTATGTGGCTTATTGTGTGCTATTCTTAGTACTTTCTTGAGTAGAGAAAAAAATGAAAAAATGAATTATTTAATAAATAATGAGAGTTGGATAATGAATTGGCTGGGGTTATGAATTGAATTTTTTTCTTGATGTGTGGTTGAGGATTTAGAGGTAGCAGCAAGGATGTCAGTGTTTTGAGTTGGTTTTTGGTTGAAACCCCATAGGATGGGCTTTAATGTTTGGTATCATATATGTATTATTGTATTTTCTTGTGAGTTCTATACGCACCCACCCAAGTTGAGAACGATGTACTGAATACCCCCATTGTCACGAGGGATGGTTTCTTTCCCAAACATCCAAATGGGAGGATGGATGGATGGCCAAATGATCTTCCCTATGCCCTCTTTTGTGAACTGATATCCCAATATTCTTAAAACAGATTGTGATTTGTGAGTCCCCAATGTGTGAAGGTGAGTTTTGTTTACTAGGTGTCTTCGGTATGATATGTTTTGTGCTTCCTATGTGTCTTTGGGATAAGGCGTGTTTATGACCTTGGTGTCTGTGGGCAGGATGTGTTGTGGTAGTGCACCGGGTGCCTGTGGGCGGAATGTGTTTTGGTTGTGAGGCCTAGGTGTGTGTGGGAAGGATTTCATTTGATATGTTTAGAAGAGGTGGGAGCACTAAGATTTTATCTATTAGGGTTTGAGAGTGGATAATCAGTGGGAAAGTTGTGTGGGGTACCCTATTATTGATGTTCTTTATATTATACTAATTGACTTATGTTATTTTGTGAGCATGCCTTGGTGAGGTTGGGGAGGTGAGTATAACTACTTAGGTGCTATTTTGGATCTTTTGTTTTCTCATAGGATAATTAGTATGCTTCCTTAACATGTGCACAAGATAATTAGGTTTTTACTAAGGAGTATACTTATATGATCATCCTATGTATGTAAAAATGCTTTCAAATTTCTTGGAGGACCATGGGGACCATTCTGAGCATTACTAGATTTGACATTGGGATCGCTGATGTGTCATTTCTTAACTTTAATTTTGGTAATTACCATGGAGTTTTATTGAACTTATTACTGTATAATTTTTAAACATTCATGTGGGATGGATTTTAGATTTCTTTATATATGTATATCCTAGAGTTTTTTTAGGGTGAAACATCTTATCTCTCAATGTTGTTTCTTTAAAAAAGGTCAATGCCACCCATTTTTTGAGATTGTATACCCTTGGCGATGGTCACCACCCTAGGGCCTACTAGAGGTGGGACTTGGGGTCATTATCTCTCTTTCTCCATTTCCAACTCAGGAGGGGTGTCTTTGGATGGAGGCAGTCATGACAGAATGGTATTAGATGTGATGGTTGAGAGACATGATAAATTTTGGAGTTTGGAACAATTAGTATTGCATGGGTTAGTAGGGAAATATTGTTAGGTGATATTAGTGCATGACATAGGCTATGGAAGACTGGCTAGGAAATAGGATTTTAGGGCCCTCGTGATCTAATGCCAGGACTCTGTGTCTACCAAACAACCAAGTGAAGCTACATCGTTTGTATGGTAGAGACCCTATAAAAGGTACAAGAATCATAATTACATGTGTTATTGTTTGAGTTGGGGAATTTGAAATGGATAAAAAATGAGTTAAAATATGTTAAAATTAATATTAAATAAATTCCATACTACCTAGGATTTGGGATTCCTCATTTACCTTTTGAGCTACGACACCCGATCATTATCTACATGTGGCACTAACAGTTGAGTCTTGGTAGGCTAATCTAGTTGATTGGAAGAGAGTTGATCTAGTGGAGGAGGAAGTCCATTGGAAGATAATGTTATGTGATTTACAGTAGTAGGTTTTGGGAAAGTATGAGGGCAGTGTTTTAGACATGGAGATGGAGAGATGGATTAAGGATCTTGAGATCACCTTTAGTTTTATCTTGGCTCTGATGGAGTACTTGGTTCCTTTGGTAGCGAGACAGATGTGTGTAGCTATGCATCAATGGGTGACACTGTACTTGGGAGAGAAGAAGGAGAATGATGATCTATGGGTTGATTTCAAGAAGGAGTTCAAAGAAGAATTCCTTTCATCGACCACAAAGGCTAAGAAGAGGCATGAGTTAATTTCACTTCAGTATGGGAGTATGTCAGTTTGGGGGAGATTGGGATTAAGTTTAAGGATCTCCTTAATTATGATATGGATCACTTTTCGGATGAGGGGACTTGTATGAGATTTCTAGAGGAGGCACTTCATCCTTCTATCCTACATGCAGTTACCCCATTTACATTTCTGATGTACTTAAAAATTAAAAATAAGGAAAAAGTGATTGATCGGATACACTCCTGAGGAGGTCTAATGCAAGAGGGGAGCCATCAGGGTTATTCGAGATGTAGGGTTACTAGAAGTGTCCTTCAAGGTTTTGACTGGTGGGGAGTAGACCTCAACAGTTTCCATTTTTACCTTCTGGTGCCTGTTCCTTCCCTATGGGCTTAGGGTAATGTGTTTCTTCTATGGGGTTCATAACCGTCTCTAGAATTCATGTCCAGTGGCCGTTTAAGCTCATTATGGTGGAGGAGGGTAGGTTCAATGCTATCCTCAGTAGTAGTTTCCAACAAGGCCTTTTTAGTAGCAGGGATAGTAGGATCATGATACACTAAGGGGAGATGGAACCGGTAGAGGATGACCTTAGGGTGTTACTTAGATACCTTAACCCAGGTGTGGTCATTGAGGTGGTCATCAACATAGGGGTAGAATAGTTGGGAATGGTCAGATACACGTAGTAGTGGTAGCAGTTCTATAGGGACAATGATATTTAGAGGTACATTCAGATTGTTTAGTTCCGTTACTTGGGTTTTGTTTGTTTTATGAGCTTCACAATCCATTTATTCACCCACTCTATCCCAAGATCTGGGACTAGACATATAGAAGCTTCCCATTCCCCTGACATTGAGTACGCCAGTCAGAGGTCTGAAAAAATTGTTTGATGTGTGTTGGGGATGTAGACTAATGATTGAACCACATCAATCCCATGGGGATGTTTTCATGCTATATATGTATCCATACGATGTCATTCTCATCATCAAAGGGCTGTATTCAATGCATGCTATTATCAACTGCTTCCAGAGAAGAGTTTTGTTTTCAAATGTGGATGACTACTGTGCGGTTTTCATTGGTGATAGGAGATGTCAAGTGGGTAGTCAGTGAGTAAAGCTCTTAATTTCCTTGTTGGTTGAGCTGTTAATGGAATCAGTATATGTTGGGATGATGGAGCTTTCTGGAGTCACTGGGGAGTTCCTTGATGTTTTCCTCGAGGAGGTTATGAAGCTACCCCCTCTATAGAGACTCTGCTTTTATTACAATACTTTTACTTAATTTTAATGATAAAAAATATAAAAACATTACACCATGAGGATCCAAAGGTTTAGTGTCTTGGGAAAATTGGAACCATACATAACTTTTACAACATAAAACATAAAAATTTATTTAATTTCTTCTTCTATAGCTTCTTATCGACCCTTGAGTTCTCCTTAGTACACATAATAACCTGAGGATATACATAAAAAATGGGTGATCAAAAATCCCAATGATAGGATATGAACCTGAGAAAACCTAAAATGGGGTGGGAATAATCATTATCATCATAACATAGTTATAGAATCATAAATATGATAGGAATAATTAATAAAAGGCTTTAAATTTGTCAATTCATAAAAATGAAACCTTATGTCTTAGTGGTTAACAACCACATATAATTGTGAAAAAAGGTAGCATCATGTTAATGCATATTTCAATTAAATCATGAGGTTCTTCAAATTACACAATTCATTAAAGTTTAATATATTTATGGGTTCACCCTTCACATCAAAACATTTACGTTGCACTATATAATTTTGGGTAAACCTGTCACATCATAACATTTACATTATCATGCATTCCATAGAGAAAATATATCAATAGTAAACATAAATAACCTATGGAAAGTAATGGTTTTCATATCATAAGAACACATTCATAAACTTTGGTTCCCAAATGAATGGAGGAGTAACATACTTGATATAATAATCACTAACCTTGAGTTAAAAGTAAAAGGTGTGTTTTAAAAGAAGAGTTTTTTGGAAAAGAATGCGTTAGTAATAAACTCCATTAGAAAAAAATGTATATCCAAGAAAGGATAATAAAATGATGAATAAAATATTTTTAAAGAACCACCATACTGAAAATGGGGTGAAATAGGGAAGACCTAAAGAAAGAGAGTTGGGTTTGAGAAATCCCCTTACCTTGTGTCCAAATGCTTTATCCACTTTAATGTCCTATATAATCAAATTAGATTCATTAAATAACACTTAAAAAACATTTTATACCTATAATTTATTCTTTATGGTTTTATTTAATTATTTTATTGGCCTTTTTATGAGTTATAATGTTTAAATTCATTGTTTGGGAGTGTTCTTTTTCTTAGTTTTCATGAACGGTTCACTTGTACACATGAATGGAAGTTCATGTAGAACATGAATAAACATCCAAAACTACTATTACTGCTATTAATGACCTTCCTAGAGGTTAAATGATCTTATAATGAATTTGGTTATATACCATGAGGATGAATCATTAGATAAAATTTAATGATGATCATTTTATGTTAATTTGGGCAGTTTTTGGATCACAACGAACATGTTTTGTTTTATCATTTAGTATTATGTATAAAAGTTTTTTTGAGAACATAAAAGGGGTTAAAACATACATATTAAAATATTTTTAAACCATTTAATGTTTTTATTTTTATCCTTGAATGCATTTAAGGAAAATGGAAGTGCATCACCCACAATGTAGGTAAATTAACCCATAACGGGCGATAATTTCATTTTTATAAAAAAAGAGAGGGAAGAGTATAATGAATAATCATACATTAAAATTATTTAATTCAAGTATCTAAATCATAATGGTGTTATATTGAAATTTGGATAAGATAGCATGAGGATAATAGAAAAAAAAGAAAAGAAATTTAAAAGGAAATTGAAGTAAAAGAGAGAGAGAAATTACCTCTTGAATATATCTTCCTTGAGAGCATCTTTAGGGGATAGGTTTTGGTATTTTTATGAGACCAAGGGATTATGAACATGGGGGAGGAGATTGGGAAGTGATTTTAGCATAATTTGGAGTATGAACAAGGCTTTATATGTGTGAGTAAATGAGGTCACGAGGGTTGGTATTTATAGTGGAGGGGAGAGGGGTTATCTCAATATTATATTCATTATTTATTATTTTTCCACAAGACAAGAAATAGTGATGATTACATGACTTAATATAGTAAATTAAGATTTTATTTCTAACCAATGGTTATTAAATCATCATAACATCTTCCATAACTCTATAATTCATGTATTTAACATTTATCATAAATCATCGTATTTTACTATTCACCAAAAATTCAAGTATTTCAAAAAAATCCCAAAAATTCAACATAATAATTTTTTTTCGTGTAGAATAAGAAAATTAATTCCATTTAAGAAAATTATTTTTTAAATATGAGTAATTTAAATTTTAATTAAAATCATAATTTACTTGAAAAATTCAAATTTTAAAATTAAAACTTCTTTTCTAACACTTTGTAAATTTAATTAAGGTCTCATAAAATCATCATATAATTATAGTACATCAAATAAATAGTTTTTAAATAAATTTTATGAAAATAATTTTTCTCTTAAATTACTAAATTAATCCTTAAATATTCACGACTTACAAAAATTCCAGCACTATAAAATAATTATATAACATTGTCACTTATAGGATGGGTAAATTTTATTTATACTATCATTTATAAGGTTCCTATTCACTTGGAAAATTTACTATTCATAAGGGTAACATCACTATTCATAAGGGTATGTTACTCTTCACCAAAAATTAATTCTTCCCTATCATACTCCATACATATTACTGATCGCAAATGTGTATGTCAGATTTTCAAAATTCAAACCACAGAAGTGGAAAAAATATGTTTAAAGGTCACATAGAATTCAGTAGTTCATTAAAGCATGATGTGGAATTGTGTTTCATATTTTTGTTTGATGTGATTATAATATATGAAATAATTATAAGAAGGGAATTCCATTTATAAAACTTTGACTCGTTACATTCATCCCCCCTTTTGAAATTTTACGCTCAAAATTTCATTTTACACAAAAAGGTTATGGTAATTCTCCTTCATCGCATCCTACAGTTCCAAATTTTCTTCTTTATACTTATGGTTCCTCCACAACACCTTGAAAAGGTGGTTTTCCTATTTCATAGATCCTTATCTCTCTAGTCCATAATATTTACTGGATGCTCCTCATAAGTGATATCATATCCCTACTATACTACCTCTTATTTCAGTTCATGTGAGGGATCTAGTATGTAATTACTCAAGGGTGATACAAGAAACACATAATGATTTTGTTCCATATTTTGTGGAAGTGCAAGATGATAGGCCACACCTCCTATGTTGTTAAGGATATCAAAATTGATAATGTACCTTTGGCTTAGATTCTCTTTCTTTCCAAACCACATGACTCTCTTCCATGGTGATATTCAAAGGAAGACTTTATCTACAACATTTAACTCCAATTCCCTTATACGGTTGTTAGAATAACTATTTTTTTGACTCTGAAAAGCTTTGATATGTTCCTATATGGCTTAGAACTTTTTTTTAATCTTTTGTACAAGATCAGGTCTAATTATCTTTCTTTTCCCAACTTTATCCCAACAGGATGGAGTTCTACATTACTTTCCAAACAGAGCTTCATATAGAGCCATCTGAATACTCTAGTGGAAGCTATTATTGTATAAGAACGCAACCAATGGGAGATTCTGATCCCATCCACCTTGTAATTATAAAGAGAAGGCTCATAACATATCTTCAATCCTATGAATAGTAATTTCTAATTGGACATCAGTTTGGGGGTGATATCCTGTGATGAAATTCAATTTAGTACTCAAGGAATATTGAATAATCCTCTAGAATTTATATTCGAACATTGGATCATGATCATATACAATCGAGAGTGGAACCCCATGTAGTCTCACCACTTACTTTACATATAACTTTATAAGTTTTTCTAGCTAGATATCTTCTCTAATAGAAATAAAGTGGGTAATCTTGGTGAGTTGGTCCACCACAACCCATATCACATTATTTCCTTCTGATGTCTTTAAGAGACCCATCACAAATTCTATAGTGAAATTCTCCCACTTCCAAATGGGTATAGTCATTGGTTGAATCATCCCTTTGAACTTATTTTTTTTTTCTGCTTTAACTTGCTAACATATCAAGGACCTTGAGATATACTCAAAGAACTCCTTATTCATTTTGTCCCACCAGAAGTGTTCTTGGAGATCATGGTACATCTTGGTGCTACCAAGTTGGATTGAGGAAGGTGAACTATGTGAATTGTCCAATAGATCCTTCTTTAGCATGGGTGATGAAGGCACATAAAGATTCATTCCAAACCAAATCACACCATCATGTTCAGTATGGAACTCTTGGAACATCCCTTTATTTACTGCATTAACCTTGTTTAGCAACTCCAGATCATCCATTTGTGCCTCCTTAATCTTTTCATGGATATATGGTTGCACAATAATTTGGGAAATATAGGATTTATTCTTTTCCCTTCTGATTTCCAAATCCATCCATTGCATATCCATGAATATGGGATATTTTTCAATCCACAACATGGATAAAGTATCATGTTCTTTTCTATTTAGAGCACCAGCTACCTTGTTCATCTCTCCAGGATTATAGTGAATAGAGAAATCATAGTCTTTGATTAGATATAACCATATACTTTGATACATGTTGATATTTTTTGTGTGTGAATATATACTTTAGGCTCTTGTGATCAGTATATATGTCACACTTACCATAGAGGTAATGGTACCAAATTTTCAAGACAAAAATCACAGCTGCTAGCTCAAGATCATGCATAGGGTAGTTCTATGCATGGATATTAAAATGTCATAAGGAGTAGGATATCACATTATCATTTTGTATGAGTACAAAACCCAAGCCTTTCTTTGAAGCATCATTTTATATCACAAAACAATATCCACTTTTCAGTAATGTGAGTACATGTGAAGTGACCAGCCTTCTCTTTAGCTGCTTAAATCTTTCCTCACATTCTTATATTCATACATTCTTTACCCCTTTCCTTGTTAACTAAGTTATAAGTATTGAAAATCAAGATAAATTTATCACAAAATGTCGATAATACCTTGATAATCCAAGAAAAATACAGATTTCATTGACACTAAAGGGTCTGGGACATTCTTTAACTGCCTTTGTTTTATAAGGGTCTGTAAAAATTCCCTTACAGGTGATAACATATCCCAAGAACATAACTTTCTTCATACAAAAGTAACACATTATGAACTTGGTGTACAACTCGTCCTTTCTCAATTTCATCAATGAAATCCTTATATGTTCTTCATATTCCTCCTTTCTCTTGGAGTAGAGGATAATTCCATCAATAAATAATACATAAAATTTATCAAGGTAACGTATAAAGACTCTATTAATTATATCCATGAAGATTGCAGGGGTATTAGTAAGTATGAAGGGAATCACCAGAAACTCATAATGCCCATACCTTGTACAAAAGGTAGTCTTCTAAATATCTTCCTTATTCTCCTTTAGCTGATGATATCCAGAACATAGATCCACCTTTGAGAAGTACTGAGGTCGTCTCAACTAATCAAAAAATTCATCAATCCTTAGAAGAGGATACTTTTTATTTATGGTGATCATGATAAGTTTTGGATAATCGATACACAACTGCATTGATCCATCCTTCTTCTTCACAAAGAGCACTGGTTCATCCCAAGGTGATGCACTAGGTCATATGAACCCTTTGTCCAAATGATCTTGTAGCTACTTCTTTAACTCCTCTAGTTTGATAGGAGCCATCCAATAGGGTCACTTTGAGATAGGAGTAGCTCCTAGTATGAGTTATATTTATAACTCTACCTCATGATTCAGTGGAAGTCCGAGTAACTCTTTAGGAAACACATCATTGTATTCCCTCATGATGGGAATTTCTGCTAGGTTGAAACTTTCCTTTGACTCAACTATTTGAACTCGGTATGCTTCTTCACAGGGAACCAACACCCACACCATTAAATAATTTTCTAATGGAGATTCATGATCTTCCTTGAATTTTTATCAGATCATGGGATGGTTTGGAATATGAAAAGATATTTCCTTTTCCCTATAGTTGACATGTTCTCTATATAATGAGATCCAATCCATTCCCATTATAGCATCAAATTCCACCAAGGGAAGTATCATGAGATTAATTGGATGAATCTTTCCACATACACCAATAGGAGAAGAGTCCAACACTAGGGTTGAAATGATTTCACCCCTATGGGTTTTTAGGAATATCTCAACTTCAATGTTTCTGGGATTTTATTAAATACTTCTATAAAACTTGCGAGATATAAATTAATGCATGAAACCATAATCAAATAAGACTTTTTCCATTCTTGAGTGAATAAGAAGTGTATGTTATATGACTTCATTTTCTTCCTCCACTTCCACAGTAGTGATGGCATAAGACTTCCCATGATTCTTTGGTTTTTGTGGCTGAATACATTGGTTACCCTCGAGGAATCGAGGTTTAGTGCACTGGCTTGCATAGTTCCCTTGCTACCTATAGTGGAATCATTGGAACATGGGTGGTGCTCTCCTTTCCACCACCACATTATCCTTCCTTCTCATGTCTTTTCAGATCTCCTGATATTGGTGTCCTTCTCTCCCATACTTGAAGTATTTTCCCATCCCATTGAGGCAGTTCCCATGACGCTTCTTCCAATATTTTTGATATGTGGGTGGTTGAGTTTTCTTTCTACCTTTCTCATTAGATCCTACTACATGAAACTCCATATTTATTTTCTTATCACCATATCCATGGGACCATTCTCCCAACTCCATCTCCACATTGAGAGAACATCGAACAACTTCTTCATAACTCCCAAAGTATCAAATTGCAAGATCCTATTGAAGGTGTTGTTTTAATCCACTAATGAATCTATCAATTTTTCTATCATTTTCAATAACAAAACCTAAATCATACCTTGCAAGACTTGTGAAATTCACTTCATAGGTCATGATAGAATCTCATTCCTTTTTCTTCATCACAATAAATTCTCTCTCCATTTTTTACGAAGAGTTCATGGGAAATAATTTTTAATAAATATTATCATAAAGTATTCCCACTCCATCTCTTCAATTTCATCCCTCATCTTGGTGTTCTTAATCAAAGACCACCATTGGTTGGCCTCTCCATCGAGATGATAAACAGCCCGAGTCACCTTCTCCATCTCAGAACAATGAATCATAAAAAAGATCTTACCCATTGATTTGACCCACTATTTCGTAACAAGAGGATTATAAGACCCCCTAAATGTTAGTGGTTTTTGCTGCATAAAATACTCAAAACTAGTTGGTCCCTCTTAGGTGAATGAGGGTGTTCCACATTATTCAGGTTACTATTCATAACCCAAGACAACTGGGTAAGCATTTCTATGAATTTTTGAACTCCACCTCCCAAAGAATTGGTGATGTCATTCATGAAATCATTGAATTATCCTTCGTATGGGTTGTTATAATGGTTTCTCCTAGATCCCACCATTTTTTTAAAATTTAAGATGTTAGAAGAAAACAAAAGTCAACAAGTCATGAATAAATAATTTATTCCTTTATTCAATAAACACTAAAAAATATCTTATGGGATTCGTATTTTTATAAAATCATGTTTTGTTCTTATATACACTTAGTCTCATGCTTGGGTTTTCACTAAGGTTCTCTAATCCTAATTCCAAAATTAACTAAACCATACTCTGATACCAACTATAGAGACTATGATTTTATTACATTACATTTACATAATGTTAATGACAAATAACATAGAAACATTACAGAACAAGGATACAAAGGTTTAATGTCTTGGGAAAACTAGGACCATACATAACTTTTACAATATAAAACGTAAAAATTTATTTAATTTCTTCTTCTCTAGCATCTTATTGTCCCTTGAGTTATCCTTTTTACAGATAATCACCTGAGGATATACATCAAAAATGGGTGGGATAAAATCCTAGTAAGAGGATAAGAACATGAGACAGTATAACATGCAATGATCATAGTCATTATCATCAAAACATAGACATAGGATCATAAATATGATAGGAAGAATTAATAAAATTCTTGAAATGTGGAAATGCATAAAAATGAAACCTTATGTCTTAGTGGTTAACTACCCCAAATAGCTGTGAAAAAATATATCATCATGTTCATACATATTTCACTTTACTCATGAGGTTATTCAAATTACCCAATTCATTATAGTGCTATATAATTTCGGGTGCACCCATCACCTCATAACATTTACATTGCGCTATATAATTTTGGGTACGCCCATCATGTCATAGCATTTACATTATCATTCATGCCACATAGAACATATATAAATAGTGAACATAAATAACCCATGTAATGAAATGAGTTTCATCTCATAATAATAAATTAATAGTCTTAGTGTTCCCAAATGAATGGGGGAGTAACATACTTGATGTAAGAATCATCAACCTTGAGTTAGAAGTAAAAAATGTGTTTTAAAAGAAGAGTTATTTTGGAAAACATTGTGTTTTTCATAAAATCTAGTATAAAAAATTCATATCATAGAAAAGATAAGATAATTAGGAATAAATTATTTTTAAGGAAAAACCATACTAAAATTGGGGTGAAAGAGGGTAGACCCAAAGAAAGAGAGTTGGGTTTGAGAAACCCCCTTACCTTGTGTCCGAATGTTTTCTTCACTTTAATGTCCTATATAATCACATTATATTAAATAATTAACACTTAAAGAAACTTTTATACATGTAATTTATTCATTATGGTTTTATTAAATTATTTTATGGGCCTTTGGATGAGTTATAGTGTTTAAATTCATTGTTCAGAAGTGTTTTTTTCTTAGTTTTCATGAACGGTTCACTTGTACACATGAATAAAAGTTCATGTAGAACATGGATAGACATCCAGAATTACTATTACAGGATATTAATTATATTAAATGAGTATAAATTGTATTATAATTAATTTTTTTATATACCATGAGGATGAATCATTATATAAAATTTAATGATGATCGTTTTAGGTTAATTTGGGCAGTTTTGGGATCACACCAAACATGTTTTGTTTTATCATTTAGTGTTATGTAAAATAGTTGTTTCCAGAACATAAAATGGGTTAAAAAATAAATATTAAAATATTTTTTAAACCATTTAATGGTTTTATTGACATCATTGATGGAGTTTAAGTAAAATGGAAGTGCATCACCCACGATGTAGGTAAATTAACACACAAGGGCGATAATTTAATTTTTATAAACAAAGAGAGAGGGAGGGAGGATTATAATGAATAATATTACATTAACATGATATAATAAAATTATATCAATCATAATGGATTTATCATGACATTTGATTAAGAGAATTTGGAGATATAAGATTAAATGAAATGAAATTTTAATGGAAATTGAAAGAAAAGAGAGAGAAATTACATCTCGAATATATCTTCATTGAGATCCTCTTTAGAAGAGTGGTTTTGGTCTTTTTATTAGACCAAGGGATAATGGAAATGGGAGAGGATATAAGGAATATATTTTAGTAGAATTTGGAGTTGGAACAAGGATTGAGAGATGTGACATTTATAATGGAGGGGAGAGGGGTTTTCTCAATATTATATTCATTAATTTATTATTTATCCAAAAAATAAGAAATAGTGATGATTACATGAATAAATACAATAACTTCAGAATGATATATAGAACCAATGGTGCTTACATCAGCCGAAAATCATCCATAACTCTATAATTCATGTATTTAGCATTTATCGTAAATTATGGTATTTTACTATTCACAAAATTCAAATATTTTAGAAAAATCCCCAAAATCCACCCTAACCATTTTTTGATGTGTATAATCCAAAAATGAACTCAATTTTATGAAAATAATTATCTAAATATGAGTAATGTAATTTTTAATTAAAATCATAAATTGGTAGAAAAATAAAATTTTTAAAATTAAAATTGTTTTTTAAAACTTTGAATAATTAATTAAGGTCTCATAAAATTATCATATAATCATAGAACATCAGAATACTAGTTTACGAATAAATTTTATGAAAATAAATTTTCTATTAAATTATTAAATTGATCATTAAATATTCATGACTTACAAAAATACCAACACTATAATATAATTGTATCATATTATCACTTATAGGATGGGTAAATTTTATTTATAATATCATTTTTAAGGTTCCTATTCACTTGGAAGATTTACTATTAATAAGGTTCATATTATTATTCATAAGGAGAAAATTACTATTCATAAGGGTATTTTACTATTACCCAAAAATTATTTTTTTCCTATTGAACTCCAAAAATCTTATTGATCGCAACTGTGCATGTCAGATTTTTGAAATTCAAATCACAGAAGTGGAAAAATTATGTTTAAAGGTCACATAGAATTTTTTTGTTCGTTTAATCATGATGTGTCAGTTTTTTCATAATGTGATTTTATGTGATTATAATATATGACATAATTTTAAGAATGTAATTCCATTAATAAAACTTTGGATTGTTACATTCTTCCCCCCTTTTGAAAGTTTTCCCTCAAAATTTCATTATACATTAATAGATGAGCCCTTCATTGAATCCTCTGATTCCCAAGTTAATTCTTCATACTTATGGTTCCTCAACAAAACTTTTGAAAAGGTGGGTTGTCTTATTGTGTAGAACCATATATCTCTTATCTGGAATCTTTAATGGATGATCATCATAAAAGATAACATCTTCCAGCTGTACCACCTATGAGTTTAGTACATGTGATGGATATGGTATGTACTTACTCAAAAGTGATATGTGAAAGACATTATGAACTTGAGCTATATTCGGTGGAAGTGCAATATAATAGGCCACTGATCCTATGTAGTCAAGGATATAAAAGGGGCCAATATACCTTGGGCCAAGCTTCCCTTTCTTTACAAACCACTTGACTCTCTTACATGGGGATATTCAATGGAATACTTTACCTTCATTGTTGAACTCAAAGTCCATTCAACAGTTCTCTGAATAGATCTTTTTCCAACTCTCAGCAGTTTTGATATGTTCCTGGATGTCTTGAAACGTTTTTATCATCTCTTGTACAAGATCAGGACCAAGTAGCTTTCTTTCCCCAACTTCATCCCAAAAGGTTGGAGTCCTACATTGTTTTCCAAATAGTGCTTTATATGGATTCATCTAAATACTTGAGTGGAAGCTATTATTGTATGAGAACTCGACTAATGATTGATTCTTATCCCATCCACCTTGTAATTATAAAGATTAGTCTCTTAGCACATCTTCAAGCATACAAATTTTTCTTTTTGATTGGCCATCAGTTTTGGGATGATAGCTCATGCTGAAATTCAATTCAGTGCTCAAGGTATGTTGAAGACTCCTATATAATTTAGATGTAAACCTTGGATCATGATCAGATACAATAGGGAGTGGAACCCCATGTCATCTCACTACTTCCTTCAGATATAACATTTCAAGTTGTTCAAACGACAGATCTTCCTGAATAGTGATAAAGTGGGAAGTCTTGGTGAGTCGGTCCACCACAACCCATATCACATTATTTCCTTTAGATGTCTTCAGGAGACCTGGGAGAGAGTCTATAGTTACATTCCCCCATTTCCACATGGATATATTCAATGGTTGTATCATCCCTTTGGACTTCTATAGTTCTTCTTAAAATTAATTAAATATTAAGCACCTGTAGGTATACTCAACAATCTCCTTCTTCATGTTGTCCCACCAGAAGTGTTCTTGGAGATCACGATACATCTTGGTGTTACCATGATGAATAGAGAAAGGTGAGATATGTGCATTGTCAGATATCTACTTCTTTCTCCCGAGTGATGAAGGAATAGAAATCAACATTCTAAACCAAATCACACCATCATCGTTGATATGGAACTCCTGTAGCTTCCCTTCCTTTACTGAATTCACCTTATTTTGCAACTTTGGAACATCCTCTTGTGACTCCTTAATCTTCTATTGGATATATTATTGCACAATCATTTGGGAAAGATAGGATATATTATTTTCCATAATTATTTCCAAATCTATCCTTTTCATATCTATGAATATCAGGTCTTTCTCAATCCACAACATAGATAGAGTATCAGTTTCTTTTCTTCTTAGAGCATCATCTACCTTGTTCGTCTTACTAGGATGATAGTGAATAGATAAATAATAGTCTTTGATTAGCTCTAACCATCTACTTTGACACATGTTGAGCTCTTTTTTGTGTGAATATATAATTTAGGATATTTTGATCAGTATTTAAGTCAAAATTCTCACTATAGAGGTAATAATGCTAGATTTTCAAGTCAAAAAGCATAGTTTCTATCTCAAGATCATGCATAGGGTATTTATACTCATGGATATTCAACTTTCATGAGGCGTAGGCTATCAAATTATCATTTTTAGGAGTAAAAAACCCAATAATTTATTTGAAGCACCACTATATATCACCAAACTTTATCCACTTTTGGGTAATGTGAGTACATGTATAGTGGTCAGCCTTCCCTTTCATTCCTTGAATATTTTTCAGATTCTTCTTTCAAGACATTCTTTACCCATTTCCTAGTTAACTTAGTTATAGTTCTTGAAAATCTTGACAAATTTCTCAAAAAACATTGAAAGTACCCTGCTAAGCTAAGAAAACTATGGATTTATATGACACTAGAGGGTCTAGGCCATTCCTCAATCTCCTTTTTTAAAGGGTCCACAAAAATTCCATCAATTGTGATCAGAAGTCCCTAGAACATAACTTGATTCATCCAAAAGTCACACTTGCTGAAGTTCACGAACAACTTATCCTTTCTCAATGTCACCAACACAAGCCTTAGATATTCTTCATGTTCCTCCTTGATCTTGAAGTAGATGATAATTTCATCAATAATAACTGCCAAAAATTTATCATGGTAATGTCTAAAGAACATATTGCTCAAATCCATGAAGATTACAGGGGCATTATTAAGCCCGAACGACGTCACTAGAAACTTATAGTTCCCATACCTTGTATGGAAGATAGTCTTCTGAATAAATTCCTTCTTTACCTTTAGTTGATGATATCTAGAGTGGAGATCAACCTTTGAGAAGTACTCAGCTCCTCTCAACTGATCAAACAAGTCATAAATCCTCAGATGTGGATACTTGTTCTTTATGGTGATCTTGTTGAGTTCCTTATAATCGATGCACATCCGTATTGATCCATCCTTCTTCATCACAAAGGGCACTGGTTCACCCAAAAGGTGATGCACTAGGGCATAGGAAACCTTTGTCCAAATAATCTTATGGTTTCTTATTTATCTACTCCTATTTGATATAATCCATTATATATAGAAACTTTTATATTTTATTATCTCCTAGTATGAGTTCTATTTAGAACTCTACTTCTCAGTTCGATGTAAGTCTGGGTAACTCTTTTCAAAATACATCATTGTATTCCCTAATAAAGGGAATTTCCACTAGGTTGACACATTTCCTTGACTCAACTATTTGAGTGAGGTATGATTCTTCACAAGGAACCAACACCCAGACCATTGAATTATTTTTTAAAAGAGATTGATGATCTTCCTTGAATTTTTATAGGATATTGGGATGGTTTGGAATACAGAAAGAAATTTCCTTTTCATGAAAGTTGATATGTTCTCGATATAACGAGAGCCAATACATTCCCATTATATCATCTAATTAAACCAAGGGATGTATCACAAGATTCACTAGAAGAATATTCCCACATACTCCAACATGAGAAGAGTCCAATACTTGGGTTGCACTTATTGCAACACTAAGTGTTTTTACGAATATCTCTACTTCAATGGTTCACGAATTCAATTCAATAGTTCTATAAAACTAGAAAGATATAAAAAAATTAATATAAATATAATCAAATAATATTTTTTTCCATTATTGGGTGATTAAGAAGTGTACCTCGTACGACTTCATTTTCTTGCTCCAATTCCACAGTAGTGATGGAATAATACTTCCTTGTTTCTTTGGATTTGGTGGCTGATGACACTGATTACCCTTGAGGACTTGAGGTTTAGTGAACTAGCTTTCATAGTTCCCTTACTCCCTATAGTTGTAGCATTAGACCATGGGTGGTGCTCTCATATCCTTCACCACATTCTCCTACCTTATCATGACTTTTCAGCACTCCTAAGCTTTATGGCCTTATCTCCCAAACATGAATCATTTCCCCATCCCTTTGAGTCAGATCCCATGATGCTTCTTCCCACATTTTTGACATGCAGGTGGTTGAGTTTTCATTCCACCTTTCTTATTAGACCCCCCCATCATGAACTCTATCTTTCTTTTCTTATCACCATATCCATGGGACCATTATACAAACTCCATCTCCACTTTTAGAGAACATCGAAAAACATACTCATAACTCCCAATGTATCAAATTTCGAGAGACTTTCAAAGGTGTGGGTTTAATCCAATAAAGAATCTATCAATTATTCTATATAAAAAACCTAAATAATTCCTTGAAAGACTTGGGAAATTTTATTCTTAGGTCATGATTGATTCTCCTTCATTTTTCTTCAACTCTATGAATCCTCTCTCCATATTTGCATCAAAAGTTCGTGGGAAATGTGGCAATACATAAAAATGAAACCTTATATCTTAGTGGTTAACTACCAAACATAGTTCTGACCAAAGATAGAATCTTTTTCACACATATATAATTTTACTCATGAGGTTATTTACATTACCCAATGCATTAGAGCATTATATAGTTCTAGGCACACCCCTCACATCAAAACATTTACAATGCGCTGTATAATTTTAGGCGCACCCGTCACATCATAAAATTTAAATTATCATGTAATCCACATTGAACATATATTAATAATAAACATAAATAACCCAGTTAAATGAATGAGTTTCATATCATAAGCATACATTCAAAAAAAATTTGTTCCAAAATGAATGGAGGAGTAACATACTTGATGTAAGAATCATCAACCTTGAGTTAGAAGTAAAAGGCGTGTTTTGAAAGAAGAGTTCATTTAGAAAACATTGTATTTATCCTAAAATTCTATAGAAAACATGTATATACTATAAAAGATAAGATAATGGTGAATAAATTATTTTTAAGTGGCAACCATACAGAAAATGGGTTGAAAGAGGGAAGACCCAAAGAAAGAGAGTTGGGTTTGAGAAATCCCCTTACCTAGTTTCTAAATGATTTCTTCAATTTAATGTCATATATAATAAAATTAGATTCATTAATTAACACTCAAATAAAATTTTATAAATTTAATCTATTCATTATGGTTTTATTAAATTATTTTATGGGCCTTTGGATGTGTAATAGAGTTTAAATTTGTTGTTCGTGAGTGTTCTTTTTATTAGTTTTCATGAATGGTTCACTTGTACACATGAATGGAAGTTATTGAAGAACTTGGATAAAAATATATAATTAAGATTAAATATTATTAATGATCTTACAGGATTATAAATGATCTTATAATTAATTTGGTTATATACCATGTGGATGAATCATTAGATAAAATTTAATGATGATCGTTTTAGGTTAATTTGGGCGGTTTTTGGATCATAGAGAGCATGTTTTGTTTTATCATTCAGTATTATATATAAAAGTTTTTTACAGAACATATAAGGGGTTAAAAAATACATATTAAAATCTTTTTTCAACCATTTATTGGTTTTATTGATATCCTCGAAGGCATTGAAGGAAAAAAAAGTTCATCGCCCATGATGTAGGTAAATTAACACATCACGAGTGACGATTTCATTTATACAAAAAGAGAGAGAGGGAGTATTATAACGAATAATATTCCATTAACATGATATAATACCAAATATCAATAATACTATAGTTATAAAGATATTTTGATAGGATAATATGAGGATAAGATAAGAAATGAAATGAAATTTTTAAGGAAATTGAAAGAAAAGAGAGATAAATTACCTCTAGAATAGATATTTCTTAAGAGAATCTTTAGGGGAGAGATTTTGAAAATTTTATGATACAATGGGATGATGGACGTGAGGGAGGATATTGGGAAGAGATTTGAGCATAATTTTGATGAGTAAAAAGGATAGAGAGGTTTGAGGAAATGAGGTTGTGAGGGGTGATATTTATAGTGGAGGGGAGAGGGGTTTTCTAAATATTATATTCATTAATTTATTATTTCTCCACAAGAAAAGAAATAGATATGATTACGTTAATAAATACTAAAAATTCAGAATTTTCTTAAGAAACAATGGTGCTTACATCAGAATAACACCATCCATTACTTTGTAATTCATGTATTTATCATTTATCGTAAATTATTGTATTTTACTATTCAAAAATTCAAGTGTTTCAAAATATCCCAAAACTTCACCCTAATAAATTTTCAATGTGTAGAATCCAAAAATTAAATCTATTTTATGAAAACAATTTTACAAATAGTTGTAATTTATTTTTTAATTAAATTCATAATTTACATGATGAATACAAATTTGAAAATTAATACTACTTTTCTAACTCTTTTAAAAATTAATTAACGTCTCCTAAAATTATCATATAATCATAGGAAATCAAAATAATAGTTTATGAATAAATTTTATGAAAATAAAATTTCCTTTAAATTATCAAATTAATCATTAATTATTCATGACTTACAAAAATACCAACACTATAATATAGTTATATCATATTGTCACTAATAGGATGGGTAAATTTTATTTATACTACCATTGGTAAGGTTCCTCTTCACTTGGCCAATTTACTATTCATAAGGGTTATATTAATATTCATAAGTAAAACATTACTATTCAAAAGGGTATGATACTACTCAACAAAAATTATTTTTTTACCTATTGGATGCCAAGCATCTTACTGATCACAACTGTGTATGTTAGATTTTTGAAATTCGAGTCATAGAAGTGGAAAAATAATGTTTAAAGGTCACATAGAATTTAGTAGTTCATTTATGAATGATGTGGAATTATGTTTCACATTGTTATTTTATGTGATTATAATATATTCCATAATTATAAGATGGGAATTCAATTGATAAAACATGGGGTTGTTACACCCTCAACATGATGTAGAGTTTGGGATAGACCTATAGCCTGATGCTTTTATGATTTCAATGACTCCTTATTAGATGAAACCTTATAAGTTACAAGACATGATGATTTAGATATATTAACTAATGTAGAAGTTATTTATCCATCCCAGTGTTTCACCGTGGGGTGCTATGGTGTTGTTCTCAAATAAGGGGGATGGTGGTATGAGGATGTGCATAGTCTACCAGAGGTTGTATCAGGTAATGGTCAGGAACAGTTAACCCCTTATGAGGATATAAAATATTTTGAACAATCTGAGAGGGGAGATTTGGTTTTATAATATCGATATACGGTCAGGATATCACTAGTTGAGGGTGAAGGATATCGATATTCTAAAGACATTTTTAGATGAAAGCATGGGCACTATGATTTCGTAGTCATGTCATTCAGTGTTATGAATGCACCAGCCATGTCCATGGGGCTTATGAACTCTATCTTTCATGAGTTCCTAGACAGGTTCATTGTTGTGTTCATCGATGACACCTTGATTTACTTGAAGTTAGAGGAGGAACATGCTGAGAATCTCAGAACCATCTTACAGGTTATTTGACGCCACCAACTCTATGGAAAGTTGTCCAAGTTAATGTTATAGACATATGAGGTGAATTTACTTGGGCATGTTGTGTCTCAGTAGGGTGTATTAGTGGAACCATCAAAGTTTTAAATAGTTTTTTCTTGGGAAACACCCAAGAATGTGGTAGAGGTTTATAATTTTCTTGTTATGGAAGGCTATTATCAGAGGTTTTTACTTATTTTATCTAGATTTGTAGCTCCATTGATAGATATGACTAGGAAGGACCAAGATTTTTTGTGATGTGAGAAGTGTGAGGATGTGTTTGACTATCTGAAGGGTAAGTTGGTTAGTTTTCCAGTGCTTCGGTTTCCCGAGGAAGAGGTAATGTTCGAGGTGTTTTTTGATGCTTTCTATCTAGGCTTGGGATGCGTCTTGATACCACAATGGGAGATGATCTATTATGGGTCTATGGAGTTATGTCCCCATGAAAATAACTATTCCACCCATGGCATGGATCTAGAAGTGATCGTTTGTGTACTTAATTTGTGGTGACATTATCTTATTAAGGAGCGCTTTGTGGTCTTTAAAGATCACAAGAGTTTGAGGTATATATTTTCCTAGTGAGATCTAAACCTACAACACCAGAGGTGGATGTATTTTCATTAGGATTGATATATTCTACACCTCAAGAAAGTGGAATTTCATGGATGGTGTCTTGAGTATGAAGTTTCAAAAGTAAGTAGTTCGAGAATCTATAGATTCTTGTAAAGTGATGGAAGAATTGGTAACCCTGCACTTAGATACATGAATGGATGGTGGTAGAGGCTATTTTTTCTAGATGACGGTGTATTATTATTTGATGAAACATGTGGAGGAGTCTCAGTGTAGAGACTCAGAGGTGGAGGTGTTGCATTATAGTGTTGACTATGTTGATGCTCCAGAGTGATGGTTGGAGGATAGTCAGAATTGGATATTGTTCCATGGAAAGGTGTATATTCCATTGGAAATGAATGAGGGAGTCCTCCGTGAGTTTCATAACTCACCCTAAGTGGTACAACTAGGAGTTTACAAGATGTATCATGGTTGGAGGATGCAGGTTTTTAGTGTCCTGAGATAAAATAGGCAGTGGAAGAGTTTGTGAAGAAATGCTTGGTCTCCCAGCAGGTGAAGGATGAATCCCATGTTCCTAGTTGATTGGTGAAAACCTTGGATGTTCCAAAGTAGAATGGGATGACATCTCATTGTATTTCATCATAGGGTTACCTAGGGATAAAGGAGGCTAGGATTCACTCTCAATAATAGTGGATCAAATGTTGAAATAAGCTCACTTCTTAGCGATCAAGGAGTCAGGCATAGTGGATTCTTTGGCAAAGAGGTATGTGGAAGATCTGGTGAAACTACTTGGAGTTACAATATCCATTGTCTCAGTTCAGGATACATGTTTTAATTCATGATTATATATGGGATTTCCACATTATTTTGGAAATCACTAATTCCTCAGTACTGCTTTCCACCCTTATATAGATGGGCAAACAGAACAGACTATCCGGACACTGGAAGACATGTTGAGAGCATGCATATTAGTCTTTGGTAGATCTTGGGTATGACACTTTCCCTTAGTGGAGTTTTATTACAATAATATTTAGCATTCTTCCATTGTAATGGATCTATTTGAGGCATTGTACGAAAGACTATTTTGTTCTCTGTTGTGCTAGATAGAGGTTAGGGAGATAACTGTTCTTGGTCTCGAGGTAGTGGAGAGCATGACAGAGAAGGTTTAGCTTGTTCATGAGAGGATGAAAATAGCACATGACCAACACAAGTCATATGAAGACCATAGGATGTGGACCTTGGAGTTCAAGGTTAGGGACCAAATGTTCTTTAAGGTTTCCCCTCGACGTTGGTAGTGGAGGTTTTCTAGAGGGGGTAAGCTTTCTCCTAGGTTCATTGGACCCTTTGAGGTGTTTAGGCCAATTGGAAAGGTGTGATACCAGTTGGTGCTTCCACCAAATTTGTAGAGGATCCATTTTGTCTTTCATGTCCCCCAACTCCTTTGGTATCTTTACAATGACTCCCATGTCATTGATTGGGGAGATTTGGATATCGAAGATGAAGCGATGTACATGGAGCGTCTAGTAGAAATTAAGGATCATTGGGAGAAGGTGATGTGTTGGTAGACCATTCCTTTGGATCATATGTTGTGCAGTCATGGTGGCCTAGAGGAGTGTACTTAAGAGTGATAAGCATAGATGCATTTCCTGTACCATAGTTGTTTTGAGTTTTCCCTGTTCTATTTTTCCTTGTGAAGTAATATTTGAACCTTATTTGTTATGAGATGAGTTGTTTCCTTGTCCCGTAATGTGTGATAAAGTCCTGATGCATGAAGAGGGAAGGAACTTATTCCTAATAGAGACACATTAATTGCTATATTATTAAACCTATGTAGGAGAATCAATACTATCAGAGATGATAATATCTTAACATGGAGGATGGAATTCCTTGGTTTTTATGTTCAGACAGTGTGGTTGTTATGCTTGTGTGTTGGGGCTTGTGGTTGTTTTGGTTAGCGGATGTTAGAGGAGGTGTTCTTGGATGAGGATTTTTCTGCACCAGCTTTAAAACAATATAGGGTGGATAATTGTTGAATTTTGATGTGTTTAGTTCTTAGAGGTGTTTCAAGTGTATTTAGATCCCTGAGAAGTATCTCTCTGGGTGGTTGTTCAGACCCTCTTCCTCTAGGATTGGTAATAGATTCTCGAGGATGAGAATAGTTTCAAAGGTATCTAATGTAATTTCCTAGATCTATCTGGTCCATTACATTGTGAAAATATAGTGTTTGAAGTGTTTTTGGAGGTCATGGTGAATCATTTCAAGAGTGTTCCAAAATTCCAGTTTTTCTAAAAGTATCTCAGAACGGTGAATCTCAATAGTGAGTTGAAACGGTAATTTGTAATGGTTAATCGCACTAGTAGGTCACGATGGGGATCCACAATGGTGAATCATATAGGTATGTCATGATGGTTAGTCTCAATGGCGACTCGTATCGATAGGTCACAGTAGTGAGTCGTAATGGTGACTTGCACTGGTAGGTTGTGATGGTAAGTCACAATCGCGACTCATACTGGTGACTCACACCTATGAATCACACTAGTAGCTCGCACTAGTGAATCAAACTGGTAGCTTTCACTAGTTAATTACACCAGTAACTCTCATTGATTACTCACACTGGTAGCTCGCACCAGTGACTCATCTAATGGTGACTCATTCTCAACTGTTTTTTATTTTTCCAGTATTTCTCCATTTCTTCCAGTTTCACCTCTTTAACAATTTTTTTGACATAAAATGAATTTATAACCATATTTAATTGTTTTTAGAGCCATTTTGAAACATATCTATCTTCTAAAAACCCGATGTTTCCTTTGAATTCCAAACCATGCGGTCTTGGTCAAGATCTTCTTTTAAAGGCTTTTAAAACTGTTTCTCCCATTGATTTAGGATATGGCCTTTCTAAAGATGAGATCTTATCTTCCTTATGAGTTTCCCTTTCTCTTGATACTGGACATCCCCAGAACCTTTTTTCCTTGAGGAGTCATGCATTGTGCTAAAGCTTTTGAATTTAGTCTTCCCTAGAGGCTTTTCATGTCACATGCACAACCCCTTCTTCGGTGCAACCAGGAAGTGATTATTGTCTATTCTTAGAGGTAGGTTTTCCTTCATATCTCTCAAATTTGAATCATTTGGGGTGGGTGTATAAATGTATCCTTTTAAAAATAGTTAAATCTAATTCAATAATGATAATTGAATCTCTTTCAAATTAATAAATAGGGGATGGGAAAAGTGATGAAGGATCATACTGTTTATTAATATTGGGATTTTTTTTGTAAATTTCATGGGATATATTCCTATTAAAAATCATTCATGTTGGGGGTCTTTGTGTGGGAACTAAATATATTTTGGATTATATGTTGTTTGTTTCCTTTTGGACCGTTATTTTGAAAAATTTATTAACCATGTACAATAGGATAATAAATAGATTCCCCTAGATCATACTAGTTTTTTTTATAAACCTATAATTTTACAAGTGGAATTTAAGAAAGTATGATTCGTTAAATCTATATATGCCTTGCCTTGGTTCTTGTGGTGGTGTGTTATGTGTGGGATTGTTATGACTTGTGATATAGTAGGTTTTTGGGCATTACTATGTGACGTGAGGTGGTTCAGTTGGTGTAATATAATACTACTATATTAATCATACTAGAGTTATCATGAAAATCGGATAAGATAAGATGAGTATAAGATAAGAAAATAAATGAAATTTTGAAAGGAATTTAAAAGAAAAAAGAGAGAAAAATTACCTCTTGAATATATCTTCCTTGAGAGCCTCTTTAGGGGATAAGTTTTGGTATTTTTATGAGACCAAGGTATTATGGAAATGGAGGAGGATCTTGGGAAGATATTTTTCCTTAATCTGGAGTAGGAACAAGGCTTGAGAGGTGTGAGGAAATGAGGTTGTGAGGGGTGGTATTTATAATGGAGGGGAGAGGGGTTTTATCAATATTATATTCATTCATTTATTATTTCTCCACAAGACAAGAAATAGTGATGAATACATGACAAAATACAGTAAATTTAGAATGTGAGTTTGAACCAGTGGTTTTTATATCATCATAATATCATCCATAACTCTATAATTCATGTATTTAGAATTTATCGTAAATTATCGTATTTTACTATTTACCAAAAATTCAAGTATATCAGAAAAATCCCAAAAAAATCCCCATAATCATTTTTCAACGTGTAGAATTCAAAAATGAAATCCTTTTATGAAAATAATTTTCTAAATAGGAGTAATTTAATTTTTAATTAAAACCATAATTTACCAGAAAAATACCAAATTTTAATTATAACTGCTTTTCTAAAACTTTGAAAAATTAATTAAGGTATCATAAAATTATCATATAATCATAGGAAATTCAAATAAGAGTTTATAAATAAATTTTATGAAATTAAATTTTCTTTTAAAATACCAAATTAATCATTAAATATTCATGACTTACAAAAATACCAACATTATAATATAATTTTAGCATATTCTCACTTATAGGATGGGTAAATTTTATTTATACTATCATTAGTAAGGTACCTATTCACTTGGCTGATTTACTATTCATAAGGCTCTTATTTAAATTGTTAAGGGTATCATTTCTATTTATAAGGGTATGTTACTATTCACCAAAAATTAAAATTTTCCAAACGGACTCCAAACATCTTACCGATCATAACCGTGTATGTAAGAATTTAAAAATTGAAATCCCAAAAGTGAAAAAATTATGTTTAACAATCATATAGAATTTGGTATTTCATTTAAGCATTATGTGGCATTGGGTTTCATAATGTTATTTTATGTGATTATAATATAAGACATAATTATATGAAGGGAATTATATTGATAAAACTTTGGATCATTACATTCATCGTCCCTTTTGAAATTTCACCCTTGAAATTTCATTTTACATAAACAGGTGAGGTCACTTCTCCTTCATCACATCCTTCGGTTCCAAAGTTTCCTCTTCATACTTATGGTTCTTCCAAAACACTTTTACAAGGTGGGTTGTTTTATTGTGTAGAACATAATCTATTCAGTCTAGAATATTTACCATTTTATCATCATAAGATATATAATCTTCCATATGTTCCACCTCTGAGTTCAGTACATGTGAGGGATTTGGTATGTACTTACACAGGAGTGATAAGTGAAAAAAATCATGAATTTAATCCATATTCGGTGGAAGTTCAATATGATAGTCCACATATCCTATGCGGTCAAGGATCTCAAAGGGGATAATGTACCTTGGGATTAGCTTCACTTTCTTTCCAAACCACATGACTCTCTTCCATGGTGATATTTGAAGGAAGACTTAATCAACAACATTAAACTCCAAGTCCTTTTAACAGTTGTCTGCATAGATCTTTTTCCAACATTGAGTAGATTTGATATGTTGCTAGATGGCTTTGATCTTTTTTTTCATCTCTTGTACAAGATCAGGTCCAAGTAACTTTCTTTCCCAAACTTCATCCAAACTGGTTAGAGTTATACATCACTTTCTAAACATAGATTCATGTGGATCCATATGAATACTCGAGTGGAAGCTATTGTTTTATGAGAACTCAACCAATGGGATATTCTTATCGTATCCACCTAGTAATTCTAAAGAGAAGGCTCTTATCATATCTCCAAGAATATGAATAAACCTTTTTGATTGGACATCTGTTTGGGGGTGACAAACCATTCTGAAATTTAATTTAGTACTCAAGTAATTTTTAATAGTCCTCCAGAATTTCTATGTGAAAATTGGATCATGATTATATACAATAGAGAGTGGAACCCCATGCGGTCTCACAACTTACTTTACATATAACATTGTAAGCTTTTTCAGTGAGAGATATTCCGGAATAGAGATAAAGTGGGCAGTCTTAGTGAGTTGGTCCACCACAACCCATATCACATTATTTTCTTTATATGTATTTGGGAGACCCATGAAAAAATCCATAGTGACATTCTCCCATTTCCACATGGGTATAGTCAATGGTTGCATCATCCCTTTGGACTTCTTTTGTTATGATTTGACTTGATGACATATCAAGCACCTTGAGATATACTCAACAATCTCCTTCTTCATTGTGTCCCACTAGAAGTGTTCTCAAAGATCACAGTACATCTTGGTGCTACCAGGATGTATAGAGAAAGGTGAGATATGTGCATTTTCCAATATATATTTCTTTATCCATGGTGAAAAGGCTCATAAATATACATTCCAAACCAAATCACACTATCATCATCAATATGGAACTCTTGCATCTTACCTTTATTTACTACATTCCCCTTCTTTTTCAACTCAAGATCATACTTTTGTGAGTTCTTAAAAATCTCTTGGATATATGGTTGCTCAATCATTTGGAAAAGATAGGATGTATTCTTTTTACCTTAGGATTTACAAATCCATCCTTTTCATATCCATGAAGATAAGGTATTTTTCAATCCGCAACATGGATAGAGTAGTAAGTTATTATATTTTTAGAGCATCAACTTCCTTGTTCATCTTTCTAGGATGATAGTTAATAGAGAAATCATAGTATTTGATTATCTCTAACCATATAATTTGATTCACGTTGATATTTTTTTGTGTGAATATATACTTTAGGCTCTTGTGATTGGTATATTTGTCACACTTATCACTATAGAGGTAATGCTTCCAAATTTTCAAGACAAAGATCATAGCTTCTGGTTCAAGATCATGCATAGGGTAGTTCTATGCATGTATATTCAACTGTTGTAAGGTGTAGGCTATCACATTATCATTTTTAATGAGTACAAAACCCAAGACTTTCTTTGAAGAATCATTGTATATCACAAAACTTTCTACACTTTTTGGTAATGTGAGTACATGTGTAGTGATCAGCCTTCTCTTTAGATCCATGAATATTTCCTCACATTCTTCCATCTAGACATTATTGACCCCTTTCCATGTTAACTTTTTTAGTGGGATTGAAAATCTTGAGAAATTTCTCACAAAATGTCGATAATACCCTACTAATTTATGAAAACTATGGATTTCATAGACACTAGAGGGTCTGGGCCATTCCTAAATCACCTTTACTTTTGAAGGGTCCATATAAATTACCTCACATGTGATCACATTTCCCAAGAATGTGACTTTCTTTATCCAAAAGTCACACTTATAGAACATGGCATACAACTGCTCCTTTCCCAATGCCACCAACACAATCCTTATATGTTCTTCGTATTCCTCCTTGATCGTGGAGTAGATGAGAATGTCATCAATAAACACTACCAAAAATTTATTGAGGTAATGTATAAAGACTCTATTCATCAAATACATGATGATTTAAGTGGAATTAGTAAGTACGAAGGGTATTACCATAAACTCATAATGCCTATACCTTGTACAGAATGTAGTATTATAAATATATTCCTTCTTCACCTTTAGCAGATGATATACAGAGAAGAGATCCACATTTGAGAAGTACTGAGGTCCTCTCAACTGATCAAACAAATCATCAATCCTAGGAAGAGGATACTTATTCTTTATGGTGATCTTGTTGAGTTTCCAATCATTGATACACAACCACATTGACCCATCCTTCTTATTCACAAAGAGCATTGGTTCACCCCAAGGTGATACACTAGGGCATATGAACCATTTGTCCAAATGGTCATATAGATGATTCTTTAACTCCTCCAGTTCGATAGGAGCCATCCAATAGGGATAGTTTGAGATAGGAGTAGCTCCTAATATGAATTCTATGTAGAAATATACCTCCTGATTCAATGGAAGTCTGAGCGACTCTTTGGGAAATACATCATTTTATTCCCTCATAATGGCAATTTCTTCTAGGTTGACACTTTCCTTTGACTCAACTATTTGAGTGAGGTAAGCTCTTCATAGGGAACCAACCCCCACACCATTAAAGGATTTTCTAAAGGAGATTCATGATCTTCCTTTCATTTATATAGGATCATGGTATGGTTTGGAATGTGAAAAGATATTTCCATTTCCAGAATGTTGATATTTTCTCTATATAACAATTTCCAATATATTCCCATTATAGCATCGAATTATAACAAGTGAATTATTACAAGATTCACTGGAAGAATATTCCCACATACACCAACATGAATAGAGTCCAACACTTGAGTTGAAGTGATTGCACAATTATTTTTTTTACAAATATCTCAACTTCACAGTTTTGTGGATTTAATTTAATAATTCTAGAAAACTTATGAGATATAAAGGAATGTGTAGAACCCGAATAAAATAAGTTTTTTTCCATTCTTGAGACAATAGGAAGTTTACCTTGTATGAATTCATTATCTTCCTCCACTTCCACAGTAGTGATGGAATAATCCTTCCCTTTCTTCTTTGGCTTTGGTGGCTAAATACAGTGATTTACCTCAAGGACTTGAGGTTTAGTGCACTAACTTTCATAGTTCCATTACTCCCAATAGTTGTAGCATTGTACCATGGGTGGTTCTCTTCTTTCCTCCACCACATTCTCCTAACTTCTCATGTCTTTTTAGTACTTTTGAGATTGGTGGCCTTCTCTACCACACTTGAATTATCTTTCCATTCCTTTGAGGTAGTTTCCATGATGCTTCTTCAAACATTTTTTATATGTGGGTGGTCGAGTTTTATTTCTACTATTCTCATTAGATCCTCCAGCATGAAACTCCATCTTTATCTTCTTATCACCAAATCCATTGTAAAATTCTACAAACTCCATCTCCAATTTGATATCACATCGAACAACTTCTTCATAACTCCCAAATTCATGAATTTTATGAGCCTTTAGAAGGTTTGTTTTTAATCCATTAAAGAATATGTCAATTTTTCTATTAATGTTGATAAAAAAACTCGAAGCATACCTTGCAAGAATTGTGAAATTCGCTTCCTTGTTATGATAGATTCTCCTTCCTTTTTCTTCAGCTCTATGAATTCTATATCCATCTTAGTATAAAGAGTTCAAGGGAAATACTTGTTAAGAAACATTATCTTAAATTATTCTCACTCCATATCTTCAATTTCATCCCTAAGCTTGGTGTTCTTCATAAAATCCCACCATTGTTTGACCTCTCCATTGAGATCATAAATAGCAAGAGTCACCTTATCCATCTCAAAATAGTGAAGAATATAAAAGATATTCTCCATTGAGTTGACCCAATATTTTTCAATAAGTGGACCATAATATCTACTAAACGTCAGTGGCCATTGTTTCATAAAATACTCAATAGCCAGTTTCTCCCTCTTAGGTGAACGAGGGTGTTCCATATTATTCAGGTTACTATTCATAACTTGAGAAAACTAGGTAAGAATTTCCAGGAAAATTTGAACTCCACCTCTAAAAGCATTGGGGTTTTCATTCATGAAATCACTACATTGTCCCTCACATGGGTTGTTGGAATAGTTTCTCCTAGTTCCCAAAATTTTCTAAAATGGAAAAGTTTAGAAGAAAACAAAATTCAATAAGTCCTGAATAAATAATTTATTCTTTCTGCAATTAACACAAAGATCATATCTTATGGGATACCTTTGTTTAGAAAATATTCTTTTTTCTTACATATACAATGTCTCATACTTGGGTTTTCACTAAGGTTCTCTAATCCTAATCCCTAAATTAACTAAGTCGTCCTCTAATACCAACTATAGAAACCCCACCATTCTTACATTACTTTTACATCGTTTTAATTATAAACAACATAAAAAAATTACACCACAAGGATCCAAAAGTTTATGGTCCTGAGAAAACTAGGACCATACATAAATTTTACAACATAAAACATAAACATTTATTTAATTTCTTCTTCTTTATATTCTTATTGGTCCTTGATTTTTCCTTAGTACACATAATCACTTGAGGATATACATAAAAAATGGGTGATGTAAAAGACCGTTAATAGGATAAGAACATGAGAAATTATAACATGGGGTTCACATAATCATTATCATCATAACATAGGAATAAGATCCTAAATATGATAGGAAGACTTAATAGAAGTCTTGAAATGTGGCAATACAGAAAAATGAAACCTTATGTCTTAGTGGTTAACTTCAAAAAATAGTTGTGAACAAATATAGAATAATGTTCATGATTATTTCACATTACTCATGAGATTATTTACATTACCCAATGCATTTTAGTGTTATATAATTCCAAGAACACCCGTCACCTCATAACATTTACATTGCCCTATATAATTTTGGGTGCGCCAATTACATCATAACATTTACATTATCATGCATGACATATAGAACATATATCAATAATGAACATAAATAACCCATGGAGAATAATTTTTTTCATCTCATAATCACACAATAATAAACTTTGGATTCCCAAATGAATGGGGGAGTAACATACTTGTTGTAAGAATCATCAACCCTGAGTTAGAAGTAAAAGGTGTGTTTTGAAAGAAGAGTTATTTTGGAAAACATTATGTTTGTCATAAACCCTAGTATAAAACATTAATATAACTGAAAATATAGGATAATTATGAATAAATTATTTTTAATAAACAACCGTACTAAAAATGGGGTGAAAGAGGGAAGACCCAAAGAAAGGGATTTGGGTTTGAGAAATCTCTTTACCTTGTGTCTGAATGATTTATTCACTTTATTGTCCTATAAAATCACATTATATTCATTAATTAACACTTAAAAAATCTTTTTTATATCTAATTTATTCATTATAGTTTTATTAAATTCTTTTATGGGCCTTTGTATGAGTTATAGTGTTTAAATTCATTGTCTGAGAGTGTTCTTTTCTATAGTTTCCATGAACGGTCCACTTGTACACATGAATTAAAGTTCATGTAGAACATGGATAAACATAAAGAATTACTATTAAAATATATTAATGATATTAAATGAGTTTAAATGATCTTATAATGAATTTTTTTATATACCATGGTGATGAATCTTTATATAAAATTTAATGATGATCATTTTAGGTTAATTTCGGCAGTTTTTGGATCAAAACGAACATGTTTTGTTTTATCATTTAGTATTATGTATAAAAGTAGTTTCCATAACATAAAATGTGTTATAAAATAAATATTAAAATCTATATTAAACCATTTAATGGTTTTGTTGATATCCTTGAAGGCTTTGAAGTAAAATGGAATTTCATCGCCCACGATGAAGGGAAATTAACACATCACGGGTGATAATTGTTTTTTATAAAAAAAGAGAGTGGGAGGAGTATAATGAATAATATTCCATTAACATGATATAATACCTATATAGAAAAGATAATGGAGTTTTAATGACATTTGGATACGAGAATATGTGGATAATAGAAGGGAATTAATGAAATTTGAAAGGAAATTGAAAGAAAAGTGAGAAAAATTACCTCTTGAATATATCTTCCTTAAGAGCCTCTTTAGAGGAGAGGTTTTAGTCTTTTTATGATGACAAGGGATTATAAATATGGGGTAGGAGGTTGGGAAGATATTTTACTAGAATTTTGAGTAGTAACAAGGCCTGAGACATGTGAGGAAATGAGGTTGTGAGGGGTGATATTTATAGTGGAGGGGAGAGGGGTTTTCTCAATATTATATTAATTAATTTATTATTTCTCCAAAAAAAAGCAATAGTGATGATTAAATGACTGAATATAGTAACATTAGCATGTAATTTAGAACCAATGTTTCTTACATTAGTATAACATCATCCATAACTGTATAATTCATGTATTTAGCATTTATCGTAAATTATCGTATTTTACTATTCACAAAATTCAAGTATTTTAGAAAAATCCAAAAAAATTACCCTAACCATTTTTCTATGTGTATAATCTGAAAATGAACTCCAATTTATGAAAATAATTCTCTAAATATGTGTACTTTAATTTTTAATTGAAACCATAATTTACTTGAAAAATAAAAAATGTTTAAATTAAAACAGATTTTCTAATAGTTTAAAAAATTAATTAAAGTCTCATAAAATTATCATATTATAATATGAAGTCAAAATAATAGTTTCTGAATAAATTTTATGAAAATAAATTTTCTTTTAAATTATGAAATTAATCATTAAATATTCATGACACACAAAAATACCAACACTATAATATAATTATATCATATTGTCACTTATTGGATGGGTAGATTTTATTTATACTATCATTGGTAAGGTTCCTATTCACTTGGCCAATTTAAAATTCATAAGGTTAATATTAATAATTATAAGGGTAACATTACTATTCATAATGATATGTTACTATTCCCAAAAAATTAATTTTTTCCTACTAAACTGCAAACATCTTAGTAATCACAACTGTGTATGTATGATTTTTGAAATTCAAATAACAGGAGTGGAAAAATTATGTTTAAAGGTCACATAGAATTTAGAATCTAAATTAATCATGATGTGTCATTTTGTTTCATAATGTGATTTTATGTGATTATAATATATGACATAATTATAAGTAGGGAATTCCATTGATAAGACTTTGGATTGTTACATTCATTCCCCCTTTTCAAATTTCTCCCTCAAAATTTCATTATACAAAAACAGATGAGGGTACTTCCCCTTCATCGCATCCTCTAGTTCCCAAGTAACATCTTCATAATTATGGTTCCTCTGAAACACTTTGACAAGGAGGGCTGCCTTGTTTAATAGAACCTTATCTCTCTGGTCGAGAATCTTTACTGGATACTCCTCATAAGAGAGATCATCTTCCAACTATACCACCTCTGAGTTCAGTACATGTAAGGGATATGGTATATATTTACTCATGAGTGATACATGAAAAACATTATGAACTTGAGCCATATACGGTGGATGTGAAAGATGATAGGCCATAGATCATGTGTAGTCAAGGATATCAATGGGGCCAATTTACCTTGGTCTTAGCTTCCCTTTCTTTCCAAGCAAAATCACTATCTTCTATGGTGATATTTAAAGGAATAATTTACCTCCAACATTGAACTAAAAGTCCCTTTGATGGTTGTCAGCAAATCTCTTTTGCTACCTCTGAGCAACTTCGATATGTTATTGGATGGATTGGACCTTTTTTGTCATCTTTTTTACAAGATCAAGTCCAAGTAGCTATCTTTCCACAACTTCATCCCAATATATTGGAGTTCTACATCGCTTTTCCCACTACTAAAAATACGCCTTTTATCAGCGCTATAAATGGCCTTTAACAGTTCTAGAAAAGCGCTGTTAAAGCTAGAGAAGATAAGGGGGGGGGGGGTCCCCTTTATTAGTGCTCCAAAAAGCACTGATAAATACCCCTTTTATTAGTTCTAAAAAGAAGCACTGATAAAAGGGTCATTTATCAGTGCTTTCTTTTTAACACTGATAAAAGTAAAGAAAATAAAAAAATAATAAAATTTAAAAAATATTTAAAAAATATTGCCAATTGGGGAGATTTTATAGTGCTTGAGCCCCCCTTTTAACAGTGCTTTCCATCCCCTCAAGCACCCACACGCACCCCCCACCCTATATCAGCGCCACACCCACCCCCTTTATCAGCACTAGCCCCAAATCCACCCCCATGCGCGCGCCCTTGCCTCCACCAAGATTTGATCTCAAGACCTCCCCCTTGAACACCTAAAGCCTTTACCCCTCAACCATATTGATTTGTTCTCCAGTTAATGACATATATATATATATATATATTTAGTTATATTTATTCATATAGTAATATATACATATATTAATATATATATAGTTATATTATTATATATATTTATAGTGATATTAATATATATATTTATAGTTATATAAATATATATGTAGTTATATTAATATATATATATAGTCAGATTAATATATAGCTATATAAATATTTATATATTGGTATTTTAAATAAAATGGATATTAGTTATTATTTATATAAAGCTAATATATTTTATATGTAAATGGTATATAAATATTTATATATTGGAAACTCAATGTGACCGTTTGAATGAGACTTCAGGACCCCTGTAGGTCAAGTGATATTTTCATTGTTCCTAAAGTTTTCTCATGGATGAAAATTTCTAATGGGGGATGTTGTAATGACTCGTGTTTTCAATACAAGGTATAATTCCATGGGAAATTGAAATTTTGGCATTTAGTGGATTGGCCATTCTTTTAACTGAGCTTCAAAACATAATATTTAGTTATATTAATACTTATACAGTTAGATTAATATAGTTATATTATATATATAGTTATATTAATATATATATTTATAGTGATATTAATATATATATTTATAGTTATATCAATATATATATATATATGTAGTTATATTAATATATATATATGTAGTTAGATTAATATATAGGTATATAAATATTTATGTATTGGAATTTTAAATAAAATGTATATTAGTTATTATTTAGATAATGCTAATATATTTTATATGTAAATATATTTTATTATTTATATTTATAATTAAATTTTTATGTGTGAATATATAAAAAATATGTATATATTGTTATATATTTGATTATAAATAGAATTTAATTATAAAAAATGATAGAATTTCAAAGAAATAATATCAAATTGAATGTAATACCTTGTAACAAATTCAGTCCCCACAAAAAAGCCAATAATACCTCCTTAAACAAGGCTGGAAATCCACAAAATGTAAAAGAATCGGGGTATCCCGACTAAAAACTCAGTTTTGGAGGCCATATGGGCCTTTTTTGGCCTCAAGAAAACATTAACCAGGGTAAACCCATGTCATAGGAGTGTAGATCTCATCACAAGATTTGATTTTATATGTGGTAGAGCTCAAACGGACACCCGGATCAAAAGTTATGGTTGTTTGAATTTCGAGTTGCGTTTTCAACATATTTTAGATCTTTTTTTAATTTTTTTTAATTTTTTAGTCTTCAAATTGTTAATAAATGACTATTAATCCATAATAATTATCAAATTATTAATTAAAAATATTTATTTAATTTTTTTATAAGCCATTTTTACTAGAAATATTATATTTTAAGTGTAACTGTATATTTATACTTATCTAAAATATATTTAAAATTATATTTAAAAAATATATATTATATTTATATCAATATAAATATATCTATATATTTAAATATTAATATATTTTTTTAATGATTTGTTTGGAATTATACCCTTTATCAGCTCTTTTTAAAAAAAGTGCTGATAAAGACCCCCCTTTATCAGCGCTACTAAAAAAAGCGCTGATAAAGGGGTACCATTTAACAACGCTAAAAAAAGTGATGTTAAAGGGGGTTCCTTTATCAGTGATAAAAAAAGTGCTGATAAAGGGGTACTTTTATCAGAAGGTCATAGGGGTGTAGAGCTCATCATAAGCTTTGATTTGATATATGGTAGAGCTCAAACAGACACCCGGATCAAAAGTTATGGCTGTTTGAAGTTCGAGTTGCGTTTTCAACATATTTTGGATATTTTTTTTAATTTTTTAATTTTTTTAGTCTTCAAATTGTTATTAAATTACTATTAATCCATGATAATTAGAAAATTATTAATTAAAAATATTTTTTTTTAATTTTATTATAATCCATTTTCACTAAATATCTTATATATTAAGTGTAACTGTATATTTATACTTTTCTAAAATATATTTAAAATTATATTTAAAAAATATATATTATATTTATATCAATATAACTATATCTATATATTTAAATATTAATATATCTTTTTAAATGATTTTTTTGGAAGTCGGCCATTTATCAGTGCTCTTAAAAAAAGCGCTGATAAAGACCCCCCATTATTAGTGCTAATAAAAAAAAGCACTGATAAAGGGGTACCCTTTAACAGCGCTAAAAAAGGCACTAATAAAGGGGAACTTTTATCAGTGCTTTTTTTAGCACTGATAATGGTTCCCCCATTTATCAGTGCTTTTTCATTAGCGCTGATAAAGGGTGGCACTGGCCTTTCCCCTTTTTGTGGTAGTGTCCAAACAGAGCTTCATATGGATCCATTTGAATACCAGAGTGGAATCTATTATTATGTGAGATCTCAACCAATGGGAAATGCTGATCCCATACACCTTGGAATTCTAAAGTGTAGGCTCTTTCAATATCTGCAAGAATATAAATAGTCCCTTCTAATTGGCTATCAGTTTGGGGGGGATAGCCCATTTTGTAATTCAATTCAGTACATAAGGCAAGTTAATGACTCCTCCAAAATTTAGATGTGGACCTTGGATCATGATCAAAGAAAATAGAGAGTGTAACCTCAGGATTTTTCACCACTTCTTTCACATATAACATTTCAAGTTGTTCAAGTAAGATATCTTCCCGAATAGCGATAAAGTGGGCAGTCTTGGTGAGTCAGTCCACCACAACTCATATCACAATATTTTCTTTAGATGTCTTCATGAGACCCGTTAAAAAGTCCATAATTATATCCCCCATTTCCACATTAGGATAGTAAATGGTTGAATCATCACTTTATACATCTGTTGTTCTGCTTTAACTTTCTAACATATCATGCACCCGGAGATATACTCAGCAGTCTCCTTCTTCATGTTGTCCCACCAGAAGTATTCTCGGAGATCATGGAACATCTTGGTGCTACTAGGATGGATAGAGAAATGTGACCTATGTGATTTTTCCAATAGCTCCTTCTTTACCCTAGTTGATTAAGGAAAAAAGAAAAGCAGCATTCTAAACTGAATAACACCATCATCATCGATATGGAACTCTTTCATCTTCTATTCATTTACTGTATTCACCTTATTTTTCAACTTCGAATCATCCCTTTGGGCCTCTTTAATATTCTCTTAGATATATGGTTGCACATTACTTTGGTAAATATAGTATGTATTCATTTACCTTATGATTTATAAATCTATCCTTTGCATATACATGAATATTGGGTCTTTCTCAATCCATAATATGGATAGAGTATCAGGGTTTTTCTACTTAGATCACCAGCAGCCATTTTCTCCTTTCCAGGATGATAGTGAATAAAGAAATAATTGTCTTTTATTAGCTCTAACCATATCATTAGACACATGTTGAGCAATTTTTGTGTGAATATCTACTTTAGGATATTTTAATCGGTATATATGTCTCACTTCTCACTATAGAGGTAACACCACCATATTTTCAATGAAAAAAATCACAGCTTCTAGCTCAAGATCATGCATAGGGTAGTTCTGATCATGGATATTCAATTTTTTCAAGGCATAAGATATCACATTATCATTTTTCATGAGTAAACAACCCAGTCATTTCTTTGAAGAATCACTACATATCACAAAACGTTCTCTAATTTTTGGTAATGTGAGTACAAGTGTAGTGATCAACCTTCTCTTTATCTCATTGATGCTTTCCTTTCATTCTTCCATCCAGCCATTCTTTACCCCTATCCTTGTTAACTTAGTTAGCGCGCTTGAAAATCAAGAGAAATTTCTCAAAAAATGTCTATAGTACCCTGCTAAGACAAGAAAAAAATGGAATTCTATGACACTAGAGGTTCTTGGACATTCCTCAATTTCATTTTTTAAGATTATATAGAAATTACCTCAATTATTATCACTTGTCTTAAGAACATGACATGCTTCATCCAAAAGGCACACTTGTTGAACTTTATGTACAACTTCTCCTAAATTAATGCCACCAACTCAAGACTTAGATATTCTTCATGTTCCTCCTTTATCTTGGATTAGATGAGATTTTCATCAATAAACACAACCACAAATTTATTAAGGTAATGTCTGAAATATCTATTTATCAAATCTATGAATATTTCATGGGCATTAGTAAGTTTGAACAACATCAAGAGAAACTCATAGTGCCCATACTTTCTATGAAATGTAGTCCTCTTAATATCTTCCTTCTTCACCTTTAGATGATGATATCCAGAGTGGAGATCCACCTTTGAGAAGTACTAAGCTCTTCTCAATTGATTAAACAAGTCATTGACCAACTAAAGTGGTAAATATGGTTCTTGAGGATTGTTCTCTAATCAGGACATCACCAACTCTATATTTGGGATGAGAAAGAAAAATAATCTCATTTCAATGTCTCTATGGTCTCTATGAGAAAATTTTATTTCCATTTATTATGAATAAATAACCTAAAATGTTCATTTGTCATCCCTTCATAGATCAGTATATTTTTGTCCTCATTGATAAAATTCTAGTTTACTCAACATTAGATAGTGAGTCTAATAAATGATAAGGGATAACCTTTGATAAACAACCTGAGAAACATAAATATATAATGATGTATAATATTTAGTTCTGGAATCAAGAGATCCAATTTTTAGGAAATTTCATCTTATAAGAGGGAGTAACTGTGGACCTAGTGAATGTTGAGGATGTTCTATATTGGGTGACACACAAATGTGTGACTAAAGTAAAGATCTTCCATAGCTAACCAGGTTATTATTTTATTTTTATGTAAATTTTCTTAATGATATAAACACCATAGATATAATTGAACATAAATAGGAAACAATTCATATAGACATAGAGGATCCATTATTCTTTTTTGATGTTGTGTTTGTGGATGACAAGAAACCCCACCACGAGAAAAATAATGGAGGGTGTAGAGTATGTGTTGTTATGTGAGGACTAAAAACTAATTTGTAATTTTTCTTGATGTAAAATAAAGTTGGTATTTACAATGGTTCCTAATATCTAAGACCCCATGTGAAGAAATACGTGACCATAAATATTGATCATGTAGAAAAAGTGTTCTCCCTAAAGATGTGGTGACACTGTCTTATGGATTAGTGGTTTTTCATCTACTATGACCACAAGAGTATCATGTATTAATTTTGAAAGAAGATTCATAGAATCATATGGAGGTGGATCATTGTGTTTCATATGTATTATTAATTTTATATTGTCTCTAAAAATAGTAATTGGAAAGTGGTGATTAATTACCTCATAATGAGATCTTGTTCACGGTTGTTGAGTGATCTGTCAGAGTAGTTAGCTTCATTATAGTTTTCCTCAGTAGATAAGGATTTTTTTCATTACTGTCAATGGATGGTTGTTACCATATAATTTTTTAGGATGAATGGGAGGCTCAACATAGTGATAAATAATTAATAACTTGTGTATCAATATATCAACTAGATAAGCACCTAATGTGTTTTCTAAAGTTAGTAAGTGTCTCATCCATTTTATACCGAAGAAAATGACACTAGGGATTTTATGGGAGGAGTTTGGGAAGGAGTTTAATAAATACACCATGTCATCAAATCATTATGTTGTGATGATATACTAAGACCATTGAAGTTAGTTTTCATGGTGAGGAATAAAAAATGGGTAGTGGAGTTTTTCTATCAACATGGCATTTGATAGAAGGTAAAGGTTGAAAACGCAGTTCTAGAGGGAATAATGAATCTCCTTGATATTTTATAGTGTATGTGGGATAATATATCTATATACATCATGAGATGGCTCCCACAATCATCTAGAGGATAATATTTCATGTTTGTGATCATAGACAAACTCACTATGTCGGATCACTCCAAAACTATCATAAAGAATAGTTTAGTAAGGATCCTATATCTCTTTTAAATATTAGGGATAAACAAATATAATTGATTTACCTTGATAATTTTTTAATCAATGTGGGTATCTTCATATTTCTATTATAAAGAGGATTGTAGGAGGCCTTTGGGAATAATTTTCAGTTTAGCATACAGTTTCACCACCAGATTTATGTTAAAATTGAGGGGTCTATTCAGGATCTGGAGGAATTGTTGCAGGATTTCATGATATACATTTTCAATGGTTGTGAGGATCCCCTACCATTGGTGGAGTTTACATATAACAACTACTACCACTCCATAATCTGCATTAAACCATTTGATTCCTTGTATACATAATCATGCATGTCAACACTATGATGGGTTGATCTAGTGGAGAATACCCTCAGGGGGTAGAGTTGGTATAAGATATGATGGATATGATGATTATTTTCCAATAGAAACTAATGTCTATTTAGATACATGAGAAGTATTATTCTAATGGATGATAGAGGCCTTTGTTTTTTGATGATGCATTCCATGTGTTCGTGATAGTCTCACCTCAATAATGTTTATTTGGATTTGGTGGGTGTGGAAGTTTATCTTAGATACTCATTATCCAATTGTATATTCATCAATGGGTTAGAAATCTGGAATACACCATGGTCCTAAAACTACATTTATAGTAGATACATGACATTTCCATGTGTTTTAATTGGTGAGGTATATTCATGAGTTATTAAATGTTATCGACTGGGGTGATATGGACATCTTGGATAGAGATACCTAGAAGAGTAAATTTTTTTATCAAGGATTTTAATGATATATCCATAATGGTTGAGATATTATACTAGTGCATCTCTTTTATTAATTAGAATCATCGGGATAGAACCTAAAAGAAGGAGAACTATATGCAAGCATAGTTCCCACTTCTGTTTGAGGTGGATTATTTATTTTTAATGAAAAAATCCTAGAGGTGGAGATAATGTATCAACTCATATTTAAAATAGTTAAGATTATAATTAATTATATTATTTTATTATATATATTTAGTGAGATATCTTGGGATTCTGAGGCCTGGAGAAAATAGAAATTAATATAAAAAATAATGAATATATAAAATAACATGAACTAATTTTTTTCATATTATTTTAAAAAATTTAAATGAAGACAGAGATAAAAAATTGGAGACCTTAATTAAATTAATGATGTGGGTTTTTCCATAGGTGTCTATAATTCATTTCATCATTTAATGTTTCGAAAAATTTAGTGACATGAGAAAATAATAAATACATAAATTCAGTTGTTTATCTATTATTTGGAATGTTGTGACCAAATCTCCTTGAATTGAAACACTCTTATGGAAAATCTATATGTTTATCTTTATAAACCAATTCATTGAGATATTTTTTATTAGAGGATAAATCCTAGAGGAATATTTATTTTATGAACTCATAACTTCTTTTAAGAAATGTTTTTCCTTTTTATGAAGTTTTTGAGAAAAGAGGAGTTTCTAGAAAATTTTGAAGTACATGCCATGTACTTTATGAGTACATGTCATGTAATCCCTTGCCGCGCAAGGCCGTGAGCTAGCTGTGTCTGGGCCACACACACAACCTTACAGGGTTGATGAAGAGGCCGCTTAAATTAGAGTACAGAAAAGCCTAGTACACATCATGTACTCTAAAGGTACACGCCGTGTACTTTTTTTTCTTCATTAAACGAATTGGGCTCGAATTTGATTACGATAAATAACTTCTTCTAGGTCTTGTTCGACTAAGAGAAGTTGTATGACTATAGATCTTCTTTGAGCCCCTGAGACTCCCTCTGTTCTTCGAATCAACCACCGTTGATTGCATTCGAACCGCAGCAGTAAGTTCTCCATTTTTCTAGAGCATCAATTTCTAATTCCTCATCCTTTTCAAGTTATCATGGGTTGAATTGTTTGTGCATTTTGGTAGATCTATGACATTCTAAGGAGACTCAATCCTCATGGTTCAAGTATATCGACCTCCTAGCATCAAGGTAGGTGGTTTGTGCCTTTCCATTCAAAGTCTTTGAGTTTTATGCGCAAATTACACCAATACCCTTAAATGGGGTATTGCGTGTTTACTGGTTTACCCCGGTTGTTTTCCTTCCTTGCTTGTATGCTTGTGTAGAGGTAATTTGGTTATTTATAATGATAATTTCTATGCTAGGATGTTTTTCCCATGCCTTGTTCTGTTTACGACCTTTTGGTCTTGTTCAGTCTATTGGCCGTTATACCTGTTTTCCATGCCTTGTAACCGTAGGATGGAGTGTTGTTCCCTAAAATGCTTGTTATGTTATAGATTGGTTATCCAAGTAGCTCTATAGGTTTAATTTGTCCATATAGCATTATTATGCACTGACTGGAACGAGGCTGTGAGAACCTGGGACTATAGACTATAAGGGGATATACCAAGTGAGCTTCCTTAGAGAGTTTTAGACATTATAGACTTGAATGGATAGACCGAGTGAGCTTACCAGAGAGTCTTGGACATTATCGACTATGGAGGATAGACCGAGTGAGCTTAAAAGAGAGTCTTGGACATTATAGACTACAAAAGGATAGACCGAGTGAGCTTCCTAAGAGAGACTTTGTTCTGTTTGAATTTTCTTAAACCACACTAGGATATAGGAGGAATTGACTAAGTGAGCTTCCTCAGAGAGTCTGTGATAGACCTGAGGATATAAGAAGAATTAACCAAGTGATCTTCCACAGAGAGTCTCTATACCTTGGGGATATAAGGGTAATTGACTGCCTGATCTTCCTCGGAGAGTCCCTGACTACCCTAGACTATAAGGGGAATTGACTGAGTGTGCTTCCTCAGAGAGTCTTATAATTTTGTATGACCAAACCAGAGGGGTTAGGATGAGTGTACTGCCCAGAGGGTTGTTGGTACTTCTTGGATAATACTAGAGGGGATGGATGAGAGTACTTCCTAGAGGGTTTCCTATTTGTGGTTAGCTGTTTTCTTCCTTGTCTCTTGTTTGACCTGCGGATTGTTTACTGCTGTGTATTATCCTATTTACTGCTTACTGTTTACTACTTACTGTATATTACCTGCTATATACTCAATGACTATTAGGAACAAATCTTTGAGTGGTTTTTTACTGGGATTTAGTCTCACACCATGTTTGGGTCATGCTTTTGGGCCCAAATAGATTATATAATTGTAGGTATAGATAAGGGAAAGCACCCTTCTACTTTAGGTACTTGACTTGCTGTAGAGTTGGAGAGCATGAGACCAAGCTATGAATCGCAATGCTAAGGAATTATCTATTTTTCTTTTGTGTTTTGGTTTAGTATTGTATTCAGCATTGTGACTTGTTTGGATATTTTCCTAGACATATGTATCATTCATCATTTAATATATATGTGTGTGCTCCAGTTGTTTACTGTTTAGTCTTCCGTTGTTTACTATTGTCGGATATTTACTGATTCTGCTATTGTATATGTTGTTTACATCCGCTTTGTACTCTTTCAATGAGGGCATAGTTTCCCCACTATCACACCTAAGGCCCTCTTTTCTAGTCGGCAGCCTCTGGCGTCCAGGTTAATGCTCTTGAGGCCATGTGACCAACTGGGTACGGGGTGCCTTTGGGTGGCTTCCGGAACCGGGACATTACATTTATGGACCATGTTTTAGTAATCATTCTTCCCATAGTGTTTTTTGGATCTCACCATTGAATTAAACAAGTTACCATTATTAATCAATGATTGATCCATATCTGAGGTATGAAAGTTTTTCAATTTTTTAATACACATTTGATAATCCCATGTTGAACATTAATCATCAATGATTACATATTTATTTCCATGTTGATCATGTTTTAAGGGTATTGAATTATGTTCATACGGTAAGGAATTGATGATATTTAATTATTTTTACTATTTAGTCTTTTTCATTCCAAAGAAAATGATCTGATGTCAACGTGAAAAATGGTCAAGATTTTTCCTCTTATTGGATATTTTCTATATCTTACCCAATTATTCATAGTTTCGTCATCATTTTTTAGCAGTTAGACTGATAACCCATGGATGACAGTTACTCGATCATTCATTTTCAAAAAGTGGTGAAAATATAGAATAAGGATCATGCTCAATAGAGAAATCCAGGTGAAACAAAATTGGAGGATTATTGGAGGTGCATTAGGATCAAATTGATGTTCCCTCAAGGTTAAACTTTGTTAAAATGGTAGTGTGGTTCAACATTAATCGATTCCTAAAATTATTGGATGGATAAAATCATTACAGTAGGGATGAAATTTCTTTTTTAATACCATATTTAGGTATTCTAGTGGATTAAATGAAGTAATCCTAGGAGGTGGTGGTGAAAAAACCTATGTGATAAATTTTAGTGTTTCAAGAAAAATAATTATTATATAGCATATTTTTTGAGTAACACATTTTAATGGGACACTAAATAAGGGGGACATGGTTAATGAGGATATAAATATCAAACATTTATTAGAGATCACAAATGTCCATTTGATTCATTCTTGGAGACTTAATGTATAGCCTCAGGTTTTATAGGATCAGATATGGATTGGTAAATGGGCATGACTGGAGTACAAGGTAACAACTCGGTACTCGTACAAAACTAGTTTACCTGGACACAAATAAGTACATGGTAAAAAGAATAGTGTAAGGACACAACCAATGTATACATATAAGGGAAAAAGTTTCTTGTATTTCTCAATATACAAATACAAGTCATATACTCCCATTATTCTCTATGTTCTTTCTATATAAAAGTTGGAGGCCCACATTCTATTTAGTATAAACCTATTAGGAGAGTTCCATAGGTCTATCCACATGAGGTATCACATTTTGAGAATAGGATGTGATCATCTCTATGGGATTAGTCCTATATGAATTTTATGAATCTTTCATAATGGTCTAATTTTTGGCCCTCTATCTATTTTTCTACTTCCTTATGTGGTGTTTTAGGAATAGTTGGGACTAGTATACATGGGAATGTGGTCCACTATATAGTTGGTTATTCTAAGAAGCATATAGTAAACCCTATATTGCCTATCCCATATCCCCAATATGTGTATCATGATCTTTATAATTCAAGGGGTACTTATTCTGAGAGAGGCCTAATGAGACCAACCTCTAGGATGAATGCCATCAGTGATAGCATGACTCATAGAGTGAGTTCTCCTAGATGAGTGTTTCCTTATAGAATTTGGTATAATCCTATTACTAGAAATATATTTATGAAATTTTTTATTGGATTCTACAATGACTATTCATATGATATTATTTGATTGGTATATCTCATATTATATTTGAATATCTCCATGTTGACGAGCTGACATCTCACTTTATACTCTATGTTTTTTGATTTTAGATTTTCCAACTAGGTATTTTTATACTCACCAATTCGTTCACTCTACCAAATCATTTTTTGTATTATATATATGATATACCTTTTGATAGATTCTTAGGAGAACCACATGTAGTAATATTATTGCTTAACTTGAAAATATTACTATCATACAATGTGTTGCATTTTTTTGAAGTCCCCTCTATAACAGGTTGGTTTATTTTATTATATTAGTAGAAATGTATTTATCCATTTATGTTTTGAAACTATTCTTTTGATTTTTTAGGATATAAATGTATTCATTCATTTTTTATCAAATTTATTTAAAATTCACTAATGTATGGGTATTTATAGATGTGTTTTTTTTGTTTTGGTAGTTAATAGAGGCTAGGGACCCACATGTGTTAGTTATTCATACATTGAATAGGATTCTATCTCTAGTACTATTGGTAGTGGGATTAGTGTTTCATACTCATCATACTTCTGGCCAACCAATAACTGGTGGGTTAGTTCAAAAGAATTTATAATCCCACCAATGACGTTCCTTACCAAATCATTATTCCACACAGCACTAAAGACCATTAAATTAATATATCCACAATATCGAGTAAAAAAATCACTTCAAATTAAAAAATTTCTTCTCAGACTCCATTTAAAAATAAAACCTCAAAAATGATGAGGGGTTCAATTATATTTCAAATGACTGTGTTGAAAATTTAAGAGTGTTAAAGATATGAAAAACAATTCAATAATAAAAAAGTTGACATAAAATAATATATAATGAATGATTTTAGATTTTTATGAATAGAAAAAAACTTCTCTATAAAAGTGAGTATTTCGTTGCATCATTTTTTCCTCATCATAAATAAAACACAAATGGACCTTTATAGAAGAGTTGAATTGTCATTATCATTGAAAAATGTTTTATAATTTAAAATTTAATCCATTCAAAAATTATTCTAAGACCCATTTATGTCTGAACAAGATATTACATCGAAAAATTTCATAAATCTATGCCTAAAAATATTTTTTATTTTTAATATTGGAATGGGTATGGTGGAAACCCATGGTTTAATATATGATGTTCCAATTATCATTTTAATTATACTTATTAAAAATTGGAATATAATTAATTTAATATGATTACTAAAATATAATATGATCCTTTTTTGAAAACATAAATAGGTTAAAACATTTTTTAATTCATGAAATTGATTTCCCAAAAGATTCATAATGTCACCCTAATACTCTCATAACATAATTAAAATTTAAAAATAATAAGATATAAGAGATGGGGTTAAAATATAAATTATACTGATAATAGGTTTTCTTAAGAGGAAATAAGTTGTCTATATATGATTTTAAATGGATCAAACATAAGGTAGGGCTCATGATTTAGGGGCCCAAAAAATATCCTATTGATGTAAATAATGATTAATTTTTTTTTAAGTTAATATATGAAGATGGAAAAAATATGTAAACTATGGTAGTCCTATAAAACATAAACATCTCCCTTGAGAAATTTTATAACATATAATATGTGAAAATGAGATCAAATTACCTCTTGATAATGGTAATCCAAAGAGAATTTGTCAATCATGTAATTGAATGGATAAAATCTGATTTTTATATTAAAGGTAAGAATCCATGAATCCTATTGGGGAATTATTCTAAAAAATTCAGACAATTTTTGTGGATGCAACATCTTTGCACCACCATAATCAATATATTGGTCCCTAATGCCTTTATGAATTGAATACTCATGGACTTTCCACAATTTATAGGTCATATGTGTGTGGGAAAATCTATTAAAGTATAGTGGGTATAGTGTATTTGTGAATAATGTAGCAGCATACATGAATAACCATGTATATTGGTTTAAGTTCAGGAGAATCCTCCTAACCATAGGGATCGATGGAAGATAAATATGGTCATTTTTTATCAATAATAGTTTTTTATTAATTATTTTGTTAATAAATGTGATGAAAAATATAAAGATATGATACATGGAAATTCCATCATGGTGGAATAGGTTTTCATTATATTATATATATACAGATAGTACAATGGATATATATATATAAGACAAAATATAGTAAATATAATATAAATATGAATTACCTCATACGTCCATTTAGAACAGCTTAAAATTGAAATTGGAATAAACAATGAATAAACTAAAAATATACCTTCCTTATTAATTAAAATGTTAAATTATCACATTATAATATATAAAATAAAATCTAATAAACAATTTTTTCTCCTTTCTAATCAATATTTAATAAAATGGGAATCATTGTATTCATTCCCCAAAGATGAATAAATAATTTACCTAATACTATAAAAAATGAAATATTCTTACAAAAATATATTATTAAAAATAGAAAATTAATTAGTTTAAAATTTGGAAAAGAAAAAATACATCTCTATTTTTGTAAAGACCCGCAAATTTCAAGGAAATTTTTTTCTTAATTTTCTTTGGAATTTTACAAGAGTGCAGCTTCAGACGGCACCTGATTCCGAGGCCCGGTGTGCCCGGAATCAATTTCCGAAGTTTGGCTCGGGTACGTCCAGTGAACGGACGAGCGGGTTTTTCTATCTTTTGAACCGGTGCCCAGAATCGAATTCTGAGGGCACCGATGAAATCGCAGCGCCGGTATTTGCTTAGAAACGCCTCTTCCGGAGTTGCGTTTGCTCAACCGTGGTTTTTAAAATTTTGGGCTTTAAGTCGGAAATAAAATAAAGGTTGTGCGACAACTTTATTTTATTTCACTTAAGCCGCTTGGAAGTCCCTTGAAAGCCACTTGAACTGAGTTAAAGCAGATAGGGTGCTATCCGGAAATATCCTACCCCTTGTTAGGATATTTGTGCGGTGGGGCCCGCACGAGCCCTGCCGTTTCTTTCGCTAAGTAACGCACCCGCGAAAACCCGTCAAAGTAACTGAAAAGTCAACCGACGCGTTTTCTTTAATTCTTAACAGACCATTTAATTGGGCGGTTTATTTCGTGAATTAAATGGGCTGTTTCATTCGTTGAATTAATTCAACGGTTTTAATGGGTCGTTACTTACGCGTTTGAGTTTGTTGGAAAAATAATAAAATAGACAAACTTGTCTATTTTGGAGGATCCTCCTGTTGTGCGAGATCCTCTAAACCTCCACCCTCCCCGCGAAGAACGCGAAGAACGCGAAGAACGCGAAGAACGCGAAGAACGCCGGAACCGGAATTCGATGATGCACGATCCGCGACGTCAACAACTTTTCCGCGACCTTCTTCTTCTTCTTCTTCTTCGGTGCCTCTTCTTCCGCGGCGGACCTACGATCGGCGGTTAAAGGTGAGAATCGAAACTTCTAAATTCTCCCCTTTTTATAATTCGATATCAACGGATTTAAATTAATTAAATCCGTTTGATCTTGATCCGGAGATTGGCGACGCGACGCCGGATACCGCGACGACGCGACGAACCCCTTCTTCCGCGACGAGCAATCCCGCGACGATCCCCCGTTCGGCAACGACAGCTACGAGGTAAGGGTTGGTTGGAATATTTTATTTCCCCGTGTTTATTCTTTTAAAATAAAGAACCCGATCTCCGAACAATTTTAATTTATTTAAAATTGTTGTTGGTCATTTCTTTTCCTCCCGTTGATTTTTATGACTAACGCGGAGGGTGCGGGTCTAACGAACAAGACTCGGCAACCCTCCGCCGATCTTCCCTTTTTTTGTGCGGATTTGGCGGACGACGACGAACCGTGCGGCAAGGGCGATCCGTTGATCCCGCAGTGAAGATCGGCCCTCGGGAGGAGCAAAGGCGCAGACGGGAGAGGAATCGGGCCACCGGAGCAACTCCGGCGGCCCGCGGAAGGCGGCGGCGGCGAACCGCCGGACCGCGTCCGCGGTCCGGCCACCCAGCACGCGGGCCGCGTTCCTCCAAGCCGCGGGTCAAACCCGCGGCGGTTTCTTCGGCCGCTCGGCCGAAGCCGAGCCGGCCGGTCCGGTCGGCCGGGCCGCGCCCAGGCCGGACCGGACCCGGCCTAGCCGGGTCGGGCCGGGTCGGGTCGACCCGGTTCGGCCGACCCAGGGGGGGTTCGGGCCGGGTCGCCCCGGGCCCAGAACCCCCGTTTTCAGGCCCTCTTCGGTCTTTTGCCCATATCTTGGGCCTGGGACCTCCGATTGACGAACCGTCAGCGGCTACGCGATCCTTGGATCGAGACGGTCGTTTCGGTATATTACACTCAAGGTTTCGGAAAACTTTGGGTTCGGCCGGGTTGGTTCGTACACGAAACCAACCGGGCCCTCGGAGCGGAAACGCTCATAACTTGAGCTACGGACGTCCGAACGACGTACCGTCAGCTGTGGTAGTTTCCTCTAAGTGAGACGGAACTTTTGGCATACTCCACCCAAGGATCGGACACAGGCGGAGTACGGTCGGGTTGGTTTTGCCCTAAAAACCAACCAGGCCCCTGGGACGAAAATGCCAATAACTCTCAGACCGGGCGTCCGATTGACGCGCCGTCTGTTGCGTTGAGATCCTGTTGTCGATACGGAACTTTTGGATACATCAACTTCGGACTACGTGTCAGTTGACGTATCAGCCTCTCGGCTCGTGGAGCGGACCCTCCTAAACGAGCTCGCTGTGTGCGGGAACCCTAGCGCTGGCTGTGACTTCGACGACAGAGCAGAGATCCTCCATGGACTGCGACGACGACAGAGCAGAGATCCTCCGTGGACTGCGACGATGACAGGGCAGAGATCCTTCGTGGACTGCGGCGACGACTGTGCGGAGATCCTCAGTGGACTGCGTCGACTACTGCACTCAGCGATCCCACGTGGATCAGTGCTACAGGTCCTGTGTGGGCCCGATCTTGTGTGGGTCCTTACTACCGGTTCTGTGTGAGCCACTGCCTACAGGTTCTGTGTGAGCCCGATCCTGTGTGGGTCTTCTGCGGGGGTTAGTACCTATCGATCCTTCGTGGGTCCGACGACTTAGATGGATCAGTGATCATCTTTGACGTCATCTGAAAAAGTATACCTGGTTGAGCTGAATCTTATGTTACTCTCCTTTGTGGATTGTGTTGAACTATCCTATGTGGATTTACTGTTTACTCTCCTTTATGGATTTGAGTCTTGCCTTCCTGTGTGGATTGAGTTGTTCTTGAGCTCGTGAGCAGAGCTAGAATTGGGGGCTTAGGTATATGTATGGGCATATACCTAAGTCGAGTCAGTTGTTTCTTCGTGGTTGCCCCTTTCTTTTGTGCTATATCCTTTGTGGATTTCGGGAGACCTTCGGGGGTCTCGGGGTCCTTACTGAGTACTTTATACTCACCCCTGCACGGGCTATGCCCGCACCTTGTTGTGTTGGATGCAGACGACAGACAGCGCTGATCTCGGTTGGGGCGTGGAGCAGGACGGTACCTGGAGGCGGACCACTAGGCGGGACGTGCTCGGAGCGGACGTGGGACCCGAGGAGCCTGGAGGCTATCTGTACCCACCCTTCAGGTGGGATTGCGAGTGGACGACACGAGGCCGCCGTCTTTTCTTCAGTTTCTGTTCTTTTCCTTTTCAGTTGTACTTTCAGTTGGGCTTGTATTCCGGCCCCCTTTACTTTTCTGCACTTGTAGTTACTTTCCGCTTGCTGACTCTGTGGTGGTTGTTACTTATAAAGGCAATGCCTTCCCTGTTTACTGGGATTTTACGCCTTGGTGCTAGTCGCCAGCCCCTGGCCTATGGAAGGCGGGCTTGGGGTAGTCACGGCACGGGCCCCGAGGTCGGGTCGTGACAAATTGGTATCAAAGGTGGTTGGTTCTACCGCAGACTCTGATCGTCTTTTCTTCCTATATGAAGCAATAGTGTTTAGTGTATTGAGTGTGGTTATCAGTTCAGGGAGCCCAGTGTTGGTGCGGCGGCCGACGTATCCGTACACCAGGACCCTGACTCCTGATTTCCGACTTAATGCATGAAAACATTGATTGCGTGTGTGTTTCAAGTTTTATTTGTGATTACTTGTGTCAGCTCACCGGGTATACTGATCTGCTTCATGAAAGTCTCAAGTTTTCCTTGTGATTACTTGTGCCAGCTCACCAGGTATACTGTTCTGACTGTGGTGCTCTTGTTCTCCTTTTCAGGATGGCCCCGCGACGACAGCCAGCTAGGGTTCTGAGTGTAGGGCGCGACGGCAGCCCACCGAGCGACGAGGCCTCGGTGCAGGGCCCTTTGCCAGCAGTGGCACCGGCGGTAGCTTTACCCGCCGAGCCACCGATGCTACCAGTACCAGACGCTGACGATGCACGTTGCCTCAGGGCACTGCATGAGTTTCAGAGCCAGCGACCGCCCGGGTTTCGCGGTGAGGCGGACCCCCAGGCCGCCGAGGACTGGCTAGAGGTGGTGGTACGGATCTTTAGGCTAGTGAGGACACCAGCGGATCTCATGGTGATTCTCGCGGCGAGCCTCCTACAGGCGGCGGCAGGACGATGGTGGAGCTTGATGCTCCAGGTTCACGATGAGGCATCCTTGCTCTGGACAGACTTCGAGAGCCTCTTCCGCTCTGAGTTCGTCCCGGCCACCCTCCGAGCGGTGCGCATCCAGGAGCTTCTCCAGCTGCGCCAGGGCAGCATGACGGTCGCTCAGTACGCGGCGAGGTTCACTGACCTATCTCGCTACTCGACCGACATGGTACGGGACCCCTTCTTCCGGGCCCGGACCTTCGAGCAGGGCTTGCGGCAGGAGATTCGGGCGTCGCTGATCTCCCTCAGCATTCCGACCCAGGCGGGAGTGCTGGAGCGAGCCCTCCTGATCGAGAGCTTCCTGGCAGAGCCTTCTTCAGCGGCGAGACCTAGCGCAGGGCGACAGGTAGCTGAGTCTTCGGCAGCAGGTAGCCGACGGATGACTCTCGGGTCCAGGCAGACCAGACCCCCACGCAGACGGCCTCAGGACACCGGCTCAGCGGTGCGGGGCACACAGCGGAGTGCCAACCTTCCGAGAGGCAGGCTGTGCTACTCCTGCGGTGGGCAGGGTCACATGGCTCGTGACTGCCCGACTCGCCGACCAGAGGAGCAGCAGACGGTGGAGGGGCCACCCAGGCAGAGGCAGAGGGTCGACCGTGGCGGTCCGCAGGGAGGAGGCGGACGAGGCAGAGGAGCTGGCCGAGCAGCGGGTGGTGGGCGATGCTTCCAGGCTCTACCCCCACCACCACCAGGAGGGCCACCTCGACCACAGGGAGCTGGCGGGCAGGGACAGGCCCAGCTCCAGGCAGTGGAGGCCTACGACCCCGACATGCCAGAGATGATTCGAGGTACGATCTGTGTCTATTCCACCCTTGCTGCAGTACTTATAGACACAAGAGCGAGTCACTCTTTCATAGCCTCTGCCCTTGTTCGGAGCTCGGAGATTCCGACTGAGCCGTTGGCTCGATCCTTACGGCTAGAGACTCCTACGGGAGAAGACTCGACGATTACGCACTGGTGCCGGCAGTGTGAGCTTACTCTAGGAGGTGAGAGCTTTGGCTGGGATCTCCTTGTAGCGGCGTCGAGGCCTTACGATGTCATCTTGGGCATGGATTGGCTATCCACGGTTCATGCCCAGATCGACTGTTTTAGGCGCAAGGTGCGATGTGTTCGCACCGACGGGAGCAGGTTTACCTTCACCGGAGAGAAGGGAACCTTTGCAGCACAGGATGGACTTCCGCGGAGGAGAGTGCAGCCCATCTCTCATCAGTTGGCTAGCCTCATCCTAGGAGCAGTGGACGTGCGGAGTCCAGTTTTTCCTGCAGTGGTGGACCAGTACGTGGACGTCTTTCCCGACGACGTTCCCGGGCTACCTCCTCGTAGGGAGGTAGACTTTTACATCGACTTGTACCCCGGGATAGCCCCGATATCTACTCCAGCATATCGGATGGCCCCCGCCGAGCTTCGAGAGCTGCGGGTACAGTTGGAGGACTTGCAGAGCAAGGGGTTTATCCGACCCAGTGTTTCACCCTGGGCTTCCCCGATATTGTTCGCCAAGAAGGCGGACGGGAGCTTGCGACTGTGTGTCGACTATCGTCGCCTGAACCAGGTGACAGTGAGGAACAAGTATCCGCTGCCACGGATTGATGACCTCTTCGATCAGCTCAAGGGAACGCGGTGGTTCTCGAAGATAGACCTCCGGTCAGGCTATCATCAGCTCAGAGTTCGAGACGAGGACGTGCAGAAGACGACCTTCAGGTGTCGGTATGGCCATTATGAGTTCTTGGTTATGCCGTTCGGCATAACCAATGCTCCAGCAGTGTTCATGAGCCTCATGAATAGGATCTTCCAGCCATACCTCGACCGATTTGCCGTGGTCTTCATTGACGACATTTTGGTATACTCGACGACTGAGGAGGAGCATGCCTACCACCTGCGAGTTGTGCTAGACACACTCCGAGAGCACCAGCTTTATGGAAAGCTCTCAAAGTGCCAGTTCTGGTTACGTGAGGTCCACTTCTTGGGGAACGTCATCTCTGAGGCGGGAGTTGCAGTGGATCCCGCGAAGATCGAGGCAGTGCTAGCTTGGGAGCCACCCAGGAGCGTGACGGAGGTGCGGAGCTTCTTGGGCCTAGCCGGATACTATCAGAGATTTGTGCTAGACTTCTCCAGAGTTGCGGCACCACTCTCAGCCTTGACAAAGAAGGGGAAACCCTTTGTGTGGTCAGACAGATGTCAGCAGAGCTTCCAGGAGCTGAGACAGAGATTGACCAGCGCACCTATCTTGAGGTTGCCTGAGGAGGGAGTTGGATACGTAGTTTACTGCGACGCATCAGGGACTGGACTCGGGTGCGTCCTGATGCAGGAGCGGGCCGTGATCGCCTACGGATCTCGTTAGTTGAGGCCGCATGAGCAGAACTACGCCACTCATGACCTGGAGTTAGCAGCAGTGGTCTTCGCTCTGAAGACTTGGCGGCACTATCTGATGGGTGAGCGCTTCACAGTCTTTTCTGACCACCAGAGTCTCAGGTATATCTTCTCTCAGAAGGACCTGAACCTGAGACAGCGGAGATGGATTGAGTTCCTCCAGGACTATGACTTTGAGATAGTCTATACTCCTGGGAAGGGGAACTTGGTAGCCGATGCCCTCAGTAGGAGGACGGGCATTCAGCTACTTGAGGAGGCGACAGAGCAGCTAGCCTCCTTACAGATATCCTTCGTGGATAGAGACGGAGCAGCCTTTCTTCAGTCTCTCACAGTCTCTCCTCCACTTCTACAGTGGGTCAGAGAGGCTCAGCGTGGGGACGCTGACTGTGAGACCCGGCGTGCACTGATATCCTCAGGTCAGGCGCCTGATGGCTTCTCCCTTGGAGCAGATCACGACATCCTTTTCAGAGGACGTACCTTCGTACCAGTCGCTTTACGAGAGGAGGTGCTGAGAGAGTTTCACACTTCTCCCTTGGCGGTGCATCCCAGAGTGGCGAAGATGTACCAGGATCTCAGACGACAGCACTGGTGGCCGGGCATGAAGAAAGCTGTGGCAGAGTTCGTTTCACGGTGCCTCACCTGCCAGCAGGTGAAGGCAGAGCATCAGGTACCAGCAGGCTTGGTACAGCCCTTGGAGGTCCCGGAGTTGAAGTGGGACGACATATCTATGGACTTCGTGACTGGACTTCCACGTACTTCCAGAGGTCACGACTCCATTTGGGTGATTGTCGACCGACTCACCAAGTCGGCACACTTCTTACCCATTAGAGAGCAGGGCTCAGTGGAGAACTTGGGACGTCTTTACGTCCAGGAGATCGTACGGCTTCACGGTGTTCCATCATCTATCGTCTCCGATCGAGATTCTCGTTTCACTTCCCGGCTTTGGAAGGGGTTGCAGGAGGCGTTCGGGACGCGGCTCCATCTGAGCACAGCCTTCCACCCTCAGACGGATGGTCAGACGGAGAGGACCATACAGACACTCGAGGACATGCTCCGTGCATGTGTTCTCGACTTTGGTCGTGGCTGGGAGGACCACCTACCCTTGGTGGAGTTCGCGTACAACAACAGCTACCACTCCACCATCGGGATGGCACCATATGAGGCGTTGTACGGCAGACCCTGCAGATCACCGTTGTGCTGGACAGACCCTGGGGAGTCAGCACTCGTGGGACCAGAGATGGTCCGAGCCATGACAGAGAAGGTCCAGATCATCCAGGAGAGGATGAGGACAGCTCAGAGCCGGAAGAAGTCATATGCTGACAGGAGGCGGAGGCCACTAGAGTTCGAGGATGGCGACCACGTCCTTTTGCGTGTCTCACCTCGACGTGGTTTACGAAGATTTGGCCGAGGCGGCAAGTTGTCTCCACGCTTCATCGGGCCCTTCCAGGTCCTCAGCAGGATAGGAGAGGTGGCTTATCGCCTGGCTCTACCACCTCAGTTGCACCGGGTGCACGACGTCTTCCACGTATCTCAGCTGAGGAGACACGTGCACGACCCGACGCACATCATCGACTTTGGGGAGCTGGACGTGGACGATGGGGCGACTTTTGCGGAAGTCCCAGTGGAGATCGAGGATCGACAGGAGCTGGTCCTACGTGGGTGGTCGATTCCTCTTGTGCGCGTCAGATGGCAGCACGAGAACCTCCAGGAGAGCACTTGGGAGCGGGAGGCTCAGATGCGTGCTCAGTACCCCCATTTGTTCCCCTAGTTTTTGATGTATCTTTACGAGGACGTAAAGCCCTGAGGTGGGAGTAATGTAAAGACCCTCAAATTTCAAGGAAATTTTTTTCTTAATTTTCTTTGGAATTTTACAAGAGCGCAGCTTCAGACGGCACCTGATTCCGAGGCCCGGTGTGCCCGGAATCAATTTCCGAAGTTTGGCTCGGGTACGTTCAGTGAACGGACGAGCGGGTTTTTCTATCTTTTGAACCGGTGCCCGGAATCGAATTCTGAGGGCATCGATGAAATCGTAGCGCCAGTATTTGCTTAGAAACGCCTCTTCCGGAGTTGCGTTTGCTCAACCGTGGTTTTTAAAATTTTGGGCTTTAAGTCGAAAATAAAATAAAGGTTGTGCGACAACTTTATTTTATTTCACTTAAGCCGCTTGGAAGTCCCTTGAAAGCCACTTGAACTGAGTTAAAGCGGATAGGGTGCTATCCGGAAATATCCTACCCCTTGTTAGGATATTTGTGCGGTGGGGCCCGCACGAGCCCCGCCGTTTCTTTCGCTAAGTAACGCACCCGCGAAAACCCGTCAAAGTAACTGAAAAGTCAACCGACGCGTTTTCTTTAATTCTTAACAGACCATTTAATTGGGCGGTTTATTTCGTGAATTAAATGGGTTGTTTCATTCGTTGAATTAATTCAACGGTTTTAATGGGTCGTTACTTACGCGTTTGCGTTTGTTGGAAAAATAATAAAATAGACAAACTTGTCTATTTTGGAGGATCCTCCTGTTGTGCGAGATCCTCTAAACCTCCACCCTCCCCGCAAAGAACGCGAAGAACGCGAAGAACACGAAGAACGCGAAGAACGCCGGAACCGGAATTCGACGACGCACGATCCGCGACGTCAACAACTTTTCCGCGACCTTCTTCTTCTTCTTCTTCTTCGGTGCCTCTTCTTCCGCGGCGGACCTACGATCGGCGGTTAAAGGTGAGAATCGAAACTTCTAAATTCTCCCCTTTTTATAATTCGATATCAACGGATTTAAATTAATTAAATCCGTTTGATCTTGATCCGGAGATTGGCGACGCGACGCCGGATACCGCGACGACGCGACGAACCCCTTCTTCCGCGACGAGCAATCCCGCGACGATCCCCCATTCGGCAACGACAGCTACAAGGTAAGGGTTGGTTGGAATATTTTATTTCCCCGTGTTTATTCTTTTAAAATAAAGAACCCGATCTCCGAACAATTTTAATTTATTTAAAATTGTTGTTGGTCATTTCTTTTCCTCCCGTTGATTTTTATGACTAACGCGGAGGGTGCGGGTCTAACGAACAAGACCCGGCAACCCTCCGCCGATCTTCCCTTTTTTTGTGCGGATTTGGCGGACGACGACGAACCGTGCGGCAAGGGCGATCCGTTGGTCCCGCAGTGAAGATCGGCCCCCGGGAGGAGCAACGGCGCAGACGGGAGAGGAATCGGGCCACCGGAGCAACTCCGGCGGCCCGCGGAAGGCGGCGGCGGCGGCGGCGACCGGAGGCGGCGGCGCCCGGCGCACCGCCGGAGGAATCCGCCGCGGCTCGGCCGTGGCGGCGGCGAACCGCCAGACCGCGTCCGCGGTCCGGCCACCCAGCACGCGGCCCGCGCGGGCCGCGTTCCTCCAAGCCGCGGGTCAAACCCGCGGCGGTTTCTTCGGCCGCTCGGCCGAAGCCGAGCCGGCCGGTCCGGTCGGCCGGGCCGCGCCCAGGCCGGACCGGACCCGGCCTAGCCGGGTTGGGCCGGGTCGGGTCGACCCGGTCCGGCCGACCCAGGGGGGGTTCGGGCCGGGTCGCCCCGGGCCCAGAACCCCCGTTTTCGGGCTCTCTTTGGTCTTTTGCCCATATCTTGAGCCTGGGACCTCCGATTGACGAACCGTCAGCGGCTACACGATCCTTGGATCGAGACGGTCGTTTCGGTATATTACACTCAAGGTTTCGGAAAACTTTGGGTTCGGCCGGGTTGGTTCGTACACGAAACCAACCGGGCCCTCGGACTGGAAACGCTCATAACTTGAGCTATGGACGTCCGAACGACGTACCGTCAGCTGTGGTAGTTTCCTCTAAGTGAGACGGAACTTTTGGCATACTCCGCCCGAGGATCGGACACAGGCGGAGTACGGTCGGGTTGGTTTTGCCCTAAAAACCAACCGGGTCCCTGGGACGAAAATGCCAATAACTCTCAGACCGGGCGTCCGATTGACGCGCTGTCTGTTGCGTTGAGATCCTGTTTTCGATACCGAACTTTTGGATACATCAACTTCGGACTACGTGTCAGTTGACGTATCAGCCTCTCGGCTCGTGGAGCGGACCCTCCTAAACGAGCTCGCTGTGTGCGGGAACCCTAGCGCTGGCTGTGACTTCGACGACAGAGCAGAGATCCTCCGTGGACTGCGACGACGACAGAGCAGAAATCCTCCGTGGACTGCGACGACGACAGGGCAGAGATCCTTCGTGGACTGCGGCGACGACTGTGCAGAGATCCTCAGTGGACTGCGTCGACTACTGCACTCAGCGATCCCACGTGGATCAGTGCTACAGGTCCTGTGTGGGCCCGATCTTGTGTGGGTCCTTACTACCGGTTCTGTGTGAGCCACTGCCTACAGGTTCTGTGTGATCCCGATCCTGTGTGGGTCTTCTGCGGGGGTTAGTACCTATCGATCCTTCATGGGTCCGACGACTTAGATGGATCAGTGATCATCTTTGACGTCATCTGAAAAAGTATACCTGGTTGAGCTGAATCTTATGTTACTCTCCTTTGTGGATTGTGTTGAACTATCCTATGTGGATTTACTGTTTACTTTCCTTTATGGATTTGAGTCTTGCCTTCCTGTGTGGATTGAGTTGTTCTTGAGCTCGTGAGCAGAGCTAGAATTGGGGGCTTAGGTATATGTATGGGCATATACCTAAGTCGAGTCAGTTGTTTCTTCGTGGTTGCCCCTTTCTTTTGTGCTATATCCTTTGTGGATTTCGGGAGACCTTCGGGGGTCTCGGGGTCCTTACTGAGTACTTTATACTCACCCCTGCACGGGCTATGACCGCACCTTGTTGTGTTGGATGCAGACGACGTACAACGCTGATCTCGATTGGGGCGTGGAGCAGGACGGTACCTGGAGGCGGACCACTGGGCGGGACGTGCTCGGAGCGGACGTGGGACCCGAGGAGCCTGGAGGCTATCTGTACCCACCCTTCAGGTGGGATTGCCAGTGGACGACACGAGGCCGCCGTCTTTTCTTCAGTTGCTGTTCTTTTCCTTTTCAGTTGTACTTTCAGTTGGGCTTGTATTCCGGCCCCCTTTACTTTTCTGCACTTGTAGTTACTTTCCGCTTGCTGACTCTGTGGTGGTTGTTACTTATAAAGGCAATGCCTTCCCTGTTTACTGGGATTTTACGCCTTGGTGCTAGTCGCCAGCCCCTGGCCTATGGAAGGCGGGCTTGGGGTAGTCACGGCACGGGCCCCGAGGTCGGGTCGTGACAATTTTATATATCATTCTCTCCTCTAATCTATTAATTAACTAATGTCATTGAATTTATTTTATTAAAAAACTAAAAAATAAAAATAATAAAAATTAAATAATCTATAAAATGTGAGGTCAGGCATGTTATATCAAAGGAAAGATTTGGATAATAGTGTTTCTAAAAATTGGTTCCATGTATATTTAGTGAAGGAATACCAGAATGGGTTGAAATATATTTTTCAGGTATATTGAATCAGATAAAATATTAGAATCTTTTAAAAAATGAGTTTCATGGAATAAAAAAATGAAGGTGGCATCTTAAATGATTTCAATACCCCCACAGTCACCCCACATGGCTTATAATTTTCATTACTAACTCATTAAGTGTCAAACCAATATTAATATATCTTTGAAATGCATGTAAATATAAATTTTGGATCATTGGTGTGTTTTTACATGTAAAAATGTCTTAGCAACAACATACGAGGTTCTAAACTCTAGATTGGGTGTGAATCCTTTATTATGTTTGAGGAAGTCTGGATAGGATATGGATTAACTAATGTATCCATATTGGGATAATTAGTCAACTTATTATTCCCTTTCCTATAAGAGTACACTTTTAAATTTCAATGAGTTTGTGGACAATGTAGTAAATAATTCATTTCCTGTGAGATGGTTTAACTTGGTTTATTCTAAAATACATTCTACAAAATGAATGTTTTTTAATTTTCTATGTGAATAAATATGATGGATGGTAAAATGGAGGAATGGCTGATGAATCATGTATAAGAACTCATGGTTCCTAGGATGGGATTCCCATACCCTCAAATATTAGTTTTTATATTATGAAAATATGAATAAATGTGACTAAAAAAATTATTACTAAATTCATCAAAAGCAATATACCTTGGTGGTTAATAATTTGAAACTCAATTGGATATATTATGGTGTGAATAGGGTAATATGTCTTCCTGAGAATCATTACTTTCAAACTTATCATCAGCTAAAACAATTGAATACTCATTTACCAATGTGTATTGATCTTAGACTTCCTTAGTTGTCCCATATTTTCCAAATTATTCAGATCATTGAAAACAATCATGAAAATAGAGGTAATTGGAATAGTGGAATTTAAAATAATTTAATTACGTTATAGTTTTTTTAAAAAATAGTTACTAATGATCATTCCTTTCCACCTCATCCATTTCACCAATAAATATAACAAAAAATGACACAGAATTTAAATTTTCATTAATCATGGTAAAAAATATATTACCATTACATCTAATAGGTTCAAGATTCATAGAGAATAAACTTTTTCTAATAATTCATTGGTGATATCCCTATGTATGATCAAATTGATGAAACTCTTACATTTTTGGATTTTTTTTGTATCATGCATCGTCGTTGGTTCAATTGATTTGAACTTCCAAATCCCATTAATATGGGATATATAGAGATCAAATTTAACCATATTAAATTTTGGAATCTCAAAAAAAATTATCCCCCAATGAGTACATAGAACTCATCAAATTTTATCTTTTATTTCTTCCTTCCTAATATTAATCTAATATCTCTTAATCTTATCTCATTTGTAATAAAAATTAAAGGTCCATCTCCCAGAAATCATATAAATGAACCAAAAAAATTTCCCCTCATACTTCACTACATGTTCTTCAATGAAATTATCTTGTATATATCTCGATCAAATAACATCCAAATCTAAATGTTTGTTGGTTCTCTTACAATTTTGTTAAAAATTATAAAACCAAAATTTGGGTGCAGTCGAATAAATGATGGATATTTCAAAGGATGTGTTTTTTGGTTTGGGGTAATGGGTTTTGAGTAACCTTTACATTTTCTAGACTTTTTCTGGTTTCTTCCATAGAAGGAGAAATAATTTTTTTGCTATTTTCTAAGTTTCCATAAAAGGATCAGAGGAAACTAATGTTGGTGGAATTAATCTCTACAGTCCATGGTAGGGATGGTGTAATTTTTTGAAGGGAGTGCTAAATTTTTTAAAAAGTTTTATGGGTGGATTTTGGATATATTTTAAGGATCATTGGAGGACTGGAGTTGAAGGTGGATATTTGGGAAACATATCTCAAGGATATATGGATTAATACTAATGAATTGAAAGGAATTATGGAATGAATTATTCAATGGTATTAGATAGTCAAAAAAATTAAAAAGGAGTGGACAAGAGAGAATTAAGAGTTCAATAATAGCATAAATGGAATAGTGGATACAAAGCACTATGCATGAATCTACTATTCCAACTATATATTTATAATCATTAAATAAATTATTGTTTTTATCAGACAAATATGGTGTCTAATATTAAATATTTTCCATTCACCATGTATTTTAATTTTTATATACATGCGGTAATGCACTGTAGGTGAAGCAGGCTCACAATAGTAAATAATTAATCTTGTTTCACAACATGTTTCCTATTAAGTGATAAATAAGAATAATTCATATTTCCCCTATATAATAAGTTATTAAGTGGATAGAGTTCCTAAATTTCAATATAAATTTCCATATATAGTATTCTATATGGATATGTTTTGAATCATTCACATTATATGTGAGAGTGATTATTCATTTTTCATATTTTCTGTGTGTATGAAACACAGTTCCAATGTTATAGTCAATTTTATAGATTATAAAATTTCAGTAAATTAAATGAAATAGGGTTAAGCTACATTTTCATTGAGAATTTGGAATATTATAATACTTTTGAGGTTATGATCAAGGTTGAAGGTGATAAATATGGCATTGTATGGTTTACAATTCCACAGAAATCTCATATTCCAGAATTAACCTAATTTGGAAGATCCTTGGACTCATGGAATGACCATGGGATTTTGAAAAGGTAATATAATTTAAATTCTACAACATATATTTAGGTTCCCACCGTGTCATTTCAAGATACATATAAACTAGATATTATAAAATAACACTATGTTGGAAAACATATATGAAAACCAACATCGATCATAAAAGAAAAAAATATATTTTTATTACTATTATAAAATAGAAATTAAATTCAATGTATGAATATGAACAACCCAATTTTGTAAATATTTTTTTGATTTTTGATCATGGTAATATATTTATATATAATTTCCTAATAATATTAATGTAATTATTTTTTTCAAAATAATGTTTCCATGTATAATGTTTTTTATAGAGTTTTGTGAAAAATATATATATTATAACTTTGTCACATTTTGAAAAAAATGGACATCATTTTTGAACTACAAAAGTCAATATTACTTTATAGTTGTAATTTATAATTTTATGAATTTTTTTTATTTTTCATTCAATATTGATTTTTTTTTAAATTCTATTTTTTATTCAATCATTTAAAAAGATATATATTTTAATATAATTATTTTAATTTAAAATTAGATGAACATATTATTAGTAATAAAATTAAGTTCATTTGAATCAATTGTATAGTTCAATTTGTTATGAATTTTTTTTATAATTTGAAAGGAATTTCATGGAAGAACATTTTTTAATTTATTTTTGTTATTTTATATTAAATTAATTTTTTTAAATTTATGAATTAAATCATATAAATTTGAATTCCATATTTGGAATCATGATGAACAATATATTTAAATAGTCCCCTTTAATTTTTTGGTCATTATGAGTTGTAATGATAGAAAAAAACTCATCTAAGTAGGGTTAAAATGATAAAATAATATTAAAACCATTGGGCAAGGCTTGAAGATAACTGAAAAAATGACATTATTCTCTTTCATGGGTAGATATTAGTAATTTCCAATCATTTTTCTAATATATTTCCACTAGGTTCCAAATTTAAATAATTGTGATCATCATTTTAATTTATGAAAAGTATAAATACATAATTTCACTCTCCTCAATTTAATATTTAAATATTTTATGGTAAGGGTAAAAACATAATATTTTTAGTGATAAATTATAATTTGAAAGAGAATATTGTTTTAATTATCATATGAATTTATTTTAATTTATATTGGATTTAATAATTACCCTGATTTCTTACGCAACAACCACATATTATTTTTTGATTAATAGAAAAATATATTAATTTTTTTATAAATATTAATGTTATAAAATTTGGATGACTTATTAGGATCTATGAAAACATTACACAAAATGAAATATTACGGAGAGTGAAATGATAATATAACAGTTCCATATTTTTATAGTTATCATTAATTCCAAATTAAATTACTAGTGTCAAAAATGTTACTAGTGATATTTTGGTTAATTAATATTTTATTAAATACCTAGAAATAATAAAAATCATTAAAGAGGAAATGCAGAATGTGAAATGGTCAAAAATATCATCAGTTTTCCATTTATTACCCAATTTTTATTTTATAAGTATTATTATATCCTTATATGATTGAAAAGGTGGTTATCATTATCAAGGATAAAAATGTTTAACTAAAGGGTTATACCAAATGATATCATATAAAACACCATATAAATCTATCAGAATTTTATTAGTTGATGGGATTTCAAGAAAATAAAACCATATATTTGAATATCAATCCATTTGGAAGAATTGTTTCTAGATAATGACATTCCAATATTTTAATCATTTGATAACTTATAAGAGTGACCATCAACTCATTTATAAAATCACACCACACCTTTATATTCCTTACAACTCATGCCCAAACTCTTTAAATTTAATTATTATTTTACATTCTATATAACTATGGGATTTAAAATTATATAATAAAATATTTATCATCAGTGTTGTGAAATGTTATTATAATTATAGAACTGCTAATATCTAGCCTTTATTCAGTCAAATGGTTGTTGAAAGTAATGCTCATGCATATGTGTGGTTTTTGACATCCATGTAGCGATAAAATTCATTCTAAATCACTATGATTTAATGATGATTAGATAGATGTGATTATTTTTTATTTATGATATTTAGGTGGAAATTATTATTTTTTAATTACGACATCATATCTACCTTCTTACCTTCTAATCTGTAGGAAAAAAATAACTTCACTCATAGGTATATATGCACTACCACCTCCATAAAACAATGCGATTCATTATACACTTTTCCTTTATAGGGACAAAAATAAAGATATTTTTAATAAATTTATATAATATTTCTGTTATAATAATGAATCTTGAATGGATAATAGTTATTTACCTTTATTTCATTACATCCATCGAAAAATGAAAACATCATTCACTCATACATAAAAATTACTATCCCCATGAATAGTGTAATTCAATTTTAACTGCATATTTTTTTAAATAAAATAAGTGTATATATATATTAAATAAAAATTATATTTATATAATGGTTAAAATTATAGATAGTATTTAGTCATTATTAGTGCACTCATTCCATAGCTATGGTATCAAAATTCTCATGAAAAATGGAATTCGTTTTTAAAAAATGACGACTTTAATAAGGATTTATTATTAATGGGTGTTCAAATGTTATTTTTTTAAAATAAATTATTTTATTATTTTGTATAATACTCTATAATTTATTATTACTCAATATAAATTTGTTATATGTGGTGTTAAATCACCACATGAGCTAGTCAAACCTGAGTGATGGGTTATAATCTGAAATTGTCTTCTGTTCGGTATATGTTATATTATGGAAAAAATATTTTTTTTATGATATGTATTAATAAATAAATAATGAAATGCTATATAATTAATCTTCTATTTTAGAGATATATAAATTTTTAATGGTTTTTATTATTTCTTGGCCATATTTATTCAAATGTTATGAAAGAGGTGTATGGTTTATGTTTTAAACTAATTTTATTTTTGAATGGTTATGATTGAATATACATTGAAAGAAATTATATTATCCTTTATAGATAAATACCTTTTATTTTATTCTCCTCTATTTTCTTCGTGTAAATACATGCCAAAATATCATTTCGTCATTTAATATACTAAAGAGGCGAAAATAATTTCTTTATATAAAATATCCATTATTTCTCTTTCCAATCAAATACACTTATTATTTCATGTCTTTGTTTTATATATGTTTTTTGAAGAATGTATTTATTATTCAAATATGATTCATTAATTTCATATTTACCCTTCTTGGAATTTAAAAAAAAACATAAATGGATTTTTTTTTCATTTTCCCAAAAGTCATTATTTTTACTTTTTACAAAGTATTTAGAACGAATCATTGTTTTAATGTATAAAACATGAAAAAATTCCAACCATTATGAATGGTGAATAGTTCAAATATTCATTTAATTGATGAAAATGGTATTTTTATTAAAAAAATCCTTCTCATTTTGGTGATTTTAGGATTTTAAATAATTGATTTTAATGTGAAATATGTATTGTCGTAAAAAATGATCCAATGATATTTTAGTGGTAATTTACATCTATGGAAACATAATATGTTCTTAATCAGGATTTTCAAGGGATGTTATTTTTTATACATTTTTTTGTTTCTCATGATGATCTACGTTTAGAATCATAAATTATCGATGAAACTCATTTCATTCTATATAATACATTATGATGAATATTTTTAAGATATTTTTGTATACGTGTGAGTGTATTTATTGTTATTTTATAGGAGGATACAAAATTATATTATCCACAAATGTTTTGGGAAAAGATCAATGTTATATTATTTAGAAGGGTATGCAGAGGTTATCCCAATACTAGAAAAACAAAGTTACATGGGTGGTTATCCCATGCCCAAATGAGGGTACACATGAGTTCATAAAAAGTCTAAAAGAGGGTACATGGTAGGTTATCCCAAGCATAAAGTAGGTATATAGGTGTAAAAACCATTCCCAAGATATTTTATATTTTATTCGTATATCTTTCAAATATTAATTCTATGATCTTGATTATTCCACACTTTGTGAAACTCTTTTGTGACATTATCTTATTTCTATGTTATGTTCCTATTGTTCATGTTCATTAGAATTTTTTTGATCCATCTTTTACAATATAACATGAATTATTATATTAATTGTTCTAATTATGTATTAATTTATATGTATCATTTTAAATTTTTATTCTCATGGAACCATTCACGTTACTCAAGTTATTATTAAATTATTATTGAATTCTACATTGATTTCCTATACTAAGAATCTGGTCTCCCCTTATTTAGGTTTTATTCACCTATGAAGTGAAGAATGGTTTTATGTAGTATATGTATAAAAATATTACCAATTTTGATGCTCATTATAGGAGATGGAGAAGACCATTTATGAAATAAGATTATTGTATATATAGTATCCAAATGAACTAAAAATATATAACCCTGTCATGTGTCCAAATGTTTTTTAATTAATATTTATCTACTATTTTGTAATATTTATGTATGAAATTATTATATCTTTATATAATGGATCCTTTAGGATTCCACATGTTGATTATATACAAGTGAAAAAATTATACTTTTTTGTCCTAACCAACGAATGTCCTCCCGCCTATGGTGTTTTAGGCTTAAAGAATATTGATACAAAAACATTATATTTTCTAGATAAATAGTTCTTCATAGTGTGAAAGTAAAATCAAACTCATGGTCTAAATTATATTGACAAATGTGTTGCCTCAGTATGCTAGAGTGTCTTTTCATAGATAGAACACACTTCATATTTAAACAAATACCAAATTTAAGAATATATTCTCTTTCACCATTTCTGTTCGGTCTATTGTTTTCCTCCTTGTTTAATCATTTCCATTAAATGAAAACCTATATCCTTATTCTTAAGTAGTTAATAAATCCTAACCATATATTTAGGAATTGAATCCCAAATCATTGAGGTAATGTTGAGATACACATTAAAGATATTAAAAGAGGGAACATTGGAAACTATATAAGATACTCCTATATAAAAATAAAATATATTTTATTGCCTATTTGATTTAATAATAAATAAATAAAAATGGTTGAAAAATTACATTAAACCTTTTATCAAAGTTTTACTTCATATTGAATGATCAATTTTCACAGTTTTCCATATTCTCTAGTTTGTGAGAGGGAAATACATACTTTATTATTCTTAATGTTTAACTTAATATTATGCTCATTTAAATTCAATACTTTCTCTCAATAATTATAAATATATATTGATCTTGAAAAAAAGTGCTTTAAATCATAAAAGGGCTCACCAATATTAATTTCAGACTACCTATAAATAATTTTTACCTTGGTTTGAACAACTATATTGTATCTCTCCAATTAAAATCAATACATGTTTTTTTATTTACATTCCATTTTATTATTCTGAAAAATTTATGTGTTGGAAAAGACTTACCTCTAGATTTCACGAACCACATCTAACTCTGAATATTAAATATTTTTAACATCATCCTCTATCCAATTCTTATCGTTCACTAACCAATACGACATGTACGTGAACTCCACTGGATAATGGAATGGTTTCCCATAGACCAACGAAAATAATAATACTAAAAAAAATTATTGGTAGGATTCTCAAACATCCCCCTATGTAATGAAAGGTATCTTCCATGAAAATTACATATTTTGGTGTTTTTTAACTAGAATTCTCATTCAAGGATTTTTTTAGTTTTCAATTTTTTAGAATTAGGGACATAAAACGTTAACCTATACATTACAAGAAACACATATATTAAGAATAAATTTTATTCAATAAAAATCACTCATTAATAGAAAACATGAATTATTATGGGGATAAATAGTTACTATTTTCCCCTTGATCTCATCTTTTTCACAACTATTCTTTAAATCCTGTGAAAAAATTTTAAAACATGGGATGATCAGAAATATTCTATAATGGATACACAAAGAAGGACAAATATTTGTTCACTCAACACAAGAAAACCCACAAAAAATTTATCATAACTTATACATTCCACTCTTAAGAGTTGGTAAATAAATTCACTTGAAAATAAATTCATTTCTAACCTTTTTTTAAATAAAAAAATTACATTAAATACCATAGAAAGCATAGATAAAACATAAATGTATATTGGGAAATTATTATATTCAAATATAATAACCATGTGGGTGACTTCCATACATTTGACTCTTACAAATTTAATAACTATATGGTTTACTTCCATAGCCAATGCATTGTAGGATTTAATAAAACAACCTACCCTTGGTTTATCATGGAACCACCCATCATTGGTTTCTCACATAACCACCAGTCAAATTTCTAAGTACCATTATATAACCATAACACTTAAAATCATCCAATTTTCCTAATTTTACTCATAAAATTTAATTTTCACTCTTAATAAAAAATATTAACTTATTTGAATAATCAATACATTTTGAAAACCCACTTTCAATAATCAAATACTCATGAAAGGAACAATGGTGTTTCTTTTTCTTTTTAAACATAAAGGATTGTAGAGGATGAAAAATATAAAAAAAGACATTAAATAACATTTTTAAAATTTTTATATCAATTAAAATAGTTATGTAAATTAATACTTTGAATGGAGGAAAATATTTTAACTTTAATTATTTAATCATTTAAAAATATATTTTAAAATAAAAGTATCTCATACCACTTTGAAACATTTGAATCATAATTCCCATAATGGAATAACATTTGGAAAACATTAAATAACATGATAATGAATAAAAAAATTATATTATATGAAAATGAGGGTTTATATACATCGAAAAATAGAATGTGGGGGTATAACATTAAAATATGCCTCAATGAAAGGATATTGAGATGAAGTACCTTACCTTGAGTCTGACACGATATTTAACATCAATATCATTCAGAATAATATATATATATATATAATATATATATTAATGAAAACATTTTTCAGATTTATTTTTCATTTTATATCACTCATTTTAATTTTATAACAATTAATTAATTATTTATGTTCACATTAGGTGTTTTTAGGATATTCAACACATGAGTCCAAAATGAATTTGGTATGATATCTATAGTAAAAGAGATCATTTTTACATCATATACATAATAATAATAATTTAATATTCATCTTATTTATTCAATAATTATTCTTTTAAAACCAATCATGGAACATGGTAATGTAAAATGAACCAATATTGTGATCACAGAGATAGTATGTCGTAAGTGCACAAGAGTAATTTATCCATTTATCCATGATCATTATGTAAGGAAGGAAAGTATAAAATTATATTTATATAGTGATTAAAATATCATTAATATAACATTAATCCATTAAATATACTTATATATATAATACATGAGTTTTGGGGATGAAAAATGAATCCCATTACTTTGTGGAACTGATTGTTCACACGTATGCACGAATGATGTAGTCATTTTTTTGTGCATTGAAAGGAAAGAAATAAAATTTTATATTATCTTCTATTAAGTAAAAATATTTTTATTGATATCATATATATATATATTTATATATTTATATATTTATTCCATCATTATAACTTTTATTGATAGAAGGTGATGTAAAAATGAATTTCCTTTGTTCGTGAGGTGGTAGTCCTCGATACACACTAATGATATATTATTTTCCCATATGATTTAAAGGATATGGATATGGGTAATTACACTAACATAATAGAATCTCATTATGTGTATCATATAATAGTTTTTATTTTATCTTATTTGAATAAGATTTGACAGACATTAAAGAATAAATAAAATAGAAATGGTTGATTAAAAACTATACCTTTTCTTCATACAATCTTCATTGCATAACACCTTAAGATTACTGTAGAATATTTATACCAAAAATAAGAGCTATATAATGTAGGGATAGATTGTAGGAGTATATATTGTTATAAATTTTTTGATCCAAAATGTTTTTGATGAGGGAGAGATTGTGAAAAGGTTGTGCCCTTTTAAAAGAGAGTGGAGGTGCAGTCTTGGAGTTTCTTTTAATATTAAAATATAAATTGACTTTACTAGATCCATGGAATTCCAAATGTCACCTAAATTCATAGGGGATTAAATTTCGTACCATATATTATCTTCTCATAATTATTTTTATTGATAATTCAATAAAATCATATATTCGATAAATATAATTATTTTTAAATTCAATACTATTTATTTCTATGATTTTAAATACATCACAAAAAGTGGGAATTATAATTTAATACATTCTAAAATCTCTAAAATAACACATTGATCTATTATATTCATTAAATATGTTAACTAACAGAAAATATATCAAAATTAATATTTTTAAATTCAATTATTTTTCACATCACTTAAATAATTACACTTTTGGAAATTCCGAAGAGATTAAGATAATTATAAAATTTAAAAAATTTAAAATTAAAATTATATAATTAATGTAATTTCTTTATGATCAAATTAGAAATTTAGGTTCATTCATATCTTCTTTTTCCCCTATATGGATATATAAAAGATATAAATTAAAAAGAGACATACATTTTTAAAAAATATTTGACCTATATATATATATATATATATATTTTCATGAAACATTTCCCTTAAATAACCCCAATTCAATAAAATGGTGATAAGGTTCAAATAAGCGTCATTAAATAAATGGAAATTTTTTTGTTATGGTTATACATATATATTGTTGTTTTCACCCTTATTTTACCTCGTTCACACTTATAGTGGTAACATGTGTTTTTCCTATTTTAAAGTTAATAAACTTGCCATAAAATGAAAAAAATAAGAATAATTAAATATTATGAAAATATAAAAATGTATCAAAATAATCCTCCAAATAAAGATAATCATGATACATGGGAATATCTCCTTTCACAGGCATCAACATGAGTGGTCGTAGAGCCTAAATGAAGTTATAGATTAGAAGTTATAGCCATTTGATATCATGATGCCAAAGTTGTATATGGATCCCATTAAAAGATAATTCTATTTAATCCCATTCACATAGGCCATTCATGGATGTTCAATTAATAGAACCCCCTCATGAAAATGAAAATCCATGATGGTTCCCTTTACAAGTCTGACAGTGCTTCATGTCATTGTGACAGATTTGAAAGTTTCTTTCATGAGTCCAACAGAGCCTCGACCATTATAGAATCCACCTAATTGCTCCACAAACCGCATCTTAGCATCAAAAAAATCTTACATATAAATGAAAACCTAATTTCTTCATTTTTAGGGGGAGAATACACTGGGTTTTAGCCTCAATCTCTAAATTCAAAAAGCTCCCAAGAATTGTGTGACCCACTTTAGGTGATCCCCTATGCATCACATAACCTTCTATCTTTTGTTCTTGAGAGACTCCAACCCAAGTGGGGATTACATTTTTGAAGTATTATTCCATTCATGAGGTAATAATACCCTATGAGGCACTTGGGACTTCGCAATGAATTCATCCTTCAGGAATCACTCCCTATAGGAATCAGGACATCATTCGTTGGACCCTCACCTCTATAAAGCCACATCCTTCACGAGACCCTGATATCTGTGAAGCATCATCCTTCACAAGACCCTTATCTCTATGAAGCCATTTCATTCATGTGACCTTAATCTCTAAAAAAACCCATCTTTCATGAATACCTATCCTTTGTTTTGCACCTACCCCTATGCCCACTCATCCATACCATAGGGGACTTCCCCCTAGTACCCCTGAATGGTATCATTATTGTCCTGCAGACATGGGTCTCTGTCAGATCCATTCCCTAATACCACTATCCCCCATAAAAATTGGAAATTCACACCAAGAACCTTTTGGGATGAGCTGAGGTCATTTTATTATTCTCCCATAAATAGCCACAACATCCACCCCAATAATACCATAATTCAAGATACAATTTCGCACCTCTTGAAATACCATGAATTTATGTAATTCTCTGTGTCTGCTTCCAATTTCATAAGTTGAGTTTAAAATCTTGGATTCAATGAGTAGCTTGTGTCAAAAAATTCCTCAAGAAAGTCCTCAATCACTGTCACCTGAATCACATGAAAGGTTGATCAAAATGGGTCTCACTCCCATAAGTTCCACACCAACCATTGATATTTGTGCTCCACTTAGTAGACCTCACTACATGGGATTAAATAATATAATACCCTATAACTCTTTAATAGGATTGATTTCACATCAAACATAATATTCACAATTTTTTTATCATGAGAAGACATTCCATAGTCATCAATACATGACGTTAAACTGTAGCATACCCTATATGAAAAAAATAAGAGGCCTCAAGTGAAAGACACGAGATTCCTTAGGAATCAAGCGTAACATCCCTCATGCTATGATGATGAGATGAAATATAGACATTATCCATAGTCCTCCATATATTGTGTATGCCTCAACCATATACGTCAACCCACCAACGAGTCGATATTACCTCATTATATGACATTATTTAAGTGAATGGGCATCCCTACAGTGTAGGAACCACAAGTATAATTACAATTCCCAAGAGACACCAATGAGACTCCATCGTAGGTGTAAGCCCCAACAATACACCATGACCAATCAGCAAGTAGAGATTCCCTCGTGACCAAACATGAGGTAGAAATAATGGGAAGCATATTGTATAATCCATTCACAATACATACTTTCACATGAAATTAAAATGTAATCTTATATCATTTAATTCACGTGGGATAACTACATGACCTAAAATGAGGATGGAAAATGAGAATCTCCAATGCATAAGTGATAATCACAGTATATCCAATCTATGGGAAGCTTCCATTCGTAATCCCCAACCAAATGATAACCATCCATGAAAAATCCCCAACCATATACTCCACTTTCACGGGCCTCTCTTCCGGTGAAATCCCGAACGACCTTTTTTGAACTATATAGGATTTGTTTCTGAACTAACTGGGAAACATAGGAATCCTCCCAAATTTAAAACCCAACATTCCATCCAATCTATCCCCTTCATTAACTCCATCTAGTATATCTAATCCATACACTCCATAAAATCAATCCACATCCGCAATGGTTTTCATTGGGCCACCATATCCCGTTTAGATCATGCCACCCACTTGGCCTGCAATCATTTGTAGGCCCCACCTATATCATCGCTACTCCTAGTAGAACCTGGGAATCTTCCCTGAGTATCCCCACCCCATCCAACAAAGAGAAATTCTCTTGCAAAGGGTTTCTTCCATTAATTATCACTACACCATTCCTATACCACACTCATTTCCTAGAGAAAGTCTCCTTAATGCATGACATTAAACTGCATGGACTTTTCCTATCATACGGCCATAAACAGTGTCATCAAACAATGTGGGTTTTGATTGTTTCTTTCTAGGAAGGGTACATAGGTAGTCTCCATCATTTTAATTACTAACCAATAGTAAACCCTATTTCCCATCACTTAAGGGTGAACCTCTTGGATCCACCTTCCAGGGTGTTTTAATTAGCCTTCATGGTGTGAAATCTTCCCTTTGTGAGAATCGACTACTAGATCAACCTCAACTGGATATTATAATCCATCAACATGTAAAACCTCACATGTACTCATTATTAGGTAAAAATCTCATTGATAATATTCTACAAGACATTAGGATCATTCTCATATAATCTCTATCTGAAGTTAAACTCACAAGCTATGTCATAATGCTACCTCATGCTAAAAATGGGATTCCTAAGGTGAAATAACTATAAGAAATGCACCTATGGTGTCACCTACTTCTTGCTAAACATGGGATGACTGAGATAAATCACTTTAAGATATTCATTTAGAATCAGATACTTAATGATTGACATAGGATGCTTTGGGTTTTTCACCTAAGATGGATCAATGAGATTCCCTCCCAAGAGGGAAAATACAGGTTCCCAACACAACCAACATCCAGAGATGACTAGACAAGCCTGATGAAACCATCAACTCTGATGAATGATTCTTTCCCCTCTATATAGAAGAAGTGTAATTAATTGGTGTACACAATTATTTGGAATAGGGAATGATCCTCATTAACTAGATGAAATTTTATGAAGGAGGCCAGACTAGGTGACAAGTTCCAAGGAGTAATCCATACGAGGTGGAACTCACATCTCATCATCCCATTTCGATCAAGTACCCCAAAATCCCATCTATGGTGGTAGAGGCCACCCACATTTTGGGAGTTGGAATGATGGAAATATAAATGCATCACCAGGTTGTTGTGTTCTCCAGTTATGAAAAAAAATCATAAATAAAATGGTGAACCTAACATCAAACTCTTCTGCTTCAACTGGGATCAGATAAAAAATGTTGGTCAAATCGAATCATCACCCCTTTGAGTTACCCCTCCTTCATATGTGAGAGGATGACTGACATTTGGTATGTGAAGACCATGGGTCATTAGAAACTTTCTGAAACTACTACCCTTATGGGAAACATAGGGGAAAACACCTTAGATTCTATTGGCTCCTTGCTAACACTATCACCCTCATGGGCTGTGTAGGCAAAAATCATCTAATGACTCTATTGGCAACACATTAACATCATCTATCTCAATGGAATCACATGGTGTAACCATCCCTCAATATATTTTCTCCTCACTAACACCATCTCTCTCATGGGAAGTGCAGGGGGAAACCACCCCAACTCCATCGGCTCATTGCCAACACCTCCACCCTCATGAGAATTGTTGGGATAAACCACCCACTAACTCCATCGACTCCTCACCAATAACACAACCCTCATGGGATGTGTAGCATTCAATCCTCCTAATATCCATAGGCTCCTTTCCAAAAATTCTATCCTCATTCTCCACACAGGGGGCACTATGAGAAAAATTGTTTTAGTGGTGGTTTTTTCACGGCGGTTTTAAAAACGACCTCTACAATTTTTTTGATCAAAAATTTAGTAGCGGTTTTTAAAACCCTCGTGAAAGAACTTCTGCTAATTTTTTTAATTTTTTTAATCAGCGGCGGTTTAAACCGTCGGTAAATCGTTTTTAATTTTTTTTTAATTTTTTTTTAATTTTTTTAATTTTTTTAATTTTTTAAATTTTTATATTAGTAATTTATTTAATTATTTATTTATTTTATTTATTTATTTTATTTATTATTTATTTATTATTTATTTATTAATTTATTAATTATTATTTATTTATTTATTTTTGTAGTTTATTTATTTATTATTTATTTATTTTATTTTTAAAAAAAATATCTTCTAAAAAAATTAATTTTTCTAACGGCGGTTTTTTTAAAAAACCATCGCGAAATAGCGGTGGTTTTTTGAAAAACGCCACAAAATTTAAATATTAATTATTTATTAAGAATTATTAATTTTATAATTATCAATTATTAATTATTAGTTATTAGTTATTATTAATTATTAATTATTAATTAATTACTAATTATTTTTCTATTTATTTATGTATTTATTTATTTATTATTGATTATTTATTGATTATTTATTAATTAACTATTAATTAAATATTAATTATTTATTAAATATTGAATAGTGAATATTGCATATGAAATATTAGAATTAAAATACTAATTTTTAATTAAGAATTATTCATTTTATAATTATCAATTATCAATTATTAGTTTTTACTAATTATTATTAATTAATTAATTAATATTTATTTATCTATTTATTTGTTTATTTATTTATTTATTTATTCTTTCTTATTTATTATTTATTATTTATAATTTATTATTTATTAATTTATTTTTAATTTACAAAATATTAATTTATTATTAGTTGATTATTCATTTATTATTTATTTATTCATTATTCAATATTTATTTTTTATTTATTATTTATTTATTAATAATTTTTTAATAATTGATAAATTATTTATAAATTTTTTAATATAAATTATTAATTATTAATTATTAATCTTTAATGATCAATGATCAATTATTAGTTATTATTAATTATTAATTATTAATTATTAATTACTAATTACTAATTACTAATTATTAATTATTAATTATTTAATATTTAATATTTAATATCTAATATTTAATATTTAATATTTAATATTTATTATTATTTTTATATTTATCTATTATTTATTAATTTATTATATATTAAATTATTTTTTAATTAATTTATTATTTATACATTACTTATATATATATTATGTTATATATTATATATTATATATTATATATTATATATTATATATTATATATTATCTATTATCGATTATATATTATGTATTATATATTAACTATTATATAATACCTAATATATAATATATTAGATATTAGATAGTAGATATTAGATATTAGATATTATGTATTTTGTATTATATATTATATGTTATATATATTATATATTATATACCAGGAAAGTTCAGTCAGAGGAATAACCTCTGACCATTTATTAAAAGAAATAAAAAGTGCAGTAAATAAGGAGATGGATGAGGGCGAACATCTTGCCCAAACCCAATCAAAAGTCCCCACCAAACATAGTCAATTACAAACCAAACCATTACACCAAAAACCGAAATTTTCAAAAATAAAGAAACCCAAACTTCACCCGCTTTCCACTTTCCAGTCAGCGCATCAAACGCCATCAATTCGGCTTGATCCACGAGCCGCCTCGAACCGCGTAGCGTGGAAAACGCTCACCCACCGCAAATCCGGCCGATGTCGAAAAAATCCACCAGTCACCATCATCATCAAGCTTCTCGGAACTACCACAGACATCAACGCTTCTCACCGTCGCCGCCGGAGCACCAACACCGACATTATCTCCGACCACACCGCCATAGAAGAAACGCATCACCATCGACGTCGTCTAGACCGCCGTCGCCGTCACCTGCCCAGTATCCCACCGGTCGCCAGAAAAGACCAATCCGACACCGTCGTCGTTGACCTTGACGGGTCCAACAGCCTCACAACCCCTCCGAAAACCATCCATACGCAAAACCACGAAGAACCACACAAACCACACAACACCACCGCCATACAGAGGGCAGAGCACCCAATCCATTAGGGAAAAGAAAACCCTAAAACGAGCTAAACAAAACCAGATCGACAAAGACAGAAAAGGATTCACCAAGCACCGAAACAAACCACGAACAAAAAACGCCGCGAGCAATCCCCTGAAACCAAAGATCCCGCCGCCACCGACTAGATCGACCACATCAGACACAACAGAGCCCCCCGAACTCACCTGAGAAGAGTCGGAACCCCCAAACCGCGGACACATGATCGCAGACTTCAAACGCTGAGGGACTCACCGAGGGACAACCGCGAGCTGCAGAGAACAGAACCAGGAGCACTCTGAAGAGTATGCCGTCGACGGAGACCGGTCTTACACCCGCAGAACTGAACCAGAAACCACCGACGTCCATAGTGCATCTCCACAGCCAGAGGGAATCCACAAATCGCACTCCACAGCAACAGGAATCTTCCTCCAACCCACCTTGCTCGAGGAGGGTCGTCGTGCCATCCGCAGTGGAGGAGCCTACGGCGGCGAGCTTACTTATATATTATATATTATATATTACATATGATTAATTATTAATTATTGATTATTGATTTATAATTATTGATTAATAATTATTTAGTTTGTATCTATTTGTTGTGTATTACTTGTTTTTCCAATTAATATATATATATATATGTATAAGTATATTAAATTTGATTTATTGACCACATGAACAGCCTATTGGAGTGGTAATGTCTTTGGAGAATAAGCAAGAGGTAAGGGGTTCAAATATCACCAAACACAGAATTTATATATATGGCATGGGCGTCTACATGGGCATGTGCATGAACATAGACTTATGCATGGAGATGGATTGAATGTGCGTGGTAATAATAAATAAATAAATAATAAATAATAAATAAATAAACAAATAATAAATAAATAAATAAATTGCGAAAATAAATAAATAAATAAATAATAAATAATAAATAATAAATTAAAAAAAATTAAAAAAAATTAAAAATGATTTAGCAACGGTTTAAACCGCCGCTAATTAAAAAAATTAAAAAAATAAAAACATTTAAAAAAAATTAAATGATTTAGCAGCGATTTAAACCGCCGCTAATTATTTCCTGACGCACGATTTAGCGACAGTTTTCCAAAACTGTCATAGAATGATTTCATGGCGATTTACACCACCGCTAAATATAAATTTTGGCGTAGTGGGGAAACCACCCTTGAGTACATCAGATCCTCTCCTACATGGCTACATTCATGTTTTGTACATGGGATCACCACCTGTTGACTCTATCGGCTCATCTCCCACACCACCATCATCATGGGTTGTGTAGGGGGATACCACCCCAGACTCAATCAGCACCTCACCGACACTTTCCCCCTCTTGGTTCCCATAGAAGGCCCCCTGACTCCATCATCTCCATGCTAACATGGCCACCCTCATGGTCCGCATATTGGGAAATCACCCACGATTTTATCAGCACCATGCATACACCGTCGACATTATGGGCTGCACAGGGGGAAACCAACCCGACCTCCATCGGCTCCTAAACAAAACGACCACCTACAAGGGGTGCATAGGGGGGAATCATCCCCAACTCCATCATCTCCTCACTAACACTGCCACTGTTATGAGATACCTAATAGGAATCCACCCCTGACTCATTCTTCTCCATGTTGACACTTCCACCCTAATGGGTCACACAGGGGAATCCACCCCCTAATTCATCAGCTCCTCAATGACACCACCCACATGGACCACATAGGTGACCCACCACCAACTACATCATCTCCTCACTGAAACAACTACACACATTGTTTATGTGGTGGGAAATCAACCCCAACTCCATAAAATCCTCTCTAACACCACCACCCTCATTGTCCACATAGTAGGAAACCACCCCGACTACATCAGCTCCACTCCAACACCACCGCCCTCATGGTATGTGCAGGGGGAATCCATCTCTGACAACATCAGGTCCTCACCAACACTTCCACCCACATGGGTCATTTTTGGGGAATCCACTCCCAACTCCATTATCTACTTATAAAGACTGTAGATATAAGGCCTCGATATTAAAACATTATATAATCTTTTAGAAAACTCAACAATTTTACTTTATTTTACATTATGGATCTTTTTAGGTTTAGTCTTTTAAATAATTAGGCTCTTATTAATACATATCATCCCATAATTATACAAGATAATACTATCAAAATACTATCAATTTTTTTACTATTGAAAGCCCTAAAAAACATGATTTCTTCTCCTGATAAAAATCTGTTTGGCTTATTCCTTTATCTTACTCATCATTATAACCTATGAAAAAAATTTATAAAAAAATGGAATGAGCACCACAACTCATTAAGGGAGAAAATAAGGAATGAAAACATTAGTCCTAGAATATTTATAAAACCATGAATTCATAATAGTCATGAAAACTTCATAGAAATCATAATTCATAAAGGTAATTTATGGAATCCACATCATACTTAATTTTTGACAATCACAAACACATAGTGAGTATCCTTTAGGGTTACGTTTGGAATACCCATCACAGTATATTCCCTATATCTCTTATGAGAAACTATAACATTTACCTTCTTCATGTTACCCAAAGCATTGGAGAGCTATCACAGGATCACCCGCCCTCTTTTTAAAACCGAATCATCCATATAAATAACCAATTCCCAAGAAACATTACATAATCATAACACACGAACATGCATAAATGAAAAATAAAATTTCTACTTTGTGATCATAAGACATCATTTCAAGATATTGAATTAATAAATACATTCTCGACCACATTTTTAATATCAAAATACGTAAAAAAATGAATATGGTATTTTCATTTCTTTTAAAAAACATTACACCTTTTAGATGAATCCAGATATAAAATAATTCCATTGGTGGTGGAAATGTCTTTGTCGCTGCTTCAGTTAAGAAGAAACATTCCATTTTTCATTTAGTAAAATGCTTTGGGAAAAAATATTCCTTTGGAAAACAATTTAATAAAATTAAAAGTCAAAGTGTTTGATTATACACCATATAAACGAAATTAATATATAAATAAAAATATTCCTCAATGAAAGGATATTGAGACAAAGCCCCTTACATTGAGTCTGACTTATCTTGTTCGTTCATTAATTTCATTAATAAAAATTATATGTTAATTTATACATGATTTAAAACCTTTTCAATGTTTATTAATATTTTGATATCACTTATTACCATTTTTTTTAACAATTAGTTATTTATTTGAGTTCATATCGGATGTTTTAGTGATGTTCAGTACTTGAGTCAAAAATGAACTTGTTTTGATTAAAATTTTCCATGTGGTCATAAATCCATTATCTCTAGAATATTATTAATTATATCAGTATCATATTTATCCATTATATATGTATTTATCTGAATCCATAACATTTGTATATAAGAAATGAAATTCACAATTCATGGAAATAGTAGGTTGTACATATGCATGAACGCTACTTTCATTTTATTATCATATTGTAGGAATGAAATCCAAATGATACATAGGAATATTTTAATTAAATTATAATATATATATATATATGTTATATATGTTACATAATTTCATTAATTCCATCATTTATACATTCCATGTATGGAATTAACAAATCACATCACTTTGAGGGGGCACTAGTCCACACTTCCTCAAATGAAATTATCGTATTTATAAATTATGGAGAGCATAATGGTATGTTGTAAAAAAAATTATAGAATAATTGAGAAAATATAAATATAATATATATCATATATATATAGTTCTATAATAAGTTTCACCATTAGAGTTTGTATGATAAAGTTGAACAATCATCATTTTGTGAGACAGTAGTTTTTCATACACAGAGACAATATATTTAATATCCATTATATGGAGGTGTGTGTAAGTTTAGGCATAAATATTATAATAAAAACATCACAGTACATTATTTATACTATTATTGTTATAAAATAATTGAATAAATATTATTTATGGGGTTGGGGAATGAAAATAAATGAAAGCATATTGAGAGAAAATGTTTCCTCTAAATTGGGTAACTCCATTTTTTTGAGACAAATAGATTTATTGAATTTATTTATAAACAAGGTAAAGATTATATTAGTAATTGAGTGACGTTGAGAGATTATTTGAGAAAAATTTGAATGATCTAGGGGTCTTGAGTGGTGTGAGTAAATGGGTAGTGGTAGTGGCCTTGTAGAAGAGGGAGGAGGGGCAGTTTAGAAAAGTCATGAAATATTATTTAGTTATAAATTTATATTCAAATTATAATAGTTACAAAGTGATAACTTTATAGGATAATATGATTATGGGTTTATATCCTCTCATCCAATAGGTTTTAGACAAGGTTGGGTCCCAAATTATACCTTACAATTTGGATTTAACCCTTAGTTAAATAAATTAACTCTTTACTTGTCTTCTTGTATTTTCACTCTATATGGATAATATGGTTACTATAAAATTAAAATAGAATCTAAAATGGATAATTAATTAAATTTTTAATATTATCTAATTATTTTGTCTGAATCTCATGATTTTATTTCTATTATATCATTTATTTAAATAGTATTTGTTTTAAAAACACATTTATGTCAATTTTGAAACTATTCAATAATTAATTTTTTTAAGCCATAACAACTCGATTCATTATAAAAGACTACATTAACAAAAATATATCATGTCATAGTCATCCAAAAAATTATTGTATGGGAAAAAATGTTCAAATTGCATTTATTTTAAAATTTATATTATCATTTATTTGATTCTTTCATTAATAAGGTAATCACAGCATCATCATTGTGTCCTAAGAAAATTAATTTATTTAATATCTAAAAATTATAAATCAAATACCATGATAGAGGAAATAATTTTATATTTCTAAAAAATATTTAGAGTGAAATAAATCAATTATATTACCTCACCATAAAATTATTTTAGAAAAAAGATACATATTTGTGTTATATTTATCTTTACTTTAAATTAATTATTGTAACATGTCATTATCACACCCAATTGGCTCCATGGAGTCCTAAAATTGACCAAAGGATGCTCAGGGTCATCCATACATAATAAAATAATATTAATACATGTGTTAGTGTAGTTATATATTATTTTAATATTATTTTGTACCCTTATTTACCTGATTTACCCTTTAACCGTGATAATTAAAAATTACTGAAGTTTCTATTCATAATGTCCAAAAATTAAAATTACATATTCTAATAATTTGGAAATTATGATTCCAAATATGTAATCCATTTTGAAAAATTCGAAACACAAAATATGATTTTATTAATTTAAAATTAATTCTGGTTGTTTAAACTAGAATGGAGGTTTTATAGAAGAAAAAAGTATCAAGAGATTGACTTGTGTTTATCTCTAATTTAAATAAGAAATTACATCCACTGAAAATTTTTTGGATTAAATGTTACAAACCTAATCCAATGAAACATTAAAACCAATTAAAAGGACTATCTATCTATATAAGTAAATTAGATGAAATTGAATTATTGAATTAAAATAAATTATTTATCACTATTCATTAAAATATGAATTTTATCAGAAAAATACAAAAAAATTAACATAAGTAAATTTTGATGTCCCTCTTCCAAAAAAGAAGTTTACTATATCAAATAAAACATATAAAAGTGAAAAAAAAAACTATTTTTAAAATGGGGATTCCATTAAAATGTGGTAAAACAACATTTCAAAAATACGAGAGTATTTTATACTTAAAATATGATTCAGTCTCATTTTAAGACTCTAAAATTCATTGGATAAATTTAAAAAAATATACAAATATGTAAAATAATAATATAATAAATTATGTTCATTTATGACAATTCAATTTATAGGTGTTAATTATCAATTAAAATAACAATATTTTTGTTTAATTATCTTTCGGTATAACTCAGTGTTGTGTGCATTGTATGATCTCAGAGAAACCCATTGTTGTGTTTCTAGTATGCTATTACACATAGTGTCCTCTTTAAAATAAAATTAATAATTAATTCAAGAATATTATTAGACATGAAAATTTATTATTCTATAAATGCATGGGATGTTACATCCTTCCCCCATTTTGGAAATTGCATCCTACCCATTTTATTCACTTATCAAATAAGTGGAGGTATTTATCCCTTATATAATTTTGATATTCCCATGTTGCCTCTTCAACCATATAGTTTACCATAAAACATTTACCTACTAAATCACCATATTTTGTTAACACTTTCTCTATACTGTCAAGAATTTGTACTAGCTGTTGCTCATAAGAATGATACTCTTCCAACTGAACTACCTCTGGACTCAAAACATAAGTTGGATCCAGGATATACATTCATAACATTGAAACCTTAAAAACCTTGTGTACTTAGGATAATCTTGGAGGCAAATCCACTCTGTAGGAATCTGATGAAACTTTCTCCATGATTTCATAGGGTCCAATAAACTGCAGACTCATCTTTCCCCTCATACCAAAAATCATAACAATTTTCTGATGAGAAAATTTGAGATAGACATGATCACCTTTGTCGAAAGAAAGATCATTCCTCTTGTTTTCCACCTAAATTTTTCTCATACAATGAGTTGTCCTCATGTTCTTCAGAATGAACTAAAATTTTTCGGCCATCACTTCTACCAATTTTGTTCCCATAAACTTTCTTTCACATACATCATCCCAACAAGTATTAGTTCGACACCACATTCCATATAATATGTAAAATGGAGCCATCTGTATACTGGAATTATTTTTTTTATAATAAAACTCATCCAAAAAATGATGTTGGTCCCCATATCCCTAGTAATCCACAAAACAATACATATAATATCTTTCAATTTCTGAATTTTTCATTCTATTTAGCCATTTGATTAAGGATGAAAAGAAATACTAAAATTTAATTCAGTACCCAATGACTTTTGAAGGCCTTTCCAAAAGTTACAAGTGAACCTAGGATCATGATCAGATACAATAGAGATGGGAACTCTATGTAACCTAATAATCTCTTTAATATACTATCAAGAATGTTTATCTAGAGATAGATTATATCGAATATGATGAAAATTATCATATTTAGTCAATTGATAAACAATAACCCATATTGAATTGTTACCTCAAGAAGTTTGTGGTAATCCCACAATGAAATCCATGGATGCATTTTCCCATTTCCTATCTGGCACATGAAAATGCTAAACCATCCCTTTTGCTAACTACTACTCTACATTAACCTATTATAAAATCAAACATCTCAGTGTAAGGTAAGTAATATCTCTTTTCATTCCATCCAACCAGTAATACTCTTGAATATCTCTATAAATCATATTACTGACTAGATTAACTAAAAACTGATAACTATGATATTGAAATAATAACTCTTTCTTCAACTATGAATCACAAAGCACACATAATATCTTTAGGAACCTCAAACCAAAACCTTCATCAATGTTGAATTCATGTAACATAACGTTTTGAACCAATTGTACCTTTTTTTACAACAAACTATCTTCCTTCATTGTTTTCTTAATTATTTATACTAGATATGATTGCACTGAAACCTAAAAAAATAGATTAATTTATTACACGAAAAAATTACATACCAAAGTTCACCAAATAATTTATCAAACAGTCATGTTCTAAATTTAACATGGTTAATGCAGTATTACTTTTCCAAATCAAAGCATCAACTGCTATGTAATCTTTTCCAGGATGGTAATAAATCATGAAATCATAATCCTTGATTAATTCTGGCCATCTTATATGTCATAGGTTCAATTAATTATGAGTAAATATACACTTCAAACATTTACGGTTGGTATATATTTACCATTTTACTCTATTTAGATAATTCCTCTAAATTTTTAAAGAAAAAAACAAAAGCAACTAATTCCAAATCACGTGTAAGGTAATTTAACTCATGGGTTTTCAACTCACATGGAGCATAAGAAATTACCTAAACTTTTGGCCTTATGTCAAATCTAGATCCATTCACAGAAGAATCACTATAGATAAAAAATTCACCATTTATGGAAGGCAGTGCCAAAACTGGAGCATTCGCCAATCTTTGTTTCAATTCTTGAAAACATTCAATAGAATCTTTTTTCTGGAAGATCATAATGCCTTTTTCAGTTAACTTCTTCTATGGGCAAGATAACATTGAATTTTTTTCAAAAAACCGCAAATAATAAACTGATAAACCTATAAATCTACGAATCTTGGTTATATTTTCAGGTCATATCCATTCCACAACAAATTTAGTTTTACCAGGATCAATATTTATTCCATCATTAAAAAAAATGTGACCAAGGAATAAAATTTGTTATAACTAAAAGTCACACTTTTTGAATTTACCATACAATTTCTTTTCATTTAATGTTTTAAAGATAGACCTTAAATGACTTTCATGCTCCTCTTTCCATTTATAATATACAAAACTATCATCAACGAACACAGCCACAAACATATCAAATAAATAATGGAAAATTCTATTCAAAACATTCATGAATAAAGAAGGTGAATTTATTAACCCAAAAGGCATAACTACAAATTCATAATGGCCATATCTAGTATGAAACATCGTCTTCGGAATGTCTGTTTCCTTTACTTTCAACTGATGTAACCCTGACCACAAGTAAATCTTCAAAAAATACTGATCTCCATAGATCTGAACATACTAATCATCAATATGAGGAAATGGATACTTATTCTTAAATGTGATGTTATTAAATGCTCTATAATCAATGAAAATTCCAATTGAACTATATTTCTATTTAACTAACAAGATAGTATCACCTCATGGTGATATGAAAAGTCAATTAAAACCTTAAACTAATAACTCATGCAATTATTTCTTTATCTCTAAATGATCAATTTGAGCCATTTGATAAGGGTTATTTAAACTGGATTAGCATCATAATCCAATTCAAAAATAAATTCAACTTCTTGATCAGGTATTATTCTAGGAAACTCGTTAGAAAGAACAATAATATACTCATTTTACACTGTCACATCATTAATCTGAACAGTTCCTTTGTTTTAAAAAATATGTGAAAGGTCACATTATTTTCCATATTTTACTGGTTTCTCATCTTCTTGATATGTTATCAATAGTAAGGGTTCCTTCTTGTTCACAAACTGAAATTATTTTTAAAAAGAAACATCTTTTTCTCTGTAGTTAATCTTACCATGATAAACAAAAATATAATCCATATCCAAAATAATATCAAACTCTACTAGTGGAAAAAAAATAATATTTTAAGGTAGAATATTTCCCCAGATAAGGACATGTTGGTTCTTATAATTCATTTTTTTCTAAAAAATCCAAAAGTTTTTTACCTTATGTTATGGATCCATTTCATGGGATGGAATTCCAAATTTACTTGAATTTTGTTTATAAATGATTGAATGTATAGACCCAGAATCAAAAAACATCTTTCCATAAAAAAATAATTTACCTAATAATACATCATTTGATGGCCCAGTATCTGATGAAGTAGTAGTAAAGGATTTCACCACCCCTTTCACCTCGTATTATAACCACTTTACATCATTTGAGTTCTTTTTCAGAAACTCATTTTCATAATGTCCTATCTCATTACATGTAAAACATTTTACTGACTCTAAATCATATTTTTTTTAACCATTAAATTGATTTCTTTCAGAAAAATTATGACACTTGTGTCCCATTTTACCACATCAGATTCACTTACAATAATTCAAAATGCATTTACCAGTGTGATTTTAACCATGAATTCCGTGAACTGTAAACTTATGATTATTACTATCAGTCTTTTTTGAAGAGTTTTTCGCTTTCGTCTTCCACCTTGAACTCTTATTTTCATATTTTTGAAAGAACACCTTGTCATTGCCAAACTCCATTTCCACCTTCTTTGCACATAAAAATAGTTTTTTCATAAATTTTAAACTCACATGAATCTTATTCACTTTGATACATTTGATTTAATCTTGAATAAAAATGATTGATATTACTATCATGATACCATATGAAATTTAGGGAATACCTTTCCAATCGAGAGAATTTTGATTCATAAGTAGACACCGAGTCATCCTACTACCTCAATTACATGAATTTTTATTCCATATAAACTCAAACCATCTTAGGAAAATATTTCTCAAGAAACATACCTTTTAATTCATCCCAATAAAGAGCATAAATATCCTCACTATCCCTAATATTTTAAAAAATCATCCACCACTGATCGACTTCACCTTCAAAATGGTAAATAGACAGACTAAACTTTTTATTTTTTGAACACCCCACAACATAAAAAATCATTTATAGGGATTTATTCCACTATTCATCTGGGACAGGTTTAGATGATCGCCTGAATGATGGAGGACATTGCCTCAAAAAATGCTCCACTACCAATATATTCTTATATGGTTGATTTGGATTACCACGTGCATGTATACCACCTCAATTTATAGCCTCATTCAACTATTACATCACTAAATCAAATTTTTCAGTTCTGTTTACAACCATCATAGATTTCTGATTTGGAAGTGTTTTAACCTCTCGATGTCATCTGAGCACAACTTCCATGTTTCCTATATGCAAATAAATTCTTAAAAGACATATCTTGGATGAAGAAACATTGTAATCCTAAAATTATATTTCAATTTGATAATAAATTAAAAATAATTTATGAATACTATATTAAAAATATCCTAATCCTTAATGTTATCTCAACCAACCTATGAAAACAACTATATGGCCCCAACCTTAAAACATTACATAATCATAAGATAAGTCAATAATTTGACATTAATTCACATCGAGGATATTTTTAGGTTTATATTTTTAAAGAATTATGACATTATGAAGACATATCATCCCATAATAATACAATAAGATACTATCAAAATAGAATCCTTTTTTTCTCACCAGATAAAACATGAAAAAAATGTTTTCTATTCTTGATAAATACCATCTTGACTTCTTCCTTTATCTTACACATCCTTATACCCTGTGAAATGTTTTTAAAAAAACGCTTGGGATGATAAAAAACTCATTAAGGGATAAAATAATGAAAGAAAACATTAGTCCAAGAATATTTATAATCCCATGAATTTATATGAATCATGAAAACTTCATAAAATTCATAAGTAATAAAGGTAACCTTATTACCTCCATATCATACATACTTTGTATCATTCAGTGCTAAATTGGGAGTAACCATCATGGTTATGTTTAGTATACCCATCAAAATATATTACCTAAATATATTAGGAGAAAATTTATCCTTTACCTCTATCACATTACACAATTATTTGGAGATCTATCACAGGATCACCTTCCCTAAGTTTATCACGAAACAACATGTATAAATAAGAAATTCCCAAGAACCATAATATAATCATAACATAAGAACAAGATCAAAATAAATAGAACATTTCCATATTGCAATCGTAAGAAATAATTTCAAGATATTGATAAAATAAATTCACTCCAAAACCATTTTCAATACCTAAATACCTAAAAGGAATATGGTATTTAATTCTCATTTTAAAAAATATGTTTTGTAGAGGAAGTCAGATATCAATTAATGTTCATGGAAGAGGGAAGGTCATTATCACGATGTATGTTAAAAAGAAACATTCCTTTTGTCATTTAGTAAAAAACTTCATAATAAATACTAATTTTGAAAACCGTTGAATGGAATTAAAAGTCAAAGTGGTTTATTATACACCGTATAAAAGAAGGTCGTATTTAAATCAAAATGTGCCACAATGAAAGGAGATTGAGACCGAGTTCTTTACCTTGAGTCTATATTGTCTCATTATTTATTTAATTTATTTAATCATAAATATAGGTTAATTTATACTTTATTTAGAACCTTTTTCATGTTTATTATTAATTTTATATCACTTATTACCATGTTATAAAAATTAGTTAATTATTTTAGTCCATATCAAATGTTTTTTTGATGTTTGATACTTGAGTCAAATATGAACACTCTTTGATGAAAATTATCCATGTGTTCATAAGTCCATTATCTCCATAATGTTAATATTAATTTAAATATCATATTTTTTATTATATATGTATTTATAATAGTCTATAACATTTGAAGATAAAAATGAAACACACCATTCATAGAGATGGTAGGCTATACGTACGCATAAACGCTACTTTTAGTTCCTTGTTATATTAATAGATTGAAAACTAAATGATAATTAGGTATATTATAATTAAAATAAAATATATATTTAATATATATTAAATAAGTTCAATAATTCGATCCTTTATACGTTCCATGTATGGCATGAATGAGTCGTATCACTTTTAGATGGTGGTAGTCCACACTTCCTCAAATGAAATTATTGTATTTACACATTGAGGAAAGCATAAAGGTATGTTGTAAATAAAAAATTATTGAATAAAAGAGACAATATAAAAATAAAATATATCATATATAAATATAGTTCCATCCTAAGGTCTATTATGAGAGGTGGCATGGGAAAATTGAGGAATCATCATTTTGTGAAGAAGTAGTTCGCCGTACACAGAAACAATATGTTATATATCCATTAGATGGAGGTGTGAATAAGTGTTCATTGAAACCATAGATTAAACACAATATAATATATAGAGGATACTGTTTTTTATAAAATAATTTAATAATGAGATTTTAGGTTGTTGGAGAATGAAAATAAATGAATGGAGTTTGGGAGAAGATGCTACATCAGGTAACTCCTTTTGATTTATGCCAAAAGGCTCTATTGAATTGCCCTATTACCAAGGTAAGGATTCTGGGAGGAATTTATGGATTTTGGGATCTTATTTTAGAAGAATTTTCATGATCCAAGGGGCTTGAGAAGTGTGAGTAAGTGGGTGGAGGTGGTGGCCGTTTATAATAGGAATGAGAGGCACATTTGGAAGGTCTTGAAATATTATTTTATTATAAATTTATTTTTGAATTATAGTAGTTAAAAAGTGATAAATGTAGAAAATAAGATGCGTATGGGTCTAAATACTCTCAACCAAATGGTTTTAGAAATGTTTAGGTCCCAAATTTAACCTTATCATTTGGCTTTAACCCTTAATTAAATTAATTAACTATTACCATGTCTTCTTGTATTTTCACACTATATGGTTATTGTGGTCACTATAAAATTCCAATAGAACCAAAAGTAAATAATTAATGATATTTTTGATATTATCTATGTTATTTTACTGAATATCATATTTTTATGACAATTATATCATTTAATTAAATAGTCATTATTATAAAAACACAATTTTGTCAATTTTGTCACTATTTAGTAATTGATTTTTAAAGTCCAGACAACCTGGTTCATTCTAAAAAACTACATCAAATAAAATATAAAAATTAATTATAATCCATAAAATTTGTTAATGGAATCAAAATGTTCAAAATAAAATTATTTTAATATTTATAGTATAGTTTTTTTGAATCCTTCATTAATAAGATAATCACTACATCATCATTATGTCAAAAATAAATTTATTTATTTAATGTCTCAAAATTATAAATAAAATACCATGATGTAGGAAATATTATTATAATTATAATTAATATTTATATTTAACGATATAAATTATATAAACCCACCTTAAAATTGTTTTAGTAAAAAGTTACATTTTTGTGTTATATTTATCATTACAATAAATTAATTATTATAACATGTCATTATCACAACCAACATGCTACATGGGGTCCTAAAATGGACCCAAGGATGCTCATTGTTGGTCATATCTCATAAAATATGATTAGGACATGTGTTAGGGTAGTTTAATATTATTATTTTATTATTTTTTACCCTTATTTACCTCATTTACCTTTTAACCATGGTAAATAAAATTTACTGAAGTTATTATTCATAATGTACAAAAAATAGAAGGTATGTATTTACATAATATGGAATTTATAATTAGAAATAAGCAATCCATTTTTCCAAATTCCAAACATAAAAGTTACATTAATTAATTTAAAATTAATTCTCCTAGCCAAAAATAGTAAGCGGGTTTTTACGAAGTAGAAACTATCAAATGATTAACCTATGTTTATGTCCAATTTAAATTTAAAATGACATAAAATGATTAAAATTGTATTAAATGATAAAAACATAATCAAATTAAAATTTAAAATATATTAAATGGACAATCAATCTATATAAATAAATTAGATGAAAATGTTGTTTTGAATTAAAATGCATTATTTTTTACTATTCATTAAAATATGAATTCATCTGAAAAATATGAAAATTTAAACCAAGATACATTTTGATGTCCCATTTTCAAATAAGATATATATTTTATCAAATATAACATGTAAAAGTGAAAAACGTATTTTTTTAAAAGGGGTTTCCATCAAAATGTATTAAAACAACCTTTTAAAAATATAATAGTAATTTTGGATTAAAAATTCAATTCAATATCATTTTAAGCTTCTAAAATTCATTGGATATATGAGAATTGTTTTTAAAAAATATGTAAAATCATAATATAGTTAATTCAGTTCATTCCTATCAATAAAATAATTAGGCGTTAACTATCATTGAAAAAAATATTATTATTGCTGTATTATTTTTTGATATGAACCAGTGTTGTGGGCAATATAAGATTTTGAAAAAACCCATTGTAGTGTGTTGAGTATGCTATTGTACATAGTGTCCCCTTTAAACTGAAATTAATATTTAATTCAAAAATATTAAAATATATGAAAATGTATTATTCTATAAATACTTGTGATGTTACAACATACCCCATGGCCATTATAGGGGGAAATCCCCCCCCCCCACCATACCCAACAATTCTTCACATACACCACCAGAAGACATTGTGGGATATCACATTAGAGGGATAATATTTATGGACATCCTTCCCATCATCATATATAGGAATAAATTTCGTCACTGTTACCATCATAAGCTACTGTAGAGTTCCACCATGTGCTGCTATTAGGAGGAGCCAACATACACCCAGTTGCATTCATCATCCACTACAAAGATTCTTCCTACCCCACTATAAGTGGGAACTGAGGTTTAACCTATTTTTATCATTAAAGACTATAGAGGTCGTCCCCACACCGCTCTTAGTAGGCATAGAGGTCCTCTCAATTTCCATCATCATCTTTTGTAGTGGTCATCTGTGCACCACTATTAACAAGCATAATGGTCCTCCCTGTTTCAATTATCATCCACTATAAAGTTATTCCCCATTTTGTAATTTATAGGTAGATAGGTCTTACATGTTTCCATAATTATCCACTATAGAGTTCTTCCTCACATCACCACCAATATGGACTATTTTCCTCCTCTTTACCATCATCACCCACTTCAGAGATCCTTCCCACACCACTATCATTAGGCCCAGAGGTCCTACATTTTTCAATATTTATCTAGAATGGAGGTCCTACCCACACCGGTGTTAGTATGCATAGAGTTACCCCCTATTAAAATCATATAATACTATGGCATTACTCCCCACACCTCTATTAGCATGCATTGAGGTTCTACCCATTTACATCGTCAGCCTCTATAAAGGTGATATTATTACCTCTATTATCATGCATAATGGTCCTCCCCATTTACATCATTAGAAACCATGTAGGCCCCCCAAACTATTATTATTAGGATTGGAGAACCTCCTAGTTTCTATCCTCAGCCACTGTGGATGTCCCCCCTACATTTCCATCAGTAGTTCTGGAGGTCCTCTATGTTTCCATCATCATCAACTGTGGAGGTCCTCCATGCACCTCCATCATCATGCCTAGAGGTCCTCCCCATTTCCATCATCATCCACTATGGAGGTCTTCATCACACCAATATCAGTAGGCATATAGGTCAACACCATTATAATAATCTTCCACTATAGGGGACCTCCTTGTACTGCAATTCGCAGGAATGAAGGTCCTCTATGATTCTATCACCAGACACTATAGAATTCCTCCCCACACAACAATTAGTATGTATTTTGGTCCACCCCATTACCACCATAACCCATTATGAATGTCTTTCCTTCACTTCTATTAGTAGGAAAAACTTTTTCCCATTTCAATCATCATTAAATGCAGAGGTCCTTCCCAAACTACTATCATTAGGCTTGGAGGTCCTACCCATTACAATCATCTTCCACTATGGAGGTCATCCCTGCCAGATCAAAGTAGGAATAAAAGTCCCACCCATTGAAATGATCATCCAAAATAGAGGTCCTCCTCCTAATACAATCAGAAAGAATGGTGGTGTTCTATGTTTCCATCAATATCTATAACTAATAGTCAGTGTAGAGGTCCTCCCCACACCAATATCAACCAGCATGAGGATTCTCCCTACATCACTACCAGTCTATTCAGTGGTCCTCTTGACACCGACCTCAACTAGAATGAAGGTCCTCCATTTTCCTTTATCAACAACTATAGTGGTCCTCCCAACTATAACACAAGATGTCTAGGAGTTCCCCCCTTACTTAGTACATTCATTTCTTGAAGAACCAACATTTGTGGTGGGATTATTATATTCCCACTCTAGATACTCTATGTTGTGAGATGACATTCCAGGCTTCCATGCCACCCAGGCTCCATCGCCTCATTGTACTGGCACTCTAGGATTCCATGTCTTCAGGGCTCCATCACCATGTCATACGGATGCTCTAGGATTCCATACCTTATAGAAACCATCTCCCATATACTTGATGTTCTAGGCTTCCACATCTTGTAGGATCTGTTGCCTCATCATATAGATTCTCAAATATGACATGCCTATCATGTTATATTGCCCCATGTGTACTAGAATCCCAACAATTCATGACATCAAGTCACCATTTTCTCATCCAAATGTTGTTCTAGGTTTTCAAACCCCCAATGATACATCACCCTATCATACTAACATTCCATGTTTCCATGCCTCTCGGGTTCCATTTCCCCAGGGAACTAACATTCCAGGATTCCATTTCTCTAGGGGTCTATAAACCCATCGAACTGAAATTCGATGGTTCTATACATTTAGGTAATCATCTCCCCATCAATCCAATGTTTTAGTATTCAATGCCTCTATGGAACCATCACCCTATCAAACCAACAATCTAGGATTACAAGCCTCTAGGGCTCCATCTACCCATAAAGCTAATTTTTCAGGCTACAACACCACTATGGAATCATCACCTCGTAGAATGGAAGATCAAGGCTTCCACGCCTCTACAACACCATTGCCTTGTCAAACCAATATTCTAGGATTTTTTGCCAATGAAGCCCCATAACCTCCTCAAACCAAAATTCGATGACTCCATACCTCCAATGCTCTAACTCCCCATTGAACCAACCTTCCATGAATCCATGCATACAAGGTGAAATATCCCCATTAAACCGGTGTTTGAAACTTACATGGCTCAAGGATTCCATCGCCCTAGAAAACCAATGTTCCTATCATTCATGGAACTCAATATGCATCACCCCATTGAATCAAAATCCATGTATTCCACACCTCTTGGGGTCCTTCATTCCATCATACCTAATTTTTGGACATAGATGCTTCCAAGGCTCCATTACGCCATCTACCTGACATTCGAACCATCCATGCATATTGTGAGAGATCTCCCCTTTGAACCCATGTCCCAAGCTTCCACACCTACAAGGATCCATCAACGAATCTAACTGATGTTCCATTTCTCCTCTCCTATATGTTGGAATCACCCCCATCGAAATGACATTACATGATTTCAAACCTCTAGGATTCCCTTGTCTACTCTAACAAATGTTGCGAGATTCTAAGCCTCTAGGGTGTCATCGTCCCCATAAAACTAAAGTTACATGCTTTTATACCTCTTATTCATTATCTCCCCACCATATTATGGGAATTATATCATAACTTCCCCAATAAACCACACATCAACAACTCATGTGGCCCCTGCCACCCTCAGGTCATTCCAGGTCACCTAGATAACTACATGGAGATGTCTTCTCATCTGAAAGAATTTTGATAGAGGCCCCAATATTCTATCAGGTGTGTCATGCTGACTCTCCATGATATTTTTTCAAATAGAAACTATAGCGGTCCACTTGAAGGCCCTCATACAAGCGCATGGAATGGTCTCTAAGACATATCTCTACAGATGCTTGGAGAAAATTCACACGTATATTGGTGTTATTTTAGGGTAATTCCATGTTTTGTTGCCCTACAAATCCTCAAGGAACCCTAACCATAAAAATGGGGAACATATGACCATCCCTATATCACTTCAATCATTTCTATCTAACTTCTTAATGGTATAACATTATACGCCACAACAACAATCATCTAGGTTGCATAATGATATACTATGGGTCAACATATTAATCACATGATTTTAAAATGTACAATGTTTTGTTCAATTTTACATGACCTAAAACTACAGAATCAATGGTTAAAGCTATGTGAACTTACATGACCACCATCACTCATCTTAATCAAATGATATTAAATTGTATGATGAAATTTCCTTACCTTTTGATGTAAAACTGTGTGTCCCTCAACCTCAGAAAATTCCATTAAACAATATCTTACCCTATGTGGATATCATTTGATGCCTCATATGTTATGAATCAGATAACTTCACATCCCCATATCATGTTGCTAAATTGTGAAATTTCATTCTCCCCCATATGAGAGAGCACACTTCATTCAACACTAGTCCACCATTGTGACACATTCAAGAACTACCTTAGGAACTTTATCCTTGAATAGGCGTTCAACTCCATTTTTCTGATACAAATCATTGATGTGTTTAAATGCTCTATGGAATAGAACCTACTATGTTGGATTCAACATTAATATTCTCTCAATCCATGTACGTAGTTCACATACCCCTTTATTTTGATCACCATCATCTTCCATGTCTGAAGGGTTCTCCTCCTGGAAATGATACCTGGACAATATGGATCACCACTTATCATGGTAACCCCTTGTACAAACCTTTGACGAAGAATAAAGGATCTTGGAATTTAATCAATGTCAACAATTGATTCTACATTTTCTTTCCTCATCCTTATCTTATGTAGTTTTGGATCTTTTGTTTTAAATTTGGTCAATAGTGGTCCCTTCCCATCAATCACCCCATTTAGGATCTAAATCTTGTAATTTTTGTTTTACCTCATTTAAGCCTCCCTGTGTTTTGGTGGTGTCCCAATTCCCATGTTGTTAACCCTCGATGAATCTATGCACCTTGGGTAGAATGATCCGTGTCGTTGGGAAATTATAAATCTAGCATCTCCTTTCCCCTACCATGAACATTCATGTTTAATGAATGTCCTCACAACCCCTTATTTCTCACACTGATAATGAATCATCTAGGCTTAGGAGTCTTGGTAGGATGTGTACCAATGTTTTAAAGCTATATAAAAGTCCAATCCAAACTATATGACCATAAACTAAGATCCTCTCTATTGTCTGAACTTTGTGAACCTAAACTCGGACCCCATGTCTGAGTATCAAGACATTAAACTATGCGAAGGTCTTCTCTAAGAGTGTGTTGTGTGAAATATTACACTTGGACCTCATTCATGTCATGTTGTTCCTATCATTCCATGAAAATCCATCATAAAATTGTCATCCCCTATGGTCCAAAATCTACAACCATAAACTAAGAACCCATTTGGTCTAAACTCTAAGACCATAAAATACTAAACCAAGTCCAAGAATCATGAATTTAAATTGGTTTTGGATTCTCTTAATATTGTGTTGTGTGGTTTTGGGCCTCCAAGACTCTCATTCACATCTAGTTTGTTACTCCATGTGCCTTCACACATTCATATGAATACATTCCCCTCACTAGTATGAACTCCATGACCAAAATCTAAGAGACTATATTATTATAATTATCACCTAATATTGTATGAAATTACTCTCCAAAATATTTAGTGTGGCACTGGGCCTCATAGGCCCTCATTCATGTCTGTTTTTTCACTCTGTCTCACTACACATACCCATTTTTGAAAACCCCTTTATCAGTCCAAACCATATGACCGTAAACTTTGACCTATAGTCTAGGAAAAAAGACCATAAACTATTTATTGAATGTTAAAGAATCATGAATTAATAAATTATTTTACATTATCTTTAGACTATGTTTTGTGAAAGTAGGCCTCCTAGTACATTATTAAAATCATATTTTTCATGACACCACACTACATGGTTCAACATGAGGCACACCCCCTCTCCTTGGTTTGAATGATACGACTTTAAACTAGTTTCCTCAGTCAAATTATCATTAATATAATCTTTGTGTAGGACTTCTTTAGAATTTGGGGGGTGACATTGGGCCCCCTTGTCCCTAATTCACAATAGGATTGTCACTCTACCTTTCCACGATACCCTTTTCAAGAATCCAATCTCTCATGGTACAAACTCTATGGCCATATACTATGATCCCATGGTCCAAGTGACATGACCATAAAGAGTATGTAGTTGGTATAATAATTATGAACTTAAACTATTTTCATCAAAAAAAGTGTGAGTTGTGTATGTTTAATCATCAAATCATGACATTCTCAACACATGACGTTAAACTATGATTTTTCCCATAAAAAATCTTGATGACTCTTAATAATGGTTGAAGCCTACCCTATGCTCCAAACATGGGATGCATCATGATAACCCTTCAATTCTTCAAATTCCCTTTTAGAGACTATCAACTCCACTAGAATAGTTCTTCTACCACATTATTCTCTAAAACTATGTGTGGCGTGATTCACTTATATATGGGATACGAATTGACACTCAAGCAATTCATCTCTGAGCCTAACTGCATGTTCATTAATTCTTTGACCCTGAGAATAAGCTATAGTTTGTGGATTATGAACATATACAATATTTAGTTCATCTGAATTTTTCTATGTGGTACATTAGACCCCTTGGATGAATTCACATTAGGTTTTACTTCATGAGTGCAAAATATATACCCTTGAGAAAACTTCTCCCCTAGAATATGAGAAACATGATATTAAAAATTTTCTATAGTCTATACCATATGTATTAAAAATAGGTGTTCCAAAATCATGAAATAATGTATGGTTAGATCCCCATAATTATGGGAGATATAGTGATGCCCGTACATCTCATCTCCAAGCCCAGTCATAAATTCATTAAATCCTTCCTCACTGTTTCCCCATTAGTAGTCAGTGCATTGAGGCCATAAACTAATTTTTATCTATATTATAGTCATTACAACATTAATATTAGGTGATTATTATTAGGAATACATGGTATGGTGTTGGGCCCCTTAGTCTCTCATTTACGTTAGGTTTTTCACACTTTCATGCCACACCTCTGTCTTTTGGAATACTCATTCTGGAAAAAATTTATGACATTGAAAAAAGATCTCAGGGATCAAGATTTATGAACTTAAACTTGTTTCCATTATCCATGCAATATGACCCTAAAATATTCATAAAACCTTAATTTGAATCCCACATTTTGATACACTATGTTTCTGTTCTCGAATACACTATGCAGTAGAACCTATAATGGTGAATCCCACAAGGACATTCTGTCATTCCATTTCAACACCTCAGGCCATTCTTGGTTTGGATTTCAATTTTCATTAATATACAGATGGATCCCCTAATGGTAATGGTATTTTTCCATTTTTTTTCACCTTCCATCTTGGGCCAACATCCTAATGGTTCTCTAATATCAAACCACATATCACGTGTTTCGAACATGGTCAATAATAGGTCCTGCATTTCCTAACCCCATTCTTGATTGGTGTGGTTATGGTCTTTGTGATATTAAAAAGGTCAATAGTTGATCCCTACTGACCATTCTAACCATTATCCAGGTCTTCAAAACACTGATTTATCGCATATTTGCCTCCCAATATCTTAGTAGAGTTCCAACATAATTGATGTAATACCACCTTGAATTTGGGAACGTCTAATTTGTTGGTATCCCTAGGAAATAATCAACCCAATATCTACTCACCCCTACCATGTGAAACCATGTCTCATGTAAATCCACTAACCACTCTTGTTTCCCAGACCATGAATGAATCATGTGCTCTTTGGAGTTTTTGAAGGGTGTGTACTGACAATAATGAACTTCACACATCACCCCAAGGTATAAAATATATGACCATAAACTAGGCATCCATGTCCAAGAATAATGGCTTTAATTTTTTTTCCATTTAGCATAAGTCCATCAATTAAAACCTGAAATATTGTGACATTTGTTTCGAGAAACTTTTGTAGTATAGAATCCTCTATTTGGTCATTTCTATCGGGTTTATATCCTTGGTACCACTTGAGGACCCCATGAAAAAAAACTTATATACTCCACACATCCATATATTATACTGATTGAATATGGTAAATTTTTTATGACCATAAAACACACATCTTTGGCCCAGACCGTATGCACTTAAACATTGTGCATACATTCCTAGAACTACTTGTGGTATGATTCCCTTCCTCATGGGATACATAGTGATTCCAATACCATTTTTCTTCCAGTATAGATGTTGTTTTACCACAAGACTATATATTATTTGAGGTATTATCACCAAAAAATATCCCACAAACCTTCTTTTATATACAAGACCCATTTAACTACCTTTACCCATCAATGGGTTGATATTTCCTTGTACAACGATATAAGTAAAAAACGTCCTCAACACATGATGTTAAACTATAGCCTTGTCCTATATAAATTTGTGATTCCTCATATCTAAGCATTATAAGATTCAATAGTCTCATTTTAGAGGGTATCCCATAACGATTTCAGTCTATTACAACACAATATCTCATGGTACATTCCTCATTACATTAAATTCTATGAGTGTTTTATCGATATTTTTTTTCTATTTTTTAAGTGGAATATTATTACCCTTAATTTAGGACATGTATTCCTTTCATACCAATACATATTCCTTTGAGACGCACCCCTTTGGTACAAGCACTATGACAATGATTTATTTAAATAGGTCTAAACTATAAGGATTTAAAAATATGATTCTTGGTCAATGAAACATGACCTTAAAATGTATGAAACCCACCAAAAATTCTATTTCGAGTGCTAGGAATCCCATCATGCTGCCATCCTTCACCCTCTAATCTCACGGTTAGATAGGTATCATTCACATTAAGTCACTATATCCTATATTAAATAATGCTAATATGTAGTATATCCCATGAAATGAACATGAGATTCCATATTTATCTAACAAGAGGAAGAAATGTTGGGAATCCTAGGGAATAATCCCCAAACACTCTACATTTTAGTCACAAAGTGTTAATTTGTGAGACATGTCATGATCCCATGATGTTAAATTGTACAATTCCACATCCTTAGAGTATAAAATTAATAGGCATGTCTAGTATCCCTACAATATGACATAAAACAGTGTATCTGTAATCCTTTTAGAATGAAATGAAACTATACGAAATATTAGGACCCTGCCTGGGACACCTTCATTTGATGTTGATCATCGATCATACCATTCATGTCCCTTCCACCATCACTTGAAATCTGAGATTAAACTCTCCCTAGAAGATGAGTTTGAACCTTGTTCAGACTGATAATCAAACACCCAATGTGCTCTAAGTCACCATGGAATAATTCAATGAGTGTTGGAATACATTCTTACATTTCATTACTTCATTTACATGATTCAAATTCCCCTCATTTGGAACCTCACCCCCTTCCACAGAAGAAGGTTCCCCCAAATAAAATGGTCTCATGACATACTAGCTCTCCGACCTTCTTTCTCAAACACCTCATCAGACTTCAAATGAATTCCGAGATAGGTTTCGTGGTTTTAACATGGTCAGTGGTCGACCCATATTTATTTGACCTCAATTAAGGATAATGGTATAAATGTTATGTTTTTAACACATCCCATAGTTATATAATATCTCCCTTCAACTATCTCTGTGTTACATTTTTTTATTTGTGATCCACACTCCAAATTCCCCCTTTTCAGATATAATTAGACACTCCTTTCATTATCCAATTCATGCATTAGAGCATGCCGAAGAAGCAAGTTGAATGAACATAATTCAACTCACTAGCTAGGGTTTTACTTGTAATGACACTCCCAATGGTGGTCAATTTCCCATTCTGGTCACAAATCATTTCCCCTATTTAGAACTATCATAAAATAGTACAGTCAATGAATAGGGTTCTCCAATGAAGGTGTTTTTCTTAGTGAATTTCTTATAATGTGGTCCACCTCACCCTCATTATACTTGTTAGATTATATTCTAATGGAGGGAGGAATTTGAAGGAATTAGAAAATGAATCCCAATAATGCGCCAAATTATTCCAAACCCCATCCAATATAAAAGTTAAATTTTCAGTATTTTATTTAACTAGTTGTAGATACCAAATGATGTTATGGATTAGATGTTATGGATGTTTGGATTTAGGTTTTCAAAGTGGCCTTTGTAGAAAATTCATAGTGAATATTAGAAGAGCCCATTTAATGAGCCCTTTGATAGAGGTTTAATTTAGGGAACCCTCTTATGACTATACAAAACCATGAAAGTTCTCTTCTTGAGTCTGAAAGAGCTTCATGAACAAAGGAAGAATTGATCATGTCCTTTATGAGTCTGATGAAGCTGTGACTATTCACAGATCCCACAAATTTCAATGTGAATTGAATCCCATATTCATGAGAACCATTTCCTCTACATACCCCCTCATGGATTCATTTGGAGGTGGATATTCCTCAAGGTTGTGTCTTCACTCTATCAATTTGTGAAGCTCCCAATCATATTGATACACTCATATATAGATCCACTAGGAATCATGAACACTCATCTAATGTTTTCTTAAAATCCTCCAATGTATATGGGGTTCCTTTGAAGATAGACAATTCCCTTCATGTTATAATAAGGACCTTTATGGAACATGAGGATTCGTCAAGCATTCATACCTTGAAAATCACTCCCCCTGAGAACCATGACAATGTTTACGATACCAGGAGATCCATGAAGACCAATTCATTAGGATAACTTGAGCTCCGTGAATCCCACTCCTTTGCAAGATCCGTAGTTCCACGTATCTCAATACTTCACAGAAACCTGACATCCATGAAGTCCCATGCTTCATGAATCCCTATCATTAAATATGCTCCAACCACCACCCCCACTAGTCCCTACCAATGAAGGTTGTATCCCCACAACCCCACATGGGGATCAGTGTTAGGATATGGTCCCAGTACTCCAACTCATTACCTTTGACACCATACCCAACCCCAACGTTAAATGAAGTGGCACACCACAAACTTTTTGAGCCAGGTTGTGGAAATTTTGTCTTTCACCATTATGATAACATAACTCCTACCCCTAGAATACCCTGATTCATTATACACCTTCTCACCCCTTAATAACCTTTAGTCGATCTACTCCTATCGGTCCCTTTCCTATGTCTCTAGTTGAGTATATCATCATGTATTCCCCAAGTACCTGTAGTCAATCCATTCTTCAAGAAACTTCGCCAACCACACAACCTAAATCCCATGGAAGGTCGATAAAAATACTTCACATAAGTCCCACATCACCCATTTATAGGTGTCATCCACCTATTAGTTCTCACAATATTACAATAAATTATCAAATATTCTATCAATTGTGGATACAATTCCTTTTTAGTCAAGCATAATGGGCCGCATGATGTGATTACGAGAAGAAATGACATAGTAATAATTACCTGACTTTATACAATAACATACCATATTTGAAAAATATAGGATGCCTCATATGAAACACACAAGATTCCTTACTATCATGCATAAGATTCCTCATTCAATGATCATAGTATGTTCATCGAAAAAAAACATGGGCCTCATTATATGGTGTAATCCCCGACCACATACCTTGACCCACCATCTAGTTGAGATGCCCTCATGGATTGACAAGAGGAAGGTGAATGGGATGCCCTATAATGGAGACCCCACAAGTATACTTCCAACTCCCAAGAAGCACCCAGGGACCTAAATCATAGGTGGAATCACAAAAAATAATCATCAACCAGTGGATAGGTCATGATGTCTTCGTGACCTACTATGTGGATGAAATAAGAGAAAACTCTTTGTGTAATACTCCCACAATATATCAATTCGCATGACATTAAACTATAATCCTGACTCATGCAATAGACATGGGATGAAATTATTACCATACATGAAGATGTAACATGAGAATATCCCATGCGTAAGGCCAAATAACATCATGTCCCCTCATTGGATAACCACCATGCATAATTCTAGACCAAATTGGTTGCATCCATACATAAGCCCAAACCATATGCTCTACTTCAGTGGGACTTCTCATCTAGTGTAAACCCCTCTAACATTTTTCAAACAACATAGGAGTTGATTCCCAAATAAATGGGATACAAAGGGTATATAGGAATTCTATAAAAGGCCCAATACCAACCAATTGTTAACATTGGTGCCCCCTCATAGTGTTGCAACTCCTTAATCCACCTTCAAGGGGAATTTAATTTTCTTCATAGAGTGACATCTTTCCATTATGGGAAACGACTACTAGATCCACCTACATAAATAATTATGATCTACCCACTAGTAAACCCTCTCCAGTGCTCTATACTAGTGATTTACATCCTTTATCCACCTATTCAGGGAATTCAAATCAATCACATATCTTCTCAACAAGATTTTAAACATGTGAACTATCCCATACTAAACATTCATGCTAATAATGGGATGCCTAAGGAGAACTCTTTGGAAGATATGCGCCTAAAAAATCAGAAAACTCATGAAAAACATGGGATTACATAGGTGAAAGACTTGGAAGATATTACTTTGGGGTCAAATACCTCATGATCGACACATGATTCCTAAGGTTCCATGCATAATATACCTCTATAAGTTCCGTACCAAGAGGGAAAATATAGTTTCCCAACAAAGCTATCTTCCAGAGATTCCCATATATGCATGCCATTACCATATAGGTGAAAGCTTCCATATAAGAATCCATTTAAGGTGGAAGCACTATCCCATCATCTTTTTTCTATTACAGATGTAACACCACCGACCACTATGGGTGAGGCTTCCAGCCTTTGGAAAGCAGGAATGCTGGGCAAAAAACACACGTCACCATGACAACGTGTCCCCATGCTATAAAAAGCATTTGAAATTTGATCATTGATGAAATTTTGGACCACATCAAAAAAATTTGGCATAATATTCTAATTTTAGTAATTTTATATCATTTAATAATAAATAATTTATTTCAAAATACCATTACTCTAAATTATAACACTATTCATTATTTTTTCTTTTATGAAAAAATAGTAAAACAAGATAAATTCAAATAAAATATTATAAAAGATCACTACGATGACTTATTCATCTAAAAAACTCATATATGTTCTTAAAATTAACAAATTATATTCCTTTCAATAATTTAAAAATCATTTATTTGATGCTACCAATAATAAAGCTATTACCGCATTATCATTGTGCAAGAATTTAAGATATTTATTTCATCTCTAAAAATTAAAAATAAATTTTCATGACAAAGATACAAATTTTTTATTTCAAAACTAAATTTATAGTCAACCATATCTCATATATAACCCTAAATTAAAAATATTTCACTCGTTCAAAATAAGAGCATTATAAGTTTGACTTTTATTTGAATAAAATATTATAATTGCTAAATTCTCATCAAAATGGCCATAAATGACACAGTTACTGGTACTTTAATTCTTATGGATGAAAACTAATCATACAATAAAATTGGGGCATGTTTTAGGGCCATTTTATAATATTTATTATATTATATCGATATTTATTTACCTTATTTACACCTAAACAGCGATAATAATAATTAATAAAGTTACTATTAATATTGAGCAAGAATAAAAATGAACCTATAAAATAAATTTAAAACTTTTTATTGAAAATATAGAATCCATTTTTCTGAATTCAAAATAATGAAGTGGAAAATATTAATTTAAAACTGATACCGTTGATGGAATGAGACTATGGGTTTTAATGTAAAAAAGTTCCAATGTTTGAAATATTTTTATATCCTATTTCAATGTAAAGGTGATTCCAATGACCTAAACTAGTTTAAATGTATAGTTTATATAATTATACATTAAAACCATTTGAAAATATAATTTTACAGTGTAAATTATTGAGATGAAATGTTATTTTTCAATTAAAATGTAGTATTTTCAACTATTCATTGTATATGAAACATATCAAAAAAAAACAAAAAAATAAACCAATGAAAATTTCGATAATCTAAATTGAAATAAGAAGAATATTTCTTAGAATATAATTTATAAAAGTACCAAAATTTAGTTTTTATATGGGTCTTCCAAAAAAGGTGGGAAACCATGTATTTAGAGAGAAGGGCTTCATCATGTTCAATTAATGGGGTGGGGTTCCTCCATGTTGTTTTTCTGGTTTTTATCTCTTTGACCTTTAGGTTTTTGAATGTCCTATGTCCATGATGTCTGGGTTTTCCTTTTATTCCTTTAAAAGGTCCTTTTTCAATAATAATAATAATAATAATTGAAGTCCTTCGGGCCGTTGGATGGGATGTTACACTCTCCCCCCATTTAATAAAATGCATCCTATCAATTTTACCTTGGTCTTGGTAACATGGGTTTTACTATTCAAAATAACATTATTTAAATCCCACATTGTAAAATGAATTAATCAATATTTATCATTTTAATGTAGAAATGGAAGTATGATGGTCATTTAGAATAATAAAGACGTAGGTATCAATTGTAGTTGGACATAGTCAATAAAGATAAACTAACACTCATGTAATCATAGGTAGTTATAGAGAACATGATCCTGGTAAAATTAACTATAAACAAACCATAAATATATCATGGGTTAAAATTTCATTGATAAAATTAAATGAATGTAATTTTAATTTAAAAATCATGTACCCGAAGTTAATGTATTAATTTACATCCATGACTAAGAACCTCTGAAAAAAAATTACTTGAACTCAAGAGTTTCATTCTATAATCAATTTCCACCAAAAAAATAACTTTCACAAAAAATGAGAAGTATTCATGATGTTTTTTTCATTCCTTAATAACTAGAATCAACTTCGATATAATCACATAATCCACCAAAATATAAAAATACATTCCTCTCATCATTAATAGATAAGAAAAAACCAAATTATTAGTATATTCTAAAAACTTATTCTCAAATATTAAAACATTATATAATGAAAAACTACTTTAATCTTTAAAATACAACTATAATACCAAAATACCAATATAGACCATTTAGAAAATAACTACCCAAAATATAAGTCAAAAATATTTTATAACAAGATTGTGATCCAAAAATAAAATGGATTTGGAAACATACTCATCCAATATAAACTAATATCCAAATAAAATCAATATTGCTTAATGTATCATATAAAAAATGAAATTTCATAAATTAGATTATCTCTAACATATGCTAATTATTTCTATAAATAAACTAGATCACCATAAGTCCATAATAAAATTACAAATTCTTCAAAAATATAATTTAAAATTATTCCTAAAATTAAATATCCATGTATTATAATTACCTTTATCATATAAGATTCCCAAAATATCAAAAATCATCTTAAATAACCTTAATCTCTTAATCTCCAAATAAGTTTACAATCCCGGGGATATTTATTTGATAAAATATATTTTCTTGAAATAAATATATACATCATCCACAATATCATTTAAATAAAAATAAAAATTCATATTATCTATGACTTATTGTAGGAAATGGGCAGTCCATTCTCCCTAATCACCCTTTGGTTTTTTGTTCTATTATCACAGCCTTTATAGTGACCATACTTTTCATACATGACTATTAGATTATTTTAAATATAACCAAATTAAATTGTTTACCATAAAGGATCACATGGTTTAGTATCTTAGGAAAATTTGGTCCATACCTAATTTGAACATAATAAATCATAGAAATTTATTGAAATCCAACATATTTATAATTAAAATATTATATTCAAATTTTTATAAGTAATCACATGATGATATATATCAATGAATGTGGTGAGCTAAAATCCCAGTAAGAGGAAAATTAAGTAACAATAATAAATATAGATTTGGTAGGAATAATAATAATCATCATAACCCTAAAATAGGATCATATTCCTAATCATGTGAATATGAATTAGATAATGGAAAGGAATTTAGAAATTCATAAAAATAAAACATCTTGTCTTAGTATTCAAATACCACACATAGTTTTGAACAAAGAAAGAATCATGTTTATAATTAACTTGTGAGAATAATGGTAGTATTATCAATTTGAAAAAATCTATAATCATTTTCAAACATAATTCACATCATCTAATGAGATACATAACATTAACCAATGCATTGGAGTGTCATATAATTCTCAGAACACCAAATAAATTAAAAAACATTTATAATCATGTGTTCCACATGGGAAGCATATCAATCAAAGTCAAGAAGTAACTGGTAAAATTGGATGGGATTCATAATGATTTCATAAATCATGAATAAACATTAGGTTCTTGGATGAAATGAATAAAACATATCAAATATATGATTCATCAATATTGAGTGAAGAATAAACAACTCAATATAAGTCAATGTATGATTTCCATAGAATATTCCTTTTGAAAAATATTTTTATTTGTCCAAAAATCATGTTGGAAACATATATATACTATAAATAAAAGGGATTAACCATTAATTTATATTTTAGTAATATTAAAAGTATATCCATGCTAATATTTGGAATGAAAGCGGAATAACGCAAAGAAAAAAGAGTTGGGTTCGAGAATCCCCTTACCTAATGTATGAATTCATTATTCAATTTTATATCATAGATTTTAAAATTATATTCCATAATTACTAGATAAATAACCTCTTATACATTTATTTGATTTATTATAATTTTATTATGTTCTTTTATGGTCATTTGGATGTGTTATAGGGTTTAATTTCATTATTTAGGGAGAGTTCATTTTCTTGCTTTTTATGATTAGTTCCCCTGTATAAAAATATGGATGTTCTTGTAAAATGAGAATAATTGAAAAAAATTGAAATTATATGTTATTAATGAAAATAGAGTTGTTTTTGTGGTATTATATATCATTTTTAAATAAGATAATGGTTCATAAAATAAAATGTTACTCGCAAATCTTTAGTTTATTTTGGTGGGTTTTCCATCCATCACGAAATAATTTCGTTTGATTATATATAATCTATAAAATTAGTTTTAAAATATGAAAAAACTACAATATTAATATTAAAATCATCCTAAACTGTAAAAATGGATTTATTACCATCATTTAAGGCAGTAATGTAAATTGAATACTCATCATCCATGAAGTTGATAAATCAACACATCAAAGATGTTGTTTTAATTTTTAGAATAAAAGTAGAGGAGAAGTGGTTTTATTATTGATATTACATTATAAAAATATCATTAATATATATATATATATGATAGTAGAGTTTATCATTCTTTTTTATATAGGAGTAGTGGGGAGATAAGAGGAAATAAAATAAATTAAAATAGAATGAAATAGGATTTTAACTTTTGAATTTCTTCCCCTTGAGAAAATATTTTTGGAATATGGGTTTGGTATTTTGTCAATAAAAGAAGATATTGGATGTGGTAAGAGGCCATTAAAGGTAATTTTACATAATTTAGAAAATATATAATGCTTGGAATGTAATTGGGAAAGTGGTGATGAAGGGTGGTTGCCTAGTTTTTGTAAGTCCTGCCTATGCATTGGTCATGCTCCTGCTCAAGGCCGTCGGAATTTAAAATGTTCCCTATGTAAATAACTGGGTCACTCCCATGATCAGTGTAAGAGTAAAGGTGAAGATGGTGGTAAAAATGGCCCCAAAACAAAGGATCATCTCAAGTAAACTCCAACTTTTGCTGAAGCTGTTCAGCATGGTTTGCAAAAGGCTGATGAGGCACAACATGCTGTTGCTGCTGTTGCTATAGAGACTGCTAAAACTTTGGAGGAGGTGGCATATGGAATCAATGGTGAGATGGGAATTATGAATAATTCCTGGGCTGATGTTTCTAAGGATGAAGAGCATCAATGAGAACATGAAATTGAGGTTCAAGAAAATGTTAATCATGAGCTTGATCGTGTTGAAATGCCCCTATTTGTGGTAAGGGGAAGATGAATATTATTGATGATGAAGTTTTCCAAATGGTGCTGCACAAGAAACAGAGGGCCTGCTCAATTTATCATGAAAAGATGCAGGCAGATAATGTGGCGAAGGATGATGCTTCGTTGGATAACCTGGGAATTCAGGCAGGTACAACAAAGATTACTGTTGAATCTTCTAGATTGCATATTGCTCAAGGGGAGGACTGTTTTCATGAGATAGAGCCCCCTGACTATGTTAAGTAGGTTAGTAAAGGGAAACGTGATAAACAAGGAAATAAAGTAATCTTAATTGCTACTGAATCTATTAACTCACTAGGAGATACATGGGAGGACTATCTCCATAAGACAGATTCCTCCCTAGTTAATGTGGAGCAGGATAATTTAAGAAATCTGGAGTTGGACCCTTCAGTGTTGGTGGAACAAAAGACAGTGGATTCAGTGGCTGCGCATAAACCAGCTGCTAATTTCCTCTCCATGTTAGAGAACATTAATAATCCTGAATTTTATTTACTTAATTTAGATGGTTTGAAGAGTGTAGGATGCAATAATAGAAGGCCCACTGGGATATCTGATGCTGAGGATGGTGTAGCTATTGCCTTGGCCAGGAATGTGCAGGTCACAAAAGGGGTGCAAGCAGGGCCCCATGAATCGAAGGAGCAGCAATCAACTATTCTTCAGGATGAAATACCTGAAGATACAATTCTTGGGGACTCCTCTTCTAAGATTCCTGTGATGGGGAATCAAAGGGGGGGGGGGGGGGGAGGTCAACATCCTACTGATCGGGGTGGAGCCAGGGGTCATGGTCGGCCTCGAAAAAGGTAACTTCTGGATGTGCACTTGTGTTTTGTTTAAGATGTGGTTTACTGCATGTAAACATCTCCTAAAATCTTGTGTACTGTTTCTATTTTCTTTTCAATAAAATTTGGAGCCATGGGTCCTACACCCTTGGCAGAACCTTCTTGGAGAGCGAGGTCTATTGATTATTTATTCATTATTTTGTTATTTTCCCTCAAGACTATAAATAGTGTTGATCCTAATCAAATATATTTGGGAAATAAAGAAGAATTTTTCTATATTATGGTTATTAAATAATACATGACTAAAAAACATTTTATTTTATTATAATGTTAAATACTATAAATTAACATATTTTAGAATTCACAAAAAATTCAAATATTTTAGAAAATTACCAAAAATTCACCGTAATATTTTTTCAATGTTTAGATTTCAAAATATAACTCAATTTTATGAAAATAATATTATAAATATTTGATATTTAATTTTTACGTAAAGTCATCATTTAAATAAAATATACATATTTTAATATTATAACTTATTTTATGACACATTGAAAATTTAATTAATGTATAAAAAAATTATATTAAAATTATTATAAAAAAAATAATGTATGAATCTATTTGGTGAAAATAATTTTTTTCATTCATTATATTAATTATAAAATTATAAATAAATTTTTCAATTTCAAAAAAATTCTAACACTTAATTTGTCATTTTGAAAACATTTATTTACTTATTCCATGGTGTAAATACATGATAATTACATTTATAAGATAAAAACAATATATTTATGCATTTATATGAGAGGTTCTATTCTATTGGACATATTACATTACCTAATGCTCATTTTACTATTCCAACAGTCTGGTAATTATTCTATTGGTATATGTTCCATAATTATGACAAATATCACCTATTTCATTTTGTACCTACTATAATGATGTTTTTATTGGTCTCTATATTCTATATATGTGGTTTATATGATATAACTTAATAATATAAATGAGAAAAAATAATTTGAAAAAGGGTTGGGTCATTATACCCTTTCTGGAAAAAACAGGTCGTCACACGGTGTGGGGGTTTTCCTTTTACTCTCACACTATATAATTCTTATAAAAATTCAAAAAATATTATAAATTCTTAAAAAAATTAACATTAATATTTTATAACCTTAAAAGTTATCTCACACTATTCATTTTTCATCCAAAAATGTAATAATGCATAATTACATAATAACAAATGTCTCCATATGTACTGTTAGTCACCATAATATTTCCTAACATAATGCCTCAAAAGGGATTTCTAGGAAACTAAACTTATGATCAACATGAAAATTATAAATCGATGACAATATTCACAAAATATAATAAGACATACCTATCTCCAAATTTTTCTGAACCATACTATAATACCAACTATAAAGACTTGGCCTTAAACATTACATATTCTACTATTTTTTAACTATAATTATCATTTGATTAACTTTTCATTTTAGAGTTTTATAGTACTATGAACGACTAATATAATGTAAAACCATATATTAAAACTAGATTATTCTATAAAATATCAATTTTATTCATAAAACAAAAAACTATAAAATAAAACATGAATTCAAATAATGATAAATCTTCACAATTTTCCCCTTGATCTCATCTTGGTCAATAATATTACTTAAACCCTTCGACAATCATTTTAAAATATATAATTCGCTCAAAATCTCTATAAGATATATACAAAGAATGAAAACTATTAGATTATTAAAAAATGAAAACCAAGGGAAAATTCATCATAAGTAATAATTTGAAACCTTAAGAAGTAGCAAATACATTTTTTTGCAAATAAATTCATTTCATAACTTTTATTTAATAAAAGTTACAATACAAACCATAGAAAGCATTGATAACACATAAATGTATCTTAGAATATAATCACACTCAAATGGAATTAACATGTGATCAATGTATATAAATTTAACTCTTAAAAATGGAATGACCATTCAGTCAACATACATACCAAATTCATTGGAGGATATAATGTATCCATCATTCCTTGGTTTATCATGGAAACACCCTTCTCTGGATTATAATATAACAACTTTTTAAATTTCCAAGTACAATTATATAATCATAAAACCCAGGTGATTTTAATTTTCAACATGTCACTCTTAAAATTTCATTTATAATCATAATAAAACATTTCATGTTATTGAAATAATCAATCCATTTTCAAAATACATTTTCAATAAAAAATACCATGAAAAGGGAAAGAGGGGATTCTTTTTATTTTTTAAAATTAAGGCTTGTAAAGGTAGTAAAAAATAAAAATAGACAAAAAATTTCCATTATAGTCATTTTATATCCATAAAAATTGAAACACCCCAGGATTTCATTGTACATTATCTATTTAAAGTAATTCAATAGCTTGTGCTACACACAACAGCGAGTTCAGGCGCATCATCGACCTATCAAACTAGTCATTTGAAAAGAGATTATGAATCCTATTAACCATATTTTAAATTTTATATATATACTATAAAATTTTAGCATTCATCTTTTGTGTTTCATAGACATAATATAAGGACAAATTAAAACATTCATATAAAAGAAGTATTTTTCAAAAATGATTTTTTTTCTAACTTCTAATAGAAAACCCTTTTTTAATCCAATAATTGAAAATTTATATAATAAATTTAATGAAATTAAATTTTTCATTAGAATAGGGACATAAAATTTTAGTCTGGATAATTTTTTGTTCTTTTTTGATAACTTTCATATTTTAAGGAATAGTGAAAAATACTAAATTTTAATTGAAAACATCCATTTTAATAAAAATAATTTATAGTGTTAAACTATTCATTTGTGTGGTATTAAAGTATAATTAGATTATATTTTTATCATTTAATATAATTTAAGTCATTGTAAATAATTTCGCATTTAAATTGGACATAAACACATGCCAATCTTTTGATAGTTTTTACTTCTTAAAAACCCACTCTCTGGTTTTGGAAATAGAATTAATTTTAAATTAATTAATGAAAATAATATTTTTTTTAATTAGGTAAAATAGAAATCAATTTTGGATTCGGAATATCTAAATTATCATAGGGGGAGTTTTATGGTATTTTTTCTGAAAACATTCAATTTTTGACGAATAGTGAAAAACACTGTATTATTGATTAAAAGTGACTTTATATTTAAATAATTATTTATTTTATATAAATTTATTTTAAGTAAAAATAGATACATAATATATATATTAGTTCAATGAAATTCATTGGAGTTATTTTATAATAATATTAGATGTCTAAAAGTATATAGTACTTTTTAACCTCTTTTACCCACCTTCTAGGCACATTTGCACAAAACATAATTTTTCAACTCCTGTGAATTGAATTTAGAAAATCTAAGAGACACAATTAATAATAGTATGTAAAATGTGGTTCAATAAGAATAAAATTATTTTTGGGGAATAATAACTTTTTAATTCTATTTACCACAGTTAAAAGTAAATAGGGCAATTAAAGGTAAAAATAATATTATAATTACACTTACTAATGCCTTAATTCTGTTGGATAAGAGTTTTTTTGACCAAAATAAACCTTAGGAATAAACTGAGATCCTCTTTGATCCAGTTCGATTAGATTAGGACATTTATTATTATTTTATTTCAAGAAGAGTTAAAAGTGTTAAATTCAAATGTTCATAACTAAAATATGTTTAATATAGGGTTATATATAAGATAAATTAGACTATAAGAATTCATTAGAAAACTAAAAATATTTCCTACATAATGGAATTTTAATAAGAATTTTTAGACATTAAATAATTAAAATTATTTATGACACAATGATGAATCAGTAAATACCTTATTAATGAAAGACTAAAATAAATGATATTAGAAATATAAAAATAAATGCAAATTGGGACTTTTTATGAATTCAACTAATTTTATAGGTTAATATGACATGATATAGTTTATTGAATAAATTTTTCTCTATTTGATAAATTTTTTATGACTTTCACAAAAACAAAATACTAAATAGTGTCAAAATAGACATAAATGAGATATTAAAACAAATACTATATTATTAATTGATATGATATTTTTAAAAATCAAAGATTCGTGAAAAGGACTCATATAAAGATGAAAATTTCATTAATGAACCACTTGGTATTTTTTTTTCTTTTTATAGTATGTTTGGTAACCATTTATTATAATAATACTAGAATACATGGTAAAAGTTAAACTATTTAACTAAGAGGTAAATCTAAAAAATATGGTTAATATGGTGACCTAGTCCTATATAAAACCAATTGGTTGAGATGTTTTCAACCCAACCCCACCATATCCTCTAAATAAATCCTTTTGGATACATTATAATCCAAATATGATTGTATATTAAATTAATATTTCAAGATTTTCCTAAAGTGACCCTCACCTCTCTTATAAAAGGGTACTTTCCCTTCTCTCAAAATCACAACTCCAAAGCCATTTGGCTCAGCCAAACCCTACTCAAATATCTTCCCATATACTCTAACTTTACCTTAGAGGCCTTACTTTGATCATAAATCAAACTTAAGGATCCACTTTTGTTCAAATTAAAAAGATGAACCTGAAGAAGAGGTAATTATTTCATCACCTATTTCAAATTTATTTTCTTCTTCCACATCCTATATCATTGATGTTTCCATAAAAAAATAACTAAAGTACCTTCTATACTCTATGATGTTATTATAAATATTGATGAACCGTTTTTATTACTCTATATATCCTATTAATGACAAAGTCACCATACATGCAAACGTATGGCTTACCGTTTCCACATCGTGGTGTAGTTGGTTATTCAACGCTTCATTATTTAGATGTGTATAATAATGAGTATAATTAATATAAATAATAATTATATCATATTAATCAATCTTTTTATATGATATACCTTCCATTTAAAAATTATTTCACCATCAATAAAATGGTTTTGTTGCTCGTGTGTACGTACGGATTATCGACTCCAAGAATGTGATGTGATTCATTCTCCATCGTAACCATTCTAGAATAAATTTAATTTTATGACTAAAAAATAATGATTAAGAACAGAAACTCAGGATATGAATCAAGTACATTCTATCACCAATAAACATGTCTTACATAGAAAAACATATAAATGAAAATGAGTCAGTTAACACCTGAAATGATGATACTACTGAAATATCATTAATAAAGAAATATTAAAATATCATATATGATATCATATTTTTGTATGTGGTTCTTGTATAATTTAATAACAATTATTTCACCATTATATAAGAGGTTAACCTACACTCAAATAACTAAAATTACAATGTAAGGGTTAATTTTACAATCTCCTTATTATCTGAGGTTGTCTATACGTAAGCATCTTCGGAGAATTTTTTATCATCCTCATCTATGTTTCCTAAAAATGTATTTCAAAACATTTTTACTATTTACCAGACTATGGATTAAATTCATTTATACCCCTATTTTAATTTTTGTAAATTGTTTTTAATGTAATCTTCTGTCATTTTCCAAACAAGGTACTTTATGACATTTTCGACAAATTAAGATAAGAATGTTTTTCAACATATTCGGTGGGTGCGACTATTTTACACCATTATTACACCCTCAATGCTTCTCAAAAAAATTATAAGAATATTTTCAAAATAATATTTTTCTATTATAATTATGTGACATTTAAATTATTTCAATATAGAAAGATATATTAATATCAAATAGTCTTGATTTCAGCTATGTCAACATCATTTGATGGATTTTTAACTTTTTTGAAGTTGATTTACTATGATACAATATTCCATATTTTATTGAATTTTTTTTTATATGTTTGACTGTGGATGTGTTATTTTTATACCATTCATGGTTAATGGTTAACACATTAACATTTCATATTCCAGTTTTAATAAGATTATTTATGTTATGTTTCAACCTTTTCATATGAGAAATTCATTGGACATACTAAGTGATGGGTGGAGCCTGCTATAGCTCCTCAATGCATTAGCAGGTCTCATGAGACAAACTAGTGTCTTGGCACAAGGCTTTTGACAAAATCTTATTTGTAGTCTTGGTATGAGGCCTTGACTATGTGGTTATGATGTCTGACATTATGCATTCCATCATTATAAAATTAGCTATTAATATTACATTGGATTATTCGACTATTAGAATATCCATGTGAATAAGTAAATGGAATTATTTGATTTATATTTTCCATGTTATTCTGATGTTTAAGTTTAAAAGGCTTTTCTTTAGTCATATAAATTGCCTTAAATGTTTATGTTTATTTATGAATATTTTTGATATACTATTATCCTTACTGAGCATCTGAGTTCACCTATTTGTTATGTTTTCCTTTTCCCAAGATGTGTCAATGTATTTTATGATTAAACTGTAGGGATAAGCCAAAGGATATGTGTGTTTTCAAAGGGGAAAAATGTTGTTTTTTTATTTCATGATGTAATGTAATACTTATTTATGTATCTATTACTTCAAAGGCTACTAAACTAATAATTCTTTCGGGACATGATCTCTTATGATCGTGCCAATGTTATGTAATAATACACCGACTCTAGGTAACTAGGGTCAGTGTGTTATAGTTGGTATCAAATTAATTTTAGTACAAATATTAGAAGATAGATTTAGAAATACTCATATTAAAAAACATTACCCTAAGATAGGCTTTGAGGATTAGTATAGAAGAACTTACTAAAATTTTGGGCATGTAGATATTTTGTGTATTTTTCATGAAATACATCCCAATATGGATACAGGTAGGTAAATGTAACTCTGTAACAAATGTACCTATGTCATGACATGACCCTACTCAGGCTTGATCCGCAACTACCCCAATCCCGCCTCCAGAGGCTAGGGGCTGGCGACTAGTGCCGAAGGCTAAACAACTCGGGGAGACCTTTGCCTAAGTACCTGTACACACACACACACGCATCCCACTCAATGAAGAAGTACAGAGTAAAAAAGAAAAGTAAAGTAACAACTAATATAAATAAACCCCAATGTGCATAAACCTCTAAATAGTACAAATCAAGTGATGAAGGTAAACTGAAAAGAAACGGGGAAAAACACGCGCCCAACTAGAAAAGTGCCACAACCAGCCAACAGGTAAACAAAAGTAAAACAACTGGGAGAGTCCCACACCTGGAACCCAACTAAGACCACCACACGCGGTCCAAGCTCCCAAACTCATAAGCTCCTCTGACGTCACGACCAACCTGTCCGTCGTCTGCAAGGGCACACCAAGTGCGGGCAAATACCAAGCAGGGGTGAGTATAAAAATACTCCGTAGGAGGCCCTGAAGGCTCGAGGGAGCAACAAAGGAGGTACTGAAGAGGTGGGCAGTAGATTGAATAGGGAAAAATAAAGGACTAAAACTGAGAGTACAATAAAGAGTACAACTCAACCCAACAAGAGGAAGGAAGTAGACTCATCCAAATGCAAGGAGCTAGAAACGGAAAGCACATGGCATACCTCATGTGTCTTCGCCTCCCTTGGAATTAGAGTAACCAAAACCCAATAAGTGGGGTACTGGAAGAAGGTATACACACACACACACACACACTCTCTCTCACACACACACACACAGATATATATATATATATATATATATATATATATATATATGCTCTGTCACGAAACCCAAACAAGATCGTAAGGGGATCTCCATCCCGTAGCTCAGCCCAAGGAAGTGAGTAGCCAACAGTCCCAGAAGTAAACACCATCGATGCCTAGTATCCACACGTATTCCCCGAATTGCATGTCAAGGGGCTCAAATCACGACACCTTGACACTATCCTCTTTGGGAAACACTAACTCGCCTGCACGGTTTTTGGTTGCGTCACAAGGGTGCGTCTCGGTGGGGAAAGCGCCCCTCGTACCTGAGAGTTCTGGGGGAGCATCAAGCCACACCTCATCACTATCACACAGTCTAGAGGTCTTCTCAAAGTCGAAGGGCTCCCACTGCTCAACCCCACAGAAGGGTAATACACTAGAGGGAGACCCATATATGCTCTGGCCATCCCTACTGAATGGTACCTCACTCGCCATCCCTACTAGATGGTACACCACTGGCCATCCATGCTGGATGGTACACCACTGGCCATCCCTGCTGGATGGTACCTCACTATCCATACCTGTTGGATGGTACACGACTGGTAACCGAAACATGTAACGAAAGATCACAGAAGGAAGATATGATCTCGATACACAACTAGGGAGTCTGCGCCCAGGGCTCACTGGGGGCTCCGTACCCTACAGGAAACAACCTCCTAGGAAGAGGATCAGTGCCCGCGTAATGTGTTGGTCACAACGATACCCAAAGAACCCTACCAGGGAATACGAAGGGATGTGAGGATCTCCCCGGGCCTCTCAGGGTGATACATGCTCCAATCCATTGAGTCTACTGTCAAAGCAGACCGAGAAAACTCACTCCAGAAAGTGGGAAAACACCCACACTGTATGAACGCACGTAGCCGTAAATGATTCCGCAATCTGGTGAAAGGGACGTGATACTGAAAACCCCTCATAGCTAAAGAAACAGGGGAACCCAAAAAACTCTGCTAGTCAAACCATCGAGAACAGAACCATGGGACCCACTCAACCCTACTAGTCGAAACCATCGAGAACAGAAGGACCCTATATATCGCGATAGGTCAAAGGTACGTAAAGTAGAACATGTCACACGCACACATGGGGCCCACATGACATGTGGCCCAAACTCATCTCCAAACCTAGTGCACAAATGTTCTTAGGTACAAACTACAACATGTACCCCCAAGCATTCCCATATACTCCCAGAGTATACCACATCTCTTGCCCAAAGGCTATCATGCACATGACACCCAACGTCAATGCAAAGGGTGAAAAATTAATTTCGCTAACCTTCTTCCTCTACGGCCCTAGAATGGCCAACCACATCTCTTTAGACATCAACTTCACTCACACGGGATTGAACGTGATCTCATGCCAAGGGTTTGCTTCCGAACACAGTAAGAAGAACCGCCTTCGGAGCACCTTTCATGCTTCCACATTTAATGAGATCTCTAAAGAGACTCCACACATCCAAACGGATCGCACCGTTGTAATCCTCATGGAAAAACACACGAGATATATTGTTTACATGCCTCAAATGGACATCCGATGGAAAAGTCATCCAACACCGCTGTACACCCGAACGACGTCCCGTGGTATCGAGCCTTAGTCTCGAAAACAGTCGGGTGCATCGCACCATTGCGATCTCCTCAGAAAGACATTTCAATTTGACTACTCTCTTGAGTGGAATAGATATATAGAGAAAAAAGATGCATATTCCCGTTCCGCACCCGAGTGGTGTTACGTGGGACCCACATCCCGGTCCTGAAGCACTACGAACGGATTGCACCGTTGAGATCCTCTCGAAAAAGTACCCAAGATTTACTATCCACTTGTTCGAAACGGACACCTGGTGATAAAGATGGAAATCACCACCAACTCCTAAAACGGCCCTCATGGGGCCTGCACCATCATGCAGAATTAAAGCGAGTGGATTGCGCCATTGAAATTCCCTCAGAAAAACACCCAGAAACGAGTACTCAAACACCCCAAACGGAAGTCGGGTGAAAAAGTGTCATTTCACCATAAAACGCGCGATCTGGGCCCTGTGGGGCCCACACCTTGTATCCAACCCGAATTCTTTGGAAAGCATCTCAAAAATTCTGCACGAGGTTGGGGTCACGCTGCCACTAACGGCGCATCAATCAGACATCACAACCAGGAGTTTAGTCCGACGTAACAATCAATTAATCAATCAATCAATTAATTAATTGTTGACATTTAGCATTTCGTGCCACCGAGAAATGAAACCAACCCATAAAGGATCCAAACCAACTTGGAAGGACTGTCTCAGCTCCATGGCCACTGCGTCTCTGACGGCACGTCAAACGGACGTCCGACTCGCGAGCCACGTCTGTCACAACTTTAATAATAATTTATTATTATTAAATTAACGCGTTTTGGGTCACCCACCTTTGGGAACAAAACCCAAAAACCCTGTAACTCGTCATAAAAAGTCAGTATCGAAGAGACCGATCTACAGCCGCAGACGACACATCAAGCGGACTCGCCGTTTAGAAGTTACGAACCCTGGAAAGAAAGTGGGGGGGGGGGGGGGGGCTAACCGGGCCGGTTCACCCCAACCGACCCGGTCCTAGCCGCCGGCCCGTGGCCAAGCTGCGGGTCTAGCCGCGGCTTGGCCAGCAACACCAGACCCCTTACTCAGGTCCGGTTTTTACAAGCAGACCGACCCTTCGGCCGATCTTCTCCGCATCGCCAGCAGGACCCACGAAGCACAGGTCCTGGCCTCCTCTGCACGCCCGGGGAGCTAACCGCCTTTGGTTCCACCTGCCGACCTCGACAGGCTGCGGGACGCCTGGCTGATCTGCCGCTTGACGTTGCACCCCACTGCACGCTAGACCGCCTCCCCCTTCGCACGACCGCGTCGCCGTCCGTGGCCGCCTGCCGCGCTCCCTCGCCCGGCCACCATCGCCCTCAGCCCGTCATGCCGCTCGACCGCGCTCGCTGGGCCTGTTTAAGACCTGCCACGCCGCACATCCTGGACCATCGGGCTGGAGCATGAAGTCGCCAGACCATCGCTTCCCCAGTCCGCTACCGCCCGGATGGCCGGAACCTCACCGGAAAAAAACCCAAGAACCCGCTAATCTTCGACTTGCAGCAGCGGACACCTCAGAACTCCAAACATAAACCTGAATTATGCGTCGTAAAGTTCAGAATGTAAACTACTTATTTGTGGGCTTTTCTCAAAGATCAAACAGAAATTCGATGCCTTAATTCATGCTCAATGGTGAGGTTTGGAAATAAAACTTGAAACGATGAACTCCTACCTGCAGGGGCGTAGCCTGATGCTTCACGGTCGATCAGTGCTCATCGTACTGCTTCCGCCTTGTTCCAGAGGGATGAAGGAGGAGGAGAGAACATGAGCTTCCTCTTAGGAGGATCTTCCACCAGAGAATAAGGGGAGGGAGAAGAGGTGGATTTTGGTTTAAGTAGGGAAGAAATTAATTAGACTTTAATTAATTTTAAACTCCCACCCGAAGACCCGCATCCGAAACTCTCGATGGGGTTGAGGTTATGCTACTCCTAGGGTAAAGACCACATTCCGAGCACAATGGAATACATAGAATTTTAATCCAAGCCTCTGTTCTAAAGTTATAAAACTCAACGACCAGGGCCGCTAAATTACGAAAATTCCCCTAGTGGCATTTTTCACAGAAGACTCGCGCCCGTGAAAGTTATACCCCACCTAGGGTAAACGACATGCTGCAGACTCAACGGTGCCATTAGTTTTCCAGTCTGAGCCACTGTTTAAGAGATACTTTCATTTAACCATTAAAAGAATAAATTAATTATTTTATTTATCCGTTTAATGTTCCATCAACGGGCAAGGGGTCCCAATGTCCCACGCTAACATGTTTTATGTTGTTCCTAGGGTAAACACAACATTTTGGACCCATCCGTACTCTCATATTTATGATCCGAATTACCATTTAGGAGTAATATCATTTATTTGGCATGCTCAGTGTGAACGCATTGAAAATCTAATTCTGGCCACACCAGGGCTCGGAATCATACGCCGTCTGAAGGCGCTGCTCTGGAATAACATCAGGAATATTAAAAATTCCTTTATAAAAAAAATCGGGGTCTTACATCATTCCCTCCTTCAATTTTTTTGTCCCCAAAAAGCAAAACCAGGGAACAAATCAGGCTATTAAGTCCAAACCTGGATCTTTCTAACCCAGAAGGACTCATGCACAGTCTTTCATCACCGCACATAGACCAAAAGATTTGATCCGTTCACGTGATGTTTTCCCTTGTTGATGACGTGAATAATAGCATGCACACTTCTTCTCCAGTGAGTCATGTGGGAGACGTCATGCACCCACTCCCGACCTTGGGGTTAGGGATAGGCGGTAGGGAACCTCGCCATCAATTCGCATGGTCTCAAACGTCTCAAAGTCCCTCGAGAGTATCTCACTTCCCCGGTCGAACCTCTACGTCGCACGCCGCGACTGGAGTCACCGCTTGGACCTAGGACAAGGCCTGGTGATTCCATTATTCAGAATATCCATATGGTAAAACACCCAAGGATATCTGGTCATAAAATATTTCTCAGTCGATGTACCACGACCAAGACTCTCTTACACGCTCGAAAGGCAAAGGAGTCACCACCATCGACCAAAGAAAAGGTTCCATGCCTTCTATTCCACTAACACAATCTTACACCGATGCCTCACGTCACCCTGGAAACAATTCAAACAAGGAGAAGGGAGAAAATAATTTCACACACAAAGTGTAACAATTCTACTGAATAAATTAGAAGAGTTGTAAAGTGTACCTCTTACCACCTCATTCTCTGCAGGATCGTAGACCTCCAAAGCTCGTGGATATCCACGGTCCCAAATGTCTACTCCCGGAGCCTGACGTGGACTGTCCGGTGATGATGGGAAGACCTCGTAAGGTCCTCCTCCACTTCTAGCTCCTCCCTTTCCTATGTAAGAACCACCTCTTTGGGAGATACTCCAATCACGGCGCTGCCTCGATCATGGTGGTGCACCTGCTGCCTGCCCGATATTCTCAACATGGTCGATCGGGCAGTCTTGTGCTAGGTGACCTTGCCCATCTCAAGCATAGCATTCACAATCTCTGGGCTACCCTGGTGCCCTCCGGTGCCACTATGGTGGAGGACTACGCCCCTGAGTCTGGTTATCAGAAAGACACCCGCATCGAGGTTCTGTCATCCGGCGCCCACTAGCTGTGGTAGACATCTTGGCTCTGTCGAGCCTGTTGCCCCCACCAACTGTAGAGCGTGTCTGTAATCTCTCTGCCACCAGTTCCTGCACTAGCACCCCGATATAAGTGGAAATTCCCAAGGGTACTATGATAGTACAAATCTCTCTATAGAGACCCTACTCGAACTTCTGCACTCAGATGTTGACGTCGTGGACCAAGTTTGGGTAAAAGCGTGCATGGTCTGCGAAACTAGTCGCATACTCAGCCACCGTCATCCCTCCCTGCTGAAACTATAGGAGCTCCTAGATCTGAATGGAGCATAAGTAGGAGGGGTAAAACTCCTCACGAAACAGCAGTTGAAATTCGTCCAACAAAAGTGACGACTCATCAAGAAACTGAGTCACCAAACTCCACCAATGCCCAGCTACTTCATGGAAAAGGCTGGCCGCCAAATCCACCATAAGATCTATCAGCATCTGCAAAATCCTGAAGAGGTGAACCACTATATTGAGCCAAACATTTGCTGAATGAGGGTCTGGCTCACCACTGAACCTCCGCGGTCTCTGTCGCTGTAACTCACAGAGCGCGCTCAACCAACGCTCAAGCTCAGTCTGCTCTACTGAAGCTATCTGCTGCTCACCAGGTGGGGGTGCTGCTACCGGCCCACCCGGAGAAAGGGACTCGCATGATGGGTCCTAGACTGAGGCCTCATAGCTCACAGGGTTGTCGTCACGAACCAAAGCGGGTATCCTGGATGGCTGCCTTCGCGGGGACATCCTGAATGTTATCAAGGAGTGATGCGGTCAGATGAGCATATATGTATATAATAATAACGATAAGGGGAAGCTAAATCAAGAAGGATAGTCAGTGAATCAATCTTATGTGATGCACAAACCAATTTTCCCTGCAACAAGTGTCTCAGCATACCGAGTCGACAAGCGATTTATCAGGGTCCTGGTGAATGGATACGTCGGCCACCGCACCATCACTGGACTCCTTGGCCTAAGAGCCGCTCTCGAGACACATTAACACTGTTTCTCTAAATCTCAACCAATTACTTTTTAGGGACGTCCGAACAACATCCCAAGGAACGAACCAGCTCTGATACCACTTTTTCATGACCCGACCCTACTCGGGCTTGAGCTGCAACTACCCCAAGCCCGCCTCCATATGCATGGGGCTGGTGACCAACACCGAAGGATAAACAACTCGGGGAGGCCTTTGCCTAAGTACCTGTACACACACACACAACCCACTCAATGCAGAAGTGCAGAGTAAAAAAGAAAAGTAAAGTACCAACTGATATAAATAAACCACAATGTGCATCGACCTCTAAACAGTAAAAATAAAGTGATGAAGGTAAACTGAAAAAGAAAAGGGTCAAAACACGCGTCCAACCAGAAAATTTCCACAACCCGGTAATAGGTAAACAAAAGTAAAACAACTGGGAGAGTCCCACACCTAGAACCCAACTACGACCACCACACATGGCCCAAGATTATGAACTCCTAAGCTCCTCTGACGTCACGACCAACTTGTCCGTCGTTTGCAAGGGCACACCAAGTGCGAGAAAAGCCCAAGCAGGGGTAAGTATAAAAATACTCAGTAGGATACCCCGAAGGCTCAAGGGAGCAACAAATGAGGTACTGAAGATGTGAACAGTAGATAAAATAGGGAAAAGTAAAGGAGTACAACCGAGAGTGTAGTAAAGAGTATATCTCAAACCACCAAGAGGAAGGAAGTAGACTCGTCCAAATTCAAGGAGCTAGAAACGGAAGGCATGTGGCATACATCGTGCGTCTTTGCCTCTCCTGGAAGGAGAGTAATCAAAACCCAAGAAGTGGGTACTGGAACAAGGTATACATATATATATGTTTTATCAAGAAACCCGAACAAGATCATAAGAGGATCTCCATCCTGTAGATCAGCCCAAGGAAGTGAGTATCCAACAGTCCCAGAAGTAAACACCATCGATGCCCAGTATCAGCACGTCTGCCCTGAACTGCAAGTCAAGGGGCTCAAATCACCACACCTTGACACTATCTGCTTTGGGTGGCACTAACTCGCCCACACAGTTTTAGGTCGCGTCACAAGGATGCATATCGGTGGGGAAAGCGCCCCTCATGCTTGAGAGTTCTGGGGGAGCGTCAAGACACACCTCGTCACTGTCACACAGTCAAGAGGTCTTCTCAAAGTCGATGGGTTCACTACTACAAAAAATGTCTTTATCAGTGCTCAAAACAGGCTTTATCAGCGCTAAAAAAGTGATTTAAAGCTCGGTGCTGATAAAGGGGGGTACCCTTTATCAGCGCTTACTGAGCGTTGATAAAGGGGTACTTTATCAGCGCTAAACAAGTGCTGATAATGGTGGACTTTATCAGCGCTCCTTTAGCACAGATAAACTGATCCTTTATCATCACTTCTTCATCACTGATAAAGTTGTAGTTTATCAGCTCTTTTTTAGAACTAATAAAATCTCCATTTATCAGCACTAAAAAAGTACTGATAAATGCCCTGTCTGCTGCTACGAAAAAATCTGCAGCAGCACACCTGAACATTTGCAAAAAAAATTCAGTATCTCAATAAGATAATTAGAGCAAGTATACCCATACAAAATTAACACATAAATCGTAAGCTAATTAGAGCAAGTATACCCATACAAAAAGTATACCCGTACACCATTAAAACATAATTCATAAGTTAATTAAGTACATAAAAAATTCAATTCAGAATTCAGGGGGTTGGGGGGATGTTCAAGGGTTTGGGGTGGCTGTCCAAGGGGGGGTAGGGGGTTTCAGGGGGGATGGGGGTGTCCGAGGGGGATTTCCAGTGGTGGTATGGTGTTTAGGGTGTCGGGGGGGCTTTATAGGGGGTGGGGGATGTCCAGAGGGGTGGGGTGTCCAGGGGGGTGGGGGTGGTCTAGGGGGTTGGTGGGGTTGACTTGTACCTATCACAAAGGACCCATGGATCATTCTTATAAAAGATTAACATAATCCGAATGCGTTTAGTCAGATTTCTATAGGTCAATTGTTGTTTTCACTTAAAATTGTGTCCATTTTAAACAAAAGAGAGACCCTTTGAGTGGTAGCGGCCACACCGTACCTCGAATTGAGGCGGGGCTAACTCATACACGTCAAAAAGGACCCAAGTATCATTATTATAAAATATCAAGACAATCTGAATGCAATTGGTTGGATTTCCATAGGCCAGTTGTTGTTTTTACTTAAAATTGTGTCCATTTTAAACCAAAGAGAGACCCTTTGAGTGCTACCGGCCACACCGTGCCTCAAATTGAGGTATAGATGACTCATAAACGTCAAAAAGGACCTGTGGAATGTTATCCTAAATGATCAATACTATCCGAATGTGTTTGGTTGGATTTCCGTAGGTCAGTTGTTGTTTTCACTTAAAATTGTGTCCATTTTAAACAAAAGAGAGACCATTTGATTGGTACCGGCCACACCGTGCCTCAGATTGAGACAGGGATGAATCCTACATGTCACGAAGGACCCATGGATCATTATAATAAAATATCATGACAATATGAATCCGTTTGGTCATATTTTCATAGGTCAGTTGTCGTTTTCAATTAAAATTGTGTCCATTTTAAACAAAAGAGAGACCCTTTGAGTGATTGCGGCCATACAGTGCCTTGGATTGAGGTGGGGATGACTCGTACACATCAAAAGGACCCATGTATCGTTCTCATAAAGGATCAACACAATAAAAATGCGTTTGGTTGGATTTCTATAGGCCAGTTGATGTTTTCACTTAAAATTGTGACCATTTTAAACAAAAGAGAGACCCTTTGATTGGTAACGGACACAACGTGCCTTGGATTGAATCATGAATGACTCTTACACATCAAAAAGGACCCCTGGATCATTATTATAAAAGATCCAGACAATATGAATGCGTTTGGTTGGATTTTCATAGGTCAATTGTTGTTTTCAATTAAAATTGTGTCCATTTTAATCAAAAGAGAGACCCTTTGAGTGATAGCGGCCACACCGTGCCTCAGATTGAGGCAGGGATGACTCTTACACATCAAAAAGGACCCTTGGATAGTTCTCCTAAATGATCAACACAATCTGAATGCGTTTGGTTGAATTTTGGTAAGTCATTTGTAGTTTTCACTTAAAATTGTGTCCATTTTAAACAAAATCGAGACCCTTTGAGTGGTACTGGACACAACGTGCCTCGGATTGAGGCTATGTTGACTCCTACACATAAAAAATGACCCTTGGATATTTCTTATAAAATATAAAGTCAATACGAATGCGTTTGGTCATATTTTCATAGGTCAGTTTTTGTTTTCAATTAAAATTGTGTCCATTTTAAATAAAAGAGAGACCCTTTGAGAGGTACCGACCACACTGTGCCTCAGATTGAGGTGGGGTTGACTTGTACATGTCACAAAGGACCCTTGGATTTTTTAAATAAAATATCACAGAAATATGAATGCATTGGATAGATTTTCATAGGTCAGTTGTTGTTTTCAATTAAAATTGTGTCCATTTTAAACAAAAGAGAGTCCCTTTGAGTGATAGCAGTCACACCGTGCCTCAGATTGAGGCGGGGTTGACTTAGAAACGTCAAAAAAGACCCGTGGATCATTCTAAAAAATGATCAACACAATCCTAATGTGTTTGGTTGGATTTCCGTAGGTCAGTTGTTGTTTTCACTTAAAATTGTGTCCATTTTAAACAAAATAGACACCATTTGAGTGATACTGGCCACACCGTGATTTATATTGAGGAAGAGTTGACTTTTTCACATCACCAAGGACCCTTGGATCGTTCTCCTAAAGGATCAACACAATTTGAATGTGTTTGGTCAGATTTCTGTAGGTCAGTTATTGTTTTCACTTAAAATTGTGTCCATTTTAAAAAAAATTGAGACCATTTGAGTGATACCGGCCACATCGTGCCTCGTACTTAGGTGGGGTTTAATTGTACAAGGACCCTTGGATCATTATTATAAATGATCAAGGAAATGAGAATGCTTTTGGTTAGATTTCCATAGGTCATTTGTTGTTTTCAATTAAAATTGTGTCCATTTTAAACAAAAGAGAGACCATTTGAGTGCTATTGGCCACAGCATTCCTCAGATTGAGGCTGGGATGACTCATACACATCACAAAGGACCCTTATATCGTTCTCCTAAAGGATAAACACAATATGAATGGGTTGGTCCAATTTCCATAGGTAAGTTGTTCTTTTCACTTAAAATTGTGTCCATTTTAAACAAAAGAGAGACCCTTTGAGTGCTACCGGCCACACCGTGCCTCAGATTCAGGAAGGGATAACTCATACACGTCAAAAAGGACCCGTGGATCATTATTATAAAGGATCAACATAATCCGAATGGGTTTTGTCTGATTTTCATAGGTTAGTTGTTGTTTTCACTTAAAATTGTGTCCATTTTAAACAAAAGAGAGACCCTTTGAGTGATAGCGGTCACACCGTGCCTTAGATTGAGGCAGGGATGACTCATAGACTTCAAAAAGGACCCATGGATCGTTATCCTAAATAATAAACACAATCTGAATGGTTTAGGTTGGATTTCTGTAGGTTAGTTGTTGTTTTCACTTAAAATTGTGTCCATTTTAAACCAAAGAGAGATGATTTGAGTGCTACCAGCCACACTGTACCTCAGATTGAGGCGAGGATGACTCATACACATTAAAAATTACACGTGGATCATTCTCCTAAAGTATCAACACAATCCGAATGTGTTTGGTCATATTTCGGTAGGTCTGTTGTTGTTTTCACTTAAAATTGTGTCCATTTTAAACAAAAGAGAGACCCTTTGAGTGGTACCGGCCACACCGTTCCTAATATTGAGGCGAGGTAGACTCATAAACATCACAAAGGACCCATGGATCTTTCTTATAAAATATAAAGACAATATTAGTGCATTTGGTTGGATTTCCGTAGGTCAGTTCTTGCTTTCACTTAAAATTGTGTCCATTTTAAACCAAAGAGAGACCCTTTGAGTGCTACCGGTCATACCATGCCTTATATTGAGGTGGGGATGACATTTACACGTCAAAAAGGACCCTTTTATCATTCTCCTAAAGGATCAATACAATCCTAATGTGTTTGGTCAGACTCTAGTAGGTCAGTTGTTGCTTTCACTTAAAGTTGTTTCCATTTTAAACAAAAGAGAGACCCTTTGAGTGGTACCAGCGACACTGTGCCTAGGATTGAGGTGGGGTTCACTGATAAACGACATAAAGGAATCATGGATCGTTATCCTAAAGGATCAACACAATCAGAATGCGTTTGGTCAGATTTCTGTTGGTTAGTTGTTGTTTTCACTTAAAACTGTGTCCATTTTAAACAAAATAGAGACCATTTGAGTGTTACCGGCCACACCATGACTCAGATTGAGGCGGTTTTGACTTGTAAATGTCACCAAGGACCGTTGGATTTTTCTCCTAAAGGATAAACATAATAATAATGCATTTGGTTGGATTTCTGCAGGTCAGTTACTGTTTTCACTTAAAATTGTGTCCATTTTAAACAAAATAGAGACCCTTTGAGTGATATTGACCACACCGTGCCTCTGATTGAGGAGGGGTTGACTCATACACATCACCAAGGGCCCTTGGATTATTATTATAAAAGATCAAGGAAATCCTACTGCGTTTGGTTAGATTTTGCATAGGTCAGTTGTTGTGTTCACTTAAAATTGTGTCCATTTTAAACAAAAGAGAGACCCTTTGAGTGCTACCGGACACACCATGCCTCAAATTGAGGTAGGGACGACTCTTACATGTTACAAAGGACCCGTGGATCGTTATAATAAATTATCAACACTATCCAAATGGGTTTGGTCAGATTTCTGTAGGTTAGTTGTTGTTTTAACTTAAAATTGTGTCCATTTTAAACAAAAGAGAGACCCTTTGAGTGCTACCGGCCACACCATGCCTTTGATTGAGGCGGGGATGACTTGTAAACTTCACAAAGGACCCTTGGACCATTATTCTAATGTATCAACACAATCTGAAAGAGTTTGGTCAGATTTTTGTAGGTCATTTGTTGTTTTCACATAAAATTGTGTCCATATTAAAAAAAGAGAGACCCTTTGAGTGCTACCGGCCACACCATGCCTCATATTGAGGCGAGGATGAATCGTACATGTCACAAAGGACCCTTGGATTTTTATCCTAAAGGATAAACAAAATCATAATGGGTTTGGTCAGATTTCTGTAGGTCAGTTGTTGTTTTCACTTAAAATTGTGTCCATTTTAAACCAAAGAGAGACCCATTGAGTGCTACCGGCCACACCGTGCCTCATATTGAGGAATGGATGACTCATAAACGTCAAAAAGGACCCTTGGATTGTTCTCCTAAATTATAAAAACAATAAAAATGTGTTTGGTTGGATTTTTGTTGGTTTTTTGTTGTTTTCACTTAAAATTGTGTCCATTTTAAACAAAAGAGAGACCCTTTGAGTTGTACCGGCCACAACATGCCTTGGATTGAGTCGGGGTTGACTCATACATGTCACTAAGGACCCATGGATCATTCTCATAAAAGATAAAGACAATACTAATGCGTTTTGTTGGATTTTTGTAGGTCATTTGTTGTTTTCACTTAAAATTGTGTCCATTTTAAACCAAAGAGAGACCCTTTGAGTGCTACCGGCCACACCGTGCCTCAGATTGAGGTGGGGATGACTTGTACACGTCAAAAAGGACCCTTTTATCATTCTCCTAAATGATAAATATAATACTAATGTGTTTGTTTGGATTTTCGTAGGTCAGTTGTTGTTTTCACTTAAAATTGTGTCCATTTTAAACAAAAGAGAGACCCTTTGAGTGGTACCGGCCACACCGTGCCTCGGATTGAGGTAGTGACAACTTGTACACATTCCCAATGCACCCGTGGATCGTTTTATTGAAGGATAAACACAATATGAATGTGTTTGGTTGTATTTCTGTAGGTCAGTTGTTGTTTTCACTTAAAATTGTGTCCATTTTAAACAAAAGAGAGACCCATTGAGTGGTACCGGTCACACCATGCCTTGGATTGAGGTAGGGATGACTTGTACGCGTACCCAAAACACCCATGGATTTTTCTATTAAAGTATCAACACAATCCAAATGGGTTTGGTTAGATTTCCGTATTTCAGTTGTTGTTTTCACTTAAAATTGTGTCCATTTTAAACAAAATAGAGACCCTTTGAGTGATACTAGCCACACCGTGCCTCAGATTGAGGCGGGGTTGACTCTTACACGTCTCTAATGACCCATGGATCATTATCATAAAGTATCAACACAATTCAAATGCTTTTGGATGGATTTCCATAGGTCAGTTGTTGTTTTCACTTAGAATTGTGTCCATTTTTAAAAAATAGAGACCCTTTGAGTGGTACCGGCCACACCGTGGATCGGATTGAGGCGGTTTTGACTCTTACATGTCACCAAGGACCCTTGGATCATTATTATAAAAGATAAAGGCAATCCGAATGTGTTTGGTCTGATTTCCGTAGGTAATTTGTTGTTTTCACTTAAAATTATGTCCATTTTAAACAAAAGAGAGACCCTTTGAGTGGTACCGACCACGCCATTCCTCGGATTGAGGTGGGGATGACTCGTGCACATCCCCAACGCATTTGTGGATCGTTATATTAAAGTATAAACACAATCCGAATGCATTTGCTCAGATTTTCGTAGGTCAGTTGTTGTTTTCACTTAAAATTGTGTCTATTTTAAACAAAAGAGAGACCCTTTGAGTGGTACCAGCCACACCGTGCCTCATATTGAGGCTGGGATGACTCTTGCACATCCCCAATGCACCCATGTATCATTCAATTAAAGGATCAACACAATATGAATGTGTTTGGTTGGATTTTTGTAGCTCAATTGTGGTTTTCACTTAAAAATCTGTCCATTTTAAACAAAAGAGAGACCCTTTGAGTGGTATCGGACACACCATAGCTTATATTGGGGTGGAGTTGACTTTTAAACATCCCCAACGCACCTTTGGATCATTCTCTTAAAGGAACAACACAATCCGAATGCGTTTGGTCAGATTTCCGTAGGTCAGTTGTTGTTTTCACTTAAAAATATGTCCATTTTAAACAAAAGAGAGACCATTTGAGTGGTATCGGCCACACCGTGCCTCAGATTGAGGTGGGTTGAATCATACACATCCCCAATGCACCCTTGTATTGTTCTCTTAATGGATCAACACAATATTAATTCATTTTTTCATATTTTCGTAGGTCAGTTGTTGTTATCACTTAAAAATCTGTCCATTTTAAGAAAAAGAGAGACCCTTTGAGTGGTTTATAATTCTTACATGTTGTTGGTGCATATCATCTGTTAAAATGGGAAATTGACTCATTGGAGAAAGGATGTTTTATTTAATAATAGTTACAATATTCCTACAAACATTTACATACAACAATGTGTCATCTTTTGATCCCCTAAACCCTTCTCAAAAATGACCGCCACTGGTACACGTCCCCATGTCAGATCTTCATGTTATTTGTGTACAATCTGTCATCAAGTATGCGACCCACTCGTTTCTGAACATATCTATATCATCTTGTGTGTATTAGGATTTTTAGCAGTCAGAGTAGCACTACAAAATATAAAAATAAATAATTAATAAATAAATTAAATGAACTAGTAGTTGTTTTTGAAAATAACTCTTTAGGGATGCTTGTTTATTGATGAAAAATTATCTCCTTCATAAATTTACAAACATAATTACTGGAATCATTATAATTTGTTTGTTTTGGACACTGAAAAAAATGATCATTAGAAGAATAAGTAACTTGAGTTGAGATGTGTTTGGATAGTGAAATTTTATTATATATACCCTGATATTTGTCTAGAAATAGTACTTCCTCGCCTCCTTATGCTTAGCTCCTGTCCTCATTCCTTTTTCAGACAATAATGATATACTACCCTATCATAAAAGAATCCTCATTAAAAGATAATATAAATTATATTACTTGATGTTTAGACCTAAAACGTAGGATGTAGTGTCTTACAGATTCACAAACTCCATCATGTGTAGTTGGTTTAATGGATATCATTGCTTTGAATCCAGAAAATAAATATTTGGAGTATCCAAGTTCACCACAATTAGAAACCAATGTTTCCTAAAAACAATGGAATAAGTAATAAAATAAGTGAAAATATAATTAATATGCTTTAATCGTAGAGTTTTACCCCTGCATGGTTGGTATTAGGAAGAGTCTGTCATCTGTAATCTTGCTTTCAAATGTTTTCAGCAATTCATTCACTATTTCATCCCTTTTTGATGGCTCTAATTTTGTTAGTTGTGTTGAAGTGGTATGAGGACTAACGAGTCCAAATCTTGGCTCATGGGAAAATTCCTTTAACTATTTTTCATAAATGCATCTTTCAACAATATAAAATGCATTTAGTCTTAATTTTCACATTAGATCAGCTTTTAGAAAATCAATTCATGGAAACATACCTCATATATACATTTATAACTGCGAAGCCTAGCGAACCATTTTTAAGGATATCATTTACATTTTCAGCAGCTAAAAAATCTTGACTTTCCTCTCTGTATATATTCTCTTCGAAAACAACTATATGACTATTACCATCTTTTAGCTTAGTATCCACATGAGTCTTCAATGCTAGTAAATGTTGATAGAGAACAAGTGGTGTTATTGTGCTTTCAGTAGCTCCTTGGGATCGGTTGGTCGATCCTTTAGATGGTTTTAGCCGACGTTTGTCACCCCCTTCCCTTTCTCCTTCTATAACAACAATCATTGGTTCAGACCCTTTTTTCATTAATTGTTAAAGGTTCATCTTGAAAAAAAGGAAACACATACCTCTTTGTCTGCATATACTCGTACATGTTGTGACGACCATGAAATGAATGTCCCAAAATCCTTTTCGACCATATGAATATCATCTTCATCAAGTGGAATAGGTAGCTCTGCATTTGGCTCATGAGCTATAGTAATTGTCACTTTCAGATGATCTTTCGGAAGTGGTATATTATGCAACATGGAATCTAGGATATTGAACACTATAGACCCCGCTACAAGGAGATAGGTGGGTGTTGACAGATACAAATCACAATCATTATCACCCTGTAGAAGATTAGTACAGAAAAATTATCAATGTTGGTCTAATTCACATTTCATGGGAACAATTATTAGAATATTGATTACCATGGCTAAGATAGTTCTTTGAGCGGAATGGCTCGCCTCAAAGATGGTGGGGGGTGGGGAAGGATGTTCACGTGCTGGTTGTTCCTGAGTTGGGTCTTCCCTTTGCTTACCACCCATAAAAATTTCTAGAAACTCTCCCTGCCATTGCAATTGTTCTTCAAGGGTTGCTATTTTTTTGCTCATTTGTTCCAATTTTTTATCTATATCATCCGTTTTTTATTCTTCTCAAAATATACTCGGGGTTTCACCTTAAACCCCGCACCTCTGACATGACCGTATTTTTCTGGATGCTTCGAAGCCGTCGATAATAGGTCTGTATCTGCTAAAGGAGTAGCTGATTCCTATGACTGTCAGATATAGGAAAATAACTATTTATTTTTATGTAATAGAAATTTAAAACAAATATTTTTTATCATTGTGTCATACTTAAAAATATTTCCCACACTTTTTGTGTGTGTTCTCATCTACTAACATCCTATCCTTATTCACACGTGCCTCCTTCCATAGCACATGACGTGGGATGGAAGTGTTTGGTTTTTGACTCATCAATCTACATATAAACATAGAAAGATAATTATGATGTTGTTTATTAGAACCTAACAATATTATTATAAATTTAAAATAGGTACCATTTTCTTTTCTAATGAAGCATACCCCATCCTTGCTTTACGATAGGGGTATGTTGGTTTTGATGCATGTTCCTTATTTTCAGTATAGAGTTTCTATGTCATAAATGAAATATTGACCATCAAAGTGATGAATACAGGTATCCTCAAACAACGTATTATCACCCACAATGTACCTGAAACATCTCATACCCACGACGACCAATAAATGCATCCCATGCTTCTTGGGATATCAAGTGAGCATAGACAATGGGTGGGTGCGGGTTTATTTTACCTTTGGAATCTTTCAGGTGAAATCTTGTTAAAATAGTGTGAAAACCTCAATGAATCCTTCCTACAAGCCTTAGTACATAATCCTTGTGTGAACTGTCTACTATAAATGTACTCTGCAAGATATTGAGAAGAGTAAGACATTGTTTCATTATTTTATTTTCTAGTAAATTAAAGAAATAAATTCATAATGTTACTGTAATTTCTTCCCAGATCACAGCCTTCAGCCTGGACACAACATGGTGCCATGAATCTATGTCAATCGGCACATGTTGCCGAGTGAGAACTCCAATGTAGCAGCTAAACATAGCCTTGTTGGGATTCACATGTTGGCCTCGTGCATTCCATCCAACTTCCAATTTGATGCCTTTTCTTTTCACCTTAAGAATTTTGGCTAACACCATCAAACTACGATGCACCTATGTTTTCTGCGATGTTGGTCCTTCATTCCTGACCATTTCATCGATATCAACATCATCTATTTGTTCATCTAAAATGGTATCAACGACATGTGCAGATGGTTGTTGGACCTCAACACTAAGAGTAGTAGGAGCCGCAACAACAGGAGGAGTAGCAGCCGCGACAGGAGCATCCTGAGCAACAGGAGCCACAACAAGAGTAGTCGGGGCAATGAGAACCGTAGTAGGAGCATCAGCAGGAGCAGCAGCAGCTGCAGGAGCAACAGGAGCAGCAGCAGCCATAGCAGCAGCAGCTTGAGAGACTTGTTCAGCCTCAAGGTTAAGATCACCATAATGTGTAGATGTCATTATCTACAAAAGTGGTTGAACAGTTAATTTAGATTACATAAATTCAGTAATGATAAGATAATAACATGAGATAACATGATCTATATTACAAACAAAATATAACATGTTTATTGAACTCTATTTATTTTTTTCAAAGGTTGAAGGGATTTGACACCTCTATCGATTATCCAAATCCCTTCATTGTGGTCTCCTCTAACATACAAAACATTATCTACATTTGGACTGCTCCTAAATGATTGCGATGTACCACTAAAAGGATTTTCCTCAACTGAATTTTCATTGGAACCTTCAGTTGTTTTGGACGATAACAGAATCGACCAATTTCAGTTTGTGGGATCTGAAACATAAAAAACTTGTACCACTTGTGATGCCATTATAAACTGTTCATCTTTGTACCCTTATTTACTAAAATCAAATTTCACAAATCCCCATTCATCTATTTTAACACCACTATTGTTATCAACCCATTTGCATTGAAAAATCAGCAATTGGAATGTCGTATAATCCAACTCCCATATTAGTTTGATAATGCCAAAGTATGACATGTTTGCATAAATTGGTTTTCTGTCCTTACTATTAGAAACATGCATCGCTTTAGCCACTAGTGTAACTCCACTATTTAGCATGGTACTAACTTCATCATGTTCATATGTATAGAATGTATAACCATTAATTACATAACCACTGTAAGATAATACATACACACTTGGTCCAGTGGCTAGCCATCGAAGTTGTTCTGAAATTGAATTCGTATTTTCATCCAACTTCTTAAAAATATGATCCTAAAACCATCCTATAAACTGGTGATTATGTGTATTTGACAACCGTTTTTAATACCTTTATGGATTCAATTGCCTAAGAATTTCTTTGTGAGTTTCAATATATAGAGCAACCTCCCAACTGTTATGGAAAACATAAAGATGGGCCTGCTCCCGATCTGTAATACTGATTGTCACAAATTCTCTTCCAGAAATAACATCACCCTCAATGCATCCAGTGTGACAAGATTTTGGGAGACCAATGCTTTCCACATCAGATAGGTATTCGGTACAAAATTCAATGACTTCCTCAACAACATATCGCTCCACTATACAACCCTCTGGTCGACTTCAATTTTTGACATACCCTTTCAAAATATTCATATACAGTTCAATAAGATACATCCATCTATAGTGCACAGGACCACAAAGTCGAATCTCTCTCACCAAGTGAATCATCAAATGAACCATCATATCAACAAATGTTGGTGGGAAGAAAATTTCTAATTCACATAATATGATGACAATTTCTTTTTTCCATAGCTGGCAATTTCGCCAATTCTAAAACTTTGATACATATATCTTTGAAAAAGAAACAAAGTTTGGTTAATGTATGATGAACATTCTTGGGAAAATGTAACATAATGCTACAGGAATTAGATCTTGCATCAAAACATGGAAATCTTTTGATTTCAAGGATTTTAACTTCAAATCATTCATTGACACAATGTTCTTGATATTTTATGAATACCCCTCTGGAACCTTTAAATCATTGAAGAAGTTTCAAAACTGATATCTATCCTCCCTAGAAAGAGTATAAGCAGCTAGAGGAATAAACCTTCAATTTTCACCCTTAACGAGAGCCAACTATTCTCGTATTCCCATGTCAACCTTGTCAAAAATTGCCTTAATTCCATATTTTGTTTTAATGGGGGCATTTAGGAGCATTCTGATAACACTGTCACATACATTTTTTTTGCACATGCATCACATCAAGAAAATCTCTGACGTACAAACAATTCCAGTATGGTAATTCAAAAAAACTGATCTCTTTTTCCAACTGATTTTCGTAACGTTTTTTGAAAATGGTTTACCAAAAAATAGTGTTAAGATCTTTTAATTTCTCAAATAGCAGATCACCAGTTACTGGAGACGGTGCTGCTCATCGTTCTAAACTTCCATTGAATGATGTCTTCTAAGATCGGTACTTATGCCGATGAGGTAGAAATCTACGATGTCCTAGAAACACATATTTCGATGAATGTTTCAACCTAATTGATTCAGTATCTTCTTCGCACACCGGACACCCTTAAGTTCCTTTAATTCTATAGCTTGAGAAATTTCCATAAGCAGGGAAATAATTTATTGTCCCATAAAACATCGCTCTCAACATTAAGTATTCACTTTTATAAGCATCATACAACATAACACCTGAATCCCACAATAACTTCAAATCCTCGATCAAAGGGGCCAGATAAACATCCATATCGTTACCTAGTTGTTTCGGTCCTGATATAAGCATAGATAACATGATGAATTTACATTTCATGCATAACCAGGGTGGAAAGTTATAATTTACCAACATAACATGCCATGTACTATGAGAACTGGTTTGAAAACCAAAAGGATTCACTCTTTCTGTAGATAACGCAAGACAAAGGTTTCTCGGCTCTTTTCAAATTCAGGATACTCATGATAAATTTTCTTCCATTGAGGAGAGTCGATCGGATGATGTAATTTCCCATCTTTATTTCTTGTATCTGCATGCTATGATAATTGTCTTACAGTTTCTTCACTTCCATATAGACACCTAAAGCTTGGAATGATTAGAAAGTACCATAAAACTTTCATAGGAATGGATTTATCTTTATTGTATCAAGAATCACCACACGTTGGTCATTCTGTAAGTTATTTGTTCTCCTTACGAAACAATATACAGTCTTTCATGCATGCATGTATTCTTTCAGAAATCATACCCATCGAGCATAGCATTCGTCTAGCTTCATATGTCCGACTTGGGAGCTCATTATATTCCAGGAGCATTTCATTCAAGAGAGAATGTAGTTTTGTAGAAATGACATCACTCCATCCATTTCCTATGTTCAATTTATACAACTTCAGTACAGCTGACAATGTTGTATACTTAGTGCAACCAACATAAAATGTCATCTTTTCACAACTCTTTAACTTCTCAAACAATTTTGGGCAATCACAGAGTTCATCTTCAATTGTCTTTGTCATTTACTCAATATGATCTTCATCATCATTGACATATATATTCACATCCTCCATACGGTCTTCTTCATTATCCATATTTTTATTCATATATGATGATCCATAAAACGTAGTTTTATCCCATCCAGTAGCTACATTCGCCTTTTCTCCATGTTTATTCCAACATTTATAACTCTGATCTATTCTGTGACATATCAAATGTTATTCCAACTCCTCTGGTGTAAGTATTCTATAATAACAACAACGTAAACATGGAAAAAGGATTTGAGAAGGATCCTTTGCGTGATGCTTTTCAAAATTGATGAACTCTTCCACTTCGTTCTCGTACACTATTGTCAAATGATTAGCATCCATCCAATATTTATTAATCTTCATCCTATTTGAATCTCAAATATTAGTATTTATGGTTCAAGTGCACAAAACAAGACTTCAAAATATAGTATAAGAGAACCACTTCCTTATAAAATTAGAGATTAATAGAGCCTAACCATTAGTATTTATTCATCTTTATTAAATATAATTACTTTTGATTCATTATAGTTTCCTCAAATCACCCCAGACCAAACACAAGAATAATCAAGAATGATAAATCTACCACTTCTAGGTCTCTGCACTACATTCAATATCATCATGCCTAAATTCCTATATATCCACACATACACATGTCACAAATAGATAATGAACCATATCCACATCAGAACCAAAGTACCAATATGGATTGCAATCAGGTTACTCGATTCAAGTGGTGGTGTGTAAGAAATTATAAGAAAATATAATATGTATATAGTCACACATAAATCTCAAACTAGTGTTAATAATCCAATAAACCCAAGGTATCATTCCATCTATCAGAATACTCTGAAGGAGCACATATGCAACAGTAGTCCCATGTGGTGAAGGTTCCTGAGGAGGAAGGGGCGAACACACACCTATCGGGGTTCGAGGTCAGGTCATTGAGGTTGAAGGTGGTCCGATACTCCTACAAGGGTTCATTCCATATTTCAAAAACCATGTCCTGGTAACCTAGGATGTTAAGCCACTGCTGGTGGAAGTGAAACTATTCCTGATGATATTGCCAAGAAGAAATGGAAACCCAGAGGGGGAGTGAATAAAAATACCTCAAGCAAGATGGAAAAAATGGTACTTGAGAATAGGTTAGTGGATTTCTTGTTGGCTGGAAACCTATACAATTGACTCCACATGCAGTGATGGCCCCTGCAGTTGTTGCACCAGGTGAAACTATCACATGAGAATCTGAGATCAATGAGGCCCTTCCCAGCCATGAACTGAACAAACTCCATGATGGCCTTCATCTGGAATGGGCTTCTACCTTTGCTTTCCTTTGTCTTGGAAATGACATTAAAGTCAACCCCAACAAACAATGGATGGTGTCCGGGATCGAAGTTATTTTGTTCACTCCATAGAGATTCCCTTTGAAGAGGGTCATAGTTTCAAAAAACAAAATTCATAAGGAAGGAGGTGTCATTGTTGGACACCTTTGTAATGATGAATTGATTGAAATCTCGAATAGTCTCAACAACATATTTATTGTGACAGAATACCCATTTGTGTCTGTTGGAGGGGTTAGAGTGTAGAAATCCATGCAACTTAATCTTCTAGGATAATTCTATGATTATTATAGGGGTTTTTGTGTAATTTGACAATAACAACAATGAAATTATGATTTTTTATTTCTATAGTGAAGAATTCTGATTTAATATGGGCACTAAGACGATGATAATTGCATATAAAGATAATAATTATGGGTGGGATAGGGCTCTGGCATTGGATCTAGAGCTAGTAGCCTTATTGAAGTGGGAGGATGATCTATCCTTGAGTTCCCTTGATTTTTAATATGTTCATAATCCCTGCTGGTTGGTAGGCTTCATATGAGTGGGAGATGAGGATCCAATGGGGTAGGGGAAGGATGGGTAATGAAACTTGGGGGATGGTGAGGGAGTTATCTCTGGATCAATAAGTATTTGGAGCTGGATGATAGGATCAGATCCATGGGAGACAGAACAAACAATGCTAAGAAGGGGCCTGGCCACTACAGAGAAGCAGTCAGTAACCTCAGCGAGGGAGAAGGACAGAGATGGAGGTAGGGGTGGCAAGGCTAGAAAGCTTGGTGGTCTGGGCATCATGCCATACAAGTGCACTACCAGACAAATTCACTTAGATAGCATGAAGGAAAAAAGGGCGGAACCCCTTGAAGAAAATAGGGTTCAAGCATTGGATGACCTAGAAATTCATCAGAACCGGGTGGTGTTGTCCTTAAAGAAAAAGGTTATCCTTCATTCCTTACTTTATGGTGACATGGTGTTGGATCTAAGGTAATCGATGATACCTAGAAGGAATCTAGTGAAACTGTAATCCAAGTGTGAAGGACCTTAAATTTACCATAAACTTCACTCTAATAGTGTAAAATCCTTGATCGCCCTTGATGATGAGCATTTAAATATTTCCACCAACACTAGGTTTATCAAGAGATATTTTACATGAATAAACTATCCCTTTAGTCTGAGATATATGGATTTAAACTGAAAATCCAACATCAAAGTTATATGTAGTTTCATGTGGTGTTGAGCTGCCATGATCCCCTTCTCACATCAGGTCATTATTCTTTCATGACAGGCCAAAAATTCTGGGACACACCACCTTTGGTCCATGATTCATGAACATAAACCTTTTTCATCCTCTACCCATATTTCACATGGTGTAGGGACTCTATGTGTAACATCCCAATTAAGTAATGAATAATATATATTTTTATTTATGTCTATTTATGAATTATATAGTGTTTTAGAGGCTTAAAATGAGAATAAATCCAATCTTAAGCATGGAATACACTAATATTTTTAAAAGATATTTTTACTGCCGTTTGATGGAAAAACATTTTTTAAATCAAACTTTTGAAAATTTCATAAGCTCTATTTATCAAAATAAACATATTCATTATTATTGGGACATTTAAATTTACCTTTGGTTAATTTTTGGTATTTTTATGACAATGTTCTTTTTTTAATGAATAGTGAAAAAATACTGTATTTTACATCAAAACTGCATTTTCATATAATTTAATTATATGGTTAGATTATCTTTTTAATTGGTTTTAAAGTGTAAATAGAATATATTTTTACCATGTAATCCAATGGTGGTCATTGGGATTAATTTCACTTTGTAATTGGGCATAAACATGTGCCAAACTTTTCATAGATATTATTTCAAAAAAACCGGCTATTTGTTTTGACAACGGGAATTATTTTTCAATTAATTATTGCAATTTCTGTGTTTGGAATTTGGTAAAATGGATTAAATATTTGAAATCATATGGTCCAAATTATGTAATCAAGACTGTTTTGTTTTTGGACATTATGAATAGTAACAACGATAATTATCTTTAATTATCTTGATTAATTAGTAATCAGGTAGTTAAGGATAATAAAATAATATAATAATAAAAACTAATGACCCCAAAATGTGTCCTAATGCTACTGGTCGTGTCATGGCAGACCATGGGATGCCTTGTGCCAAACTTGGGGACCCCATGGAATCACTTTTGTGGGATAATGTCTTTTTATCTTTTTTTAAAGAAAGTTAAATACAACAAAGAATGTTTCATCTGAGTAAAACATTTTTAATTTTGTCTAAAGAAATGATATTTTGGACTATAAATAGTAATTGGAAAGCTAAAAAGATTTCCTACATCATAGTATTTGTTTTATAATTTTTAGACATTAAATAAATTAAATTATTTATGACATCATGATGATGCAGCGATTACCTCATTAATGAACGATTTAAATAAAATGAAAATATAATGTAAAATCTAAGACTTACACTTTTAAAAGACCTATTGTATGAGTATATTTCTAACCCTTATCACCTTATCCTTGAAACACATTAATGTGGGACCTTTAAAATCCAAAACTCTTTTGAAAATAAAGTAACATTTTATACCTTTCCAAGAGTGCCCCTCCTCTCCTCTTATAAAAGGCCCCCACCTCTACCTCCTTACCCACACTTCTCAAGCCATTTCATCATCCAAGATCTGCTCATTTTATCTCTCCACATCCCTCTTTTCATACTATAAGCCTTACCTTGGGCATAAATCTCTTCAAGAAACCCTTTTGGTTCAAACCAAGAGGAGTTACCCAATTTAAGGGTAAAGACTTCTCTAATGTTATTTTGTTTTATTTTGCTTCTCCAACCCCCTAAACTCTTTTTATTCATTACTTTTGTAAAAAAATCAGTATCTTAAATATACTATTATGTTTTTATAAGAAGTATTTGAGCTAAAATTACACACACCTACATCTAATGGTTAAAGAGAAAATTGTTTCCATGGATGGAGAATTTCTGCCTCACGAAACGATGATCGTTCAATATTCTTCTAACACCTTAAATGGTGGCCATTAAGATATCACTATATTTATATATGATATATAATATGTTTATGGTTTCCTTAAGATTCTGTATTTTTACATTTATGGCATACGTTTATGGTTTCCATTATGGGTAAACGCGATATCTTCATTTTAGGAAGTGCGGACTACCGCCCCCTCAAAGTGATTTGATTCGTTAATGCCATATGTGGGACGTATAAAGGATGAAGTTAATGATATTATATATTATATTATAATGGAATTATAATATACCTTTATATCATTATTATTCCATTCCATAAAATACGAAATAGAAAGGAAAGCAGCATTCATCAGTACGTACGACTTACCGTCTCCATGAACGGTGCATTTCATTTCTTACCTCTAAATGTTATTTAATATTGTAAATGCATGTATATAATGGATATATATGACACATATGATATCTAAATCATGAATATAATTCTGGATATAATATATATTTTACCACATGAACAACTTGTAATTATAAAGAGTTTTTTTTACTCAAGTACCAATGATCGACAAAATGACCATTATTAACTTAAATAATTACATAGTGTTCATAACATGGTAATAAGTGATATAAAATAAATAATGAACTTGAAAAAGGTTCTTAAGAAAGTAGAAATTAACTCAAGTTTATTATTCAGGATGTTAAAGAACGATCGAGTCAAGTGGGACCCGAGGTAAGGGACTATGTCTCAATCACCTTTCATTAAGGCATATTTTGTTTTATACACCACTTTATTTTATACGGTGTATAAACCCCTTTTACTTTTACATTTTTTCAAAATGAATATGTTCTATACAAAGATTTTACTAAATGGAAAAAGTGAATGTTTTTTTGTCGTATGTATGCGGCGATAACGACTTCTACACCGTCGTGACCATTATTTCAGCTTCAGCTTCCTCTACAAGCCATAACTTTTTTAAAAAAATGAAAAAATAAATACAATGTTTTACTTTTATTTTATTTTGGTATTGAAAATGGTTTTCATAATGTTTTTATATCAATGTGTTATATTGATATCTTGTGATTGAAAAGTGAAAATTTTATGTTTCCTTTATGCAATTTTTATGTGATACGATTATGTTATGGTTCTTGGGAATCGTTATGAAGACGGGTGGTTCTGTGATAAACTAAGGGAGGGTTAGCCTGATATATCTCTCCAATGCATTGGGTAACAAGAAGGGGTTAAACATTAAGGTTTCTCTGAAGAGATTTAGGGAATATACTGTGATGGGTATTCCAAACGTAACCATGAGGGTTACTCCCTATGTAAGAATGTTATGAATGCCTCAAGTTACCTTTATGTCTTATGATTTCTATGTTTTTTTTATGATTTGATTAGGTATGTTAAAATGATTATGTTATATGAATAATGTATGATTTCATACATGGACTAATGTTTTCATTTTGTACTTTTATATCCCTTACTGAGCTTTTTATGCTTATCCCAAGTTTTTGGAAATGTTTTTCATAGGTCAAGGGAAATGTAAATGATGTGATGATAGGGTCAACGAAGTGTCAGGAAAGAACCCAAGTTTTTTTAAATATATTTCAGTTGATGGGAAAAAATTAATACTATATTCTGTGTAACCACTTTGTTTAAATGTGGAAAGTAATGCATGATTTATGATCTAATTCTCTAAAACTCTATACCTGAAAAGATCCTCAATGTGTAATCTTGTAATAACTCAAGATTAAGTAATGTTTAAGGCTGGGGCCTTATAGTTGGTATCAAAGGTCGGTTTAGATAACTTTAGGATTTAGAATTCTATTAAATTATTATCCAAAAATATTTTTTTTATGGTCAAATTGAAATGATATAGCATTTGAATATTTCCATGTTGTTTCATCTAAGAGATGTTTGTTCAGAATGGTTTTCCGTAGAGGAAATAGGGAAGCAATGCTAGGAAGGCATATAGAAGGAAATAACCTTCCGAATCAGCATCCTGAGATGGTTGGAATTGGAACTGAACAGATTGTTGTAGTAATGGCGCAGTTGACTCAAGCGATAAATGGTGGTGGTATCCATGCATGAGATTAACCAGATAAACCGCAGAGGAACATGTCAGTGGTGGAACATTTCATGAGGCAAAATCCCCCATCATTCAGAGGATCATCTGACCCTGTGCTAGCTAAAGGGTGGATTAAAGAACTGGATAAGATTTTCGATGTCATGGGGTGTTTAGACAATCAAAAGGTTAGTCTTTCTATTTACCGTTTGGAGGGTGAAGTAGATCAGTGGTGATCAATGGTTAAAAATATCAAGGACACTGATGAGATTGATTCTCTCGACTGGGATGAATTCAAAGGTATGTTTCTTGAGAAGTATTTTCCTAAGGCTGTTCGACTTTGGATGGAAAAACAATTCCTGGAATTGAGGCAAGAGAAAGACTCATTGGATGCCTATGAAGAAAGGTTCACTCGATTTGCAAGGTATGCTCCAAATTTTATCCGAGACCTTGATAGTAAAATCAATCGTTTTTACTCAGGATTAAAGCCAAAATATCGAAGGGCTTTAGCTTCTCGCGAGTTCAAGAGTTATGAAAATATTTTTTGATGTGATGAGAAGGTGGAAATGGAGTTTGTCTATGATCAACTGTTCTATAACAACCAGCATAAGAAGAGATCGAGGTGGCAGGAGAAAGGAAAGAATTCTTCAAAAATTTCTGACGGTAAGAAAACTAAGTTTCCAACTTGTGATAAATGTGGTAAAAGGCATGCTGGGGAATGTCTTCTGAATTCTGGAAAGTGCTACCGATGTAGTAAGATGAGACATAAGGCTCATGATTACACTGAAAAAGATCAGGGTAATGGTAAGCCCAAATTTTATTTACAGTTAGTGAAATGTTTTAAGTGCAATGAGATGGGTCACTATGGAAACAAGTGTCTGACAAAGAGCTCGAGTGATGTGAAGTAGTTATACTAAAAGCAGAAAGGGGTGGTGAAATCCTTTGAAACTACTTCAGCAGATGTCGGGCCATCAAATGAAGTGGTATCAGTTACTTGTTTTTGTTTATTCAGATTATACCAGTGTGTTGTTTGATTCGGGGTCTACATATTCTTTCATCTCTGAAAACATTTCTAGTAAAATGGGAATACCATATCAATAAACGACTCATGAACTTGTGGTAAAAACACCTGGGGGAAATGTTGAGGCCAAAATAATTTATAAGAATCTTCTTATCCTTATCTGTGGAAAGAACCTACTTGCAAACCATATTGTTTTACCTCTAGTAGAGTTTGATGTTATCCTGGGTATGGATTGGCTCTCTATTTACCATGCTAATATTGACTGTAGAGCTAAAGAAGTTTCTTTTCAGAAAGACTTTCAGTTTGTGTACAAGAATGAACCCTTACTATTGATAACATATCAAGAGGCCTAGAAACTTGTAAAAGACGGAAATGAATGTTACCTTGCACATATCATTGAAAACAAGGGAACTGTTCAGATTAATTATGTGCCAGGGGTAAATTAGTATCCTGATGTTTTTCCTGATGAGTTTCCTGGAATAATACCTGATTGGGAAGTTCAATTTACTATTGACTTAGTTCTTTATTGTAATCCAATTTCAAAACCCCCTTATTGAATGGATCAAATTGAACTTTTAGAGTTGGAGGAGCAATTGCAAGATTTATTAGAGAAAGGTTTCATTCGACCTAGCACATCACCATGGGGTGATCCTGTCTTTATTAAAAAGAAATATTGTTCAATGAGACTTTTCATTGATTATAGAGACTTGAATAACATCACAGTTAAGAAAAAATATCCTTTGCCTCATATCGATGATTTGTTTGATCAGCTCCAGGGAGCTCAGTTTTTTTTTCAAAGATTGACCTGAGATCGGGGTACCATCAGTTGAAGGTAAAGGAAGCAGATATTCCGAAGACCGTGTTTCGTACAAGATATGGCCATTATGAATTTTTAGTAATTCCTTTTGGGCTAACCAATGCACCTTATGTATTCATGGACCTTATGAATAAAATTTTCCATGAGTTCTGGGATAAGTTTGTGGTTGTTTTCATTGATGATATTTTTGTGTTTTCTAAAAGTAAAGAGGAGCATGAAAGACATTTAAGGGTTATTTTGCAAACCTTAAAATAAAAGAAATTGTATAGGAAATTTAGCAAGGATGAGTTTTGTTTGCAACAAATTTCTTTCCTTGGTCACATTGTTTCTAAAGATGGTATAACTGTTAATCCTTCAAAATCAACGATTTTTGAAGAATGGCCAAGACCCACAAATGTAACCAAGATTCGTAGCTTCCTTGGTTTGGAAGGATATTACCAAAGGTTTGTTAGAAAATTTTCCCAGTTATCTAGTCTCATGACTAAGCTAACTCAGAAGGGTGTTAAGATTATCTGGACAAAAGAATGTGATGATTGTTTTCAGGAGTTGAAAAGAAGATTGGTGAATGCTCCAATTTTGGCACTACCTTCCAGGAATGGTGAGTTTGTTATCTATAGTGATGATTCATTGAAAGGAATTGGTTGCATCCTAATGTAGAATGATCAGGTAATTGCTTATGCTTCACGTCAGTTAAAAACTCATTAGTTAAATTACCCTACACATGATTTGGAATTAGCTGTTGTTGTTTTTTCTTTAAAAATTTGGAGGCATCATTTGTATGTTGTAAAGTGTGAAATATATACTGATCAAAAAAGTTTAAAGTATATATTCACTCAGAATGAATTTAACATGAGACAGAGGAGATGGCTATAATTAATCAAGGATTATGATTGTACAATTCATTACCATCCGAGAAAAGCAAATAAATTGGCTGATGCTTTGAGTCTAAAAAGTAATGCTTCATTAACAATGTTGCATTTGGAATGTGATCCTTTGGTTAAGGATTTGATGAACATTAGCATAGAAGCTGTTGGTGTAGGATGTTCTTCTATTTTGTTTCAGGTATCAGTGAAATATTCTCTATCAGACAGAATTTAGCAAGCACAAAAGCAAGACAATGAGTTGCAGAAAAGGGTAGAGCTCTTTCAGAAGTGTAAGTTGCCTGAATTCAACATTGATAATGATTTTTTTTGAGATTTGGGAAGAGATTGTGTGTTCAGTGTGATTCACAGTTGATAAGAGAGTTATTATGTGAAGCTCATAGTTCTCTGTTTTCAGTTCATCCAAGAAGTACTAAGATGTATAGAGATATTAGGGAGTATTACTGGTGGAATGGAATGAAAAGAGACATTGCTGATTTTACTGGGAAGTGTTTGAATTGTCAACAGGTTAAAGCAGAGTGACAGTTACCGAAAGGGATGCTTCAGCCTTTACCAGTGCCAGAGTGGAAATGGGGTAATATATCCATGGATTTCATTGTGGGATTTCTGAAGACACCTCAAGGTAATAATGCAATTTTGGTTATTGTTGATCGCTTGACTAAATCTGCTGATTTCCTTGCTATACGAGATAATTTTTCCCTAGATAAACTTTCCCATTTGTATCTTAAAGAGATTGTTAGGTTACATGGAGTTTCTCTCTCCATTTTATTTGACCGTGATCCCAGGTTCACTTCTAACTTTTGGAAAGGCCTTCAGAAGTCATTGGTTACTGAATAAAATTTTCGTACGGCTTTTCATCCCAAATCAGATGGGTAGTCAGAACGAATGATTCGGACTTTGGAGGATATTCTACGTGCTTGTTCGGTGGATTATCAATGAATTTGGGACCAATATCTTTCTTTGGTTGAGCTTTCTTATAATCACAGTTTTCATTCCAGTATACAGATGGCACCATTTGAGGCATTATATGGGAAGTGGTGTCGAACTCCAGCTTTTTGGGATGAAGTAGGTGCAAGGATGTTGATGGAACCATAATTGGTAGAAGAGTTCGAAAAAAAAGTTCAGCTGATACAGAAACACATGATAACATCTCAGAGTAGGCAGAAGAGTTATGCGAACAACAGGAGGAAGGATCTCTCTTTTGAGGTAGGTGATCATGTTTTTCTCAAAGTTTTACCATGGAAAAGTGTGATGCGATTTGGTAAGAAAGGAAAGCTGAGTCCAAGGTTCATTGGACCATATGAAATTCTGGAGAGAGTTGGATCAATTTTATACTGAGTGGAATTACCTCTGAGTTTATCTTAGATACACAATGTTTTTCGTGTTTCAATGTTAAGGAAGTACATTCCAGATCCATCTCATGTTTTGAGTCCAGAGGTAGTTCAGCTGGAAGAGAATATATCTTATGAGGAACAACCGGTCTAGATTCTTGACCACAGGGAGAAAGTATTTCAGAATAAGGTGATTCATCAAGTAAAGGTTTTGTGGAAAACCCACATGAGTGAAGAGGTAACATGGGAATCAGAAAATGCAATGAGGTATAAATACCCCCACTTATTAGATAAGTAAATAAATTGTGGGGGTGAAATTTTCTAAAGGGTGGAAGGATGTAACATCCCAAGTAAGTAATGAATAATATATATTTTTATCTATGTCTATTTATGAATTATATAGTGTTTTAGAGGCTTAAAATGAGAATAAATCCAATCTTAAGCATGGAATACACTAATATTTATAAAAGATTGTTTTACTGCCTTTTGATGGAAAACCATTTTTAAATCAAAATTTTGAAAATTTTATAAGCTCTATTTGTCAAAATAAACATATTATTTATTATTGGGACATTGAAATTTACCTTGGGTTAATCTTTTGTATTTTTCTAACAATGTTCTTTTTTTAATGAATAGTGAAAAAATACCGCAATTTACATAAAAAATGCATTTTCATCTAATTTAATTATATGATTAGATTATCTTTTTAATTGGTTTTAAAGTTTAAATATAATATATATTTACCATTTAATCCAATGGTGGTCATTTGGATTAATTTCACTTTGGAATTAGACATAAAAAAGTGCCAAACTTTTCATAGACATTGTTTCAAAAAAACCCGCTATTTGTTTTGACAACGGGAATTATTTTTATATTAATTATTTCTATTTCTATGTTTGGAATTTGGTAAAATGGATTAAATGTTTAGAATCAGAAGTTCCAAATTATGTAATCATGACTCTTTTGTTTTTGGACATTATGAATAGTAACGATGGTAATTATCTTTAATTATCTTGATTAATTAGTAATCGGGAAGTTAAGGATAATAAAATAATATCATAATAATAACAAATGACCCCAAAATATGTCCTAATTCTACTGTTTGTGTCATTTCCAACCATGGTATTCCTTGTGCCAAACTTGGGGACCCCATGGAATCAATCTTGTGTGATAATGACTTTTTATCTTTTTTTTAAAGAAAGTTAAATATAACAAAGAATGTATCATCTGAGTAAAACATTTTTAATTTTGTCTACATAAATGATCCTTTGGACTATAAATAGTAATTTTAAAGATAAGAAGATTTCCTACATCATAGTATTTTTTTATAATTTTTATACATTAAATAAATTAAATTATTTATGACATCATGATGATGTAGCGATTACCTCATCAATGAATGATTTAAATAAAATGAAAAGATAATGTAAAATCTAAGGCATACATTTTTCAAAGACCTATTGGATGAGTATATTGAGAACACTTATCACCTTATACTCAAAACACATCAATGTGGGACCTTTAAAATCCAAAAATATTTGGAAAATAAAGTAACATTTTATACCTTTCCAATAGTGCCCCTCCTCTCCTCTTATAAAAGCCCCCCACCTCTACCTTCTTACCCACACTTCTCAAGACATTTGCTCAGAAAATCTCTACTCATTTTATCTCTCCACATCCCTCCCTTTATCCAAGAATACTTACCTTAGGCATAAATATCTTCAAGAAACCCTTTTGGTTCAAACCAAGAGGAGTTACACGATTTAAAGGTAAAGACTTCTCTAATGTTCTTTTGTTTTATTTTGCTTCTCCAACCCCATAAAATCTTTTTATTCATTTATTTTTTAAAAAAACCAGTATCTTCAATATACTAGGATGTTTTTATAATAATTATTCTAGCTACACTTACACACACCTACATCTAATGGTTAAAGAGCATACTGTTTCCGTGGATGGAGAATTTCTGCCTCACGAAACGATGATTGTTCAATATTCTTCTAACACCATAAATGGTGGCCATTAAGATGTAAATATATTTATATATGATATATAATATGTTTATGGTTTCCTTAAGCTTCTATATTTTTACATTTATGGAATACCTTTATGGGTTCCATTATGAGTAAACGTGATATCTTCATTTTAGGAAGTGCGGACTACCGCCCCCTCAAAGTGATTTGATTTGTTAATTCCATACGTGGGATGTATAAAGGATGGAGTTAATGATATTATATATGATATTATACTGGAATTATAATATACCGTTATATCATTATGATTCCATTCCATAAAATACAAAATATAAATGAAAGTAGCGTTCATGCGTACGTACGGCTTACCATCTCCAAGAACGGTGCATTTCATTTCTTACATCTAAATGTCATGTAATATTGTAAATGAATGTATATACTAGATATATATGACATATATGATATCTAAATAATGAATATCATTCTAGATATAATGGATATTTTACCACATGAACATCTTGTAATTATAAAGAGTTTATTTTTGACTCAAGTACCAATGATCGACAAAACAACCATTATTAAATTAAATAATTAAATAGTGTTCATAACATGGTAATAAGTGATATTAAAAGAATAATGAACATGAAAAAGGTTCTTAATCAAGTATAAATTGACTCAAGTTTATTATTCAGGACGTTAAAGAACGATCGAGTCAAGTAGGACCTGAGTTAAGGGACATAGTCTCAATCTCCTTTCATTGAGGCATATTTTGTTTTATACACCACTTTATTTTATATGGTGTATAAACCCCTTTGACTTTTACATTTATTCAAAAGGAATCTTTTTTATACAAAGTGTTTACTAAATGACAAAAGTGAATGTTTTTTTGTCGTACGTATGCGGCGACAACGACTTCTACGCCACCGTGACCATTATTTGAGCTTCGGCTTCCTCTACAAGCCATAAATTTTTTTAAAAATGAAAAAATAAATACCATGTTTTACTTTTCTTTTATTTTGGTATTGAAAATGGTTTTCATAATGTTTTTATATAAATGTGTTTTGTTGATATCTTGTGATTGAAAAGTGGAAATTTTATGTTTCCTTTATACAAGATTTATGTGATATGATTATGTTATGATTCTTGGGCATTGTTATGAAGATGGGTGGTTCCGTGATAAACTAAGGGCGGGTGAGCCCGATATAGATCTCCAATGCATTGGGTAATACAAAGGGGTTAAACGTTAAGGTTTCTCTGAAGAGATTTAGGGAATATACAGTGATGGGTATTCCAAACGTAACCATGAGGGTTACTCCCTACGTAAGAATGTTATGAATGCCTCAAGTTACCTTTATGTCTTATGATTTCTATGATTTCTTCATGATTTGATGAGGTATGTTAAAATGATTATGTTTTATGAATAAAGTATGATTTCATACATGGACTAATTTTTTCATTTCATACTTTTATATCCCTTACTGAATTTTTTATGCTCATCCCATGTTTTTTGGAAATGTTTTTCACAGGTCAAGGGAAAGGTACATTATGTGATGATAGGGTCAAGGTAGTGTCATGAAAGAACCCATGTTTTGTTTTAAATATGTTTCCATTGATGGGAAAAAATTAATACTATCTTTTATGTAACCACTTTGTTTAAATGTGGAATGTAATGCATGATTTATGATCTAATTCTCTATAACTTTAAACATGAAAAGATCCTCAATGTTTGATCTTGTAATAAATCAAGATTAAGTAATTTTTAAGGCTGGGGCCTTATAGTTGGTATCGAAGGTCGGTTTAGAGAACTTTAGGAGTTAGAATTATATTAAATGATTATCCAAAAATATTTTCTTTATGGTTAAATAGAAATGATATAGCATTTGAAGATTACCATGTTGCTTCATCTAAGACATGTTTGTTCAGAATGGTTTTCCATAGAAGAAACAGGGAAGCAGTGCTAGGAAGGCATACAGAAGGAAATAACCTTCTGAATCAGCATCCTGAGATGGTCAGAATTGGAACTGAACAATTTGTTGTAGTAATGGCGCAGTTGACTCTAGCGATAAATGGTGGTGGTATCCATGCATGAGATCAGCCAGATCAACCGCAGAGGAACATGTCAGTGGTGGAACATTTCATGAGGCAACATACCCCATCATTCAGAGGATCATCTGACCCTGTGCTAGCTGAAGGGTGGATTAGAGCACTAGAGAATATTTTCGATGTCATGGGGTGTTCAGACAATCAAAAGGTTAGTCTTTCTATTTACCGTTTGGAGGGTGAAGCAGATCAGTGGTGGTCGATGGTTAAAAATATCAGGGACGCTGATGAGATTGATGCCCTCAACTGGGATGAATTCAAAGGTATGTTTCTTGAGAAGTATTTTCCTAAGGCTATTCAACATAGTATGGAAAACAAATTCCTGTTGATGCAAGAGGAAGACTCAGTGGATGCTTATGAAGAAAGGTTCACTCGATTGGCAAGGTATGCTCCAAATTTTATCCGAGACCTTGATAGTAAAATAAATCATTTTTACTCAAGATTAAATCCAAAATATCGAAGGGATTTAGCTTCTCATGGGTTCAAGAGTTATGAAAATCTATTTCAATGTTCTTAGAAGGTGGAAATGGAGTTTTCCGATGATCAAGTGTTCTATAACAACCAGTAGAAGAAGAGACCGAGGTGGTAGGAGAAAGGGAATAATTCTTCAAAAAGGACTAACGGTAAGAAAACTAAGTTTCTAGCTTGTGATAAATGTGGTAAAAGGCATACTGTGGAATTTCTTCTGAATTCTAGAAAGTGCTACCGATGCTGTAATATGGGACATAAGGCTCGGGATTGCACTAAAAAAGATCAGGGTGATGGTAAGACCAAATTTTATTTACAGTTAGTGAAATGTTTTAAGTGCAATGAGATGGGTCACTATGAAAACGGGTTTCCGACAGAGAGCTCGAGTGATGGGAAACAGTTCGACTACAAGCAGAAAGGGGTGGTGAAATCCTTTGCAACTACTTCAGCAGATTTCAGGCCATCAAATGAAGTGGTATCAGGTACTTTTTTTGTTTTTTCAGATTATGCCAGTGTGTTGTTTGATTCAGGGTCTACACATTCTTTCATCTTTGAAAACATTTCTAGTAAAATGGGAATACCATCTCAAGAATTGACTCCTGAAATTGTGGTAAAAACCCATGGGGGAAATGTTGAGGGAAAAAGAATTTATAAGAATATTCCTATCCTTATCTGTGGAAAGAACCTTCTTGAAAACCGTATTGTTTTACCTGTAGTAGAGTTTAATGTTATCCTGGGTATGGATTGGCTCTCTATTTACCATGCTAAGATTGAATATAGAGCTAAAGAAGTTTCTTTTCAGAAAGACTTTCAGTTTGTGTACAAGAATGAACCCTTACTGTTGATAACATATCAAGAGGCCGAGAAACTTGTAAAAGATTGAAATGAATGTTACCTTGCGCATATCGTTGAAGACAAGGGAACTGTTCAGATTAATGATGTTCCAGTGGTAAATGAGTATCTTGATGTTTTTCATGATGAGTTGCCTGGAATAATACCAGATCAGGAAGTTGAATTTACTGTTGACTTAGTTCATGATGCTAATCCAATTTCAAAACCCCCTTATCGAATTCCTCAAATTAAACTTTTAGAGTTGAAGGAGCAATTGAAAGATTTTTTAGAGAAAGGTTTCATTCGACCTAGAACATCACCATGGGGTGCTCCTATTTTATTTGTTAAAAATAAAGATGGTTCAATGAGACTTTGCATTGATTATAGAGCCTTGAATGACATCACTGTTAAGAACAAATATCCTTTGCCTCATATCGATGATTTGTTTGATCAGCTCTAGGGAGCTCAGTTTTTTTCAAAGATTGACCTAAGAACGGGGTACCATTAGTTGAAGGTAAAGGAAGCAGATATTTTGAAGTCCGTGCTTTTTACAAGATATGGCCATTATGAATTTTTAGTAATTCTTTTTGGGCTAACCAATTCACCTACTATATTCATGGACCTTATGAATAGAATTTTCCATGAGTTCTTGGATAAGTTTTTGGTTGTTTTCATTGATGATATTTTGGTGTTTCCTAAAAGTAAATAGGAGCATGAAAGACATTTAAGGATTATTTTGAAAACCTTAAAAGAAAAGAAATGTTATGGGAAATTTAGCAAGGGTGAGTTTTGGTTGCAACAAATTTCTTTCCTTGGTCACATTGTTTCTAAAGATGGGATAACTGTTGATCCTGCAAAAACAAAGGTTGTTGAAGAATGGCCAAGACCCACAAATGTAACCAAGATTCGTAGCTTCATTGGTTTGGTAAGATATTACCGGGGGTTTTTTAGAAATTTTTCCTGGTTATCTAGTCCAATGACTAAGCTAACTCGGAAGGGTGTTAAGATTATCTGGACAAAAGAATGTGATGATAGTTTTTAGAAGTTGAAAAGAAGATTGGTGAATGCTCCAGTTTTGGCACTGCCTTCCAGGAATGGTGGGTTTGTTATCTACAACGATGATTCATTGAAAGGACTTGGTTGCATCCTAATGCATAATGATCAGGTAATTGCTTATGCTTTACGTTAGTTGAAAACTCATGAGGTAAATTAACCTACACATGATTTCGAATTAGCTGCTGTTGTTTTCGCTTTAAAAATTTGGAGGCATCATTTGTATGGTGTAAAGTGTGAAATATATACTAATCACAAATGTTTAAAGTATATATTCACTCAGAATTAACTGAACATGAGACAAAGGAGATGGCTAGAATTAATCAAGGATTATGATTGTACAATTCATGACCATATGGGAAAAGAAAATAAAGTGGCTGATGCTTTGAGTCGAAAAAGTAATTCTTCATTAACAATGTTGCATTTAGAACATGATCCTTTGGTTAAGGATTTGATGATATTTGTCATAGTAGTTGTTGGTGTAGGATGTTCTTCTGTTTTGTTTCAAGTATCAGTGAAATCTTCTCTATCAGACTGAATTAAGAAAGCACAGAAGCAAGACAATGAGTTGCAGAAAAGGGTTTTCCTAGTTCAGAAGGGTATGTTGCCTGAATTCAACATTGATAATGATTTTTTTTTGAGATTTGGGAAGAGATTGTGTATTCTGTGTGATTCACAATTAAAGAGAGAGTTATTATGTGAATCTCATAGTTCTCCGTTTTCAGTTCATCAGGGCAATACTATGATGTATAGAGATCTTCGGGGGTATTACTGGTGGGACAGAATGAAAAGAGACATTGCTGATTTTACTGTGAAGTGTTTGACTTGTCAATAGGTTAAAGTAGAGTGGAAGTTACCGAAAGGGATGCTTCATCCTTTACCAGTACCAGAGTGGAAATGGGAGAATATATCCATGGACTTCATTGTGGGATTGCCGAAGACACCTCGAGATAATAATGCAATCTGTGTTATTGTTGATCGCTTGACTAAATCTGTTCATTTCCTTGCTATATGAGATACTTTTTCTCTAGATCAACTTTCCCATTTGTATCTTAAAGAGATAGTCAGGTAACATGGAGTTCCTCTCTCCATTGTATCTGACCATGATCCAAAGTTCACTTATAACTTTTGGAAAGGCCTTCAGAAGTCATTGGGTATTGAATTAAATTTTAGTACAAATTTTCATCCTCAATCAGATGGGTAGTCAGAACGAATGATTCAGACTTTGGAGGATATGCTATGTGCTTGTTCAATGAATTATCAGGGAAGTCAGGACCAGCATCTTTCTTTCGTTGAGTTTTCTTATAATAACAGTTTTCATTTAAGTATACAGATGGCACCATTTGAGGAATTATATGGGAAGCAGTGTCGAACTCTAGCTTTTTGGGATGAATTAGGTGAAAGGAAGTTGATGGGACCATAATTGGTAGAAGATTTGGTAGAAATAGTTCTGCAGATACGTAAACACATGAGAACTGCTCAGAGTAGGTAGAAGAGTTATGCATACAACATGAGGAAGGATCTCTCTTTTGAGGTAAATGATCATGTTTTTCTCAAAGTTTCACCCTGGAAAAGTGTGATGCGATTTTGTAAGAAAGGAAAGTTGAGTCCAAGGTTCATTGGACCATATGAAATTCCGGAGAGAGTTAGATCAGTTGAATACCGAGTGGATTTACCTCTGAGTTTATCTTAGGTACACAATGTTTTTCATGTTTCAATGTTAAGGAAGTACATGCCAGATCCATCTCATGTTTTGAGTCCAGAGGTAGTTCAAATGGAAGAGAATCTATCTTATGAGGAACAACCAGTCTAGATTCTTGACAATATGGAGCAAGTGTTGCGGAATAAGGTGATTCATCAAGTAAAGGTTTTATGGAAAAACCACATGAGTGAAGAGACAACATGAGAATCTGAAAATGCAATGAGGGATAAATACCCCCACTTATTCGATAAGTAAATAAATTGTGGGGACACAATTTTATAAAGGGGGGAAGGATGTAACATCCCAATTAAGTAATGAATAATAGATATTTTTATCTATTTCTATTTATGAATTAGATAGTGTTTTAGAGGCTTAAAATGAGAATAAATTCAATCTTAATCATGGAATATACTAATATTTTTAAAAGATTGGTTTACTACCTTTTGATAGAAAACCATTTTTTAAATCAACATTTTGACAATTTTATAAGATCTATTTGTCAAAATAAACATATTCTTTATGATTGGGACATTGAAATTTACCTTGGGTTAATTTTTGGTATTTTTCTGACAATGTTCTTTTTTTTAATGAATATTGGAAAAATAATCCATTTTACATCAAAACTACATTTTCATCTAATTTAATTATATGGTTAGATTATATTTTTAATTGGTTTTAATGTTTAAATAGAATATATTTTTACCATGTAATCTAATGGTGTTCGTTGCGATTAATTTCACTTTGTAATTGGGCATAAACAAGTGCCAAACTTTTCATAGATATTGTTTCAAAAAAACCGGCTATTTGTTTTGAAAATAGGAATTATTTTTAAATTAATTATTGAAATTTCTATGTTTGTAATTTGGTAAAATGGATTACATATTTGGAATCATAAGGTCCAAATTATGTAATCAATACTCTTTTGTTTTTGGACATTATGAATAGTAATGACGGTAATTATCTTTAATTATCTTGATTAATTAGTTATCGGGTAGTTAAGTATAATAAAATAATATCATAATAATAACAAATGACCCTAAAATGTGTCGTAATGCTACTTTTTGTGTCATGCCAGACCATTTTTTTCCTTGTGCCAAACTTGGGGACCCCATGGAATCACATTTGTGTGACAATGACTTTTTATCTTTTTTTTAAAGAAAGTTAAATATAACAAAGAATGTATCATCTGAGTAAAACATTTTTAATTTTGTATACATAAATGATCTTTTGGATTATAAATATTAATTGGAAAGCTAAAAAGTTTTCCTATATCATAGTATTTTTATATAATTTTTAGATATTTAATAAATTAAATTATTTATGACATCATGATGATGCAGTGATTACCTCATTAATGAACGATTTAAATAAAATGAAATGATAATGTAAACTCTAAGAATTACACTTGTCAAAGACCTATTGGATGAGTATTTTTCAAACCCTTTTCACCTTATCCTCGAAACACATCAATGTGGGACCTTTAAAATCTGAAAATCTTTTGAAAATAAAGTAACATTTTATACCTTTCCAAGAGTGCCCCTCCTCTCCTCTTATAAAAGACCCCCACCTCTACCACATTACCCACACTTCTCAAGCCATTGGCTCGGCCAAGCTCTTCTCATTTTATCTCTCCACATCCCTCTCTTCATTCTAGAAGCCTTACCTTAGTCAGAAATCTCTTCAAGAAACCCTTTTGGTTCAAACCAAGAGGAGTTACCCGATTTAAAGGTAATGACTTCTCTAATGTTATTTTGTTTTATTTTGCTTCTTTAACCCCCTAAACTCTTTTTATTCATTTCATTTGTAACAAAACCAGTATATTCAATATACTAGGATGTTTTTATAATAATTATTCGAGCTACACTTACACACACCTATATCTAATGGTTAAAGAGTATACTATTTCCGTGGATGGCGAATTTTTGCCTCACGAAACGATGATTGTTCAATATTCTTCTAACACCTTAAATGGTGGCCATTAGGATGTCAATATATTTATATATGATATATAATATTTTTATGGTTTCCTGAATCTTCTGTAATTTTACATTTATGGCATACCTTTATGGTTTCCATTATGGGTAAACGTGATATCTTCATTTTAGGAAGTGCGGACTACCGCCCCCTCAAAGTGATTTGATTCGTTAATGCCATATGTGGGATGTATAAAAGATGGAGTTAATGATATTATATATTATATTATACTATAATTATAATATACCTTTATATCATTATGATTCCATTCCATAAAATACGAAATTGAAATGAAAGTAGCGTTCCTGCGTACATACGACTTACCGTCTCCATGAACGGTGCATTTCATTTCTTACCTCTAAATGTTATGTAATATTGTAAATGCATGTATATACTGGATATATATGACACATATGATATCTAAATAATTAATATAATTCTGGATATAATGGATATTTTACCACATGAACAACTTGTAATTATAAAGAGTTTTTTTGACTCAAGTACTAATGATCGAAAAAACAACCATTATTAACTTAAATAATTACATAGTGTTCATAACATGGTAATAAGTGATATAAAAGGAATAATGAACTTGAAAAAGGTTCTGAAGCAAGTATAAATTAACTCAAGTTTATTATTCAGGACGTTAAAGAACGATCGAGTCAAGTCGGACCCGAGGTAAGGGACTTCGTCTCAATCTCCTTTCATTGAGGCATATTTTTTTTATACGCCACTTTATTTTATACAGTTTATAAAACCCTTTAAAATTTATGTTTATTCAAAAGGAAAGTTTTTTATACGAATCATTTACTAAATGACAAAAGGGAATGTTTTTTTTGTACGTATGCGGCGACAACGACTTCTCCGCCACCGTGACCATTATTTTAGCTTCAGCTTCCTCTATAAGGCATAACTTTTTTTAAAAAATGAAAAAATAAATACCATGTTTTACTTTTATTTTATTTTGGTATTGAAAATGGTTTTCATAATGTTTTTATATCACTGTGTTGTATTGATATCTTGTGATTGAAAAGTGGAAATGTTATGTTTCCTTTATGCAAGTTTTATGTGATACGATTATGTTATGGTTCTTGGGCATTGTTATGAAGACGGATGGTTTTGTGATAAAATAATAGCGGGTGAGCCCGATATAGCTCTCTAATGCATTGGGTAACACGAAGGGGTTAAACTTTAAGGTTTCTCCGAAGAGATTTAGGGAATATATTGTGATGGGTATTACAAACGTAACCATGAGGGTTACTCCCTACGTAATAATGTTATGAATGACTCACGTTACCTTTATGTCTTATGATTTCTATGGTTTATTCATGATTTTATGAGGTATGTTAAAATTCTTATGTTTTATGAATAAAGTATGATTTCATACATGGACTAATGTTTTCATTTCGTACTTTTATATCCCTTATTGAGCTTTTTATGCCCATCCCAAGTTTTTGGAAATGTTTGTCACAGGTCAAGGGAAAGGTACATGATGTGATGATAGGGTCAAGGAAGTGTCATGAAAGAACCCATGTTTTGTTTTAAATATTTTTCCGTTGATGGAAAAAATGAATACTATCTTTTATGTAACCACTTTGTTTAAATGTGAAATGTAATGCATGATTTATGATCTAATTCTCTAAAACTATAAACTTGAAAAGATCCTCAATGTGTAATATTGTAATAACTCAATATTAAGTAATGTTTAAGGCTGGGGCCTTATACTATGGATGGAAAATTCACCTCACCTTCACTATATGTTCTAGTTGCATGATATGAAACTGTGTGACATTTTGGTAAAATATATTCAACCTTAAAATAAATTATCATAATCCTAATCACAAGATATTAAAATGTGTGTCCAATGTTCTCATTGCATGAAGTTAAAAAACACGGTTCATGTCCCTATTGTATGATATAAATCTTTGAAATGAATTTATCCTTCAACCGAGAGGGATCCCTCTTTCTGATGTCGATCACTTACCGAACCATGTTGAATAACTAAATAAGGATTGATTCCCATTTAATATCATGGGATATCGAGATACTAAAAAATTATATATCATTGGATCAGCTCACCCATTGAACTACCTCAACACTTCTATCAATGAAAACAAGATTTTCTATCACTCAAAGATGCACTCCATCTATTAAAAATTGGCATTCAATCTATTAAAAAAACCAAACATTGTGGTCAACCATTTTTTAAAGTATATATTTCATTTTTTTATAAATGAAAATATTCACAAGGAATTATATTTTCCTAACTTAATCTAATTTTTAAAAAGAACAAGACACATTTTAAGAAATCAATTTTAACGAAAATCAACCCATGTCAAACATTCCCCAAATACTCCACATTTTGAATTATAGTAAAAAATATATACTAATAGAAAATCCTAAAATAATGGAGTAATGATAAAAGAAAAAATAAATAATCAAGGTTAGATAAAAACTAAACTGTAGAAAAATTAAATAATAAAGGTAATCAATGGGAGAAACTCATAATCACAAAATTATCCATTAAAATAATTATGGGAAAGAAACTAATTTTAATTGGAGAAACATTGGATGATATCTGACCTATAGGTTCTAATGGAAATTGACTCACTCACGGAACACCACCTGGTTATGTGGCCAGACAATCAATATAAACGACGCCTCTTGGGGACATCGACAATAGACTCAAGTGATCACCTCAAGGCTAACTAGAGTAGAACCCATTTGATTAATCACAAATCTAAGGCCTCCCATGTACCAACTACCAAACATAAAGCAAATTATTCATCACAATAATCAATAATAAAATCCCAAAATCAAAAAAAATGATTTGGAAAACACGACTTAAACATATCATTAACTATTTGAGGTGTATTTAGAACCTTGTTTTGGTCTCCTTATATTTGGATATTATCTAAAGATGTTTTGAGTGAATTTTTAGAAATTTTGGTGGTTTTGGGGGGGGGGGTGTTCATGTTTGGATAATTTTTAAGGAAAATCATTTCATTGGGCCAAATAAAACATTCATCCTATCATAAGCCACTACAAGGGGGTTCATAGATTTTTCAGACCGTGCAAAGCAAAGCTTGAAGGGCAGCGGAGGTCCGGCACGCGAAGCTCAGTGGGCGGAGGAGGACCAACGATGTGAACCTCGAGGGCAGCAGAGGTCTGGAAAAGTGATGCTCAGCAGGTGGTAGAGGTCCGACAAAGTGAAGCTCGAGGGTGGTGGAGGTATGACAACACGAAGCTCTGCGAGCGGCAGAGGTCCGGCAACGAGAAGCTCGAGGGAAGTCGAGGTCTGGCAACGTGAAGCTCAGCGGGTAGCAAAGGGGAGTCGCAGGGTTCCAGTACCACGAGAGCTTTAGGTCGCGATGAAACGAGGGCATTGTGTGACCGAATTTATAAAAAAAATGGAATATGGTCTTATCATCACTTAAAAAGCACTGATAAAGACTACCTTTATCAGTGCTAAAATGTTAGTGCTGATACAGGCATGATTTATCCGTGCTTTTTTTAGCGCTAATAATGGTCCTCTTTATCAGCGCTAAAAAAGTGCTGATAAATCCTTCTGGTATCAGCTCTAACATTTTAGCACTGATAAAGGTATTCTTTATCAGTGATTTTCTAGCACTCATAAAGGGTCTTTGTATCAACGCTTTTTTAGCGCCGATAAAGGGAAGCTTTATCAGTGCTTTTCTAACGCTGATAGAGGGACCCTTTATCAGAGCTAGAAAAGTGTTGATAAAGATTCCCTGTATCAGCGCTAAAATTGTAGCGCTGATATAGGGGTTCTTTATCAGTGCTAAAATTTTATCACTGATAAAGGGTTTCTTTTTCAGTAGTTTTTTCTTAGTGCTGATATAAGGTGGTGCTTCCCTTGCCCATTTTTATAGTATTGGTTCCCACTGCCCAGCCCCACGGAAGGGTAATCCACTGGAGGGAGACCCGGATATGCTCTGGCCATCCCTACAGGATGGTACGACACTGGCCATCCCTGCTGGATGGTACACCACTGGCCATCCATACTGGATGGTACACCACTGGCCATCCCTGCTGGATGGTACACCACTGGTAACTGGAACACGTAACGAAAGATCGTAGAAGGAAGATATGATCTCGATACACAGCTAGGGAGTTTGCACCCAGGGATCACTGGGGGATTCGTACCCTACTAGAAACAACCTCCTTGGTAGAGGATTGGTTCCCGCATAATGTGTTGGTCACACCGATACCCAAAGAACCCTACCAGGAAATAAGAAGGGACGTGAGGATCTCCTCGGTCCTCTTGTGGTGATACATTCTCTAATTCGTTGAGTCTACTGTCGAAGCGGACCGAGACAAGTCACTCCAAAAATTGGGAAAACACCCACACTATACGAACACACATAACCGTAAATGATGCCACAATCCGGTGAAAGGGACGTGAAATTGAAAACCCCTCATAGCTGAAGAAACAGGGGAACCCAAACAACTCTGCCAGTCAAACCATCGAGAACAGAACTTGGGGACCCACTCAACCCTGCTGGTTGAAACCATCAAGAATAGGAGGAACCGCTACATCGCGAGAGGTCAAAGGTATGTAAAGTAGAAAACGGAATAAGCACAAATGGGGACCACATGACATATGGCCCAAACTCATATCCAAACAAAGTTCACAAACGTTCTCAGGTACAAACTGCAACATGTACCCCCAAGCATTACCATATACTCCCAGAGTATACCACACCTCTTTCCCAAAGGCTATCATGCACACGACACCCAACATCAACGTGAAGGGCGAAAATGTAATTTCACCAACCTGCTTCCTCCACGACCCTAGCACGACCAACCACATCTCTTTAGACATCAAATTCACTCACACGGGAGTGAATGCTATCTCACGCCAAGGGTTCACTTCCGAACACAGCTAAAAGAATCATCTTCGTAGCACCTTTCATGCTTCCACATTTAATGAGATCTCGAAAGTGACTCCCAACATCCAAAAGAATCACACTGTTGTAATCCTCGTGGAAATACACACTAGATATACTGTTTACTTTCCTAAAATTGACATCCGATGGAAAATTCTTCCAACACCACTTTACGCCCAAACAGCGTCCCGTGGTCCCGAGCCATGGTCCCAAAAATAGTCGGGGTGCATCACACTATTGTGATCTCCTCGAAAAGACATGTCAAATTGACTGCTCACTTGAGTGGAACAGATATCTGGAGAAAAAGATGCATATTGCCGTTCTACACCCGAGCGGTGATACGTGGGACCTGCATCCCTGTCCCGAAGCACTATGAAAGGATTGAACTATTGCGATCCTCTCAAAAAAGTACACAAGATTTATTATCCACTTCTTTGAAACGGGCACCCGGTGATAAAGATGGAAATCACCACCAACTCCCAAAATTACCCTCGTGAGGCCCACACCATCTTGCATAATTAAAGTGGGTGGATTGCTCCATTGCAATGCCCTCAGAAAAACACCCAGAAACGACTACTCAAACACCCCAAATGGATATCGGGTGAAAAAGTGGCGTTTCACAGTAAAACGTTCAAACTAGCCCCTGTGGGGCCTGCACCTTTTCTACAACCCGAACGCTTTGGAAAGCATCTCAAAAAGTCCACACGAGGACTGGGGTCACGCTGCCGCTGACGTCGCATCAATCGGACATCCCAAGCATGAGTTTGTTCCGACACATCAATCAATCAATCAATCAATTAATTAATTATTCACATTTAGCATTTCATGCCACCGAGCAACAAAACCAACCCTCAAAGGTTCCAAACAAACTTGGAAGGACTGTCTCAGCTCCGGGGCCACCGCGTCTGTAACGGTACATTAAACGGACGTTCGGCACGCGAGCCACGTCTGTCACAAATTTAATAATAATTTATTATTATTAAATTAATGCGTTTCGGGTCACCCGCCTTCGGGAATGGAACACAAAAACCTCATAACCCATCTTAAAAAGTTTGTCTCGAAGAGACCGATCCGCAGCCATACACGGCACGTCAAACGGACGCGCCGTTTAGCAGTTACGGCCCCTCGAACACAAGGGGGGCCTAACCGGGCCGGTTCACCCCGGCCGGCCCGGTCCTAGCCGCCGGCCCGCGGCTCAGCCAGCAACACTGGACCCCTTCCTCATGTCTGGTTTTTATAAGCAAACCTATCGTTCGGTTGGTCTTCTCCGCGTCACCAGCAGGACCCGCAAAGCGCGGGTCCTAGCCTCCTTCGCACGCCTGAGGCACTGACTGCCTCGGGTTCCGCCTGCCGACCGTGACAGGCCACGGGATGCCCGCTTGCTTTGCCGCTCAATGCCACGCCCTGCCGCATGCCAGACCACCTCCCCCTTCACTCGACCATGATGCCATTCGTGGCTGCATGCCGCGCTCCCTCGCCCGGCCGCCGTCGCCCTCAGCCCGCCGTACCGCTCGATCGCGCTTGCCCGACCTGTTGAAGACCCGCTGTGCCGCACGCTCTGGACCGTCGGGCCGGCGTGCGAAGCCTCTAGACCGTCGCTACCCCAGGCCGCTACCGCCCGAATGGCCGTAACCTCGCAAGAAAAAACCAAAGAACCCACTGATCTTCGACTTGCAGCTGGGGACACCTCGGAACTCCAAACTTACAACCAAAATATGCATCGGAAAGTTAAAAATGTAAAATACTCATTTATGGGCTTTTCTCAAATATCAAACAGCAATTCGATGCCTTAATTTATGCTCAAACATGATGTTTGGAATTAAAACTTTAAACGAAGAACTCCTACCTTTAGGGGCGTAGCCCGACGCATCATGGTCAATCCGTGCTCATCGTACAGCTTCCGCCTTATTTGGGAGGGATGGAGGAGGAGGAGAGAACTTGATCTTGCTCTTGGGAGAGCTTCCGTCAGAGAACAAGGGGAGGGAGGAGAAGTGGATTTTGGTTTAATTTGGGAAGAAATTAATTTGACTTTAATTAATTTTAAACTCCCACTCAAAGACCCGCATTCGAAACTCTCAATGGGGTCGAGGTTATGCTGCTTCTAGGGTGAACACCACCTCCAGAGCACAACAGTGGTCTTATAATTTTAATCCAAGCCTTCATTCAAAAGTTATAAAACTCAAATAATGAGGCCCCTAAATTACGAAAATGCCTCTAGTGGCATTTTTCACAGAAGGCCTACGCCCGTGAAAGTTACACCCCTCCTAGGGTAAACGATATGCTCCGGACTCAACGGTGCCCTCGGTTTTCCAATCGGAGCCACCATTTAAGAGATACATGTGTTTAACCATTAAACTATTAAATAAATTATTTTATTTATCCGTTTAGTGTTCCGTCAATGGGAAAGGGGTCCCAATGTCCTGTGCTGACATGTTTTATGTCGTTCATGGGGTAAACACACCATTTCGGACCCATCCGTAATCTTAGATTTAGGATCCAAATTACTGTTTAGGAGTTATCTCATTTATTTGGCATGCCCAGTGTGAACGCATTGAAAATTTTATTCTGGCCACACCGGGGCTCAGAATCGTACACCATCTGAAGGCGCTGCTCTGGAATAATATCAAGAATATTCTAAAGTCCTTTATAGCAAAAAACTGAGGTCTTATAACCTAATAGTAAAATATCTGAAAAGGAGTTTTAGGCTTGACCTAGGGTATCCTGGTACATGAGAATGGGCCTTACTTCACCCTTGGTTATGACACTCTCAGGGTATATGCTTAGGATAATTCAAATTTTTATTACAAACCATTATATAGGATTAATGAGTAAATACCTCCACAATGAAAACATATTTTTTTATGATAATAGATTATATTCATAAACATTCCAATTTATGTTAGGTATTTTACAAGTTTGGAATTTTTCATTGTGATTCATAAACTATCTTAATGTATCCCGTTGTTTATAAATGGTTCACAGTAGAATGAATGAGAACTCCATCAACACGTATGATTGAAAGGGTGGGAAGGGTCATATCTTTCATGGTATTCAGCCATCATTTATAAGTTAAACATTCTTCCATGTATTCTATTCATATGAATAAATAGTATCTTGTGTTAATAAGATAAGTAATGAATTCTATGAGTCCTATAGATTTGAAGGGAATCCAGAGAAGAAAAGGATGGTAGTGAGAAAGATAGATAAAGAGAAAAAGGGAAAGAAGAATTTTTCCATATGTGATAACTATGGAATGAATCACCTTGGTAAATGATTTAAGGCAATGAGAGTTTGTAATAAGTGTGGATAATAATGACACCAATAACGTGATTTCAAGGGTACGAAAATGGTTTGAAAAGTACAATGCTTCATCTGCAAGGGGTGGGGACACTATGCGAATCAATGTCCAAATCATTAGTGTACACCACAAATCATGCTATTGGATAATAATAAAGTTAGGATAATACCATTGATAAAGAGGAATAACTAGTGTTCTTATTTTTTTATTAATTAATTATGTCATTTGAGTTTTGTATCAATGATTTACTCATTATATTAATTATGGTAATAAATAAAGATTTTACTATAATAATATTTCATTGAAGATTTGAGATTATATGGTACTAAGAAAAGTGACTCAACAACAAGTTATTTTTTTTGGAAAATACATGGTTTAAGGAAAGATAATCCTTAATATGGTCCTAATATAGAGGTAGTGACATTGGAATAAGATATTGTTTATTTGGATAAATTTTATTGGATATTCTTGAATACCTTGGAACTAATTAATGGGTTTCATTATTCCATCATTGTTGGAGTATTCCAAATTTTTGGATATAAGGAATATATCATGTATTATATAAGGAATAAGGGATCAAGAATGTAACTAATAAGTTTTTATGGTATTTCAGGGTGTAACCACGTTTTAAGAGAATACGTGGTGAAAGTACTCACATGATATTATATGGAAAAAATAGATCTTCATTATGTAATGTTAACCATCCTTAAAAAAATTTGGACTATGAGTGTGGACACAAATATTTTAGATAAGTATAATGGTTAAAATGGATTAAGTAAGACATTGTATTCTATGTTTTAAGGTTAAAACATTACTTATTATTATTTTTTGATTTTTTATAAGAAGGACAACCCAAAGGCCGGGAAACAATCCGTCGCGTCTAGCAAGGCCGCAAGACTTGAACCCACAACTGAAGGGCGATAAGGGTGCATCACCTACAACTTGCTTACATGATGCCCTAGTTTGTATAATGTAGTTTTTTTTAAATTATCTAATAGATGAATTATAAATTCATTTTTTTGAAATATTATATGATTAGGATAAATAAAATATTTTTTATTTTTATTATCTTTTGGAATGAAAGATGAGTTTTTGCTATAAATTAGTTAAAGGATGGAACACTACTTATCAAGATTATTTTTCTTATTATATGAAGAAATTAATTATTATACATTAGGGAAGGGATCCTAAAACTGAAAATGTTTTATCCTAGTGCCTGATGTTTTGATAAACCAATAATATTATAAGTCATTGTAGATTTATGGATTTGAGTCCCTTAATTTTCTATTTATTGTTCACTTTTTTGTTATTGTTGACCTCAATCACTCCCTATAAATATTTATGTTTCCCCTCCAATTATGTTTCTAAAATTTCCACCAATGTTGTAATATTCTAAATCCTAATTTGGTGGTGACTTTTTCATTTCCCTGTCCCTCTTATTAAGAAAAAATTTTATTAACCCCATTTCCGATTGGGGTTTTCCACAAAGGTATTTTTGATTTTCAATTTATTATTTTCAAAGAACAATTTAAAATTATAAGGATGAAATTTATTTAATTAGGGGAGAATGTATCACCTCATGACATCATAGTACATTATCTTTTTAATGTAATTCTATAGTTTGTGCTACACGCAACACCGAGTTCAAGTGCATCACCGACCTATCAAACTAGCCATTTAAAAAAGAGGTTATGAAAAGTATTAACCACATTTTTAATTTTATATATATATTATATAATTTTAAAATTCATATTTTGTGTTTCATAGACATAATATAGGGAAAAATTCAATTTTTCAAATAAAATAAATATTTTTCAAAAATGCATTTTTTCCGCCTTTTAATGGAGAACCCTATTTAAATCTAATATTTTACACTTTTATATATTAAATTTAATCAAATTTAATATTTATTTAGAATAGGGACATAAAAAATTAGTTTGTATAAATTTTTGATACTTTTCAGATAACTTTTATATTTTGATTAATAGTGAAAAAAACAAAATTTTAATTGAAAACAACTTCTTTAATCGAAATAATTTATATTTTTAAATTATTAATTTTCATGGTTTTAAAGTATAATTAGATTATATTTTTACCAATAAATATAATTTAGGTCATTTTATGTAATTTTACATTTAAATTGGACATAAACACATGCCATTCTTTTGATAGTTTTTACTTCTTGAAAACTCATTTTCTGGTTTTGACAACGAGAATTAATTTTAATTTAATTAATTCAAATTATATGTTTTTAATTTGTTAAAATAGACATAATTTTTTTATTTATAATATCAAAAATATTTTAGGGTTAAGTTTTGGTATTTTTTTGAATACTTTCAATTTTTGATGAATACTGAAAAACATTGAATTATTATTTAAAACCGAATTTTGATTTAAATAATTATTTATTTTATTTAAATTTATTTTATGTTAAAATAGATACATAATACCTAAATTAGATCAATTTAATTCATTGGAGTAATGTTATTATAATATTAGACGTATATAATTTTATTTATCTTTTTAACGTCTTTTACCCACCTTCTAAGAACATTTGCAAATTTACATAAAATGAAATTTGAAAGATCCTCTAAATTGAATTTCAAAAATACAGGAGAAAAATTTAACATTAGTAAGTAAAATATGGTTCAATAAGATGAAAATAATTTTTAGTGAATGGTAACTTTTGAATTTTATTTACCACAATTAAAAGTAAATAAAGTAATCAAAGGTAAAAATGATATTATAATTACCCTAACACATGTCATAATTCTATTTCATAAGTATTTTAGACAAAAATAAACCTTAGTAATAAAATATGACCCTCTTTGATCCACATGGATTAGATTAGGACATTTATAAATATATTATTCATAGAAGAGTTAAAAGCGTTAAATTCAAATTTTCATAAGTAAAACATTTTTAATATAGGGTTATATATAAGATAAATTCAACTATAAATATAAAAATATTTCATACATAATTAAATTTATTTATTATTTTTAGACATTATATAATAATTTTATTTATGACATAATGATGATGTTGTAATTACCTTATTAATGAAAGATTAAAATAATTTATATTATAAATATCCAAATAAATTTAAATTGAGACTTGTGATGAATTACACTAATTTTATAGGTTAATATGACATTTTATGGTTTATTAAATAATTTTTTTTGATGTGATAATGTTTTTATGACTTTCAAAACAAAAAATACTAAATAGTGTCAAAATTGACATAAATGGGTTTTTAAAACAAATACTATATTTTTAAATGTTATAATATTTCTAAAAAATCTATGGTTCGTCCAAAGGACTCAAATAATGATTTATATGTCATTAATGAAACACTTGGGGTTCTATTGTAATTTTATAGTATGTTTATTAACCATTTATTATAATAATACAAGAATACATGGTAAAAGGTAAACTGTTTAACTAAGAGTTAAATCTGAAAGATAAGGTTAATATGGTGACCTAAACCCACCTAAAACCTATTTATTAAGAGGTTTTCGACCCATACCTACCTTATCCTTGAAATAAATCCATTTGAAGCCATTATAAACAGAATATTATTGTATATTAAATTAATATTTCAAGCATTTCCTAAAGTTACCCTCACCTCTCTTGCAAAAGGGTACTTCCCCTTCTCTAAAAATCACACCTTCAAAACCCTTTGTCTCCACCAACACCTGCTCAAATATATTACCAAATAGCATAAAAACAACCAATAGACATTAATTTTTTCATAAATCCAACCTATAGATCCTTTTTTTCAAATCAAATGGAAGAACCCGAAGAAGAGGTAATTATTTCATCACTTATTTCAAAGTACTTTTCTTCTTCCACTTCCTCTATCTTTGTTGTTTCCATAACAAAATAATAAATCTAGTACCTTATACATATTTTTATTTTATTATAAATATGGTTCAATGATATTCATTATTCTATCCATCCAATTAAGGAAAAAGTCAGCATACGTGTGTATGTATAGCTTAACGTCTCCACATAATGGTGTAGTTTTTTTTCAACACTTCCATATTTTGATGGGTATAATAATGATTATAATTGATGTAATAATAAATAAAACATGTTAATTATTTTTTATATATGATATACTATCCAATTACATATGATTTCATCATCAATTTAATGGTATTGTCACTCACGCATACGTATGGATTACTGTCTCCATGAACGCGGTGAGATTCATTCCCCATTGTAATAATTAAAAAAATAAATTTCAATTTATGATTAAAAAATGATTTTTAAGAACTTGAATTCGGGATATGAATCAAATACATCCTATCTATGACAAAAATGACTAATATAAAAAAACATATACTGGAAAATAAATTAGTTAATACCTGAACTGATGATACTACTAAAAAATCATTAACAAAGAAATATTAGAAGATCAGATAAGATATAATATTTATTTATGTGGTTCTTGTATAATTTAATAAAAATTATTTTACCCTTATACAGGAGGTTAACCTACCCTTGAATAAGGAAAATTACAAGGTAAAGGTTAAATTTACAATCTCTTTATTATCTGAGGTTGTCTATTTGTAAGCATCAACTGAGAATTTATTATCATCTTCATATGTGTTTCTTAAAAATGTATTTCAAAAATAATTAACTATTTACTAGACTATGAGTTAAATTCATTTATACCCTTGTTTTAATTTTTATAAAATGTTTTGAAAATAATCTTTCCATAATTTTCCAAACAAGGTACTTTATGACCTTTTCGAAAAATTAAGGTAGGAATGTTTTTTAACTTATATGGTGGGTGTGGCTATTTTCCACTATTATAACTCCTTCAAAGCTTCCCATAAATGATTATAAGAATATTTTAAAAATAAATGTTTTCTTCTATAATTATGGTACTTTTAAATGATTTCAAAATAGAAATAAATATTTCTCAAAAATAGTTTCAATTTAATCTATGTCCACATCCTTTAATGTATTTGACAGTTGTTTGAAGTTGATTTATTATGATCCAATATCCAATATTTTATTTATGTTTTTGTGATATGTTTGACTCTGGATATGTTATTTTTATACCATTCTTGGTTTATGGTTTAATTATTAACATTTCATATACTAGGTTTAATATGAATGTTTATGTTATGTTTCAACCTTTTAATATGAGGAATGCATTGGACTTAGTGAGTGACAGGTGGATCTTGATATAACTACTTGATGCATCAGTAGGTCTCATGAGAAAATCTAGTGTCTTGGAACAAGGCCTTTAAAATATCACATTTGTAGTCTTGGCACGAGTCCTTGATTATGTTTTTATGATGTTCAACATTATTCATTCCATCATTATGAAATTTTCTATTGATATTACATGTGATTATTCGACTAATAGAATATCCACATGAACAAGTAAATGGAATTATTTGATTTATCTTTTCCATATTATTCTGAAGTTTATGTATAAAAGTCTTTTTTTATTCTTATACATTTCCTTAAATGTTTATGCTTATTTATAAAGGTTTATGCAATATAGGTATCCTTGCGGAGCATCTAATCTCACCCATTTCTTATGTTTTCTTTTTCCTAGAATTTGAATAAGTATATTATGATTAACTTGTAGGGATAGGCTAAAGGATATGAGTGTGTTCAAAGTGTACACAATGATGTTTTTTTAAATTCATGATGTAATGTAAACCTTATGTATGTATCTAATACTTACAAGGCTACTAAACTTATCAGTCTTTCGAGACTTGATCTCTTTTTATCATGAAAATGTTATGTAACAATGCACCGACTATAGGTAACTAGGGTTGGGGAGTTACATAAATAATTAGGTAAAATAATATTATTTATTAGGGAAATGATTTGGAATTTAAATAATAAATCATTTAAAATGATATTATTAAATCAACGTGTCTCATTACACATTCAATCATTTGAATCAGATTCCCCATTAATAAATTAAATTTAAGAATACATCAGATAAAATTGAAATTAATTAATTAGTTATTTGATATGACAATGGGTATATATATACACCCCATAAAAAGGTGGGTGTATAACATCAGAATATTCCTCAATGAAATGAGATTGAAACGATGCTCCTTACCTTAAGTTTGACTGATCACGTAAAATCATTATATTCAAAAATAATAAACATATATTACTTATTTACTTTCTTTATAACCATTTTAAAATTTATTATTCCTTTTATATCCCTTATTATCATACTATAACAACTAGTTAATTATTTGTGTTCACAATAGATATTTTTATGAAATCTGATACATGCGTCCCAAATGACATTGATATGATTTCTATAGTCAATGATGTCATTATTTAATCATATAAAGAATAATATTCCTTAAATAAAAATCATTTTTATTTTTAAATTATTATTTTAATACCAATCATGAAATATTATTATGAATAACAAACCAATGTTATGATCATGGAGATGGTGAGTTGTACGTACGCTTGAGTAACTTTTCCTTATTTCAATGACCCATGCTGAAATATAGTGAGTATAAATTTATCTATACAAAATTATCATAAAAACATTAATATCATATTAATAAATTAAATATAATTATATATATATCATAAATTTGGTGCGGTGTTGAACTAATGAATCACATCATTTTGTACAGGTGAGAGTTCCCTCGTAAACAAGAATGAAATTTTAAATTTTTGGCCTATAAAGAATGGTAATAATGAAAATTATATATTATGTTTTAATAATGAAAACAATGTAATTAATATAATATATGATTTTTAAATCCTTAATTATATATATTATTGAGAGGTGGTTATGGGAAAATGAATTTCATCAGTTTTTGAGGTGGTAGTCCACCATACCCAAGAATGATAAATTATTTTCCCATTTGATGAAAAGAAGATAGATATGGTCCATGGCGCAAACATAATAAGATATAATTATATGTAGTGTAATGTTTTTTTTTCTTATAACATTTTGGAATAATATTTTATGGAATTTTAAGATGAAATAAAACTGAAATTATTGAATAAAAATGATAACATTTCGTTGGACAATCTTCATTGCATAACACCTTAGGATCACTATGGACATTGCTATGCCTAAAATAAGAGATATATATTACTTTTAGGTATTATTTTAAGGGATTTGGGAAGATCATGGATGAACCAAAATGGTTTTTATTTTTGGGAGAATAAGATTAAGGGGTTCCTATTTTTAAGAGAGGGGATGGGTACACTGTAATTTCTTAATATAGTATAATATAAATAGACTATTCTATATAAAAGAACATAAAATAGCCCAAAATTAACTGGAGATTAAATTTTAGACACATATTATAACATTGGCCTTATTTAATATTTATATGATTTTTAGTTAATTTAAATAAATTTAATATTCATGAAATACTATTGTTATAAAATATATTACTATACATTACTATGAATTCAAATATAGGAACACAAAGTTGGAAATAAAATATAATGATTTGATACATCTATAATATATCATATAGATCTATAAATTTAATTATTAAAATTATATAATCCAAAATATATGAAAGTTATTATTTTTTAAAACAAATGGTTTTTCTATTAGTTAAATAAATTATCTTTTAGCATTGCAGAAGTAATTAAGGTAATTATATAATTTATAAAAATTAAAGTTAAAATTATATAATAAATATAATTTCATTAAGATCAAAATAAATATTCAGTATCGTTCAAATCATATTTTTGTTCATATTTTGACACATAAAATATATTAAATACATAGAGAGGGACATTTGGTAACTGTCCATGATTAAAATAATATATAAGATATTTTTATTAAAATGTGTGAATTAAATAACTGAAATTGTATCCTATTGTGAGAGGGGTCAAATCAACATTAAAAATAAATTATTGGAAGTTATTATGTCATTTTTATACCCTTATTCTTTTTAAACCTTATTTAACCTCAATTAATTTTTACCGTGATGACATGTGTTTTTACTCTTTAATGATTAATAAAGTTACTATAAAATTACAATCAAATCATAAATGGATCATTAATGAAAATTTAAAAAATATCCTGATTAGTTTTCAGAATTTTAGTTTTTTAAAAAATTAATATCATTTAATCATAAATTACATATTTTAAACAATCAGGAATGTTAATTTTGACACTATTTATTATTTTGATTTTAGAAAAATCAATAATAATAGATAGAGTTGATATATTATTCTAAAAAAGTAGTAACAAGACATATTCCACAAGAAAAAAATTTATGATTTTACTTATTTTAAATTATATTTCTTTTAATATTTTTCATATCATCTATTTTATATTACCCTTACTTAAACAATTAAAGCATCATCATTGTGTGAGCCCTTGAGATAATTATCTATTCCCTAATAAATTAGAAAATATTTCAAGATAAAGAAAATTATTTTATTGTTTAGTATAAAGGTTATAGTCTATCATAAACCCAATATAGTGATATTTTAAAAATATTTTAGTTATTAAAAATAAGATTATTACATGTTTGATTCTTGATTGAATAAAATTTAATAAGGGTCATATTTGAATCCAAATGGTCGTAAATGGTAAAAAACGATCCTTTAATGATTATTGATGAACACTAGTCATCTAATAAAAAATTTCATGTGTTATAGTCATATTCAAAAATGTATGATACTATTTTTAACCTCAATTACTTGATTTACCCATAAATTGTTTAACAGAAATTACAAAAGTTACTACTCATATTAGCTAAAAATAAAAGTATTATATTTAATGAATTTGAACCTTCTAATTCAAAATAATGATTTAATTATTATAAATTTATAATATATAAGTACCTAAAATTAATTTAAAATTAATCCTAGAGACAGAATGAGAATGTAGAGTTTTAATATATAAAGATCAAAGGTTGGAAATATTCTTATATAAAATTTCAATGTGAAATTTAATCCAATTACCTTAATTGTGTTAAATGATATATAATTTAAATAATTATTCTTTATAAAAAATATAAAAAATATTTTATAACTATAAATTATTAGGATGAAAATTTGGTATTCAATTAAAATGAAGTATATTTTACGATTCCTCAAAAATGAAACTAATCAGAAAAATATAAAAAATCCAATGAAAATTATTTTTGATATTATTAATTCAAAGAAGAATATTATTTTTTCTCATAAAATTTTAAAAAAAAATTAATTTTTTTAAAATACAATTCTATTAAATAGCAGAAATGTTTTTTTAGAAAATATAGTTTTTACTATAAAATAGGATTAATATAATATTATACATATAAAAAGATTTAATAAATGTTTTTAAACATTATATAGTTTTTTATATTTATAATTTCAAATATATCAGCTAGGTAATGAAGATCACATTTAAATAATAATTTTTAGTTATTTATTTATGCTCGATAAGGTGTATCATGTATGCTATCAATCATAGTGTTTCCTTTAAAATATAGGGATTTAATAAATAATCATTAAGCTCTATGAAAAAGTCCTTTTTGATTTTTTTTTCAATCTTCTCTATGATCTATTTTAGTTTTTTTGTTTGATAACATCAATTATCCTTTAATTTATGAGTCATATAGGGTAATAATGTTGTAGTACATGAAAAAAATCTCTAAAAAACATATCAATATATAATTTACATAATTTATTATATGGTCTCATATTAGTATCTTGGAAAATCGAAATCTATTTGAGGCATTTCCTAATTTTAAAAACAATATAAAATCATAGAATATAAATTTGGAATAATTGAAAATTATCAAAATTTGGATAATGAGATTTTTTTCATCCCTCAAAAGGTTGTTCCAAAGATATTATATTGGATAATTAATAGTAAAATGAATAATTACTTAAAATATTTTCAATATATAATATATTTTCACTTCTAAAAAATAAATGTTGCTATATTTTTCCTCTCAATTTAATACATACCTCATATCATTAGTATGTATGTACGACATTTATTCAAAACAATTATTTTTAGATAAAAACTCATAATATATAATAATATTATGGTATGTAAGATCATCTGCATTACTAAAAATTTATACATAATATTTTAAGTTAATACATATTTTTTCTAAAAAATGAAATGTTTTTAGTCTATTACATAATGTTTTTCAGATTGTGAAAAACAACTTTATATATTTATTATAGTTATTATGTAATATATTATAATAAGTAAATGAAATTAATAAGATATTTAATTATTATATAATTGAAATTTCATGTTTTTATAACTCATGTGTAATATATTATACTAATCCAAAAATTGATCAAAATTTAATTATTATATAGTTACAAAAATATAAATTTTTTATATTAATAATTCTATCATTACTTCTAAAACCATAAAATTATATTAAAAAAAACTAAATTATAAAATACCCCTCCACCAAACATAATATTCTATAGAGAAACATTCTTAAAATCCACTAACACTCTGGATATTTTAAAGGATGTGTGAGGTAAAACACGTGGTATTACATCGAATACATGTCAAATTATTTTCATCATTGATAAAAAATACATACCAAAAAAGATAAAATAGTAACCATTGATGCAACACTCAGTATTATAAAACTATAAAATTAATATAAAACATGTGTAAAGGAACAAAGAAACATAAGATTCCATCAAACTATAAAAATATTCATTATTTTTAATATACACAATCAAATTTTCATGATGTCAATCATATCATCACCCTTGAATATAATGGAACATAATAGAAAGAAATACCATATGTGTATCAATGACTAATGATCCTATGTATATTCCACAAAACCAATATGTGTTAAAAAACCACGATCCAAGGGAATATCATAAGAAACATACCTAACCAAAAAACATTTTAATAACATGTATTAATCATTTTAATATTCATATGATATTTTATGCTTATAGTATTATCGAATTATAAAAACACATACTTTATATAGTTATCACTGAACAAAATTTAATGTTTTCACACAGAATCATTTTTTAATGAAAATTTATCATATATTGTATTAAAAACATGACCCAATAAAAAATAAATATCCATTATTAAAACGTAAAATATTATAATTTAAAAATAAATCATAAAAGCATGGTATTTTTTATATATCTGGGATGAGAGATGAAATGATCAGCAATGCATATTATAACATTAGGATAAGTTAGTATTTTGATAAACCTTAAAAACAATATAAATATTAACCTTATCATATAATAAACTTTGATATAAAATATTGACATAAAGATTATTGAAACCAGCTTCGTTTCCAACCAAAAAAAAATCATTTTTTTAAGAAAACCTAAAGTCAAATGAATTATAATGTATTCTATATGGGAAAGTATAAACATATCATTCATTAAATTACCCATATGTTGGTAAAAACTAGGAAGTAAATTAAAATTTTTTCATAGGTGTCACGTGTGAATTAGAATAATCTATCATCATTGCATAATTTTGGGATTAACTGATATGTAGTTGACTTTGTCCACTTGATTAGATTAAATTATAAACAGTTGGATCTAACTATATTACCCAATGAATTAGTGGTCTATAACAAAACCAAAAATCATTATATACAATTTCCAAGATCTATAACATTAGTAAAAACACATAGTTTATTTCAAAATAATAATAATAATCATAAAAGCATTCGTTTGAAACATTAACTAAAGAAATATTCCCCTATCACATAATAATAAAGAGAAACCCCATTTTCATTTGAAAACATTTAAAAGTTAAACATTTCATGAATGATGGATATATAATTTTAATTTAAACCCCCTATAAAATAGTATTTGAAAATTGGTAATTAATAATCTCTATAAAAATGTGAATAGAAGGTGATAATTTAAATGTTAATAAAACATTATTGTTTCACTTTTGTATAAAAATTCCAAAATTAACCATACAGAAAATGTTAAAAATATTCATCTTCCATAAATTTTTTTCTAATTAAAATATGATTTAAAATGATTATATATTCTCATTATAGTATATTGGGTAAAATTATAAAAACCATATAAATAATATAATGGATGAGAAAGAGTTTTAAAAAATATCTTGACATTTAAGAGATTGGTTTTAATAAATATCCCTTAAAACAAAAATAAATTTTCAATAAAAATGATATCATTATGAAGTACATGAAATAAAATTAGAGTCAAATTATTTTCAATTAATTAATTATAAAATTCTTCCATAATTATTTTTATAGATAAAAAATGGAATACATGTGGTGAAAATAGAATAAGTCTCAATGAAATGAAATTGAGATGTGAAATCCCCTACCTTGAGTACTGAAAATATTTCTATATCCTCTAAAACGTGAGTAATAAAACATTTTTAGTTATTTAATTACATAATAATACTATTCAGGTTCATTTACCTATGATTATATCTCTTATATAATTTTATATTTAATTTCTGTGTTGGTATAATTCACATTGGATAGTTAGGCTTCGTTCAGTTCATAATTATCAAGACAACTTTTGTATCATTGTAATGGTAAAACTTATTTATCCAATAGTTACATAATATCTACATATTTAAAAATATATATTTAATTTCAATCCATTAATAAAAAATATAATAGTCTTTAAAATATTAATATTTTGTTAACTATTCATTGATATTCTTTCATAGTAGTTTAAGTTAACTATTATTGTTTACACTTAAATTAATTATTAGGATCAGTGTATAATTATTAATCAATATGTAAAAAATAATAAATAAATCAAAATTTAATAATATAAAAAATATTTCATTCTCGTTTATCATTCTTAAAATAATGTTATAACATCGTTCATGTACGTAGTAAAACTGACCCTAACAACATCATGATATAATGATATAATGAGAAAAAATAATTTATTTTAAAGCATTTTAATATTTTTATTTGACAATTAATCATTTAAAAATAATTTTATCATTTTTATAAATATGATTTTTAAATTGGTAGGTTAAAACAATAAAATTGAATATATATCATATGTGTTACTTACAATATTTCTCATTATTCACATTTAAGTGAGTAGATTTTTTAATGACCATTCATTATAAATATCATTAATTTTATTTCCAATATAAAATCCCCAAATATTATTAATTTTATAAACTTGGTATTTATTTTTTTAATCTTTATTTAAAACCACCCATGTATAGTATTCATGAAAAAGTAAATATATTATTTCATTGAAAATGTAGTCTACATAGATTCATTTGCAGCATTTTCAATTTTAGTCAATGGAATTTATATAAGGTAGAATGTAATTTATAATTTTAGGATAATAATTATGTCATATAATTCATGTTCAATTATTAATCAGATTTATATAAACCACCATATGTGGAAGTGATGATAAAATAAATATGTCATTTGTGGAGGAGGTATACCACGCGTATTCATAGATAAATTTTTAATTATTTTATTAATGAAACGACATTATGTAATGGTTTTTAGATATTCATAAAATAATTTAAGTATTTTAATTATACTACTATCATTATTTTATTTTGATAATATATGAATTGATATTGGATTAAGATGAAATAAATTTTGAATATATTGCATAGAATATATATCTTATCTCTTGAAAATCACTTATTAAAATAACCTAAATGATTCATAGATTTATATTTATGGAAGAAAAAATATATTGGACATGGATAAGGGTTTTGGGGAGGTATATGTTAATATAATAGTTATGACATGGTGATTAATGTGTTGTGATATTTTTGGAGAGTATAGTTCCTTTTATAGGTTAGTATAGTAGTGCATATATAAGTATTCATATAAAATAAACATTATTGTCATGTTCAAGAGAATATGGAACTGACAGATGATGGTTTGGTGGAGACGAGGGATCGAAGCGGCGATGGCATAACCCTAATGGCTTCGCTGATGCTTCCCACTCTACTGCTGGTCGGCGGGAGGGGGAGGATTCTCGACATCCTCATAATGTCCGAAGACATGCCTTCTATCCCTTCACTGATCTGGCTATGTTTACGAGCTTTCCTGTGATCAATATAGACATATAGGTCCCTGGTATTCAGGATGGCGACCCTATGATTCTGTTATCAGCTCGAGATTTTATAGAGGAGGAGAGTTTACGAAATCTAACATTTGTTTCCCTATTTAGGAACAAATGGCCTTCGGTGGATGAATTTTATAGGTTTCCCTTCAATCATTGGGTTCTAAATGAATGATCGGTTGTCTATCTATTAGATAAAAGGCATTTGATGGTGAGATGTTTTTCATCTGAGGAATTTCTTCATGCATTGTCATGTGAACCCAAACAATGCGGTGGATGTGGCTTCTATATATTTCAGTGGAGAAATGATTTATACTTGAATTATGATTCTCTTACCATTCCAGTATAGGTAAGTCTTCCTCAACATCTTCTACCATTCAAGAATCCTACGATTCTATGTATTCTAGGAAATATAGTGGGTCAATTTCTCTGTGTGGGTTTGCCTACTAATTTTATGTGTCATCTGATCAATATGGGCATGTGTGTGGAGGTAGACGTGTAGAGTTCACGGGTTGAATCGGTGTGGATTGAAGCCGATAAGGAGGTACGGTGTAAACAACAAGTGGTATTCGATCATTGGGTGGAGTTTTGATCTTCCTAAAGTAGACTAGGTCACTCGGCCAATTTATGCAAACGAGGTGGCCATCAAGGGAAGGTGAAGTTGTAGTGGAGGAAGGGTAATGATGCTATCCAAACTAATCACTTAGCATGAAAGGAAGTGTAGAATATATAATTTAAATCTTATAATTCCAAAAATTAAATATATTTTATAATTTTCAATGTGACGATGTATTAAAATTTATTTTTAAAGAAAATAATAAAATGGATTGAGAACTATATTTTAAGAAAAAAGAATTTTTTATTTATAAAAATTTTATTACCCAAAAATAATATATTGAATTTATTGTCATCAAATTTATTTTTTTCATTAAAATAATAAGAAAAATTTTTGGAATTAAAAAACATTCAAAAATTTATTGTTAAAATGTAATTAATTTATATATTATTAAGATAAAAATTAGTTATTTTGAAATAATTCCCCACTTAGGTTTTAGTTTAACAAAAATGGTTTTTAAAAATTTATTGTAATATTTTTAAATGATTAATTTAACTTATTATATATATTATTATATAAAATAATTTCTAAATAATAATGTCATTTTTTATCATTATAATTTCATAAAAGTGATAGTATTTTAAAAATATTTATTTTCACTCATCATGCCAAATTCAATCTTTTCATAAAATTAAAAATAAAACATTCGTAAAATTGTAATGTAAACTGAAATAAAAAATATAATTAAAAGCTTCTTTTATAGAAAAATGACTTGTAAAACCTTAATTGTGGTAATATTATTTCATATCATGTAATGATTAAATGAATGATAAACTAATATATATTTCGATAAAATATTATATATTATAATCATTTAAAGGATATCAACTTAATTTAAAAAGATAAACTAACAAAAATTTAGAAAATATTATTTTTAAATATCCATTTTTACATGTAATAATTTAAACACCCTCATATTATATTATCATATTTTATTATAATAATATATCTAATTATTCATTTTATTTAGTATCTTTTGTAAAATAAACTAATGAATATATTACTATTTAAAGGGAAACATATTATAAACTCTTAGTTTGTAATATTTTCCCCCTTAATGTAACTATGTCCTCCTAGTTTTTCACTAGTCTAAAAAACAACAGTTAAAAAAATTCGTAAATTTTTTTTATGTGGTGAAAAAGGAAAATATAACCATTAATTTGAATGTATCTATAGTAATGAAAAAATAAAATTAAGGAAAACCTAAGATATTTTCTATGAAACATAAATATTAATATGTTATATGAAATGTATTTACAATTTTTGAATGGTTTTAGGAAAACCCCATCGATATCATTTGTTTTTTATAATAATTTAAACTATATGTTATAACTATGAATATTATAATTTATATAATATATAATATACTATAAATAACATTATAATACCCATACATGTGAATTAGTTCTAAATGAATAATTTATTATGGTGATATATTATCCATATAAAACACTATATATTTATCATGTGCTTACATGATTCTATGAATATATTTTACCATCGAGGAAGATAATATAATAAAAAATTATTTTTCAGTTCATTTCTAAAACATATAAATAATTTCATACTTTGGGTGTTTTTTTATATTTTTCACCATGCCTCAATTATAATTCCATATATAAATGATAAAATAAATATATCATTCTCCATTCACAAAAATCAACTTTTAAAAGATAATTATATCCATTAAATGATTTCAATCCAATTCCACGTGATTATTTTTTATTACTAATGTCAAAATTTCTATTGTAATTATGATTGAACCATTATATGATGAAGTAAAATTTGATCACCAATACATTTTCCATTATTGGTAATGTTATAAAAAAAATCTATATGTAACTAACACTAATATAGTTCATAAAATTTCTTACCAAATTTGGATACAAAATATCATAATAATTTTATCACATTTTATAAAAAATCAAGTTAAAATTTATCTCAAAATAACATCACCGATCATATAAAACAAACCAATTCATTTATACCCCATAAAAATTATCCACAAAATATAGTAGCCCTTTCCAAAAATTAACCATGATATAAAGTCACAATAAATTAAAAAATACATCAAAAATTTATATTAATATTTTTCAATCGAATAATATAAAAAAAATACCTTACTAGACCATAATTTACAATTTAACTTATGATATTATTCCCAATAATATGATTTACCGTTATCATAATTAATAATAATTATGTTAATATAAATGAACCTACTTTCCACAAAGGTTATTCTCACATTTAAATTTCTATTATAATAATAGAATTACAATCCTTTTCAAATTACATTTAAAATCACACACATGATAAATATAGGGGATAAATTTCCCTCAATATTATTCTAGAAACTAGAAAACATCTACCAAAATATCATTAGTCTACATGAAATATAGATTTATAAGGCATCCCCAAGGTTATTTAGAAATTAGAGATTATTATCATTTTAAAAATTATGAAACCGTAAACAATCACTACATCATAACACTCAATTCCCTATTTATATACACTTTTATCGTTCAACGTTATTCACACACCTTTGACTATGATTTTTCTTCCAATTCATTTATATATCCTTCCTAAAATCAAAGGTTTGAATCATGTTTTACGATTCAACATTCTCAATTCCATCATTTTTAATAGGTTAAACATAATAAAATCCAGTAAACTAATTAATTAATTTTATATATTAATCAATGTTTCATATTCTTCATCTCTGATTCATATATAACTTTAATTAAAATCAAACTTTCAATTAGGATAGACTCATTCTTATGATTTCAACCATGGATATAAAATTTTGTCATAAAGATACTTCCAAAAAATAAATAATTTAACTAATACATTATAAAAAATATTACTCTCATCCTTTCTATTAACCATGTACTTCAATTTTCCATGGTATATTTATAATATATTCCCACCTTTTCAACATACACCCCATCATAATGTTCCATTATAAAATTATGATTTTTATTTCATTATTAACATGTTATAATTTGAGTCATTTTCCCTCTATGTACATTATCACCCAGTCTTCAATGAAAATCCATTTTTACCCTTTTTAGTTATTTTGAAATTATATATTATTTCACTTTTTAGTAAAAACTATAGGTATCATGGAATTTATAATAACAAGGTTTCCCAAAACATTTATTTTTCTATTTGGATACTTATTTTGAAGACTACCACACTATTATTGACTAATATTGTTAAAATGGTTCCTTATTTTTCAAAAAAACATACCAAACCCAAAATTTAATTCACGCGTTTAACAAAAAAATTAATAAAAAATATATTAATAGAATATATACTACTATGTGTTCAACTATGTGACCTTAAATTCAATGATTTCAAATCAAATTACATTCCACAAAAATAACTGTAATTTTCTATAATATATTAACATTTAATTTTATATAATAGTAATATCATATGATCATATAATAAAATCATATCAACTAAATTTATCAAAACACTTTATTAGAAATATATATATATATATATATATATTTGTATAAGCCTTATATAACAGAGCATTCATTATTAATTTAATTGATAATATTAAACATTCATAAATTCACATGATTATTTGGGTTTAGTGTTATATAAAATTAAGTAAACCTCATTCCATATATTTTAAACAGTATCTAATAGTACACAATTTTTTTTCAATAAAATGTTTTCTATAGTTATTAACAATATTACATCTACACAATTATTTTGTTGTTGAAAAATTATCCCCAATTAAATCAATGTAATTTTTAATGTATGAACTCTTCCATTATCCCACATAAAAAATATTAAATATTTGGTGGGGAAAATTCTTGTTGGGGGATAAAAACATGGGGACCCATTATTTGATTGAAAAATATAAACACTCATTCAAAATTTTTCATTTTCACATAAGAATAATTGAGAATACATAATCACTTTCTCTTGATTTCAAATTCATTCCATAAATTTAGTGATAGAAAATATCATATGATACAATATAAGAAAAAAACATATTCTCATTTATTATTTGGGATATCGTAATGATATAATTATATTAATCAATGTTATAATTGGATTTTATCACCCAGAGATTATAAATTATATTTTCATTAAAAAAATAATGTGTTCATTTAACATAAAACATAATTCCCAAATAAAAAGTACCTAAAAAATTTATTTAATAATTTATATATTTTCTCTAATTAGGAGGTTTAAAATAAAGGTAACAACATTACGAAATATATGTACATATAAATTTAATTTTTTTAGTACTGTTTCATTGGTAATAATAACTATATATTGATAAATAACTAATATGATAATTATAATCAAGAAATATATATATTTTTTAAAAATATTTTTATGGATATTATTTTATGAAATGAAATAACATATATTTATATTTAATATTTCTAATCAAAATAATATATTCACACACAAAAAATTAGAAATTCATATGAAACACGAATAAGAACAACTTTTAAATGTTATCTTTCTAGAAAAAAATGATCTTACAATATATTTAATTATTTTATTTCTATATATAATTCCAAAATTAAATTAAATTAATATGACCAAATTAACATAAATTTTGAATTTATAATTAAAAATATATCTTTAAATGATTTTTTTAAAATGTATCTAAAATTTTTGATTTTTAAGTGAATACTAAATACCAAATTTAAAAAAAATAATATAGTGTTTCTAACATTATCAACATACAATCATGATTCAAAATTTGTATGAGTCATTCTTCATGACCATGAATATATTTAAAGACTAAAATTTTTTATTTATAAACACTATGTTTGTTACTGAAAACTCGTGCATATTTTTTTAAAACATATCTAATATTTTATTTTAGTTAAAAGTTTTTACATCATTGATTCATATATATATATATATATATTGGAATACTATTATTTTTAAACAATAATATTTTTAATTTAATTTTAATAAATAATGTGGATTATTTTATCCTTCAAATTTTGTTTAAACATTGAAAAAATATATTTTTTTGAATTTAAATTACATTTTATATTAAATGATTATGAATGTAATATTATCACAATTAGTAAGTTTTTTGGAAAAAAATAGTTCATATTTTTATTCATTAGATCCAAATTATTTAGTAATAGTAATTTTATTTTTATTCATAAATAATGAATAAGATTAATGATTTTTAGTTTCTTCAATAAAGGTAAATTTAGATAAAAATGGTTTAAATATTGGTAAGAAACAAAACATATTTTAAAAACAATATATAAATGGGTGAATGAAATTTTTTATATTTCTTATCTTTTCTACTCTGCATTTTTGTATATTATTACATTTTTTGACCAGTTATATTTATTTTATCTTATATATTATATCACAAAATCCAATCATCTCACTTATAAATACCACCTTTCACCAAACCATTTTCCAACAATTATATAACATTATCTTATCCAAAAATCTACCTCAGCCTCTCCCCAACCCTTTTCCATACTAGAATAATTTTCCCTATATAGATCCCATTTTAAGGATTCTTATGTTGTTTCTAAAGGGAGAACATTCCAAGGGAATGGTATCATCCATAATTGTGCTCTCTTAATTCTATTCATTATTGAACCTTAAAATCTACTAATAAATGCTTGATAACATCAGTATTACTAATATCGGGAAATTTTTTTTATAATAATTGTATATAAATTTTCTATATTTTTCCATAATAATTCATCAAATTAATATGTTATCATGCTCATGTGTAGAAAACCATGTCCAATAATATTTTTTTATTTTACATAACCATATCATAATGTTGGTTTGAATTAAATATTTGATGAAAAATAAAATTATATAATTAAAATATTATAATTTTTAAATTATAATTTATAATTTCTACCTCCATCATATTTTATGGAAAATAACATGCCATTCATGTGCATAGGCAGACTATCATCTTCATAGAATGACATATTTCAATATCCATTACTGTCCAACATGAATAAGATTAACTATATATTACTCTTTAATAATTATATTTATGACAACCCTAATATTTAAGAATTATAATAGAATAAATTAAAAAATAAATATTAACAATAAATGTTCATATTAAAATATTATAACAAAAGGAATGTGTTATAAAAAAACTGACTAAGAAGTGACTGATTTATAATGATTTGATAAAATAAATTAAAAAATAATATATAACAAATAAATAATAGTAAGAGAAATATTGATGGAAAATGTGACTAATAGTTTATTTAAAGAAATAATTTTAATATGATTTAATGTACTAGTGTAAATTGGAAAAATTAGATTTTCTAGTTCTTGATTCTACCTCACAATTGTTATTCATGGTCATAATATTTTTATTTTTTATTTTTTCAATTTTTTTTTGAAATTTACATTAGATGTAGAGACCATAAATGTTCCATCCTTGATCTGGTGACTAAATACATACATTTAATTATGATATAAGGAATTACATCCTAAATGACTGAATAATTTATTTATCTTGGTAGACAAGATACATATATGATACGTTTATTATATTTGGATATATAATTTTTAACAATTTTTTTTCAAGAATAATATTATTCCCTATAGAATATCCATACATATAAATAATAAGGAACTATATGTATTCCTGGGAAAATAAAAAAATTAGGGTGAGATCAAATTCTTGGTAAGGGTTAAATACAATATAAACTAATAATAATTAATAAGAATAATAAATTGGGGAAGGTAAATAACTAAGAAAAAATATCCCTTTAAATAAATAAAATAAGTAATACTAAATATAGAATGGTAAAAAATATCATAAAAATTCTATTTAATCAAAAAATAGAAAATAAATTGCATCGATGGATAATATCATAGTGAAAATATAATGGACAATAATAACTAAAATCTTATTGACGACAATGCAGAATAATTGAATGTCATGTTTTTAGAACGTGATAACTCTACCATCAACACCTTACACAATATAGTTTTATCTATGGATAAAACACCATTTAAATCTTGTTCAACATGATAATATCACGAGTCCTAACCATTCATCATGTGGATATAAAATTTTATGCCCCACATATCACATCTTGTCCAAATAAGTCATCATATATCGAATAATTTATATTATTCTCGATCCAATATTCCTTATTATCAATAATTTTTTTGACTAATGATTAAATATTTACCTATTTATATTTGGTAAAATAATAACAATCATTGTAAAATATTACATGTATAAATTAGATATTATTTAAGTGACAAAAATATCCTTTAGAAAAAATATTAATATTTTGGGTAAGTTTAATGTTTAATGATTATAGTAAAGTGATTATTGAAATTGAATATCAATGAATACAAAATGAAATAAAGATGTTAATTTGAATACCTTCCATGGTAAAAATAATCATAAACCATCCAATAGAAGAATAAGGATGTTATATATACAACATATACCCATTGGAGTATGCATTAAGGTATTTTTCACTGAGGAATATAAATAACATAAAATGGTCAATTGAATCATTATTGAGGAAAATTTAGTTTTCATTTTGAAATAAATTATGAAAATCCTTTTCTTTGAAAATGACATTAAAAAGGATTTATTAAAATTTTTCTTGTATATATTAAATAAGGTGTTTTAATAAATAACTATCATGATTACGAATATTTCATAAATGTTTTTTAAGTTAAAAATAACATTCATTTATAAAAGTATATTTTTTAGAAAGAATTTGTGTTTGGAAAATGAGAAGAAGATTGTTTTAATATTTTTCATAAATACCAAATGAGGAATGTTTTTGAAAAAAACATAATATTCCATTGAAAATATTTTTTGATGAGTAAAAATGGTTTAAAATAAATTTAATAAATAATTTTTTATGATTAAAATCATTTTTGAAAGAATTTTTAGAAAAAATGGTTCTTGAAGAAAATAGATTTCTAACTAAAGAGGAAATAATGTTAGATATTCAGGAAAAAAATTTCTCAATTAATATATGTACTGAAGAGTGGAAAACAGAACTATTACATAATAATATAATGGATAACTATACCATAATAAAGTGAAATGGTTTTATTTGGAAATGAAAAAAATAATTACATTGAATTTAATTCAAATACAGAAAAATCTCAATTATAATGAATTTCAAAAATGAACCATTATAATGATCATAATGATTATGTGAGAATTTATCAATGAATAGATATTTTGTTTCAAATGTAAATCTAAAAATAAAAGTTGAAAACAAAAATTAAATTCATATTTATTATACTGATAATATTTGAATGAAATGATAAATGAAGTAGAATTTTAACCAAATTAATAAAAACTGATTTAAGAAATCATATACCCCACACTTCATTTTGGTCCATCATTCATTAACATTGTATATATTTAGAATTAAAATTTTATTAACATATACCAAAACTTATTTATATTTATAGATCATATATGACAATTTTAGGACATCCTATCACATTTTCATTAATAATCATTCATTATTTTAATTGTTTTTTCTTTTATTGGACTGTTTTCTCAAGTTTATTTCATCATGAATGATCATGTCCTAGAAAATATTATATACTTATATCTTATCCTGAATAATATCCATGGGCTGATTATTATATTTTTATGTAAATTATTCTTATAAAACTATTCATTTACTATAGTTATGAAAACTAAGTACCTTATAATCATAGATACTGTAGGTTCTACATATTCAAGAGTGACATTTCCATTTTTCAATGATAATTATGGAAAGGATATTAAAAAAAGTTTTTTTATTTAAGAATAATCATTATATAATATATAAAATTTTATCTGATTTAATATATTTATATAATGTAAAGACCTGTAAAATTCAAGGGAAATTTTTTCTTAATTCTCTTTGGAATTTTAAAAGAACGCGGTTTCTGATGGCACCTGATTCCGATGCCCGTTGTGCCCAGAATCAATTTCTGAAGTTTGGCTCGGGTGCGTTCAGTGAACGAACGAGCGGGAATTTCTAACTTTTGAACCGGTGCTCAGAATCGAATTCCGAGGGCACCAATGAACTCGCAACGCCGGTAATCGCTTAAGGGAACCTTTACTGTAGTTGCGTTTGTGCGGGAGAAGAAGTTCATTATTGAGGTTTAATTAAAAAAAGGTAAATAAAATTGTTGGAACAATTTTATTTCTTTTCATGTGGTTTTTTTTCTCCCATGGGAAGTTGGTGGTGGGGCCCACATCCACCCAACTTCCCATGTGTGGATAATTGAAAGGGCGGGGCCCACATGAACCCCCCCACCTTTTCAATTTTTTTCCTTAACTCCCTAACCCCTCTTAAACCTTCACTTTCTTAACTCCCCATTAACTCACTTTCATTAATTTTTGACAACTTGTTATAATTAATAAAGTGAGTTACTTAATTTCAAACTCTTGAAATTAAAATGGTTAGGTTGTGTTAATAAAATAAGACTTGGTATTATTTTATTATTGTTAGAGTTTTGCAACCTTGAGAGGATTGGGAAGCGTGGAGTCTTCTTCTTATTCTTCTTCAACCTCGACGAAGAACGTGAAGAACATCTCAGACTCCGACGAAGAACACCATTCTTCAATGAGGAACATCTCCGTTGAAGAACGCGACGTCTTCTTCCAACGATGTTTCCTCTTCGAACGCACCTCGACGACTACGGAATCGACGTTCATTCTCCGCGACGCCCGACCTCCGCGACGCTCGTTTTCTACGGCTCGATTGTCGTGCACCTTTCATGAACCGAGGTAGGGGTTTGTTTAGTTATTTTTGTTGTGAATATCAACTTGGTGATATTTTGGGTTTAAAACCAATTGTTATCAAATAACGCGAGGGGGTCGGTCCGTACAAACACGGCCGAACCTCCTCCTTATTTTATGATTGATTCCTTGGGGATTGGTTCAGGAAGGCGTGGTTCCGTCGCACCACGCGGATTCATGCGGAAGGAAATGTGCGGCGTCGTCACGCCGCGCCGTGGAAAGAAGTCTAAGAACGCGACGCCGTCGCGCCGCATCGAAGAAAATCGAAGGCGCCGCTGCTGGAGCAGGGCCGCGGTGGTGGGGCGTGGTGTCGTCGCACCGCGCTGGACGACAAGGGCCGCGGCCGGTTCCGGGCCGCGGCGGAGCAAGGTGACCGGCGGCCGGACCGGGCCGCCGGCGTCGGAGCCGGAAGGGGACCGGCCACCACTGGTCCCGTTGAGAAGGAACCGGCCGGCCAGGTCAGGCAGGTCGGAAAGGAGGGAGCTGGGGGAATTAAATTCCCCCGGCTGGCTTCAAAGAGCCCCCTTAATTGAAGGGGGGCCGCGGTTACATAGGGGGGCAGGCGCCCACCCCCCCTTTGCCAAAACGGCTCGGCCGATGGCTGATCCAGACAGCGCGTTGTCCCCAGCCGGACTGGCGCCTGGCCGAGTCGGACCGGGTCGACCCGGTTCGGGCCGACCCGGGGGGTCTTGGGCGGGGTCGGTCCGGGCCCGAAACCCCCGTTTTCGGACCGTTTGGTTTCAAATGCCCATAACTCGAGTTATGGACCTCCGATCGATGTGCCGACAGTGGCAACACGATCCTTGGAATGAGACGGTCGTTTCGACATATCGCACTCAAGGTTTCGTAATACTTTGAGATTGGCCGAGTTTGTTCGTACACGAAACCAACCAGGCCCTCGGAGCGGAAACGCTCATATCTTGAGCTACGGACGACCGATTGACGTACCGTCGACTTTGTTGATTTCCTCTTAGTGAGACGGATATTTTGGCTTACTCCGCCCGAGGTTTGGACGCAGGTGGAGTACGGTCGGGTTGGTTTTGCATTAAAAACCAACCGGGCCCCTGGGACGAAAAAGCCAATAACTCTCAGACCGGGCGTCCGATCGACGCGCCGTCTGCGACGTTGAGTTCCTGTTGACGATACGGAACTTTTGGATACATCAACTCTGGACTATGTGTCAGTTGATGTATCAGCCTCTCGGCTCGTGGAGCGGACCCTCCCGAACGAGCTTGCTGTGTGCGGGAACCCTTGTGTTGGCTGCGACTGCTACTGTGACGACGACGACTGTACAGAGATGCTCAGTGGATTCGACGGCGACGACTACAACACTCAGCGATCCTATGTGGATCAGTGCTATTGATCCTGTGTGGGTCCGATCCTGTGTGGGTCATCGCTCAGCGGTTCTGTGTGAGCCATCGCCTACAGATCCTGTGTGGGTCCGATCCTGTGTGGGTCTTTGCGGGGGTTAGTTTCCTACCGATCCTGTGTGGGTCTTTGCGGGGGTTAGTACCTATCGATCCTTTGTGGGTCCGATGACTTAGATGGATCAGTGATCATCTCTATCGTCTTCAAAGAAGTATACCTGTGTGAGCTGAATCATGTTTGCTTTCCTGTGTGGATTTTGTTGTGCTATCTTGTGTGGATTACGTTTTTCTTTCCTGTGTGGAATACATATACTTTCCTGTGTGGATGAGTTGTACTTGGGCTCGGAGGTTGGAGCTTATTGGAATTGATGACTTAGGTATATGTATGGGAATATACCTAAGCAGTATCGGTTGTTACTTCATGATTGTATCTTTCCTTTGTGGTTTATCATTTGTGGATTTTGGGAGACCTTCGGGGGTCTCGGGGTCCCTACTGAGTATCTTATACTCACCCCTACATGGGATATGCCCGCACTACGTTGTGTTGGTTGCAGATGACGGACAACGTTGATCGTGGTTGAGGCTTGCAGAGCAGGATGGTACCTGGAGGTGGACCACTGGGCGGGACGTACTCGGAGTAGACGGCGGGACCCGAGGAGTAGTGGAGCTCTCTGTACCCACCCTTCAGGTGGGATTTCCAGTGGATAGCTCGGCGTAGCAGATTTACTTTACAGTTGTTTTTTTCCCTTTCGAGTTGTACTTTACAGTTCGTCTTGTATTTCTGGCCCCTTTTACTTTCCTCACTTACTGTTGTACTCAGTTTTTACTTAGTGTTTACTTCTTCCGCTTGTACTCTGTGGTGCTTGTTTACCTTACAAAGGAAATGCCTTCCCTTTTTACCAAAATTTATGCCTTGGTGCTAGTCGCCAGCCCCTGGCCTATGGAAGGCGGGCTTGGGGTAGTCACGGAACGGGCCCCGAGGATGGGTCGTGATAAATTGGTTTTAGAGGAGTTCAGTTCTACCGCAGACTCTGATCTTTCTTCTATGTGAAGCAATAGTGTTAAGCATTTTGGGTGTGGTTATCAGTCTAGGGAGTCCAGTGTTGGTGCGGCGGCCGACGTATCCGTACACCAGGGCCCCGACTTCTGATTTCCGACTTAATGCACGAAAACATTGATTGCGTGTGTGTTTCAAGTTTTCTTTGTGATTAATTTATGTCAGCTCACCAGGTATACTGTTCTGACCGTGGCACACCTGTTTCCTTTTTAGGATGGCCCCACGACGGCAGCCAGCTAGGGTTCTAAGAGTCGAGCGTGACGACATCCCACCAAGCGATGAGGCCTCGGTGCAGGCCCCTTTGTCAGCAGTGGCACCGGCGGTAGCTCTACCCACCAAGCCACTGATGCTTCCAGCACCATCCGCTGACGACGCATGTCACCTCAGTGCACCTCTTGAGTTCCAGCGCCAACGACCACCCCGGTTCCGTGGGGAGACGGACCCCCAGGCAGTCGAGGACTAGCTGGAGGTAGTGGTACGTGTGTTTCGGTTAGTGATGACACCAGCAGACCTCATGGTGATCCTCGCGGCGAGCCTACTACACGCAGCAGCGGGCCGATGGTGGAGCTTGATGTTCTAGGTCCACGATGAGGCATCTCTACTCTGTACAGACTTTGAGAGCCTTTTCCGCTCAGAGTTTGTCCCAGCCACCCTCTGTGCGGTGCGCATTCAGGAGCTTCTTCAGCTGCGGCAGGGCAGCATGACGGTCGCCCAGTACTCGGCGAGATTTACCGATCTCTCGCGCTACTCGACCAACATGGTACGGGACCCATTCTTCCGGGCCCAGACCTCTGAGCAGGGATTGAGACACGAGATCAGGGCATCGCTGATCTCTCTCAGCATTCCGACTCAGACAGGAGTACTAGAGCGAGCCCTTTTGATCAAGAGCTTTCTTGCTGAGTCTACACGAGCGCCGAGACCCACCGCAGGGCAAGACGTAGCAGAGTATTCTGCAGCAGGCAGTCGACGGATGACTCAGGGGTCCAGTCAGACCAGACCCTCAGGCAGACGACCTCAGGACACTGGCTCAGCAGTGCGGGGCACACAACGCGGAGCCAGTCTTTCGAGAGGCAGGCAGTGTTACTCGTGCAGCGGGCAGGGCCACATGGCTCGTGATTGCCCGACCCGCCGTGCCGAGGAGCAGCAGACGGTTGAGGGACCACCGAGGAAGAGGCAGAGGGTCGACAGTGACGGTCCGCAGGGAGGAGGCAGACGAGGCAGGGGAGCTGGCTGAGCAGCAGGTGGTGGGCGACACTTTGAGGCTTTACCACCCCCACCACTAGGAGGTCCACCCCGACCACAGGGAGCTGGAGGACAGAGATAGGAACAGCTCCAGGCAGCGGAGGCCTACGACCACGGCGTGCCCGAGATGATTCTAGGTACTATCTGTGTCTATTCCACCCTTGCTGCAGTACTTACAGACATAGGAGTGAGTCACTCTTTCATAGCCGCTGCCCTTGTTCGGAGCTTGGAGATTCTGAGAGAGTCGCTGGCTCGATCCTTACGGCTAGAGACTCCTACGGGAGCAGAATCGATGATTACGCACTGGTGCCGGCAGTGTGAGCTTACTTTAGGAGGCGAGAGCTTCGGCTGGGATCTTCTTGTAGCGGCGTCGAGGCCTTACGACGTCATCTTGGGAATGGATTGGTTATCCACAGTCCATGCTCAGATTGACTGTATTAGGCGCAAGGTGCGATGTGTACGCACCGACGGGAGCAGGTTCACCTTCACCGGCGAGAAGGGAGCCTTTGCAGCACATGATGGAATTCCGTGGAGGAGAGGACAGCCCATCACTCATCAGTTGGCTAGCCTTATCCTAGGAGCAGTTGACGTGCGGAGTCCTGGTTTTCCTGCAGTGGTGGATCAGTATGCGGACGTCTTTCCCGACGACATTCTAGGACTACCTACTCGTAGAGATGTAGACTTTTATATTGACATGTACCCTGGGACAACCCCGATATCGACTCCAGTATATCGGATGGCCCCCGCCGAGCTTCGTGAGCTACGGGTACAGTTGGAGGACTTGCAAGGCAAGGGGTTCATCTGACCCAGTGTTTCACCCTGGGCTTCCCCGATATTGTTTTCCAAGAAGGCGGATGGGAGCTTGAGACTGTGTGTCGACTATCGTCGCCTGAACCAGGTGACAGTGAGGAATAAGTATCCGCTACCGAGGATTGATGACCTCTTTGATCTGCTCAAAGGAGCATGATGGTTCTTGAAGATAGACCTCAGGTCAGGCTATCATCAGCTCAGAGTTCGAGACGAGGACGTGCAGAAGACGGCCTTCAGATGTCGGTATGGCCACTATGAGTTCTTGGTTATGCCCTTCGGCATAACAAATGATCCAAAAGTGTTCATGGACCTCAAGAACGGGATCTTTCAGCCATACCTCGATCGATTTATTGTGGTCTTCATCGACGCCATTTTGATTTACTCGATGACTGAGGAGGAGCACGCCTACCACTTACGGATTGTACTAGACACACTCTGAGAGCACCAGCTTTATGGAAATCTATCGAAGTGTCAGTTATGGATACTTGAGGTCCACTTCTTGGGGCACGTCATCTCTGAGGCAGGAGTTTCAGTGGATCCTGTGAAGATCGAGGCAGTGTTATCTTGGGAGCCACCCAGGAGCGTGAGGGAGGTGCGGAGTTTCTTGGGACTAGCTAGATAGTATCGGAGATTCGTGCCAGACTTCTCCAGAGTTGTGGCACCACTCTCAGCATTGACGAAGAAGGGGAAACCCTTCATGTGGTCAGACAGATGTCAAAAGAGCTTCTAGAAGCTGAGACAGAGATTGACCAGCGCACCTATCTTGAGGTTGCCTGAGGAGGGAGTAGGGTACATAGTCTACTACGATGCATCAGGGATCGGAATCGGTTGTGTCCTGATGTAGGAGCGGGCAGTGATCGCCTATGGATCACGTCAGTTGAGGCCACATGAGCAGAACTATGCTACCCAAGACCTGGAGTTAGCAGTAGTGGTCTTCGCCCTGAATACGTGGCGACACTATCTGATGGGCGAGCGCTTTACAGTATTTTATGACCACCAGAGTCTCAGGTACATCTTCTCGCAGAAGGACCTGAATCTGAGACATCGGTGATGGCTCGAGTTCCTCCAGGACTATGACTTTGAGATAGTCTATACTCTTGGGAAAGGAAACGTAGTAGCCGATGCTCTCAGCAGGGGGACGGGCATCCAGCTACTTGAGGATGCGACAGAGCAGCTAGATGCTTTGCATATATCCTTTGCAGATAGAGATGGAGCAGCCTTCCTTCAGTCTCTCACAGTCACTACTCCACTACTGCAGCAGGTTAGAGAGGCACAGCGAGGGGACGCTGACTGTGAGATGTGAAGTGCATAGATATCCTGAGGACAGGAACCTGATGGTTTCACCTTTGGAGCAGAGCACGACATCCTTTTCAGAGGATGTACCATGGTACCAGTCGCTTTACGAGAGGAGGTGTTGAGAGAGTTTCACACTTCTCCTTTGGCGGTACATCCTGGAGTGGCGAAGATGTAATAGGATCTTAGACGACAACACTGGTGGCCGGGCATGAAGAAGGCTGTGGAAGAGTTTGTTTCTCGATGCCTCACCTGCCAGCAGGTGAAGGCTGAAAACCAGGTACCATCAGGCTTGGTACAGCCCTTGGAGGTTCCAGAGTGGAATTGGGACAACATATCTATGGACTTCGTGACTATACTTCCACGTACTTCCAGAGGTCACGACTCCATCTGGGTGATTGTTGACTGACTCACCAAGTCGGCTCACTTCTTACCCATCAGAGAGCAGGGCTCAGTGGAGATCTTGGGATGACATTACGTTTAGGAGATTGTGCGGCTTCACGGTGTGCCATAATCCATCGTCTTCGATCGAGATGCTCTCGTTACTTCCTGGCTTTGGAAGGGGTTGCAGGAGGCGTTCGAGATGCATCTACGTTTGAGCATAGCCTTTCACCCTCATACGGATGGTCAGATGGAGAGGACCATTCAGATTCTAGAGGACATACTCCGTGCATGCGTCCTCAACTTTGGTTGTAGCTGGGAGGACCACCTACACTTTGTGGAGTTTGCGTACAACAACAGCTACCACTCCACCATCGGGATGGCACCATACGAGGCGTTGTACGGCCGACCGTGCAGTTCTCCTTTGTGCTGGACAGAGCCTGGGGAGTCAGCACTTGTGGGACCGGAGATGGTCCAGGCCACGATAGAGAAGTTCCAGTCCATCCAGGAGTGGATGAGGACAGCTCAGAGCCGGCAGAAGTCATACGCTAACAGGAGGCGGAGGCCACTAGAGTTCGAGGATGGTGACCACGTCTTCTTGCGTGTCTCACCTCGACGTGGATTACAGATATTTGGCTGAGGTGGCAAGTTATCTTCGTGCTTCATTGGACCCTTCCAGGTCCTCAGCAGGATTGGCGAGGTGGCTTATCGTCTGGCTCTACCTCCTCAGTTTCACCAGGTGCACGACGTCTTCCACGTATCTCAGCTGAGGAGATACGTGCACGACCCGATGCACATCATTGAATATGGGGAGCTTGACGTTGATGATGGGGCGACTTTTTCGGAGGTTCTGGTGGAGATCGAGGATCGACAGAAGCAGGTCCTGCGTGGACGGTCGATTCCTCTAGTTCACATCAGATGACAGCATGGGAACCTCAAGGAGAGCACTTGGGAGCGGGAGGCTCAGATGCGTGCTCAGTACCCTCATTTGTTTCCCTAGTTTTGATGTATCTTTACAAGGACGTAAATCCCTGAGGTGGGAGTAATGTAAAGACCTGTAAAATTCAAGGGAAATTTTTTCTTAATTTTCTTTGGAATTTTACAAGAACGTCGTTTCTGACGGCACCTGATTCTGAGGCCCGGTGTGCCCGGAATCAATTTATGAAGTTTGGCTCGGGTACGTTTAGTGAACGAACGAGCGGGAATTTCAAACTTTTGAACCGGTGCTTGAAATCGAATTCCGAGGGCACCGATGAACTCGCAACGCTGGTAATCGCTTAAGGGAACCTTTACCGTAGTTGTGTTTGTGCGGGAGAAGAAGTTCATTAATGGGGTTTAATTAAAAAAAAGGTAAATAAAATTGTTGGATAAATTTTATTTCTTTTCATGTGGTTTTTTTATCCCATGGGAAGTTGGTGGTGGGGCCCACACCCACCCAACTTCCCATGTGTGGATAATTGAAAGGGTGGGGCCCACACGAACCCCCCCACCTTTTCAAATTTTTTCCTTAACTCCCTAACCCCTCTTAAACCTTCACTTTCCTAACTCCCCATTAACTCACTTTCATTAATTTTTGACAACTTGTTATAATTAATAAAGTGAGTTACTTAATTTCAAACTCTTGAAATTGAAATGGTTAGGTTGTGTTAATAAAATAAGACTTGGTCTTATTTTATTATTGTTAGAGTTTTGCAACCTTGAGAGGATTGGGAAGCGTGGAGTCTTCTTCTTCTTCTTCTTCAACCTCAACGAAGAACGTGAAGAACATCTCGGACTCCGACGAAGAACACCATTCTTCAACGAGGAACATCTCTGCCGAAGAACACGACGTCTTCTTCCAACGATGTTTCCTCTTCGAACACACCTCGACGACTACAGAATCGACGATTGTTCTCCATGACGCCCGACCTCCGCGACGCTCGTTTTCTGAGGCTCGATTGTTGTGCACCATTCTTGAACCGAGGTAGGGGTTTGTTTAGTTATTTTTGTTATGAATATCAACTTGGTGATCTTTGTGGTTTAAAACCAATTGTTATCCAATAACGCGAGGGGTTCGGTCCGTACAAACACGGCCGACACTCCTCCTTATTTTATGATTGATTACCTATGGATTGGTTCGGCAAGGCATGGTGTCGTCGCACCACGCGGATTCATGCGGAAGGAAATGCGCGGCGCCGTCGCGCCGCGCCGTGGAAAGAAGTCTAAGAACGCGATACCGTCGCGCCGCGTCGAAGAAAATCGAAGGCGCCGTGGCCAGAGCGGGGCCGCGACGGAGGGGCGTGCTGTCGTCGCACCGTGCTGGATGACAAGGACCGCGGCAGAGCAAGGTGACCGGCGGCTGGACCAGGCCGCCGGCGTCGGAGCCGGAAGGGGACCGGCCACCGCCGGTCCCGTTTAGAAGGAACCAGCCGGCCAGGTCGGGCCGGCCGGAAAGGAGGGAGCTGAGGGAATTAAATTCCCTCAGCCGGCTTCAAACGACCCCCTTAATTGAAGGGGTCACGGTTACACAGGGGGGCAGCCCCCCCCCCCCCCCCCTTGCCGAAACGGCTCGGCCAAAGGACGGGCCAGACAGCGCGCTGGGCGCGCTGTCCCCAGCCGGACCGGCGCCTGGCCAGTCTGCCAGGCCGGGTCGCGCCGGGCCGGGCCAAGCCAGACTGGGTCGACCCGGTTCGGGCCGACCCAGGGGGTCTCGGGCCGGGTCGGTCCGGGCCCGAAACCCCCGTTTTCGGACCATTTGGGTTCAAATGCCCATAACTCGGGCTATATACCTCTGATCAACGCGCCGACAGCGGCGACGTGATCCTTGGAACGAGATGGTCGTTTTGACATATCTCACTCAATGTTTCAGAATACTTTGAGATTGGCCGAGTTGGTTCGTACACGAAACCAACCGGGCCCTCGGAGCGGAAACGCTCATATCTTGAGCTACGAACGTCCGATTGACGTACCATCGACTTTGTTGAGTTCCTCTTAGTGAGACGGATCTTTTGGCTTACTCAACCCGAGGTTTGGAAACAGGTGGAGTACGGTCAGGTTGGTTTTGCCTTAAAAACCAACCGGGCCCCTGGGACGAAAAAGCCAATAACTCTCAGACCGGGCGTCCGATCGACACGCCGTCTGCGACGTTGAGTTCCTGTTGATGATTCTGAACTTTTGGATACATCAACTCTGTAGTATGTGTCAGTTGATGTATCAGCTTCTCGGCTCGTGGAGCGGACCCTCCCGAACGAGCTTGCTGTGTGCGGGAACCCTAGTGCTGACTGTGACTGCTACTGTGACGACGACGACTGTACAAAGATCCTAAGTGGATTCAACGTCGACGACTACAACACTCAGTGATCCTATGTGGATTAGTGCTACCGATCCTGTGTGGGTCCGATCCTGTGTGGGTCAGCGCTCAGCGGTTCTGTGTGAGCCAGCGCCTACAGATCCTGTGTGGGTCCGATCCTATGTGGGTCTTTGCGGGGGTTAGTTTCCTACCGATCCTGTGTGGGTCTTTGCGGGGGTTAGTACCTATCGATCCTTTGTGGGTCTGAAGACTAAGATAGATCAGTGACCATCTCTATCGTCTTCAAAGAAGTATACTTGTGTGAGCTGAATCCTGTTTGCTTTCCTGTGTGGATTGTGTTGTGTTATCCTGTGTGGATTACGTTTTGCTTTCCTGTGTGGAATACGTATACTTTCCTGTGTGGATTGAGTTGTACTTGGGCTCGGAGGTTGGAGCGTATTGGAATTGATGACTTAGGTATATGTATGGTCATATATCTAAGCAGTGTCGGTTGTTACTTCGTGATTGTATCTTTCCTTTGTGGTTTATCCTTTGTGGATTTTGGGAGACCTTCGGGGGTCTCGGGGTCCCTACTGAGTATCTTATACTCACCCCTGCACGGGCTATGCCGGCACTACGTTGTGTTGGTTGCAAACGACGGACAACGTTGATCGTGGTTGAGGCTTGCAGAGCAGGACGATACCTGGAGGTGGACCACTGGGCGGGACGTACTCGGAGTAGACGGCGGGACCCGAGGAGCAGTGGAGCTCTCTGTACCCACCCTTCAGGTGGGATTTCCAGTGGACAGCTCGGCGTAGCGGCTTTACTTTACAATTGTTGTTTTCCCTTTCGAGTTGTACTTTACAGTTGGGCTTGTATTTCTGGCCCCTTTTACTTTCCACACTTACTGTTGTACTCAGTTTTTGCTTAGTGTTTACTTCTTCCGCTTGTACTCTATGGTGCTTGATTACCTTACAAAGGCAATACCTTCCCTTTTTACCGGGATTTACGCCTTAGTTCTAGTCGCCAGCCCCTGGCCTATGGAAGGCGGACTTGGGGTAGTCACAGCACGGGCCTCGAGGACTGGTCGTGACATATATATCATCAATATTGTGTGATGATGAGAAGATATTGACATTGCTTTGTAAAGGAAGTAGTCCACACATATATGAATGTTGTTATTATCATTATGTGAGTGAAATTATAAAAAAAATTATAATTTAAGAATGAAAATTTTCCCTAAATATCATTAAAAGGCCATTTCTATCACATATATTGATTAATCTTAATCGTATCACCTTCTATGTATATCATTAGTGAAAGAAAAATCACATTGCTTCACGAAGCGCTAGTCCGTAGTACACAAGATCAAGGTTATCATATCTCCCATCAAATACAATATATATATATATAATTAAATATATAAATATTCATTATAATGATATAAATTTCATATATATATATATACTTTAGAACCATCACATTCCCAACTGTGAATGGTGTTAATGGACGATTGAATGACATAGGTTCACAATGAGGAAATCCACCGAATGCATGAATGATGATTTTGTAACCCATTTTAAAAAGGTGGATATAGGTTTATGATTTAAATTTTTGAATAAAATTCTAATATATATATGATACTAAGGATATTATATAAAAATAATTTAATATGAATTTATGGATTTTGAGAGATAAATAATATGAAGACGATCATTGAACAACATTACCTCTTCTTCAGGTATCATCAATTAGTTTGATCTGAATTCTTCATACATAGGATTTATGCATTATATAAGTCATGCAGGATGAGATGAGTGAATTTGGTAAGTTTTTTGGGAAGTTCCTTCCTCATCCAAAATGGTTTTATTGTGTGAAGTTTAGTGGGGAGTGGGTGGCCTTTTATATCTAGGATTAATGGTAGACTTGTAATTGTTTTAAAAATTTCACTCATTATAACACATTTATCATAAACAATGTCTAACAAATTGGCCATTATATTTCCCTAAAACGTTAAGGTTGAATAATATCTAGAAAATGGGTGTCATAGAAGTTGGTATGTCATTTTAATTCCTTATCACGTTACTTTAGTCATCGGTAAATCCATTTTTACCATAACCAACATAATTTATTTTGACCACTTCCACCATTAATTTTGTTCAAAAATTAAGTTATAAATATTATATGTTATACATTATTATGATTCCAAATATGGAAAACTTTTTTATTAATTAAATAAAAAAGCGGAAATTTTTAATTTAAAATTCATCCTCCAAACTTGTTGCGAATACTAGTTGATAAAGAAATAATCTTCAAAATTTAACAACACATTTAAATCAACATTAAATATTAAAATGATTCTAACGAAATAAATAGATTTATTTAAATATAATTAAAATTATTTTACTTTAAAACCAATTTAAAATTATAAATACTATAAATGAAGTGGAATTTTTCAATTAAAATGTTATATTTATCACTGTTTATAAAAATATTACACTTTTCTGAAAAAATCCCAAAACATCACCTTATGATATTTTTTATATTGTGATTCAAAAAATTAAAATTATATTCTCAGTAAAAATTAATATAAATGGTAATAATTAATTTTAAATTTTATATGCAAAGCACTACTAATCCATTTTTTCAATAAATATTTTTTTCAAAATCCATTCTTTTACTTTTAAATGATTCATATTTTACTTAAAATAAATAAATAAAATTTACCCTTTTTAAAATTTATATTTTCGTAAATTTTTTATTTCTATTCATATAATGAAATTTAAGATTCATGTTATAACAGTTATAATAAATCAGAATATATTTATAATATTTCATATTTTCTTTAAACATTGTGTAGTGTGTAACAAGATCAAAACACATTATTGTGTGTAACACAACATAAAATTAGTTTTTAATGTAATTCATGATAAACTAAATTTATCATGCCCAATATTTTATTGAATACTCGGTTCTTATTTTTTAATTTTTGGGTTTTTCATTCTCCCTATCAGAAAAAACATTCATCCTTACAATTTATACTTGATGTTGGTAATCTTTGGATTCATATTTGAAAATAATCTTATTGAAAAATCATATCATAAAAGTGATAATAAAACATCCTAAAAATAATGTGAAATTTAAGGAAAAATTATATATGGAATAACAAAAAACTTGTATTCTATGTATGATAACTCTCATGGAATGTGAAGGTATGGACATTGAATAAGTGAGAATATTATTATAAAGAATTATTAATTCCATTGACCGAAAACAACTGAGTGATAAAATTAATGATAAGGGAATCAAAACCATAAATCTTTGATGATTCAAAAGTCCATATACTTTATCATATATTAATATAATATGATAAACTATTTGTATCCAATTTCTTCTCTAAATGGCGAGGAATTAATTTTCTCTGCATGAATATAATAAAATATAATTACTTGTTACCTTTATATTTCATATATATAATTTTACCAATATGTTCTGTATTGGTAAATTTCTAATTAATCCCATAATCCATGAAATGAATACCACAAATTTGAATTCATTATCCATGAAGAACAAAAATTTACTTTTACATGATCTTATGATCCATAAAAGAGTGAAATATATTTTTATCTATCACAAAATATTTTTCAAAACCAATATGGTTGGAAAAAAGTTAGCTAATATGTATAAATTTTCATATAGTGAGGTAATACATCAATATTTCAAAAAATTTCCAATGATCAACATAAAATATTTTATAAATGGTTAAACATATAGGGATTTCAAAATATTAAATTCTATAACATTATAAATCAGGTCATTAAATTTACAAAATGAATATACCATTAATCCTTAAAACAACATGAAGTAGCTCTAAATTGTTACATACAAAACCTGGGAATACAATTATCATGTACTTTCATGAAACATGGTAATATCCTAAATCACTATTTTTTTAAAACATCAATGATTACAAAATAGTTTTTTCAAACAGTCATTATTTAACATATTATTTAAATACAAAATTTTGGTAAAATATATCATGCATACCAAGATTTTAAAAAAACAATACATTAGTTTCAAGGTAGTCAGTAATATTAAAATTTCAATCTCCATAGAAATTTTATCATTTTCAAAACAAAATTATCACAAAATCAAGAAAATATTAATGGTCATCAATCATTTGTTTTCCATGAATTTCAACATTCCACTAAATAATTTTTCTCAGTTACTAGTATCCTTTAAAACATTATTTCAAATCCATAATGAAATTGATCTGATATACAATACATTTATATTTTAAAATTCAAATACTCATGAATTTATAGATAAAATACTAAAAGAACAAAATTCCTAAATCCAAATAGAATAATAGTAATCATTCTGATTCATTTTTGGTACTAGTAATAATTGACCATGATCTATTAGCTTTTTTTGAGGTTTATTCCATTGAAGTTGGGGAACTAGATTTAAATAGATTACCATATACTTATAGATGAGAATTTATACATAAGAAACTTTTTAAATCCCTTGAAATCAAAATAACACTATCCAGGTAGTCCACATATGTTGAAACATATCATTCTATTCATGAAAGAACTATATTCTTAATTTCAATAAATATCACATGTGGGAAACCCTTTTTCCCTTTTTCTAATTATCTATCCTTTTCTCTACCAAATAATTCATCGGTTTCTTCTTATTTAATCCACAATACATTGTGAATTCCTACAATATTTTATGTGAACATGATAATATGTTCTCACATGATGAGAATGTTTGGGGGAATACTCTTCTTAAATAAAATAGTTTAATCCCAAGAATGAAATAATCATTATTACTATTTGGATTATTTGGCTTGATGAGGTTATCATTTTTTGATTTAGGTTTTTTTATAAATGTTAGAATACAATAGATTAGATCATATTTTTATGAAACATAATGTATAATCCCAAATATTTTTATCTAAATATAATAAATTGATAATTTTTGGCATAGCTATTCTCATAATCTTAAACATGGTTTCATTTGGGGAATCCCTATTTTTAAACACTATATTCCAATATATAAAGAAGTGGTGATTTATTATAAGAATTTCACCCATTGGTGTCAATCCTGGTTCACAATAAGTCCTTTTTCAAGAATAATGTAATAATTATGTCTCACCCAATATAACTTTTTCAGTGTAATTACCACTATATATATCTATTCTAGAACCACACCAACATTTAGTATCCATTAAGGGATATATTTCAATGAAAAAACACATAATCACTTCCTTAACATAATTTTACAATATTCTTCTTTAGGTATCCTTAATGTCTATTATATGGTTATAATACCTAATCTATTTTTTATAAATATATTTCCTCAAGATTATACTAAACATCCTATAATACCAGCTATAGAGATATCGACTCCAATAACCTGACATTGGGGTATCCTTTATTACATTTCCATAAGATACCAAGAATCACATAAAGAAGGATGTAATAGTTTAAATGTTTTGAAAAAAATGATAAATACCTATGACTTTTATTATATTTTATTATAAAATTTAGAACACCTTTTTAAGAATAACATTATTCCTAATTCTAGATCTTTAAATATAAATTTTTTGAAAATTCATGGATTCTATAAAAAGGAAACATAATAAGTGTGAGCTAGAATGTTTAGTAAAGGATAAATATATTGGAAGCAATAATGAATCAACAAGCATAATAAACAAGGAATGATAAATGAATAAGTACACATTCATTTAAATAACTTGATAAGAAATTATCAATATGGAAAGGAAAATAACCAAATATACATTCCATATAACCGATAAATTAAAGATTAAATACATCTTGAGTTAATATCATAGTAAAAATATCATGTATAATAATAACTAAACTCTTTATAATAGAAATTCTTAATTATTGGATGTGATTTCGTAGGAACGTGATACCTCTACCAACATTCCCTTTCTCAAAAATATTTAAAATACTTTTAATGACCCGTAAATTTCAAGGAAATTTTTTTTCTTAAATTCTTTGGAATTTTACGAGTACACAGTTTTTGACGGCACTTGATTCTGAGGCCCGGTGTGCCCGGAATAATTTTCTGAAGTTTAGCTCGGGTACGTTCAGTGAACGAACAAGAGGGTTTTTCTATCTTTTGAAGTGTTGACTGAAATTGAAATCCGAGGGCACCGATGAACTCACAGCACCAATATTTTCTTAAGGGGACCTTTACCGCAGTTGCGTTTTATGCGGGTCGAAAGTTAATTTTTTTGGGGTTTATTCTTAAACTAAATAAAATTGTGTGGTACACGATTTTATTTGTGAATTGGTTATTTCTTCCCAAGTGTGGATATTTGTGATGTGGGGCCCACACGAGCCCCAACCTTCACCCCCCATAACTCTCCTCAACTCCCCATTAATTCCCTGCTGTTTACTTTGACAACTCCACAAATTCATTACGGTGGAGGCTTCCTACCTCCCTCATCCCATTAAATGTGACAACCTATCAATTTAATATCAGCATTAAATTAATTGGAACCACTTTGGAATTAATATGAATTTCATAACATTTATATTAATTGGAGATCCTCTTATTTCATTTTTTTGGAAAATCTCTTTGGGAAAAGACTTTGGAGAATTAAAGGAGAGGTGATCCTTCATAGACGAAGAACACCCCCAACAAAGAACGCGAAAAACTTCTTCCAGTGACGCATCTTCCTCAGATGCACCTCGACGTCAAGGAGCCTACACCGCCTACGACAACTACCCTTCCTCCATAGTTGACAGAACAACACCGTTCTTCTACGACGCCCGTCTACCGCGACGGTTGTCTTCTACGGATTGATGACGTACGACAACAACTTCAAGGTGGGGGGAATTTTGTATATTTCATATATGTGTTTTATACTCTTGAACATGGCATTTAATTTTTGGGTGATGATTTGAACCACTAACATGGTGGGTATAGACTAACGAACAAGTCCTGACCCACTTCTATTTTGTCCTTGATGCGCGGGGTGTTTGACGATGACAAAACGGGACCACAACGATGATTTGGGGCCTTCGCAGTAGAGTTCGGATCCCGAAATGATTGTAGGTGCATACGAAAGCAAAAACGAACCACCAGAATGACTTCGGTGGCCCGTGGAAGATCCCGGCGGCGTCGGTGGCCTGAGGCAGCGGCCGGCAGCGGCCGACTGCCTGGAGGCGGTGGTGACCTGGAGTGCCGCCGGCAGGAGCCCGCTATGGCACCAGTCACGAGGACGAGAAGCAGATCCTATGGCCGCATAGGATCTGAGGAGACCAGCGGTGCTAGCCTGGCGCTGCATTCGCAGAACAGGGGGCCGCGCCCCCCGCTCCGCCATCTGGCTGAGCTAGCACACCCCCCCGGCTGGGCCAGGGCGGGTCACGCGGACCGGGCTGCACCGGCCAGGCCATCCCGCGCCCGGTCGGGCCAGACCCGGACCCTGGTCGGGTCGACCCGGTTTGGGCTAACCCAAGGTGGGTCGGGCCGGGTCGGACTGGGCCCAAACACCCCACTTCAGACCATTTTCTGTTCTTTTGCCCATAACTTGAGCTACGGACATACGATCGAAGCGCCGTCAGTTTCGTAGGAAACCTTGGATCGAGACAGTCGTTTTGGTATATTACACATTAGGTTTCGACAAATTTTGTGTATGTCCAGGTTGGTTCGAACATGAAACCAACCGGGCCCTTGGAGCGGAAAAGTTTATAACTTAAGGACCAGACGTCCAATTCACGTGTCGTCAACTATGATAAATTTATTTTGATGAGACGGTTCTTTTGGAATACTCCAATTGAGGTTTGGACATAGCTGGAGTACGGTGGGGTTGGTTTTAGCTTTAAAACCAACTGGGCCCCTGGAACAGAAAAGCCAATAACTCTCAGACCGGGCGTCCGATTGACGCACCGTCTATCACGTTGGGTTTCTCTTGACGAGACGGAACATTGTGATACATCAACTCTGGAATTCGTGATAGTTGATGTATCAACCCCCTTTCTCGAGGAATGAACCTTCCCAGAATCGAGCATGTTGTGTGTGGGAACCCTAGAGCTGGTTGCGACTGCATCAACTACTTTACTGGAATCCTCTGTGGGTTCGACCGCGACGACTACCATACTGGATTCCTCTATGGGTTTGAAGACGATTACTACTATTCTTGTATCCTGTGTGGGTCTAGCATTATTGGACTCTGTACTTGTATCCTGTGTGGGTCTGGCAGAGTAGCTGGTCTTGTATCCTGTGTGGGTCCGACAGCTTAGCTAGTCCTATATCCTGTGTGGGTCCGATAGCTTAGATGAATCAGTGGCTACATCTGATCATCTCTATCGCTATATGAAAGATGTATACCTGCGTGATCTGAGTCTTTACATTTAATCATTATCATCGATGTGATTGACTTCTTTCCTGTGTGGACTGGGTTGTACTTGGGCTCAGGAGCTGGAGCCGAACTGTGATTGATAACTTAGGTATATGTATGGGCATATAGCTAAGTAGAGTTGGTTGATACTTATTGATTGTATCTTTACTTTTTGGTTTATTCTTTGTGGATTCTGGGAGACCTTCGGTGGTCTCAGGGTCCCTACTGAGTATCTTATACTCACTTCTACATGGGCTTGCCCGCACTACGTTGTGTTGGTTGCAGACGATGGACAACACTGACTGAGGTGGAGGCATGTGGAGCTGGACGGTACCTAGAGGTGGACCACTTGGCGGGGCATTCTCGGAGCGGACGGCTAGACCTGGGAAGCCGAAGAGACCATCTGTAACCACCCTTCAGGTGGGATATCCAGAGGATGACTCGGTGGTTACTAATTACTTTACTTCTGTTGTACTTTCATTTCATTTCTACTGTATTTTTCAGTTGGGCTTGTATACTGGCCCATTTACTTTCTAGAAATTACTTTTGTACTCAGTTTTACTTAGAGATTACTTCACTTGCGTACTCTGTTGTGTTAGTTTACTCTTATAAAGGAAATTCCTTCCCTTTTGTTGGGATTCACGCATTTGGTGCTAGTCGCCATCCCCTGGCCTATGGAAGGCGGGCTTGGGGTAGTCACAGCATGGGACCCGAGGACGGGTCATGACAAATTGGTATAAGAGGAGTCGGTTCTACCATAGAACTCAGAACTCTGATCTTTCCTTTCTGTGAAGAAATAGTGTTAAGAGTATTGAGTCTGGTTTTCAGTCCTAGGAGTCCAATGTTGGTGTGGCGGCCGACATATCCATACACCAGGACCCTGACCTCTGAATTCCGACTCAGTGCACGAAAACACTAATTGTGTGTGTGTGTGTGTGTGTGTGTTTAAAAAGTTTTCTTTGTGATTAATTTGTGTCAGCTAACAGGTATACTTTTTAACCGTGGCGCACATGTTGCTTTTCAGGATGGCCCCACAAAGGCATCCATCCAGGGTTCCGAGTTACGTGTGAGATGGAAGCCCATCAAGCGATGAGGCCTCAGTATAGTGCCCAATCACAGTGGAGACACCTGCGGTACCACTACTCGCTGAGCCACTGATGCTACCATCCCCAGCAGTTGAGAGTGCACACCACCTGAGCGCGTTGCACGAGTTTCAGCGATAGATGCCGCCCAGGTTCCGTGGAGAGACAAACCCTCAGGCAACCAAGGATTTTCTATAGGCTATCGTCAGAGTCTTCAGATTAGTGGGGACACTTGCTGACATTATGGCGATCCTTGCCGCGAATCTTCTGCACACAAAAGAAGGTAGATGGTGGATCTTGATGCTCCAGGTTCATGACGAGGCATCTCTATTTGGGCAGACTTCGAGAGTCTCTTCTGCTTGGAGTTTGTTCCCACCACCCTTCGTGCGATGTAGAACCAGGAGTTGATTCTTCTGTGGCAGGGCAGCATGATAGTATCTCAGTACGCAGTGAGGTTTATGGACCTCTCATGCTACTAAACGGATATGGTAAGGGACCCGTTCTTCAGGGCCCGAACCTTCGAGAAGGGACTGAGGAATGAGATCAGGGCTTCGATGGTTCCCCTTAGCATCCCAACGCAGGCAGGGGTGCTGGAGCGAGCCCTTTTAGTGGGGAGATTTCTTGCTGAGCATCCACCAGATGCGAGACCCACCGCCTGGCGACACATATCAGAGTCTTTTACAAGCGGTAGTAGATAGATGTCACAGGGTTCCAAGAGGAACAGGACATCAGGCGGGCGACCTCAGGATACAGGTTCGGTTGTGCGGGGCACATGAAACATAGCCAACCTTACACGAAGCAGAAAACACTATGCATGCGGCGGGCAGGGCCACATGGCTCATGACTGCCTGACCCGCCATGCAGACGAGAGGGAGACAGTGGAGGGACCTCCCAGGTAAAGGCAGAGGTTCGACCGTGGTGGTCCACAGGGAGCAAGCAGACGAGGCAAAGGAGCTGGTCGAACAGTGGGTGGTGGATGAATTTTCAAGGCTCTACCACCACCTCCCCCAGGAGGTCCACCCCGACCATAGGGAGATGGCAGACAGAGGCAGGACCAGCTCCAGGAAGAAGAGGATTATGACCACGGTTCACCTGAGATGATTCAAGGTACTATCTGTGTCTACTCCACCATTGTTGAAGTTCTTATAGACACAAGTGTGAGTCATTCTTTTATTTCCACTAACCTTGTTCGGAGCTCGGAGATTCTGACGGATCCGTTGGCTTGATCCTTATGGTTAGAGACTCCTATGGGAGTAGACTCGATGATTACGCACTAGTGCTAGAAGTGTGAGTTTACTCTAGGAGGCTAGAGCTTCGGATGGGATATTCTTGTAGCAGCGTCGAGGCCTTACGATGTCATCTTGGGTATGGACTGGTTTTCTACAGTCCATGCCTAGATCGACTGTATTAGGTGCAATGTGCGGTGTGTCTGCACGGATGGGACCAGGTTCACCTTCAATGGCGATAAGGGAGCCTTTGCAGTATAGGATGGACTAATGCAGAGGAGAGGGAAGCCAATCACACATTAGTTGGCTAGTCTCATCCTCTGAGCAGTTGATGTGCGGAGTCCGAGTTTTCCTATTGTGGTGGATCAGTATACAGACGTTTTCCCTAAAGACGTTCCAGGACAACCTCCTCACATAGAGGTAGATTTCAACATTGACCTGTACCCCGGTACAACACTGATATCTACTCCATCATATCGGATGGCTCCCGTCGAGATTCGTGAGCTGCGAGTACAACTAGAGGACTTATAGGGAAAGGGATTCATCCTCTTCAGGGGACGTACCATGGTACCAGTTGAAATATATGAGGAAGTGTTGAGGAAGTTTGACACTTCCAATTTAGCGGTACATCGTGGAGTGGCGAAGATGTACCAGGACGTTAGATGATAGCACTGGTGGTTGGGTATGAAGAAGGCTGTAGAAGAGTTCGTTTCACGATGCCTCACTTTCCAGCAAGTGAAGGTGGAGCACCAGGTACTAGCAGGCTTGGTATAACCCTTAGAGGTTCTGAAGTGGAATTAGGATGGGATATACATGGATTTCATGATGGGGATTCCACATACTTCTAGAGGACATGACTCCATCTGGTTGATTGTAGACCAAATCACCAATTCGGCCCACTTCCAACTGATCAGAGAGCAGGGCTCAGTAGAGAGCTTAGGATGCCTCTACGTTTAGGAGATTGAAAGGATTCATGGTGTTCCATTTTCTATCGTCCCTAATCGAGATGCTCGCTTTACTTCCTGGCATTGGAAGGGGTTATATGAGGCATTTGGGACACAGCTACGCCTGAGCACTGCCTTTCATCCTCAAACGGATGGCCAGACGGAGAGGACCATTCAGACTCTCGAGGATATGCTCTGTGCATGTGTCCTCAACTTTGGTCACACCTGGGAGGATCATTTTCCCTTGGTGGAGTTTTCGTACAACAGTAGCTACCAATCCACCAACGGGATGGAACCATACGAAGAACTATATGGCCAACCATGTAGATCACCTCTATGCTGGACTGACCATGGGGAGTCGGCACTTGTAGGACCAGAGATGGTTCAGGCTACGATGGAGAAGGTGCAGATCATCCAGGAGCGGATGAAGACTCACTGAGCAGATAGAAGTCTTATGCTGATAGGAGACGGAGACCACTGGAGTTTGAGGATGGAAACCACATTTTCTTATGGGTCTCACCTCGACGAGGACTATAGATATTTGGCCAGGGCAGTAAGTTATCTCCACGATTCATCAAAACCTTTCCAGGTCCTCAGCAGAGTAGGCGAGGTGGCATACCGCCTGGCCCTTCCACCTCAGTTGCACTGGGTGCAAGATGTCTTCCATGTATTTCAGCTGAGGAGATACGTGCACGACCCAACCCACATCATCGATCACGGGGAGCTGGACATCGACGACATGGCAATATTTTCGGAGGTTCCGGTGGAGATCTTGGATCGACAAAAGTGGTTCCTTCATGACAATCGATTCCTCTTGTGAACGTTCGTTGGAGGCATGGGAACCATCAAGAGAGAACATACGAGCGAGAGGCTTAGATACGTGCTCAGTACCCCTTTTTGTTTCCCTAGTTTATATTGTAGATTTACAGGGATGTAAAGCCCTAAGGTGGGAGTAATGTAAAGACCCGTAAATTTCAAGGAATTTTTTCTTATTAAAGTCTTTGGAATTTTACGAATACACAGTTTCTGACGGCACCTGATTCTGAGGCACGGTGTGCCCGGAATAATTTTTTGAAGTTTAGCTTGGGTACGTTCAGTGAACGAACGAGCGAGTTTTTCTATCTTTTGAAACGGTGCTCGGAATTGAAATATGAGGGCACCGATGAACTCGCAATGCTGGTATTTTCTTAAGGGGACCTTTCTCGTAGTTTCATTTTATGCGGGTCGAAAGTTAATTTTTTGGGGTTTAATCTTAAACTAAATAACATTGTGTGGTACACGATTTTATTTGTGAATTGGTTATTTCCTCCCAAGTGTGGATATTTGTGTGGTGGGGCCCACACAAGCCCCAACCTTCACCCCCCATAACTCTCCTCAACTCCCCATTAATTCCCTGCTTTTTACTTTGACAACTCCACATATTCATTATGGTGGAGCCTTCCTACCCCCCTCATCCCATTAAATCTACCAACCTATCAATTTCATATCAGCGTTAAATTAATTGGCACCACTTTGGAATTAATATGAGTTTCATAACAATTATATTAATTGGAGAGCCTCTAATTTCATTTTTTTGGCAAATATCTTTGGGAAAAGACTCTGGAGAATTAAAGAAGAGGTGATCCTTCATCGCCGAAGAACACCCCCGACAATGAATGCAAAGAACTTCTTTCAACGATGCATCTTCCTTGGATGCACCTCGACGTCAAAAAATCCAACGTCACCTACGACAATGATCCTTCATCCATCGTTTATGGAATGACACCGTTATTCCATGACGCCTGTCTACCGCGATGCTCATCTTCCGCATATCGACAATGTATGACAAAAACTTCGAGGTAGGGGGAATTTTGTATATTTCATTTATGTGTTTTATACTCTCAAAAATGGCGTTATATTGTTCTATGATGATTTGAACCTCTAACGCGGTGGGTACGGACTAACGAACAAGTCCGGACCCACTGCTATTTTTTCCTTGATGCACACGGTGTTTAGTGACGATAAAATGGGACTGCAACAGTGATTTGGGGCCTTCGCAGTGGAGTTCAGATCTCGAAATGACCACAGGCATAGACAGAAGTAAAAATGGACCACCGGAATGACTCTGGTGGCCCGCGGAAGACCCCAGCGGCCCAGGTTGTCAGCGCGACGGTGGCATGGCGCGCCGCTGGCCAGTTCCCACCGTAGCACTGGCCATGACGGCGAGCAGCAGATCCCACGGCCATGTGGGATCCGGGGAGACTAGTGGTGCCAGCCTGGCTGCCTGTTCGTGGAACAGGGGGCCGCACCCCCCACTCGGCCAGCTGGCCAAGCTAGCACCCCCCCCCCCGGCCGGGCCGGGGTGGGTCACGCGGACCGGGCCGCACCCTACTAGGCCAGACCCGGACCTGGGTTGAGTCGACCCGGTTTGGTCCAACCCAGGGTGGGTTGGGCCGGGTCAGAGCGGGCCCAGACCCCCCACTTCAGACCGTTTTTCCATCTTTTTCCCATAAAATGAGTTACGGACCTCTGATCGACGCACCGTTAGTTGCGTAGGAACGCTTGGATCGAGACGGTCATTTCCGTATATTACAATAGAGGTTTCGGAGAAGTTTGGGTATGGCTGGGTCGGTTCGAACCCGAAACCAACCGGGCCCTTGGAGGGGAAACACTAATAACTTAAGGAACGAACATCCGATTGAAGTGTCGTCAACTAAGTTAAATTCATTTTGATGAGACGGTTCTTTTGGAATACTCCACTTGAGTTTTTGACATAGCTGGAGTATGGTTGGGTTGGTTTTATCTTAAAAACCAACCGGGGCCCTAGAACGGAAAAGCCAATAACTCTCAGACCGTGCATCTGATTGACGCACCATCTGTCACGTTGGGTTTCTTTTGATGAGATGGAACATTCGGATACATCAAATCTGGAATTCGGGATAGTTAATGTATCAACCCCCTTGCTCGAGGAGCAGACCCTCACAGAATCAAGCATGTTGTGAGCGGGAACCCTAGAGATGGATGCGACTGCATCGACTACTGTATTGGAATCCTCCATGGGTTCGACAACGGTGACTACCGTACTGGAATCCTCTATTGGTTTGAAGATGATGACTACTGTTCTTGTTTCCTGTGTGGGTCCGGTAGTATTGACCTCTGTACTTGTATCATGTGTGGGTCCGACAGAGTAGATGGTCTTGTATCCATTGTGGGTCCGACAACTTAGCTGGTCTTGTATCCTATGTGGGTCTGACAGCTTAGATGAATCAATGGCTACATCTAATCATCTCTATCTCTATATAAAAGATGTATACATGTGTGAGCTTAGTCTTGACTTTTAATCATTATCATCGATGTGATTGACTTCTTTCCTAAGTGGACTGGGTTGTACTTGGGTTCGGGAGTTGGATCCAAACTGTGGTTGATAACTTAGGTATCTATATGGGCATATATCTAAGTAGAGTTGGTTGATACTTTGTGATTGTAACTTTAATTTGGGGATTATCCTTTGTAAATTCTATGAGACCATAGGGGGTCTCAGGGTCCCTACTGAGTATCGTATAGTCACTCCTGCACGGGCTTGCCCACACTACGTTGTGTTGGTAGCAGACGACGGACAACACTGACTGAGGTGGAGGCTTGTGGAGCTGGAATGTACCTAGAGGTGTACCACTTGGTGGGGCATTCTCAGAGCAGAAAGACGAAACCGGGAAGTTGAGGAGACCATATGTACCCACCCTTTAGGTGGGATATCTAGAGGACGACTCAGTGGTTTCTGCTTTACTGATGTTGTACATTATTTTCAGTTGTACTGTATTTTTTAGTTGGGGTTGTCTACTAGCCCATTTACATTCCAACACATACTTTTGTATTCAGTTTTACTTAGAGCTTACTTCACTTGAATACTCTGTTGTGTTAGTTTACTCTTATAAAGGAAATGCATTCCCTTTTATTGGGATTCATGCCTTTGGTTCTAGTCGTCAGCTCATAGCCTATGGAAGGCGGGCTTGGGGTAGTCACGGCACAGGCCCCGAGGAGGGGTCGTGACAATACTTGTTAAAACCAATTTATTGTTAGCTTAACATGATTATGTCTTGATTGCTACTGATGTATCAATGGGATATATAATGTTGGTCCCCAGATGTCACTACATATTCTAATAATTACTCATTTATTGAATAATCGATTTAATTCAATGATAAATATTCCATAACATAAAATATATGGTTTGAGTAATGAATTAATATTGATCAACATTTCCTAGATAAAAAATAACATTAAACCAAAACAATTTATATAGAAATGAGATAAAATTTATGGAATAAGCACATACATGTCAAAAAAAAGTATATGTGGGTGAAATATATTATTTGATGATCACATGAATTTGAATATTTACCAAGGATTTTAATAACAAAAAAATGATACAAGGAAGTTAAAGTAAATATTATCCATAGTCAATAAAATCAAAAAAAAATCTATAGGAAGAATAAGGATGATATTAATATAATATATACATTTTAGTTATATAATAATTCCTTTTTTCAATTGATCAATATAAATACCATTAAACGGTTTTAAAAAACATTTTGTGGATAATATATAATTCAATATGAAAAAATTGAATATCTTTTTTATTAAAAATCACTTTTAAGGATATTTTCATTAAAAATATCCTCATAAACTTTTAGAGGAAGATTCAACACAATTATAGTTAAGAATGTGTTAATTTTCATATATTCCTTATAATTTAAAAATAAATTTCCTTTCAAACTATAAAAATGATTAACAAAGAGCGTTGCTAGGAAAACGAAAAGAAGATTACTTTAACATTTTCACTTAAATACATATTGGAAATATTTCAAAAATAACATATGATTTTATTGGAATGATTTATTAGAGAGTAAATTTGGATGAAAAAATAAATTAATAAATCATTTTGAAAATGATAAAAAAATTTAAATTATTTTTAGAAAACATGGTTTTGGATGAAAATAAATTTATGACTGAAGAGAGAATCAATGTAAAGTTTTTTTATAAATATTATCTCTATTAATTTATTTTCTAATGAGTGGAAGAAAATAAACATTACTTGAAAATTTCATGAATAAAAAAGGGGAAAAAATTAAATAGTTTTATTATTAACTGGTCAAATAATTTCATTCAACTAAAATTCAAGAGTAAATAATCTAGATTAGAATAAGATAGTGAAATAAACCATTATAATGATCATGAAATTGAAGTGAGAAATAATCAATTAATTGATTATGTGTTTCAATAATAAATCCTTATAAAAATGATGCCATACAACATGTTATAAGAAAATTTCGTTATACTTGTAATCATAAAATTACATAATCAATAAAGTAGACGTTCAACCCCATTAACAAAAATGAAATTTAAAAATATAAAACCTCGCACTTAATTTTGGTTGATAATTATTTAACTTCAATTATAGTGGTTTTAGACATGTTATTAACTTATACCGCAACTATAATAATATTTATAATATCATATAAGATCCATTTATAACATCTTATCAACTATTCGTTATTAATACATCATTACATTCATGGTTTCCAGTGCTAGTTAAAATGTTTTTTCTTGTGTGTTTTGTCATGTTAGATAATATTCTCTCACATATTATATAGTTTAATAATGTCTAGTGTTATAATCTTGATGGTAAAATAATATTTTTTATGACATCTCGACCAAGGTTCTACATACTAGAAACTCGAGGTGGTTCATTAAATGACCTTATCCATACCTCCCCATATGCATGAGGATGTATCTAGTAGTTAGGTTATAATATGTCATATGGGGAGAAAAAAACATCATTATAAAAGGTTGACCATAATCAAAAAATATATAGTAAAACCAAGATAATATAATAAACATTATCCAATATAAACAAAGAATCTCAGGATGAATTCCCAAATATTGAAAATGTCCATAATCCAATAGAGTAGATATTTCTTGCCATATATATGTGATGAATCAATTGAAAACAAAAGATAAATACACTATGAACACACCCAAGAGGATCTCAATATCATATCCAGATTCCTAATCCATACTCAATCACGAATCTCAACTAAACTATCTAGAATATGGAAATTTCCCTTCTCCTAACATGAAAATTTGATGTTTATATGGGTACCAAATGATGACCTGAGTAGGGTGTGATCACAACTCAATAGGCCACCACAATTGGAATATAAATTAATATCTAGTCTATAACAGTGTATGAAATTATAATATGAATAAATAGAAAATAATGAAAATAAATAGGGTTCACATTTATTATTCCTTTAGTAACCATATTTTCCTCAGGTTCACAGAAACACCCCATCCATGCATAGATGCTTCATCCCATGGTAAATTCTACACCATACACCATATGGATATTAAAATTTAATCTTGGGATTTTCTTATTCAGACTAATTCCATTTTGATTTTGATACCCTATATTTTCATATTGGGTACAATTACCATAGATACTTGGAGCATTTGTCCAGTATCATTATATCATATACATGGAGTGTCAGTCCAATGCCAATATCATTAGAATTTATAGAATCAATATAGATTAAAAATCAAGGGTACTAGAAAAAACACCTCATCACCAATTTACATGCATGAATCCAGGGCATAGATTATTAGTCTAGAACCCCATGGGTACATGGATAATTAGTCCACCTCCCACAACTCATTAATAACATTTTCGAATAGATAATTATAATCATTCATCATCAGTTACCTTCTAATAAATCATCCATAACATGGTGAAAAATTTCATTTATAATCCAAAAACATGGTTCTTTATAATTATCATAAGGAATGACATTGTAAATTCCCCCTTTAAGCCATTTATCATCAATTATAACAGAACTAATCAACCCTTTATAGTTATGTCAATAAACCCTTTAAATCCTTTTATCAAACCTTGATTCATCGATGTAACTCAATTCCATAAACCAAATATTTCCCTTTTGACAATACCGAAGTCATAATTTTAAGGATGTCGGAATCCCAAATGGATTACCATAAAGACGTATCAGAAAATCTAAAATAGGTCTAAAGATATATGTTAAGGGTCTCAAAATTTTATTGTATTCATTTTGAATATAAAAATTTAAAATGAAATTTAATGAAATGTAAATGTAACCATACATATAAAAACAAAATATCATGATCAAGGATATGGTGATTATCATCCAAACCACCTACATTAGGATATGAGATGAATTCTCAGACAACCAAAATAAATAATTTTGAGGTAAAACAACCATATAAAAAATAGAAAAGGAGATTTATGGTAAAAAACTAGGATCTAGATCAATGAAATATGATCCATCAAAACCAAAATATTAACCATCAAACATTATAAGAGGAAAGAAAGGAGGGTGAGGGATGAACATAAAAAAATGAATATATAACAAACCAATGGGTAGTGGATTATTCCACCGGATCATCGATTTTCAAATAAGGAGGATTGAAGATACTATGATTCCCCCAAAAATGAACCAAGAGAAGGAAATACATGTTAGGATATATGGGTGACTAGGGATATAAAGATGGGTGTTTAGGATTTTTAATTAAACTTTTAGGGGTCTAATTATCTGGTAGCATGATATCCTAGAAGGTCCTCCCAGATAGAAAAACCTTTTTCCATAACTATGTGCCCCATCATTCCTAATGATTAATGATTTCTCCATTAAGTGCATTGTTTCTTAAACTACGTGAATACCCTACAATCACCCATCTTCATTAAGATGAAAAAAATTTTAGGGTGGGTTCATGGTTTTGGAAAACCATGAACTAACCTTCATTTACCCAGAAAACCCCTAAAAGCTTCAAAAACTCACATAAATGAACCTAAAAAAAGATCTACAAAAATATTACAACAAATGAAAAAATTTATAGAAAAATATTTGAGAATCCTCATGAAAGGTAAGGATCTTAAAATCTCCCCACCATATAATACATCATCCATTATTTTCACTCCCGTGAATCACTAATCCTCTATAGTAAAAAGGTTGAGCACTATGCCTACATATCTTCTTCTCTCTACCATCTTTACTTCCAAACATGAGCATGCTTCCATAGTACTCAGAAAAATTCCAAAATCTTTCTTTGAAAATCATTCTCACTATGGTCCACATCTCAAATTAGATGCTCTTAAAAGGACACACCAATCTCAAGATCAAAATCATCTACATCAATTACTTGATAATTGTCAGGGAGATATTTCAGAAGCTGTGATACCTTAAAACATCAAACATATCACAATAGCTCGGTGGAAGATTTAATCGATACACCACTGGTCTGGCTGTCTTCATAATCTAACATATTATTAAAAATCAAGGCACCCACAATCCTAGATTTCATATTCTATAATGACTCAATCTAGGTGTTAATTGAGGAAATATAGGGCCAACATTGTAAACAAAAGAGGTCAATAATGTTGATCAGTATAAGACTTTTGTATAATTTGAACACATTCCAAACATTTCCAAATCAAATAATCCTATTTTTATGTCTCTCTAATGAGCCTCTATCTCACTAACACTAACTCACCTACCTCTATCCAGCATAGAGGTGATCTGTAGGGCCTTCACCAAAGATACTCATATGATGTCATATGAATAGATATTTGATAACTATTTTTAATAATATAAATGAAAATATTTTAATTGTTTTTCTCAATTGCCCACAATTTTTAGGATGCATTATCAATTCATGTTCTCTAGAATGTGAAAAGTGATCTCTGATTGACTTACTGTCTGTGGGTGAAAATATGTACATAGTAACCCCAATATAACCAGTTCCTTATGAAAAAAAATCCCCAAGAGTGAAGTAAAATATATATGAATTTATAAAAATATACTCTACAACACCCCATGAAAGCATACTTTCTCTATAATGTACCAATCTCTTAACCAATCTACATTGAGTGTTTTTGGGATATGCAAGAAAATTTTCACATTCATGAACTGGTCTAAAATCTTCTGTATTTTTCATATTTCAATTGAATCCTTAGAATATCAACCATTAAATCCAGGGAAATGTTCTGAAAATTTATTAATTGAATAAGAAAGGAATGCAACAATCTATCATGATATTGATTCTTTGTCATCACATGTTTGTAAGTGTAGAATATTTTCACAAAACATGCAATCACGTTCTTAATTCCTAGCCCCCAATATTTCCTATGAAGTTAATCTTACATTTTTTTCATACTATGGTAAATTACCCACTTCAAGAGATATAAATAATGTATCAGATCATCACTCATAAACATATGCACAATAACATGGCCTTAGAAAATAGATTACCTCATACTCTTATGTATTCTAATATAATTTTTACTCCCACCTTCTAGGATTTCTTTTGTGGCTAAAAGTTAAATAATATCATACATCCATTCCTTGATATAAATTAGAAATGTGGAAAAAAATAAAGACATGAGGTTTATCTGCTCTAGGCCCTCTAGAACTCTTATATGTTTCGCATCCAGCAAATCCATCACCTTCCAATAAGAACTAGTCTCCTAGATTCCATGAGATAATGTAATTTGGAACAAATAATCAGAAATCTTATTTACTTTCTTATACATATAAGATATCTCAAAGTCAAATGAATCTACATACTCAACCCACCACAACTACTAAATATTCAAATCCTACTGTGAAATTCTGTTTTTAATTCTTTTTTTAAGTATAAAAAAGGAAACCTTTTTAATAGAAAATGTTGTTAACACTTTAAGGGATAAATTATAATGGAAAAATCAATATCAGCCATAGGATAATTCCATTTTTCTAGCCTCAACTGTCATGATCTGTATTCCATGACACAAAAACTCTCAATAAAAACATCCCCACATAAAATCCAAGATACTTATCAAGGCATCCTATAATACTCACTTGTCTTATGTTGAATCAAAATCATTGTTTTAGTATATTGATTCTTTAAATCCTAGAAATCACTCACACATGATCCATAACATTCATACGTGATTCCCTTCTTGGTAAAACTCAATAGTGGTGCTTCCAAGAAAGTGATGGATTGGATAAATCCTCTATAAAATCCTACTAACAGAAAACATATTTGGAAATAAAAAACATTATTGGGTTTCTCAAAAGAATTAAATTACAAAACATTATCTGCTTACACAAACATAACTTCCTTAGAGATCATACTACTCGTGAATTGTTCCTTATAGATCCAACATTAACACATAGATAGCTTCGTGTATATCCTATGATCTATTAGTGTACCCCTAATTATTTCAAATTTTCCTGAATGTTAATGATGAGTTTGTAAGTACACCATGATTTCATAGATTATGAAACCTAAAAGATAACAAAAATTTTCTTGAAGAATCACATTATCAATTCTATAAACACAACTGGATCATTTTTCAATTCAATCATAATTATAATGAACTCGTATAGTCCATACCTAAATTTGGAAAAATTATTTGGTATATTAGATATGTTCACAATCACTTTTTAATACCTTAACCTTAGTTCAATATTATAGAAAAAATAATTTACTCCTCAACTGGTCATAAAAATCCTCGATACGAGGAACAAGATACTATTTAATCACTATAATATGATTTAACTTTTGGCAATCGACACAAAATTCTTCTTCTTTAAAAAAAAGAAAACCCATGGATAAATAATCATATTTATAAATCCATTATACATAAATTCAACCAGTTTATTATTATTCTCATAAAGCTATGTTGGTAATATTTGTTAAGGTGGTATGAAATATGGTTTAGCACTTGTAATTAGCTCAGTTGTAAACACTACATCATCCCCATCTAGTATTCCTGAGATGTCCCAATGAATCCAGACCTAAAATTAATCCACTATTGGTGGATTTCCACCATGCTTCACAACCCCATAACCCATCAAATGAATCACAACTTGGGCATTGAGATCCCCCATATGCAGATGAACTATCCCTGCATGGCTTACCTAGATAATCTAATTACAAAAATTGACATATTTGTCTCCCTCAAGATATGTAATTGTAATTATCCTATAGTAATAATGTATAAGTATTTTTTACAATTCCAACCAATCCATAATCAATATAAATTCCAAATATGACATATCAAGTATATCAAGAATGTAATGAAAATGATACTCACCAAACTTGGTGGAAAACCCATTCAATATATGGATTCCATTTGATTGTACACCTCTGGGTTTGATGATTGTCGTAACCCCACAAAAAAAACTCCACAATTAGACTCATATCATAAATTATATGATCATATATAATATAATATGAATCCCAAATGAAAAATAAGTCAATAGAATGTGAATAAGCTATTACAATAGTACCTCTAACTATAAACATACCAAACATGGTATTAATAAGTATAGGTTTAAATTTGTGTAACTAAACTATCATCATTCCATGTTCCTGGTATGATTACATTGAGTCAGACTATAATGAAAATATGAGTTATCATTCCATGATGTGCCATAATGGTCACAATAGATGATAAGACCTGTAAAAATCAACATCCTAACTTGTGGGGGTATAAGACATCCATTCAGTACATTGGTTCTTCCTAAAAACTCCATAACTAACAATTGATATATTTTTCAGCAATACATATATATGTGTACCATCCATCAACATCTACATCACTCCATCGATGATCGGGGACACTAACTATGAATGCGTCACAGTCTACTAGACTAGTGGATGAACATATGATTACATCCCATAGTATCTAATCCTTCTCCCTATATACTATGTTTTCAACTTAATTGGTTAACATTATAATAGAGACACATCCAACCCTCTGAATTTTTACATCATAGTCATCCAACTGAAATCACTTATCACCCACTAGATGCATGATTCTTATTCTCCTCTGATAAGAGATCCCGATTCACCACCTTAGTAAACATATTTAATCAAAATATGTTATTCCTATACTTAATATCAAGTTTAATTCCATAAAAAATAATTCATTTCATAGTTTCCTCAGCTTCTACCATCACTGGGACAAAGTGTTGTATGTCGGTGAAGAAGAAGGCATAGTCCATCATCGACATACATCCAAGGGTCAACTGTATAAACTCAAATACACAAATTTTCTTAAGAATTTATTTATACAAGTTTTTTGGGAGCTTTTATTTAATGTACATACATACGATTCTCTCTATCTTCTCATTCAGAGCCAAAATATCCAACCAATTATTATTTGGGTCTCATAAAATATATGGAGCCAGGTAGACTCTTCTTCAAAGGTATATATAACTAGTAAAAGAATTTCTTGATAGACTCAATCCAAAACATGGTTCATAATTTTTACCCTCTTCAGTGAATGTAGGATGGTGTGGAACTAAAATTCAAGTGTCATATCAAGAATACTATGAACCTAACACCCTAGGTATTTCTCCACCAATTACATAAAGAAACTAAAGATCTCACAGAATTTCCCTTTGATTATTTCTCCTGGAACTATTGGATCATCTTTCCACACTACAGGAGGCACATTTACAACGATATCAACCTATCATCCCACCATTAATATTTATCATTGGGGAATGTATCTTAAATGAAAAGAAAGCATCCTTGGGAAAAAATATCATCACTTCATTTTTACAAGAATAATTTACAAATGGTCTTAATAAATTATCCCATATACACTACCAATAGTAAAAACAGAGGCACTATCACTACTCACAAACATCCATGACATGGGCCATGGATATCACTGTGTAAAGAAACATCATAACTATATTATTCCAATTTGAAACCCTTTTTAATCATTTTGAAATATAATATATAACATATTCAATCCATTATTATTTCATTATAATGAACCATTAAATTTAAATTAATCAAATAAATAAACTCATTTTCATTTCCAAAATCCATCTCACAACATTATTTTTTCGTGGGTGCCTATAATGATGGATTACACATAATATATTATTTTCCTATAATGATACTTTAATACTCATATATATTTACATATCATGAAATGAAGAAATATCATAAAATAGTAACATCACATAGAAATCATATCACCCAATGTGAACTTAAATTCAATTATAAAAATATTCATCATTAACAATAATCCCACCCCTTTTACATGGGTTTTTTATGATACATGGGTCAGCTATGCCCATGAAGAATCTCATAAACGTGTCTTGAATCATTATTGTGTCCCTCTAACCTTTACCATATAGTATGTGAAATTGATTGAATATATCTCCATCATAAACCACATTGTGATGTCCCATCTTGGGTGCTAGATACTGCTCTCTCGAGTAGGTTTGTTACAGGACCTCAAGCAAACATCCTTTTACTCCAAAGGATTCTGACTTGAATTGAGGGACTAATATTTCATGTAGGGATACTATATGCATACTTATCAATGTGCAAAAATTGTGTAAAAAGGTATACAAAATAATAAATATTTGAAAATAAAAATTAACCACTGTAAACCAAGAATCATATCAGGAATTCCAATACAAGGTAATTGACCATAAACCAAATCAATATATATTCCATCCCATATATGTATCAACTATAAAATTAAAACCCAAATATATGAAACTATAAATACTCTCATGTGGGTCTCGACATCATGTCTATTTTACTCATTCATGTTCCTCCTCAAATCCCAACTCAACCATCTAGGATAAGGCTCTTTCCCTTATCCTAGCATGCAAATATGATGTATATTTAGGTATAAAATGTTGTCATAAGTGGGGTGTGAGTACAAATTATTGGTCCACTAGTATTGGAATCTTATTAAATATCCTGTGTATACTTTTTTATGTATTTTAATAAGAATAAAAAAAATTATAAAGTAAACATTAATCACATTTATTGTTCTTTAAATAACCACAATGACCTCCAGTTCATAGTTTCACAAAATTCAACCATACCAGCATCAAATGATGGAGAAATATGAACCATAAAAAATTGGGATATTAAAACTTCATTTGTAATGGTATTTCATTATTCAAATTTAATAAATTTTCATTTAATTGCCCTTGAAAATCAACCTGACTATAATTACCATGGATACTTAGAACAATAATCCATCAGCATTATATTTGGTGCATGTTGCATCAGTCTAGAACCAATATAATGGGTACATAAAGAATTTGTATTCAATAAAAATCCTAGTTTCATGAAACATAAATCCAATACCAACTCACATGCATTCTTCAGGAGCCTCTTGTAGAAGATTGGTACCCCATTTATACTCATAATATCATTCTATAATCCAAAACTCATTGTTTACATTTTCATATAGATATATATAACAAGGTTCATCATCAGCGACTATATTATCAATATTTCCCAACACGATGAAACATTTTATTTATAAAAAACATTGTTTTTTACATTTATAACTTTTTATAAAATTGGAAATTCCCCCATTAATCCATTTTTCGACAATTATTGCACAACTCGTTGACTGTTCAAAGTTAATATAATCAACCAATTAATTCTCTTTTTCAATCCATAGAACGTGGATTATGTTAAATTCCATAAACCCCATATTTCAATTTTTAAAATACATAAGTCATCATATCAATGATATTAACCCACCACACGGGTTTCCATCAATCTGGTCTCATAAACTCCAAAAAGTGAAATGATATTCATGAAGGGTGTCTCTATTTAAGGGAATTAAATTAAATTCTAAAAATTTAAATGAAATTTTATAGCATGGAAGCACAAATATAAAACTAAAAATATAAGATCATGATCCCCAATATTTGAATATTCAATTATACCACCAACAATAGGATTTTAGATCAATTATCTCCCAACCATAGCCATTATTTTTGAGGTTGACTGACTAAGATCACCAAGGAAATTGAGAGCAAGGATCAAATCCTTGGATAAATATCCAACCAAAAAAGATCCATAAAAATAGATCTGAAAGTCCAATAAATATAAAATTTCATTCCTCAAAAACTGGAATGAAATATAATAGAGGAAGCATCCTAAACAAGGAAGACATCACTTATAGGTGAGTAGTTGATTCTTATAATATATTTTCAATTCATAACCAATGTTTTTTATGCAGAATAGGAATGCACTAGGGAGTCTCTAGGAGTAGTGGAATACATATATGACTGATTTTAGTTATTAGGGATATAAATCAGTTGATTCAAGAATTTGTAATTAAATATTATAAGGTCTTGCAAATGGTTTTTGGATGGGCCATATCGTTAGACAAACATTGATCCCTAACCATTCGCCCAAACTATCATGGGGGTGTATGGTTTCTCTTAATGACACATAGTTTGTCAAAAGTTTTGAAAGTCATGAAATTCACCTCTTTTTCATGGTTAATGGTTTTTGGTAGGTGGGTGAATAGTTTGAGAAAACCATTAAACAACTATTTATTACCCATAAATACCAAATAACTATATAAAACTGAGATTAATGCGACTGAGAAAATATTCAACGATAATTAGATTAAAATGGAAAAAATTACATGAAAACAATTACAATAATCTAAAAGAAATTCCAAAATTTTACATTTTTTCATTAATTATACATTTAAATCATATCATGAAACATGGTTATGAAAATGATGTACATTAAGATCATGGAGACGGTAGGTACTATATATGCATGGCTAAAAAGTTTCAATTGTTCAATTATAATAATTGAAAGGAGGTATGTAATAATTCATCTTTTTATAATGATCATAATATCATATATAAGATTTTATTTCATTAAATATACTTATATATCATTCATGTATTATTCTGATAAGAAGAGAGTCACCTAACTTTCTAATGGAGGTAGTCCACATGAACATGAATGATGTAATCATCTTTAAGTGAGTGAAAAGGTAAAAAAATATTATATTTTTATAATGAAAAATATTTCATTTATATAAAAATTATTTTATATATATGAAAAATATTTATTAAATTAAACCATATCACATTCCGTATATGGAATTTTTGAAAGACGCATCACATCGCTTTATGAGTGAGTAGTCCGCCAAACACATGAGTGATGTTATATTATATTTTATGGAATATTAGGTATGTATATATATATATATATGATATAATTACTCCAATAAAATAATTTTTTAGAAACACATTATATAAAAATTATATCCATAAATATAACAAACTATGAATGGGGGTAATGGAATGAATAATGACATTGATTCACAAGGCAGTGTCTACCATAGAAAAAAATGATGACTTCAAAACCCATTTGATATATGCAGATATGTTTTTAGTTCATTCCATTATTATAAATACATCACTCTAGATGAATATATTGATTTTATTATTTGATCATGGTTTAATAAAAATTTAAGTAGTTATAGAAAGAGATAAAATATAGATTCCTATTGAGGAACATTACCTATTCTTTTCGTATCCACATTATAATTTCATTGAAGCCTTCATATGAAGGATTTATGCCCATAATAATGAATATATATTGAGAGGAGATATTTTATAATGTTATTTTCATAGGAATTCAATTATACAAAAAAAATTTAATGTTTTAAAAGGATATGATTTGGGGTGGCCTTTTAATATTGGGGGAGTGGCACAATTGTAATTTTGGAAAAGATTATATCAGTCTAATGTTTTTGTCATTCCAAAAGACTCCAAAATTGGCCAGTCATAATCCAAAAAAAGAGATGGTAAAAATATTTTGATTTAAATGGTGTTGGACATGTTGGTTGTAAATTTTTAACCCTTATCTGATTAGTTTAACCACATGTAAATCTATTTTTACTTTAACCATAGAAATTAATGTTCTATATATTTACTATTTATTATGTTCAAGAAATTTGTTTCCCTTATTAGAAATTATAAATTATGATGATTTGAAATATGAAATCCAGTTTTATAAATTTAATTTACATATGCGGAATGTTTTTATTTAAAATTATTCTCGTGGGCATGTTGAGAAAACTATATTTTAATGAAAAATGTAGAAACTTTTACAATGTATTATATAAAAATTCAATATGAAAATTATTTCAATTAACTAATTTTGGTCAAATGGTATATTATTGAAATAATCATATATTGAATCCAATTTAGATTACAATTTTACATTATATATAAATTTTAAAAGGGTTTTCAATTATAATATTGTTTTTTCACTATTCATCAAAAAATAATAATTTTGAACAATCAAAAAAATTAACCATAATATAATGATCATATTTTGAGAAAAAAATGAATAATATATTTTCAATTAAATTTTCTAAAAATAAAAAAAACAACATTAAATTATGTCTAGAAAGAGTGACTTATCCTTCTTTTAAGAAAAAAGTATTTTTTTAGAAAACATTTGTTTCGCTTATAATTCATTCTTAATTAATATCAAATAAATAAACAAATAATTAATGTTATATAAAAATTTAATTTCATAATTTAGTTAATCTTATTTATTCCAACTAATATAATTCTTATTTTTTAATTGTTATATTATATAATTATATTTATATAATATTTGAAATTTTACTTAAACATGGTGTTTTGTGTAATTCAAGATAAAATCAGTTATGTATGTAAATAAATAGGTAATTATCATTCCATGTAAGGTAGTATAATCTCAACATTTTCTGTTGCATACAATAGTTAATTCAATATTATTTTTCTTAAATTTCAGGATGTTAAATTTGAATTATTCAAATAATATATTTCTATAAATTTGAGTCTATTAGAAATCCATATCACGATCTCCCACTGAGGTTTTTCAATTTGATTGATAATTAAAAAAAATATTTTTATTAACACATTTATCATTCATTTTAGGTCATGGCATATCACTATAAGGTATTCATTTTTATTTTTCCTTACATATTGGAGTTCAATTCATGAAACGTTAAGTAATATTTTTTCATTTGAGGAATTTATTCAATTATATAAAACCTTATTCATTTTTATTCTATCTAAAAGGTTTTGAAATTTTTATTATTAATATATGTCCTAAATAATGGATTTTTCTCCTACATATCCATATATTTCCTTTATAACTATATTCTCTATTCATATTTGATAAACTAAATATGATTTATCTCATAATTTCCTCATATATCTCCTTACTAAATTAAAAAATAATGATTCATTATCTTTTGATAGATATGGGTTTTAAAACTGATATTTCAAAATAATGAATAGGATCCTTCAAACCACATTTTTTATATTGGGAAACTCGTTCTCCTTCTTTTTCTACCGTATCCTATATATTTTTCTCATGCAACTAATAAATGATATATTTTTATATTATTTATATATATCTATAGTTCAAATTACATTCAATATTGATGAATATATATATATAATGTTTTATTAGTGATTATCTCTTTCATGAAATCATGATTTTATGGAACATCCCAATTTTCTATATCTTATCTAGTACTGCTTAAAAAAATGATTTTATAAAAAAAATATAATTTTAAAACCCTTATCATTTTTTGGAATACCCTCTTTGTTCAATTATGTTCTAAAATAACATAATATTTTAAATCAATATTTACATGAACTTCCAAAATTTTGGTAAATAATCACTTGAGTATAACTTTTTTTTCTTCATTATACAACCAATCATAGTAATTATTATTAATTTAAAAATATTGATCAATTACTATAAATATTTAATCAAATATGAATATAAATAATTCTTTAATTACTTTTCTGTTATGATTCATTTTGTTATAACTTTATGTTTTCTCATGAGATGTGATTATGAAAAATAGTTCCTTATCATGGGATTTATCATGATTATGATTTATGAATGGTTTTGTTTCCATTTTTTGATAAAATGAGCATATAAATGTAGTGATCATGAAAATTTCACCCTGATATATCTATAATTATTTGAGTACTGATTTCATCTCATAAGATACATTTTATAGTGAAAAATATATTATGATAAATTGTATATAATATATTGTCCTTACATTGATCCTTGACTTATTCTTATGATGTTATTTTATATATTTATTGAATATATTTATGATTCAATGAAATTATAATATCAATCCTTTATTATATATATCAATAAATTTATAAATCACTTATTTCATGTTATATGATTTTTAATTTGAGATTTCATACTTCATTATCATGACTTATCAACACCTCTTATTGTTCAATTTTTTTTACAAATTTGTCTCCCCTGGCCATGTTTTATCATATTCTTATGATCTATACCTTCATAACATATTTATATGTTTCCCTTATTTAATGTTTTACATCAATAAATTATTATATATTTATTCCAAATTTTGTGTTGATGAGAATAAACTATGAGAAGTGTAGAAGGGAGTCTAGTGTTATTTAATTATGGATAAATATTCAAAAACATCATATCATAAGTTTCTCATTTAGATGATCTTTATAGAAAATAAATAATAAATTCATGGTATTGTGATATCATTTTTAAATTATATTCCTATGATATGTAAATTATATGGAATATATGTATTCATATCTTTAGTGTGATCACTTTTTAAAAACTCCATCATTTTATAAACTCTTTTTCACCGAACAATGGAGTGTAATCCTAGGGTGTAGCTATTTGTATCAGATTGAAGTTTAGTTATATTTTATAATTATTTTAGTTAATTATTTTGAAAAAATTTGTTAGATTTGGGAACCAGGATTTTAGATCATTAGAAAAAATCCATAGAATAATTCTAGGTATACGACTATATTTCGATATTTCTATTATTTTTTGAGTATAATTTTATCCTTGGAATTTTAAACCTTTCCAAATACTAAAATTTTAATTTGGAAAAAGGGGAAAAATAATTGAGGGGATATCACCTTCAATGAGGAATGTTTATTTTTAATTATATCTACACTCAATGATTGTTATGTTGTCCTATAATATAACACTTATCTAGAAATTACTGGGGGATACACATTGGCCAATATTATTCTATTTTTGTATATTTTTCCAATGATTTATTATGTTAATGAATTAATAAAACTAGTATGATACAACAAAAGAACATAAATTATACCAATAGTCATTTAGGTATAACTGAATCCTAATTATATGGTTTTAAAGGGTACGCAATTATTAGTTTCAGTTTTAAAAGAGATCATTTATGAAAATTTTCTTTTAACGATATTTGTTCATCACTATCTTTAAAACCTTTTAGTTTTAATATTGGATAATACACAGAGGAACCATGTTAATATTGGATGGTGTGGAAAATAGAATAATTATATATATTAGCAATCTAATGAGGATGTATAAGGAGTATAAAATATTTTTATTACACTAAACTGACAATATATAATTATGACTGGAAATGTAATCATATTTTATTTAAAATTATAAACAAATTGAAGTAAGGAATCTAATGGATGATTGGTGGAAAATGATGTGGATGGAATTAATATTAATTTTAGTATATTTCAATATATTACAGGAAACACATATGGTAATTTATCAATGGAACTCAAAGATACATTATTTTTTAAAATAGAGGGAATGAAGAAATAATAAGATATGGAACGACGAATAAATTTTTTTACATGATGAAGTGAAAAAATGTGTCTCCCTATCATACATATGATATTATGGGAGGGATATCATTTGAACATATATAATGTGATGTTTCTATATTTGAGATATAAATATGTAATGGTATAAGATTGTGGTAATTAGAATTTGTAGGAAAGGGATTTATTTTATTGGGTAGAGGGAGATTGTGAAACCCTATGATTTTAACTATATTATCCATTAAAACCTAATGTGTTCAAGATATTATTTCACAAGATTAACAAAATAGAAAAATAGAAGAATAATAAAAAAATATTTTACAATTATCAATTGAATAAATAGGTAATAATAGAGATAACTGCATTATGATAAATATATTTATAGAAACAACAGAAATTTATTTTTTTCATTACTAATTCCAAGATAAAATTCCAAATAAAATATCCGGATAAAATAATTTAATACTATATTTTTTTGATTATTTATTTGTTATGATGTATATTTTAAGAATCAAAATATATTATATATGAGAATAATTTTTAAAATTAATAACATAACAAAACCCATATAATTATTAATTGATAGGAAATAAAAATAAGAACTGTAAACATGTAAATGGTTTGTCCCATGAAAATTTTATTCAAAGTTTTTCAATTGTTTTTTTTTGTTTCTATAACAAACATGCTCTTTTTTACAAATTTAAACATGCTTTTTTACATAAACATGAACAAAATATAACCAAGAAGATCGAGAGGTGTAGAGTATTTGAGGATTAGGAACTTTACATGAAAACGTAAGACATAAATACAACATCTTCATTGAAAACGTTTTTTACATTACCACAACATTCCTTCATACTAAGCGTTGCATGGGATAAGCTGAGGATATACATAATAAAAGGGTAAGCTATAAAGCAAAGTAAACGAGTAAACAAAGCATAACATAAAGAATACATTACATGTTATTCAATGGGAACATCAATGTTGAAAAAGAAAAAAATGAACATAAAGGAATGGTATAACATGATTATCGTAACAAGAAAATGTGGAAACAACTTAAAACAATGAATCATTAAAATTATGGAATTATTTAAAACATAGTCCCAAAATAGTGGAAATTTTTCTAAATGGAATAAGGTAAATCCCTATACCAAAATGAAATATCATGATACTAAAAATTACCAAATGTACTGGAGTACTATCAGGGATAACCCTTTATATTCATTTCAATATCATGCTTAAGTGTGCTGCATAGATCATATAACATGGATTCATTCAAAAACATCATTTTTTCCAACATTAAAATAATTTGGAATTAGTAAATATAAGAACCATTAAGTAATTATATGTCCATAATGGTGAATACCCTTGATAGAGAAATGGGTATGGTATAAACTACATGATGGTGTTGCCTTGGAAAACCATGGTGCAATTTTTGCAGCATAACGACTTTATATGGAGATTCCTAAATTCAGTTGATGAGATGGAAATAGGTCTCCAGTCATTTATATATGAAATTGGTAGTAATGGAATCATGTAAAATAATATACCAACATAGGAAATGGAATTTATATGCATAATATAGAAGAAATTCTTGAATTGAAATAAGAAGAGAGAAATCCCTTATGGAATTTCGACATGGTAACGAGTGTACATGGAAGTCATTAATGAGAGATAAAAGGGTATATAATATTTAAAACATAAGGAGGAAAGTATGGGGGAGGTGAATAATCATATCCAAATATTTTTAATAGAAACTAAAAGGGTAAAACAACATAAGGAAACTTGGGTAAAAATTAGAATAAAAGGAAACCCTAACTTGGATATGTGATCCCAATGGCTTAGGAGAGGCGTTAGAGTTGATTAATGGGAGATTGGTGCACCTTTGGGTGTAATAGAGAGTGGAGGACATATTAGGGACGTGATCCAAGGATTTTGAGTGATGTGAAGTGGGAGAATATGTGGGTTTATATTGGATATCAGAGGAGAATTCTTTAATATTTCAAAAACATTTATTTTGGAATCTATATAATTAAATTCTCAAAACCACAAACCTTCCCTTAGTGTTTTAAAATGGTTATTACCATAGTGGAGTAGAAAAATTATTTTATTATCTCAGTGGTCAAACATATTATCATATTTTCTATTCTTATATAGAGGTTAGTCACATTATTAATGAAATGAATTTAATATCATAAAATATATTATACATTTTGGAGGATTATCTAAGGCTTTATAAAATAAGTAAAAAAATCTCTAACAAAATTATATTAATTTTAAAATATATTTTGGTCTAGTAATACACATTGTAGTATTTATTACATCATTTTTGGGGTTACTAGGATGTCATTAAACTTATCTTTTATTTATATAGTATTTAATTTTTACCCAAAAATTTTACTATCTCGGAAAATTATGATAAAATCTCCATTCATTAATTTAAATGTCTAGATATCAAAAATAATATTATTTTTATCAAAATAATTTTCTAAATATTTTAATTTTATCTTTTAAATTGAAAACTGCCATTTATTAAAAATTCACAGGTTTTGACAATAACAGTTTTCCAACCCTAATTAAAATGAAATTCAACTTCATAAAAATTTTATAATAATTTATTATTCATAAAAGTAATTTGATAATAATTTTTTATTAATGTATTTATTATTTAAAAAATTCATTAATTCCATAAAAATATTTAAAAATACACTTTCTATTTTATATTATAAAAAATATAACTCCTATCAAATTGATTATCTAATCATTTACTGATAAAGAACTGATATAATCATAATTTATAAGAATTTTTTTATTATATTATTCATAAAAACCCTAGTTTAATATAATAATGTATATATTTCACAAAACTACCATTTTTACTCGAAAACTCAATTTATCACATTTATCAATCTTTTAAGAAAAACAATTTTCATAATGGAATTAATGAAATAAGAATTTTATTTTTTAAAATGTATTACACGAAAAAGTGACTAATACCAAATTACATAACCCCTTATAACAACCACATAATACTTAAGGGCAAGGTGCACGATTGTGACAGACTCTTGGGGTGGCTCAGATAACAAATCTTGGGTGGAAATCCTTATTGACATTAACTTCTCCAATAGGCGATCCCATTCAAGATTAACACATTGAAGATAAGCTTGGGATTTGTCAAGAGAGATGTCTAGTGATGCTATATCCTTCCCAAGCTCTGAAAAATGAGCTTCAAACAACCTGAGTCTACTGGATAAGGCTATACTATCCTTTTTTTATGATGTAATTTCTTTTTTAAAATCATATATTTATAGCAGTTGTGTGATTGTTGTTCAATTAATATATCATCAATGGTTACAATACTTAACATAAATTTAAAACAAAAAATATTAATTAAAAAAAGAGTGCATTTGTTTTCTATACCTATAAGTCATAAAAAAAATGAAATTTAATTCATAAATGTTTGGGTCATTACAACATTCCCCCCTTAAGAAATTTCTCCCCTGAAATTTCCTTTTCCCACACTAAAATAGATAAGGGTAAATCTGCCTCATCACTTCCTCTAGTTCCTGAGATTCTTTATAAAACATGTTGTTTCTCCACAACACTTTGACAAGGGCCAATGTCTTATTTGGTAGAAATTATTTCCTACCATCTAAGATATTCACCAGATTCTCTTGATAGTAAAATTCATTCACTAATGGTTACACCTCGGGATTGAGTACATGTGATGGGTCAGGTATGTATTTCATCATAATTGATACATGTAATACATCATGTACTTGGGATAGGTTCTGTTAGATTGTTAGTCAATGGTCCACTACTCTAATGTGATCAAGGACCACAAAAGGGTTGATGTACCTTGGGCTAAGATATCCATTCATCCCAAATCGCATCACTCCCTTCCATGGAGATATGTGGAGGAAAACCATATATCCAACACCAAACTCTACATCCCATCGATGGCTATCAGCATATATATTTTTTCGACTCTAAACATCATTGATGTGTTGTTGGATGGTCTTATCCTTCTCCACCATTTCATCTACCATTTTTAGAGCTATAATTTTTAACTCCATGACTTCATCCCAACATGTTAGTGTTCTACACCTCTACCCATAAATGGATTCATAAGGACCCATTACGATGGTTGAGTGGAAATTGTTGCTTTAATAGAAATCAACTAGAGGAAGATGTTTATCCCATCCTCCTTTTCATTCTATTGAGCTTGATCTCAACATTTATTCAATTGTTTGGATATCCCAGTCAGATTGGCCATCAATTTGAGGATGATAAGCAATACTGATGTTCATCGTAGTATTTAAAGCATGTTGGTGGATCTTCAAGATCATAGAGGTGAATATTTTATCTCAGTTAGAAACAATCAATCTTGGTACAACATTATTGGTGCCAAAATTTGGAAAGAGGATAAGAAAACATGGGGCCCTTGTGGCTGCCTCATGAAGATAGCCCACGGAGCCCCGCAGCACCGGGACTGGCACAAAGCTACCCCTCTGCGAAGCCTTCGCAGAGTAAGGAGGAGGGAGGCTCTTCCAACTAGTTTGACAATTGATAAGCCACCATGGAGCAAGGAGGCAGGAGGATCCGTGAACCAGTTTGACATTTTCAAAGCTACCGCAAAGCAAGGAGGTGGAAGGATCCATGAACCAATTTGATGTTTGTGAAGCCACTATGGAGCAAGGAGGTAGGAGGCAGGAGGATCATCAAAGCAGTTGGAAGTTTTTGAATCCTCCATGGAGCAAAGAGGTGGGAGGCTTTACGATTATGATGAAATGCCACATGTCTTCAAACCCCGCAAGATCTACATCACGACACCTCCTCCTTATAAATACCAATCACCCCTCAATCCAAAAGGATGGATACTCCAAACATTTTCATTCTTAGCTCCAAAATCGTGAAGAAATTTCTGTTCTATGAACAATGATCTTTTCAAGGTACTTTTGCATCACTAATTTCCTCCCCCTTTGCTTGAATTCAACCCCTCTTCAAAGAGAGAGGCCCTTTTCGGAGCCCAAGGGCCTTAGCGAAGGAAGGGGATTCCCTAGGGGACTCAGGTCTTCACAAAGAACTTATGCTTCACTAAATACCCTCCATGCACATATGAACCACATTCTAAGACAGGGTCATTATGCTTCGTGAAGCACATTTCATAATGATGTTATGCTTCGCAGGGCACCCTTGCTACACTAAATCAAACTCTATGAATTCCTTTCAACTTCACGAAGCACCTTCCATATTCACCTATGACCTATGCCTAGGCTAGGCCACTTCACTTCGTGAAGCATACCACTTCGCGAAGCCCCATCACTACATGGAGCACCAGAACATCCCGAGGCCTCAACCAATGAACCCCTTTTCTCTACAACTACTTTTCTTGTGCGACCCTCTAGGCTTGCATGAAGTGATATCAATGTACCTTGGGTGGTGCGTCCTGTTGCATCACTTTCCCTCATGATTCTTCGCATAGGCATGCTAACATCTATTTCTTCTTCGCATAGCCACGCTAAGGTGGACCCCTCATTCGATCACTCCATAACACCCCCTCATTACTGCATTGCTGGTGCCTTCCCTTTACCAAGGTTTAATGTAACGACCCGACTCTTTGGAAAAGGTAATAATCACTAGTTTTTCTTTAAAATCTTTCCTTTAAGCTTTTATAATTTGTGTAACATACTAAGGAAGGTCTGAGGAGTGTCCGGGGTTGGTTCGGAGTCAGGAGTTTGAGAAATGGACTTGTAGATAGAGGTTCACTGCCTGCGCATGACTTGCGCATGGTTTCAGACAAACCATGTGGCCCTTGGTCGGGAGGCAGTGAGATGTGCATGTTTTGCACATAGTTTGGTAAACTGTGCTCCTAAACCGTGCGACCCTATTCTGGGTGAAAATTATCTTTTTTCCCTTAAATTATATTTAAGCCTAATCCTCTTCTTCTTCTTCCTTCCAACAGACAGAACAGAGGGGATCCCCCTTTTGAGCTCCAACACCCTCCTCCCTCTCTTTTCTTTGTGAATTCTTCATCTGGAGACCGTTCTTCGATCCGTCGAAGGTGTTGGAGCACCCTAGGTAAGTCTTAACTCATGCACCCTTATTTACTTGGTGAATCTTGGTATCCGTTTTTTTATTTTTCCACAGGATCATATGCCCTATTTTCAAGGCATTGGACTTGAACTCAGATCTCTTCCAACCTACTATGAATCTGAGGTCGATATCAATAGATCCTACGTCTACAGCTCTAAGGTAGGTGGTCACGTGGTTTACATTTTGGGTTTTCGCCTTTTTGAGTTATTATCATCGTGTCGTGGTTTGTCTTTCTCCAAAACCCTTAGTTGTAATGACTTCTTCATATCTAAATGACCTGTATGGTTTGAGATTGATGAATCTAACCTTTTTTGGGTGTTTTGATGAGGTGTGGACTGGGAGTGGTCAACCATATGTGATATTCCTTGAGATTTGGATCTTTTTACCTTTGGAACTTAATGATATGTCTTGAAAGGCATTTTTCATTTTAGGAAAATGAGATGACTTGGGTAGAGGTTGGATAGGATGAGATAGCCTGAACCCCTTGAATGAATTGAAATGTATGCTGCCTTGATATGTGATTATGTGATATAATATAAGATGGATTGCCTTATATTTTGTGATGTGAATAGTTATGCCTTTATGTGTTGACATGCTTGTGATAACCCATGTATGGTCGGGAAGCATTCTTACCCCATGCCAGATGAATCTCTATGTGTGGGTGGGAAGCATTATTACCTTGTGCCAGATGAATCTCCATGTGTGGGTGGGAGGCATTCTTACCTTGTGCCAGTTGAATATTTGTGTAATGGGATGGGAAGCATTCATAACTCGTTCCAATATAACCTTTATGGGTGGGAGGCATTCTTCCCCACGCTAGTTACAATGCATGTGGATGAGAGGTATTCATACCTCAGGCCAGTGATGATTATATGTATGTGAGAAGCATGGATGAGAGGCATGATTACCCCATGCCAGTGATAACCTATATCTGTGTACTTGTACCTCTAGTGATTGTTCATATTACCAGCCATGAGCTAAAGCAGGTAGACTCGCCATGTGTCTTTCTGGAACTTGAGCGGGTGGATTGTTTATTACTTAGCTTTACTTACTTGCAGTTTACTAAAAAATGTTTATTTTACGAACACCTATTTGGATTACACGTAGACATCCATGGTGGTGGCCTACAGAGACTTGTCTCACACCCTACCTAGCCGACCTCCTTGGTACCCATGTAGACTTCACTGTTGTAGGTACTAGTAGGGGAAACATCCCAGCTTTAGGTTGTTGATACATGTATGTTCTAGCTGGAGTCCAGAGTAGAGGACCGAGCTTGGCTAGAGATGCTCATGAACTACTTTTTTTCTCTTTTTGTATCACTATATCAGAATTCCATACATCCATTTTGTATCAGACACTACCTATGTGGATTTTATATATCTATCAGGGTTTTCCTTACTTCTGTTATTTGGTTTGTATGTTTCCCTTTATCTCCTTTTTACCATTGATTGTGCTTCCGCTATTTTTAATACTTTGATGCTATACCGCTGTGTACTCTGACATGGGGGTATAGTCTCCCCACTGACTTACCATTACACCCCCGCTGCTAGTCGGTAGCCCCTGGCCTATGGGGAGACGAGCTAGGGGTCATGTGGCCAACCGTGATCGGGGCTAGGGTTGTGGGGCAGCTGGGTCCGGGATGTTAGAAAGTGGTATCAGAGGTTTCTTTCTTTCTTTATTTACTATTTGGAAATGATATACTTGGAGACTGGGAATGCTTAGGGACTTCTCCATGAGCCATTCTTAGACGTCGTGAACCCATGTACAAGGTATGGGCCAAGTTTCCCACTTTATGTTGTTATTGATTCTGCTATTTACTGTTGATACCGTTTCACCGTTGGTTGATTCACATGTTTTGTGATGTTATTGATATTTGAAATGTTGGAATTTGGATTTCAGGGTTCGACCCGATGTAATGAGGGTTATGCATTAGAACATGCATCATGAAAGGCACAATATGATTAGGCCATGCATCTTGCCCTGCCACGTTTAAATTTTCAGCGAGCACAGTTTGTTTCTTATTTCCATGCCTTTTTAATATTTGTGCAACTATTTTAATCCTTCATAAATGTTGTGAATTAAATAATGATGTGGTTTTAGTGGGTGTCACTCTTCGGTTCATAATGTTTATCGGCCCTTATGGATTGAAAAATGACATTCCAACTAAACCAATAATTTTCTTTAAAGGAAATTCAAATACTTAATTAGAACAAGTAAATGAGAAATGACATCCAAGTGTGTGTCATCTTTCAGTTCATGAGGAGTATGGGCCCTTATGGTTTGGGAAATTCCATGTCACTAGATCAAGTTAAATCTGAACAATTTTGGGTTTTACTAAGAGTTTCCTATGGGTGTGGATAGGTGATCTTAGGGGTAGGAAGGCTTAGTACCTGTCCAAGCTTCTAGAGTTCAACCTTTAAATTTTTTGGGTTCTTCTTTTGAGAAGTTTGTTTAGCATTGTAGCGCTATGCCTCAGAGACATCCTCGAGTCACGCGCGCTGAAGGCGGCGCCGATCACGTTCCTGAGGTGGTCGGCCTTGAGCCACCAGTTAATCTTCTTGTCGAGCCACCCATGTCTCCTCTTACTATTCCTGAGATGGGTGCCGATGCCTAGTACCGTGAGAGATTCTTGCATATGATGTAGAGTATGCCAGGTGGAGTGCGACCTGCCCCGAGTATGGTAGAGTTGAATCACGTGTTTCAGTCACAGCATCCTCCTACTTTTACGAGAGATGGCGTACCACTTGCTGTGGAGTCCTGGTTGGAAGCTATTCTGACCATCTTCGATCACCTTGAGATGCCCCCAGAGCGGGGGGTCAAGCTCACAGCTTATATGCTATGTGGTTCAGCCAGGAGGTGGTGGGATGTCATCACCCAGTCGGGACTGTAGAGAGATATGATATGGACTGATTTCCAGACCATATTCGTTGATTATTTCTTTCCCCAGACTTTGAGGGATGACAGAGCTTGGGATTTTATGAATCTGCAGCAAGGGACCATGACAGTCATGGAGTATTCATCCCGTTTCACTGAGTTACAAAGTTTTGTTCCTACACTAGTTGCTGATGACCTCACGGCCGCTAGGCGTTTTGAGGATGGGATATGTTACGCCATTCGGTCATAGGTTAACGTGTTCAGGATAATGACCATTCCAGAGATTTTCAATCAGGATTTGATCACAGAGAGGAATTTGAGAGAATTGGATAGTTTAAACCAGGGCAGTCCGGCACCTAAGGGTTCTAGTGGATCTGCTTCTGGGAAGAAGCAGAATTTTGAGGACTATCGTGGTGTTAGTGGTGGTCAGACCCTTCTATCAGGTGGTACTCCTATTTGTAACCAATGTGGGGTTCCAGGACATATGAGGAGGTAGTTTATGAGAAATCAGTGGAGTGCAGAGGTTGTGGTAGGTTGGGTCTTCTCCACCATTTCTGCAAGACTTTTCCCCCAAGGCCTAGTGAGTAGGGATCTATATCTACTCCAAGATCTGGTGCTGGATCGGCAGGATCACGCCAGTCAGGCAGCTGGAATACCGTCGGCCGATCAGGCTATGGTGGCAGTCGAGGCAGAGGTAACTATGTCTATGACTCTTTGCGCCAGCAGGGTGGGTTTGCTCATGGTAGCTAGGCTATAATGTAGGGCCGTGGTACCGGCCAGTTGTATGTAGTCAAGCCTATTCCATAGGAGTAGCACGCCAGACCATCTACTATAAGAGGTACAATTCTAGTTTCCTCTATGTTATTATCCTCTTTGTTTGAAACAAGTACTTCTCATTCTTTTATATCAGAGGTGATTATTGGAAGTTTGGGCCTCGACCACTACTAGAAAAGGGGGCATTGAAGCCCCCCAGAATCGGGTGACCGCCATTGGCGGTCTCTATAGATATCTAATAACAACCGCCAATGGCGGTCGCTGGCTTTGATAAAAAAAATCCGGGCCTTTTTGTGCCCCCCCTGCGCCCCCCCCCCCCCCCTGCGCCCCCTATCGATCGAACCCTCCCCCCCATCGCCGCCCCCCTGACGCCGCCCTCCCCCCCCCCACCGCATCCCCCCCCACCGCCTCCCCCCCCCCGTCGCCCCGACGCCGCCCTCCCCCCCCACCTCCCGGCCTCCCCCGCTCCCCCCCGTCGCCGCCCCCCCGACACCGCCCTCCCCCCGCCTCCTGGCCTCCCCCGCCACCCGACCTCCCCCGCCGCCCGGCCTCCCCCGCTCCCCCCCCGACGCCGCCCCCCGATGCCTCCCTCCCCCCGCCTCCCGGCCTCCCCCGCCTCCCGGACGCCCCCGCCGCCTAGCCTCCCCCGCCGCATGCCCTCCGCCCTCCTGCCTCCGCCATCCGCCCTCCGCCCCCTTAGCCCTCCGCCCCCTTAGCCCTCCCCCCCACCCCGGACGGCTCCGACACCCCGGACAGCCCCCCCCCCCCCCCCCCGCGCACCCCGGACCGCTCCCGGCACCCCGTACGCCCCCCCGCACCTCAAAAAGCCCCCCCCCCCCCCGACCCTGGACAGCCCCCCCCCCCTCGCTACCCGTCCCCCGTCCCCTCACCGCCTCCTCTCCTCCATCTCCCCGCCTCCACCGCCGCCCGTCCCCTCCCTTGTTGCACCGCCTTTGGCTCCGGCTCCCCTTCGCTGCCTCCTCTCTCTCGCTGCACCGCCTTCGGCTCCCCTCCCTTTCAGGTTTGTAGCTCAATCAGGTAACGTGGGCTTTTAGTTACATTATTATTTTATCAATGGTTCATAAAAAAATGATTAATATTTATTTTAAATATAGTTGATTTGAAATATGTAAATGTAATAAGTATTGTGTAAATGTTTGTTATACAGATATAATTATGGATAAGAGTTGGATTGATCTTCCAAATCGAACATCTAGAGAATATTTCAATGGCATTATGCAGTTTATTGACTTCACGAGAGGATTTGGAAGTGACTATATTAGTTGTCCATGTAGAAAATGTGCTAACAGATATCAATTCACACGAGATACTGTGAGGGAGCACCTTTTATTTAATGGATTTCTAAAAAATTATAAGAGTTGGACTCGTCATGGAGAAGAATATGATCGTTGTCAAAATACAGATGCAACTCAGATGGATGTTGATGCAAGGATGACTGATCCAATGCATGAAATGCTTACTTAAATGGTACATGGGTTTGATCCTGAAGGCATTGACATACAGAATCTTGAGACCGGTGAGATAAATCTTCGCTCTGGTGCAGATCGTGATTTGAGGAGGTTTTATGAAGCACTTGATGATGCGAAAACAGAATTATATCCTGGATGTACTTCTTACAATAAACTGTCGTTTATCGTGGAGTTTTTTCATTTGAAGACTTTGAATAATTGGCCAGACACATCATTCGACATGCTTTTGGTTTTATTGAAAAAAGTTCTTCCTGTCAACGCTACGATTCCTGAGTCACATTACTATGCTCGTAAGTTGACAGAGAACTTAGGTTTTACATATGAGACCATAGATGCATGTGAAAACAACTGTATGTTGTTTAGAAAAGAAACTGCCCATTTGGATATTTGTACGGTTTGTGGTGCTTCCAGGTGGAAAGAGAACAGGGGAAATAATACTCATCAAAGTCAGATTGCGATACAGGGGAAACCGATTGCCGTAAAGAAAATGCATTACTTTCCCCTTAAACCGAGGTTGAAAAGATTTTTTATGTCATCTAAAGTTTCTAATTTAATGAGATGGCATGCAGAAAGAATTCATGAAAGTGATATGTTAACCCACCCGGCAGACTCTCATGCATGGAAGGATTTTGATAAGAGACATCCCGACTTTGCTAAAGATGTTCGTAATGTCCGATTGGGATTGGCAGCAGATGGTTTCAATCCATTCAAGTCTATCGTTGGTGCAACTCATAGCACATGGCCCATAGTGTTGGTTCCATATAATCTTTCTCCGTGGATTTGTATGAAGCAACAATTTATATTACTTTCCACTCTTATTGATGGACCTAAAAGTCCAGTGGATAAGATTGATGTTTACCTTCAGCCATTGATTGATGATTTGAATGAATTTTGGGGCGATGGTGTGATGACTTATGACTGCGAAATGAATGAAATGTTCAAATTGCATGCTGCTTTATTGTGGACAATCAATGACTTCCCAGCTTATGCAAATTTATCAGGCTGGAGTACGAAAGGAGAATTTGCTTTCCCTTGTTGCAATAAAAGTAAAAAATTAGTATGGCTTAAACATTCCAAAAAATGGGCATACATGGGTCACATGCGTTTTCTCCCTCCTCAGCACAGATTCAGAAAGGATAGAGTGGCATTTGATGGTTCTAGAGAGTTCAACCCAGCACCAAAGATCATGACAGGAGTCAAAATGTTATCGCAGATTGAGGAAGAAAACATCCGCACGGTATATGAAATTCAGGATTTGGTGGCTCCTCCAGTACGTAATATTCGTGCTGCGGGTAGGTAGCACAGTCACAATTGGAAAAAGAAAAGTATTTTTTATAGTCTTCTGTATTGGAAAACTAACATGTTGAGGCATAATTTGGATGTCATGCACATTGAAAAAAATGTTTGTGATAACATATTGTGGGCCATTTTAGGTGTCAGTGTAAAATCAAAGGACCATGTTAATGCACGCCGTGATTTGGAAGAAATGGGTTTAAGGAAACAGCTGCATTTATAGTTAGCTGAGGGAAACAAGGCATATATGCCTGCTGCACAGTATACGATGACTACAGAGGAGAAAGAAACATTTATTTCCATTTTGAAGATGGTCAAGGTGCCTGATGGTTATTCTTCTAATATTTCAAAGTGTGTGAATCTGACGAGCAAGAAATTGCAGGGGTTGAAAAGTCATGACAATCACATATTACTTCAGTAGTTGATTCCAATCACAATTTGTGATTGTTTATCCCCCACTGTTGTTCAGCCCTTGATTGAGATGAGTAATTTTTTTAGACAGCTTTGTTTAAGAAATCAACGAATGAGTGATTTAAAAAGTTTGCAGAACCGAATTGTACTTATGCTTTGTCACTTTGAAAAACTTTCCCCCCCCTCATTTTTCAATGTTATGGTCCACTTGAAAGTGCACCTAACTGATGAAGTAATGGCTGCTGGTCCAGTGCAATTCAGGTGGATGTATCCTATTGAATGGTATATGAGTACATTGAAAATATTTGTACGCAACAGAGCTCGTCCAGAGGCATCAATAGCCAATGGTTATTTGATGGATGAGTGTACTACCTTTTGTGTAGAATATCTTACGGATGTTGAAATAAAATTAGATAAGCCCTCTCGGATTCATGATGGTCCAGTTGGAGAAGGAACCAAATTTGATATGGACAACATTGAGTGGATACAAGCACATCGATATATCTTGTTTAATACTCCATCAGTTGCACCATTAATGCAGTAAGTATCTTATCAATGTGCTTGTATAAATTTTACATGTTTTGTTTGCATAAGATGATCTTTTAAACATCGCGTTATCATTTGCAGGAAACACATTAATGAGATAAAAGAAGAGATGCATCGTGCAACTGAGTTACAAATTCAAAAATCTCATTATGCGTCATTTCTTGATTTGTTCAAGGATTATGTATGTATAAATTGATTTTCATTATGAGTGAAGTATTATACTAATTCTTTCTGCATATATCAGTATTGATTTTTATAAATTATGTAGGTTTGTAAGCTGAGGGAGTTAGGGGACCCCACGCTACCTGAAGTATTTATCCAACTGGCTGAGGGTCCATCTATAACGGCTCGTCGTTATAAAGATATTGATGCTAATGGTTTTCGATTTCTCATTAAAGATGTTGACAGCAAATGATCAACACAAAACAGTGGCATCAGTTGTCCCTTTTTCGATTCTGGTTATTAATATGGTCAATTGATAGATATCATTGAAGTTGTATACACACACGGTTTGAAGTACATATTGTTAAAGTGTAATTGGGTTGATCCAGTGTGTGGATGTAAAGTTGAACAATATCAGTTTTCATTGGTGAATTTTAACTATATGTTATAAATAAATAATGAACGAGTTGAGAATGAACCTTTCATTTTGACATCATAAGCGGAATAAGTATTCTACGTTACTTTGCCTTCGGATCCAAGTTGGCAATTTGTTGTCAAAATGTCTCGGCGAGGAGTGTTTTTATTTGAAGAAGATGAACCCGAGACTGTTCCATTTGTTTACCAACAACTTGATCAACATACCATAGTTCAACGTGAAGAAGATATTTATTGGGTCAGAGCGGCTGTTGAAGGAGAAACGGTCGATTTTCATGCTTAATGAAAGGTATAATTGTTTTCCCTCTATTCAGTAGAATGTCCTAGGATATCATAAATTATCTAATCATTTTATAAATCTTTATAAGTTTTAATCCTCACTTTTGTAAGTTAATTCAATCATAAATATTTAGGTTGTTTTTACTCTTGATTTATTGATGTTATGGTCGGTGTATCATCCCTTTGAGGTATTCTTCATCTGATTCATGGGATGCTTGAATTTTTATTAGTTCTATCTGAAATTTGGCTATGCATTGACTGGTTTTGTACATAATTTGTATATCTGTTTTGTTAACTTTCTGATTTTTTAAAATTCATTCACAACTAATTATTCAATCCATTTTTTGTTTGATTAAAAGTTGTACAAGTTTGATTTTTTAAGAATAATCCAATTTATCTTTTAAATACTTTGGACTCGTTACTGATGTTTTCTATGACTGCAGACATGTTAGGGGAAGAGGCAGAAGATCCACATCATCCATCTGAGGCATCTACGTCTCAGGGTCAAGGTATGTTTGAATGTCATTGTCTATATTTTTTTATGTAATTGACATACATATATATATATATATAACATTTGTCAATTTATATATAAAATTGTTTTCAACAGGATCAGACTCGGCTGCTTCTTCCTCTCGCAGGAGAGGCCCTGGTCGTGGCATATTATCATGGAATTCCGACACGACGATAGATGTTTCATTTGATGAGGTTTTTCATCCTGTGGGACTGAATGCCCCGACATTTATTCGTCAGCTGGGTCATATCATATGTGACCCACATCGATTTCCATTGACCACGCGTGACTGAGCTTCTATCCCTCAGGACACATTAGATCATCTATGGAGGGAGGTTCAGGTAAGAAAATCATTTTACTTTATTTTCTATGTATAAAGAATACTAATATGTTTGATTATTTTCTTTATAGAAAAATTTGAAAGTATGCCCTGAAGAGTTTCGGCCCGTGTGTATGAGAAAATGTCGTATGATGTGGAAAGATTATAAAGGCAAAGTTAAGAGGGACCATTGGGTACCAAATGTGGGTGCCCTAGACATTTTGGAAAAAGTCCCGAGAGGTGTCCTCCCGGCTCAGTGGTGTGACTTGGTTGCATATTGGTCTACTGAGGGTGTTTTGGTTTGTATATTAATTATTTTGGTGTATATATATTTTCAAGAATATGTGATTTGTTTGAAATTTGAATGAATTGAATGTAGGAGGTGTCAACACGCCATTCTGAGAATTGAGCGTTGCAGGGACCACCTCACAGGCTTGGGACTCGTCACGTGTCTCAGATCCGACATGAGGTATATATTATTCATTTTTTAATTTATTAATTAATATGGTTTTGTGTTTATATTCTTTTAATATACAGTTGTGAGAGCAAGGTGCAACAACTGAGAAAATGTCGGTGTGGATGAGGACTCGTGATCGCAATGATCCAGAGGTTGCAGCATTGATAGTAAGTGTTTGTACTTACCAAAAATTACATAAATCTATAAATTAACATATATATTTATATATATTTAAATATTTCACAGGCTCAATTTGAAGCTGAGTTAGAACATCTGCCAGAGGACCAGTGATAGCTTCCCATGCGATGGGATGAGATCTTTCATCGCATTATCGGTCGGGACGGGCATGGATATAGTTTGACCTATAGAGCAGGGATTCCTCATTCTATAGTGTCACGCACTATGGTTGTCGGTCCTACTATTGCTCATATTACACAACAGATGTCAGATTTTGAGGCACGGCTGCGCGCTTCCGAGGAGGCAAATGCACAATTGACAGCTGAGGTTAGAGAACTGCGGGAATATGTGCGTCGAGCTGATGGTGCATGGGATCATACGACACAGGTATATACTATATTTATTTATTTATTTTAAATTATTTTTGTTATTAAAATATTTATAATGTTTATTTGTTGTAGGACCCTGGCCCACCAGAAGGAGGTAGCATTGAAGACAACGCGTGACACATCATATATTCACGAGATATGTTTTTTGTTTTTACTGGTGGGGTTGACATTGATGTACTATATGTATTCATTTAATTTAAATTAGAAGGTTGTGTACTTATAATTTCTTTCTTTTCTTGTTTATTATATGATAGCTAAGGCGTGCATTTAAAAACTCTAACCCCTCACACCCCCGTACAACCCCCCGCACCCCCGGACAGCCCCCCCGCACCCCCGTACAGCCACCCACACCCCCGGACAGCCCCCCCGCACCCCCGTACAGCCCCACGCACCCCCGGACAGCCTCCCCGCACCCCCGTACAGCCCCCCGCACCCCCGTACAGCCCCCCTGCACAACCGTACAGCCCCCCCCCCCCCCCCCGCACCCCCGGACAGCCCCCCCCCCCCCCCGCACCCCCGTACAACCCCCCGGACCCCCGGACAGCCTCCCCGCACCCCCCGTAGAGCCCCCTGCACCCCCGTACATCCCCCCGCACAACCGTACAGCCCCCCCCCCCCCCCCCCCCCCCCCGCACCCCTGTACAACCCCCCGACACCCCCGTACAGCCCCCCGCACCCCCGGACAACCCCCCCGCACCCCCGTACAGCCCCCCGCACCCCCGGACAGCCCCCCCCCCCCCCCCGCACCCCCGTACAGCCCCCAACACCCCCGGACAGCCCCCCCCCCCCCCCCCGCACCCCCGTACAGCCCCCGCACCCCCGTACAGCCCCCCGCACCCCCGGACAGCCCCCACCCCCCCGTACAGCCCCCCGCACCCCCGTACAGCCCCCCGCACCCCCGGACAGCCCCCCGCACCCCCGTACAGCCCCCCGCACCCCCGTACAGCCCCCCCCCCCCCCGGACCCCCGTACATCCCCCCGCACCCCCGTACATCCCCCCGCACCCCCGTACAGCCCCCGGCACATCATTCGGAGGTGCGGTGCGCGCGGGACGACCGAATGTGTCGTTTTCAGCAGCGCGACGCGCGCTGAAATTAAGCGTTGGGGGTCAAAACCACCCGAACGACCTCCGAATGCCACAAAACCGTACGACAACAGCCGGTGCATGAATTCTGAAATGGCCGGCTAGACGGCACGTCATTCAGAGGTGTCGTTTGACTGCGGCGGCAGAAAATGCATTTCCAGCGCCATAAAACATCAAAACGGCGTGCGGCGGTCCAACTTGGAGAAATTGTGCTTCGAACGACCTGAAACTGCACGAGAACGATAGAAATATTATTCCTGAGATGCAGGAGGAGGCGGCACGTCCATCGGACATGCGGTACGCGCAGCACGACCGAACGCATCGTTTTCAGCAGCGCGGCGCGCGCTGAAATGACGCGTTGGGGGGGTCAAAACCACCCGAACGACCTCCGAATGCCACAAAAACGGACGAAAACATCCGGTGCGTGAATTCTGAAATGGTCGGCTAGACGGAACGTCATTCGGAGGTGCCGTTTGACCGCGGTGGCCAGAAACGCGTTTCTAGCGCCATAAAAACACCAAAACGGCATGCGGCGGTCCAATTCGGAGAAAACGTGCTCCGAACGACCTGAAACCGCATGATAACGATAGGAATATTATTCCTGAGATGCACGAGGCGGAGGCACGTCCATCAGACGTGCGGTGCGCGCGGCACGACCGAATGCACTGTTTTCAGCAGCGCGGTGCGCGCTGAAATGACGCGTTGGGGGGTCAAAACCACCCGAACGACCTCCGAATGCCACAAAACCAGACGACAACATCCGGTACGTGAATTCTGAAATGGTCGGCTAGACAGCACGTCATTCGGAGGTGTCGTTTGACCGCGGCGGCCGAAAACGCGTTTCCGGTGCCATAAAACACCAAAACGGCGTGCGGCGGTCCAATTCGGAGAAAACGTGCTCCGAATGACCTGAAACCGCACGATAACGATAGGAATATTATTCCTGAGATACAGGAGGAGGCAACACATCCATCGGACGTGCGGTGCGCGTGGCACGACTGAATGCATCCTTTTCAGCAGCACGGCGCGCGCTGAAATGACGCGTTGGGGGGTCAAAACCACCCGAACGACCTTCGAATGCCACGAAACCGGACGAAAATATCCGGTGCATGACTTATGAAATGGTCAGCCAGACAACACGTCATTCGGAGGTGCCGTTTGACAGCGGCGGCCGGAAACGCGTTTCCGGCACCACAAAACACCAAAACGGCGTGCAGCGGTCCAATTTGGAGCAAACGTGCTCCGAACGACCTAAAACCGCACGAGAACGATAGGAATATTATTCCTGAGATGTAGGAGGAGGCGGCATGTCCATCGGAGGTGCGGTGCGCGCGGCATGACCAAATATGTTGTTTTCTGCAGCGCGGCGCGCGCTGAAATGACGCGTTGGGGGGTCAAAACCACCAGAACGACCTATGAATGCCACGAAACCATACGACAATAGCCGGTGCATGAATTCTGAAATGGTCGGCCAGACGACACGTCATTCGGATGTGTCGTTTGACCGCGGCGGCCGGAAACGCGTTTCCGGCGCCAAAAACCACCAAAACGGCATGCGGCGGTCCAATTCGGAAAAAACGTGCTCCGAACGACCTGAAACCGCATGAGAACGATAGGAATATTATTCCTGAGTTTTAGGAGGAGGCGGCACATCCATCGGACGTGCGGTGCGCCCGGCATGACCAAAAGCGTCGTTTTCAGCAGCGTGGCGCGCGCTGAAATGACGCATTGGGGGGTCAAAACCACCCGAACGACCTCCGAATGCCACGAAACCAGACGAAAACATCCGGTGCGTGAATTCTGAAATGTTCGGCCAGACGACACATCATTCGGAGTTTCCGTTTGACCGCGGCGGCCGGAAACGCGTTTTCGGCGCTATAAAACACCAAAACGGCGTGCGACGGTCCAATTCGGAGAAAACTTGCTCCGAATGACCTGAAACCGCACGAGAACGATAGAATATTATTCCTGAGGTGCAGGAGGAGGTGGCACATCAATCGGACGTGCAGTGCGTGCGGCACGACCGAATGCGTCGTTTTCAGCAGCGCGACGCGTGCTGAAATGACGCGTTGGGGGGTCAAAACCACCCGAACGACCTCTAAATGCCACGAAACCAGACGACAACATCCAGTGCGTGAATTATGAAATGGTCGGCCAGACGGCATGTCATTCGGAGGTTCCGTTTGACCGCGGCGGCCGGAAACGTGTTTCCGGTGCCACAAAACACTAAAACGGCGTGCGGCGGTCTAATTCGGAGCAAACGTGCTCCGAACGACCTGAAACCGCACGCGAATGATAGGAATATTATTCCTGAGATGTAGGAGGAGGCGGCACATCCATCGGGCGTGCGGTGCATGCGGCACAACCGAATGCGTCGTTTTCAGCAGCGCGATGCGCGCTAAAATGACGCGTTGGGGGGTCAAAACCACCCGAACGACCTCCGAATGCCACGAAACCGGATGAAAACATCTGGTGCATGAATTATGAAATGGTCGGATAGACGGGACGTCATTCGGAGGTGTTGTTTGACCGCGGCGGCTGGAAAAGCGTTTCTGGCACCATAAAACACCAAAACGGCGTGCGGCGGTCCCATTCGGAGAAAACGTGCTCCGAACGACCTGAAACCGCACGAGAACGATAGGAATATTATTCCTGAGATGCAGGAGGAGGCATCACGTCCATTGGACGTGCGGTGCGTGCGGCACGACCGAAGGCGTCATTTTCAGCAGCGCGGCGCGCGCTGAAATGACGCGTTGGGGGGTCAAAACCACCCGAACGACCTCCGAATGCCACGAAACAGGACGAAAACATCCAGTGCATGAATTTTGAAATGGTCGGCTAGACGACACGTCATTCGGAGGTGTTGTTTGACCTCGACGGCCGGAAACGCGTTTTCGGTGCCATAAAACACCAAAACGGCGTGCAGTGGTCCAATTCGGAGCAAACGTGCTCCGAACGACCTGAAACCGCACGAGAACGATAGGAATACTATTCTTGAGATGAAGGAGGAGGCGACATGTCCATCGGACATGCGGTGCGCGCGGCACGACCGAAGGCGTCGTTTTCAGCAGCGCGGCGCGCGCTGAAATGATGCGTTGGGGGGTCAAAACCACCCGAACGACCTCCGAATTCCACGAAACCGGACGAAAAAATCCGGTGCATGAATTCTGAAATGGTCAGCTAGACGGCACGTCATTCAGAGGTGCCGTTTGACCGCGGCGGCCGGAAACATGTTTCTGGCGCCATAAAACACCAAAACGGCGTGCGGCGGTCCAATTCGGAGCAAACGTTCTCCGAACGACCTGAAACCGCACGAGAACGATAGTAATATTATTACTGAGATGTAGGAGGAGGCAGCACATCCATCGGACATGCGGTGCACGCGACACGACTGAATGCGTCGTTTTCAGCAGCGCGGCGCGTGCTGAAATGAAGCGTTGGGGGGTCAAAACCACCCGAACGACGTCCGAATGCCAAGAAACCGTACGACAACAGCCGGTGCATGAATTATGAAATGGTCGGATAGACGACACATCATTCGGAGGTGTCGTTTGACCGCGGAGGCCGGAAATGCGTTTCCGGCGCCACAAAACACCAAAACGGCGTGCAGCGGTCCAATTCGGAGGAAACATGCTCCGAACGACCTGAAACCGCATGAGAACGATAGGAATATTATTCCTGAGATGCAGGGAGATGCGGCACATCCATCGGACGTGCGGTGCGCACGGCACGACCGAATGCGTTGTTTTCAGCAGCGCGACGCGCTGAAATGACGCGTTGGGGGGTCAAAACCACCCGAACGGCCTCTAAATGCTACGAAACCGTACGACAACATCCGTTGCGTGAATTGTGAAATGTTCGGACAGACGGCACGTCAATCGGAGGTGTCTTTTGACCGCGGCGGCCAGAAACACGTTTCCGGAGTCATAAAACACCAAAACGGCGTTCGACGGTCGAATTCGGAGCAAACGTGCTCTGGACGACCTGAAACCTCACAAGAACGATAGGAATATTATTCCTGAGATGCAGGTGGAGGTGGTATATCTATCGGGTGTGCGGTGCGCGCGGCATGACCGAATGCGTCGTTTTCAGCAGCTCGGCGCGCGCTGAAATTGCACGTCGGGGGGTCAAAACCACCCGAACGACCTCCGAATGCCACGAAACTGCATGAAAACATCCGTTGTGTGAATTTTGAAATGGTCAGATAGACGGAACATCAATCGGAGGTGACTTTTGACCGCAGAGGCTGTAAACATGTTTCCGGAGTCATAAAACACCAAAACGGCGTGCGACGGTCGAATTCGGAGAAAACGTGCTCCGAACGACCTAAAACCGCACGAGAACGATAGTAATATTATTCCTGAGATGCAGGTGGAGGTAGCACGTCCATCGGACGTGCGGTGCGTGCCGCACGACTGAATGTGTTGTTTTCAGCAGCTCGGCGTGCGCTGAAATTGCGCGTCGGGGGGTCAAAACCACCCGAACGACTTCCGAATGCCACGAAACCACACGAAAACATCCGCTGCGTGAATTTTGAAATGGTCGGACAGACGAAACGTCAATCGGAGATGAAGTTTGACCGCGGCGGCCGGAAACGCGTTTCCGAAGGCATAAAACACCAAAACGGCGTGCGGCGGTCCAATTCGGAGCAAACGTTCTCCAAATGACCTGAAACCGCACGATAACGATAGTAATATTATTCCTGAGATGCAGGAGGAGGAGGCACGTCCATCGGACGTGCGGTGCGCGTGGCACGACCGAATGCGTCGTTTTCAGCAGCTCGGCGCGCGCTGAAATTGCGCATTGGGGGGTCAAAACCACCCGAACGACCTCCGAATGCCATGAAACCGCACGACAACATCCGTTGCCTGAATTGTGAAATGGTAAGAGAGATGGCACATCCATCGGAGGTTCTGTTTGACCGAGGCGGCCAGAAACGTGTTTCCGGAGTCATAAAACACCAAAACGGCGTGCAACGGTCGAATTCAGAGCAAACGTGCTCTGAGAAACCTGAAATGATAGCATTTCTTAAATCGGGGGTTTTAAATTATTATAGCACAATGATTCGATATTATACATATATTTAATATTATATATATTAAAACATTTAAAATATTATATATATATATATATTTAAAATATTGTATTTAATAGTATATATGTGAATATTTTTTTAATATATATGTATATATATATTTATATATTTATTTCAGTAGAATTTTTTTTTAAAAAAAATCTATAGCGACTGCCATTGGCAGTCGCTATAGGCCTCTAGCGACGAGGCTAAAGCGACCCCCAATGGCGGTCGCTGGGCGGCCGCTAGAGCCCTATAGCGACCGCTTTTGGCGGTCGCTAATGGTGTTTTTTTAGTAGTGGACGTTGAGTCATATCATGGCATGATCACGTTAGATACCCCATTAGGTATCAGTTCATAGGGCTTTTGTCATTTTCAGAATTTTCCCCTCAAGGTGGGTGGTTACCTTTTCGTGTGGAACCTGTGTGTTCTAGATATGATAGGTTTTGATGTAATAATAGGGATGGACGGGTTAGTTCCCTATAGAGCTTGGATTGACTACTATAGTCGGAGGGTGGCATTTACATCACCAGAGAGAGACACACATATGCATCAGGGAGAATGGGATCTTAGTGCGACACGAGCAGGATCAGAACACCAGAGTTTAGGTGGTGTCACGACATAGGTTTCCAGTCTTTATCTCGATGATCAATGGTTACAACCCTCTATTTATCCTCTAGTGGTGGAACATTTCAATGATGTCTTTTTTTATGATTTCTCTTGTCTACCTTTAGTGAGAGAGGTGGAGTTTACTATTGAGCTTATACCAGGAGCAGCACCAGTGACCATTCCTCCTTATAGGATGGAACCTAAGGAACTCCTGGAGCTCAAGAGTCAGTTGGAGGACCTGGAAGCAAAAGGATTTATATGTCCCAGTACTTCTCCTTGGGGATCACTGGTTCACTTTACTAAGCAGGCAGATGGTACTCTTCATCTTTGCGTGTATTATCATAAGTTAAATCAGCTGACTATTAAGAATCGGTATCCTTTACCTTGAATTAAGGACCTCTTTGATCAGCTCTGAGGAGCGAAGGTATTTTCAAAGATAGATTTGAGGTCGGGCTATCACCAGGTGCGTGTTAGGACTTCGGACATAACTCACATAGTGTTCAGAAGCAGGTATGGTCTCTATGAGTACCTAGTCACTCCGTTTGGGCTTACGAATGCACCAGCAGTGTTTATGGCTCTTATGAATCATATTTTCACCCTTACCTTGATTATTTTGTGGTTTTTGTTTGTGAATGATATCTTAGTCTATTCATGCTTGAGACACGACCATACAAACCATATTGAGATCTTTCTGAATACACTAAGATAGAATCAGCTTTATGCTAAGCTCAGTAAATGCCACTTTTGGATAAATAAGGTTCACTTCCTGGGTCACATTATTTCTAAGTCTGCAGTTTCAGTTGACCATGAGAAGTTGAGTGCTGTAATTTCATGGGAGCATCCCAAGAATGTCTTTGATAGAAAGAGTTTCTTGGGGATTTCGGGATATTATAGGCGGTTCATTTAGGAATTTTCATGCCTAGAAGCACCACATACAGCTTTGACCAAAAATGGGGTGAGATTCGATTGGTCAAACCCTTGTGAAGTAGCTTTTCAGGAACTGAAGGGAAAACTAACTTCAGCACCGATACTGATCTTACTGGAGCTAGGAAGAGCTTATACAGTCTTTTGTGACACATTAGGTATCGGGCTTGGAACTGTCTTGATGCAGGATGAGCGAGTCGTTGCATATGGTTCTCATCAGTTAAAGGCTCATGAACAGAATTATCCGACGCACGAACTCGAGCTCGCAATGGTTGTACATTCCTTACACTGTTGGAGACACTATTTTTTGGGAGGTAATTTCGTGGTATACACTAACCACAAAGCCTCAAATATATCTTCACTCAGCGGGATCTAAATCTCAGGAAACACAGGTGGGTTGAGTACTTGCAATCCTTTGATTTCGAACTGGCCTACACTCTTGGGAAAGGAAATTCAGTAGCCAATGCGATGAGTTGGAAATTTTAGTCACAAGTGGTTCGGGAATCTAATGAGGAGTGGAAATTGATGACACTATTTTTAGAGATGCACGTTGAGGTTTAGGAGGGCCAGGTTCAAACTGTTCTCTCATCCTTAGTGGTGACATCTACTCTTTTGGAATAGGTCAGGGCAAGATAGTTATCAGACCTGGAAGGTCTTGTTCTATGGGAAAGTGTCGCTGATGATCCCTCTACAGATTGGACCGTGGATAAAGGTGATACTTTATTGTTCTGTGGGCATGTATGGGTCCTAGAAGACATCATAGAGGAGCTGATGAGGGATTTCCACGCCTCAGCATGGGTAGTTCACCCAGGCATCACCAAAATGTATCGTGATTTATGACGACAGTACTGGTGGCCTAACATGAAGTGGGAGATAGCCTGTTTCATCACTTGTTGTTCCACCTGTCAGCAGGTGAAGGCAGAACATCAGCTTCTGATAGGGATTTTGCAGTCGTTGTCCATTACGAAGTGGAAATGGGATGATGTTTCTATGGACTTTGTAACCAGTTTACCCAGGTCACCTAGTGGCAATGATGCAGTATGGGTTATCATTGACTGTCTGACGAAGGTCACGTATTTCTTACTTGTGCGGGAGACCTTCACGGTTGATGACTTGGGAAGACTATATGTCAAGGAAATAGTGTGCCTTCATAGATCACCAAGTTCTGTAGTCTCAGACAGAGATCCTCATTTTACATCTCGGTTCTGGCAGGGTTTACAAAAGGCCTTGGGTACATAGGTACTTTTGAGCACGACCTATCACCTGCAGACTAACAGACAGACCGAGCACACTATATAGGTTCTAGAGGACATGTTATGTGCATGTGTTATCAATTTTGGAGGTTCATGGGAGAAACAAATTCCTCTTTTCAAGTCCAGTTATAACAATAGCTTCTGGGCTACCATTGCGATGGCTCCCTATAAAGCCTTATATGGTAGGCCTTGTTGCTCGCCCTTGTGTTGGCTTGAAGCAGGGGAGGATAGTGTTCTAGGACCACATCTTGTGTAAGAGACTATAGAGAAGATATAGCTTATTAGGAAGCATATGTAGACAACTCAGTCTAGACAGTAGTCCTATGCTAACAAGCATCGGTGACATCTTGAGTTTGAGGTTGGGAACCGGGTTTTCTTGAAGATCTCACCCAGGTTGGGGAAAAGATGTATACAAAAGTAGGGTAATATTTCATGGAGGTTCGTAGTACCCTTTGAGGTGATGAAGTGGATCAAACCAGTAGCTTACCAGCTTGCACTTCCACAGAGATATCAGGCCATGCATGATGTTTTTCAAGTATCTTAGCTACGCTGGTACTTTTTGGATCTGACTCATGATTTTCAGCCTGATGAGGTTGAACTGGATATGGATGCTTCCTTCGAGGAGTATCTGATGCGAATTGTTGACCGGAGCCTGAAGACACTCTGTGGAAGGTCCGTTCCTCATGTACGGGTGCTATGGAAGCACGACCAGGTACAGGAAGAGACCTGGGAGCGAGAGGCTGATATACGTTCTCAATGGCCAGAGCATTTCATTGATGACACCTTGGTACCCTCGGAAGGCCAACTCGGGGGCGATTTGCTTTAAGGAGGGGAGGTTGTAATGACCCGACTCTTTGGAAAATGTACGAATCATTATTTTTGCTTTAAAATATCTCCTTTATGCTTTTATAATGTGCGTAACATACTAAGGAAGGTCTGGGGAGTGTTCAGGGTTGGTTCAGAGCTGGGAGTTTGTGAAATGGACTTGTAGATAGAGGCGCATGGCATGCGCATGGATTGCGCATGGTTTCAGACAAACCGTGCAGCCCTTGGTCAGGAGTCAGTGAGGTGCACACAGTTTGCGTACAGTTTGGTAAACCGTGTGCCTAAACCATGCAACCCTATTCTGGGTAAAAATTACCATTTTCCCTTAAATTCTATTTTATCCTAATCATCATCATCTTCTTCCTTCCCACAAAAATAACAGAGGGGAGCCCTCTTTTGAGCTCCAAAACCCTCCTCCATCTCTTTTCTTTGTGGATTCTTTATCCGGTGACCGTTCTTCGATCCGTCGAAGGCATTGGATCACCCTAGGTAAGGCTTACCTCACACACCCTTCTTTACTCGGTGAATCTTGGTATCCATTTTGCTATTTTTCCACAGGCTCATATGCCCTATTTTCATGGCATTGGAATGGAACTCAGATCTCTTCCAACCTTCTGAGAATCTGAGGTCGATATCAAGTGAGCCTATATCTACAGCTCTAAGGTAGGTGGTCATGTGGTTTCCATTTTGGGTTTTCACCTTTTTGAGTTATTATCGTCATGTCATGGTTTGTCTTTCTCCAAACCTCTTAGCTGTAATGACTTCTTCATATCTAAATAACCCGTGTGGTGTGATATTGATGAATCTAACCTTTTTAGGGTGTCTGAATGAGGTGTGGACCGAGAGTGGTCGACCATAGGTGATATTCCTTGAGATTTGTCTCTTTTTACCTTTGGACCTTAATGATATGTCTTGAAAGGCATTTTCTGTGTTAGGAAAATGAGATTACTTGGGTAGAAGTTGGATAGGATGAGATAGCCTGATCCCCTTGAATGAATTGAAATGTATGTTGCCTTGGGATGTGATTATGTGATATAATATAATATGGATTGCCTTATATTTTGTGATCTGAATGGTTATGCCTTACTGTGTTGACATGCATGTGATAACCCATGTATGGGTGGGAAGTATTCTTACCCCATGCTAGATGAATCTCCGTGTGTGGGTGGGATGCATTCTTACCCCATTCCAGATGAATCTCCGGGTGTGGGCGGGAGGCAATCTTACCCTGTGCCAGCTGAATCTTTGTGGAATGGGATGGGAAGAAATCATACCTCATTCCAATATAACCTTTTTGGATGGGAGGAATTCTTCCCCACACTAGTTAAAGTGCATGTGGCTGAGAGGCATTCATACCTCAGGCCAGTGATGATTATACGTATGTGAGAAGCATGGACGAGAGGCATGTTTACCTAGTGCCAGTGATAACCTATATCTATGTACTTGTACCTCTGGTGATTGCTTAGATTACTAGCCATGAGATAAAGTGGGTAGATGTAACAACCCGAGATTTTATAAGATACATTCTTTTTAATTTCATTCATATCTTCTATTGTATGACACACCAATATTATCTTTCACTATACGCAACAATGTATTAGCTTGCAGTATACGCAACACTTTTCTTGGCTCTTGTTACACACAATTTCAAGTTCGTTTGATAGAAGTTATTCTACGCAACATTGTGTGTGTGTATATATATATATATATTCAATGTATAAATAAAATATGGTTGGATTCTGTTATACGCAACAACAAAGGAGTTGTGCACTACACGCAACCCTGACTTGGCTTGCATTACACGCAATCACGACCTTCCTCGATAGCATGTCTTGTACACAATACCGGGTTTTACTAAACAATGATATATTATTATAATATTGTTATGAACTAGCCGTTATGAATAATGTTAACTAAATTTTTAATTTTATAACATTATTATTCATCTTACACATTTCTATAACATGGTATAAGAACAAAATAAATTTTTCGCGTAAAATAAGTATTTTTCAAAAAATGCAGTTTTGCCACCTTTTGATGGCGCACCCACTTTAAATCTAGTTTTTGAAATGTTTATATGTAAAATTTGTCAAAATAAAATTCTCCTTTTGAATCAGGATATAAAAATTTATATTAGAAAATTTTTTGATATTTTTCCGATAACTTTCATATTTTAATGAATAGTAAAAACACGCTATATTTTAATTAAAAACAACTATTTTCATCGTAATATCTTATGTGGTTAAATTATAATATTTAACGGTTTTAAAGTATAAATAGAATATATTTTTACCATTTAATATAATTTATTCCATTATCATTGATTTTACCTTGAATTCATAGGTTAAATCAATTCAATCTTTTGCAATGTTTTAAAGAAAAACCCGATTTCTTTCGACAACGGGATTAATTTTAATTTAATTTATGCATCTTTTGTGTATTGAATTTGGAAAAATGGATTCCATATTTGGAATTAGTGGGTCCAAATTATTTTAATAAGCTACTTTTTATTTTTGGGTATTGTGAATAGTAACTATGGTAAATTTTATTTAATATAGTTAAAGGTAAATCGGGTAATTAAGGGTAAATATAAGATTATAAAATTACCCTAACACTTGGAAAAATCCTCTTGGATGGATAAAAGTAGACCCATATAACCTAAGGGTTGGATTAGGTTCATTTTATGGACTTTGTTCCATGAAAATAATTTAATTATTATTAAAACCAAAGAATGTGACAACATGTCACTTTCTTAAATTTTATAAGTATAATAATTTTAATTTAGTGATAAACTTCATGAAACTTCAAACATGAATAGTCTCCAGAAATCTAATACAATTATCTATATCATAGGAATTTATTTAGAATTTTTAGGGATTAAATAATTATCATTTATTATGACACAAAGATGATGCAGTAATTGTCTTATTAATGAAAAATTGACATAATTGATGTTATAAATGCCCAAATAAATGTAATTTGAGACTTTTTATGACTTACACTAATTTTATAGGTTAATATGACATGTTATTATTTATTTATGTAACTTTTTTTGAACTTATAATTCTGTTATGAATTTCATAAAAATCATGTACCAAATAGTGTCAAAATTGGCATAAATTAGTTTTTAAAACAAATATTATATTATTAATTGTTATTTTATTCCTAAAAATATAAGGATAGGCCAAATGACTTAGATAAGGTTATATATATTGATAATAAACAACTTGGGGTTCCTTTGGCTTGATATAGTAAGTTTATTAACCATATAGTGTAAGAAAACAAAAAGACACGGTAAAAGTTAAATTATTTAACTTAGAGTTAAATCTAATTGATAAGGTTAAAATAATAACCTAAACTTGTCTAAATCCTATTGTATGAGAGTATTTCGACCCATCCCCACTTTATATTTTAAATAAGACCCTTTTGAACCATTATAAACCGAATTTGACCTTAATATAAAATAATATTTTGAGATTTTCCTAAGGTGCCCCTCTCCTCCCTTATAAAAGGGCACCTCCTCCCTCTCCTCCTCACACCAATTTGAGCATTAAAGCTCGGAAAAACCCTAACAAAATCTCTTCTCCACTTCCCTAGTATCATCCTAGAGGTCCTGGTCTTCTTCAAAGACCATCCTTAGTTCTTTAAGTGAAGGTTAAGTGAAGGAGCGTCAAAAAGAGGTAATATCCATTACCGATCTTTTTCAATTTCTTTCTTCTTCAACTTCTTCTTCATTAGTTGTTTCATGATAAAGTAATAACATAAGTATTTCTTATATACTGATATGTTATTATAAATATGAAACAACTCTAATTAACCTTCTATACATCCTATGGAAAAAGGAAATCACCGCGCGTGCGTACGTACGGAATACTGTCTCCACGCCGTGGTGTAATCTATCTTCCGCCACCACCTTAATTGGATGGGTATAATGGTGTAATGAGTAAATATATATAATTATTATAAAGTGATATTGATACTTAAATAGTATACATACACTTCAACACAATTCCATGACCATGGGAACGATATCATCGCTCGTGCGTACGTACGGACTACCGTCTCCACGACGCGATGAGATTCATTCTCCACATTACCAATTAATGAATGATTATAAAGTATATATAATGAATAATAATGAAATATATGACATTTTAAATCTACTGGATTTATGTATATATATATATATATGTATGTCATCTACTTACTTCCATTCAAGACAATAAGGAAAGGAAAACAGCGTTCATGCGTACGTACGGAATACCGTCTCCATGAACGGTGTGTTTCATTTCATTTATCTATTTATTATATATATATATACTGAATATATATGATATATAAATCATGTTTTATATTCTTGAAGTAATTAAATCATGATATAAGTAATAATAATGTCAAGAACAACAAGTCCAAACACCTACGATAAATGAAACGATTTTACCCAAAACGCTTCTTTAACATGGAATTTACAAAAGAACCGGTAATATAAAGTCATAAGTGAACCATATATGATATCATAACAATGAATATGATTCTGTAATAAGTTAATGACATTATGTAAATCATTATATAGGAGGTTCAGATACATACAAAGCATATCAGACATAAGGTAAGGGAAAATTTCACAATCTCATTTTTATCCGAGATTTTTTATACTTTGGTATTTACTGGGGTGTATTTTATCATCCAAATCCATGTTTCCTCAATATGTAATATTATTTCCATCCACATAAAATTTTTTAAATCCAATTTTACCCTTCGGTGAGTTTTTAGTAAAGGATATGAAAGGAATCTTTTGTCATTTTTCGTACGAGGTACTTTTTGACTTTTCCGACAAAAGTACGAAGAATGTTTTTTTAACTTATATGGCATGAATGGATTTTAAAAAAATTATTTCCAAGAAGCTTCCTTTACAGGTTTCCATGTTTATTTTTAATCAAATTATTTTAGTTTAAAATTGTATGACATGTTAAGAAAGAAATTTTTTTTTGAAGTAGAAAGGATATTTTCCTCAAGAATGGAGTTTAAGTGTTTTATCAAAATTATTTTCCTTCTAAGATAATAAAGGGTTATGTTTCTATACCTATTATTACATTGATTTGATTATGTTGTGATGGAATTATTTTTATGAATTCCTTTATCTTAAATGAATTGTTTTATGATGTCACGATGTTTAAGATTCCCATTTTTGTATTACATGGGTTATGCAATGATGTATGATTTTATATTTTGTGGCACACATAAGAATGGTATCATTATGAGATGGGTGGGACCTATATCTCCCTACAATTCATTGGGTAAAGATTTTATATCTCATGAGATAGACATGGCTGAAACGGTAGGTTATACCGGTTCAGTGAAACAGGACTGAAACGAGGGTGACTCGGTTCAGAAATGGACTTTTTCTACTAAGATAGTCTTGTAAATGAGTCTTGACTAATAAGATATGATTCTCTATGATTGTGGGTGTATGCCACAAAGTTTCATGTTTTAAGTTATGATTATTGGGATTTCATTTCACTACTATGATTTATCCCATGTTATGAAATTATGCTCTCTTTTGCAGGTTAAGATTTCCAAAATGTTATGTTCTTATGAAAATGATGTGATTGATATTTCTTTTGTTTACCCTTACTGAGCATTTGAGCTCACCCTTTTATGTTTTCCTTTCCCCAGGATATAAAGAAAGGTTTTAAGTAATAAAAAGGAAGATCTTTATGGGAGATGTTGAAGATCATTCACCACGATTAGAAGATTATATTCCGAGTTTCCAAAGACACTAAACTATTACGATCCTTGTGTGTGTGTTTTTGTTATGTACTAAGTATTCCGCAAAAGTAATTTAATGTCCATGTACGTCAAGCTTCGGGTCTCTACAGTTGGTATCATAGGAAAGGTTTAGTCAACCTTTGGAAACTAGGATACGAAAACGTTAGTGAGATCCCTATAGATATTACTAAGGTATGTCTAGGGATGTCCCTAAGGATAAGTATACGTATAGGATATAGTCCTAGAACTACGGTAACGATCTTAGAATTTAACCTAAGATGTTAGATATTAAGGGTACTCCCCCTTTACTATGTTGTTTTCCTTAGCATTATTTTTGACTCTCACACTATTTTTTTTTGGGTTTTAGACGATGGCTGGAACCCGAAGGAACCGTGTTGATCACTGTAATGGACAATGCAATGATTCTCCTCATGAACAAACAAGTGTTATGGGAGATGGAGTGCAAAATCTTATTGCTATATTTACACAAGCTATGAATCATTCTAGACTTCCAAATGAGTAGAGAAGGGAACAATATTCTATTGAGTCCTTAATGAGGCAACGTCCACCTTCTTTCAGTGGGTCTTCCGATCCACTTGTTTCTGAACAATGGATCAGTACCACTGAAAAGATATTTTCAGTTCTTCAATGTTCTGAACATGATAAAGTCATCTTAGCAGTATATCGTTTGGAAGGTGAAGCTGATAAATGGTGGAATCTTATCAAGAATACGAGTCCAAGAGATGAAATTGAGTCCATGGAATGGGACAAGTTCAAGAACTTGTTTTTCAGTAAGTACTTCCCTCGTATTCTTCGAACAAAGATGGAAAAGGAGTTTCTTGAGCTGAAGAAGAAGGATAATGAATCTGTTGGTATATACGAAGCGAATTTTATAAGACTTGCAAGGTATGCATATGACATTATCATCCAACCTGAAAGTAAAGTTGATCGATTTTTCAGTGGCTTAAAACCAAGTCTTCAAAGGGAATTAGCTATAAGAGACTTCATTAGCTATGTAGAAATTGTGAGTTGTGGTATCAAGGTAGAAATGGATGTTGGTGTTACATATCCATCTCATGGTTTTGACAAGAAACGAAAGATGGAGTTCAAGGAGAAATCTCAGAATAATGGTAAAAAGAAGATGAATGTTTCCTTATGCACAAAGTATGGAAATAAGCATGGTGGAGATTGTCTTAAAGGGACTAGAAAATGTTTTAAGTGTGGAAAAGAAGGTCATCGAGCAGCTAATTGTAAAAGTAATGGAAAAAGGGTTTCTAATGATGTGAATAAAGAAAACACTGTAGAGAATGCACCACCAACACTTCAATCCTTCAAGTGAAAGGAAATGGGGCATTATGCTAATAAATGCCCTAATCCAAGGGTTAGTGATGATCGACATGAGAAACCGCTTAAGGAAAAAGGACAAAGGGAAGTCACATGCGATCACTATTGGCGATGTTGAATATGACAACGATGTGGTGGAATGATTAAGTCTTTATGTAATGGGATTCCAAAATAATGTTGTATCATGGAGTATTGGAATATTTATGTATTGGTCTAATGTGATATTCAAAGTGATTGAGATATTTTTGGAAATAAGATGATATGCGCATAATGAAGGGAAAACGAGAAAACGAAATGTTTAACAGTATTCATGAGCTCATGATTGATATAAGGACTAAGTGAAATCATGGTTTGAGTATATAGAATTTTGAGGATTTTGGTATGTGGAAAGTGTTAACTTTTAACTACATTCAAGTTTTCACTATGGTTCAATGGGTATTCATTTTTTCAAGAGAATACATGATTAAGGTATTCACATGATTGGAATGTGACCAACAATATATATATATATATATGGGGGATAAATGATGGTATTCACATGCTTGGTTGATGACATTTCAAGTAATCGTTTTCTTTATACTATGAGCTTGGACCGAAGTATTTTAGATAAGCCTAAATATTGGAATGGATTATGTTGGACATATGATAACTATTGTTTAAGGATAGAACTATTTTCGATATTACTGATGGGATTTTATAGTAATGTAGTTTTAGAAAAAGGACAACCTGCAGGATGGGTGACAGCCCATCGCGTCGGACAAGGCTGTGGGAATCGAACCCACAACCGAAGTGCGACTGGCCTTTTTCGCCTACCACTGGCCTACAGGAAGTCCTTGTTTAGTAGAAACTAGTTTTATTATATTAAGCAGTATAAGTCTATTTTAGGAACTATATATGATTAATCTCACTATAGATGGACTTATGTATTTTTTGATAACTTTTCTAACCTTTTGTTTGAGACAGATGGAATGACCCATCATTCTATCACATGATCTACTAACACATCACGAATGACAAATTCAACTTCATTTCTTTAAGAGATGAAGTGGAAATTGTCCAAAGAATGACAACCGGTGAGACTATACCAAAATCATGAAAGTATTTCTTCTAATTCCAATTTCATCAACTTTAAGGAAATGATCTTGAAAAAAAACCAAAAATGTTGTCCTACTGCCCTTATATCCGATGAATCAGATGGTACCTTAGATCACCACAAATCAATAGCTTTGTGATTGTTGGCTTTTTTCATAGCCATGTTCTCTACCACTCTCCATCAGAACATGACGGTTAGATTTCTCTTCCATGTCCATATTTTCTCCTATATGGAAAGCAAGTGATGAGTTCATTTGGGTAACCGTTATATTTCATACTTTAGTTTTTAAAGTTCAATTTTGGTATTTCTTTTTACGATGTGGGTTTTTACGAAGAATAAACGATTTATAACCCCGACGAATTTCGAGGGCGAAATTCATTTTAAGGGGGGTAGAATGTAACAACCCGAGATTTTATAAGATACATTCTTTTTAATTTCATTCATATCTTCTATTGTATGACACACCAAGATTATCTTGCGCTATACACAACACTGTATTAGCTTGCAGTATACGCAACACTTTTCTAGGCTCTTGTTACACACAATTTCAAGTTTGTTTGATAGAAGTTATTCTACGCAACATTGAGTGTATACATATATATATATTCAATGTATAAATAAAATATGGTTGGATTCTGTTATACGCAACAACAAAGGAATTGTGCACTATACACAACCCTGACTTGGCTTGCATTACACGCAATCGTGACCTTCCTCGATAGCGTGTCTTGTACGCAATACCAGGTTTTACTAAACAACGATATATTATTATAATACTGTTATGAACTAGCCGTTATGAATAGTGTTAACTAAATTTTGAATTTTATAACATTATTATTCATCTTACACATTTCTAGAATATGGTATAATAACAAAATAAATTTTTCGGGTAAAATAAGTATTTTTCAAAAAATGTAGTTTTGCCGCCTTTTGATGGCGCAACCATTTTAAATCTAGTTTTTGACATGTTTATATGTTCAATTTGAAAAAATAAAATTCTCCTTTTGAATCAGGATATAAAAATTTACATTAGATAATGTTTTGATATTTTTCCGATAACTTTCATATTTTAATGAATAGTAAAAACACGCTATATTTTAATTAAAAACAAATTTTTTCATCGTAATATCTTATGTGGTTAAATTATAATATTGAATGGTTTTAAAGTATAAATAGAATATATTTTTACCATTTAATATAATTTATGTCATTAGCATTGATTTTACCTTGAATTCGTTGGTTAAATCAATTCAATCTTTTGTAATGTTTTAAAGAAAAAACCGTTTTCTTTTGACAACGGGATTAATTTTAATTTAATTTCTGCATCTTTTGTTTACTGAATTTGGAAAAATGGATTCCATATTTGGAATCAGTGGGTCCAAATTATGTTAATAAGCTACTTTTTATTTTTGGCCATTGTGAATAGTAACTACGGTAAATTTTATTTACTATAGTTAAAGGTAAATCGGGTAATTAAGGGTAAATATAAGAATATAAAATTACCCTAAAACTTGGAAAAATCCTATTGGATGGATAAAAGTATACCCATATAACCTAAGTGTCGGATTAGATTCATTTTATGGACTTTTTTCCATGAAAATAATTTAATTATTATTAAAACTAAAGAATGTGACAACATGTCACTTTCTTAAATCTTATAAGTATAATAATTTTAATTTAGTGATAAACTTCATGAAACTTCGAACATGAATAGTATAAAGAAATCTAATACAATTATCGACATCATAGGAATTTATTTATAATTTTTAGGGATTAAATAATTATCATTTATTATGACACAAAGATGATGCAGTAATTGTCTTATTAATGAAATATTGACATAATTGATGTTATAAATGCCCAAATAAATTTAATTTCAGACTTTTTATGACTTACACTAATTTTCTAGGTTAATATGACATGTTATTATTGATTTAAGTAACTTGGTTTTAACTTATCATTCTGTTATGAATTTCATAAAAATCATGTACCAAATATTGTCAAAATTGACATAAATTAGTTTTGAAAAAAAATATTATATTATTAATTGTTATTTTATTCCTAAAAATATAAGGATCGGCCAAATGACTTAGATAAGGTTATATATATTGATAATAAACAACTTGGGGTTCTTTTGGCTTGATATAGTAAGTTTATTAACCATATAGTGTAAGAAAACAAAAAGACACGGTAAAAGTTAAATTATTTAACTTAGAGTTAAATCTAATTGATAAGGTTAAAATAATAAGATAAACTTGTCTAAATCCTATTGTATGAGAGGCTTTATACCCATACCCACTTTAGCTTCGAAATAAGACCCTTTGGAACTATTATAAACCGAATTTGACCTTAATATAAAATAATATTTTGAGATTTTCTTAAGGTGCCCCTCTCCTCCCTTATAAAAGGGCACCTCCTCCCTCTCCTCCTCACACCAATTTTAGAATTCAATCTCAGAAAACCCCTGCCAAAATCTCTTCTCCACTTCCCTAGTACCATCCTAGAGGTCCTGGTCTTCTTCAAAGACCATCATTAGTTCTTTAAGTGGAGGTTAAGTGAAGGCGCGTCAAAAAGAGGTAATATCCATTACCGATCTTTTTCAATTTCTTTCTTCTTCGACTTATTCTTCTTTAGTTGTTTCATGATAAATTAATAACATCAGTATTTCTTATATACTGATATTTTATTATAAATATTAAACAACTCTAATTAACCTTCTATCCATCCTACGGAAAAAGGAAATCACCGCGCATGCGTACGTACAGAATACCGTCACCACGCCGTGGTGTAATCTATTTTCCGCTACCACCTTAATTGGATGGGTATAATGGTGTAATGAGTAACTATATATGATTATTATAAAGTTATATTGATACTGAAATAGTATACATACACTTCATCACAATTCCACGACCATGGGAACGATATCATCGCTCGTGCGTACGTACGGACTAGCATCTCCACGACGCGATGAGATTCATTCTCCACATTAACCATTCATGAATGATTATAAAGTATATATAATGAATAATAATGAAATATATGACATGTTAAATATACTGGATTTATGTATATATATATATGTATGTCATCTACTTACTTCCATTCAAGACAATAAGGAAAGGAAAACAGTGTTCATGCGTACGTATGGACTACCGTCTCCATGAACGATGTGTTTCATTTAATTTATCTATATTATATATATATATATACTGAATATATATGATATATAAATCATGTTTTATATTCTAGAAGTAAGTAAATCATGATATAAGTAATAATAATGTCAAGAACAACAAGTCCAAACACCTACGATAAATGAAACGATTTTACCCAAAACGCTTCTTTAACATGGAATTTACAAAAGAACGGGTAATATAAAGTCATAAGTGAACCATATATGATATCATAACAATGAATCTGATTCTTTAATAAGTTAATGACATTATATAAATCATTATACAGGAGGTTTGGATACATACAAAGCATATCATACATAAGGTGAGGGAGAATATCACAATCTCATTTTTATCCGAGATTGTTTATACTTTGGTATTTACTGGGGTGTATTTTATCATCCAAATCCATGTTTCCTCAATATGTAATATTATTTACATCCACCTACAATTTTTTAAATCCAATTTTACCCTTCTGTGAGTTTTTAGTAAAGGATATGAAATGAATCTTTTGTCATTTTTCGTACGAGGTACTTTTTGACTTTTCCGACAAAAGTACGAAGAATGTTTTTTTAACTTATACGGCATGAATGGATTTTAAAAAAATTATTTCCAAGAATATTCCTTTACAAGTTTCCAAGTTTATTTTTAATCAACTTATTTTAGTTTAAAATTGTATGACATGTTAAGAAAGGAAAATGTTTTTGAAGTAGAAAGGATATTTTCCTCAAGAATGGAGTTCAAGTGTTTTATCAAAATTATTTTCCATCTAAGATAATAAAGGGTTATGTTTCTATCCCTATTATTACATTGATTTGATTATATTGCGATGGAATTATTTTTATGAATTCCTTTATCTTAAATGAATTGTTTTATGATGTCACGATGTTTAAGATTCCCATTTTTTTATTACATGGGTTATGCAATGATGTGTGATTTAATATTTTGTGGCACACATAAGAATGGTATCATTATGATATGGGTGGGACCTATAACTCCCTCCAATGCATTGGGTAAAGATTTTATATCTCATGAGATAGACATGGCTGGAACGGTAGGTTATACGGGTTCAGTGAAACAGGACTAAAACGAGGGTGACTCAGTTCAGAAATGGACTTTGTCCACTAAGATAGTATTGGAAATGAGTCTTGACTAATAAGATATGATTCTCTATGATTATGTGTGTATTCCACAAATTTTCATGTTTTATGTTATGATTATTGGGATTTCATTTCACTACTATGATTTATCCCATGTTATGAAATTATGCTCTCTTTTGCAGGTTAAGATTTCCAAAATGTTATGTTCTTATGAAAATGATGTGATTGATATTTCTTTTGTTTACCCTTACTGGGCATTTGAGCTCACCCTTTTATGTTTTCTTTTCCCTAGGATATAAAGAAAGGTTTTAGGTAAAAAAAGGAAGATCTTTATGGGAGATGTTGAAGATCTTTCACCACGATTAGAAGATTATATTCTGAGTTTCCAAATACACTAAACTATTACGATCCTTGTGTGTGTGTTTTTGTTATGTACTAAGTATTCCGCAAAAGTAATGTAATGTCCATGTAAGTCAAGCTTTGGGTCTCTACAGTAGACCCTCCAGGTTTCCTTAAAAAACCTGAGCGGGAGGTTTGTTTATTAATTTTCTTTACTTACTTGAAGTTTACTACACACTGTTAATTTTGTGAACACCTATTTGGATTACACGTAGACATCGTTGGTGGTGGCCTACTGAGACTTTTCTCACACCCTACCCAGATGACCTCCTTGGAACCCATGTGGACTTCACTGTTGCAGGTACTAGTAGGGGAAAAGGCCCAGCTTCAGGTTGTTGATACATGTATGTTCAAGCTAGAGTCCAGAGCAGAGGACCGAGCTTGGCTATAGATTCTCATGGACTACTTTTGTTCTTTTTTTGTATTACTGTATCAGCATTCCATACATCCATTTTGTATCAGACACTTTCCCTGTGGATTTTTTATATCTATCAGGATTTTCCTTACTTCTGTTGTTTGGTTTGTATGTTTCCCTTTTTCTCTTGTTTACTATTGGTTGTGCTTCAGCTATTTTTATTACTTTGCTACTATACCACTGTGTACTCTGACATGGGGGTACAGTCTCCCCACTGACTTACAATTACACCCCCGCTACTAGTCGGCAGCCCCTGGCCTATAGGGAGATGAGCCAGGGGTCATGTGGACAACCGGGCTCAGGGCTTGAGTTAAGGGGTAGTCGGGTCCAGGACGTCACAGTTAAAGTGTGTCAGCCATGTAATTCATAAGGGTGAGTAGTGAAACCACCTCATCTGATCTTAAAGATGTTAAACTTCCAAGCACCGTCATCCTCATCTCAGGATGTTAAACTGTATCCTTTCTCCATTCGTCATACACAGGGTGCCTCGTCTTGGACATTCTCGATGCGCACAAGTCTCCACAGGAGTGAGATCATTCCAGACATGGAATGAGATCCTCTTTACCAGAGCGAAATCTGTCTGCAGGGAAAGGGCATCCATCTTGGTGTAATCCCCTTGCCTTTCTTGTGGGAGGCAGCATCCCTGCTCCTCCTATATTCATCGTGGCCTAGGACCAGAGAGAGGGGGGGGGGGATGGGCACCCGATCCCTTCTTTCTTCCATGCCAAATCCCTCTCCCCTTGGTATTTGTCACCACCATGCCTCCATCCTGGTGTAAGTCCCAATATCCATATCCCTAGGCTTATAACCATACATAATCCCCTATTTTGATTTTGGGTGACAAACCACGTGTAATCCCCACTCTAATTTCCACAGACACACCTTTTGCGATGTGATCGTCAAGGTTTTACTGCCTCTTGTTTCTCAAACCGAGCTTAGCCCACATGGTCTTAGTGTAAGCATTAGCCATGACATCCTCCTCTGGCCAACCTAGAGTTTAAGCCCCAAACACACCATCATGAACTACGCGTACTTTGATCCTTCCCAATGCAAGGTACGTAGGAAGCCTCCCTGACATTCAAGCCCAACAACCATTGGTCCTGACCACTTCACGTCGGTTCACCAAAACTTCTCCCAAACTACATGGATTTTGATCCTTGCCAAGGAAAGGTGCATAAGAAGCCTCCCTATGGTTCAATACCAACAAAAATTGGTCCTAATCACTTAATGTTGATTCACTAAAACTTTTCATGAACTACGTGAAATTTTATCCTTACCAAGGAAAGGTACGCAGATGGCCCCCCTAAGGTTCAAGCCCAACAACCATTGGTCTATACCACTTCATGTCGGTTCACCAAAACTTCTCCTGAACTACATGGACTCTGATCCATTCCATGGAAAGGTACTTAGTAAACCTCCTTGAGGTTCAAGCCCAACAACCATTGGTCTCATATATTTCATGCCATTCACCAAAACATTTCTTCAACAATGTGGACTTTGATCCTTTCCATGGAAAGGTATGTAAGAAGCCTCCCTAAGGATATAGCCAAACAAACATTGGTCCCAACCTCTTCATGTCAGTTCTCTAAAACATTTCCTGAACTATGTGGACATTAATCCATGCCATGGCAAGGTACATAGGAAGCCTCCCCGGGGTTCAATCCCAACATCCATTGTTCCCAACCACTCCTCATCGGTCGACCCCCGTCCTGCATGATGTCAAACTATGCACCCCTTTTTCCAAGAATGGCACTAAACTATCCCCCAATAAATGGTGAGTCATTTTCAACCCAAATTCGTGATAAGCCATTTTCAACCACAATCAGTGGTAATCCGTTGTCAACCCCAATCACCAGTAATTCATTTTCAACCCAAACCCAGTAGTAAGACGTTGTGCCCCTATTCAGCGGTAAGTCGTTGAGCCCTCATCCAGCGATACGCCGTTGGGCCCAATCTAGTGGCAAGCCATTATGATCCTATACCCAATGGTAAGCTATTTTAAACCTCATGCAGTGGTAAGACATTGTGATCCCCATTCAAGGGTAAGTCGTTGTCAACCCAAACCCAGTGGTAAGTCATTGTATACCCTTCCATTGGGACCCATATCTCTGGTCCGTCCCACTAGCATCAGACCAACATCGGGCTGCTAACCATGCATAAGCCTCAGTATATCATCAGGCCACTGTCCTCTACACACACCCCGATCCTATACCACACCCTGAACTACACGGACTTTGATTCCCTACTGTGAGGATACGTTGGAAGTATAGGCTCATGCTAAACATCAATGTCTCCCTTGAGTCAACTCCATCTCATTCCCCATCCACATCACTTAACCATCCCTTATCCATCTTAGTTCTTACCTAGGCCACCACATCCCAGTAAGATAATGTCAATTCAACTCTTCACTGCTCTTAGTGGCAGCCAGGTAACTAACCATGCATTAGCCACAACATCAGTGTTCCCTCTAGGGGTTGCACCCATCTGATCAACTCCAGTCAGTGTTCTAATCAGTCCAATCCATCTTCGCTAGATATTAAACTCGCAACATACCCTATGTTACACATGGGAAGATGAGGAAAACTTCTTAGACATGTCAATGGTATATAATTCCCCACATTCGACGTGAGATGACTCAAGTGTAAAGACCTGGAAATTTCCATGTAATTGTTTTAATTAAATGGGAATATTACGAGTCTGTGAAACTTAACGGTGCGTGATTCTAAGGCCCGGAGTGCCCAAAATCAATTTATGAAGTTTTTTTCGGGTACGTTCAGCAAATGTACTAGCGGGTTTTTATAGCTTTTGAACCGATGCTCAGAATTGAAATCTGAGGGCACTGTTAAACTCGCAGCATAGGTATTCTCTTAATAATACTTTCAACTTGACGAAATTTGATTGAGGGTGGAAGATAGATTTTGGGTTTTTCGAGGAAAATAATAAAATAAAATGAACTACACTATATTTTATTTTTTGAGCCACCATGTGGAAGTTAGAGGTGGGGTCTTCCAGAACTAAACCTCCTTGTGGGAGTTGAAGTGTCGGGACCACCAGACCATATCCTCCAATAAGTGGTTATGGTGGTGGGGCACACCCGAACCTAACCTACTGCGAGTGGTTACGGTGGTAGGGACCACCCAGGACAAAAAACCCATTTTAATTGTGGAAAACTTCTCAACTCCCCTCATTAATGAGGGAGATTCTCTCCACCCTCTCCTTTAATGGTGTCAACCCTTCCTCTCTTTTAATTATGCCAACCAAATGAATTAATTATGTGGATCCAACTTAATTAATTCACCCAATTTTGAATTCTTATGTAAATGACTTAATATATTTTTTTTATAACAAATTATTCTTGGCTACCTATTATTTTGTTAGCAAATGAGGAAGGAGCTTTTGAGAGAAAATATCTCGCCAATGAAGAACGAAGAATGCGTTCTTCCAACAAAGAACACCAGCAACAAACATCTTTGACTTCTTCCTCAGAAGCACCTTTTGGAAGAAACCGATGTGGGGCATCTACGATGACCGACCCTCCCTCCTCATCATCGTCATTGAAGCAACACCCATGCTCGGGATTGGAAGTGTGTGGTGGACACAACGGACGACCACAACTCCATGTTCTTCCCCGCGACTCCATCAACGAACAATGAACAAAGTTAGGGGTTTAATTTTATTTAAGTATGTTATAATTACCTTGTTACATTTCTTCCCAAACAAAAAACGTGGACCAACTTATTATCAAGTTGAACTGCAGAAGTTTTTCCATGCGGGTTGGGAATATTTTTTTTAATGAGGGATTATGGGAATTTATGTTTTTAAGATATCTTACATGCTCGTTCTTTGCTTCATTCTTGTGAGCCAATTGTTATCACCCTAAATACCAAAGGGTTTGGACCAAACCAACGTGGTCCTACCCCACCACCGATATTCTTTGTGATGTTCTTCGGCATGGCAACGAGGCGATAAGATGACAAATGTGACGAAGGAAACAGCCGCACTACCTGTGGCCTCCGCAACCCGCATCGCCCATCGGCCACACTGCCAGCTGGCCAAACTGGCCCGGACCATGCTGCACCCTGGCCAAACCGGCCTTGGCTACGCTGCGCCCCAACCATGCCGACCTGGCTGCACCCTCCGCCCGATCGAACCGGCCAAACCGGCCCTGACCACCCCATCTGCTGGACGAACTGTCTCCACCTCCCCAGGCCGAACCACTGTTCCCTCCTGGTTGCTCGCGCTTCCTATCCGCCCGCATCTCCCAACCGCCTGCACCCTCCCAGCCATCGGCACCTCCCAACTGAACTGGCTCCCGGTCGAGCCAGCTTCCCCAACCCCCAGCTGAACCACGCCCCTCGCGGAATCCCTGCTGAGTCAGCCTCCTCCACCACTCACGGTACCCCGGCTGAGCCGACCTCCCATGCCCCTCGCAGTGCTTTAGCCGAACCAGAATGCACCCTCGCGGCGCTCTCCAGGGCGAACCGCCCTCGCGCTGACCCGCATTCGGTTCGTGCCCTCGCAACAGATCCACACTCTCAAGGACCTCGGTGAACCCTCGTGGCCCGCTGGGCTGGGCCCAGTGGGCCGAGCCAGACCCAACGGGTTAGGCCGGGTCGGCCCAGACTAGGTTGGGCAGAGATGGTCATACCGGGTTGGACCAGAACTGGGCCCACTACGACCATTTACTTTTTTTGGCCATATCATTGGCACCAGGCATCCATTTGAAGATCCGTCAGTGGCCTTATTAATATTCGAGAATGACGACCCCTTTGAGTATAACCCACTAGATTTTGGGGTATAGTTGAGATATCGTCAGGTTGGATCGCTCACGAATCCAACCAGGCCTCCAGGACAAAAAGGCTAATAACTCACAGACCGAGCATCCGATTGACGGGATGTCTATTGTGTTGATACCTCTCTGACGTGGCGGACCATTGAGATACTTCTACTTGGGACTTCGTGACAGTTGGAGTATCGACCAGTAACTCGTGGAGAGGATCCTTCCCGAGACGAGCAGGCAGAGTGTGGAGACCTAGTAGCTGGCTGAGACTTGACGAATGTTGATCGATTGACTCAGAGTGACTCGACTAGCCCAGTGGGGAGCGCCTGGTTGCAGCAGAATACCCATGGTGGAGGAGTTCATGGTTGTGGTGGAAGATCCGAAGTACTTGACAAGTGGAGTACCTCTACAAGATATTAGGGGGAGTGCCTGGTTGTGGCGGCCGAACCATGGTGGGGAACACCTTGGTGACACAGAAAACCCACAATACTCAACAAGAGAAGTACCTCAGCAGTCCAAGGATAGTGGGAAGCACCTTGGTGTCACAGAAAGCCCACTATACTAAGTAGAGGAGGAGTTATCTAGTATCCATGGTTTCGATAATGTGAATGAAAATCCTGGTTGAGTTGAGTCAGTAAATTTTGTGTTTTCCTCAGGATTGAGATGTATTACTTGATAAAATAAGTATATGTATGGGCATATAACAATGTGGGGTTATCTGTTGATTTCATAATTTTTGGTTTATACTTTTTGGATTTTTTGAGACCGTAAGGGTCTCAAGGTCCCTACTGAGTATCATTATACTCACCCCTACATGGGATATGCCCGCACCTCATTGTGTTGGGTGCAGATGATGGACATCGCTAACCGAGGCTGAGAGTAACAGGACTGGACAATACCTGGGGTGGACCTTATGGCGTGATGGTACATGGAGGAGACGGATGGACCTGGAGTGCATAGGAGGCAATCTATACCTACCCTTCAGGTAGGATCCTCAAAGGATGTTCCAACGGTAGTTTTTCTTTTCTTCAGTTTTACTTTCAATTTCTTGTACTTCACTATTGGGCTTGTATTTCTGGCCCCTTTTACTTTCAGCGCACTTTTGTAATACATTTTTACTTAGTGTTTTGTTTACAGCTTGTGATATGTTGTGTTTTTTTTATGGGTTGTAAAGCCAATTCCTTCCTAGTATTAGGGAATTAAGCATTTGGTGCTAGTCTCCAGCCCTGGGCCTATGGAAGGTGGGCTTGGGTTAGTCACGACATTGGCCCCAGGGGAAAGGTCGTGACAAATTGGTATCAAAGGGAGGTTCTACCGTAGAACATAGGACTATGATATTTCATTTCTATGAAGAAATAGTGTTAAGTGTAGTGAGTGTGGTTCCCAGTTCAAAGAGTCCAGTGTTGGTGTGGCGGCCAACGTATCCATACACCGGGACCCTGATGTCCGATTTCTGACTCTGTGCACGAAAATACTGATTGTGTGTGTGTTTTAAAAAATTTTCTTTCTGTCATCTCAAACAGGTCAGCTCACCAGGTAATATTTTAACCGTGTTGCATCTATTCCTTATAGGATGCCTCCCCATGGATGAAAATTTATAGTCCTAATATTTGTATGCACAGATAGCCCACCGAGCGATGAGGCCTCAGAGTAGGGCCCTTTTATAGTGGAGGCAGCAGCGGTACCAATTCCCATTGGGCCACCGATGCCACCAGCCCCAACAGCATATGATGCATGCCACTTGAGTTTGTTGAATGTGTTCCAGTGCCAAAGGCCACCTAGGTTCAGGGGAGAGGCGGACCCACATGTGGTTGAGGATTGGCTGGAGGCTGTGGTGAGATTTTTCTGACTGGTAGGGACACCAGCCGACCTCTTGGTGATTCTTTCTGCCAGCCTTCTATATGCAGCAGTGGGCAGATTGTGTAGATTGATGCTCCAAGTTCACCATGAGATTACGCTTCTATAGAAAGACTTCGAGAGCCTATTCCGGGCAGAGTTTGTCCCAGTGACTCTTTGCGTGGTGCGCATACATGAGCTACTTCATCTATAGTTGGGAAACATAATTGTAGCTCAGTACTCAGCGAGGTTCACATACCTCTCATGCTACTCCACCGATATTGTATGGGACCCATTCTTCAGGTCCTGGACCTTCAAGCAGGGAATCAGGTGGCAGATGAAAGCTTCGGTGATCTCACTCAGCATCCCGATGTAGGAATGGGTGTTAGAGAGAGCCCTCCTAGTAGAGAGTTTCCTTGCTGAATAGTATCCAGCAACGAGATCCACCACCAGTCAACATGTAGCAGAGTATTTTGTAGCTGGAAGAAGATAGACGTCACAGACTTCCAAGAGGACAAGACCTATAGGTGGATGACCACATGACTCAGGATCAGTTGTGTGGGGCACCCAGATCAGAGACAAACATTCCAGGAGAGGGCAGTGTTTCACATGCGGCGGGCAGGGTCACATGGATCGTGATTGTCTGACCCGCCATTCGGATGATCAGAAAATGGTTTAAGGACCACCCAATTAGATATATATATATTTAATGATGGTGGTCCGGAGGGAGCAAGAGGATGTGGTAGAGGAGATGGCCATGTAGCTATCAGTGGACGATGATTCGAGGTGCTACAGCCTCCACCACCAGGAGGTCCTCCCCGACTGTGGGGAGTAGGTGGACAGGGGAGAGCTCAGCTCCAGGAAGCTGAGGCCTACTATCACGGCACTACAGAGATGATGCGAGGTACCATATGTGTCTATTCCACCTTAGCTGCAGTTCTTATAGACATAGGTGATAGTCACTCTTTCATTTCCACTGCCCTCATTCGAAGATCGAAGATTCTAACAGAGCCGTTGGCTTGATCCTTATGGCTAGAGACTCCTATGAAAGAAGAATCCATGATTACGCATTGGTTCTAGCAGTGTGAGACTACTCTTGGAGACAAGTGCTTCAGTTGGGATCTCCGAGTAGCGGTATCATGGCCTTACGACGTCATCTTGGGTATAGACTGGTTATCTACAGTCTATGCTAAAATTCACTGTATTAGGTGCAAAGTGAAATGTGTCCATAGGGATGAGATGAGGTTTATCTTCACTGGTGAGAAGGGAGCCTTTGCAGCCTAGAATGGACTTACCTAGAGGAGGGTGCAGCCAATCACTCAGTAGTTTGCTTACCTTACCGTCAGATTAGTTAATGTAGAGAGTCTGAGCCATCCTTTAGTGGTAGACCAGTACACAGATGTTTTCCCTGATGATTTCCCTGGTCTACCTCCTCACTAAGAGGTGGAATTTTACATTGAATTGTACCTCTTGATGACACCAATATCTACTCCAGCATATCGGATGTCTCCTGTGGAGTTTTTCGAGCTATGGGTACAGCTTAAGGACTCGTAGGGGAATGGATTCATCTGGCCCAGTGTTTCCCCCTAGGAAACCTTGATTTTGTTCATCAAGAAGGCGGATGGGATCTTGAGGCTTTGTGTTGACTACCGGCACCTGATCTCGGTGACCATGAAGAACAAGTACTCACTCCCGAGGATTGACGACCTCTTCGATCAGCTGAAGGGAGCACAGTTGTTCTCGAAGATAGACCTTAGATCTGGCTATCACCAGCTCAGAGTTAGAGATGAGGATGTGCAGAAGATGGCCATCAGATGTTGGTACAACCAATATAGTTCTTATTTATTCCATTTGTCAAACCAATGCTCCATTAGTGTTCATGGGACTCATGTACAAGATCATTCAGCCATACCTCGATCAATTTGTCGTAGTCTTCATCGACGACATTTTGATCTACTCGACTATTGAGGAGGAGCATGCCTATCACTTTATGGTAGTAATGGAAACACTCTGAGAGAACTAGCTCTATGGAAATATCTCGAAGTTCCAGTTCTGGATCCGATAGGTTCACATTCTAGGACATGACATCTCGGAGGCTGAAGTTGCTGTAGATACAGAGAAGATTGAGGCGGTACTTGATTGGGAGCCACCTAGGAGTGTGATGGAGGTACATAGTTTCCTGGGTTTGGCTGGATACTACTGGAGGATTGTTCCAGACTTCTCTAGAGTTGCATCACCTCCATAATCCCTGACGAAGAAGGGGAAATCCATTTTGTGGTCATAGAGATTCCAGCAGAGCTTTTAGGAGCTGAGGTAGAGGCAGACTAGTGCCCCCATCTTGAGGCTTACAGAGGAAGGCATAGGGTGAATAGTCTACTGCGACACATCAGGGACCAGACATGGATGTGTCCTAATGTTGGAGTGAGCAGTGATCGCATATGTCTCTCTTCAGATGAGATAACATGAGCAGAACTATGCTTCCCATGACCTGGAGTTAGCAGTAGTGGTCTTCGCCTTGAAGATGTGGCGACACTATCTGATGGGAGAACATTTTATCTTGTACTCTGATCATAAGAGTATCAAGTATATCTTCTATCAGAATGACTTGATCCTGAGACAATGATGTCGACTTAAGTTCCTCCAAGACTATGACATCAAGATAGTCTATAATCCTAGGAAGGGGAACGTTATTGTAGATGCACTCAGCAGGAGATCTGGTATACAGCTGCTAGGAGAAGTGATAGAGTAGATGGATGCTTTACAGATAAACTTTGTTGATAGAGATGGAGCTGCCTTCATTCAGTCTCTTACAGTTACTCCCCCACTTCTTCAGCAGGTCAGGGAGGCACAACATGGAGAAACTGATTGCGAGTCACGAAGTGCTCATATATCCACAAGGCAGGCACCTGATGGATTTTATGAAGGTGGGGAGCACGTCATCCTCTTCAGAGGACGTTCAATGGTACCAGTGTCACTTTAGGAGGAAGTGTTGAGGGAGTTCCACACATCCCCTCTAGCGGTACATCCATGAGTGGTGAAGATGTACTAGGACCTCTGACAATAAAACTGGTGGCCAGGAATGAAGAAGGAAGTTGCAGATTTTGTCTCTCAGTGCCTCAATTGTCAACAAGTGAAGGCAAAGGACCAGGTACCAGTAGGCTTGGCTCAGCCTTTAGAAATACCAGAGTGGAAGTGGGATGGGATATCCATGGATTTCATGATAGGAATTCCACATACATCCAGAGGTCATGACTTGATTTGGGTGATCGTCGAACGACTCATCAAGTTGGCCCACTTCCTACCGATCAGAGAGCGGGGTTCAATAGAGAGCATGAGACACCTCTATGAGTAAAAGATTGTGCGGTTACATGGAGTACCTTCAAAAATTCTCTCCGATCATAACCCACATTTTACTTCTTTGATATGGAAGGGGTTAAAGGAAACTTTCAGGATGTATCTTCATTTGAGCAACGCCTTCCATCCTTAGACGGATGGCCAGACTGCACAGACCATTCAGAACCTCAAGGACATGATGTGTTCTTGTGTTCTCGACTTCGGTCGCAGCTAGGAGGATCACTTTACTTTGGTGGAGTTTTCATACAACAACAACTATTACTCTACTATTGGGATGACACCTTTTGAGGTGTTGTACGACCGACCTTGAAGATCACCTTTGTGATGGACTGACCTAGGGGATTCAACACTGGTGGGACCAGAGATGGTACAGGCAACCACAGAGAAGGTGTATATCATCCATGAGCAGATGAAGACTATACAGAGCAGGCAGAATTCATATACTGACAGAAGACGGAGACCTCTGGCGTTCGAGGATGGCGACCACGTCTTTATACGAGTCTCACCTCGATGAGGTCTACAGAGATTTGGCCGAGGTGGAAAGTTAGCTCCGAGATTCATCGTACCTATTCAGTTCCTTAGTATATTTGGAAAGGTGGATTAACTCTTAGCTCTTCTACCTCAGTTGCATTGAGTGCACGATATCTTCCACATATCCCTGCTGAGGATATACGTGCACAACTCATACCACATCATCGACCATGGTGAGATGAACGTCGATGATGGGGAGACATTTACAAAGGTTCCAGTAGAGATTTAGGATTGATATGAGTTGGTCCTTCGTGGATGGTCAATACCTTTGGCGTGCGTTCGATGGCAGCATGGGAAACTCCAAGAGAGAAAATGGGAGAAAGAGGCTTATATGCGTGCACAGTACCCCCACTTGTTCCCTTAGTTATGAGTTGTAGCTTATGGGGACCTAAAGCCCTGAGGTGGGGAGAATGAAAAGACCAAAAAAATTCCATGTAATTTTTTTAATTAAATGGGAATTTTAAGAGTCATTGAAACTTGATGGCGCAGGATTTCGAGGCCCAGAGTGCCTGAAATCAATTTCTAAAGTTTTTTTGGGTACGCTCAGCAAACGTACGAGTGAGTTTTTATAACTTTTCAACCAGTGCTCAGAATTGAAATGTGAGGGAACCATTGTACTTGTAGTGCTGGTAATCACTTAATAATACTTTCACCTTGACGACAGTTGGTTGAGGGTGGGAGATAGTTTTTGGGTTTTTCATGGAAAATAATAAAATAAAATGAACTACACATTATTTTATTTTTTGATCCACCATGTGGAAGTTGGAGGTGGGGTCCACTAGAACTAAACCTCTTTGTGGGAGTTAAAGTGTGGGGACCACCCGACCATAACCTCCCAGGAGAGTTTGTGGTGGTGGGACCCACCCGAACATAACCTACAGTGAGAGGTTACGGTGGTGGGGACAACCCGAGACTAAACCCCCATTTTAATTGTGGAAAACCTATCAACACCCCTCATTAATGAGGGAGAGCCTCTCCAACCCCTCTTTTAATGGTGTCAAACCTTCTCCTCTTTTAATTGTGCCAAACTCATGAATTAATTAAGTACATCCATCTTAATTAATTCACTCAATTTTGAATTCTTATTCCAACAACTAAATAGTTTTTTTATAAACTACTATTCTTGGCTACCTATTCTTTTTTTGTCGAAGGAGGAAGAAGATTTTGAGAGAAAAGCTCTCGCCAATGAAGAATGAAGAACATGTTCTTCCAATGAAGAACGCCGACAAAGAACATCTTCGACTTCTTCCTCAGAAGCACCTCGTGGAAGCAACCGACATGGGACATCTATGACGACCGACCCTCCCTCCTTATCGTCATCAACGAACCGACACATGAGTTCAGGATTGGAAGTGTGCGGTGGATGATACGAATGACGACAACTCCATCTTCTTCCCTATGACTCTGTCAACGAACAACGAACAAAGGTAGGGGATTAATTTTATTTAAGTATGATATTATTCCCTTGTTACTTTTCTTCCAATGAAAATAACACAGACCAAATTATTATCAAGTAGAACCGTTGATGTTTTTCATTGTGGGTTGGGAATATTTTTGTAAATGAGGGATTATGGGAATTTATGTTTTTAAGATATCTTACATGCTCGTTCTTCACATCATTCTTGTTATCCAATTGCTATAACCATAAACGCGGAAGGGTGCAGACCAAAATAATGTGGTCTGACCCCTCCTTCGATTTTCTTTGTGATGTTCTTCGGCATGGTGATGAGGCAATGAGAAAACAGATGTGTCGAAGGCAACGACCACACTACCAGTGTCGTCTGCGACCCGCACTGCCCACCGTCTGTGCCGCCCGCTAGCTGAACCGACTCGAGCCACGCCACGTCCCGGCCAAACCGGCCTCGACCGTGCTGCACCTCAGCCATGCCGCCCTAGCTACACCCTCCGCCCGACCGAACAGGCAGAACTAGCCCCGGCCACCCATCCGCCTGTCGAACTAGCTCTACCACCCCAGGACGAATCGCTACGCCCTCCCGGCCGCCCGTGCCTCCCGACTGCCCATAACCTCCCGGTCACCCGCCCATCCCGTCTGCCCATACCCTCCAGTTCGCCTACTCCCTCCTGATCAGACGGGCCCTCCCGGTCGCCTGCACCTCCCGGACAAACTGGCTCTCGGCCGAGCCAGCCCCCCACACCCCTCGCGGCGCCCTCCAGGCTACACCGCCCTCATGCCGACCTGTGGCCGGTTCATTCCCTCGCAACAGGTCTGTGCTCTCATGCCCCTCCGTGACCCCTCATGGGCTACTGGGCTGCGCCCAGCGGGCCTGGATGAACCTAACAGGTTGGCCTGCCTAACAGGCCAAGCTAGACCCAATGGGTCAGGTCAGGTTGACCTAGAACGGCTCGGACCGGACAATGGACCACTATGGCCCTTTACTTTCTTTTGGACATATCTTTGGCACCAAGTGTCTATTTGACGAAATTTCAGTGGACCTAGTAATCTTGGAGCATGAAAGTACCTTTGAATATACCCCACTAGAGTTTGTGGTATAGTTGAGATACATCCAGGTTGGATCGTGCATGAATCCGACTGGGCCCCCGGGACAAAAAGGGTAATTACTCACAGACCGGGTGTCCAATAGATGCGTCGTCTATTACGTTGAGAGCTCTATGACGTGGAAAACCTTTAAGATACTTATACATGGGACTTCATGATAGTTGGTGTATTGAATAGTAGCTTGTGGAGCGGATCCGTCTAGAGAAGAGTGGACAGAGTGCAGAGACCTAGTAGCTGGATGAGACTTGACGACTGCTGACTGATTGACTCAGAGTGACTCAACTAGCCCAGTGGGGAGCACCTAGTTGTAGCAGAAGACCCACGATGGAGGAGCCCCTGATTGTGGTGGTAGACCTACGGTGGGGAGAACCTTGGTGATGTAGTAGACCCATGGTACTCGACAGGTGGAATACCTCAGCTGTCCAAGGTTAGTGGGAAGCGCCTTGGTATCACAATAGGCCCATTGTACTCGAAAAAGGAGGAGTTCTCTAGTTCCCATGGTTTCGATAATGTGAATGAAAATCCTGGTTGAGCTGAGTCAATAACTTTTGTGTTTTCCTCATGATTGAGATGGATTACTTGATAACTTAAGTATATGTATTGGCATATACCTAGGTGGGTTATCTATTGATTTCATACTTTTTGATTTATCCTTGTTGGTTTTTGTGAGACCTTAAGGGCCTCAGGGTCCCTAATGAGTATCATTATACTCACCCCTACATGGGCTATGCCCGCACCTCATTGTGTAGGGTGTAGACGGCAGACAACACTAACCGAGGCTGAGAGTACCAGGACTGGATGGTACCCAGGGTGGAGCTTATGGCGTGACAGTACATGGAGGATAAAGATGGACCTGGAGTAGTGAGGAGGCGATCTGTACCAACCCTTCAGGTTGGAACCTCGATGGTCGATCCAAAGGAAATTTTTCTTTTCTTCAGTTGTACTTCCAATTTCTTGTACTTTACTGTTGGGCTTGTATTTTCAACCCCTTTTACTTTCAGCACACTTTTTTTATATAGTTTTACTTAGTATTTTGTTTCCATCTTGTGCTCTATTGTGTGTGTTTATAAGTTGTAATAGAAATGCCTTCCATGTTTTAGGGAATTACTCCTTCAGTGCTAGTCGCCATCCCTTGGCCTATTGAAGGCGGGCTTGGGGTTGTCATGGTACGGGCCCCAGGGGATGGGTCGTGACATCAGGATTTCGTGCCCTTGAGAAGCCCTATCATAATGGGAAGCAACCCATATGCGCTAGTGTTATAGCGCCAAGATAGGACAGTGATGTCCAACATGGCTACTCCTCTGACTAATGGTTGCTGCCCTAGACGGACCCCTTGGAATGTCCCGACAGAAGTAGTGTAATTAACATACATCCATGTAGATATAGCTCTAGGACGAGTTTCATGAACAACGTCTTAATCTACAAGGGAGACCCGGACCAGGTGGTGACTTCTGAATAGGAATCCAATGAATGATGAACTGATATCCCATCATCATATTTTAATCAGGGAGAAAACATCCTTGTGTAAGTGATGGATGTCGCCCGCCTTTGGAAAGTGGGAATGCGGGACAACAGTCATTGTGTCCTCATTTTCCTCAAATAGACAGATGTGTGTGCCCCGATGAAAGTGTCAAAAAAAATGGTTAACCCTGCCTAAAGTTATACACCTCAAAATAGAAATTAGTAGCATTCGACACATCAGTGGATTAGCATGCCACTAGATCTATTTATCCAACACCGGGTTCCACCAACCAAATAGTGGGCTTGGTGTGAAACTCATCAGAAGTAGGTAGAGTTAAAAGGTTGTAAATCTTGATCTGTGACGTTGTTGACATGGATCCTTCTCACCATTCATGGTGGACTGAATGACGATGGGGCACTAGATGTCGATTTCCTTTTTGTAGCCCTAATGGTTTAATCTTCTTACCTCACAGGACCCAAGATTTCGTAACAGGAAATTATTCACCTCCCATCCACTAACGTAGGGGCACACGAAATGTCAACAATGAAACTCCATGTGGCTCCAACACTTCTGCAACAATATCCAAAATCACAGGTACTGAGAGCCCATGCCCAATCTACACTTTTGAATTTGTTCAATGAAGGGTGATAAATGACCTCATCCACTGATATGAGGAGGAGGGGATTATCCCGACTCGTGATATGGACCATCATGATTTAGAGGCATCCAAACCTTGTCGTCACTTCCAACCTCAAGGGCTGCACTGAGATCCACTGCTCCCCACTCCGACATACAACCTTTTTGGGAGCCTCTCCCTGGAATGTTTTGATGAATCCCTCCCCTACACCGATGAGGTTGGAGATGTATGGGCCCAAACGGACATGCTCCCATTTTAGCGGCTCTCAAGAATTCCTCCCATTAGGTTGTTCCAACACCACCACCTAGTCCCACAGGTTGAATAGTAGGTAATCTGTGTGACTGAATCGCTATCCCTAGTCTGGATGACCCGATTCCAGCATCAGACACAAGCCGAGGAGGACACCTTCAAAGGGGAGTCAACATTAACAACTACTATGGCTCGTTCCACCGCCAATGTATATCATCTTCCCTCTATGTACACTGAGCAGGGGAACATATATACCTGACACATATTGAGGTCCCCAACCACCCCATGGGAAGGCTAGGTTGACTCTATTTGTTTTTGGCACAGGTAGCGGCTGTCGCTGACCAACCCGCAACAACCACACCTAGTACAGAAGTCCTCCCCATACTACCACAATTGTGGAAGTGGGTCCTCCGCGCCTCCAAGATCAGTGTGGAGGTATACCCCAGGCCACCATCGATCCTAATGAAGAACCTCCCCACGAAAATAACAATATGTTTGGAAGCCTCTCCTGCACTCATTACATTAGGTATAGAGTTGTTCCTCCTACCATAGGTCGCCGGTGAGGGGACGTTACACATCTAGACAATCTCCAACATGGAGGTCCTCCCCATGTCCCTACTACAGATGGAGAAGGCCCCCCATGCCTCAACAATCAGATGAGTGATGGTTAGATTCACTTCACCAACACCCAACACAGAGGTCCTACCCATGTTCAGGTTGACCAGTATGAGGACCATCCTCGCGCTGAAATTGCCAGGGGAAACTAGAATGGGGGTCCTACACATGCTTCTATCAGCTCCAGTGGAGGTCATACCTAATCCAACACTTTCTGCAGAGATTCCCCATGTTCATAAGTTAGTGGGAACAGTGGTCATCCCTTTTTTCCCTTTTATATATATCTAGGTTCTCCTTGCACCCCATCTCACTCAGGAGGAAATCCTCCCCACCCGAGCACCAGTACGGCCGAAGGTCCTCCTCATGCTAAAAATTTACCCTATCCTGAATAACCATCCTAGGGAAGTAGGGTGGTTCATTTACACCATAAAAAGAATTCTGAGAAGATTCAGACTAAGATTAAGTGAGTCTGCTTCTCTGATTCTGAAGCGGAATACAACTCAGTGACAGAACCCTCACCTTGATCCTCCGTGTCAAGGGTTGGGGAAGGAACAAGGCACATCCACCACATACTTCTATAATGTGATGTCTGTAGAATTATCACATCCCTCCACATGTACATCTAGGAGGACAAAAATTTGGTAGCTCCACAGGTTCTGGTCGTGAAGTCGCCACCATCATCACCAAAAGCACTCTCTACCTCGACCAGAGATCATTGAGAGCTATTCTGGGGACCAATGGTAGACAAGAATCAGCATGTTCAATCTATTGTATCCATATTCCTTTCTCTAGAAACTGCGATTGTCATCCCGTCTTACCACGATGCGGTGGCCAAGTCACTACAGTCTTCAGAGGATAGCCCGAGATGCGGCAGTTTTTTCAGCTAGATCTTTGTATACTCTATCGGCCAGCCTTCCATCTCAATGGTCTTCTTTAGTATCTCTACTAGTTCCCTGAATTTCACTAGTTGATGAGTGGGGTAATGAAGGTCCAAACCCCAAAATCTGGTCCATGTATCTTATGGGATATTCTCCTAGTGGACCATTTCCAATAGATGTTTTGGCATGTTGCATCATCAAATTTCAGGGCACTCGAAGAACTCAACTAGGAGGAGGTTGGATGATTTCCCCCAACCCTTTGGGTGACTCATTTCCATCTATGTCATCTATGAGTGGCCTACCCCCAGAGTTAGGCACACTTCGAAGACATTGTCCCACAATGTCGTTTGGTTGATTTGGCGGCACTCCATGTGGCTCAGTGCTCTAAGTCACCAAGTCACCAAGTCTCCATAGGACCCTCCAACAACAATGCACCTAGATATTTAAAGTGATCTGCAATAAAATCAAGGAGGCCTCCCCCACGTGATAATCTATAGTTGGGGGAAGCACACAACCCTCCATTTTAGTTCCATCTGGCATTAGTTCGATTTGTAGGGTGACATAGAGGATATTCCTCCAGGCAGGGTTAAGGTTAACATGTTCAACCTACTGGGGGATGTGGATGAGCAAGATATTCTTAGAGAGGACCCCCCCCCCCGAGGGAGTTTCACACTGCTTGAACATGTAGGGAAGGATTAATCATCAACATAGGAATCTACTTGGTCTTCCAGTGCCCACCGATGCATTGGTCCTCAGCCTAAATCAATGCAAGGGTAAGAAGCACCTCAGAGCTGTCAAAACCTCTGACCCGTTTGGCTCAGTGAAGAAGGTGGAAGAATAACCTAAAAATGTCGTGTTGAATCAGAAAATCACCAAACACAAGAAGATGGTCAATGACCTCCTTGCTGAATGAACTACATAGTGATGGCTAGACTACAGTGATCCTTGGTCGGGGCAGTAGGGGCTAGCACAACTTCCCCTCGGTGAATTTCCCCCATGTGGCCCTGACCATCCTCCCCACATAGACATGGTTGAGGCTGGAACTTATGTCAAGAGGGTGCAGAATGTGTCGACAAATCCACTAGAGTGATGATACAATCTTAGGGATCTAGCTTAGATTCCCCTAGCTCTTTTGTAGTTCATCCCACTAGTCGCTCCATGAGACATCGGGCTTGATTATCATGTTGAAGAACATGACAATGTACTGGTGGTCAGAGATCCCCATCAAGACTGGAACCCCCACCTTGATGATCCAATGGTGGCACTCATTGCCCATCTTGATTCATTGGAGACACAATAGGTAGAAATATCACCTGATATCAAGCCTTACCCAGCATGGGTGGATGATATGCTAGTACCCATGGGTTTCAGAAATCCCACTGTTTCTCCCTTAAATGGGATAGGGGACCGGCTACAGCATCTGGCCAACTTCATCTCAAAGTGGTGGCCCATGTTGGGAACTCCAGCATAGTAGGAGGCCACCAAACTCTGATGCTTCATATAGAAACTGGAGGGGATGGAATTTGTTTGGAAAGAACAACTCCCCATTGGATCAGTAGCTTGCTAGGAGGAATTCTGTAGGCAATTTCACTACCAGTTCTGTTCCACCACTCAGAAGATGAGTATCACAGACCTCTTCAAGTGTAAGAAGAGGCCTGATGAGCACATTGTAGTCTTCGTCACCTGGTGGAAAGAGCTCACATACTCTATTGACATTCCAATAACTCAGGAGAAACTACTAACAATGTGCATAGGGAATGCCAAGACAAAACTGGTCCCCTCTATGATCACTTAGAACTACCTTGGGGGAATCCAAGACTTCTTTGATAAGGCCCAGTTCCTTGAATAATCCTTGCAATAGGATATCCAGGAATGTCCATTGCCCCCTACAATACCTATCAAAAGGGATGACAGGGCCAAGCCCACCACATTGGCTCAAATATAGGCACCCAGGAAACTATACTTGTTACCAGTGGAGCCACCTCCACAGCCTCGAAGAGGCCCTACATCTCTGGAATAACCTCTGGCCCAACAAAACCCACCTCATAATAGGCAGGTCCCCCCACGCAATGTGCCGCCACCACCTTAGAGAGATAACCAAGCCCCACCTTCTCGACAGGCTCCTCCAGCCCCTCGTCAGGTTCAGGCTCCTAGGTCCCCTTCCTAGACAAGAGGAACCAAACCCACTCATTCCATAGGGCTCAAGTCCCTGGTTATTTCTGAAGTTCTGTGAAGAAGGGGATTGTATATTTTCCTAAATGTAGGAGTCCAGAAGAGGAGAACCTCACTGATCGCCTTAATTACTGCCCCTATCACCGGATCTTGGGGAATACCCTCAAACAGTGATATGTTTTTAATGACTGGATTCAAGACCAGGTGGATAACAACATTGTCCAGTTAGGCCCAGCTTTAATATAGGTGGCATGTATCTTCATGAGGTCAGACAACAGTAGTGACAATGAAGGTGAGTGGCATCAGGTTTCTAATTGTGGGTCCTAGAATTATGAAAATTGGATGGCTCATAAAACAGTCGCTCATGCCCGTGGCATTTTCCGTGCATGCCAGAATCAACCGGAGCCTTTAGAAGGAAAAACTACTACTTCTACATCATTGTCTCAGTCATCCCCTTCTTAGAAGAGAATGCATAGTCAGTGCAAGGGGACATAAAGTCCCCCCGCTAATGTCATCTTCAGCCTATACTCTCGGTTATTTAATGCCCTCGAAGATGGAGATTCCTCCAAGAATCTGTCCAGTAGTGGGAGACTCTTCGAGTGACGATCAAGAGTACGCCCCGGTTAATACCATAGAGATGGTACACCCCTACACAATTCCCGATGATGAGGAGCGCCAGGAATATCCTCCCAATGTCCCCATCCATCATCATCGTCGACAAAGCAGTGGCAATATGGGTCATCAGAGTGCCTTAGTCTGTATCTCCAGCTAGGCTATGCATGCAACCAAAACTAGGCAGGTGGCCCAGCGAAGAGCTAATCATGCACATCCTTCTCATTTGGTGTCATCAAGATAGCCTTTATTGTCATTCATGTTGTTGGATTAGGATGATCCACCTCGACTATGTCATGATCATCCACACATTTCTATGGACCGGTATAAGTAATTGGGCCCTCATCCAGTAGTAACTCTGTAGGCTTCGACTAGTGAGAAGTGGGATATTCCTAGCACCAGTCAGCCACTGGTCCAGTCAGTAGGGCCCTCTATACCTCCTCACATAGAGAGACCTCCTGTAAGTAGAAGTTCATGCCCGGAATGGAAGTATGATGTTCTCAAGAATTTTTCCATCATTATAGAAAATCTATCCATCCTTGAGGCCCTTGAACGGTCATTGAATATGCATGAGGCCCTTGTTGAGGATTTAAAAATCCCCCTCTAGTTTGAGATAGAGGTAGAAGCTGCAAAAGTCTTTCTTGCTAACATAGTGAATTATGCTGATTTCCAGCCCATCATCTCATTCTCTAGAGAATATGAAGTCTCTCCCATACAGGGGCACATTCGCCTAGTATACATCACCGACCAGTTCAATAGTGTGGAGGTTCATCAAAGTCTTATCGACATGGGATCTAGGATCAACCTAATACCAACTCGGACACTATGAAAAATGGGGTTGTTTGAGAATGATCTGAATCCCTCTAACTTGAGAATCCAAGTTTATGACCCGACGGAACAGAAATCGGTTATAAATATCTTCTTGAAGTCCTAGGTCAGTGGACTAATTTTTAGAACCATGTTTATGGTTGTCTCTTAGGACACTGCCTAAAATGCATTGATGGGCAGGACTGGGCTCCACCTGCATGCGGTGGTTCCTTCATCGTATCACCAGTGCCTCAAGTACACCCTTAATGGTTAAGTGGGTATGCAACAAGGTGATTTTTCTCCCTTTACCTCTTGTGAAGCCTGCTATATGGATGCCGGATATTACCAGAGAAAACACATGCAGATTCAACCTAATGAGGTTGAGTATTCCACTACTTCTACTGACCCGTGGACAGATCTAGATGATTCCTACATCTTTCCAATCCACTGAATGGATCCTTCATCCCTAGATGTGGTACAATGCTTCTTTGTTTCCAGGGTGAGGGGCGAACAAATTCCATTCTTTATGTGATGCAAAAAGATCACCTCATACTCCAATAAAAATTAGGCTTAGGTGAACTCGGAGCCTACTGCTCCCATAAGGTATCAGGATGTCCGCCCCATGGAAACGACAATAAATCATACATGGTTGTTTTGTTGGGATGGAATTAAACGGATCAAGCCTACATTCCACTATTTCTTCGATGTCATCAATTGTGGCCCTTGGGATAAAGATCATATGGGATCATATCAAAAACCGTCATCGTTATGGTTTCGACAGTATAGAAGTTCCCTGATGTCGTGTCCACTGCAGATCAGGCTGGTACCAACCTCCCATCGAGATCTTTCAACTCAGAGGAAACTAATCCCACCAAGGATCCCTTCTATATAAGTGAAGAAGAGTATTTATAGGATACTCCCCTGACTTTGAAGATGGAATCTTCTCCACAGTTGACAAATTGATGCAGGTGAACCTCAGTAGCGAGGTTGACCTGAAACCCACATTGATCAGTGACTCCATGCCCCTTGAGGAGAAACAGTAGTACGTTGACATCCATAAAAAACACTGGGATGTATAGGCCTGGAGTTATGATGTGATTCTTGGACTAGATCCTCAGGTAGTTTTCCACCACCTTGGTCTTCCGACAAATCATCACAGGTTCTTAAAGCCTCCCAGAAAGATTCACCCTTCTCACAGTGCCATGGTTGAGGCAGAATTTGACAAACCTATCAGGGAAAATTTCTTTATGGAAGTCTAGTACCCCAAATGGCTAGAAATAATTGTGCCTTTTAGGAAGAAAAAAAATACAGATTAGAGTCTTCTTCAACTTCCAGGATTTTAATTGTCAGTGTCCGAAGGATGATTTTCCCCTTCCTATGATAGAATTGTTGATTGACGCTACAGCTGGGTAACAAGCCCTCTCTATCTTGTCTAGGTACTCTCGGTATAACCAGATCTAAATGGCCCCCGAGGATGAGGATTATACAGCCTCCAGGGCACCATAAGTTACTTTTTTCTTCCAAGTCATGCCCTTCGGTTTAAAGAATGTAGGCACCGCCTATCAATGGGCTATGCATCGCATATTTAATCCGATTCTCAGAACGTAAGTGGAATGTTTTGTTGATGATCTGGTGGTCAAATATCTCCATCATGAGGACCATCTCAAATACCTTGAGAAATTGTTTAGCTTCCTCTATTCTGGCCACCTAAATATGAATCCATTGAAGTGATCCTTTGGGGTCACCTCTAGAAAGTTTATTGACTTCGTTGTTAGATACAGGGGAAATGAGATCGACTCGGAGAAGATCAAGGCCATTAGTCAGATGTCTCCCCCAAGAAACCTTCGGGAGCTTTGAGGATTCCAAGGACACTAGGCCTACATATGTTGATTCATTGCGAATCTAGCCGGAAAGTGTAAGCCCATTTATCATATCACGAAGAATGGTGTTTTCTACGTGTGCAGTGAAGAATGTCAGATTGCTTTTGAGGAAATCAATAAGTACATACTCCATCCTTCGACCGCAATGCCACTAGTCTCTAGAAATCCACTGGTCCTTTACATGACCACCTTGAAATGGTATATCGATGCCCTTTTATCCTAGAAGAACAACGAGGGGACATAGAAAAGTTCTTACTACATCAGCCACATGCTCCTCCATATGATGACCAAATACTCCCCTATCAAGAAGAGTTTCCTTGTGCTGGTATTCATGATACAGAAATTGTAGCATTACCTCCAGCATCATGAGGTACAACTAGGGTCCCAGGAAGATCCACAGACGTACATCTTGAACCTTCCAATGTTGATAGGAAATCAATCTCAGTGGGTGGTAATCATTCAACAGTTCGACATCAGGTTTGTTTCTTAGAAGTCAATTAAGGGGAATGTGTTGGCAGACTTCCTTGTTGCCAATCTAGCCCCAGTGGACCAGTCCCTGGATCTCAATTTCCCTGATGGAGTGATTCTCCCAGTCGACCAAGCCACGTCATGTAGGAAAATGCACTTTGATGGTGCTTCCTAGAGCCCCATCGACAGAAGGGTCAATGACCTGAGGCTCAATAGTGTAGGCCTGTGTATTGTCTTCATTACCCCATCACTATCCATTCTTCCATTTTCATTCCTGTTTTCAGAAGTCTACACCAACAATGAGGCAAAGTATCATGTTCCCATTACTAGCCTCGAGTTGGCCCTCGAGATTGATGTGACCCATTTGATGGTGAAAGGGGCCTCCGAACTAGTAATCAAGCATATCAACAGTGACTATGTCATCATAAAGACAAAGATCGTACCATTTTTTGAACGAACTCTCTAGCTATTGGCTTAGTTCCCATCTCGGCTAGAGGTTACTCATGTCCCTTGATCTCAGAACGGTCGGGCTGACACCCTGACCAGCCTAGCCGCATTACTTTTAGAGCCTAAAAGGATGATCTGACTATCCATATGGCACACTGGAGAGGCATATCTCTCATCACTCAAGATGACGATGACTGCCCACAGGTATGCCACCATACCAGTAGTACTTGCACCTTGGACCCCCAGGTCCCTCAGATGCCATGATTTAAGTGACTCCAGACTGGGGAACCTCCTTTGTCGAGTACCTCCAAAATGGTAATCTCTTGGAAGACCGAGTCGAGCATGAGAGAATTTGACGTTTCATGTTACAGTTTACCCTCCAGGACAATCCTGGTCGTGAGAAGATCCTCTACAAGCATGGGTTTGATGGGTTTCTCCACTATTGCATTCAAGGAGTCGATATTTCCCATGTAATATAGGAGGTTCATGCTATTTCCATTGAGGCACATCATACCGGGCCGAAACTATCTCATCTGATCTAGAGACTGGGGTATTTTTGAACCTCCATGATTCATGACTGCATCGGGTTCCCCAAAAGGTGCCATGTGTTCCAAATTCATGCCAACTTTATGCATCGGCCACTAGATCCTCTTCACACTACTAAGTACTCATGGCCATTTACAGTATGGGGATTAATGTTTTGGGACCATATCCACCGGCGAAAACTCGCCATTACATGTTTATCCCGACTGTTATAGATTTCTTCTCTTAGTGGACAAAGGCAGTTTTGCTCAAGGAGGTCAAGGCCCATTCCATCATTTAATTTGTGATCTCCAACATCATCTATTGATTTGGAGTCCCTCACGTCATCCTTATAGATAATGACCAAACATCTAAGAAGCCCAGCTAAAGAAAATATGTTCTAAGTACAACATGAATTTTAACCACACCTCCCATTATCATGCTCAAGAAAATGTACAAATCAAGGCATTCAACAAAACCCTCTCCAAAATTCTTCAAAGAATTGTTAGACTGCTCAAGAAGAGTTGCCATACAATCTCCCCAACAACCTCTGGGTTTATTGGATGATGACCTGTAATACCACCCAGGTGACTCCATATTCCCTAGTGTATGGAACAAAGGCTATCCTGCCCATCGAGATTCAATTTCCCCCATTGGGAACAACTATATATGATCAGAAAGTGCTAGATAAAGTAGCTTAAATCCATATGGCTGAGTTGGAATCACTCGATGAGAACAGTCTCTAGGCCCTGCACAATATAGAAAGGAATCGGAATAAGATAACTAGATCTTTCATTAAGAATGTTTGCCTCCACTCCTTCATGAAAGGGGAATTGGTATTGGCCCTGAGGACACCAATGATACCTAGAATAAAACCACCCAGGTTGGAGCCCAAATGGGAAGGAACTTACATCATTCCCAAGGTTTACTCCAATTGTGAATATTTCCTAGTTACCCTGGATGGAGAACACGTAACTCCACCTACCAATTATATGTTCCTCAAGAAATAATCTACCTAATCAATAAGGGTCCTACATGACCTTATACTTTCTAAGTCTTACATGACCTTAAATAGTTCGGGTCCTACATAACCTTAGATTGTCTGGGTCTTACTTGACCTTAAACTATCTAGTCCTACATGACCATAAATTGTCCGGTCATACATAACCTTGAACTGTCAGTTCCTATATGAACATAAACTATCCAGTCCTACATGACCTTATAATGTAGAATGTCCCACAAGACGTTAAATTGTATACTGTCCCAAATGATTTTAAATAGTCTATCATCCTGCATGACGTTAAACTGTATGTTGTCCTAAAACACGTTAAACTATTTGTCGTCCTGGAAGACGTTAAAATGTGTGTCATCCTACAAGTCGTTAAACCGAAAGAACTGCATATGGATTGATTACCATCCTTATGGGATATGTAGGAATGCTGAAATGCTTCGTCTTGAGTACAGCCCCAGGTTTCATCTTGGACTATCCCCCATGGGTATAGTTCTTTTGGAGGATCCCACATGGTGTCTTTTAGGCTTCTTTGGCCCCAATCATGATAGAATTATGATGATTACACCATGATCCCTCCCTCGTTCTTCTCTATCCCACATCATCACCCTATGATGTTAAACTACATGGCCTTCAGAACTACAAATGGCCTGATTCCCATCCATACGGGATACGTTGGAATTCCTAGACATTTCGTCCTTAGGCCCAGCCCCAAACATTGGTACCTCCCATTGGGTCAAAACACAAGGTGTGGTGCGGGGTTTTCCCCTCATTCATGTTGAGTTCCTCATGACCGTACCATGAATCCCACCCCCTAAATAACTCCACCTTGTCTACTGTCCATCTTAACTATAAATTGTGTAGGCACATTTATGCTTCACACACTCCCTATTCTTGGGAATCTATTATCGTTCACATCCAAAGGGAACCCAAATGGAATGGATTCTTGGCCCAATGTCTCTCCTACGATTACAAGCCAACGTCCTCAAGGGTTTCAAACAAAAAAATCATTACAAGACCTGCATCACGAATATGTTCAGTGGTTGAGGATCAATTTTTGTTCCCATTTTAGGTCACCCGATATGGATGCTGTGTTTCGAATACTGGTCAACTACTATCCATTGTCATTTTCACCACCCCAATATGTCCCAAATATTGAGTGTAGTGTCTCACTCTTCCCAAATTTCCCTTTAAGCTTCATTTTTTCCTAGGGATGGAGTGTGATTTCATCTTTTGGACCCTTATATGATGGGGAGAGCCTATCCCTACTCGTTGTTTCCCACACTGAGAATTTATTAGGTTAGATTAAGAGCTATGATAAGGCAATGCCTGCATGAGAGGTCATATGCTTACAGTTGGCTGGGACGCCAAGCCTCTAGTCCCTCCCCCCTTTGGTCCCCTTGGCCAAAGCTCCCATTTAGAATTGTGTGGTGTGGTATGGAATCACATCCTCATTTATTCTAGGATATTTTTCCCTACCACACATATCCCCTTTAGACATCCCTCTTTCACTTATCGACCTTTCAGCATGCACATGCCCCTCCATGCTTCTCAAGCCCCATCACATGGGTTTCCATCATCTTTTATATTTGAATAGACCCCTGAGTAGCATTTATAAATTTTTCTCAATGGCTCTCCTACCATTTCGTACTAACATCCTCAAGGGTTTAGAGCAAAAAATTAATATGAGTCTCGTGTTGTGAATGTGGTCAACAGTCGATGCTCAATTGTTTGACCCTGACCCACGGTCACATAAATACGGACACTATGTTGAAAAAATGGTCAAAAGTTGTCCTCTATCATTATTGTCATTTCGTGTTCTTCCACAATAACAATTATTCTCCCTCTTCACTCAGTTGTCCCATGCACATGACATTAAACTAGGCATCTACAGTCCAAGCCCTATGACCATAAACTAAGAGCACCACCGTCCTTACTTCTTGGCAATAAACTATACAAAATTATTTTCCTACGAACTACTTGTGGCTTTATTCCAACCATTATGTGATACATAGGACCACCTGAACGTTTATTTTTCAGGCCCAACCCCATTTCAAAGAAACCTCCCTATCATTCTGGCCTCTTGGACTGAGTCCTTCAAAGGGAGGGGTACATGATATGGTATGTGCTTATGTCCCCATTCATTTCATGTTTGTAACAACCACGTTATGTACCTCTATCTTCTGATTTCCCTTTGTCCCTTTCTCTACACTCATCTTTTCATGTTGGTTTCTCTTATGTGGGGTCCCTCAACCCTCTTCAGTGATTCACCAATGTGCCTAAGAGTACTCTGGTTCAGAACCAAGAGTGTCAAATTCTACCTGGACATGATTACACCCATTTTTTAGGTTTTCCCCCTTCATTTGGTCATTCATTATCGATCACATCCGAAGGGACCCCCAAATGGCATGGATTCTTGGCCCAAGGTATCTCTTAAAATTTTGGTCCAACATCCTTGAGGGTTTCAAACAAAAAAATCGATACATGTCCCGCGTTGCAAATATGGTCAGCGGTTGATGCTCATTTTTTATTCACAGTTTAGGTCACATGATATGGATGTTTTGTTTCTAACACGTTCAACAGTTATCCTCCATTGTCACACCAACCCAATAAAGCCTTAAATGTTTGTTACATGATTCACATAATTTTCCTCCCTATCATGTCCAAGTGGAATTTATACACTCTTGGTGTTGTCCCTCATTGTACATTTGAATGTTACGGGGATAAAGCCATGGTAAGGAATCATTCAGGGACCCTCGCTAAATTCCCCATTACGTGTATCCCATGTATTGAAATGATGATGAGGATCATGGAACACATGGGAATCATGAGGTTGAAGGTGGACTTGATGAGGAGGGTGGAATGCACACAAGTGGACAAGACCCATTGCGTGGAATCGGATTCCCAATGACAAGGGATCGGACCAAGAGAATGAAGGAGTCCTTAAATGGGTTAATCATGGAATTCCATGAGGAGGCCCAACACCATTGATTAGGGGAAGCATCTGGGCCTATAATTACATTAATTAGGGCCCAAACATGTGTTTAAAAATCCAACCCAAGTGGTGCTACGAATTTTCAAGCCCACCCCACCATGGAATCTTCAATGTCAAAAGGTTGTGGGCTACTTGTCTTTTATTTTCCAAAAGGGTGTGTTACTTGTCTCCTAAAGTCATGAGAAAGTTATAATGTTTTCAAAGTCATCATTTAGGCTTTTGGAATTATGAAAACTAGGCATTATAATATTGTAAAGATCCACCCAATGTGTGATTCCAATTTCAAGTTTCTTTGGATATAAATAGCCACCCCCTTGTACTCTTTGGACATCATGAATGAAAGTAATGTTATTATGGTGAGTTTTTCTTGAAACCTTTGTGTTCTTTCTTAATTCTTGACTTATCAAAGTATTGGTAATCTTTTGTGGCTTCTTATGTCTAGAGTTCTTAGAGACAAGTTCTCTTTGGGTTTTACCTTGACCATTTCCCCCTTCCTTCCCATTTTCATTATCCGCACACCAAATTCACATGTTTTCTTACTGCGATCCAGGTGCTCAACCCGTGAACATTATACGAGGTTCCTAGGACACTTCCTAGTGGTTCTTGCATCGCGTATCATTTGTTATCAGAGCCCATTTGCAAGAAATCAGGTTCCTTCTTTCTTATCATTTCTTCCATTTTCATTTCACTTCAAATCAGGCCAAAATCAATTCAGGTCCATTTTCTTCTTCACCTACGGATGTCCTTACATCGTCTTTCTGGGCATATAGTATCTCATTATTGTAGTTTAGAATCTCATATTTCTTTTCTATTTGTAATCATCTAAATCCAAGCTATAAATCGAGAGATACAGCGGGTTCAAATTTTGCGCAAAATTCAGCAATTTTAAAACCACACAAATCTCACATTGATTCTATTTGATCTTAAAAATTATTTCTTCTCTTGCAGTTAAAAATTGAAAAATTCATGTATTTTCTGCTGTATTTATTAAAAAAATCCCAAATATCAAAAAAAATCAAAAAAAAATTAAAGGCTCAAAAAAATTACAACATTTTGAATCCTATGTCCCATTTTCATTCTTATTCATCCATTTTCTTCCCTTCCTACATTTTTCATCTTGAATATATTTTGAATTTTATCTATGAATTCTAGTTTGGGATTTCCACATTTCAAAGATCCTTTCAATTTGTTGAAATTGGGTAAGAACACTATAGGAAGCTAGTTGAGTGGTAAAAGTCAAGAGTGTTACATTTTTATAAAATAAAAAATTGAGTGAAACACGAGCAAACATATTATTTTTGAGTGTAAACACGTGAGGGAGTGTGTGAGGTTCATTTTACTTTCTCTTCATTTTCTTTACAGGATTCGAAAATGGCGGAGTCAAGTAATACCAATGAAGCGGACATTAAAATGTTCATGAGGGCTGTACAAGAACAATTACAAAGGTTGAATGTGAGGATGTATGAACTTCAATCCCATTCCAATTCTAGAGCACCACCAAGGAGGCGGGTTGTTGAAGAAGAGGCAGAGTTATCTGATTTTCATGAGTCACCAATTCGGAGAAATCAACCACCATGGTGGAAAGCCAGTGATCTTGGAGGAGTAAAGTTGAGTATCCCTTCATTCCAAGGTACGAATGATCCTAAAAATTTCTTGGAATGAGAAATAAAGGCCAAACATGTTTTTTGTTGTCACACCTATTCGGAGGAAAACAAAGTGAAGTTGGCAGCTAGGAAGTTCACTGATTATTCTAGTATTTGGTGGGACCAACTACAAGTGAGTTGACAACAAAGTGGAGAGAGACCCATCCACACTTGGGAGGAGATGGAAGTGGTATTGGGTAAGAGGTTCATTTCTAGACACTATTATCATGATTTGTTCCTCAAGTTGCAGGGTTTGAAACAAGGGGCCATAAGTGTTGAGGAGTATCAAAAAGAGATGGAGATCATCATGATTCATGCGAATATTCACGAGGAGAAAGAGGCCACCATTGCAAGGTTTTTGAATGACCTCAACCAGGACATTCAAGACATAGTGGACATGAACCACTACTTGGACATGGAAGATCTACTTCACATGGATACCAAAGTGGAGAGGCAAGTAAAGGAAAGAAGGATGCGCCATACATCTTATGGTAATGGTTCTAGACCTTCATTCATGTTTAAGGATTCCAAACCACATGATCATGTAAGGTAACACAAAACTGATTCGAAGGAGTTTCCCAAACCAAAACCATTCTTTCTGGAATCCAAAGGTAAAATCAAGGGTAAGGTTATTTCCAAATCTCGAGATATCAAATGTTTTAAATGTCAAGGATTTTTAAATATTGCCTCACAATTCCAAAACAAGAGGACAATGATTATTTTGGATGATGGATATGTTCTTAGTGCTAACTCAAGCGAAGATGAAATGCCATCACTTGTGGATGATTCAGATATCGAAGTAGAAAGCCCCGTACATGGATAAATGCTTGTGGAAAGTCATGCTTTGAGTGCTCAAACCGAAGGAGAACATGATCAAGAGCAAAGGGAGCACATTTTTCATACTAGATGCCTCTTCAAAGATAAGGTATGTAGTCTGATTATTGATGGGGGTAGTTGTACAAACGTATCAAGTGGTTTTATGGTTGATAAATTGGTATTGGCTATGACTAGACATCCTAGGCCTTATAGATTGCAATGGTTAAATAATCATGGGGATTTTGAATTTACTAAGAAAGCACAAGTTCCATTTTCTATTGGGAAGTATGAAGACAAGGTAATGTGTGATATTGTTCCAATGCATGCTAGTCAAATTTTGTTAGGAAGACCTTGAAAATTTGATAAGAGGGTCACACATGATGGATACACCAATCGATATTCTTTTGAGTATAATGGGAGGATGGTTATTCTTACACAATTGAGGCCTTTGCAAGCTTATTAAGACCAAGTGAGGATTGAGAGAGATTGTGAGAAGAGAGAAAAGGAAAAGAGAGAAAAAAATAGAGAGAATGAGAAGAGTAGAAAAATCAAGAGTGAAAAAGGAGTTTTGAGTGAATGAAAAAAAATGAGGGAAATAAATGAGTTGACAATAAGAGTGAAAATAAGAGTGAAAACAAGAGTGTTGAGGGAAAAGTGATCATATTTTCATGAAAACGAGAGATAGATAGAGCATTAGTGGGGGAGGAAACTCTTGTTCTTCTATGAAATGGAGAATTTTTTACCACTAACTCTCCGAACCTTTCAATGCCTTCTAGTGTTATGTCTCTTTTTCAGGACTTTGGTGATGTGTTCCTGGAGGAAATTCCCGATGGCTTACCTCCCTTGCGGGGTATCGAGCACCACATCGACTTACTCCCCGGAGCAATGCTTCCCAATCAACCAGCTTATCAGGCTAAACTGGAGGAGACTCGAGAAATCCAACAAAAAGTGGAATAATTTCTAAGGAAGAGATTTGTTTGAGAGATCTTGAGTCCATGTGCAGTCCTGGTAATCCATGTCCCATAAAAAGATGGTAAGTGGAGAATGTGTGTTGATTGTCGAGCTATCAACAAAATCACAGTAAAGTATCGCTATCACATACCTCTTTTAGATGATATGCTTGATGAACTCCATGGTGCATGCTTGTTTACTAAAATTGACCTAAGGAGTGGATACCATAAAATTAGAATGAAGGAGGGAGATGAATGGAAAACCGCATTTAAAACTAAGTTTGGATTGTATAAATGGCTAGTTATACCTTTTGAACTAACTAATGCCCTAGTATATTAATGAACTTAATGAATCATGTTTTCCATCCATTCATTGGGAAATTTGTGGTTGTGTATTTTGATGACATCCTTGTTTATTCTAAGAGCCTTGATGAACATCATGAACATTTAAAACATGTTTTTGAGACTCTTAGGAAAAATAGGTTGTTTTCAAACTTGAAAAAATGTAGGTTTTGTTTAAATTCAGTTGTTTTCCTTGGTTTTGTGGTAGGAGCTGATGGCATGAGGGTTGATGAGGAAAAGGTGAAGGCAATTCGGGATTGTCCACAACCAAAGAATGCGAATGAGGTGAGGAGCTTCCATGTACTTGTGAGTTTTTACCGAAGGTTCATGAGGGACTTTTCAACCATCGCAGAACCATTGAATGAGTTGGTCAAGAAAGGGGTGTGTTTCAAGTGGGGAAAATCTTAAGAGGAAGCCTTCTCCACACTCAAAGGTAAGTTGACCAATTCACCTATCTTAATTCTGCCTGACTTTTCTAAAGTTTTTGAGGTTGAGTGTGATGCCTGTGGAATAAGAATTGGGGCTGTTTTAATGTAAGACTCTAAGCCTATCACATAATTTAGTTAAAAGATTAATGGGGCTGCATTGAAGTACTCCACCTATGATAAGGAATTATATGCTCTCAGAAAAACATTAGAAAATTGGAAAACATTACTTGTGTCTAAGGGAATTTTGATTCATTCGGATCATGAAAGCCTAAAATTTATTAAGTCATAAGGAAAGTTGAATAGGCGACATGCAAGATGGCTTGAATTCATTGAATCATTTCCTTATATAATTAATCACAAACAAGGAAAAGAAAATGTTGTCGCTGATGCTTTGTCTAGGAGATATTCTCTTATTACTTCAATGCATGCTAAAATACTTGGTTTTGAAATGTTGAAAAGCATGTATGAGAATGATGTGGATTTTTCTGAAATTTGAAAGTTGTATGAAAAACATGGAAAAATTAATTTTTACAAACATGATGGATTTTTTTTCATAAAAATAAATTGTGTGTTCCATATTGTTCCATGCATGAATTTCATATTAGGGAAACTCATGGTGGCAGATTAATGGGGAATTTTGGGGTTGAGAAAACTTTTTCCTTGTTGAGTGATCATTTTTATTGGCCTCACATGTGTAGGGATGTGGTTAGTGTTTGTGGAAATTTTAATGTGTGTAAACATGAAAATTCGAAAGTGCTTCCACATGGCTTATACACCCCTTTTCCCATTGCTTCTTATCCTTGGGTTGACATTTTAATGGATTTTGTGATCAGCATTCCAAGATCACAATCAGGTAAGGATAACATCTTTGTGGTGGTAGAAAAGTCTAGTAAAATGGCTCATTTTGTTGCTTGTTCTAAAACTAATGATGCAACTCATATCGCTGATTTATTTTTCAGGGAAATTGTTAGGTTACATGGATTACCCAAGAGCATTGTGAGTGATAGGGATGTCAAATTCCTTAGTCACTTCTAGAGGACATTGTGGAACAAACTTGGAACCAAACATTTTTTCTCTACAACTGCACACCCACAAATAGATGGTCAAACGGAGGTGGTCAATAGGAAACTTTCCACATTGTTGCATTCCATCCTTAGAAAAAATCTGAAATATTGGGAAATATGTCTGCCACACATTGAGTTTTCTTATAATCGAGTGGTTTACTCCACTACTGATGCTTCACCTATTTAAGTTGTGTGTGGTTTTAACCCATTAACTCCACTCGATATTTTACCTTTTCCTACTAATCAATTTTCTAATCATGAAGGTGAAAAGAAGGAAAAGTTTGTGCAGGAGTTCCATGCAAAGGTAAAGGCCATCATTGAGAGGAAGAATGAACAAGTAACGAAGCACGCCAACAAAGGTCGGCGAAAATTGGTGTTTCAACCTATAGATTGGGTGTGGGTACACTTAAGGAAGGAGAGGTTCCCGGTGGAATGAAAATAAAAAATTCATCCACGAGGAGATAGTCCTTTCCAAGTCTTAGAGAATATCAATGATAATGCCTACAAGATTGAGTTACCCGACAAGTATGGGAATGTTAGTGCCACCTTTAATGTTGCTGATCTTTATCCCTATGGATTTTCAGATTCAAGGACGAATCCTTTTGAAGAGGGGGGAGATGATGAGGATCACAGAACACATGGGAATCATGAGGTTGGAGGTGGAATTGATGAGGAGGGTGGAATGCACACATGTGGACAAGACCCATTGCGTGGAATCAGAGGCCCAATGAAAAGGGAGAAGACCAAGAGAATGATGGAGGCCTTAAATGGGTTAATCATGGAATTCTATGAGGAGGCCCAACAACCTTGCTTAGGGGAAGCATCCGGGCCTAAAATTACATTAATTAAGTCCCAAACATGCTTTTAAAAATCCTTCCCAAGTGGTGCTACGAATTTTCAATCCCAGCCCACCATGGAATATTCAATGTCAAAAGGTGGTGGGATACTTGTCTTTACTTTTCCAAAAGGGTGTGATACTTGTCTCCTAAAGTCATGGGCCAGTGCCAAAGTTGTCAGAATCATCATTTAGGCTTTTGACTTATGGAAACTAGGCATTAGACAATTGTAAAGATCCACCCAATGTGTGATTCGAATTTCAAGTTTCTTTGGCTATAAATAGCCACCACCTTGTACTCTTTGGACATCATGAATGAAAGTAATGTTATTATGGTGAGTTTTTCTTGAAACCATTCTGTTCTTTCTTAATTCTTGACTTATCAAAGGATTGTTCATCCTTTGTGGCGTCTTGTGGCTAGAGTTCTTAGAGACAAGTTCTCTTTGGGTTCTACCTTGACCATTTCCCCATTCATTCTCATTTTCACTATCCACACACAAAATTCACTTGTTTTCTTACAGCGATCTAGGTTCTCAACACGCGAACATTATACAAGGTCTGCGCACACTTTTAAGTGTTTTTCCTCATCATGGTATAAGCTCTAAGACCTTAAACTAAGATCTTCTTATACATCATCTTCGAGAACTATATATGTCTGGATTCCCATCCTTATGGGATATGTAGGAAATCCAAAACATCTCTTCTTTGGGTCCAGCCCCAATTTCACTGAATATCACTTTTGGTCTGCCTGTTAAGCCCCGACCTTTATAGGTTTGCATAGTGTGTCATGTGTGGACTTATGTCTTCAATCACATAAGGTTTGTAAGAGTTGTACCATGTAATTCACTTCTATAAGCTAGTCTCTCTTGCCCAATATTCTCTAACCTTTTTTGGCCCCTTGGCCTAAGGTTTTTTTTTGGAATCACACGTGGCGTGATGTGGACCTCGTCCTCAATCACATTGGGTATGCTTTATCACGCTGCGTATAACCCCTCTTGAAACTTGTTTCCCTCGCATATGTCTTCATATGACTTTAAACTATGCTGCCTAGTCCCACACGACTTTAAACTATTTCTTCTATACTTCAAGACATTAAAATTCATGGTTGGTCACATCACATGAACCTAAACTATGACATTATCATCCCAGTCACATGACATAAAATGCCACTGCATTGTGGCGTCCTCACTCGAGGGGACATCATGTTTGGTATCAGTCACCCACCATACCATTTTTCAAAGCTTGTATACTGCTTGATTCTTCTGGTTATACATGTACTCTCCATTCTAGGTCCATCAATTCAAAAAAAAAACCCACACATTCTTCCTAAAGGACAAATAGGATCTATCAAACTTCGCATCTTTTGGTGCGAGGAACATACCTGTACGACCTTATTATCTATGGAATTGGTATCTTACCATGCCACCTTCAGAACTACGTATGTATTGATTACCATACTCATGGGTTATGTAGGAATTCTAAGGCACTTTTCCTCAAGAAAAACATAATTTTCACTTTTGGTCCCCTGACCCAAAAGTTTCTCAAGGATAACATTGCGGTGATACAGACTCCTGCTGTCCCCATTCATGTTGGGTTTTAGTAATTACTTCAACACGTGTCTCCCTATTCCAGTTCATCTTGGTCCGAGATATATGAAAATAAACTAATACCACTCCATGTCCTCACCGCAAGATGTTAAACTACATGACATCCTCTAGAACTACGTACGACTTGATTCCCATCTTTATGGGACACGTAGGAATGCCCTGCCATCTTATCTCAAAGTCCTGCCTGAGGAATTTAAAATCTTTCCCCCTCTCTTTAACCCCTTGGTCCAAACACTTTTAAGAGCATGTGGTGTGGAAAGTATCTCTTGGGTTCTCATTCCTGCCGGGTTTTTCAATAGTCGCACCATGTGCCTCCCATGTATTTTTTTATCCTGGTCTGAGTTCTATGACCCTAAACTAAGATCTCCATATGGGAATAGTGCATCACGTTTGGCTATTTCGTTTCCCCGTGACCATTCAATTAAATCAAGCCACCCCCAATGGACCATCTTATGACCATTAATTTAGAAGTGTGCAACCTTAGGGCCCTTTTACATGGAGGGAGACTCGACTCCCTCTATCTGATACATCTTATTTTCATACTCAGATGCATTGAGACAAAGAGACTTAAGTGTGGAATTTACATGGTTAGATTCCCCTCATTCCATTTCTTAGCTTTTTGAGCTCGTTATTTAGATCCTCATCCTCTTCCATGTCAAAAGGGACCCCCCTTTATGGCCTAGTCTCATGCCACATTGTCTTACCTATCGTCTTGGGCCAATGTCCCTGAGGACCTTAGACGAAATTTGTGATAGGTCCCTTGTTTCAAACATGATTAGTGGTCAACCCTCATTTGTTTTTCCCCATTCCATGATAACACGATATGGACAATATGTTTCAAACTTGGTCAACAGTTATCCCCTATCATCACACCACCATCATTTTGGGTCCGATCTCGAGAATCATGATTCACATTTTTTACTTACTTATGTTTATGTGGAATTCCAACATAATCATCTTTACTACTTCACGCATCTAGGGGCATTAAGTAGGCATGTCACCATTATGGGGACATCACTCACCTAGTGTACCACTACCCCTATTGTGTGCCTTCCTATTCTAGGAAAGTCCCATCACTACTTCTTGTTTCCCACATCGAGAATGACTCACATGGGATAAGTTGTTTTTATAGGACATATAACGGCATAGCCATGCCACACATTCCTTTTATCATCCCACATGATGTTAAATGGTGCTCTTAGAACTACGTTTGTCTAGATTCTCATACTTATGGGATATGTAGTGACACCTAGGCATTTTTCCTTGGACCCATCCCCAGGTTCATTGACCCTTCTGGCCCATTAGGCCCAAACCTGGTCTAAGAAGTATGACCTTTAAACTATGTGCATCATCCTCACCGTATTATTTTTAAACTACGCATCTATATCCCTTATTGGTATGAATTAAAACTACAGATCATTCCAGGTCCATTCCAACAAGGTCCTACTTGGAATTATGTTTGATCCCTGATCAGACAGATACACCCAACTAATGTGTTTCCACCATGGTGGTGTGATTTCAAGAGTGTTGGAATCCATTAGAACAACCCACCACTCCACACTACATGCATTGCATTACCCTTATTCAAACAAACATCCTATTTCATGTCTAAATGAACCACCTAACAGTATAGATGCTCGGCCTATGCCCCACCTACTATCCTATGCCAAAATTCTGAAAGACTAATGGGTAGAATTTTGATTCCGGCCTCTTGTTTCGATAATGGTCAACAGTCTGCCCTCATTTGTTATCTCCATTTCAGTATAACGCAATAAGGATATTGTATTTTGAATGTAGTCAATGGTTATCCTTCACTATCATTCCACCCCATAGTGTTCCAAATTGGGGGTATCGTGTTTCAAACTTTCCACTCCCTTATGTTTGGATTAATTCCAAATGCCACAGGCATTTCCCAACTCATGCACCAGGGAACATCAGGAAGATAGAATATCGATTATTTTGAGGTATTCATCCTCGAGTTGGGTCTCTCCCTTTCATCCAAAAAATATGGATTGAATGTTCAAACCTCGGATGACCAAATCATGGTTTTCACTCTTATATTTGGATGGAATGACAATGTGGTCATCCCTTTTTTCTCACATCGGGCCTAACCCACGTGAGATTATAAACTAATTGATGGATGATACATGAATGTTACAGAAATTCAATAGTCCAAAAAATGAATAATAGGACTCATGCATGCATCTAGAATAAATAATCAAAACATGAAGTCCCATTCAAAAGTAACATGCATCACGATTCTTGAGGATCAATCCCTCCCATGGATGGGTTAACCCTGTAAAAAGAACGTTGCAACTCTTCCACACTCTGGCTTGTGGCATCCAGGATTTGCTGTCGCCAATTATGTTCCAGCTCCTCTTTGGAAGAAATGGGATGCAGTTCGTCAGACGTAGTATGGTCCCACTCTTTGTTGGTTTGGATGATAGTCATCTCCTCAGAGGCTTGCCTCATGTGCTCTTCAGCCTCTGCCAGGTGGGCCTTCAGCCGTGATATAATCTATGAGTGCACGTTGAGGAAAGAAGAATGCTCATCTGCCCAGACGTGCAGTTGATGAATCTCATTTTTAGAATCCTGAAGCCTATTGATGTTCACCTATTTTCTATGCTTCCAACCCACACCAAGGCCACAGTCATATTCCCAGATCTTCTCCACCATGAGGTATCAGATGAGCATGTGGGGATGTCGGGCTTCCTCTCCCCCAGCACCCAATTCCGGCAGTCATGAAGGAAGTCTCCCCATCTGGTATATCCATTATTCTTGAGGGGTGTCATCAATAAAGTTCTTGATTAGCTTCAATGACCATCAATAGAATATTGTGTTATCCTCTTCATCAGAGGTCATCTTGTCTCAGTCTGTGCGGTTGGCAGGCTCATACACAGGGAATTCCCCCAAGAACTCATCTATAGGGTCCACATCTTGTGTATGATTGGGTATGGAAGGACCCATGCGGTCCGATCGATCTTCATCGGAGGATCCTAATTCAATAATCTCAGGCTATACCCTGCTAACGATCCCACTGATGATCGGGAGTGCCGCAGTCGGATCGATGTTAGTGTTTGCTTCCATGACCACAAACTTTCCCGTAGGAATGGAACTGCTGGGAGTACCACCCAACATTTATAAGGCAGCCCACTCCATTTGAAGAACTGGGCTTTCTGAGAAGTGTATGGATGTTAGTTAACCTGAGAAATGGATGGAAGACAAGAGTTATGTAAAGGGGACTTACAGAGATCAAATTTTTGGTCTCTTTCCTAGGTTGTTGCCATTAGGACCTTGAGATGTGACCCTCTGTATATTGTTGGGAAGTCGAAAAACTCATAAGGAACATCCAATGATATCCTGGCCCTGATGGATGTGGAAATTTCCATAGCCATGGGTGTAGATCCCGAAGACCCTACATATACATCTATTGAGGGGGAGAGAACGGGTTTTGCTTATGAGGCCCTCTTACAAAGTTCAAATTTTAGTGAGAGGTCCAATGTAACCTGGAAGCAGATCCCGAGGAAGGGACTCAGGGGTTTACCTCAAGAGCCTCTACAAACTCTTCATGTTCTAGATCTGAATAGCCAACTTCACCCTACTCTAATGGGCTTCCTCTACTAGCCTCCCCCCCAAGAGGATTCATCCAGTTATTCTAAAGAAGGGAAGAACTCACTCAGTTCAGTAGCCAACAATTGTAGAGGGGTTGTACGATCCAAAAACATCTTTACCCAATCTATCATTAGACATGGAGCATCACAGGAGTGCACAAATCAATCCAACTCTCCTAGGTATTTCTCCACCTCTGCCTAGGATACTGAAAAGTCAGCCCTGATAGGGATGATTCCTAAAAAATCCATATCAATATGGTTTAGGTGATTCCAAATATCGGATTGGTTGAGGAATTACTGGTTGACATACCAGATGTCCCAATATTCCGGGAAGATAATGTTCTCTTGCATGTCTATATGGCATAGCCACTTCCCCAGAGCTTGGGTGGATATCCTATAGAATCCACTTACTGGCCTCCCTTTCATATGAATATGATCCTCTGGAACCACCGGGTTTGCTATCACCACTTGATCTGCTACTACCTCCCTTTCGACCAGTGTGGGCTTCACCAAAACTACATCCCCACCACCAATAGATGTCCTCATGGCCTTATGTCCCCAGCCTCAAGGTTGGGGAGGCACACCATCACTGGAATGAATGGCTAGCTGCTTCAGCATCTCCCCAGGGTAGGCTGCCTCCCAACATTTGGCATACTCCATCACCAGTCCCAAGACATCTGCCTCATCATGCATGGGTGGTCCTCGTAGTGCACCCCAAAATAGACCTATGGTGCCAGTCGTGGCATGCACTGAAATTTCCGTACAAATTGGTACGTGGTGTATGGCTCACATAGGGACTAGCGGTCCACCCGTGACACTAGGACTCCGCCCTGAAAAGGCCAGAAGGTAGGACCGATACTCTTCTGTTCCATAACCGTCTTTAGTGAAAAATCCTATTGATAATGGTAACAGATGGAAGTTGAACTCGTCTACCTTGCATACCTGGTTTAGTACTTCCTGCATGGTCAACTTGTCCGGAAAGCTCCCAACAACATTCAGAATGGATGGGCGGAAGTTCGATCCTGGAGGGAAGATGGGGTTTGGATATTCATAGACCCCCTGAAGTGTACTACTATCCACCCAGATAGGATGTGGAATGGATGGAATATTCTATGTGGCTTCTTCCCCTTACTGATATTCCACAACATCATGCACATCTTTGAGAGCATTGAGATCCTGAGGTTGACCCGTCCTCCTATTTCCTGCATGGATGCCATGATAAACGTGCTCGGTCGCACGCTCATGTTCATGTCTCTCACTGGCCGGATCCAACTGCAGATGAGCACCTAAATAATGCTACCAACCTGAATACTGGTTGATGCTTAGTACTGATGCTGAGTTGCCACATCATCCATTGGCTATCCTCGAAAAGTCACTAGTACGAGTGCTCCTTGCCTCATTGAGCCCCCTTTGGGCAGGTCCAAGGCCTCACAGGGAACAACCTATTTTCTAGGATGTTCAAGAACTTCTTAAACCACCTTTTGGTATTGATGTACCTCACTGACTAGTTTTCCTCTCCTAGTACTAGGTTCATCAATGTCATCACCAGTGGTGGCATTTTCTCCGGATCCTCCCACATAGCCATAATAGGGAGGAACTCGTCATACATCGCCCCCATTATCGGGACCCTGAGATCTGATGTATGTCACATAAACTGATGCCGACCACTCCATGGTGCAAGTGGAAGGTATTGGTCCTCGATGTCCATCTTCTCAACAACTCTGGCATCAGCTGTTTCAGCTGATAGATGAAGAATTGGGAGGCTCAATCCACCTCATACAGGCCCACTCTTCTCAGCTCTGCCCAAAATTCCTCACTCAAGGGACCAACACAATAGGCCTAGGCCCAGTCTTTTGTGAAGTTTCTACCCTGTCATATGTCCCAATAAATGGAACACCCCTTTTTCGGGTACCTTAGTGCTTCCTTCAAGATAGTATGGTACAAAGGGGAAGATGTCTCTGGCTGTAGTTCCATCCCGTTAACGTCGTTCAAATGATTTACAAATAGTCAGTGTTGATAAGGGTGAAGTCCTCTTGGGCATGGCTGTTAGCCACCCTAAACCACTAGCGTTGACACAGCGTGCTCTTGAACTAGTAAGATGGTTCAACCCTGCTCACTTCAGGGATGAAGATGTCATCCCTCCGGCTAAATCCATATAGAGGAAGCCTTCTCCACATTTGATAGTCCTTTTAGATTTCCGACAGCTGTTCCACCGGTGAGTTATGGTCATAATGGATTCACACAAACTCCCTTATACTCGATCTATCCTCCATCTCCTCCCTCTGGGCCACATCTGTAAGGACCCCCTGGTAGCCTCTTAGTGAGCCATTCAGTTTTTGAGATGGGGCATTTTTTGGTTTTGGTTTGCAAAGCTATTTCGCAGAGCTCGTTCACATAGTTTATTCAAGAAGATAGTTTGTAGAGCCCTACCTTAGCCTTCAGACAGAAGCTGTATATCACACCATTGCAAAGTCAAATAATCCCTCTGTGCTGGGAGGTAGAAGGCCCGATTCATGGAGAGAAATATTGGTGTACATGGAACAACATGAATTGAGAGCGGTAAATGCTAAAACACGGGGGTAGGAAATGACAAAAGATAGGTCAGAAAACCCTATTTATAGGAGAGGAACCCTTTTTCTTCACAGAATGTTCAACCAAGGCTAGCATTATGGTGTGATCATCCCGCACGTCACCTCCCTGCTTTGCGAGCCTCCTTTGCGATTCATCTTCACGATTAACCAAGGAAATTTAGCGATTGACCCTCAGACTTTGATCCTCTCTTTCTCCTTGGCTCCCAGTATGAGGGGGGAATTTGTTGGTTCCATAAATTGGGAAGAGGAGAAGAAAACGTTGGGCCCTTGGGGGAGCCTCACAAAGCTTTCCCATAGATCCCCATAGCACCATGGCCAACACAATGCTCTCCCTATATGATGCCTTCGTGGAGCAAGGAGGTGGAGGATCTACGAACCAGTTTGAAGTTTGCGAAGCCACTATGGAGCTAGGATACGGGTGGGTCCATGAAGCAGTTTGACATTTGTGAAGCCACCACGAAGTAAGGAGGCAGGAGGCTCTGCGAACCAGTTTGAAGTTTGCGTAGCCACCGCAGAGCATGGATGAAGGAGGCTCTGCGAACTAGTGTGATGTTTGTGAATCCCCCATGGAGAATGGAGTTGGGAGGCTTCACAATTACAATGAAATGTCACACATCTTCACTCCCAACATGCTATGCTTTATGGATCCTCTTATCTATAAATACCGGGATCCCCTTGAGCCCAAAGAATGGATCCTCCAACCTTTCAACTTCATAGAACTCAAATCATGATACAATTTCTTCTATGTGAACCATGATCTTTTCAAGGTACCTTAGCATCATGAAGTTGCTCCCCCTTTTCTTGAATTAAACCCCTCTTCAAAGAGGGATGCCCTTTGTAGATCCCGCAGGCCTCCGTGATGGAAGGGGATCTTCAAGGGGACTCGGGTAATCGCATAACACTTATGCTTCATGAAATACCCTCCATGAACATGGGACCTACAAGCTAAGGCAATGTCACTATGACTCACAAAGCAGATTGCTTCACGATTCTATGAATTGAAGGGCACCCTTGCTTTCTGAATCCCTTCTCCACGAATGCCTTTCCACTTCATGAAGCACCATCCATATGCACGTATTACTTATGCATAGGCTAGGGCCAATTTACTTTGCGAAGCATACCCCTTCATGAAACCCCTTCACTACATTGAGCACCAATTCTTCACGAGGGTTCTACCTATGAACCCCTTTTCTTCGTAAATCCATATCCCATGTGACCCTCTAGGTTTGCATGAAGTGATTTCAAAGTCCTGTGGGCGATACTTCTTGTTGCATCACTTCGCCTCATGCTTCTTTTCATAGGCATGCTAATGGATATTTCTTCTTCACATAGCCACAATAACGTGGACCCCTCATTGGATATCTCTATAACAACCCCTTGTCTTGGAATTTCTGGTGCCTTCCCTTCACCAAGGTTTAAAGTGTGCTAGCCATGTAAGTCCTAATGGTGCATATTGAACCCACCTCATCCGACCTACAACATGTTAAACTGAAAATCACCATCATCCTTAGCACATGATGTTAAATTGTAGCCTTTCACCATGCATTAGACATGGGGTGCCTTATCTCGGACATTCTCTATGCCCACTGGTCTCCATGGGAGTGAGATCATTCCTCACATGGAATGAGATCCTCTTTATCAGAGAAGCGTCTATCCGTGGGGAAAGGGTAGCCATATTTGTGCAAGACCCTAGCCTTTCTTATGGGAGGCTACATCCATGATCCTCCTATCTTCTTCATAGAAAAAGTCCTAAGAGGGGGGATGGGAACCGGATCCCTCCTCTCTTCTATGCCAAATCCCCCTCCCTTTGGGATTTGTCGCCATCGAGCCTCCATCCGAGAGTAAGTCCCGATCTACTTCTCCATGGGCTGCAAACCATGCGTAAGCCCCTATTTTCATTTTGAGTGTCTAACCATGTGTAAGCCCCACTCCTATTTCCATAGACACACCTTTCACGATGTGATCATCAAGTCCTTGCTGCCTCTTATTTCTCACATTGAGAATGAGTAACGTGGGATTAGAGTAAGCATTGACATTGACATCCTCCTCAGGCCTCCCTATTGTGTAAGACCCAAACACAGCATCCTGAACTATATGGACTTTGATCCTTTCCAAGGCAATGTACTTAGGAAACCTCCCTAAGGTTCAATCCCAACAACCATTGGTCCCAACCACTTCACGTCAGTTCACCATAACTTCTCCTGAACTACATAGACTTTGATCCTTGCCAAGCCAAGGTACATAGGAATCCTCACTCAGTTTCAAGCCCAATAACCATTGGTCCTAAACACTTCATGTCGGTTCACCAAAACATTTCCTAAACTACGTGGACTTCGATCCTTGCCATGGCTAGGTACGTAGGAAGCCTCCCTGAGGTTCAATACCAATAACCATTGGTCCTGACCACTTCACATAAATTCACCAAAACATCTCCGGAACTACATGGAATTTTATACTTCCCAAGGAAAGGTACATAGGAAGCCTCTATGAGGTTCAATCCCAACAACCATTGGTCCTGACCATTTTATGTCGGTTCCCCAAAACATATTCTCAACTACATAGACTTTGATCCTCTACAAGGAAAGGTACATATGAAGCCTCCATGTGGTTCAAGCCTAACAAACATTGGTCCCAACCACTTCACCTCATTTCACAAAAACTTTTCCCAAACTACATGGACTTTGATCATGTCCAAGGCAAGGTACATAGGAAGGATCCTTGAAGTTCAGGCCCATCTCCCATTAGTCCTGGACACTCCATGTTGATCCAACCCCATCCTGAATGATGTCAAACTATGCTTCCCTTTTGTCCCACATGACAATAAATTGTCCCCCAATTATGAGTAAGTCATTGTCAACCCCAATCAGTGGTAAGACGTTGTCAACCCCATGTAACAGTAAGTTGTTGTCAACCCCAATTATTGGTAAGTCATTGTCAACCCAAACCCAACAGTTATCCATTATGCCCCCATCCAATGTCAAGACTTTATGCCCTCATCCAGCGGTAATCCGTTGTACCCCATCCCGTGGTAAGCTGTTATGATCCCCTACCCAACCGTAAGCCATTTTGAACCTCACACAGTGGTAAGACATTTTGATCCCCATTCAGTAGTACGCCATTTTCAACCCAAATCCAGTGGTAAGACATTGTCATAACTTCTATTGGGACCCATATCTATGGTCTATCCTAGTGTTGTGAGACCAACTTAGGGTTTATAACCATGTATAATACCTAGTATATCATCAGTTCATTGTCCTATGCGCACACCCTGATCCTATACCCCATCCTGAACTACACGAACTTTGAATCCCTGTTATGGGGATACGTAGGATGTCTCATCGAGGCTCAAGCACAACATCACCATCACCCTTGAGTCGACTACATCTCATTCTCCATCCCCTTCAATTAACCACCCATTATCCATCTTGGTTCTTACCTGGACTGCCACATCCTGGTATGATAATGTCAATTTCCCTCTTCCCTAATCTTAGCAGCACCCGGGTAACTAAACACATGATATCCCCAACATCAGTATTCCCCCCCAGGGGTTTCACCCATCAGATCCACTCCAGTCAGGGTTCTGATCAGTTTGATACATCTCCGCAAGACGTTAAACACGCGACATACCGTGCGTTAAATGCGGGAAGATGAAGAAATCATTAGAGACATTCCTATGGAATTTAATTCCCCCTAATCGAAATGGGATGCCTCAGGCTTCCACGCAGTTGGGAAGCCTTATCATAATGGGAAGAAACCCAGGCGCACTTGTGTTCCAGCGTCCAGACATGCCGGTGATGTACAACATGACTACTCCCCTAACCAAAGGTTTTTTTCCAGGTTGGAAACCTTGGAATTTCCTGACATAATTAGTGTAATTATCCATCATAAATGAAGATATGGAACTGGGAAGAGTTTCACAAACAAAGTCTTAATCTATAAGGAAGACCCAGACTAGGTGATGAATTCTAAGGAGGAATCAATGAAAGGAAGAACTTACATACCATAATCCCATTTTGATCAAGGATCAAACATCCCTGAGAAAGTTACATATGTCATCTACCTTTTGGAAAGCAGGAATGTGGGTCAACAATTAGTGCATCCTCATCTTCCTCAAATAAAATGATGCACGCGCCCTAATGAAAGCATCAGAAACAACAAGGTTGCAGTACATCTTCTCAGATGTATATCTGTAACAATTGATTCAATGAGAAATCCTCTCGAATTTCAATGAAGTGTGCAGTATTTATAAGATGATCCACAATAACCCAGATATCATTGTTTCCTTTTGATGTCTTTAGAAGTCTAGGGATAATGTCCATGGTGATGTTCTCCCATTTCAATGTTGGTTTGAGTAATGGATGCATCATCCTCTTAGACTTCTACCTCTTAGCCTTCCCTTGCTGACATACTAGGCACTTTGATGCATATTAAACAATCTATTTCTTCATGTTATCCCACCAATAGTTCTCTAAAAGGTCCCAATACATCATTGTGTTTCCTGGGTGGATAGATAAATTCAAACTATGTGAATCATCTAAAATTTCATTTATTAACTTAGGTTTTAATAGAACAAATTTTCTAGAACATAATCTTGAAATTACTTCTTCATTAAAATTGAAGTATGAGGATTTACCTTTTCGGATAGTTCTCACTTTCTTCTGAATAACCACATCATCTTTTTGATCATCTTTTATCCATTCCAAAAGAGACAGCTGAGCAATCCTATTGAAAGGACTGATGATGTTCGCTTCTTAATGATTCCCATGTAAATATTCATCAAATATATATATATTGGATCCTTTTAAATTATTATAAATTATTTAATTGCAATGTCTTTTCTACATAGAGTATATGACACCTTGTTCACTTTCTTAGGGTAGTAATGGATTGAGAAGTCATAATCCATGATGTGATCTAACCATATTTGTTAGATCATGTTCATATATTTCCGTGTGAATATATATTTGATACTTCTTTGATCTGTATATATTTCATTATTTTCCCAAACGAGATAATGCTACCATGTTTTCAACACAATGATCATAGCTTCCAAATCCAGATCATGTGTGGGATAGTTTTCTCTTGAATTTTTAACCACATTAAGGAATATGCGATGAATTTTTCATTATGCATATACACACAACCCAAGACCTTCTTTGAAGTATCATTGAAGATTATGAAAGGCTACACACTTGTGGGTAATGTGAGCAAAGTGGCAGTGATAAGACTCTTTATCAACTTCATGAATTAGTGTTCACATTCATCATTCCAGCAAAACATGACTCCCTTTTCGAGTTATCATGGTAATAGGGTTTGATAGTCGTGATAAATTTCTCAAAAATAAGAGATAATATCAAGAAAACCCAATGAAGCTATAAATGTCTGTCATAGATATCAGTCTTGGCCATCCGTTAATTTTATTTGTTTTGGAAGGATCTAAAGATATCCAATTTCATGTGATGATATGCCCCAAGAATGAAACTTCATTCAACCAGAAATCACACTTACTGTACTTTTCCTAGAGCTTCTACTTTTGCAAGGTCTCTAGTATAGTGCTTAGATTCTCCTCATGATCCTCCTTGGTTTAGGAGTATATTAGAATATCTTCAGTACAGGCTACCACAAATTATTTGAGGTAATCTCTAAAGACATTATTCATCAATTCCATGAACATTATTAAAGTATTAGTGAGTTTGTAAGGAGTTAATATGAATTCATAGTTTCTGTACCTCGTACGAAAAGTAGTCTTGCAGATATCCACCTTATTCACCCTTACTTGGTAATATCCCAATTGTTGAACCACCATGTAGAATTATTTTAATCTTATTTGTTAATGGAACAATTTATCAATTCATGGAAAATGATACTTATTCTTTATCATGATTTTGTTGAGCTAACGATAATCAATGGAATGGCGCATCGACCTATCCTTCTTGTAGAAGAGGACTGGTTCACCCCATTGTGATGAACTTGGGAAAATATATCCTTTATCTATATTATCCTATAGTTTTTTATTTCCTTAAGCTCCACGAAAACCATTCTATATTGAGTCTAGGATATTTTCAATGCCCCAGGTATAATATTAATCGATAATTCAACATATCTTCTAGGAGAAAGACCAGGAAATTACTCGAGAAACACATCAGAAAATTACCTTACAATAGATATTCCTTTGAGGATGGTTCCTTCCATAGAATCATTCATCTGAGAAAGATATGTGTTCTCATATGGAAGTAATATCCCATCTTGAGATGATGGTGCTAAATAATGTTCATCATCCTCTTTTCACATGAACATAATCAGGGGTTGATTCACCATATGGAGAGTGACTTCCCTCTCACGACAGTTTATGTTGGCTCTATATTGGGAATTCCAATCGATGCCAAGAATTACATCAAATTACACCAATGAGTGTATGATAAGTATTTTTGAAAAGTAAAATCCATAAATTGTGATAGGGGAGGAGTTATATTCATGGGATGTGATAATTTCACCATTTTTCATTATCACCGACATCTATTCTTCCACGATTTGTGGTGGTGTTTGGATTGTTCTAATAAACATTCTAGATATAAAATAATGTGTAGAAACAGAATAAAAAAGTATGTTCACTACTCTTGAATTAATAACTTGTGTACCTATCACCACTTCATTTTTGGGATTCACTTCATCGATAGTGGTGGAAAAATCACCCCCTTACTGCCTTGGAGGTTGTTGGTTTCCTCCAATTACCCATGTTTTAGGGTAATGGATTACAAAGTGCCCTAGTTCCTTGTACTTGTAGCAATGAACAATGAACAAATGGCCGACTAGAGCATTCATATCATCTTCTACACCAATGTGTTTCACCCATTGGCAATCGTTATCCAGTTTCCCTTCTCTTACACATATAAAGCATTTACTCATTCCCTTTAGGCATTTTCCAAGTTTCTTCTTACCACACCTTCTGAAAGAGGGATACTGTAATTTCATAGAATCATTGGTTTTTTCCATTGGACCACCAAAATTAATGTTCAATTTTGGATTCTTATACCCATGATTCCCTTGATATATTTCGATCTATATCTCAACTTTGAGGTCACATCGGAAAATCTCTTCATAGCTTTCAATGTCGTGGATCAATCGGGCTTTCTATAGGTCAGGTTTTAGCCCACCAAAGAATCAGGAAGCCTTGAATTTAGGGGTAAAAACAAAAATAGAGCCTTATAATTCATATCTGGTGAGGTTTTACTCATACGCCTAAAAAATTCTTCATCCTTTTTCTTGAGTGCAAGGAAATCACTTTCCATCATAATATGGAGGGTATAAGGAAAATATTTATCTAAAATCATTTTACGAAAATCGTTCTATCCCAATTCTTAAATATCTTCCCTAGTATTCATATTTTTAATAAATTTACACCATTGATAAGCTTCACCCTCCATATAATAAGCTCCTATATGAAGCATCTTTTATTCAGAACATTGAAATATAAATAATATCTTCTCAATGATGTTGATCTATTATTTGATGATTGAGGGATCATATGATCCATTGAAAGTAACAAGAATTTATCTCATGAATTTATGGATTGTTACTTTTTATTTTTTAGGGGGGTTGTACATTCCAATTGACTCATGTTTCTATTCAAAACATGAGTTTGCTGAGAGAGTATCATGACACAGTTTGTGATTCCTGCTCCCATTAGATTGGGCATATCACTAGAATAGTCGTCGCATAGATATTTGCATCGATTGATAGCCCCAGTCCTCATATTACCAGCCATTATCTAGAATAAAAGTAAAATTAAGGTAACTATATTAAAATATTAAAAACATTAAGGGTAATCCAATTAGAAAAAGCGATAACTTATAAATTATGTTTATCTCCTTAACTTATGAATTTCTATGCTTCAATATATGTTATACATGATCTATTTCCTAGAATATATTCTAATGGTATTTTTTTATGCCCTTGATAATTTTTCACACTAGGATTATGAATTTACCTAAGAATACCCTTGATACTGTCGAACCAAGAGCATAGAAAGGCCTGTTTTCATGCACCGGTTGACGTTCGGGTCCAGCTCACAGAAGCGTTTTTGATTTTTACCCCCAGATACATATGTTCCGGAGCCATCTTTACATGTTCTTATAAAAACATGGATTTATTTTCTTGATAAACTACTTAATCTATACTCATAAAAAATTAGGCATTATTTTCTTACACCTAGTCTTATCCCTATGGATTTCACAAGAGTTTTCTAATCCTTATACAAAAAATAACTAAACCTATCCTTTGATACCAGCTATAAAAACAATTCTTTTTTACTTCACATTTAAACAAGCTTTATTACATAAACATTCACATAATAAACCCCAAAAATATCAATAGTTATAGTGTATTTGGGCTTAGGAATATTACATGATAACTTAAGACATAAAATAAAACATCTTTATTGAAATATTCTTTTATATGACCATAACATTTCATTGTACTTTTCATTGAACAGGATAACATGAGGGCATACATAAGAAAATGGGTGAGCTATAAAGCTCGATAATGGAGTAGACAAGGAATATCATGAAGAATACAATACATATTTGGAAATGGGAATATCAATGGATCACAATAGAAACCCGAACATAAAGGCATAATATAACATGATTATCATAACATGGAAATGTGGCATCAACATAAAAAACTACCCCCTTAACATAAATGAATTAGGTAAAACCATATCCCAGCATGGTGAAAAAATTTCATAAATGGAATCCATTAAACCCCTTTCCTAACATAACATATCATGATACTAAACATTACCCAATGAATTGGAGTGCTATTAGGGCACACCCTTCATATTTATTTCATTATTATACTTATGTGTGCCACATAGATCATATACCATTCCTTCATTTAATATCATTATATTTTTTCCATGATCAATGAATATTGAATAAATAAATGTAAGTACTATTGAATTAGAATATGTGCATAAAGGTGAATACCCTTGATAGAGAAATGGGTTATGTATTCACAACATGATGATTTTGGCTGGGAAAATTGTAGTTCAATTTTGACAGCGTAACTGTGTAATATGGAGCTACATAAATTGGGTTGATGGGAGAGAAAGGGTACTATCATAATTTATATGTGAAATGGACTATATGGGAATCATAGAACATAATATCCCAACATATGAAATTTAATTTAGATGCATAATATAGAAGAAATTCTTGAATAAAAATTAGAAGAGAGAAATCCCTTACAGAATTTCGGCATGGTAATGGGTGTACACGAAAGGAATTAATGGGGTGAAAGGGGTATATCATCATTAATAAATATGGAGTGAAATATGGGGGAGGTGATAAATCATTCCCCAACATTTTTAGTTGAAAATATAATGGTATAACAATATACAGAAACTTGTATAAAATGTGAAAGGAAGAAAACCCTTACAAGGATGTGTGATCCCAAAGGATTGGTAGAGGATTAACATAGGATTCAATGGAGATTAGGGAGCCTTTGGGGGATTATATAGAGAGTAGGATAGAGTAGGGACCTTATACAAGGATTTTTAGTGACGATAAGTGGGACATTGGTTGTTTTTATATAGAAAATAAGAGAGGAATTATTTAATATTTCACAAACATAGGTTTTGGAATCTATATAATAAAATACTCAAAACAAAAAACCGACCCATGATTTTCCCCATGTTTTTTTTCCAAATTATAGTGTAAAAAAATATTTTATAATCCTAATGGACATAAATATTAAAATATTATCATTTATTATGTGGATCTGAGTCACATTATTAAATAATTGAATTTAGAATCCTAAAATATATTATATATTTTGGAGAATTCAATAAGGCTTTACAAAATAACTAAAACAAATATAAAATAACATTATTTTAATGTAAAAATATATATTGGGAAGATAATACCAATTATAGTATTTATTACATCATTTTTGGGACATTATGATGTCATAAAACACATATTGTATTCATACAGTATTTAATTTTTACTCAAAGATTCAACTGCTTCGGAAAATTATGAAAAAATCATTGTTGGGTAATTTTGACATCATAATTCCAAATATAATACTAATTTAATCGAAATAATTTTATAAATATGTGAATTATCACTTTTAAAAATAAAACAAATATTTATTGAAAATTCATGGATTTTGACATAAATAGTTTTCAATACTTAAAAAAATTTACATTTAGCTTCATAAAAATTATATACTCAATTATTATTGATAAAATTAATTTGATAATAATATTTTATTAAAATATTTATTATTTAAAAAATTTATTAATTCCATAAAATAAGTTCATTATGAATACAAATTTTGTTTTATTGTTCAAAAAATATAAATCTTATCATATTGATAAAAAATACTTTAGAGATAAAGAACTGATATAATCATCAATTATAGGAATTGATTTTATAATGATAATGATAAAAAAATTTGTTAATATAGTAATCTATATAATCCTCAAAATTGCAATTTTTACTAGAAAAATAAATTTATCAAATTTATCATTCTTTTACGAAATACTATTCCCATAAAAAATTGATGTAATAAGTATTTTATTTATAAAAATGGATTAAAAAAAAGTAACTGATACCTTATTAGATAACCCCTTCCAACATGTACATATGACCTAATGGTAAGGCGTGAAATGGTGAAAGAATCTTGGGGAGGCTTAGATAACATGACCTGGGAGGTAATGTCTATTAACTTGATCTTCAACAGTAGGTGATTTTGTTCAAGCTTAACATGTTGAAGCTTAGCTTGGGCGTGGTCAAGAGTGAATTCTAGTGATTCTACCTCCTTCCCAAGCTCTAAAAAATCATTTTCGTAAAACTCAAGTCTACTTGATGAGGCAATCCACTCATTTTTCTGTGTTGAAAGTATATTTAAAACCTTATATTTATACCAGTTGTGTGATTACTACTCAACAACAATATTATCCACTATAACAATACATAATGGTAATTGAAAACCATAAATAAAAAACACAGTGCATATATTTTCAATATCTATAATACAATAAATAAAAGGGAACTTTATTCATAAAATTTTGGGTTGTTAAAGTTTCATTAAAAGTTATTTTAATTTTCAAATGAATAATTTTTCCATTCTTTTCAATTTTGAATACAAAATTTATAATTGAATGAATATTTTGGATTTTTCTAAATAGTTATGTTTGAATAGTGAGAAATATAGTTTTTATAATTAATGTATTATCACTACATTATTTAGGATTTAATTATTAATGAAAACACATATAATTCATTATTATTAAATAATAATGTATTTACGGAATAAAATTTTCCTTTTAAAAATATTATTTTGAAATTAGAAAATGCATACTTAACATTTTTAAATAAAAGTAACTGATTATTATAATAACAAGTAATTTTTTACCCTTATCTATTATTATGTGTCCCTAAGGTCTAATTTTATCTTGAAATTAATTTTACTCAATATAGATCATAATTTTTTAATAAGAATATTATTACTTTCAAGTAAATCTATATCATTTTTAATTTTAAAAGAATATTTTTTCATGCGTTAATGATATTTTTTCTAAAAATGGGTTTTAGGCATTATGAGTGATAATATTAAAATAGAATTATACAACATAAATAAATTTTATTTCTAAAAACTATTGTTATATATGGATTATGTAGGAAAAAAATATTTAATAAGGTCCATTTTATTTCTATTCCAAAAAAATTAATTATTTAGGTAAAAATTAGTATCTCTATAAAGGAAAATTACATTAACAAGGTTTAACCAATTGTATGAAACCTAAAAACATTCAATAATATGAAAATAAATGATTTCATTATAAATAACAAAACCATACCCTTACCACTATCCATTATTTCCACTATAGAACAATTTTGAACTATAAATGGTGACATTACCACTTTTATTATTATAAAATGATAACCATATCATAAATAAATATAATCTGTCACCACCACATTTCACTAAAAATTACTAGTAATTAGTTATAGAAAAAATATTCCCTTGTTTTTATTATACTATTACACTATGAGGGTTCCAGGCACAGCGGAAGCTCATGGGTGGATGTGCCCACTTGGATTTTTGTCATTAGAAATGATCAATCTGGGATCAATACTATGATAAACACAAGTCTCAATGGACTGATTCAGAGAAATAGACAATGAAGAAGAAGGGTCCTGAAACCACAAAAGTGGATCATCACAGGTTGATTATAATTAATTTAATTAATTGACAAGAAATACCTTTTGGGTGTTCATTCTTCGTTGATATTCTTGATCACATTCCGATGTGATTTGTCGCTGCATCGCAGAATCCATGTGTAGACTTACTCTAGAGGTGATCCACACATGCATCTCGTATCTCTAGACATCACCAAAGGATTCTCTAGGTGCTAGCGTGGAGAAACCTTTGCTTGCGTTGTCCGACTTAGATTGTCTTGATCTGATGGAAGAGGATCTCTCTCGGTCTTGAGAGCATTCTTAGAGGAAGAGGTTCCTTCGAGCTTGAAAGAATTCCCCAAAACTATTGTTCAGAATAATTCTCTGGTTCAGAAAAGAGTTGGGGTTGTAAGGATATTTATAATCGGGTGTGGGGTTGTAGAGTTATGACAATAAATAAACGCATTACGCTTTTTATTTACTTAATTGACTCTTATTGAAAACCCCGATGTTGAATAATTAATTCCTTGACATGCACCCATGCTAATTATAATAAATATCATTTAATAAAACAATATTATATCCTCAAAATCCCTACTGGAAAACTACACGGCGTGTAATCATTAATACACGACATGTACTTGTTTTCCATAAAACTACATGGCGTGTAATCATTAATATACAGTGAGCACTTGTTTTTCACTTCCATTTCAAAATGAAAACTACATGGTGTGTAATCATTAATACATGACATGTACTTGTTTTCCATAAAAAAACTACATGGCATGTAATCATTAATACACGGCGTGTATATGTTGTTTTTCATTTCCTTCTTCCACCATCATTAAAACGATTTAGGATTCCTTGAATAATTATTAAACCACGTATGGGAATAATCTTTATTCTACTTGAGATACTTGGATACACTAGTGTGTGACCCTCTAGGCCTCTTTCTCATTGGAATTAAGTGGGATTGCCTAAAGTACAAAATTACTATCTAGCAACGGGTCAAGGCACCCAAGAGAAAGAAGTTGATGCCGCATTGACGTGTCACCTCATACGAATGATTACTGTGTAATTTAATTCCTTTGTCTCAGAATCTCATCATGCAAGTTTCATGGTAGTTTCATAAACCTATATTCTTCATCTGTCATTCTTTGAATTCTATAAATAAACTCATCGTGTCACCATGGCCATGGAATTTGTTCGATAGTTCTATTTCAATCAAAGGGCCTGAGATATCTACATCCCTAAATATGGAAGGGACAAATCCTTCCTCGACTTATCCATTAACAACATGTCATTTGTGACACACCCAACGTACCCTATGTAACGCCCTGACCCCAGCTACCCAGAGTCGGTGCATTACTTCGTAACATTGGCATGATCACAAAAGATCAAGTCTCGAAAGACCGATTAGTTTAGTAGCCTTGGAAACACTAGATACATTCATAAGTCTTTCATTACATCAAAAAGTAAACAAACTACAATAACATGGTCTTCATAGTCCACAATCATATCCCTTTATGACTACCCCTGTAGGTCATTCATAAAATACTTCTTCACATCCTGGAAAAATATTAAAACATTGAAAGGGGTGAGCTCAGATGCTCAGTAAGGTTAACAATATAGCGGAAGCTTTCATAAATAAACATTAACATTTAAGGCAATGTATAACTAAAACAAATGCCTTTTAAACTTGAACTTCAACATAATATGGAAAAAGTAAAATGAGATAATGTCATTTACTTCTTCACATGGATATTCTACTGGTCAAATAATCACATGCAATATCAATAACCACTTTCATAATGATGGAATGCATAATGCCAGACTATCATAACCACGTAGTCAAGGCCTCGTGCCAAGACCACAAATAAGATTTTGTCAAGGCCTCGTGCCAAGACACTAGTTTGTCTCATGAGACCTACCGATGCATCGAGGAGCTATAGCGGGCTCCACCCGTCACTTATTAAGTCCAATGCATTCCTCATATGAATAGGTTTAAACATATCATAAACCATAACATAATCGTATCACATAAAACATGCGTAAAGGAAACATAAAATTTCCACATTTCAATCCCAAGATTGTCAATACAACACATTGATATAATAAAAACGCTTTCAAAACCATTTTCAATACCAAAATAAAATCAGGTTAAAACTTTGTATTTATTTTTCATTAAAAAAAGTGATGGCTTGTAGAGGAAGCCGAAACTCAAATAATGGTCACGGCGGTGGAGAAGTCGTTTTCACCACATAAGTATGGAAAAGAAAACATTCCCTTTTTGTCGTTTAGTAAAATGCTTCGTATAAAAAATATTTCTTTTGAATAAACGTAAAAGTCAAAGGGGTTTATACACCGTATAAAAGAAAGTTGTGTATAAAATAAAATATGCCTCAATGAAAGGAGATTGAGACGAAGTCCCATACAAAGATCATTTTTAAAATAAAATAGATATACTATGTGTATTCACTATAAGTAAACATAAATAATGTACAAATACAAGATATGACATAATAATATAATGACATAATTTGAAAGTAGGAGATTAACCCAAAGAATGGAAATTGGGTTAAGAAATTCCCTTACCTTGCGTCCTGTCCTGACTCGACCGTTCTTTAACCTCCTGAATAATAAACTAGAGTTAATTTATATTTACTTAAGAACCTTTTTCATGTTCATTATTCATTTTATATCCCTTATTACCATGTTATGAACATTATTTAATTATTTAAGTTAATAACGGTCATTTTGTCGATCTTTGGTACTTGAGTCAAAAATAAACTTCTTATAATTACAAGTTGTTTATGTGGTATAATATCCATTATATCCAGAATTATATTCATGATGTAGATATCATATATATCATATATATACAGTATATACATTCATTCATAATGTCACGTAACATTTATAGGTAAGAAATGAAATGCACCGTTCATGGAGACGGTAAGCCGTACGTACGCATGAACGATACTTTCATTTCTATTTCATATTTAATGGAATGAAATCATAATGATATAAATTTATAATATAATTACAGTATAATATAGTGTATAATACCATTTAATCCATCCTTTATACATCCCACATATGGCATTAACGATTCAAATCACTTTGAGGGGGCGGTAGTCCGCACTTCCTAAAATGAAATTATCGCGTTTTACCCATAATGGAAATCATAAAGTATGCCATAAATGAGAAATACAGAAGCATAAGTAAAACATAAACATATTTTATATCATATATAAATATATTTACATCTTAATGGCCACCTTTGAAGGTGTTATATGAGTGTTGAACAATCATCGTTTCGTGAGGCAGAAATTCACCATCCACAGAAACCGTATGTTCTTTAACCATTAGATGTAGGTGTGTATAAGTGTAGCTCGAATCCTTCTTATAACAACATCCTAGTATATTGAGGATACTGGTGTTGTTACAAAAGAAATTAATAAAAAGAGTTTAGGGGGTTGGAGAAGAAAAATAAAACAAAACAACATTAGAGAAGACATTACCTCAAAATCGGGTAACTCTTTCTGATTTGAGCCAAAGGCTTCCTTGGGAAGCGTTCTGACCAAAGTGAGGCTTATAGGAGTAATAGGGGGAAGTTGGGAGAGTATTTGGGCAGAGGTTTGCTGATCCAAATGGCTTGATGGTGTGAATAAGGTGGGAGAGGTGGGGGCCTTTTATAAGTGGAGAGGAGGGGCTCTTTTGGAAAGATTGAAATGTTACATTATTATAAAATGATTTTCGGATTCTAAAGGTCCCAAACTTATATAATTAGTGGATAAGGTGATAAGGGTTCTAAATATCCTCATCCAATAGGCTTTGGACAAGTGTAAGCCTTGTATTTTGCATTATCTTCTTATTTTATTTAAATAGTTAAATAATGAGGTCATCGCTGCATCATAATTATGTCATAAATAATTTAATTTATTTAATGTCTAAAAATTATAAAAAAAATACTATGATGTAGGAAATCTTTTTATCTTTATAATGAATATTTATAGTCAAAATTTGGACTTGTGTAACCCCACTTAAAAACTGTTTTAGTAAAACCACTCATGTTTGTGTCAATTTAATTTTAACATTAAATAAATATATATTAATGTCATTTTCCAACCAAAGTGGCTCCATGGGGTCCCCAAGTTGACCCATGGGTTTTCTTGGTCGGCCATGACTCATCCAATAGGAGTAGGACAAGTTTCAAGCTCATCTAATATTATTAAAACATTATTTGTACCTTAAACTACACTAATTACCTCTAATCGCGATTAAGAACTTAAAAGTTACTATTCACCAAAAATTTATTTTAATCTCATTGAACCAAATTTTACTTCTTAATGACAACCATGTATGTCGGATTTTTGAAAATCAAATCACATAAGTGGTAATATTTCATTTAAACGAAAAATCAGTTATTTAACTACCACTTAGTGGTTTCACTATTCATCAAAAATTGAAGTTTTTCAGAACAATGCCAAAATTTCACCCTAAGCTATAATTGATATTCCAAATTCAAAAATGATGTCTATTTTAAAAAATTCCAAACATATAAGTTGCATTAGTTAATTTTATAATTAATTCCCGCTTTCACAACAAATATCATGTTTTTAAGAAACAATTTATATCAAAATATTGGCAATTGTTTATGTCCAATTTCAATGTTAAATTAATTCTAATGACCACCATTGGATAAAATGGTAAAAATATATTCTAATTATACTTTAAAACCACTAAATAGTATAATTTATCACAATAAATTATTCTGATTAAAAAAGTTGTTTTAAGTATTTTTCACTATTCATAAAAAAATTGGAAGTTCTCAGAAAGTTACAAAAAATTCAACTTAGGATAATTCCGATATTACGAATACAAAAATGAAGTCCATTTTGAAATATAAAATTTATATAATTTTAAAAAGTGGTTATTACTATTCATAACAGCTACTTTGATTAGTCGCGGTGTTTTAGAGCTCAAAGTTGCGTACAATGAAAGCTATTGCATTATTGAATGAGAAGCGTATCATGGAAGCTCAGGGTGTTACATTCTCACCTCCTTCAATAAATTGCGTCCTCGAAATTTGAAATTTTTCTTTGAAAGTAAAAGGTTGAAAAGAGAAAATACCTTTGAGGAAAACCCACATTGGAAATAAGATTAATAAAATCTAGCCTTAATAAGAGGGAAAGGGAAATGAAAAAGTCACCACCCAATTATGATCTCGATTAGGAGAACATTGGTGGAAATTAGAGACATATAATTTGAGGAAAAACGTAAATATTTTTAGGGAGTGATTGAGGTCATCAATCACAATCAACTATCAAATTGAGGGCCTCAAAGCCTTCAATCTATGTTGATTTAAAATATCATCAGTTCAACAAGACATAAGGTATTAGGATAACACATTTTTTTTTTGTTTTAATATCCCTATACTAAAGTTTAATAATTATTTTATTTTTTGAATAAGAGATAGGTATATATATATTTATGCTTGACAATTAGAGTTTCAACCTTCAACTCATCTTTCACTCAAAAAGATAATAGAACTCAAAAATATTATACTTATCCTAATTGTATAAGGTTCCAAATGTTAACACATACCATTTAGATTAGTAAAATTATTTTGTAATAACTGGGGACTTCCTGAAGGCTAGTGGTAGGAAATAAAGGCCTGTTGCACTATGATTGTGGGTTCGATTCCTGCAGCTTTGTCCGACGCGACGGGTCATGCCCCACCCTGCAGGTTGTCCTCTTCCTAAAACTATAGTATCATAATATTCAAAAAATAATCTTCATAAATTCTTTAACCTTAAACAATACTATCCATGGTTCAACTTAATCCATTCCAACCTTTATAGTTATCCAAAATACCTCTGTCCAGACTTTCACTAAAAGGTCTCTTAATTCCAAAATCAATTTATCAGATTCCCCAAACAAAGTAAAGTTTCTCTTATTGTCACATACTAAAAATATAATTACCTTCATCATATTAAAACCTTACTGAAATCAACAAGTACTGCAGTACAATCCTTATATATATATATATATCACATTATTCTAATAACCAGAATATAATCCATGAGTCCAAAAGCACCAATATATTAGTTATTCTTCTTCAACTGTAGTAACAGCATAAGATTGTCCTTGATCCCTTGGCCTTTTCTGAGGTAAGTTTCCTTGACGCTTAGGACATTCATTTGCATAATGCCCCATTTCCCTACAATTGTAGCATTCAACTTTGATAGCCTCTTTCTTTCCCTTGCAATCACGAGCCTGGTGACCCTTTTCTCCACATTTATAACAAACTCCCATTCCTTTTAGGCAAGTACCAGGGTGATTATTCCCACAATTATCACATAATGGAAAATCCTTCTTTCCCTTTTTCCCTTTATCTGTCTCTTGTTCCACCGTTATCTTCTTCTCTTGCTTTACTTTGTTGTCATAAGACTTAGATAATTCCTTTTCTGTCTTGATAGCACACGAGACAATATCTTCGTATGATGAGAAGGATTGTGATACTAAATATCGACGGAGAAATGGTTTTAACCCATCAAAGAAACGATCAATATTACTCCTTGGGTTACGTATATAATCGGCAGCATGCCTCGCTAACCTTGTAAAGTTAGCCTCATACTTTGAGACATTCTCATCCTCCTTCTGCCTCAGACTCAGAAATTGACTTTCCATATCTTCTCGATGGTCACGAGGAAAGTATTTTTCTAAGAAAAGCTCTTTGAACTCCCTCCATTCCATATTCGATACGTCATCATCTTCCTTTGTGTTTTGAATCTGCGACCACCACTGATAGGAATCTCCAGTGAGGCGGTAAACTGCCATGATAACTTTTTCCCTTTCACTGCTCCCCAAAGCCTGAAATATTTTCTCTAGGGAATTTATCCATTGCTCGGCTACTAAGGGATTTGTACTCCCATTGAACGTTGGTGGTTGTTTCCTCATGAATCGATCTAACATTGATCCTCCACGCTGTGGATCAGGGTGCTCCATACAGGTAAGGTTATCATTCATAACCTGAGTAAGTTGTCCCAGTATGGTGATTAGCTGATCAGCACCAGTTGCATCACCAACCCCACTATAATTATCTTGAGCAGGAGGGCAATCCCTACATGGAGTGCGTGCATTGATACGGTTTCCATTTCTTCCACTAGGCGCCATTTATAAACAATGGAATAAACTAGACCAGTTTATGAATCAAAATACATAATCCCATACTTATAAAACACTTAACATAAATTGAACTATTTATGGATATAATCCATAATCATAAAAATGTTTTCTTTGAGGAAGTATATACTCATAAACCCTTCATAATGATTTGTAAAGAAAATGAGAGTTATCCTAAGCATATCCCCCGGGAGTGTCGTAACCAAGAGTGCAGCAATGCCCATTGTCGTGCACCAGTTCCCGTTGGAGTCTAGCTCAAAGCGGTGTTTTCGGGTTTTACCCCTAGGAACATATGTGCTAGAGCCGCCTCTACCTGCTCGTATCCAGACAGGGATGTATTGGTCGGAAAACTCACAAAATCTCTACAATACCAAAATTCTAGGAAGTTCTTCTATACTAATCCTCAAAGTTCATCTTAGGTCTACGTGCTCTAATCAGAGTTTATCTAAATATAACTTCTAAGGTTTTTACTAAACTTCCTCTGATACCAACTGTAACACCCCGACCCCAGCTACCCAGAGTCGGTGCATTACTTCGTAACATTGGCATGATAAAAAAAGATCAAGTCTCAAAATACCGATAAGTTTAGTAGCCTTGGAAACACTAGATACATTCATAAGTCTTTCATTACATCAAAAAGTAAACAAACTAAAATAACATGGTCTTCATAGTCCACAATCATATCCCTTTCTGACTACCCCTGCAGGTCATTCATAAAATACTTCTTCACATCCTGGAAAAATATTAAAACATTGAAAGGGGTGAGCTCAGATGCTCAGTAAGGTTAACAATATAGCGGAAGCTTTCATAAATAAACATTAACATTTAAGGCAATGTATAACTAAAACAAAAGCCTTTTAAACTTGAACTTCAACATAATATGGCAAAAGTAAAATGAGATAATGCCATTTACTTCTTCACATGGATATTCTACTGGTCGAATAATCACATGCAATATCAATAACCACTTTCATAATGATGGAATGCATAATGCCAGACTATCATAACCACATAGTCAAGGCCTCGTGCCAAGACCACAAATAAGATTTTGTCAAGGCCTCGTGCCAAGACACTAGTTTGTCTCATGTGACCTACCGATGCATCGAGGAGCTATAGCGGGCTCCACCCTTCACTTATTAAGTCCAATGCATTCCTCATATGAATAGGTTTAAACATATCATAAACCATAACATAATCGTATCACATAAAACATGCGTAAAGGAAACATAAAATTTCCACATTTCAATCACAAGATTGTCAATACAACACATTGATATAATAAAAATGCTTTCAAAACCATTTTCAATACCAAAATAAAAGCAGGTTAAAACTTTGTATTTATTTTTCATTAAAAAAAAGTGATGTCTTGTAGAGGAAGCCGAAACTCAAATAATGGTCACGGCGGCAGAGAAGTAGTTGTCGCCGCATAAGTACGGAAAGGAAAACATTCCCTTTTTGTCGTTTAGTAAAATGCTTCGTATAAAAATATTCCTTTTGAATAAACGTAAAAGTCAAAGGGGTTTATACACCATATAAAAGAAAGTTGTGTATAAAATAAAATATGCCTCAATGAAAGGAGATTGAGACGAAGTCCCATACAAAGATAATTTTTAAAATAAAATAGATATACTATGTGTATTCACTATAAGTACACATAAATAAAGTACAAATACAACATATGACATAATAATATAATGACATATTTTGAAAGTAGGAGATTATCCCAAAGAATGGAAATTGGGTTAAGAAATTCCCTTACCTTGCGTCCTGTCCTGACTCGACCGTTATTTAACCTCATGAATAATAAACTAGAGTTAATTTATATTTACTTAAGAACCTTTTTAATGTTCATTATTCATTTTATATCCCACATTACCATGTTATGAACATTATTTAATTATTTAAGTTAATAATGGTCGTTTTGTCGATCTTTGGTACTTGAGTCGAAAATAAACTTCTTATAATTACAAGTTGTTTATGTGGTATAATATCCATTATATCCAGAATTATATTCATGATGTAGATATCATATATATCATATATATACAGTATATACATTCATTCATAATGTCACGTAACATTTAGAGGTAAGAAATGAAATGCACCGTTCATGGAGACGGTAAGCCGTACGTACGCATGAACGCTACTTTCATTTCTATTTCGTCTTTAATGGAATGAAATAATAATGATATAAATTTATAATATAATTACAGTATAATATAGTGTATAATACCATTTAATCCATCCTTTATACATCCCACATATGGCATTAACGATTCAAATCACTTTGAGGGGGCAGTAGTCCGCACATCCTAAAATGAAATTATCGCGTTTTACCCATAATGGAAATCATAAAGTATGCCATAAATGAGAAATACAGAAGAATAAGTAAAACATAAACATATTTTATATCATATATAAATATAGTGACATCTTAATGGCCACCTTTGAAGGTGTTATATGAGTGTTGAACAATCATCGTTTCGTGAGGTAGAAATTCGCCATCCACAGAAACCGTATGTTCTTTAACCATTAGATGTAGGTGTGTATAATTGTAGCTCGAATACTTCTTATAAAAACATCCTAGTATATTTAGGATACTGGTGTTGTTACAAAAGAAATGAATAAAAAGAGTTTAGGGGGTTGGATAAGAAAAATAAAACAAAACAACATTAGAGAAGACATTACCTCAAAATCGGGTATCTCTTTTTGATTTGAGCCAAAGGCTTCCTTGGGAAGAGTTCTGCCCAAAGTGAGGCTTCTAGGAGTAATAGGGGGAAGTTGGGAGCGTATTTGGGCAGAGGTTGGCCGAGCCAAATGGCTTTAAGGTGTGAATAAGGTGGGAGATGTGGGGGCCTTTTATAAGTTGAGAGGAGGGGCTCTTTTGGAAAGATTGAAATGTTACATTATTATACAATTATTTTCGGATTCTAAAGGTCCCACACTTATATAATTGGTGGATAAGGTGATAAGGGTTCGAAATCTCCTCATCCAATAGGCTTTGGACAAGTGTAAGCCTTGGATTTTTCATTATCTTCTCATTTTATTTAAATCATTAAATAATGAGGTCATCGCTGCATCATAATGATGTCATAAATAATTTAATTTATTTAATGTATAAAAATTATAAAAAAAGTACTATGATGTAGGAAATATTTTTATCTTTCTAATGAATATTTATAGTCAAAATATGGACTTTTTTAACCCCACTTAAAAACTGTTTTAGTAAAACAACTCATGTTTGTGTCAATTTAATTTTAACATTAAATATATATATATATATTAATGTCATTTTCCAACCAAAGTGGCTCCATGGGGTCACCAAGTTGACCCATGGGTTGTCTTGGTCGGCCATGACTCATCCAATAGGAGTAGGATAAGTGTCAAGCTCATCTCATATTATTAAAACATTATTTGTACCTTAAACTACACTAATTACCTCTAATCGCGATTAAGAACTTAAAAGTTACTATTCACCAAAAATTTATTTTAATCTCATTAAACCACATTTTACTTCTTAATGAAAACCATGTATGTCGGATTTTTGAAAATCAAATCACAGAAGTGGTAATATTTCATTTAAACGAAAAATCAGTTATTTAACTACCACTTAGTGGTTTGACTATTCATCAAAAATTGAAGTTTTTCAGAACAATGCCAAAATTTCACCCTAAGATATAATTGATATTCCAAATTCAAAAATGATGTCTATTTTACAAAATTCCAAACATATATGTTTCATTAGTTAATTTTATAATTAATTTCCACTGTCACAACAAATAGCGTGTTTTTAAGAAACAATTTATATCAAAAGATTGGCAATTGTTTGTGTCCAATTTCAATGTTAAAATAATTCTAATGACCACCATTGGATAAAATGGTAAAAATATATTCTAATTATACTTTAAAACCACTAAAGAGTATAATTTATCACAATAAATTATTCTGATTAAAAAAGTTGTTTTAAGTATTTTTCACTATTCATAAAAAAATTGGAAGTTCTCAGAAAGGTACAAAAAATTCAACTTAGGATAATTCCGATATTACGAATACAAAAATGAAGTCCATTTTGAAATATAAAATTTCTATAATTTTAAAAAGTGGTTATTACTATTCATAACGGCTACTTTGATTAGTCGCAGTGTTTTAGAGCTCGAAGTTGCGTACAATGCAAGCTATTGCATTATTGAATGAGAAGCGTATCATGGAAGCTCAGGGTGTTACACCCTACTTCCCGCCAACTATCTTTTTGAAATTTTTTGTTATCAAATCTAAGTGCACGAGTCCTGACACGAGTTAAGGATAATTTTCTAGTCTAAGGACCATTACACACGCTCGCAGATAGAAATATCCGATGACACCAAAACATGCAGAATTACTATTGGCGGGTCTATTCTCATAATCTCCCATCTTAGAGATTACCAAGTCCGAACTCCATGAGGGAGAGTCTCATATTCTTACGAGTACTCGCACATGATGGTCTGTACACTATGTGTCCTATCATAGTATGTCATCCAACCACAAAACATTATTTAAGAATATTTGTTATAGCATTTCAAGGTTCTCATCAATGTGGGGATCTTCCATGACCTTATCAATGCAACAAATACTCTAGGGAATTATTATATTATAGTCATGCAGAACAATGAAAAATATATAATAAGTGAAAATTCATGTAATCAATGTACAAAACATTTGGTTCTTAGGACACCAACCCTAAAAAACTCCCACTTGGACTAGAGAGAACTGCCTATGACCTTTAGTCCACTAGACCTCACATGATGATCATGTTTCTGCTGAGTCAAGGCTTTTGTCAAGGGGTCATCCACTTTTTCTTTCATGGAAATAATACTCACTGAAACTTCACCTCTCTAAGAAAAATCCCTCAAGAGATGATACTTCCGAAATATGTGCTTTGTCCGCTGATGTGAACTTGGATCTTTTGCAAGTGCCACCGCTGCAGTATTATCATAATAGTGTGTGATGGGATCTTTACTGCTAGGTACTACATTCAGCTATTGGATGAAGCTTCGCATCCAAAATGCTTCTTTAGCTGCCTCAGAAGCTGTGATATACTCGGACTCCGCTGTAGAATCCGCCACCACACTTTGCTTTGTGCTCTTCTAGATCACTACACCTCCATTCAAACTGAAGATGTAACCAGTCTATGACTTCATGTCATCTTGATCAGTATGGAAACTAGCATCTACATGTCCTCTGATGACTAGTTCCCTTTCTCCTCCATGAACCAGGAAAATATCCTTAGTATACCTGAAATACTTAAGGATAGTCTTGACTGCCATCCAATGGCGGTCTCCTGGATCAGCTTGATATCTGCCTACCACACTTAATGCGTAATCCACATCTATCCTTGTACATAGCATATCATACATGATTGACCCAATCATGGATTCATAAGGGATCCTTTCCATTTTCATTCTTTCCTCATGTGTCTGAGGACACTTTTTCTTGGAAAGATGAATGCCATATGACACTAGAAACAATCCCCTTTTGGATTGTTCCATACTAAATCTCTTCAGTATCCTGTCAATGTATGTACTTTGACTCAGGCCTAGTATTCCCTTGGATCTATCATGATGGATCTTGATTCCAAGAATATATGATGCCTCACCCAAGTATTTCATGGAGAAGCATTTATCTAACCTTGCCTTAACTGACTATAAGGCAGGTACTTCGTTTCAAATTAGTAATATGTCATCAATATATACTATTAGGAAAACGACTGAACTTCCACTAAACCTCTTGTAGACACAAGGATCACATTTTTTCATAAGAAATACAAATTCCGTTATAGCTTCATCAAAAGAAATGTTCCATGACATTGATTCTTTCTTTAATCCATAAATGGACTTCTGCAACTTGCATACCTTGTTGGCATCCTTTGGAGTCAAAAAACCCTCAGGTCGTGTCATGTAGACATCTTCCTGGAGGTTCCCGTTAAGGAATGTTGTTTTGACATCCATTTTCCAAATTACATAGTCATGGTAAGTGGTAATGGCCAATAGGATTCTGATGGATTTTAGTATTGCAACTAGTGAAAAGGTTTCATCATAGTCAATTTCTTGATGCTATCTAAAACCTTTAGTAACCAGTCATTATTTATAGGTGTTGACTTTCCCCACCATGTACAGTTTCTTCTTGAATACCCATTTATTACCAATAGGCTGTACATCAACTAAAGTATCTACCAAAATCCATACCTGGTTTTGGTACATGGAATCCATTTCAGAATTCATGGATTCTTTCCACTTGGAAATGTCTGTGCCTTCAACTACTTCTTTGTAGGTAATAGGATCATCATTGTCAACCAATAATGAGTCACCATCCTCGGTGACAAGAAAACCATATCATTCTGGTTCTCTCACCTCTATCGTGCTCTTACATGGTTCTTGTGTCTCTGGAATAGATTATTCATCCACGGGGCTTTATGGAATCTGTTCTTGTAACAACTCCTGTGTATCTTGAGCCTTGACTTCATTGAAGTCTATCTCGCTCCCACTATCTCTTTTGGAGATGTGCTCCCTCTCAATGAATATGGCATGTCTTGCCAATGTAACCTTTTTTTCTGAGGGGTTCTATAGGTAATATCTCCTTGTTTATTTGGTAAATCATATAAAGATACACTTTGTGACTCAGGGTGCAAGTTTGTTACCTGAAGAGGCCTTAAAAAATGGTTCGCTTCCCCACACATGTAAATTCGATAAGATGTCTTTGCATCCACTCCATAACTCGTATGGAATTACATTTAACAATTTAGTTAGTACTTGGATTAGTATGTGTGCTGCTGTTTGTAATGAATATCCCCAAAAGGATAATGGAAGACTCGCATGACTCATCATTGATCTCACCATGTCCAATAGGGTGCGGTTTTTCCTTTCACTTACACTATTCCACTGAGGTGTGTAAGGAGGAGTGAGTTGAGATAGAATCCCAAACTCCCGTAAGAAATCAATGAAGTCCTGATTAAGATATTCTCTTCCTCTGTCTAAACAGAGTTTCATAATCTTCTTACGAAGCTGGTTCTCAACATCATTCTTGTCTTCTTTGAACTGATCAAAATAACCTGACTTATACCACATTAAGTAAATATATACATATCTACTAAAATCATCAGTAAAAGTTATGAAGTATGAGAACCCACCACTTTCTTCAACTAGAAATGGTCAACAAACATCTGTGTGAACTAATTCTAGAAGCACTTTAGCCCTTTCACCATTCCACTAAATGGGGCTTTGGTCATTTTTCCTTGTAGACACACATGACATACAACAATTGGTTTTAGTTAGAAAGAATATAAATAACCATCTTGATGTAATTTTGTCAAACGTTTCTCATTGACATGACCAAGCCGGTGATGCCAAATTTGGGTGTGGTATGAGTCATGTTAATTAAATTTGTCATCTATTTCCATTACTTGTTTTGTGTAGTCTAACACATAAAGGCCATTATATAAATGTGACCTACCAAAACAAATGCTATATTTATAAAAGTTGCAACATCAACTTCCAAACATGAAGACGAATCCATCAGTATCTAATATAGATATTGGAATAATGTTTTTGGTTATAGAGGGTACATAATAACATTTTTTTAAAACTAAGTCCATCCCATTAGGCAATGTGAGGTGGTATTCTCCGCCAGCTACATCAGTGGGTCTGGCTCCATTGGCTGCTCGTAGATCCACCTCACCTCGATCAATCTTTTTGAATCTAATTGGTTCATGTATTTGGGTACATATATGAGAACCAAAGGAAGTATCTAATACCCAATTGGCAGAAATAGATAGATTTCATTCAATAACAAATGCACCTGAAGCTTACCCTTGCTTCGTTGGCAGGGTGCAGTTTTTCTTCCAGTGGCCCTTTTTGCCACATTCGAAACAGACAACCTATTGTTCTCTTACATCTCCTTTGATCTTCCTTTTCATGGAAGGCCTTGAAGAAGCTTTGGGCTTAAATCTCTTTGATATACATTTCCTTTTATTCACCATGAGGATAGAAGGCTTTTCACGCTTCATGTCATTGTCCACTTGGCGAATAAGGATAAGAAGATCAGACAGAGACTTATCAATGTTGTTCATGTTGAAGTTCACAACAAAGTTTGAGAAGCTCTGGGGGAGTGATGCAAGAATGAGATTAGTACCCAGTTCATTGGGGAGTTTAAACCCTAGAACCACCAAGCGCTCAATGTAGCCAATGAGCTTGACTACATGAGGCCTGGATGGGGCACCCTCTCCAAGCTTGCTCTGAAATAGAGCCTTGGAGATCTCAAACCCTTACTGTCTTTCTATCTCCTAGTATAGACCATGAAGGTTATCAAGAATGTTGTAGGAATCCATGTCTTCATGAGACTTCACGAGCTCACATGACATTGATGACAACATCAAACATTGAAGGTCGAGTGCATCGCTCAAATGTTGATCATAGACCAGGAAATCTTCATCACTTGCCCCTGGGGTAGGAGAATCAGGAAGTGAGGACTCCCGCACCTAATAATTTCGTTCATGGAATAGGATAACCCAATGGTGCCTAAACCATTCCTGAAAGTTATTTCCGGTGAGGATATTATCTTTGTCTAGAATTGATCATAGAGAAAATGTGGTTGATGAGTTTGTCATATTGATTCTGAAAATTAGAAGTGTAGATTTATCATTACTTTCTTGATTACATTTTATGAGAAATAATAAATTTTATTAAGTCTCACACTAATTTATCAAGTCCCAATGGCCCTCACCATTGGACCTGTAATTTCTAGTTGCTTTGACATTCTAGTGGAAATGATCCATATTCCCCTTCACATAACCCCAACAAGGGTTGGTCATGTTATTTGAAGGTATTTAGGTAGACAAGGCTTTGCCAACTGTGAGCTTATAGTTCCTTGATCTGTTGAGTGGACTCCCCAATCCTAAAATCTTGACTTGGATTTTCTCAACTCTTTCCTCCAATATTACATCAAGTCTATCAAGGGATACTCCTCTTGATGTAATATGGTTAAGTCAACCTGAAACCTTTCATAAGGGCTTCCTTTATAAAAGTATGTGTCCCAACAAGGGTTGGTCAAACACATAGTTTTATTGAGTCTTTCCCTTAATCAGGTAACAAAAGGCTTGGTATAACTTAATATGGTATTGAGAGATTTTAATCCTTTATGCATAGTTTCGCATTATCCCATGCTTGTTAATATTATGTGATGCTTACTTAAGTGATTAACCATGTTCCGATAATGTTTACGCATAGTCCAGTTTTTATTTTATTTCATCTTTGCATGATTGTTCATTTTATTAACTATGTGATCACGATAACACAGACATAATAAATAAACTATGAAATCATACAGAAATAAAATGAGATGGCATGATCATGAGATTTTATTGGTTAGCTTATCTAGCGGCTTGATAAGCTAACCCAGACCTAGGGAAAAACAACTTGAACCGATGGTTCGTGTTTCGCAGATCCTACCTGTCCACCTTTGTATCTTCTTGGGTTGGTCTCGCCTCAGATTTGGGTTTTGAACCATCTCCTCTGGCTTGGGAGATCCTCCATTACATTGGGTTTACATTAAAGAAACCATGGGAACCTATGCACTACATTTTATTGGAAGAAGTCTCGCAGGCCAACAAATTTAAATTGAACAAATTTAAATGAAACCAAACACACATACAAAGGGTCTTTAGTCTAGCTCATGATCATCTGTAGCATGCAACAACATTTACACATATTTATAATTCAAATTATTTTAATTTTTCTACTATTTATGATAAGTTGTGCTTGAAATTAATTAATTATGATCTTATAATTAATAAATTCTTTATCTCAAATTCCTTTCGGAATTTCCTTGAGGTTCTTCTAATCCATATCCCTTGTACATGTATTTGTACTTTTGGAGGAAACCTGGTGAAATTCTATTTTTGGAAAGTACACGGCAAGTAGTTTATATTTACACAGCATGTATTTCTTTTCACCCTTTATCCAAAGTACACACCGGGGGCTTTGCCGTGTTTTCTCTACTTTTGAAATTTTGGAGTACATGGCGTGTAGATTAATCTAACACGACGTGTACTTCCTTGTTACGTGATTACCAGCCTAGAAATCCCGTGTACGCGGAACACAACTTCTCCTTGTACACGGTTTCACTTGGGCCAAATCGGACTACACGGCGTGTTGATTCAATATACACACCGTGTATTCTGGTTCCACATGCCATTCATTTCTGGTCAACACGGTGTAATAAAACTCAGGTATACTCAATTCATACGGCGTGGTTTGGCGGACCAATACTGGTTCGTTGAACCTAATTACATGGCGTGTAGTTTTCATTACACGCCGTGTATTCCTGTGTTGTACAGACAGAAAGAGCAGCTCCTCAGGATGAGTTCCTCATTTTCAATTTAATCAAAATTAAAATTAAAAGGTCATTTTTGTGATGTGAATTGAGAAACAAATGAGGAAGAACAGATCTCATTCATTCAGTTTAATAAAATGATTTATCACGAATTGAATTAAATACAAATGCGTAAATTATCAACGAAAATTAAATAACTATAATCAATGTTGTAACCTCCCTTGGATACTAATTGAAGGTTCCAGGAATAGTGTAAGCATGTGGGTGGATGTGCCCACTTGGCTTTTTTTCATTAACAATGATCAATCTGAGATCAATACGACGATAGATTCCAATCTCCACAGATTGATTCACAGAAATAGAAAATGAAGAAGAAAGGTCCTAGAACCACAAAAGTGGATCTTCACAGGCTGATTATAATTAATTTAATTAATTGTCAAGATGTACCTTTTGGGTGTTCTTTCTTTGTTGAAATTCTTGATCACATTCCTATGTGATTCTTCGTTGCATCGCAGAAGAAAAGTGTAGACTTCCTCTAGCGGTGATCCACATGTGCACCTCGTGTCTCTGGATGTTGCCAAATGAGTCTCTGGGTGCTAGCATGGAGAAACCTTTGAAATATATAAAAATAATAATTGGTATAATAAAATATATAAAACTCTATAATTTCATATATTATCAAGATATATTATACTACATTTTACCATGATCAAAATATCAAAATCGTTTTGAAAAAAATCAGCATAACAACATCAAGTAAATAAATTACATGAAATCTATTAAGAAATTAACAATATAGGATAATATACATGATTTATAAAGTGAAATATATATAAAATTGGATAAAATTATTTATTTATTAATGATTTTATTAATACTCAATAATTAAGGGTTAGGGCTAGTTAAAATTAGGACCACTGGTAAGTGTTTCCAAAAATCAATTTTCATTCATTGAGATAACATTTTTATTTAGTAGTTATTACCTTCATTAAATATAAATATTTCCTATCGATATTTTTTATTATAAAAATATTAAAAAAAATATTTAAAATTTCACTCATTTTTACCATTATGGGATATATATTACAAAGATAATAATTTTATAACTTGTTTCTTCAGTCAATTATCCTTATATTTTAGTCATGAGCAATCATTCTTCATTATTTATTTAATTTTTCCCCTTATTTTATAATATGTCCATTATATATGGTAACACATATTTTACATTGGTGGATTTTTCCTTACATCAAAATATTCATTACTAGTTTATTTATCCAAAAATTTTATAATATTTTTTGGATTAAATCACATCCTTTCTAATGGAATTTTATCCTCCAAGTCTATTTATTCCATTATAGCTAATATTTTCATTTTTTATTTGTGAATGAAAATATGTTTTATCTCCATTGGACCATATATATCTTTATAATACTTTTCAAAAGAACATTTTATTTTTATTTTCATGGCATGGGTTACATCAAAGTAATTTTAAATCATAAAAATGTATCCTCTAAACCCCTTCATTAATTTTGGGATTTTTTTTTCATTTTCATCCTTTTCATCAATATTTTTACCATTTTTTTAATTCTTATTTTGAGAATATTTTCCTCACATATAAACATGGTATAATTTACAATTCATTATTGGTTTTAATAATGGATTTAGGTTCCATTTTATATTGTATTATTTATTTAAACCTACATTTTCATACCAACCCAATTTCTTATATATTCTAAGGATACGCATACATTAAATTTTTTTCAATAATTAATTTTAATTAAAAAAACTCAATATTTTATGTTAATCCTTCCTACTATAACTCACATCCACTAGAAAATAAAAATGTAAAACAATTTTTAAAATATCATTTACTGATTTTGTTAAAAATCACATATGTTGAAAATTTTTTATTCATAATTAACAAATCCATATAATTATTTTTTTTACATTTGAGATTATCTTTCTAGAAATAATATTACTTATTCAAATATTAACATCCAAAATGATTAAATTACATCTTCTCTATGGTATAATTTCAACATATCATACATTTTTTTTCTAGGGTATGGTTGTCAATCGCACTTACATCTCAAGAATTTTATTAATTTTATGATTTATGTATGGTTTCATTTAAACATAAGGTAGACATATCCATGTACTTATTATGAATATGATCAACGTTCCTCAATAACTATCTAATGACTTAGGTAATGTTTTTATCCCATTATATACCATTATTGATCTATAATTCGTTAGATTATGTATGGTATTATATAATATCTTGGTGGAGATCCTCGACATATGTTTATAATTTCATACATTATCTTATTTAAAGATATTATAAATTTTATGAAAATATGATATCATTTCCTTATTGTATTTTCTATTACTATGTCACATTATTCGTATATAGACCATACTTTTGTTTTTTATTATTTACTATTACAATATCATTTCATACAGAAAACAATTATTGTTCAATTTTAGATATAATTATATTTTTATCTCTTACTATTATTTTATTATTTTATTATGATCTAACATTAATAAGAAATATATTTATTTTTACCGAAATGATCTTATTATCTTATCCATTTCTTATATTTACCATCCCTATGTTCTATATAATAATATAAACTATATAATGACCTTAATTTATTGTAGTTTAGTTCATTTAAAGATAAATTCCATAAGTATCCCAATATTATATTCTCATGATGCTAATAAAAAATGACATTAAACCTTCTTTTGTTGGAATTTTGAGATTCTTATATTTTTAAGATTTATGTTATGAAAATTATGGGAAATATGTGTATGTATATTTGGTTATCTCAATATATATAAAAACCATTATTTAGTGAATGTTTTTTTTACATCAGACCACAGAGTGTGGGTTTGGAGAATCTCATGAATAACCATCCAATATATTTAAAATTTTATTACAGGATTATCATATGTTCATCTATATCCATTATAATTTTAACTTGATATAGTTGTCTTTTGTCTAGTTAACTATGTCCACATCATATGCGTAACTACGAACAACCTATCTATGTCCAAATTTCCTAATATATTTAATGTATTTGATAAAGTCATCTATAATCATATAAATTTTCTAACAATCCTATGATGAATAAAAAAATATAATTTTTTTACAATTATTATTGAACACCTAAAAAATATTTTAATAATCATAATAATATGTTCTTTTATTTATCACAACAATTAATTAAGAAATACAAATTTTTATAACTCTATAAAAGGAAAATTTTCCCAGCTAATGGGTATATAATTTCTAATGGCAATCTATGGACACATATGGTGGATTATTGATAAATAGTAACAGAACGATGGAAGAACTATAATGTATTAAGATAACCAATAAAAGAATTATTCTTACACTTTTGTAATAAAATCCCAAAATGAAATATAGATATTGCATTAAATTATTCACATTTAAACCTTTTTATATTTAGTAATAAACATTTTGAAATTACCATAACCAAAAAATATAAATTTGAGTTGAAAATTATATAATCTACATAAATTTTGTGGTTATTTAAAAAATATTGTAATTAAAACCACCATGACATTTAAAACAATGTATTTGTAACACCCCAAGCTTCCACAATACACACTTCCTTGAATAATACAGTTTCTTGTGTTGTATGCAACTTCGAGTTCTAACACACACCACAACCAATCAAACTAGCCGTTATGAATAGTAACACCCACTTTTTGAAATTTTATAAATATTATCTTTCAAAATGGACTTCATTTTTTTATTCGGAATATCAAAATTGGATTAGGGTGAATTTTTGGTATTTTTTTTGAAAACATTCAATTTTGATGAATAGTGAAAAATATTGCGTTATAGTTTAAAACTGAATTTTTATTTAAATAATTAATTATTTTATTTAAATTTAATTAAGGTAAAAATAGATACATAATACCTATATAAGTTCAATGTAATTCATTGGAGTTAGTTTAGAATAATTTAAGATATATAAAAATTTTATTGAACTTTTCACCGTCTTTTACCCACCTCCTAGGAGAATTTACAAATTCAAATAAAACATAATTTTACCACTTCTGTGAGTGGAATTTCTAAAATCCGAGAGAGACAGTTAATATCAAGGAGTAAAATGTGGTTCAATAAGATAAAAATAATTTTTGGTGAATAGTAATCTTTTACTTTTATTTACCACGATTAAAAGTAAATAGGGAAATTAAGGGTAAATATGATATTAATATTACCCTAAAACATGTCCTAATTCTATTGGACAAGTGTATATCAACCCAAAAAAACCTTAGGAATAAAATATTATCATTTCGGTCCAGTTGTATTAGATTAGGACATTTATTATCATTTAATTCAAAGAAGAGTTAAAAGAGTTAAAATCAATGTTTATTAACTAAAACATTTTTAATATAGGGTTATACATAAGATAAATTCAATTTTAAATATTCATTAGAAATATAAAACTATTTCCTACATACTGGTATTTTATTTATAATTTTTATACATTAAATAATTTAATTTATTTATGACACAATGCTGATGCAGTAATTACCTAATTACTGAGATATTAAAATAATTGATATTATAAATATCCAAATAAATGTAATTTGATTCTTTTATGAATTAAACTAATTTTATAGGTTAATATGAAATGTTAGTATTGATTTAATTGTGTTTCTTCGAAGTAATCATGTTGTTATGATTTTCACAAAAATCAGATACCAAATAGTGTCAAAATTGACATAAAAGTGTTTTTAAAAAAAATATTATATTATTAATTGATATTCAATTCCTAAAAATATATTGTTCATCCAATAGAATAATATAATGATATGTGAATAATTAATTAACCACTTGGCATTCTATTGGATTTATATAGTAAGTTTATTAACCATATAATATAAAAATACGAAGAGACATGGTAAATGTCAAACTATTTAACTAAGAGTTAAATATAAATGATAAGGTTAATTTATGACCCAAACATATCTAAAATATATTTGATGAAAGGTTTAGACCCATCCACACCTTATCCTAGAAATAATTCACTTTGGATCCCTTATAAACTGAATATGAATTTATTATAAAATAATATTTTATGTTTTTCCTAAGGTCCCCCTCACCCCTTTTATAAAAGGGCACTCCCCCTTCTCTCATATTAATACCTTCAAAAACTTTTGGCTCTGCCAAAACCTACCCAAATATTCTCTCAACTTCCCTCAATTTAACCTATAGTCCTTAGTTTGATTAGAAAGCCAACTTAAGGAGCCCTTTTGATCAAATAAAAAAGAAGAACCTGAAGAAGAGGTAATGTTTTCACCACCCTCTTTCAAATTCCTTTCTTCTTCAACTTCTTCTTTCTTTGTTATTTCTAATATAAAATAATTACCCTAGTATTTTCTATATAATGTGATGTTATTATAAATTTGGTACAACCATATTTAGTATTCTATCCATCCTTTTAATTACATGTCACCATACATGCGTACGTACGGCTTACCGTCTCCACGTCGTGGTGTAATTGTTATTCAAAACATTATTATTTGAATGAGTATGATAATGATGTGTAATTGATTTAAATAGTAAATATAACATGATAATGATTCTGTATATATGATATACCATCCAATTATATATTATTTTAATATAAAAATAATGATATTGTCGCTTGTGCGTACGTACAGACTACCTTCTCCACGAATGCGATGAGATTCATTCCCCATCGTATCCATTCAAGTATAATTCCTATTTGATGATTAAAAATAAGGTTTAAGGACTTCATATCATTCTGTATATGAAAAAGATACAACCTATCCATAACAAACAAGACTTATGTAACAAAATATATAAAAGAAAATGTGTAAGTTAACACCCAAAACGATGATAATAATAAGATATTATTAAAAAAGCAATGTTAAAAGGTCATATATGATATCATATTAATGTATATGATTATTTTATAATTTAATAAAAATTATTTCAACATTATATAGTAGGTTAACCTACCATAAACCAAGGAAAAGAACAAGCTAAGGGTTTATTTCACAATCCCTTCATTATCTAAGGTTGTTTATAAGTAATTATCTACTGGGACCTCTTTATCATCCACATTCATGTTTCATAAAAATGTATTTCAAATCATTTGTACTATTTTACAGACTGTGGGTTAAAGTCATTTATACCCTTTATTTACTTTTTATAATAAGTTTATAAAGGAATATTTCTGCCATTTTCCAAACAAGGTCCTTTTTAACCTTTTCGACAAAATTAAGGTAAGAATTTTTTTACATATACGGTGGGTGCATATATTTTCCGCCATTATAAAATCATCAATGATTTCCCTACAATCTTATAAGAATATTTTCAAAGTAAATGTTTTATTTTATTATTATGTTACTTCTAAATGATTTCCAAAAAAGAGATATTTCTCTTGAATAGTTTTGATTTCATTTATGTCAACATCCTTTGATAGATTTTAAGTTTATTTGAAGTTGATTTATTATGATACAAAACTTCCATATAGTATTGATGGTTTTGTGATATATTTGACTGTGAATGTGTTATTTTTATACCATTCATGGTTTAGGGAAAATGTATTAACATTTTTCATGCTAGTTTTAATTCGAATGTTTATGTTATATTTAAACCTGTTCATATGAGGAAGGCATTGGACTTAGTAAGTGATGAGTGGATCCTACTATAGCTCCCCGATGAATCGGTAGGTCTCATGAGACACACTAGTGTCTTGGAACAAGGCCTTGACAAAATCTTATTTGTAGTCTTGGCACAAGGCCTTTACTACGTGGTTATGATAGTATGACATTATGCATTCCATCATTATGAAAGTGTTTAATGATATTGCTTGTGATTATTCAACTAGTAGAATATCCATGTGAATAATTAAATGGAATTATTTCATTTAATTTATTCCATATTATGATGAAGTTTAAGTTTAAAAGGCTTTTGCTTTAGTTATACGTTACCTTAACTATTTATGCGTATTTATAAAAGTTTCTGCTACATTGTTATACTTACTGGGAATTTGAGCTCACCCCTTTCTATGATTTATTTTCCCAGGATGTGAAGAAGTATTTTATGAATGACCTTCAGGGATAGTATAAAGGGATATGAGTGTGGATACAAGATGTTGTTGTAGTTTTCACTTTATGATGTAATATAAACTTTATAAATGTATCTAGTGATTCCAAGGCTACAAAACTAGTCAGTCTTTTGAGACTTGATCTTTTATGGTCATGCCAATGTTATGTAATAATGCACCGACTCTGGGTAATTGGGGTTAGAGCGTTACAGTTGGCATCATAGGAAGTTTAGTACAATCCTTGGAAGCTAGATTTAGATAAACTTTGATTAGAGCACGTAGACCTAAGATGGACTTTGAGGATTAGTGTAGAATAACTTTAAATAATTTTGGTATTGTGGAGATTTTGTGAGTTTTCTGAGAAATACATCCCTGTCTAGATACGATCAGGTAGAGGTAGCTCTAGAACAGATGTAGCTAGGGGTAAAACTCGAAAACACCACTTTGAGCTAGACTCGAACAGGAACTAGTGCACGACAACGGGCCTTGCTGCACTCTTGGTTACAACACTCCTAGGGGATATGATTAAGATAATTATCATTTTCTTTAAGAACCATTATGAAGGGTTTATGAGTATATACTTCCTCAAAGAAAACATTTTTATGATTATGTATTATATCCATAAACTGTTCAATTTATGTTAAGTGTTTTACAAGTTTATATTTATGTATTGCGATTCATAAACTAATCTAGTGTATGCCATTGTTTAGAAATGGGGACTAGTGGAAGAAATGGAAACTGTATAAATGCATGCACTCCATGTAGGGATTTCTCTCCTGCTCAAGATAATTATAGTGGAGCTGGTGATGCAACTGGTGCTGATCATCTTATCACCATACTGGGACAACTCACTTAGGTTATGAATAATAACCTTACCTATATGGAGCACCCTGATCCACAGCGTGGAGGGTCAATGTTAGATCACTTCATGAGGCAACAACCAAATACATTCAATGGGAGTACAAATCCCTTAGTAGCTAAATAATGGATAAATTCCATAGAGAAAATATTCCATGCCTTGGGGAGTAGTGAAAGGGAAAAAGTTATCATGATAGTTTACCGCCTCACTGGAGATGCTGATCAATGGCAGTCATTGATTCAAAACACGAAGGAAGATGATGAAGTATCAAATATGGAATGGAGATAGTTTAATGGGATTTTCTTATAATAATACTTTCCTCATGACCATCGAGTAGATATGGAAAGGTAATTTCTGAGTCTGATGCAAAAGGTGGATGATAATGTTGCAAAGTATGAGGCTAACTTTACAAGGTTAGCGAGGTATGCTGCAGATTATATATGTAACCCAATAAGTAATATTGGTCGTTTCTTTTATGGGTTAAAACTCTTTCTCTATCAAGAATTAGTCTCACACTCCTTCTCGTCGTACGAAGATATTCGCTCATGTGCTATAAAGACAAAAATATAATTCTATAAGTCTTAGGAATTTAAAGAAAAGAAAGAGAAGAAGAGATCTATTGATCACTCGGGAAATGGAAATAAGGGGAAGAAGGGAAAATTTGAATATCAATCCTGCAGTAAATGTGGGAAGAAACACCCCGGTACTTGCTTGAAGGGAATGGGCGTCTGTTACAAGTGTGGTGAAAAAGGCCACCAAGATTGTGATTGCAAAGTGAAGAAAGAAGCTACCGATGTTAAATGCTACAACTGCATGGAGATGGGACATTATGAAAATGAATCTCCTAAGCATTAGGGAAACTTACCTCATAAAAGGCCAAGGGATCAAGGCCAGGATTATGAAATCACTACTGCTGAGGTTGAAGCCCTGAAAGATGTGGTGGTAGGTAATTTAATGGTTTACTCAAGTTTAGAAAATGCATTATTTGATTCTGGATCATCGCATTGTTTCATATCTTCCTAGTTTGATAAGAAAATTAGATATTTCCAATTTGATTTAACAAGGGATTTGTTAGCTAAAACTTATAAGGGAAGTATCATTGCTACAAAGTTCTATGGATCCGTTCCCATTAGGGAATATAAATGTTCTTTATCTGCTGATATCATTGTCATACCCATAAATGAATTTGATATAATCCTTAGTATAGATTGGATTTCAGATCATGATGTGAAAATTTATTGTAAGAAGAAGGAGGTTATGATTTTTAATGATGATGATAAAGAACACCTTATCTTTAGAGCAGAATCATCACCGCCTGATTCTTATCTAGATCCACCCCCAATAGCTCAACTAAATTCAATTATCAGGGAGGAAGAGAATGAAATAACTATGGGTGAGGAAAGGAATTTTCAAATAGAGTATGTACTTATTGTGAGAGAATATTTTGATGTGTTTCTGGAAGATTTACCTATACAACCTCCAGAACGTGAAATTGAGTTTTCTATTGATTTAATTCCTGGTTCAAGGCCTATATTGAAGACCCCTTATAGAATGGACACTGTGGAATTAGTTGAACTAAATAAATAACTATAGGAATTGTGTAATAAGAGATTTATTCACCCTATTTTTTCTCCATGGGGATCCCCTGTCCATTTTGTTGAGAAGAAAGATGGATCTATGAGGTTATGTATCAATTACAGGGAGATCAATGCTATAAAAATAAAGAAAAAGTATGCCCTACCTCACATTGATGATTTATTAGAACAACTGCATGGATCTAAATAATTTTCAAATATTGACCTTTGATCTGGGTACTATCAGTTGTGTGTGAAGAAGGAAGACATTCTGAAGACAGCATTTCGAACCAGGTACGAGAATTACGAGTTTACAGTAATGCCTTTTGGGCTGACTAATGCACACTCTGTTTTCATGGATATAATGAACAAAGTTCTCAAGGAATATCTTGATGATTTTGTAGTAGTATTTATTGATGATATCTTGGTATATTCCAAAAGCTACACATACCATGAAAATCACTTGAGCATTATCTTGAAGACTCTTAGAAGACATGAATTATATGGGAAGTTTATTAAGTGTGAATTATGACTTCAGGAGATCTATTTTCTTGGCTATATTGTCTCTAAGGATGGAATCTCTATTGATCCTTCTATGAACAAAGCAATCCATGAATGGCCAGCCCCAATGATTATAATTGAGGTACACAGTTTTATTGGTTTAGCAGTTTATTATTGGAGTTTCGTCCAGAATTTCACCCGATTGGCTAACCCATTAACAAATATCACACGTAAAGGAGTTAAATTTGTTTGGAAAAAAGAGTGTGAAGAATGTTTTGAAGAACTGAAGAAAATATTAGTCAATTCTTCTATATTGACTCTACCATCAGGGAATTATGGGTTTGTTATATATAGTGACACATTGAAGAAAGGACTTGGTTGTGTCCTTATGTAGAATGATAGGGTTATTTACTATGCATCATAATAACTGAAAATTCATGAGCAAAACTATACTACTCATGATTTTAGGTTAGCAGCTGTAATCTTTGCTTTGAAGATTTGGAGAAACTATCTCTATAGTGAGAAATGTGAGATTTATACTGATAATAAGAGTTTGAAGTATATTTTCTCACATAAAGAAATCAAAATGAGGAAAAGGAGATGGCTTGAACAACTCATGGATTATGATTCCACGATACAATACCACCCAGGGAAGGAAAATAAGGTTGCCGATTCTTTGAGCAGAAAGGATTATGGTGTTTTGAACAAGATGAGAGTTGAAAGGGATCCTATTTTCATGGATTTAGTAATGATCGATATGAGAATCACCATGGAAGGTGAAACATCAATACTTTTTCAAATGGTTGCCAAACCATCTTTACTAGAAAGGATAAAGAGTACTCAGGATGATGATGAAGAGTTTAAAAATAATATTAAAGCTGTGAATAATGGGAGATTAAGTGAATTTGTGTATGAAGATGGAATTTTGAAATTTGGGAGGAGACTTTGTGTTCTCGATATACCTGATCTAAAAAGAGAATTGTTGGATGATGCTCATAGTTCCAATTTCTCTATACACTCTGGGAGAACCAAAATGTATAGGGATTTGAAGGAACATTTTTGGTGGGAAAACATGAAGAGGGAGATTTCTTATTTTGTGTCAAGATTTATGGTTTGTCAACAAGTGAAATATGGAAGGAAATAGCCTAGAGGAGTCATGCAACCTCTTCCCATACCTGAGTGGAAATGGGATAATATCACGATGGACTTTGTCATTGGACTACCAAAGAATAATAGAAGGAACGATGTAATATGAGTCATTTTTGATCGTATTACCAAATCATCACATTTTCTTGCTATAAGAGAAGATCTACCACTTTCATGTCTATCAAGGCTATATATTAACGAAGATGTGAGACTTCACGGAGTACCCCTATCTATTGTTTCTGATCATGATACCCATTTTACTTCAATATTTTAGTAGAGTATTCAGAAGGCATTGGATACTGAACTTCATTTGAGCACTGCCTACCACCCTCAAATAGATGGACAATCTGAACGGACTATTCAAACCTTAGAAGACATGTTGAGATATTTCTCACTTGACTTTCAGGGTATGTGGGATTAATATTTACCTCTGGTGGAATTTTCCATTTAATAATAGCTTCCAATAAAGTATTCAGATGTCACCATATGAAGCGTTATATGGAAAGAGATGTCGCACATCAACCTGTTGGGATGACGTTTGTAAAAGAAAACTCGTAGGCCCAGAACTAGTGGAGGAAATGATGGAAAGGTGAAGGTAATCTAAAACCACATCAAAGCAGCTCAAAGTAGGTAGAAGAGCTATATCGATAACTGAAGGAAGGATTTGGAATTTCAGGCAGGAGATCATGTTTTCTTGAAGGTATATCTATGGAAGGGAGTTATACGTTTCGGTAAAAATGGTAAATTGAGTCCCATGTACATCAGACGTTTCAAAATTATAGAACGAATTGGGGCTGTAGCTTACCGTTTGGCAATGAGGCCAAATATCTCCAATGTTCACAATGTGTTCCACATATCACTGTTGAGAAAATACATTCCTGTCCCAACACATGTACTCACCTATGAGGAATTATAACTAGAACCTAATATGTCTTATTGCAAAGAGCCTGTTAAGATTCTTGATACCAGAGAACAAGTGTTGAGAAACTGGATGACTCATCTGGTAAAAGTTCTATAGAGAAACCATAAGATGGAAGAGGCAATGTGGGAACCCGAGGAACATATGATAAAGAAACACCCGAGTATTTTCATGCTATATTATTCTAGAAATTTCGAGGAAGAAATAATTTGATGGAGGGGAGAATGTAATACCCCAAGCTTCCACGGTATGCTTCTCCTTGAATAATATAGTTGCGTGTGTTGTACGCAACTTTGAGTTCTAACACACACCACAACCAATCAAACTAGAGGTTATGAATAGTAATACCCACGTTTTGAAATATTATAAATATTATATTTCAAAATGGACTTCATTTTTGGATTCTGAATATCAAAATTAGCTTATGGTTAATTTTAGGTATTTTTCTAAAAACGTTCAATTTTTGATGAATAGTGAAAAACAATGAGTTATAGTTTAAAACTGAATTTTTATTTAAATAATTATTTATTTTATTTAAATTTAATTAAGGTAAAAATAGATATATAATACATATATAAGTTCAATGTAATTCATTGGAGTTGGTTTAGAATAATTTTAGATATATAAACATTTAATTGAACTTTTCACTGTCTTTTACCCACCTCCTAGGAGAATTTTCAAATTTACATAAAACATAATTTTACCGCTTCTGGGAGTAGAATTTCTAAAATCAGAGAGACATTGTTAATATCAAGTAGTAAAATGTGGTTCAATAAGAAAAAATAATTTTTGGGGAATAATAACTTTTTACTTTTATTTACCACGATTAAAAGAAAATAGGGTAATTAAGGGTAAAAATGATATTAATATTACCTTAACACATGTCCTAATTCTATTGGACAAGTTTATCTCGACCGAAAACAACCTTAGGAATAAAATATTATCATTTAGGTCCACTTCGATTAGATTAGGACATTTATTATTATTTAATTCAAAGAAGAGTTAAAATAGTTAAAATCAAAATTTATTAACTAAAAATTTTTCAATATGGGGTTATACATAAGATAAATTCTATTGTAAATATTCATTAGAAATCTAAAAAGTTTTAATACATAATGGTATTTTTTTTATAATTTTTAGACAATTAATAATTTAATTTATTTATGACACGATGGTGATGCTGTAATTACCTAATCATTGAAATATTAAAATAATTGATATTATAAATGTCCAAATAAATGTAATTTGAGACTTTTTATGAATTCCACTAATTTTATAGGTTAATATGACATGTTAGTATTGATTTAATTATTTTTTTAGAAGTAATCATGCTGTTATGATTTTCACAAAAATAAAATACCAAATAGTGTCAAAATTGACATAAAAGAGTTTTAAAAAAAAATACTATATTATTAATTTATATTCAATTCCTAAAAATCAATGGTTTGTACAAGAGACTTATATAATGATAGGTGTATCATTAATTAACCAATTTATGTTCTTTTGGATGTATATAGTATGTTTATTAACCATATAATATAAAAATACAAAGAGACATGGTAAATGTCAACTTATTTAAGTAAGAGTTAAATATAAATGATAAGGTAAATTTAGTGACAAAAACATGTATAAAATATATTGGTTGAAATTATTTCGACCCATCCCCACCTTATCCTCAAAATAAGTCACTTTGGAGCCATTATAAACTGAATATGAATTTATTATAAAATAATATTTTATGTTTTTCCTATGGTGCCCCTCACCCCTCTTATAAATGGGCACTCCCCCTTCTCTCAAATTCATACCTTCAAAGCCTTTTGGATCAGAAAAAATCTGCCCAAATATTCTCTCAACTTCTCTCATTTCATCCTAGAGGCCTTAGTTTGATCATAAATCCAACCTAAGGATCCCTTTTGATCAAATCAAAAAGAAGAACTTGAAGAAGAGGTAATGCTTTCACCACCCTCTTTCAAGTTCCTTTCTTCTTCAAACTCTTCTTTCTTTGTTATTTCCATTATAAAATAATAACTCCAGTATCTTATATATAATATGATGTTATTATAAATATGGTACAACTATATTCAGTATTCTATCCATCCTTTGAATGACATGTCACCATACGTGCGTACGTACGGATTACCGTCTCAACATCGTGGTGTAATTGTTATTCAAAACATTATTATTTGGATGGGTATGATAATGATGTGTAATTGATGTAAATAATAAATATAACCTGATAATTATTCTGTATATATGATATAAAATCCAATTATATATTATTTTAATATCAAAAGAATGATATTGTCACTCGTGCGTACGTACGAACTACCGTCTCCATGAACACGATGAGATTCATTCCCCATCATATCCATGCAAGTATAATAATCATTTGACGATTAAAAATAATGTTTAAGGACTTGATATAATTCTGTATATGAATAATATAAAAACTATTCATAACAAACATGACTTATGTAACAAAATATATAATAGAAAATGAGTAAGTTAACACCCGAAACGACGATAATACTAAGATATTATTAACAAACCAATGTTAAAAGATCATATATGATATAATATTAATGTATATGATTCTTGTATAATTTAATAACAATTATTTCGCCATTATAAAGGAGGTTAAACTACCCTCAACCATGTAAAAGTACAAGGTAAGTGTATATTTCACAATCTCTTCATTATCCGAGGTTCTTTATACGTAATTATCTACTATGACCTCTTTATCATCCACATCCATGTTTCGTAAAAATGTATTTCAAATCATTCTTACTATTTTACAGACTATGGGTTAAATTAATTTAAACCCTTTTTTACTTTTTATAATATGTTTTTAAAGGAATCTTTCTGTCATTTTCCAAACAAGGTCCGTTTTAACCTTTTTGACAAAATTATTGTAAGAATGTTTTTTGACTTATACGACATGTGCGGCTATTTTCCACCATTTTAAAATCGTCGAAGCTTCCCTTATAAGCATATAAGAATATTTTCAAATTAAATATTTTATTATATTATTATGTAACTTCTAAATGATTTAAAAAAAAACAGATATTTCTCTCGAATAGTTTTGATTTCATTTATATCAACATCCTTTGAGGGATTTTAAGCTTATTTTAAGTTGATTTATTATGATACAAAACTTCCATATAGTAATGAAGGTTTGGTGATATATTTGACTATGGATGTGTTATTTTTATACCATTCATGGTTTATGGATAAAGTATTAACATTTGGTATGCTAGTTTTAATACGAATGTTTATGTTATGTTTAAACATGTTCATACGAGGAATGCATTGGACTTAGTAAGTGATGGGTGGAGCTCTCTATAGCTCCTCGATGCATCGGTAGGTCTCATGAGACACACTAGTGTCTTGGAACAAGGCCTTGAAAAAATATTATTTTTATTCTTGGCACAAGGTCTTGACTATGTGGTTATGATAGTATGGCATTATATATTCCATCATTATGAAAGTGGTTATTGATATTGCATGTGGTTATTCGACTAGTAGAATATCCATGTGAATAAGTAAATGGATTTTTTTCATTTTATTTCTACTATATTATGCTGATGTTCAAGATTAAAAGGCTTCTGTTTTAGTTATACATTGCCTTAAATGTTTATTCTTATTTATGAAAGTTTCCGCTACATTGTTATCCTTACTGGGCATTTGAGCTCACCCCTTCCTATGTTTTATTTGTCCCAGGATGTGAAGAAGTATTTTATGAATTACCTGTAGGGATAATATAAAGGGATATGAGTGTGGATACCAGATGTTGTTGTAGCTTTCACTTTATGATATAATGTAAACTTTATGAATGTATATAGTAATTGCAATGCTACTAAACTAACCAGTCTTTCAAGACATGATCTTTTGTGATCATGCCAATGTTATATAATAATGCACTGACTCTGGGTAATTGGGGTCGGGGCGTTATAGTATTAATGAAAATTTTCTTCTGTCTTTTGAAAAAATTAAAATAGAAGTCCATTGATAGTGAAAATTTGAGAATTATTATTAAAACACATGAATTTCAAGAACTGAATGATAAAATTACACTATAAGGATGTTTAAAACATCATAAAAGAAAAAATGTAGTGGAAATGAAATATTTATTGATCAAAGGAATTTGAGATGGGAAATATCATACATTGATGGATTAAATGTTTTATATGTACCATACATTTTAAATAATAGTATTATATTAGTTATAAAATTTCATTAAATTTTTTACCATGTTAATTATATAAATACTAGAGATTTTCATACCAAGATATATTTTTTATTTTAAATTATTGTTCAATAAATTACATGAATAAACACTTAAGGACAAAATTAGTTTAGTGTCTATGGATAATGGGTTCATAATATTCTAATGTCGTGAATGATATTCAAAATATCCTATAATGGTGTTCTCACATAGTACTTCATTTAGGAATACCATACCTAATCATTTCTTCATAACCTTGGGAAGGTAGTGGAAGAATGTGTGAGCTTAAAATCACAATAATGGTAAATATAAGAGATATCAATATATGAATATATAAAAGTATAAGATAAAAATAAGATTATGTGATCATGAACAAAACAGATGATGTTCATATACAACCTATTATAAATCATATACATCAGTATTGGAATAAGACTTCATCATTTCCAAAAATAAGGCTCATATGGGAGATATGTTGAAACCTTGACCCCAGTAGCCCAGAGATGGTTCTTACCTTAATAAATTTTCATAATATAGAAGGAATCATATCCCGATACATTGAATAGTTTAGTAGTCTTGGAAACTACAAACATATATGATTCTTATATTCTAATTTTAAACAAATTACAACATAATTTTTATATGAATAACATAATTATCTCTAGTACATACCTACACATTAATAATTGTAAACATAATGGTTTATTAGGAGAGAAACCAAATACATGTGATCTCAAATACTCGATAAGGGTTAAGTACATAAGAAGTTATAATGAATCAATAAGTAATTACAAATATGGATTTATAATAAACTAAACACCAACTAAATTTAAATAACATGTCTGTAAAAATATATAATGAATAATGAATATCAAAATATAAATAACTGAATACTCATGATATTTAAAAAACAATAGTAACATGATTATAAATGTAATAATCAATATGGTAAGTAAAACAACAAAATATATATTCCATTTGATCAACATCATCACTATCACAACTAGATAAGGAATAATAATAATCAAAATGTAAGTAAATAAAAATACATACCATCTAATATTAAATTAATAATGAAATTCATACTAAGATAATATAATTGTGAAAATATAATGTTTAATTGTGATCAAATTCTAAACCAAGATAATGCTTAATTATTTAAAATCATGTATTAAAAACATTATACCTCTATTGTTAATACTTTTCATAACATGGTTTGAACTATAGCTAAAAAATTATTTTATTACTGTAGTACTAATTTCCCTTATAATTATATTGATTCAACATGTGAAATTAGATAACTTTTACATGTCCATGTATTTTTTTTCAGATCAATCCTCTTATATATAATAATAAATTAAATTTATGAACAATGTTCCTTATAATAAAATATTCTTTATGAGGATCAATACACATTTCTGAATATCTCCTCAAGTAAATTAATAACATTTAAAATATAGCACCATATAAATATATGATATTAAATTTATCAAATTATCTTATCTATAAAAAAATATAGATATTGAAGGGATATTAACTGTATAACAATTACAAAAAAAGTAAAAATTTCAATGGAAAATTAATGACTACAAAATTGAATCATGAAAATGTATGTAAATATAATAATCAGTCAAAATTATGATAAAACATCCAAAAGAAGAATAAGGATGGAATAAAAACAATATATCCCTTGTGGGTTACTGGTAAAATATAGTATTTTTACATTGATGAATAGAAATTCCAAAAAAAATATATTTAAAAACTTTATTGAGGAAAAATATCCCTATCATTATGAAAATAACAATGAAGAACAAATATTTCCCAAAAAAATAAAATTATTTTATTTTAGAAAAAAATTTTAATCTTTTAAAATAATATGTAAATCATTTTAGTTTCCATGATGGTTGTAAATTCTACTAATTGTGTTCTCATTAAATTATGTATTCTTATAACATTTTTGGTAAAATCCAAACATGTATTGATTTGAAAAATAAATGATGATTCCATTAAAAATAATTTTTTAAAGGTAACAATGATAAAAAAATTATTTAATAATTATTTTTTAATAAGTTATAAAAAATGTCAAAACATTTATAGAAAACATGTTTTTGGATGAAAATATATTTTTGGCTGAATAAAAAAATAAATTTGATTTTCCTAAAACCTGTCTAAAAAAATTCAATTACTAAAGTTTGGAAAATTATACTTTAAAAAAAATATATAACAAAAAAGGTGGAGTATAAAATTATATGGATTTATTAGATAATTTTCAAACAACTTCTTTCAAATAAAAATCCTAAATAAAAATTATCGATTTGAATGTGATTTTAAAATAAACCATTAAAATGATCATAACATTGAAATTAGAATTTTTTTATGAATATATTAGGTGTATCAACTATAAATTCACATAATACAAGAGTAAATATAATATATGATAATTATATTTCCTTAAACACATAATCTTAAAATATCGTAGATTATGAATAAGTAATATAACCAAAATAAATAAATTTAGTTACGAAATTCATTACAAATTGGTAACTCTTAATTCAAATAACATTGAGTGAAATAATTAAAATTTATCATAAAATAAAATTATCTTTTAATTAATAATGATATTAAAATTTTAAGGGGCATTATATACACTATATTATATAAATTTTGTGCATAACATTACAATAGGCCTCACTAATGAGAAATTGAGCCGATGTCCTCTACCTTAAGCATCCATAGAGTTAAATGTTCATTAACCTCATATAGAGTAGAAATATAAAAAATTATTTATTTATACCCTAAAATTATAATATTTATAATATAATATATTATTCTCTAATAAAATCTAATCACTTGTTAGTTAATAATCATTCATTATTTTCACTATTTCAGGTGTTAATTGGCATGTTTTCCATGCTTGGATTTGCATAAATGTTCTGGTACCTATGTTTATTTTATAGTTCAGTAACATCCAAAATAATAATAAATACATAATTATGATATTTATACATCAATTAATAATTAAAACCTATTCATGAAATATTATTTTGAAAAACTGATGTTCATTTCGATCAAGGAGCAGTATGTCGTACAAACACATGAATAGCAATTCCATTTTTCAATGATCATTTTAGAAAGGGTACAAGTAATATTTAATAATTATATAATGATCATAAAATCATATAAATTATATTCATTCAATATATATATATATATCATCCATGTGGTTCAGGGATGAAATGAGGGTTACAATTCTTAATAAATGCGTTAGTCCACACGTACATGAATGGTGTTATCATCTTTATGTGATTAAAAAAGTATGAAAGTGTTTTTTATTCTTTCAATTACGAAAAATACGTTATTATTATCATAATTATTTAACTAATATCATCTATAATGATTAACTTTAACCTTATTAAATATCATGCAAAGCCTTAATGAATGAAGAATCACATCACTTCACGAGGCTGTAGTATCCCGTACACACAAACGAAAATATAGTATCCCATACAGAATGTAAAGTACAAATTTATATATGATATAATGAATATATAGGTATAATTATGATATAATATATTATAAATAATTTATATCTGTCATCATAATCGACTATGTTAGGTGGTAATGGGAAAACAAATGACATATGTTCGTGGGGTGGTAGTCCATCGTACACACGAAAATGATTTTATTATCCAATTCATGGAAGTGGAGGTGGTTGTAGGTCATGAAATAATTATAACAACATCCCATTATATTAGAGATTATGAGAATATTTTATCATAATTTATTAATAATAAATTAAGGAACTTGTGGAAGATATAAACTAAAAATACTCGTTGAAGAACGTGACCCCTTCTTTAGGTATCCTACTCATGTTTTGAAAAAATTTCATTCATAGGATGGATTTATAAAAAACAAGTCTAAAAGTATAATATGATGGAATTTTCTATGTTATTTTGTATTTATAATTTGATACAAATGGGTTTAAAGGTGTGGAGGAATGTGGAGATAGGTGGTCTCTTATACTTGATGTGAGTGGGGAATTTTTTTTAAAATGAATATTTAGTCATTACAATGTTTTTAATTTAAAAAATGACTCTAAAAAGGAATATTACAACCCTATAATATAAATTCTATATATGTGTCCATAAAATGGTTCTTGGTAAATTTTTAGACACTTTTTACCCATTAACTTCTTAGTTTAACCTCTAATAAATTAATTTTCACCCTATCAACAATGATTAATCTTTTCTATGTACAATATTTATTTTAGGAAAAAAAGAAGTTTAAACAATTAGATATTATAAATTATTATGATTCAAAATTTTTAATAATTTTTGTAAAATTAAATTCACATAATATAATTTTTTAATATAAAATATTCCCTTAGATGTGGAGAGAAAGAGTGTCTTCAAATAGAACAATTTGAAAATACTACAACGATTTTATATAAAAATAAAATTTGAAAATGAATATAATGAAATGATTTTTTTAGTTTATATATTTTTTAATCTATTTAACTTTAAAAAAATTTTAAATATAATATTACATTATATATTACGTAATCAAAATGGCAGTTTTCGATTAATATTCATTATTTTCACTATTCACTGAAATAGGAAATATTTCTGAAAAATCCCAAACATTCATCATGAGATAATAAATAAGTTATAATTTTAGAACTTATCTTTATTTTTTAAATTAATATATAATAGTTCATAATAATTTAATTTAATGTATATGTGCAAAGAACAACTAAACATTATTTTTGTAATAATAGCGTTTTTAGAAAGCATTTTTATTTATTTTAAGTGAATATTAACTTATTTCTACTCAATATATTTCAATAATTTACATAATTTATTTAGAAATATTTATACGTACCAAAATATTCCAATGGTTATAATGGTGTTCTATATTATCATTCCTTTAGACTCGAGGTTGTGTATTCTACAAGCAATAGAACATCATAAATTTAAATAAATTTATTTCATCAGTTGTATAATCTCGATGTTCCATGTCTTATACACTATGGAACAAAATGTAATTATTTTATAACTTCATGTTATTACATTCTCCAAAAATTAGAGAAATGTTGTCCTCACAATTTGAATATAATCTTGACAATATTAGGTTTTACATATGGAAAAATCATTCAGGAAAAACACAAATAATAAAAAGAGATAATGAAATATACAATTGAAGATATATAATGGGAATTAAAACTATTATATGGAATAACACATTACTAGGTTTATATATAGTATAATATTTGTTGAAATAGAATATTTGAACAAATAAGAAAAGAGTAAATAATTTTAGAGAACGATATGGGTCTTTGATCATAAGAAGTGAATGATCAATTAAAAGTTAAGGGACTCAGAAACATAAATCTAAGATGCTTTAGTAGAACATATTATTCATAATATATGATGGTAATTGGATAATTCAATTTGAATATCCTTTTCTAAAATTTATGGACATCTTTTTGTGTCCATGAATATATATTTAATATGTATTATTAATACTTTTCTCTTTTATATGTAAAAATTTATACTCTAGTTATGCTTTGATCAATTTTGAATTCATTTAATAATTCAATATATTAATATGGAAGAATGTTTCTTTTATTTCTGAATTAATAAAATTTTCAATTTTAACAGATCGTATTATCCATAAAAATATAACAATTCATTCATTCTATCATTATCTATTTACCTAGACCAAAATTTTTAACACAAGTTATTCAATATAACAAATTAATATCTAAAAATCAAAATTAACACAAGTGGTTAATCATTAATATTTATTTTTAGAATTATTTATGGAATAACAATGAAAAATTAGATAATATATTGTTTAGTCCCATGGTAGGAGTAAAACCCTTATCTTCTTTAGGTCTTGGGTTCATAACCCATAGCCATTTCAGAAATGTTAGTTTATCACATGGATTACAATTTGTACTTTTTATAAAACTATATTAATATAATTTCAATAATATTTGAAAAATATATGATGGAATCCTTTAAAGTTAAATTATTCAATAAATAATATTTTTACAGAGGTCTTCAATATAGCTTATTTTATCACAAATTATAATAATCTTATTTGACTATAATTAAGATTTCATTAATGTTCATTTTAAACCTAGTGGTTATCAATACCTTAAATCATATATGTTTAAAATGTTATTTATTTATCCCTAAAATAAAATTTCTAATCAAAAATATGATTTCAATATACATATCCCAATATATATTTAGTCTTGGTATACTCTGATCACATAAAACGTAAAAAAGAGGGGTTTATGTCTTTGAACATATGATCAATATTAAAGGCATTAACCAATGATGGTGTCTATAACTCTATAGTTAATGAATACATATATGATTCTGAAATTTTACACAATCAATTTATTTTCAATGATTCTTACAACCAAAATATACTTTTTAATGTAATTCCACAATTAAGGTCTTGAATCCCTATACATTAGAACATTATATATTTTATTTCCAAACACATAATTATTTTTTATTGCTCTAATCCTTTAAAATAAGTAATTTATAATATAATTAATGGGTTATACCCATTTAAGAAAAAAAATAAAAAATGGATCCAAATGATGATATTTGATTCCATCTATCCTACTATTAATTTTTCTTGATAAATAATTTCATTATTCTATTGTTTTAGAAACATAAAACATTTTCCTATTCATTTCATACACATTATTTTCAATATATGACACCATATGTTTGACCTTGTTCATTCATTTTCATCATATATTTTAATACATAAAAATTATTTTTAAACTATATGTGAATTAACCAATGATTATTAACTGGGACAATCAAACCAGGTTTGTAGTAAGTCCAGTTGAAAACTAAGTCACACAGAATGATTCCTTTTAATGTTATTACCCTTATATTTAACTATTTCATAACCATTCCTACTCATCATATCTGTACATGGTTGTATTACTCGGATAAATGATATAATCTATTACATTACAAAACATTATGATGATATTCTATACTTATCATCAATGTTTATAATATGATTATGACCTATAATCTCAGTTTTTCTAAATCTAGTTCCCAAGGATTCATCTAAACTTTCACAAATAACAAATTAATAGAACAAAAACTTTGTTTCCCAGAGTCAGTTCCTTTTTTATTACACTGTGTAATGATACTTGGAATCGAGTACTGATGAACTGGCTAGTTAAGTAGTCTTGGTAAACAAGATACGTAATGATTCAAATTTTACATTTAAAAAAAACTGAATAATAATTTTTAGGATAATAACATTGTTATCTCTATCAAGTCCTTTCACATTATTAATTTTAAACTACATTGACTCTTAGCGAAGGAAACAATATAACTGCGAGATCAAATTATTAATAAGGGTTTTGTATAGTGGAAGATATCATAAATCAATAACGATTAATCAGTATGTCATGGTAAATAACTAAACACACATTCTATTTAAATAGAATTACATTAGTAATAGTAAAGTCATAATTAATTTTTATCTTTAAAAGGGAAACTTTTATTCCATTAAAATAAGAGGATTATCATGATAAGATAAAGACTAATCAATATTTCATGGTAAAACAATAAAAACCAAATCCATTAAATTTAAATAATGGCTATAATTACTATATAAGGTATCACAAATATGTAATGCTAAATAATTGAAAACACTATCCATTTAATCGGCCGTAGATATTGAAATGCATGGATATATAATGTAATTGTTAAAAACATTTGTATAAATTTAAATAAACACTTAATTTAAGAAATTACTAATTATTAAACATCTTGTCTCAAGAACATGATACCTCTACCATCAAGACATTTCATAAAATTAAATATTCTATAGGTAAACACCCACTTAATGATGGCTTACTAATTTTCCTCATGAGACTACTCATTCATCGAGGGGATATCTATAACAGTGACCCACTCTAATCTGTCATATCCAAATCATTCCTCTATATCAAATCATCGATTTAATTCATAAACTGTGTGACATATCATCAAATATATGTATTGAGTAAATAATATATATATATATATATATAAATATTTACCTAGATAAAAAAATTCCATTAAATTTATAACACCATTTGTAAAAATGATAAATCTTTTATGGAATAAACTTATCCTTGATAAATAATGTGGATATTTTGGGAAAAATTAATGTCTAATGATCATATGAATGTTAAAATTTCATGTGAATATTAATGTATGCCATAATGCATTATGAAATAGAACTTCCAAACATTTCTTGGTCAAAATTGTCACAAACCACGAAGATAATGAATAATGATGGTATCAATAGACAATTTCCCTAGTGTATTATAAAAAAAATAAATTTTTGTGGCCATTTAGGGATATTAATACCATAAAAATATCTATTAATATATTTTTGATAAAAATATTATTTTTATTTTAAAAATAACTTTTGAAAAATAATATTTCACTAAAAAATTTAAGAATATTTCTACTTGAAAATAATCATTGAAACTAATAAAGTATGATTTATAAAACATGAATAGTCATGACTGCATGAAATTTCATTTATGTCATACAAGTTAAAACTATGAATGCTTTCATTTTTTGTTAAAGAAAAATGATATTTATTTTCTAATAAGAAATAGAGATTCTATTCTAAACACTTTTTTAAGGTAAAAAAATTTAAAAATATAACTAATAAATAATTTTGAATATATTAATAACAATTTTCAAAAAATTCTTAGAAAGAAATCTTCTCGATGAAACAATATGTCTAATCAAATAGAAAAATGACATATGATTTTCTCAATAAACAATTTCAAACATTTTAAATACCAAATAGTAATTTTTTTAACTATTACATTATAAAATAATTAATATACTCAGGGGAATAAAATTATACGCTATTATAATAAAAGGATAAAATAATATTATTTAACTGTAATTCATTAAAAAGTATAGTTAATTATATTTAGATTGTGAAATTATCTCTTAAAATGGTCGTAACGTTGAAGTGAGAATTGGTTAATGAATCAAATTTTTGAATCGATAATAAATAAACATAGGAAAAGTGGTAATACAAAATAAATAATTTTTAGTCATTATAAACATAATATAATAATAATTGGATGATGGATATGTAATATAACTCAATCAAATAAAATTGAGTTATGAAATTATTAACAACTTGATATCTTTTAGGTAAAATATTATTGGATGCAATTTATACAATTGAAAAATAAAATAAAATAAAATATTAATTAATCATTGTATTATATTTCAATGGAGTATTATAAAATATTTATAAGTTAAATTAGGTGAATAACTTTACAATATTCCACAATATAGAGATAATTTAGGTGATGTCTCATACCTTGCCCTTCCTTTTGAATAAATTATATTTAGTATACTGAATAGTGGTTTTAAAAATATTATTAATTTATAAATGATGCATATTAATATTTATAATATCATATATTATCCATTTATAATATCTTATCACCCATTTCTCAATAATCATTCATTATTTTTATTATTTCCTATGTCAATTTCATTATTCTATCAAGTGTGCATTGTCATGAATGTTGATGTTCTTATGTATATTATATATTTTTTAAAATATCAATAATAATAATAATGAAATAAAAAAACATTTTATAAAAAAATTATGCCTTTAAAACCAATCACGGAATTTGGTTATGAAAATTGAAGTGTGTTATGATCATGGATATGATAGGGCATTTATAATAATAAGTAATTTGTTCATTTTTCAATGATCATTAAGGAACAGTTACTGGTAATATTTTACCTATAAATAATTATCATAAAATAATATATATATATATATAATATTATATCATTAAATATATTTATTTTATTCATCCATGTGGTAAGGTGATGAAAATATAGGTGCATCACATCATGTCGGTGGTAGTCCATATATACATGAATATTTTTATATTCATTAAGTGAGTGAAAATGTAATAAATAAAATTATTTTTTTAGAAAAATAAATTTTTAATGAATATTAAAATTCTTTTATTATTATCATGTATATTTTTTATCTTTAACCTTATTACATTCCGTGGAAATAGTTAGTGATAGATTAATCACATCGCTTCGTGGGGTGGTAGTCTGCCGTACATATGTGTGATGATGTCATATCCCATAATGAATGAAACATAAAATGGTATATCTAATATAATGAATCCAAATGAATAATTATTTTAAAAATATAACAAATATAATTTATATCAACCATCTCAGCTATCCATGAGAGGTGGTAATGGAAAAACAAAAGACAACAGTTCATGAGCCGGTAGTCTACCGTAAATATGAACGATGATTTCATAACCCATTTGATTGAAGTGGAGGTGGATATAGGTAATGAAATTATTATAACAACATAAAATGATATTTAACACACTGATTATGTTATATCATCAGCTATAATAATAATTAATGGAGGTTCATAAAGAAACAAAATAAAAATTCATGTCGAATAATGTTACATCTTCTACAGGTATCCTCCATAGTTTTTTGAAAAAGTTTTCATAGGTTGGATTTATTACCAAAATAATTATTCTATAATTATTTTAGGGATGTTTTGAAGATATTTAGTTATGTCTTGTCAAATAAAATGTGTCTTTAAGAGAGATGAATAATGATGAGTTGGTGTAAATTTATTAGTGAGGTGAGTTGTATGATAATATTTTTTTTGTATACTCAATCATACCAACAATTTAAATATGATAAAATTCTAAAAAATGATACCATATCAAACATATAATATATATGTTCAAGATATAAAAATAAAATTGGTTTTTCAAAAGTAGTATGGTCATTTAAAATAATATTTTGTTAGTTTAACCCTAAATAAATCGATTTTTACCTTCACCTAGATAATTAATTTTTTTTTTTTAGTATTCATTTAGATAAAATATTTTTTTGAATATATTTCGAATAAAAAATAATTCTTATTCAATCTATGGAAATTATTTTTCAAAAATCAATTTAATATAACGTAAAATTTTAATTTAAAATTTATCCTAGACTTGAGATGGGAATATAGGTTTTTAGTGAGAAAATGTTCAATAGTTTACATTATATTTGTATTTAAATTCAATAATAAGTCGATTAAAATTATCTAAATTTGATTAAAATTATCTAAATTTGATTAAAAAATATAAATTTGTAATTATCTTAATTAAATACCAATTTTTAATATAATTTAACACTAGAAATTATTTAAATGAAATTGTAGCTTTCAATTAAAATTTATAAATTTCCACAATTCCTGGAAAAGGTAAATATTTTAAAAAAATCCTAAAAATTAACCTGAATTATATTTTTATGTGATTTTAAAAAAGATAAAGATTATTTTTTTCATGTAAATTTTATATAATTCTTAGACATTACTTTTAATTAAGTGAGCATAATGCCACAAAATTAACTTTTTGAAAAAATACAGTTTTTTAGAAAATAATTCTTTTTCTTATAAATGATTCCTATTTTATTTAAAAGCAATATACATCCATAATTTTCATAATTATGTTACTAATATTATTGGGAACTAATTTAAAATATTTTTTGTAATGGTATAATATATTATAGTTCATTTAGACTCGATGTTGTTTATTATTCAAGATATCAAATAACAAAAATTTAATGAATTATATTTCATAGGTTGTTTATAATTGGTGTTTCATGTCACATATGATTGTGAATAAAATGTTATTATTTATTAATTTCAGGGTTCTATATTAAAAATAATCATAAATCAATCAGGAACAATAATCTAATTTCATAAAAGTGTGGCACTATCCTAATTAATTGAAAAAATTTCTTATGACTTATTGAACTATAGGGAAAATCAACCTAGATGATTAGTAATCATTAATTATTTACCATTGTGGACTAGGAGACACTTATTTCCCATTGTGGACCATGACCCACATATTTCACACAGTTATTCAAGGGAATCTTGTTTACTATATCTGATAAATCCCAATGAATTTTTCCATATTTTATTTGATGAGATGAAATTCATTTGAAAGAGATATAGGTCCCTACCCTCACATAATTAAAATCATATATATTTATTTGAAAATTCATAAATAATTCAAATTATCATAAAACATGAAATGCAATTTGATTCATAAAAATTTCATCCTTTAATAACTTGTTGAAAATAGACACGTTTAATAATTATTTCATCATTTCATCCTTGCATGACCCATGTATAAAGGTGTGGGTAACATAATAATTTTATCATGTTATAACTTGTGGAAGAGAGATGGGTTTCATAAACATCATTCCATCATAAGCATCAACCATTTAAAGAAAAAATATAAATGGAATCCTTGGTTTATTTACTTTAAAAAGAATATATTACAACAAAGTAAACCATCTTAGATAGAGAATTAGTTTGATATATAAGTTAATGGTAATATTTCATGATAAATATTTAATTTATCTAAAAAATATAAATCTTCCTAAATAAATTTGTAATTAAATTTCGTTGAAAATTAACTATAAAACATTAAATAGATGTTTTAAAAAAAATTAAAACATTTCAAGAGGAAAAAGTTCATTATGATATGAAATAAATTTTAATAACTAAATCATTTTGAAAATATTTTCATTTGAAAATAAAATTTAAACTTTTTAAAGGAATATTCAATGAAAATAGTTTTCATAGTGATGAAATTTTTATTTTGTGTATTTCATGTTAAAACAAATAATTATTTCTTATTTTCACCAAAATCCAAATAGATATTTTATGGAAAACAACATCAAGATTCATTTAAAAATATTTTTTGTTAAAATTAAAATATTTTTAAATATGATGCTAATATATCTATATAGGTATTTATATAAAATATGATGATTTTTTTAGAAATCAAGGTTTTGGATGTAAAACTATTTTTTCACTAAGGTGCAAAATAATGTCAGATTTTAATAAAAACAATTTTCATATATTTTTATTATAAATGGGTGGGAAAATGTTTTTTACAGGAAAATTTAATAAATAAATTAATTATAATTAAATTCATAATATTCATTGGATACCGATCATAATATTTTATCATTAAGAACACAATCATAAACAAAAATAAAAAATGATGAGATAATACCAAAAAATTATGACCATATTGGTAACACTGAATAGAAGGCCACATGAATGATTAATTTAAATGAAACATATAATATCATTATAAAAAATAAATTCATGTTATTACATGTCAAACAGGTTGTATATACATCTCATAGAAGATTATTCATGTATAACATAACATATATCTCAAAGATGTAAAATTGAGACAATGAACTCTTACCACTTTGGAAAACTTTTGAATCATTAAACAAAATAAATTATAACATAAAATTAAACAATAAATATCATGAAAATAATAAAATTTGTGATATACCCTATAAAAGTTTCATTATATAAATCCCACAAAATAAATGATTGGTGAATTCTCATATGTCACCCTGAAATAAAAAATAGACTAGAAATCCCTTTCTAATTATTTAATTTTTTTTACCATAAACCACTTGAAAGATAAATAATAAAATTAATTTGTAAATTTTAAATTATTTTCTATATAATAATCATAATATTCATTTATTTTCATTATATTCACCACATAAATGAATCATGTGGTGATTATGGCATGTGTCTCCTAGAAAACAAAATGCGAGACATAAATACATTACCTTAAGTATTCACATTCTTCAGACACATTCAAACCTCTAGTATAATAAATTTAATTTAACAGTTAAACTATTATAGAACCATTAATTTATATATCATACAATATATGAATTACATATGAACTTCTATTACCTTTTTATTTAAAATTCCTTGTTAATGTCACATTTTAGGAAATAATTGCTTTGTTTTTCATGTCATATTATATTTTTTATTATTTTACTCATACATTAATCACTATAAAAAAATATCCATAATTTTAAACATGATTTAAATATGATAAATATTCACTATATATATTTATTTTAAAAAAATAAATCGTGATATACAAACTGAAACGCACAATTCATAGACATGGTAGGTCATATGAACACATGGACATTGTTTCAAATTTATAGTGGTATTTAAATAATGAATTGAATTTGTATTTAATCATTGAATAATTAATTTTATGTAATTTATATCACATTTTTTCATTAAAACCATCATTATTATCATCCATGTAATGTGTGAATGAATCACATCACATCGCAGAATAGTAGTCCCCCATACATGTAAGCAATGTTACTGTATTCCCAAAAAATGGTATGTCAAAAATTTATATATATGATACAGTGACTCCATATTTATAATATGGTTATGAATATCATATATATTCATTATATCTATCATTTTAATCAATTTTGAATGGTGGTAATGGAAAAAAGGATATTAGTTCATGAGGTGACATTTTTTCATATAGAGGAATGATGATTTATTAACCCATTTTATAGAAGTGGAGATTGTTTTTGGTAATAAACATAATATAAAAAATTATCAGTATATATAATAAATTTATTTGTTAGAAAATCATTTTTGAAAAATATTTCATGCTGTTGGAGAAAGATGAAAAATAAAAAACACTCACTCATGAACATTGCCTATTCCATGGGAAACCTCTTTACATTTTTATGAAAATCACAACTATGTCAGATTTATTCCCAAAATAATCCTTATATGATTATAGGAGGTTATACGGGATACTATTTATGTAGATTGTTGGTCAATACATATCACTTGAGATATGTGAATTAGTTAGTGTTGTGAGTACTATTTAATAATTGAGGTGGAGTTTCATTTTTGTGAATACCATAAATTATTCAATAATGAGAGGTCACTATCAGCTCATGTGGACCAAAAATTTATATACAATTTTTAGGCGGGTTGATATGTTCATTCTAAACATATAGAATAAAAAAATATGTTTTAAATATGTCATTCTATTTCCTTTATGTATTACGCAAATTCTTCATTTTAATTTTCACTATGACTATATGTTTTTTAAAACTAGGTAGTCAATATTTTATGCATATAATAATAAGATGCATATTAGAAATTTTATACATAATAATTAAAAATATGAAATATAATTTATTAAATAAAACTCAATATTTTCTGGAGAATAATTTTACATCAAATAATATGACACGTAAAACCCTATTTTAAAAATAATCATTGAAATCAATTCTTAAATGTTGTCACCAATAATTGTTGTGAAATATTGTAATGAAATTACTGGATAATATATGTTATTAATATTATAAACATGGAATCCATTTTTTCAAATTTAATTTAGTGATGGTTAAAATTAAATTAAAAATTAATCTCAAAGATGGGTTAAGAAAGACAGTTTTCATTTATAAAATCTTCAAAAGATTACAAAATTTTAACATCAAAACTCAACATAAATATTATTAAAATTACCAATATTTGATTAATTGAAATATAATTGAACTATTTTTAATTTAATTTCATTTTAATATATTATTTATCTTTATAAATTACATATAAAAAAGTCGGGTTTTAATTAAAATTTAATATTTTTCTATATTCATCCAAAAATTAGACTTTTTAAAATATTATAAAAACATCAACCTAATATCATTTTTAGAAGATGATTTTAAAAACTATTTTTATTTCATAAAATTAATTTTTTGAATGTAAGAAAAATAAATTAAATTTGTGCTGAATTTTTTTTTAAATAAATATATTCAAAATATATAGACTATTCTTGAAATTAAGTACAATTTTTTTAATATATTATCCATATATGAAACCACTATAAATAAAAATTTAAATTTATTTATTATTATTCCTATATCATTTTTTAACAACTGTGTTATAGTGTTCATGCTTCAATACTATTAATAATATATTGTGGTTTGGTTAAAATTTTGTGTCTTTTGAAATGTAAGATAACCCAGCATTCTATGTAACAAAATCATAACATGGTAACTATGTAGTGGAAACCATCAATGAAATTTAATTTATTAAGAAAAAAATAAATTCATAAAAACTAAGGTTGTTATATTCTACCCCCCTAAAATAAATTTCTTCCTCAAAATTCATCAGTATTGTACTAATAATTAAAAATACTTATGCCTCATTATGTATTCATGTTATCACATAACTTCTCAAGTAGGTGTATTTCCCACAAAAAATTGGAATTTTGAGTGTTCTCAATTCATTGAAATATCAATTTTTGATCTAAAATATCTACAGGTTGTTTCTCATAATAGGTATCATGTTTTAATGGTATGAATTCAAAGTTCAATACATTTGATGGATAAGGTAAATATCTCCACAAAATAGTTAATAAAACATATCCCGAACCTGAGAGAGATTTAAATAAAGACATAAATGATATGGTAATGTCTTGATATAGTCAATTATTTCAAATCAACCCATTTATCTAAGGATTAGATTTCCCTTATTTATTCTATTGATAAATTCATAAAATTTCCATATTACTAACTTCAAATTAATGATCGTATCAATAATTATGATTATAATATTTTTGACAATTTTTTGTTATAAGTTTAAATTTCTATGTTTCTCTAACCTTATATTCATATAATTAGATTTCTCAAGTGACATCATCATTTTTCCTGCCACATTATTCAATTATGTTGGAGTTCTATACTTATTTCAATAATGGGATTCCTAAAGATCCATCTGAATACTAAAGTGAAATATACCATTGCAGGAAAACTCAAATAGAGGATGTTGTTGATCCCAACTATTGTAAAAATATATTAAACCATATACTAGAATATCATATAGAGGATGAATTGTTCTTTCAGAAAAATATTTTGTCCGAGGATGATACATAGTGATGCAAGTCAACTATGTTTCAAGGGAATGCTTGAGGTTTTTCTAAACTATTTTGGTATACATTAGATCTTGATCAAATACAATTTCAGGTGGTACCCCATTAATCCTTTACACATCATTAATGAATACTATGAAATTATTATGCAATGTGAAATCTTCTCTCATTACAATTATGTGTGCTGACATAATTTCCTTATCAACTACAAAACATAATGCCCTTAGAATCAATGATATGATAAACCCTAGTGTTTAAATTTACAATTAATCATAGTAGGAAATATTATAAAGGCATTCCTCCTAAAATAACTTTATCACGAAAAACATATACTAATCCAAAGGGTTTCAATTCCACAAAATATCTCATTAAATAACCGTAATCGTGATAAACTACCATCATTGAAAACCTAAAATGTGGTTTTAATAACACTGAACACATTTTAATCATTAAGGACACAATTTAACATCAAGATATTTTTAGAAATAAATGCAATGTTTGATAGTGTACACGATATACCACATCTTTCTTAAACGAATAACTAAAAATTATTTGTAAAATGTTATCTTCATGAACTATCCATTAGAATTTTGGGTATAATCATGATTAATAGTATTATGAAAATATGGCTTCATAATTTTTATATAGTGTAATATTTGGTTACCAACTAATTATAAATGAAAACAAAACCTTTTTAAAAGTACATCAATTTTTTCTAGAAAATAATTTTATTGTGCACAAGTTTTTTAATAATAATAAACAAAAAGTCAATAAAATTCTATTATATTAAATATCTATATATTATTAAATATATTGTTTAAAATTCATCCTATGTGTTATATATACATGATATAATAATAAATATTATTTTACAGTTAGAAAACTAATATTCTTAAAAGAATAGTTTTATTGACTTTTGATAGAGAACATATTTTAAATATAGTTTTCGAAAATATTATATATAATATATGAAAAAAATTACTTCTTTTAATGTGGGAAATAAATATTTCCTTTTTTTAAATTGTTTTTATATTTTTTTGATATGTTTCATGATTAGATGAATTGTAGAATGTGCATAATTGTTACTAAAAACAAATTTTCCATATAAATAATATATAGGATTAAATTATATTTTCAATTTATTTTAAAGAATATTTAGATCATTTATTATAATTTATTACTCTTTATGAAATCAGTATCAATTTCAAAATGTATTTGGATATAAAAACATTTCTATCATTTAAACATTTTCTATTTAAAAACCCGATTTCATATTCAAGGAACAAGATTAAGTTTAAATTAACACCTGCAATGTATAAGTCTTGATTTTGGAAAAATGGATTCCATATTTGGAATAAAAAGGTGTAAAATATGAATAGTAACTTTTATATTCCTTATTACCATGGTTCTGGGTAAATCTGGTAATTATGGTTAAATATAATATTATAAATATTATAATATTACCCTAACACCTGTCCAAATGTTATTTTATGATTTTTTATCAACCAATATAATAATTAGGATGATTTCATGACCTCATGGAGTCACTTGTATGACCATAATCCCTTTATAGTATTTTATTTTAATGAAAAATCAAAGATTTCATTATTATGTTTTAATAAATGTAATGTTTTCTATAGTGGTTTATATAGAATAAAACATCATGAATAAATTGTAATTTTAATGTTCAAATAATTAAATATATCATGGTTTGTTTATAAATTATATGTGATGAAATAATTATAATAAATTCTAACAAAATGACGATCCGATAATTGTTCAATTAATGGAAATATCACTAAAATTTTATTAGAAAATATTAAAATATGATTATTTTTAAATATTTAATGACATAAAATATTTTTTTAATATAATTTGACATATTATTTATGTTATAGAATAACTTTTTATAACTAAATTATTGTTATTATAGTTTTAAAAATTCATGTAATGAATTGTGTAAAAATTGAAATTAAAGATATTTTAAAATAAATGATATTTAATAAATGAAAAAAAAATTTCTAAAAAAAATTCAGAAAAATGATATATATAATGTTGAAAATATAATCAATGATTATTTTATTGTTCATTTTGAATTTTATAATATATATATATTAACCTTCAAATAGTATTAATCAATGTAGTAACAGTAAGAGTTAATGTGTTTATAAAAGGGTTAAATCCAAATGGTAAGGGTTAAATGTAATCATAACGTGTTTAAATTTCATTTTAATAGGTTATTTAGATCCATAGTCATCATATCCTCGAAATAAATAAGTTTTCTTCAATATGTAATAAAAAATGAATGTATTTTTTGTTAATATTTTTAGAAATACCAAGAGTACCCCTCCCCTCTCTTATAAAGGATCATTTCCTCTATTCTCGTCACACATAAACAAAAATTGTTCATACAATATAATCCAAAATACCTTCCTTGAGTTCCTACCCATATTATATATCTCTTATTTTTGGACTAAGACCTATCATAGTGGTATTATATTGATAATAAAATTAGGTTCTTTGAGGAAGATATGTTATTTTAATCAAGTATTTCTGTTTTATTTCAATATAAAAGTCCTTCAAATCATCTTCATACATGATGAAATAGTAACTCCATTTTCAAAAATATAATTTTATTTTATTATGTTAATTTCATCACCTAAATCCAACTCCACCTCTTTAAGATATTAAAATAATTAACCATTCATGTTTATGGTAGACTATCACCTTGAGAACCTGTATAATTCTTATTTTATTACCATCTCTCAAAATAGGATATAATGGTGGAAAAAATTATTATATATGATATTCATGAATTATTTATCATATGAAATAATATTACTTAATTTACATTCTTACTATCCCATTCACATAAAAAGAAGATTATGATGTTCATGCGTTCGTGTGAACAATCACCTCCTTGAAGCAATGCGATTTGTTTTTCATCACCTTATAACATGGATGATGTATACATATAAGTTTATTTAAATTATTAATATGATATTAATTATACTATTATCATTATTTAATGATAAAATAAATCTTACCTTAATTCCAAAATTATCTTTGAAAAAATGGATGTGATATTCGTATGTAAAACATATTTTCTCCATGAATATAACAATGTTTATTTTTCATAACCAAATATTTTGGTTGATTGAAATGTTTAATTTTATGTAATATTGATTATTATGTCATGATTATTTTTATATGAAGTACTAATAACCACTTTGATTATTGTCATCATATTAATGTCATTTTTGGATTCAAGAATAGAATATCACAAAACATCATACATGAACTTAAATAATTAAGTAATTTTTATGATATGATAATATGTGTTATAAATGGAATGTTTAAATTCAAATATGTTCTTAATAAATTAAATAATTAACATTGGTTTATTATTTTGGGTGGTAATGAACATACCGGGTGAATTATATTCAAGGTTAAAGACTTTCTCTCCATCTCCTTTAATAGAGGAATATTTTGATGTTAAAAACATTCCTTCTTTTATGATGTATATATATATCCCCATTTTAATTTAATATAGAGAATTTCTTTCTTATAATTTTAGTTATTTTTTTTTAAAATTTTATTCATTTATGGGGCTTAGGATTCAAATATTTGAATGTGGCATGAGACATGTTTATTTAAAAATCTCCTCTAAAATATTTAATAATTTAATTTCAAATAATTTCCCTCTAAGAAAATACTCATGAAATTATTTTTTCATTTATATAGATAAAAAGTAATTATGAATAAAATTTTGTTAATATTTTTTATTGAATAAATTTTGTATCAAAATTATTCATTTTATGTGTTTCATACGTAATATTTTAACAAACAACTCATGAGCTTTTCTATTACTAATGTTCAATGTGGAAATTAAATTTCCATTATCTTGCCTATTATTTAATTTAAATATTCTTTTTAAACAATATATTTTTTATTAAGTGAAATTAATACTCTATATTTTTTGTTATTTTTGAATTGGAATGGGTTTTTAAAAGAAAAACATATTTTTATCGGAATGTTTTTTTCATATGGGATTATAATTGATTTCAAAGAGTTTTTTGATGAAAGTGTTTTCTTCATGAAATAGTAAAATATAATTACATGAAAAGGTGGAACCCAATATAGATTATATTATGGTTTGACTTCTATTATATATTATGATAAATTATTGAGGCTAATATATCTTATACGGTGGTTTAAGAACCATTGTAGCTCATGGGTGATCCTGATATATCTTAATCAATGGATAATCCCCATTATAAATCACCAATGAATTGGGTAGTAAAAATATTGGAACTTATACATATATTTATTCCTATTTAATTTTTCTAAATGGTTTTATTCATATTATTCTCAAATTCAATAAATGGAGTATAAATTTTGTTTCTATTTTTTTATGATTTTCCTTTAGAAAAATGTATGTGTGTTTTTCTGTGAAAATGATTTGTTTAATTCACTAAATAAACATAAGTTTTTTTACATTTTCCACTATAATAACAGTTTAATTTTATGTCCCTTATGTATACTTTTTTTCATCTCATGTTGAAGTGAACACGAAATAGGTTGCTAACAGACTGAAAATTGGAATGATAATAATGGATATATATATATATAATAAAATCCATTATACATTGTGATTGATGAGTTGGTTTATGAGAAATTAGACTCTCAGGTTCTGAATTTGAAAGGAAATAGGGTGATGGTGGTTGAGTATCTAGTGAGAGATAATAGTACACCCTCTAATACTCAGGTAGATTTTGTATGGTAGGATAATTTAAATTAATTTCATGATACTAAATCCATTTTATTATCTGAATATAGATTTTTAACTAGTGGTACCACTATTTTTGCTTCTCATGATTAGATCTCAGTCAGTAAATGTGTTGCTGGTCTTATTGATAATGATGAGTCATGGAAATTTCCTCTTCTTTTCCAACTAACCTAGGTGAGGTTGCTCAAGTGGGGATTGTAAGTGGTCAGTGTTAAGTCATTTATCCTTAATATCCTATTGATTTGTATTTTAATGATTCCTTGAGTATTAATATACTTAGGTAGGGTGAATAATTGAAACGTGTACCTATGTTGGTGGATTTTAGAAAGTCTATATAGGATTCTTGAGATAATTATGATTTATGAAAAATAGATAATTGGGTAAATATATTAAATTAAAATGAGAAATATCAGTGGAATATTTAATAGAATACCACTAGAACTATTGGTAGTATTGGAGCTTCTTCTTTTGTGGATAATGTCATCAATGGTAAGGGAAAGATGAATGAAATGGATCTTCCAAATAGAAGTCTAAGGAAATATAATTCAAATATTCCATGAAATTTATCTACTAGATTATCCAAAAAATATTCAATGATCATGCCCACACCAGATCCAGAAATGTCCAATGTAGAAATGCTATGTATCCTTAGTCAGGCTCACTCCTAGTAAGAATGGGAATCTAATGATGATTCTAACCCTGAATATAGAAATGATCTTTTATTTTCTAATTATTAAACTAGTTTCTGTGATAATAGATTGTATCTTTATTTGACCCCTTCCACATTCTTGTTATCTTTTTTACTTCATTTAATAAGGTAATGAGATTTCTTCCTCAGTAGATTTCATTCCAATTACCATCAGATTAGAAAAGGATTTGGTGATTATGTAAAACATTTATTTCATAAGATGTATTATATTTCTCATAATTTATATGGTTAATTGAAATTTAATATTTTGGGATTTTATTTTAGGAATAATGGTTGAATTATATTTTTTAAGCATATATAATTTTTTCATGCATTTATGGTGATTCATGTTATTAATGGAAATTGTTTGCATATCATAAATATTTTTAGGGAAAATAGTTTTTGGTATAATAAATTATGATTAATTGATGTTATTTGGAAATAATTCTTCAAATTTATAATAGAATACTATGTGGTCAAATCCAATTGACTTTTGGGTTTCAATATTAGTTTGAATTTTTTTGTTGAATTTAATGTAAATTTTTTTACCAAATATTTTAGGTTAAAGAATAGGTATTACTGTTGAATCATATAGGTTAAAGTATTTTTTTTAATCTATTTTTTTTGGAATTATCTTATATGATCCTAATAATTTTGGTTTTGGTTAATTTCTATAGACATATGAAATATATAGTTAATCATTCAGAAATTTTTTGATTCTGTTGATGTGGATTCTAGTTATTCATCTGTGAAAAATTAATCATGAATTCATATAGTTTAGAGAAAAAAGATGAGTGTGTGGTAGAAATTGTTTAATAGATAAAACACTAATTTTCATGTAAGTATATTTCATTATGTTTTTAGTCTAAGAAGTAAAATAATTCTCAACTCTAAGAGAAGATTATTAAATAAAATATTATTTTTTAATATTCATACAGATAAATCAATAGCGTTTACACGCACCATAAATTTATAGATGTGTAATGGTTAACATTATAATTACCATGTTCTCTCTCACTCTCCATTAAAAAATGATAGTTATTTTTCACTTCCATTTTCATGTTTTCTTACATTCTACTCAAGTAGGTGTTATCTTATTTGACTATCCTATTTTTCTTTAAATCATAAAATGTGAAATTTTTATTAATGTTTTTTTAAGTCGGTTTTCAAAAAAGGTATTTTGATTAGTCGAGGCCTGGATTACACGACTAAGTTAAAATTTTGAGGATTATATTAACTAATGAATTGAGGGCGAGAATGTAATGTCCAGAGATTTTAAGGAGGAAACACTTTGATTGTGTATGTGACAACCCACATAACTCTTAAACAAACAAAGTAAATATTATCATTTAAATATTATCATTATAAACTATCTACTAGAATGGTGGGTATGAAATGGATTAACTAAATTATTAAAATATTATTTTTAATATTTTTTATAACAAATTATTTTGCCATCAATTAATGATAGATGAAAATAAAAACTTTTTAAAAATAAAAGGAAATATTTTTCTGAAAACTATTTAATTGTGCACTACTGTGTTTTATATCAATAAATAAAAAAATCCTTATTCTGGGATAGTATTTATGAAATATATATATATATATTTATATATAATATTCAATCAATTATTTTTCATTCATTCATTATTTTTTCTAGACATTATATATTAAAAAAAATAAATCAATTTTTACACATAATTTTTTTATTTTTTGGAAAAGATGTTTTTCTACATTTTGGGGGCACATTTTCAGTAAATATAGGGTTTTAAACTATAATTAATTATATTTGATTGAATGAACACAATATTTAAAACCATAATTTTAAATGCCTAGATATTTTAACCATTTCTTTATTATAAAACTATTTTATTAAATGGATTTATTTATAATTTAATCATTGTTCAGAATATCTTATTTAAAATAATCATTGAAATTAATTGTTTTATTTAACTAGAAGATCAATTTTCAAATTTATTATAAAAGAAAAATGTTATTTTACCATATTTACATATTATTTTAAAATAACTTTCTTTATTGAATAGAATTTATTTTTATCAAAATTGTTATTTAATAGAATATTTTAGATAATAATTATATTAATTTATTAATATATTAATATAGTGAATTTGTATTTAAACATCAAAACATGATACATATATACAAATGTATATGAGTCTTGAATTACACAAAATTATGAATATACTATAAAACTTATACTATTATAAAATTATAATTTCATTTTAATTATATATTGGGATTATACAAGACAATTAAAATTATTATTTTGAAATATTTTATGTTTTAAATATGATGTAATTTTTTTAAGTAGAATTATTTTGTAAAAAAATTCACTATTAATATTCATATTTTAATTTATGAAAATAATTATGTAATCTAAAATACTAATGATTATTTTTATATTATTTGGGTTTTATATATTTTGGGTTTTTGAAAATAATATATATATATAATGAAATAATTAATAATTTTAAATTATAAATTTTTTATTACATTATTTTTTATAAAACTCCTAATATTATGACTTTTATATAAAAAAATTATAATTATATTGTATTTTAATGTTAAATAGATAATATATTATAAATATATTATGTAAAAATTTATGTAAATTATATTATACTATTCATATAATGATAATAATTCAAAAATAATAATGATAAAATGAAAAAAATAGATTGAAAAGGGGGTTAAGGGGGCCAAGAGTTTCTGAGTTGGAAGCCACATTTATTGAGGGATCTCGAGCAGAGGAGGTTTGATTGTTTTCAGGTTGAAGCTATGGATAAGGTTGAGTTGATTAGGGGTATGTGGAGGTCGCGCCTTAGATAGACTGAAGTCCTGTCAAGGCCAGATGAGTCTCACCGCAATGTGGTTGATGTTGAGGGCAAGGTCAAGGGAGATCATTGCCAATATTGGAAGTCTTTTTGAGGTTTGAGTTGTTGGGGTTTTAATTTTTCCATTCCTAATGTGAGGTAGCATTTAATTTTTGTTATAGTCGTACGATTTTCAAATTTTAGGTACTGGTTTTTAAATAAGGTTGTCTACCTTTTCATTGGATTTTTTATCATGTGTTTGTTGAATTTCCTACCCTAATTACTTTTCTCTAACTCAAGTCATTGGTTCAGTTGTTGTCATAAATTTTCTATAATTTTAAATTTAATACGTGTTGTTTAGAAAGTTATACTGATGAGGTCTAAAAATCTTCCTTGGTCCACAAATGACGTTTTCATGCAGGCCACATTATTTCAATTGATGAAAAATCTATCAATTTTCTATAGTTTCCTCTTTCTGTCAATTGTGTCCATTTCAGACTGTGTATAAAATTATTGGAGATAATGAATATAAATTATAATTTCTTTTGTTGTATGTTTCAATTTTAATCTTTACTAGAAATATTGTTTTAGGAAATGTAAAACTAGTAAATTTTATGTCTTTAAAATCCATCCTTTTAATGTGAAAATGTACTTCACAATCCTACTCATGTCAGTCTTCTAAGTGTGTGTATACACATTATATCATAATAGGTTATTTTTCATGTGGCAGTAATTCATGTAAAGTTTCAGTTATTATTTTACAAATTTATTCTGTAAGGGAAATATATTTTAGTGTTCATATTTTATAAATAATTATGTTTAGACTTTAATTTATGTCTTTTTCAGGGTAATTATTCTCTGTAATTTATGAATGAAAATTCTGTTATATATATAGATATATATAAAATAAATTCATGCCACTTTTTAATATATAAATATTATTTCAATTTCAAGATCAATCCTTCAAAAATTATAGTTTCATGTTTTATGTAAGGGTGAAAATATTAGTATAAAATTATGATTTTATATAAATTCATTTTTTGTAATGGAAAAGTAATTTTAATTTAACTTTAATTTAAATTTTCATATGGTAAAATATTGCAAAAATTTATGATTTATGGTTCTGTATAAAAAGAATTATTTTGATTTGTTTCCAAAAAAAATTGTTTGTCAATCCATTAGTGTTCAGGTCATGACAATAAAAAATTATTTTCATGTTTTAAGTTATTATTGTGATAAAGTGTTATTAAATTTATTTCAAGTTTTTGGGTCTTGATATTTAATAATTTTTAGAAGGATATTCATGAATTTTTTATTTTTCATGAATTGTTATATTTATTCTCAAAAATGATAAGGGTGTTTACATTTATTTCTATCAAAATATGTTTATTTTTTAAAATACACACATATATACACACTAATATGTGTGATTATGTATGGTTTTATGTATATGGTCTAGTATTGTTTAAAATTAATTTATTACGGTATAATGGATGGTTTTATTGAAAACCTAATTATTTCCAAGAATTATTAATCCTAACTATGATTCCAATACAACAATTCCACTTACACATAGGTATTTAAATAAATTTATGTTTTAATATGATTTCATATTAATTCTACCAATGAATATTTTCATTTATTGAATTTTTTTTCAACTATGTATGTAATCTGAAATGATGAGTGTTGTTAATTCAATTAGAATACGCATATATATATTTATATATATGTATGAAAGGGATATTTTCATGTTTATAATTTTATTTTAAATATGTCATCATATTTCTAAAAAATGAACATAACATGTCATTACGTTTTGTCATCATTATTGGTATCATGTCTACATGAAAACATGGCCACGTGTTATGCTTATTGTTGACAACAGTTTCATTTAAAATAAATTTGTGGTTTTAATTTTAAAATTTAATGTTTTAATATTAAATTAATAATGCACCCTCTTCCTTGAGTGTTTTATATTTTAAAGGATACTTTTATATTTTTAGGTAGAATACTTAATTAGTTATCGCTTAAGAATGTTATAAAGTGTGAAGGCTTATTTACTAATTCTATTTATATTTTCATGTCATCAAATTATGCATATATCTAATTAAGAAATTTTCTGATCAATATATTCACATAACATATTGTTTTAAATTATTACTTTTTAAAATGAATTACATTAGTTAAAAAATATATTTGGAGTACATAGATGATTAAAATTATTAACATTTGATATCATGTTAAATTAAATTACATTTGATGTTATCAAAACTCACTAGTGATTCCCAAGAAAAGTTTATATATATATAGATGTTTTCATCAAACCAAGGGTTATTTTTATATTGGTGTAACGAGTGGTTTCATTGAAACTCTAACTATTTTTTCTGGGAATACAAAATGAATCTACAATTTCTAAGTCATTATTCCAATTATATATATATATGACAAAGTTTATGTTTTAAATTTGATTTCATATTCTGTTTTCCAAAGAATATTCTCCTTTGTCATTTTTTTTCTAAAACTTAAATTTATACCATGTTGATGAGTTTTTCGAATGTAACATATATATATATATGTATATATATATATATATATATTTATTTATGGGAAACATTAGGTTATTTTATTTTAAAAGCTAAACTCTTGTTATATATATATGTGTATATGTATATATACACAAAGGATATAATGTTTGTTGACATGTTATAATACTTAACATCAAATTTTTTAAAAAAATATCATAACATGTCATAGTGTTATTTAAAGACATTAGGATGTTACATCTACTTACAATTATGGTCATGCATCAAGTGTAACATCGACTATTTTTTCATTAAAAATAAACTCATAGATTCAATTGATTTTTTGGGGATTATCAAACACATAGATTTAAACAATATTTGAATTTTTTTATTTATAAATTTTTTGGTGCAAAACACATTTAAGTATTATAAAAGATTATTTTGAGAAGCAAAAACTTTATATAAATATTTGATTAAATGTACATTTATTACATTAATCATTTTATTAATGGAATACAATTGAATACCACAATTTCATTTATTGGATTAATCTTTTTATGATATTAAATAGATTAATAGTTAAACTTTTCATAGTGGTATGGGACACTTTAGATCATTTAAAGAAAATGTACCTCAATAATTTATCAATGAATTTATTTTTTTTGTATGATTAGGATTTAAATAAATCATTTTTTTATGGGAAACTATGATTTAAAAATGTAATTTTATAAGTTATATGAGGAATACATAAGACTTATTATGTTATGGTTGATTCCCTTTATAGCGTCTTGATGCATCGGTAAGTGTCATGAGACAAACTAGTTCTTGGAACGAGGCATTAGAAAAATGATTATTTATTGTCTTGGCATGAGGCATTGAAAAAATGGTTATGTATGGTCTTGACATGAGGCCGTGATGGAATGTTTCTAATTTCCTACATTATTTATTATCTCATAATGATATAGTATGTGAAAATACATGGTATTATTTAACTAGTAGAATAATTATGGTTAATAATATTTCTCTTATGAATGTGTATTAAAAAATACTATAATTTCAAGTTCACATGGAATAAAGTATTATACATATGTATAACATTTATTAAGAATGGTTTATTGTTTTTTCTAATCTATAAACAATGTTTAACAACATATCTACCATTTCATGGTTTTCATACATGTGTTTTGATGTCGTTTCCTATGAAAATACAAACAAGTAACATTTCATGTGAAAATTGTATCCACACACCAGACAGGTCATACATAATTATGTATTGTCATATATGGAATTTTATGCATTTCTAATCAAGTGTTTTCATGATTTTATAATGCATTTAATTTAAATTTTTTAAATAAGTTTAGAAATTTTGAGCATAAGTTTATCCTAATATGTATTTCTGAATATCATAAGAAATTGATCATGACATGTTATGAGAAATGTTAATTTCATTATTTTAAAGCATGTCTTTTAATGAAATGATTTTAGAGAAAAGTTATTCATTTTTGGTCTTTTATTAAAACCCCATTCTTGGAATTTTAGGTTCTCACTACTTTTTTAAAATTATTTTTTCACAGGCCACTTCGAAGTACAAAGTTGGACACCATCATTTTTACGCACATGGAAGAAATGTTTGGATTTTTTTTGATTAATTTTTTTGCATCTTTGATAAATTTTAAGCTTATATATAACTCTCCAAAACCTATATTGGTAAAATATACTCTACTATTTATCGTTTTGGGAAGGATCTTTATAATTGGCATCAAATTAATGTTCTAGACAATTTTGAAGATTAGATGTTTTTTGATTTTAGATGTTTTGTGGTTGAATTATTTATTAATTCTGAATATGTAATTTCAAGATTTTGTTTAGTCCAACAAATCAAAATGTGAGGATGCAATTCATTTAATGGGGGAATAAAGTAATAACACATAAATTATAAACGTAGTTTTATTATAAAAAAAATATTGAATGAATTTATTTATAATTTAATAATTTTTAAAATGATATTATTTAAAATAATAATTGAAATTAATTGTTTTATTTATTTGTAAATATAGATTTCAAGTTTATTCTAAAAGAAAAATATTATTTTACCTTGTTTATAGTATATTTTAAAATAACTATTTTACTTGAATTGAATTTATATTTATCAAAATGGTTATTTAATAGAATATTTTAAATAGTAATTATATTAACTTATGAATATAGTTAATTTGTTTTAAAAAATTGTTATAAATATATACATGTCTAGTAGTTTTGAATTTTATAAAATTATAAATATAATATTCAAATAATACTGATATAGAATTATAATTTTATTTTAATTATATATTGAGATTATACATGACATTTACAATTGTTATTTTAAAATTTTTCATATTGTAATAATGATGTCAATATTTCAAGTAACATTTTTTTTGAAAAAATGACTTTTAATATTCACTTTTTTAATTTATGAAAATAAATATTTAATATAATATTTTAATTATTATATGGAAATTATTTTAATTTTATATATTTTGGTTTTTGTAAATATGATATATCTCTATATATACATATATCAGGTAAAAATTATTAGTTTTAATTTGAAAATTAAATATTATATAAATATTTATAAAATTATTAATATTATGACATTGGTATTACAAATATATAATTATTTAGTATTTTAAGGTTAAAAATATAATATATTATACATATATTATGATAAAATTTATGTAATGTGTATTAAAATTATTTAAATAACGATAATGATAAAAAATAATAATAATAAAATAAAAAAATAGAATTAAAAGGGGGTTAATGGGGACTAAGGGTTCATGAGTTAGAATCTGTAACACCAGGGGAATCTTGAGCAAAGGAGGGACAATCGTTTTTATATTGATGTAGTGGCTGAGGTCAAGTCGATCAAGGGTATATAGAGGTTTCTCCGTGGTTAGACTCGAGTCATGACAATGCTATATGAGTCATGTCGTACGGTGGTTGAGGTTGAGGGCAAGGTCAAGGGATATAAGTTATGGTAGGGGAAGTATAATCAAGGTATGAGCGGTGAGGGTTTTGATTTTTCCAGACCAAATGCGAGGTAGGATTTAATTTTCATTATAGCTATCCAATTTTCGAATTTGAGGTCCTGTTTGTCGAATCTAATGGTTTTCCTTTTCAGATTATTTTTTTGTCATGTGTTTATTGAATTTTCTACCCTAGTTTCTTTTCGCCAACTCATGTTTTTGGTTCACTTGATGCCATAATTTTTCTATAAATTTAAATTTCATATGCCTTCTTCATAATACTGTATTTATGAGATCAAAAAATATTCCTTGGTCTACAAATTTCTATTTCGGGCGGTCCACATTATTTCATTTTGTGATAAATCTATCAATTTTGCTCTATTTTCTATTCCTTTCAATTTTTTCCATTCCAAATTATGTAGATCAATTTTTTAAATGATGAATATCAATTATAATTTTTTTTATCAATTTCAATTTTAACATTGCTTAGTAAACTCATTTTGGGTGCTATAAAACCAATAGATTTTATGTATATAAGAGCCTTCATTTCAGTGAGAAAATGTATTTCACAAACCTACCCTATAATTCTAGTGAGTGTGTGTATAAACACTACAGAAGAAGAACTTATTTCTCATGTGAGTGTAATTAAAGTAAGGTATCTATTATTATTTTTCATATTTATTGTTTATGGGAAACAAATTTTTGTGTACATTTTTTATAATGAATTATTTTTAGATTTTAATTTATGTTTTTTTAATGGTAATTCTTCTCTTAAATTTATGAATAAAAGTTCTTTTTTATGTGTATATATATGTGCAATAAAATTCAATCCTATTTATTCATTTATAATTATTATAGATATTTTGAGTTGAATCCTTCAAAACATCTAGTTTCATGTTTATATATGGGTGTAAATTCTAGTTTGAAATTATGATTTTATATTTATACATGTTGTGTAAGGGATGTTTTATTTTTAGTTAAATTGAATTTATATTTTATTTTGATAAAATATTATAATAACTTATGATTTATGGTTCTGCATAAAGGGAATTATATCAATTTGTTTCCAAATAAATATTTTTTTTTCAATCCATTACTGAATAGATATTAACTATAAAGAATTATTCTCAGATTTTAATTTATGATTGTGTAAGAGTGTAAATAAACTTATTTCTATTTTTTGGTTCTCGATATTTATAAAATTTTAAAAGGATATATATCCGTTATTTATTTTTCAAAAAAATATTATTTTACTTCTCAAAAATGTTAAGGGAGATTACATTTATTTATGTAGAACTATGTGAATTTTTTAAAATACATATATATACACACAATTATGTGTGATTGTGTAAGGGTGTATCTATTTTTTTATATATTGTTTAAAATTAATTTATTATGGTATAATAAAAGGCTTCATTAGAAACCAAATTATTTTCATGAATTATTAGTCCTAATTACGATTCCAAAACAACAATTCCACTTACACATAGGTATTTAACAAATTTTACATTTTAATATGATTTCTTATTAATTATGCCAATGAATATTTTAATCTATCGATGTTTCGATCAAACATGTATTTAATCCTCTATGATGAGTGTTCTAAATTCAATACCAATATGCATGTATACATATTTATATATATGGATGAAATGGTTATTATATTTTCTATTTTTTTAATTTTTTATTTATCATCGTATTTATAAAAAATGCACATACCACGTCATCACATTTTTTCAACCTTATGGTTGTAATGTATTTATATAAACATGGCCATGTGTTTTTCTTTTAATGACCACCTGTTTCATTTAAAAATGATTTTTGGTTTTAATTTTAAATATTGATGTTTTAAGTTCAATTTAATAATACACCATCTTCATTGAAACTGTTTTTTTTAAGGTTACTTTTATAGTTTTATGTGCAATACTTAATTAGACATTTTTGAAGAATGTTATAAAGTGTGAAGGGTAATTTAATAATTCTATTTATATTTTCAGGTCATCAACCTATGCATAAAATAAATTATTAAATTGGGTGATCAATAGATTCACATAAGATATAGTTTTGAATTATCAATTTTCAAAATGAATTACTTGAGTTAATGAAAGGGATTTGGAGTATATTGATAATTAAAATTATTAACATCCGATGTAAAGTTAAATGAAATGATTTTTGTGTTATAAAAACTCACTATAGATTCCCAAGAAAGCTTTATATATATATATATATATTATCTTTAAGAAAAGGGTTATTCATGTTTCAGTATAATAGGTGGTTTCATTAAAATTCTAACTATTTTTTTCATGGATTACTAAATCCAATTATAATTTCTAACCCATTATTCCACTTATATATATATATATGACAATGTTTTTGTTTTAAATTTGATTTCATATTAACTTTTACAAAGGGTATTGTCATTTATCACTATTTCAGGTAAAACATAAATTTATTTTGTTCAAATGAGTTTTATAAATACCACATGTATATTTATACACATATATAAATATGTATATATTTATAGGAAAAATTATGTTTTATTATTTTTATAAATTAAACTCTTGGCGTATATATAAATATATAAAGGATATAATGATTCTTGACATGTTATAATACTTAATGTATCATTTTAAAAAAGTGCATAACATGTCGTGTTATTTTAAAACATAAGGATCTTGCATCTACCTGTAGTCAAGGTCATGCATCAATATTAACATCTATACATCATTCATTCTTAATAAACCCCTAGGTTTGAATAAATTTTCTTGGATTATCAAACACATGTATTTAATTAAGAATATAAATGTTTTATTTATAATTTTTTTGGGCGAAACATGTTTATTTATTGTAAAAAAATTTCTTTGGGAAGAAAAAATTATATATTCATTTTTTGATTAAATGTTAATTTATTTCATTACTCGTTTTATTGATGGGTTACAAATAATTAACACTATTTTGACTTTGGTATTAATCATTTTATAATATTAAATATATTAAGAATTAAACTTCTCAAAGTGGTATGGGACACTTTGGATTGTTTGAAGAAAATACACCTCAAAAATTTATCAGTGAATTTTATTTAATCTATGATTATGATTTAAATATATTAATTTTGTATGGGATAAATTTATTTAAAGATGTACTTGTATAAGTCATATGGTGAATTCATAGGATTTATTATGTGACAGTTGAGGCTCACTATAGCCACTCGATTAATCAGTTGGTCTCATGAGACAAACTAGGTCTTGGTACGAGGCTTTTAACAAAATGATTATGTATAGTATTAGCATGGGGCCTTGAAAAAATTGTAATATATGGTCTAGGAATGAGGCTTTGAAAGAATATTTATGATTTCATGCTTATGCATCTTCTCATGATGATCTAGTAAGTGAAATTCCATGTGATTGTTTGACTAGTAGAGTAACCTAGTTAAGAATCATTATCTTATGAACGTGTATTAAATATTTATCCATTTTAATGTTCACATGGAAAAATGTTTCATAATTATCTATATCATTTATTAAGAAGGTTTTACAGTTTGTTTCCAATCCATAAAAAAGGATAATAAGTTATCTATAATTTCATTTATTGCATACATGGGTTTTGATGTTGTTTACTATTAAAATCCATACAAGTAACATTTCTAGTGAAAAACAATATACACACACCTGAAATTTCAAACATAATTATGTATGGTCATAAGTTGAATTTAATTCATTTCTGATCAAGTGGGTGAATGATTTCATAGTGAATTTAATTTTTAATTGTTAAATAAGTTTATAAATTTTCTGCATATATGTACCCTAAAATCGATTTCGGAATCTCCCAAGAAAATTATCATGACATGTTATGAGATATGTTAATTTCATAATTTTAAAGCATGGATTTTAATGAAATGTTTTTAAATAAAATTTATTTATTTATGGTAATGTTTTAAAAACTTATATTGGGAATTTCCAATACTCACCCCTTGTACAAAATTATTTTTTCAAAGATCCCTTAGAAGTGAAAAGTTGGACTCCATCGTTTTTATGTGTGAGGAAGTGATGTTTGGGTTTTTTTACTTAAATTTAATAGAAATATAATAAATTGGAAGGTTAGATATAACTCTCAATAACTTAGATAGGTAAAAGGTCCTATATTATGTAATGTTTATTGCTGGTTTTTATAATAATATCAAATTTTACTCTTGTTTATTTTTGTGTATTTTAAAATAAGTTTAATGTTTTGGTGAGTAGTGAAATAATATTCAATTTTCATTGAATATAGATTTTTCATATAAATAATTTATAGTGATAAATTATATTTTTAAATTATTTTAAAATACATCTAGATCAATTGTATATCAGTTATTCTATGTTTGGTCATTCAGGTCATTTTCAAATTGAATATTGATATCAAAACATTCCATTATTTGCAATGACTTCTCATTAAAATATCATCTTATCATTTCATCAATGAGATTAAAATTAAATGAAAATAATAAATATATGTGTTTTCATTTTTTTTAAATTCATTCAATATTTATAATCATATGGAAATAATTGTTAAATAGGTCCCTTTATTTTTTAACAATATTAAGAGTTACTTTACTAATATTAATTAAAATTGTTAAGTGTAAATCAAGTAATTAAGTGTAAAAATAATATTATAAATATTATAAAACTTCCACAACACCTGTGAATTTTTATGAGTTTTCTTCAAAAAAAATTGTCCTAGCAGTATTTTTATATCCTATTATAGTAACTTGGATTATTTTGTGCCCTTTATAGTATTTTATTTTAACAAAATGTCAATATTGTTTGACTTTTGTTTTAATAAGTATAAAATAATTAATATTGGGTAATGTAAAATATATCATTAAATATAAATATTAATTTGAAATTAAATATATTTATCTACATCATGGTGTTTATTTGTAATTTTGAAGTGATAAAATTATTAATTTAAATGAACACACAACGATGATGTAGTAATATTATAATTAATGGTAATATCATGTAAATGATATTAAAAATATTAAAATTAATATAATTTTAAATAAATAATTTCATCCATTAATATTATAGATTTCTTTGACCTGTTAGTGCTGTTTTAGATGAATATTTTTGAATTTAACTTATTATTGTGATATTTTCAAAACATCCTGTATTGAATAGTGTTAAAATTGACTTTAATGATATTTCAAAATAATAATATTTCATTACTAAATATTAAATTTATAAAAAATATAATTCTTAAAAATTATTTTTATAAAGTTTAAAATTTAAAAAATGATTCATTTATAATTATTTTGAAATTTTATTATATCTATACTAACCTTCAAAGAGTAAAAATACATGTTCTATTTGTAAGAGTTAATGGAGTTAAAAATGGATAAATCCCAAAGATAAGGATTAATAAAACATGTATAAATTTAATATTAAGAATGTATATAGACCCAGAATCATCCTATTCTTTAAATAAATCCTTTTAGACTTATTTTTAATAGAAAATGAGTTTATATTAAGTAACTCTTTTGAGAAAATCCTTGATTGCCTCCCTAGTCACTTGTAGAACGACACCTCCGCTTTGCTTTTATTCACATTTAAAAAAGTATTTTCTTCACTCAATATCTTACCATGTATCTTTATAGAATCTTTCCCCACATTCTATATCTCTTATTTTAGGCATACCACCAACCTTAGTGGTCTTAAGGGGATAAGTAATAGAGCTTCTCCGAGGAAGATATATCCTTTTTAATCATGTATTTATTTATTATTTATTCGTACAGATCCATAAAATAATATTCAAACAAAATGAATAATAAATACAATATCATAAATATATACATATTTTATTATGTTAAAATTTTAACCTAAATTAATCTCCACTTGCCTCAAATGAGAAATGAATTAATCATTCAACTATATTACAGAGTACCACCTTGCAAACTGATATAATTAATTTTCTATCATCGCATCTCAAGACTGGTTATAATGATGAAATTAAAATTTGTATATGATATTAATGAAATGATAATAATTATTAAAAAATATTATACCTTTCATGTTATTAACTTTTCATTCACATAACAATGATATTGTCTTTCATGCGTATCTGTGAACTATCACCTCCACAAAGCGATGTGATTCATTTTTCATCTCCACATTACTTGGACGATGTATATATTATTATTATTTATATAATTAAAATTTTATTAATGATATTATCATCATTTTTAATGGAAAATATAATACCTTCCATCTTTCAATAATGATCATTGAGAAAAAGAAGCATTACTCATCTGTACGTATAACCTACCGTTTACATGATGGTAACATTATTAATTTCTCAGGACAATACATAATGGAATGATTTAAAAGTATAATTGATATATAATAATAATAATTATTCCATGATTTTTATTTTTTATATTATAGATTAGTTGCTAATAATACTATATACATCTACCCGTGTCATTTTTGACTCAAGTACCCAATATCGTTAAAATGTCAATGTGAACGTAATTAATAATGTAGATTTTTAAATGATAACAAGAGATATAAAAGTAATAATAAAAATGAAAATGGTTCTCAAGAAACTAAATATTTTACCTATGTTTACTATTGATTAATATTATGGAAACACATGGGGAATCTGACTCAAGGTATGGGACAATGTCTCAATATACTTACATCAAGGAATATTTTGATTTTATACACCCACCTACATCTATGAGTTGTATATAAATCCTCTTTGATATATAATACCATGATTTTATTTAATATAATGTTATTTAATATTTTTAGGAATTTTATTTTTGCATGGGTCTCCATATTAAATTATTTCAATGTGGTATGTGATGATTTGACTTAAATATTTGTTTAAATGATTAATGATTTAATTTAAAATAATTATACTCCATGTTAATAATCATGATATTATTTTATATTTTCATTTATATGGATATAGAATGGAATCATAGGACATTTTATTTATATTATATACTTCATTCAATGTTTTATCTAATGAATCATTTTACATACATTATATAGAATTATTTAACAGACGACTTATGGAATGTTCTAAACTTAACATACATGGAGACAAAAAAAATTTCCGCCCTGACTATTATTTTATTTCGACCATCTTTTGAAATTTTATAGGATTTATTAAATGAAATGTGGTCTTTTTTTGTTATTACTTAATTGAGAATGCGTTTTTAAAAGAAAATGTTGTTTTTATACAAAGGAGTTTTTCATATAGAATAAAAGAGTTTTTAAAGGGGTTTTATAATGAATGTGTATTATTCATTAATATTTAATTGAGAGTTACAAGAAATGGGTGAGCCCAATATTCCATATATGAAGGGTTGGGCCCCATAATAGCTCAATGGTGAGCCTGATGTAGTTTATAAAAACGGTTGAGCCCCATTATCTCTTATGAGAAATAGGTGAGCCAGATATAGCTTATATGAAGATTTGATCCTCATTTTAGATCAATGGTGAGACTGATATAACATATACAAAGGTAAATCCCAAAATAGTTCTCTAATGCATTAGGTAATAATAATATTTGAATATGGATATATGGTTATTTCAATTGAATGTATTTTGAAAGGGATTAATATATATGATGCTCTAAGTCACCCAAAAGAGTTATTATTTCATCTGATTATATTTAATTATTTTATTTAAGAGTAACATATTTTTTTTGGGTGAAACTCTTTTATTTCATTATATACATTAATATTAAATGGGGCTTCATATATTTCACTATACTGATGGTTTTATTTCTTTTTATGTCCCTTACTGAGATTTTTGTGCTCATACCATGTTTTTGAATGTTTTTCATAGGGCTAATAGATGATTAGGGACAGAGATGAGGACATGATGAATATTGTGATATTATATCATGGAAGGAAACCATGTTTTATTTTGGAATTAGTTTTATTTAAATGGTTACTTAGTGTAAGTATATACATTTAATTCATGGGGTTAATTTGAATGGGTTTTTATTAATTTTCTAAAAAAATAAACAAAAAAGTTCCTTGAATGTGAATTATAGTTCCAAAACACTAGAATATATAATATTTATGTCTGATTCAATACACATAAAACCATGATATTATCCGTAACTCATATGTTAATGTTACATGGAGGTATATCAACATAAAAAGGAAAATTAACACATTATCCCCTATAAATGATCTTATCTGATAAAAAACATTTTCATTGGATTAGTTTGTTCAGACTTGTATAGATAAAATATCAAATGTGATTTCATTATTCAATAATAAATGTGGTGGGTGATAATCTAATGAAATTCCATAAAATTATGAATAATAAGATATTTATAGTGATCAATCATTCAAAATAAAAAATGAAAATACTAACTAAAAAGAAAAAGACATGTGTTCCCTAATTATCCTGATTCACTTCTTCAATTATAATTTTAAAATTATATAATTTTTATTTTATCTTAAGAGGTTGATATGGATTATTATCCACATTATTCCTTGTATTGGAGAATTGATATTTATAATACCAAAACTACATGAACATAAAAAACTGGGGTGTAAGTGCTGCATTAGCTGGTTTTATCTTCTCATAAACTACCATAACCATCTCATTAATCATGTTGAAACATTTTTGGTATTTTTGAAAATGTCTTCTATATTTAATTAAAAACATTTTTTCTTTAAATAAATATCATTGATTCTTCATCCCAAATTTCTAGAATGCTTATGAATGGATTTGTATTTGACCATCTTAGTTTTCCTGAGACTTCATCTTCCCTTTTTTTATAAAAAAAAGGAATGGTGGGGATATCCAATTTCTCTTTATACATTCATTTCACATTAAAATACTTATTCAAGGCTTTTGAAGTCTCATATAGACAAGGTCTATCACCATTACAAAATATGTCTTTAGTAGTGCGGGTCTTTAACAGTGATAGAAAAAATCATTGACAAAGGTGGCCTTTAACAGTGACAAAACAAGAACTGATAAAGGGTATAGTGTATTAGTTCCCTTTGAAGCACTCATAAATGACACCCTTTGTCATTTCATTTTTAGAAATGATAAAGGAAACCCTTTATCTACACATTATTTATTGCATAGATAAAGGTTATTCTTTACCAATTCATTATTTTTAGTGCTAATAAAGTGGTCCTTTATTAGATAATTGTTTTCAAAAATATTGGTTAGAATAAAATGAAATATTTAATTAAAAATTAAATCAAAATGAGTTTATTATAAAAAATAAGAAAAATATTATTATTCAAATATTTTTTTGTAATTAAAATAAAATTGATTACATAATATATGAATTATAAATAATAATAAATACTATATATTAAATAAATAGATATACATAAAATGAAAATTAAACCTAGAAAAATTTTAAAAAGTAAGTTGAAAATAATATTAAACATTTTATTAAAAAAATAATCATTGATAGTAAAAAAAAATATTATATATTAAATATATAGATATACATGAACATATATCAATATGATTTATTTAATATGAAATATTTATGCTTTACATTAAATAGTCATATACTTAGTGAATATTAGATTATAATTAAAAATTAATGTGAATTGAAAATTCTAACTTCTTACATTGAGTGATTGACATTATTTAATTTCGATGGATTTTAAAATTTAAAATTGTCAAACGTAGGTTATATGTATTTCAGATTTATTTAATCAATGAATTTTTATACACTACACACACACACATATATTTACAAAATTAATGAGTTCATATATAGAAACACATACCCTAGATATTTATGTAATTTGTTTAAAAATTTGTATTCATTTTAGAATTATATTATAACACGATACATTTAATATATCCTATTTTTAATCATAGTATTTCTTTAACTTTTTTACAGTTATCTATTAATTCATTTTATATATGCTTAATTTTTATTTCTTTTTTTGGAATTATACATTTATTATGATTTATTTAATACTTATTTATTTACTATGTTTTCATATTTTCAATATGTATTCATCATTATTTCAATATTGTTCCATATTTTTATATTAATTTATATTTAATTAAATACACTTATCCATTTTTTCAATTTTTTTAATGTGTACTCATTTTTAAATATTCAATTTCACTCACTTTTAATATCTCAGAACTTAAGACTAAATATTCCCTAATAGTGTTAAAAAATATTTTTAAAAAAGGATTATAATTAATTATATTTATAAATTTATATTTACTATATTTAGAAAAATATATATTTAAAAATATAAATAACTAAATATTTTCTTAAAAGTACTTATATAATAATGAATAAATAATTATATAAATTTAATTGAATAAAAGTTTATAACAAATGCAAATAAATAACAAAAATATTTACTATATTTTTATTTATATATTTTTATTAGATATATATATATATCTAATTATATAAATATATATGAGGATAAAAATATTATTTTCGTAATAAGTATATATATATATATATTTAATTAAAAAATTATATATTTAAAAAATTATAAAATTATAATCAATATATTTAAATAATTAATATATTTACTATATATATATTTATTAAATATATATATTTAACTATTTAAATTTTTCAAAAATTTATTTATTTATAATTATAATTATATATCCTTTATCAGTGCTAAAATAATTAGTGCTGATAAAAGGAATATTTAGTAGCACAAATTATTTTAGAGATGGTAAATATGATCGTTATCAGTTATTTTTTGGATATGCTGATAAAACTATACTGATCTATTTAAAAACCCCATATCAATTGTGAACTAACGGTGATATCCAAATATTTCAGAGGAAGCCACCATCTGCTGATGCTCCTCTTATGTGAATCGAATACTAAAACTAGGATTCAATCAATGATCGAACAATTCAAAAGCTCAAATCAAAGGATCAAACGATTGAAGGGTCCAATGAATCCATGGAATGAATGGATTCTATGTTTTTGATATCTTTAATTTCTCTTGAGATTCTTCATGATTGAAATGATTTTTTAGAACTTATCCTTGAGATGTGTTAATTAAATAGATACCATCATCCAGTTGAATGTTACCATTGATGATTTTCTATCCTATATATGAAGGGAAATGGATATGTTCACATTGTAGAATATGGATTTGAGGTAGGTCATGCATAACCTAACCATTATAAACTAGGAGGGATTGTAGTATCCCTGATATTTTAGTGTATTGTTTTTAAATAACATATTGAATTATTTAGAGATGAGGTACTAAGACAGTGTGTGATTCCAAGGCACTGGGTTCCTAGAATAAATATTTGAAGTATATTAAAATATTAAAATGCATGTGTGTAATTTTCTAAAAAAAAGTTGAATAAATTCTTAGAGGTTCCCCAGATTTGAAATATGAGTGCACTGTTGCATTCATAGAAGCGAGTTTACCCTAGGTATAATGACCATGGATATCCAATTTGGTGGTGAAAGAAGCATTTGATCAAAAATTTGAGGATCGATAGAGGCACGCGGAGGAAAAGTGGTTCTTTTGAAAATTTCAAAGAACACGGTGTGTAGTTGGGGATACACAGAATATACTCGGGGATACACAACATCCCCCCCAAAGTTTCTAGTGTTTCGAGTGGCTATCAAGGGGAACACATTGTGTGACCCCAATCACATGGTGTACGGTCCCTTCCCTGATACTCGACATGTATCTCAATAGATACATGAACATGGGGTGTAGTACACGATGTTCTCACCCGGTGTGAACTACCCCACATGGTTTGGTTGGACCAGTTATGTGAATTACCCCTTCTAGTCCTAAATATGTAGACCTATAGGGGTTGTCATTATGTACTGGAACACATATAGAGTACACGGTAGGACCCTATATGGGAGGGCTTGGTGTGTAAGACTGTCTACACATCATGCACTCTCTTTTTACATGACATGAACTTTTGACATGGGTAGCTGTAAATGGGAAGTACTTGAGGTCAAGGGACATAGTCTGTGACCCTACTAAATGCCATATACCCTATTCTATATGGCTTGATCCACTTATCCATCATATCATGGAATGGTTTTGTTATGGGTTAGTTTTCGTATCCTTTCACTGATGTTTAGTCTGCATCATTTCATACTCATAGGAGTATGATCCCTTTAGCATGAAATTCTGGATAGAGTTGTTGTAATACCCTCTAAGAGGTCTGAAATAGGATCCTTTGTGCATTATTTATGCCCGATATAGAGTCTTCAGTATTGAAGTGACCATATTCACCTGGCGTTTATCCTATACATAGTAGGTTAATCCAGATGAGGTTTGTTGGTATCACCTCATGGCCCTGGTTGTGATCCTCATCTATGGTATCATATTTATCACTTCAGATCTATCTACATATCTTTCTCATGATGGATACCAGTGAACCATACTTATCATTAGGATATCATCAGTGCTATAAGACATAGGGGGTTCTCTTAGATGAATTCTTCGTGGAATCTTCTGGCAGAATCCCTAGTGTGGGTATTGGGTGTCTCTGACTTTTTTATAGACTATGAATCTTGGTTTGAGTATATATGTAAATCATTTTTATATGTGTTGTATATATATACAATGTAGAGATGATTGTACCTTTACTTTGTGTATTGTTTTATAGTTTCGAGGTTTCCTACTGAGTATTGTTATACTCCCCCCAACATGAGATTTTCCTGCCTGAGTTTTGTCTTGTGTGGAAGAGAAATTATTTAATGAATTGATGGACATACTATGACTGGACACAGCTTTATGAGGTCATGAAGGATGAGGTGTTCCAATGGCTACTAGAAGTAGTCAAAGATCATTTTTTAAAGGTTATACATTGTAGTTTACAAAATCATCCTTTTTTGTTAGGATTTTATTCTAGCATATTTTACCTTACTTCACCTTATATTACTATCATACTCTATTGGTTGGGATATGGGTATGCCTGAATCTGTTTCTTAGTGTTGTTTACGTTTCATCATTTGTGGGCTTGGAGACGTGTGTGCATACAAGTACATATGAAATGCCTCCCAGGACTGTGATATGTCTACTCGGTGTAGTCACCATCCCCTATCCTATTAGAGGCGGGGTTTCGATAGTTGTGACTTGGGCACCACTAGAACTGGTCATGACAGATTGGTATAAGAAGGTTCTGTTCTACTTCAAGACAGAGAGGCTGTGAGGTTGGTTTTTGGAAATAATGTTAAGTGTTTTGAATTCTGATTTAGTCCAAGGTCGCCTGTGTGGGTGAGAGCGGATGACTTATCCATACAAAAAGACACTAATAACCTTATTCATGACATGGTACATGAGAACAGTTGCTGTAGGGAAAATAATGGTACATGAATCATATTTGAATGGGTTGTGTTTTCTGTTCCATTCTTGTGTCAACTCTCTAGATATTCTCATTGTCTATGGTACATCTTGTTTTCATGTAGAATGCCTCCATGACACATAAAAGATAAGGTTTAGTAGATTGATCATGCTGATGACCCCCCTTGTTGATGAGTATTTGATACAGGGCTAGTTCCCATATGTTTCCTCTAGGTGGTGCACTAGCTAAACCACCACCAGGGGAGCGACACATAGTACCTACTGTACCAACATATGAGAAGTGCATGTTGAGAGGGATCAAAAAGTTTTTTAGATAGAGACCCATCAGGTTCAAAGATAAACCCAACCCTTAGGTGTCTACTTAATAGCATGATGTATTGACCATAGTTTTCCAACTAGTCATGACACCAACATACCATGTGGTGATCCGGGTATAAATCCTTCTTCAGGGTTCTGTAGGGAGATCATTGACTTTGGCCACACCGACTCACGAATAGTTCACTCTTTCATGGATGGAGTTTGAGCATCTCTTTATAGACGACTTCTCACAAGTTACTCTAAGATAAGTGAATATAGAATATCTTCTTTATCCCTAGCATGGTATCTTGATAGTTGATTACTATTCATCAACGTTCATTAGCCCTTCTATCTACTAGATGGATTTGGTAAGATATATGTAATTTTGGGAAAAGAAAATTGAGCGAGGTCTGTGTAGAGACATCGAAGACAATGTTATAACTCTATGCATTCTGACCTATGTTGGAGTGTTCAAGAGAGGTTTGGTGGTCAAAAGATTCTTGGCTGAGTAGATCTAGTCTGTGATAGTTATCATCATGCAGGATGGTTCAGAGACCTCAATAGTAAGTAGTCAATGTTAAAATCAGTGATCATGACCAGGGATATGTTTTAGTTGGTATCATGATAACTAATCATTGGTTTAAGGATAATATGATGGATCTAGTTACCCGAGATAGAGGTTATTATACACATGTGATGATAGAGGAAATCTCAAATGTGATTGTCCAACCCATTGAGTTGTTGATCAGGAGATAAAGGATGGACCAACGAGGTAGTGGAAGTCAATAGAAAAGGTCGATCCTTAGGGAAAAAGAAATGGAATTAGAGTTGGGAGAGAAGTAGGTGGTGTTTGACATTTCAACTTGTTACCACCACCACTCCAGGAGGTCTGCTCTAGGATCATAGAGTTGGAGGACAAACATTGGTATAACTGCTTGTGGTCGAGGTGTGTGACCCATCGGCTCTTGGGATTATTTAAGTTATAATTTATGCCTTTTCTACCTTATATATCATACATATAGACCCAGGTTCCAATAATTCATTTCTTACTACTTACGTTGTATGAGAACATGAGATTCTGGTAGAACGATTGAATAAACCCTTATTCTTGTAGACACTAATGGGATGATACTTGATGATCACAAACTTATGCGAAGAGTGTTGCCTTACTCTTAGAGAAAACTGTCTTTGTTGGATCCTCTTGGTGGGAGCGTCAAGGCCTTATGAAATTATTATTTGAAAGAATTAGTTATCTTCAGTCTATGCCTAGATTGACTGTTTTAGGCAAATGGTTTGGTGTGTTTGTATCAATTGAATTGGGTTTCCCTTTTTTGGAAAAAGTGAATCCCAAGAATCATAGGATGGACTCATGCATAGGAGTGTGAAGATGATTACTCAAGTGTTTTCTAGCCTTTACCTAAGAGAAATAGATGTTTTGAGTTATCAGTTCCTAGTAGTGGTTGCGGAGTACGACTATGTATTTCTAGAAGATGTTCCAGGTTTACCTCCTCATTAGGAGATAGACATCAACATTGACTTATTTTCTGGGATGGCACTAATATATTTACCAACATATTGGATGGCACCCTCTGAGGTTTTCTACATAAGTGTGCAGTTGGAGGACTTCCATAGGAAGGGCTTCATGAGATCCAGTATTTTAACCTGGGAGTCCCTAGTTTTGTCTTCCAAAAAGGCATATTGGGGATTGAGGTTTTGTGTGGACAACTGGGGATTGAACCAGGTGACAATGAAGAAACAATATCCAATGCCAAGGATATATTTCTTCTTCAATTATTTTATAGGGGCATGAGGGTTCTTCATTGTTGACCATCAAATAGGATATCACCATCTATGTGTACGGGATGACGATATACCAAATATGGAATTCTGATGTTGTTATAGTCACTATGGGTACATGGTGATGCCTTATGGCTTGATGAACACACCAAAAGTGTTCATGGGAAACATGAACAAAATCCTTAGGCCTTATTTAGACCAATTTGAGGTAGTCTTCACCGAAGATATACTTTTGTACTAGGTGTCCGAGGGGGAGGACACATGAAACCTATGGATGGTTCTCAATGTACTCCTGGAGAAACATCTTTATGGGAATCTCTCAAAGTGCTAGTCTAGGATTCATGCAGTCCAATTTCTAGGACATGTTATCTCAACAGATGGTGTGTAAATAGACCCGGCCATAGTGGAGGGAGTGTTAGCATTTGAACCATCTTGGAGTGTGGTAGAGTTGTGGATCTTCCTTGGACTATAAGGATATTTCCATCGATTCATACATGTTCTCTATGGGATATCACCACTGATGATAGCTTTGACTCGAATGGGGATTCCTTTCATATGGAAAAGATAAGTGACTGCAGGCTTTTCATCAATTGTGGTAGAGTTTGATGAGTGCTCTGATCATGATATTGTCTGGGGAGGGTGTCAAGTATATAGTGTTATACAATTTATTAGGGGCCGAACATTGTTGTGTACTGATGCAGAGGCAAGTTGTGATTTCCTATGGATCAATCCAGTTGAGGCCACATGAGAAAAACTATATGAACCAAGATCTTGAGTGTGAATCATTATTCTTTACATTTATTATATGGAGACACTACCTAATGGGCGACTGTTTTATCATCTACATCGATCCCCAGAGTGTCATGTATATATTCTCTTAGAAAGATATAAATGTGATACATAGGTGATGGCTAGAGTTCCCCCATGACTATGACATTGATATTATCTATAATCCTAGGAAGGGTAATGTGGTTGTAGGTTCTCTCAGAAAAAGATATTGTTCGTAGTTCTTGAATGAGGAATCAAAGAAGTTGGCCTTGTAATAGTTATCCTTTCTGGATGGAGATGGAGAATCTTACCTCTAATCAAAGGATTTCACCCATTAAATCTTATATAAGGCTAGGGATGCACAAATTGAGGATATCGAATTCATGACCCTATATGCTTAGATGTCTGGAGGACATGTGCGTAGTGGATGTTTACATATTGGGGAGCACATCATTCTTTTCATAGGACGCACAATACTACTAGTGGCATTGTGGGAGGAATTTCTGATGGAGTTCAACACATCCCGTTTAGTGGTAAATCCATGTCTTGGGATGATTGAAAAAGGACCTATAATGTCAGTTCTAGTTGATAGGAATAAATAAGTAAGTGGAAGAGTTTGTTTTTCAATCTCTTACATGCCAACATGTGAATGCTAAGCACTATGTTCCGATAGGTTTAGATCAACCCCTAGAGGTGCCAAAATGGAAGTGGGATGGGATATAGATGGAATTTGTGATGGGTTTAACATATTAATATAGGGGATATGATTAAATCAATGTGTTTGTTGACCAACTCACAAAGTCATCCCAATTATGAGCTTTAGGAGAGTGGAGTTTAGTGGAGAGGTTGGGATGCCTCCATGTGAGGGAGATAGTTCAAAACCTTGGAGTCCTATTGATGATATTTTCTAATTTCGATGGTCATTTTACAATATAGTTTTGGAAGGTATTGTAGGTGGAATTATGGAATTAGTTATGCTAGAGCAAGTCATTTTAGTTCCAGACAGATGGTTAGATGGAGAAGACTATACAGGTCCTTGAGGATATGCTGCAGGATTACATGTCGGACATTGACCATAGTTGGGAGGATCACCTACCTCCATTGGAATGGAACCATTCAAGGACTTGTATGGTAAACACTACTAGTAAAAACATTAATCAACAGACCCAAGATAGTTAACACTCATGGACCTCATTTTATTGTGAGATACTATTGATATGGGGCAGATCATTCAAGAGAAGATGAAGATGACACAGAGCTGTCAGAAATCTTATACTGATTGACGGATGAGGCCTTTGAAGTTTCAGGAATGATAATATGTATTCCTTCGTGTTTCACCATGATGTTAAATTTAAATATTTTGCTTGGGTGTAAAGTTATCTCAATGTTTTATAAGCCATTTCCAGATACTATGTAGAGTTTGTGAGGTGGAGTACTAATTAGCACTACCCCCATAGATGGACTAGGTACCAAATTTCATCCATGTGTCACAGTTGAGGAGGTATGTTCTTGATCCATCCCACATCATCATCCAAGAAGATCATGACAACAATAATGGAAAGACATTTGTTAAGTACCCATTAGAGATCATGGATCAGATAGAGATGATTTTATATGGGTTAGTGATTCCCTTTGTGTGTGTCTGGTGGCATAAAGGTAATCTATAAGAGAGAACATGGGTGTGGGAGGCTTAGATTCATTCATAGTACACACTTCTTTTCGTAAATCCTTTGTTATTTCCCTTTCAGGGACATAAATCCTCAGTGTGGGGAGTGTTTAATGTCCCAGATTTTTTCATGTATTCTTTATAAATATTATATGGAATTAATTCAGGACCAGGTGCTGATGAGACGTGAAATTCAAAGGCATAGGTGTCTTAGAATTAATATTTGAAAAATATCAAAAAAATTAAATATCAAGGGCATTCAATTTTTTCTGAAAAAGTGGAATAACACCTAATAGGTTTCCCAAATTAGATATCTGATTGTACTATTGTGTTTGAAGCAGTGATTTTAACCTATGCATGACCTAACACCAGCCAAGGTGGGTCATCTCTAAAAAGTACTTTTCATGCATTTTAATAATTAAAATAAATTTAACGATTTATTTAATTTTAACATTTTTAGTGATTTTGTGATGATTCATTTTAATTAGACTTTAAATATGGGATATTAGGTAAGGCTCATAACTCTGACATTTCAAAGAGGCTTTAGAGAAAACCATGGAGGAAACTCTAGATGGAGAACGATGATGGATCTTGGATTATAGATCAACAGATGTTGTTTTGGATAAATCAAACCAATAGTGATGATGTGGTTATCAAAATTATTCAGTGAAAAATCCAACCCCATGGTAGGGTTTTTTATTTGTATTTCCTTTAACTGTTTATAAATTTATTGTCAAACATGGACCAACCACTGAACATGTTGATATTCATTTTGATAAATCTTATGGTATGAATTCATATTATAGGATTATTATTAGTGTTCATTTATTGTGGATTACTTTTTTTCTTGATGATTCATACACAATTGATCAAGTCCAGAATGAAAAATAGATGAGTTTCATTCCTTTGGTTGCTCATTGTGTTTTATTTTCCCTAAATATACTTCATGTTATTTATTATTCATGGTTTATGAAGGAGATATCATTAATCCTTTGATTATTGGTGCCTTGAACTGAAATAGATGATATGACCGCAAGAATACCTAGAGATAGTGTGATGATGATGGAGATAAATAAATTGAAACGATTTAGTAATACCCATTATATAACTGATTTACATAATGATGGATGAAATTTGTTTTTGGTTCCAGTTGAAGGCTCAAAGCCTACTGATTTGATGTTGAAATGGTGATATGTCCTTGGATCTCCATTTTTAAGGAAAATAGCGCACTCGATTGAACACTGGAGGATCAGATGATATGCATGGAGGATGATTGATGCATTTAGAAATTTCAAATGAACACAACATGTTGTCTGGGAGATATGATGTGTGGCCCCCATATATTGGTGGCTAGGGTTTCAGGAGGTGATAATGTGTCACACAATGTGTGACCCCTGCCACATGGCATGTGGGCCCTTCCTTGAAAATCAGCATGTATCTCGGGAGAATCATAGACATGTGGCAAAGTACACAGGGTTATGATACATTGTGCACTCCCCCAAAAAGTTTTTCAGGACCGATTGAATGGATTACCCCTTGTATTGGAACACTTTAAGAGACACACAAGTTGACACCGTGTACTAGAACATGGCCAAAGTACATGGGTGGACCCTATATTGAACGACATGAAGTATAAGTCATTTTAAACATTCCACACTCTCTTTTTATAGGACATGTCCTTTTAACATGGGTTATTGTACACAGGTTGTACCAAGGGTCCAAGGACATAGTGCGTGACTCTACTACATACTGTGTAATCCCTTCTATATGGCTTGATACACATTTCCACATTTTCATTGATAGGATTATTTAAGGGTTAATTCTCATATCCTTCCCCTAAAGGTTAGTCAGTATCATTTCCTACTCTTAGGAGTATGATCCATTTAGCATGAATTTCTAGATAGAGTTGTTGGAATCCCCTATGACTAGCACAATGTAAGATCCTCTACTCATTCTTATTTCCCTATGTATAGTCTTCAGTTTTGATGTGAAGAAAATATTAGGGTGTCAATCCTCTAGTTAATAGGTTAATCTAGATGGACTTGATGGTATCAACCCATGTCCCTAGCTTTGATCCTCATCTATGGTATCATATATCTATATTTATATCTATTAGGGTATCTCTCTCATTAAAGTTTCCAATGAACCATACTTATTCGAATGTCATCATTAGTTCTATTAGACTCCATAGTGTGTTCTCTCGAATATGTTCTTCGAGGAATATTCGAGATAAATCCCTAGTGTGGGTATGGGGTGGTTGTGACATACCTATATTCTACACATCTGATTTGAGTGTATCTAGATATCCCTTTTATATGTATTGTATACATATATGGTGTAGTGATTACTATACCTTTTCTTTTTTATTGATTCTTGGTTTGAAGGTGTCCCACTAAGTATTTGTATACTCACCCCTGGATAGGCTATTCCCATAGATGTTTTGTCTTGTGTAGATGAGTGACCTTTTCATGGAGTCTAGGGTAGACTTGGACCAGATAGAGCTTTGTGAGTTTAGGAAGGCTGAGGTGTTCCTACATCCTCGAGCAGCATCCTTGGTAACTATTTTGTTTACAGGTTGGACTTTGAAGTTTAGAGACTCTTTAATTTTGGTGGGATTATATTCTAGTAATGTTTACCTTATATACCATTACTTTCCTATCACAATCTCTAGGTTGGGATAGTGGTATGCATGAATATTCTTCATAGTGGTTTTTAAATTTTAGTATTTGTGGTCATAAAAATGTGTCTATGAAGACAAGTGCATATGAAATGACTCCAATGTTAGAAATATAACTACTCAATTCTAGTCAGTAGATCTAGCCTATTGTTGGCGGGCATGGGGAGTCACAACATGGGCCCCACTAGGGTGGGTCATGAGAGGGATTAAGTACCATCATTCTAACATGATGATATTAAATTTGGAAATACATTGACATATTTTTCATTCTATGGTTTAATGGTTTTAGGCTATTTTTATTGTTGAATTATCTAATTTTACACCTAAGAGAGATGTTGGATTATATTTAGATCTATTATCCATATATCATCCAAATTTTAATCCACTTTAATAGATGGATCTGATAGGGAACTGTGAACAAAAGTCTTAGTTATTTTACATAGTGGCTAAGTGCCTTTTTCATCCAAGTATGTCATATTATGGAACCTTGGATGAATTTTCAATATTGGAGTATTTTACAGTGTTGTAATGTACATAAGGAATATTTATAATTTCATCAAATTTTCACAGTCACCTAATAATTCTTATCCCTGAGGTAGTATCACTAGGGGTTGACAAAAGGTTATTTCATTGAAATCAATAATTTATTTTTTAGTGATGAATAATAACCACATTAAAATTGTTAAAAAAAATCTATCAATTATAACATATCATTATAAAAACCACTCAAACCACCATTTTTTATGTTTGTATAAGAATGTATCATTATGTAATATATTCAATTTTTTAATACCTCAGATCAATTTACCATATTAAACACAATTACCAAAGATTTTTACTGATCCAAAATTTTAATATTGTTCAACTATATTTCCATAACATTATAAAAATATAGCCATATTTGAAAATATATCCCACTCATTAATAATTCTAAAAAATCACATCATTTCCTTCATTACACCTCTAATAAAAAACATGTTTGTTTTAATTTATTCAATTTAAAATATATCATTCATAAACATTTTATTTTATTTCTGAAATCATTTAAATTCAAACAATTTATCTTATTAGATCCAATATTTCAAATATAGTAAGTACACTTTGAAATTTTAAAAAATATTTAATTACATAAATTTACCTGTCATGTGAGATAAATGACCAATATCTAATATTTAAGAATGTCTCTGTTGTAAATCATTTTGTGTGCCATTAATTATAAATTCCTTTTACATTATATTAATTTTCATATAATACATTTATAATTCATTAATAAAATTATTTTATGTTTTTATAATATTTTGAAAATCCTTCATACAACCACATAATTTTTCACATGTTCCATAGAGTTCATTAAATAGTGGGAATTCAACTTCCAATTTTACATTTGAAGATTATTCTCACATGGAAATTATTTTCCTATGAGTGGGTCATCTCCTACTTTACATAAAACTAATATATCTTCCATAGTTATAGTTATTTACCTAATTAGGACTAAAATTTTATACTATATGGAGAAATTCACCATAGAACCAATAATTTTAATGGAAATGAAATTATTTTATAAAGGATACTCTTTATCTACTTGAATTTAATTCATGTTCTCATCCTCTATAGACATGAATCTTGAATCAATTTACCAATTAATAATTTTGAGATGTTTAAAACCAATTTCATTATCTAGTATATTCATTCCAAAAAATTATTTTATCTATTCATTATATTTTTTTATTGAAATTATAAATTTGAGATTTTTTATAATATTTTATATACAATTAAAAATAATTATAATACATCCATATGTTTTTATATCCCATTTTGTAAAAAACAGAATGGAGGCCATCAAATTCTATATATGATGGAATATTTATTAGATATTATTTTTTAGTATTCAACATTTTTTCTCTAAATGTATTGCTTCCACCCTAAGGAATATCTTATTACCATCCATATAAATGATATAACTCTTTATTTATTAAGAAAAATTTATGAATACATTCTTATATATTCTTTTTGATGGAATTAGAGTTTATTATTATTATTTTTATCATATTTGGGTTATCCATTACTCTTTAATTTCATATATTATATTTTAATTTATTTAGGGGGTTTAGAAATAAAATGATTACTCATTTTAACAGCGACATGACTAGTCTTAGTGAGAGGGTTGAATGTTTTAAATGTTGGATTAATCCTATAAATATAGAATTCAGAGGCCCCAAATATTCCCATATCAAAACATCCCTCAGGACACATTTAATCATAGAAAATATGGTTTATTCCCCCAAATCACACCTTCAATTAGCCATAAGTTTATATATAGTACCAATGGTGTTATTACCACAAATGAGAGGCAATAACCCTTTAAGAGAACATAATGGAAGAAAAATATCATCCCAATAAGCATCATATTATGAATAGTTATTATATAAATTAGTTTATTGAGACTCAACCCCCATTAAATTTATGTTTATTGTACTACTCTAAGTAGAAGTAATCTCTTGGATGAATACATCTAATAGTATTTGAAGCAATGAAGGTGCATGCCCACAAGAGATGGGGGATGGTTGTCAATAAAAAAATTCAATGATTGATGTTCTGGATATGAGATAATGAGGATGATAATGGTCTATAACATCCAATTTTGAATGAATTTAGTGGATAACACCTACCATAGTAGAGTAATTATATTATTAAATTTAATTATACATTTTATTCAAAGCATACAGAATTATTTTGAAATAGGTAATTTATGGTTTTCCCTTATTATAATTATCTATAACATTCACCTTTGATAATTAATATCAATTATTTATTTATTCTAAAAAATTAATATTTTATTAAAATATGATATATTTTGGTATTACAGAATTGATATATTAGTTGAAATATAAAACATTTAATGTTTTTATTTCCTATTAAAATGGGTTGATAATATGAGTGTAGTAAAAGTTTATGAAATGTGATTCTTGAAGGTGAATTTAAATGTGGGAGGGGAAAATGTCGAATCATTCATAATGTAATCACTAGTAGTTCAGATATTTTTTGTATGAGATAAATCAAACAAAAATTGGATGATTTTTTTACTGGTGACTAAAAAATTGTCAAGTTAGATTAATAGTCAATCAAGGATGAACCTTCCATTGGGATATCATAATCAGGTCATTACGGCCCCAATTTAGACAATGTGTTGTAAGTTATCAGGGACCACAAAAGGTGGATTTGGATTCACAATAGATGAACCAAATACCTAAAACCATTAAAAAATAAAAGGATTTCAATGAAATGGTTAAATTGATTTATAATATACTATATTTTTCTTCATAATATTATTTGTTCTCTAATAAATTAACTCAATCTAAATTAAATGTTTAACTTCTCATACATACAATGTCTTCTACACATAATGATATTACCAATTCCATGGAAGAACAAAATATAACAATGGAAACCCTTTGGAAATATGTAAAGGTAATGTTACAATATAATTTATCTATTTTACCACAAAAAATATATAATGAAATAGTGATTTAATTTTCCTTATTTAATGAAAATTTCATTTAATTTACTAGATTTTCACTATAGTTCGTGACATTTTATACCAATACTTCCACATACATCTTATCCCTCAAAACCATTTCTCCCCCACAGTTTTTGAATTTATCACACTCCCTCACGTTCACTCTACTAAATTTTTAGGAAGGGGAATAAAACTACTTTTTCTCAATCACAGAGGTAATCATGATGTATTAATAGTAAAATCAATCTCCATATAATTAATTTATTTTAGGATATATTTTTTAATTTATATCTTTTTAGTATTACTCACATAAGAATTTATTTTGTATATATATGGATTTTTTTTGTGTTTGGGTGGTCTTCCCACCTTTCATGGCTTTCTACCCAAAAACATGAACAATATTCTTCTCGCTAAAAATATTTTCCCCACTCCAGTGTTGGAATCTATCACTTCCCTTCATGTTCCCCACACTACCATAAAAGTAAAAGAAAAGATAACACATTTCCTCAATCATAGCAGTAATCATGAGGTTTTTATAGTAAAATCATTATCCATTGAATTAAAATATTATTCTATATTTATGATTAATTTATTTAATATATATATTAAAAAAATAATAATTGATTTCACATACAAATGGATTCATTTTATCAATATAATGTCATTTTTTTGAATTTTATAATGCTCATGATAGATTTGACTTCGATCCTATAACCGAGTTAATGATATGAACAAAATACTAAAGGAAATCCTAAAACCATCATGGAAAGTTAAATTCCTATTAGTTATTTAATTAATTTTTTAATCATTTTATATAATAATTTAATGTAAATTTCCTTATTATTTTTGTTAACTAGTCATGTAGTTTATTTCATTGATATATTGGGAAGTCATATTTTTCTTTCAACTATGTTTAAGAGGACAAAAAGTGATAAAATGACATTTGCTTTCATTTTTAAACTCCAACAATGCATATTTATTCAATATTGTTAGCCAAAAACGGTTTTTGGCTGAGAAAATCAATTCAAAATGTAGTGTTCTATGTTTGATAATAAAATACAATGGAAAACATGGTAACATTTGGATTTAGTATTTTTTTGTGAAATTTGGAAGCGTAGGAATCATGAAAAACTCAATATGACAAACGGTGTGACCAGTATGACTCCAAGTGCTTCATTTTATTTAAATTTAAAAATAATTTTAGTAAAAAATACAACTGACATACTCAATACCGATGAAACATATTTATATTTTTATGATACATGAAGGTAAGTATCCCTAATTAATTTTTGACCGGTATGAATTAACATCACCTCAATATGTTACATGACATGCCCAATATGAATATATATGTCCATATTCATTCTGAAATTAACATTTTAGTTCAAAAATATTCACTCACTAAAAACTGAGAAAACAAACATAGATTGTCTTGATTATTATGGAAAAATATAAATTAATCATTTTGGATAAGTATGAATATAATATTGTTAAATTGACAATCAATGGGACCACTATGAGTCAAAGTGGAAGATTCCAATTTAAAATGTCAATATATTAAAAAATTCATGTGATTTACTCCAAACAGAAAAAGAAAATTCATATTTTCTTGATACATTAATAAAATTGTCCACATGTCATTTTGGACATGTTGGAGTCAACCACACCTCAATCTAATGCACGGTGTGACCAGTATGACTCCAACTATTTCATTTTATTTAAAATTGACATCAACAATAGTAAAAAAATACAACTGACCAAATAAAAACAAAGAAAAGGGTTTTTATTATTTTTATACTTTAAGAAAATGATCTATAATTCATTCTCAACATGTACGAAATAGTCACACCTCAATCGGATACCTGATGTTCTTGGTATGACTGAAAACAAATACTATTTGTTTAAAATTTATATTTTATTTCCAAAAGTGAAAGTTACTGAAATCTTGGAAAATGTAATTAGATTGGCATGATATTTTAGTAATATGATTCCTAAATCATTTCTGACATATTTTTAATAGTTTGACATTTGTACAACACCCGATGTGATCGGTATAAGTCAATTTGCATGTTTCTAGTTTAAAAGAACATTTTAGTGAAAAGCCAACTGACATTATAAAAATAAGGAAAACACATTCATATTGTCTGGATACGTTATTATGAATATCCTCATGTCATTTGGGATGTTTATGAATTAGTCGTACCACAACATGACACACGGTTTGACCGGTAGGACCCCAAGTGCGTCTTTTTTATTAAAATTTGAAATTTATTTTAGTTTAGAAAACAACTAACCTACTCAAAATTGAGAAAAATCATTCGAATTGTTTAGTGACATTAGAAAAATGATACATGAGTAATTAGTGAGGTATTGGGATTATCCTTACATCAATTTGAAACAATATGTGTCAGGTATAACTCAAAGTGTTTATTATCAGTTTACAATCGATATTTTAGTTTAGTCTCACCCTTTGAAGACTGAGCATATTTTTTGTATTGTATTGATAATTTAGGGAAAATTCATAAATAAATTAGGAAATTATGGATTTTTTGTCACATAAACCGAATACATGATACGACCGATATGAGTCATAGGGATTGTTTCAAGTTTAAAATGACATTTTAGTAAAAAGGTAATGTTACATACTCAAAACTATAAAAAATAACATTCTGATTATTTTGATACATTTGTAAAATTATTAAAATTTCATTAAGGACATGTAGGAATCATACACACATCAATATAATGCACCATGTGATTAGTATGACTCCAAGAGTGTCTTTTTATATTAAATTGACATCTATTTTAGTATGAAACAAAACTGAGCTACTGAAAACAATGAAATCACACTAAGATATTATTTATGCATTTGTAAAATGATTGAAATTTCATTTGTGACATCAATTAATCATCATATCTTTAATAAAATACATGATTCACCAAATATGAATTAAAATGCCCCTTATTAGTTTAAAAGTAAACTTTTAGTTCAAAAAGTTTAATGCCTTGAAAACTAAAAAAAAATCTCGTATTGTGTGCATAATTTAGGAAAATGATTCAGAAAACATTTTTAACATGTAATAATTGATCTCATTTCAATCTGAGATGTGATGTGAATAGTATGATTCAATTTTCATGTTTCTAGTATAAAATGTCATTTTAGTAAATATGACATCGGACGTACTCAAAAATGTGAAATCTCATTTATATTGTTTTTATACTTTAGTAAAATAATTATTTGTCATTTGGGACATATAGGAATTATATTCACCTAAATCCAACCCCACAGTGTGACTATTATGACTCTAAGTGTCTTTTATTATTTAAAATTGACATCATTTTTTGAAAAATACAACTGACCTACTCCAAACCAATTAAATACATTAGTAACATTTTTATATATTAGGAAAAGTGTCCATAAGAAATCTTTGATGTCAAGGAATTAACCTTTCCTCAATCTGATATACGATGTTCCTAGAATGAATCAAAGTTTCCATAATTAGTTTAAAATCATCATTTCAGCTCAAAATGTTCCACTCCTTGAAAACTAATAAAACACACTCATATTATCTTGATAGTTTAGGTAAATGAATTATCAATCATTTGGGTTGTGAAATAACTATTATGGCATAAATCCAACACATGTTGTAACTGATATGAGTGAAAGGGCATGTTTATATATTAAAATTTCATTTTAATAAAAATGAAAAGTGACGTACTAAAAACCATGGAAACACTTAAATACGGTTTTGATAATTTATGAAAACAAAACATTTTTCAATTGGGAAGTTCGTAAAACATCCACACCTCAATCTATTGTCTAGTGTGACTAGTATGACCCTATGTGCATATATTCAATATATAAGTGTGAGTTTAGTTTAAAATGCATATTACATCGCCAAAACCAACCAACGAGACTAGATTATTTTCTCATTATTCTATATTCTATTACATAATTGATTTTTTTATCACTATAAACATATAGTTATTTAAATGTTTTTAACAAATATAATTCCTGAAGAAGAACAATAAATAGTGTGATGTGTAAGAATAAATAGTAACTCAATACGATTTTGTGTGTTCTTGGTATGACTCAAAGTTTATTTCAAAATTGACACATTATGTTAATTTATCATTATAATCTTGTTGGACTTTTCAAATTTAAATAGGGTGTTTCTGTAAAATTCTAGGGAATTACATAACATGAACCCATTTTACATGACATGTATGTTATAACTAGTGATAGGGGAATTCATGCTGTATAGGTTTTCACATCGTCAACCATGTTTAGACAATGTGAAAAAGTGATATGTCACTCCTTTTACTCCTACGTCATCCTTTAATTTATGGAGACACATTGTTTCCCATGAATATGTTACTTTAAAATTTCATGATGTTTAATATATTACACAACATGTAATACACCGACAAGAACCTATAAATGTATTTGTGCACTTTTATTTTTCTCTAATCCTCTTGTCTAGTTTCATCTCCCATGACCCAAAGTGTTATCCATTAATTTTAAGGTCCTTCCAACCCTAATAGATCCATTCCATTGGAATTCAATCATCATTTCTTTGGATGGTGAAATCCAGTTAATCATTCTTCATCATTCTTCTTTTATCACACTTTATCTGCATTTAGGATTTCAATGTATCATCCGAAAATTGATGGTTATTTATGCCCAGGATTCATGATCTTTCTTCTAGTTTGAGTTTTGAGTTCTTCTACACATTCGTTCTCAATAATGGGTGTTATTGCGTGTTTTGAGATTTAGAAAGCTGTAGGTGGTTCCGTACCAAATTTTAAATTTTATTATTCCTAAATTTATTGATTTATTTCAATTGTTTATTTAAATAAGATTTCTCAAACATGAATTCAATTAAATTTATAAAAAACCCAATTCAAGTTAATTGGGAAATTTGAAATGGGTTTTCTATAGAAATTTCAAAAAACCAAATTCCATTTTATTAGTGTGTTTTTTAGGAAAATTGGATAAGTTAAATTATTGAATTTAAATTGTGTATTTGATGGAAATTATTTCAACTAAATTGACGAGTTTAATTGTGGAAATGAATTGTGAAAAAATTAAATTGGTTTTTAATTGATTTCAAACATGTGAAAATGGCTCAAAAATGTTTTGATAGAAACCCAGTGGATTTATTTTGTGAAAAAGGCATGTTTTTATTAAATACCATTTTTCTTTGAAATGGAATGAAATTTGAAAAATTTGAAATAGAATAATGGGATTTATTATATTTTTATATATCATGAAATAAATTTCCCATCATGTAAGAGAGAATGAAATCTTTAGGTAGTTGGTGAGTTATTTGGATACACTCTATGCTATCACAACATTTAGAAACATACCTACGATTGGTCACTTCGTTGATTAGAGGGTGGAAAGTCAACTCTGGAAATTTTCAGGGGGACGTGAGTATACACATTTTAGTATGATCACTTAGAGTGTGTGGAATCCTATAGTTGGTTAATACTATCATACCTTTTGGTATATGACCATGTGGCTCACTTGTTTATTTAATCATGAGATATAAATGTTTGACAATGTAGTAAAAATACTTTATATACCTTTTTTGGATTTATAATAACCATTTTATTTAACAGTTTTATTTAGTCCATTGTTTTAGAAATATTCCATCTCTTTTAAAGTGATCTAGGTTCATTAAAAGTATTTTTAATCATTTTGAACTTGTATAGTATGTTTTTTAAATATGCCTTTTAAATTTCCAAACCCTTTTATTTTTACAATTTAAATGTTTTCTTTGGATAATATATTTTTTATCATCTATAATGGATTCTTTGGTGGTATCCTACTAGGAATATACTGACACAATACTTTCTTCCTTCGGGTGTTCGTATACTTCATCTAGGTTCGAGTAAGAGGAATGGATCTCTTAGAGGAGGATCCAGCTATTGAACCGTGGAGGTGGATCTAGCTGTTGGGCTTTGGAATTGGTGATTTGTGTCCATATGTAATTTGGGGTTATTTCCCCCCATTTGGTACTTCGGTTTTAGTACTTTGGGCATTTATTCCATGTCTTATTTTGGTACTTTACTCCTAGTGGAGTTTCTTTTATATGTACATTTTCTTGATTTTCTTATTTCATGTATGTCTTGTTTAAAAATCATTCCCACATTCATGTTGCATGATGCCATGTGCTAGTCACCAACCCTTGGGGATTGAGAATTCCCTTTGGGAATTGTCATGGCCCAAACAGTTATCAGGTAACCATGGTACCTGGGCTAGTTCGTGACAAAGTGTTGGGGTCAGTATGCCTTTTTAAATCTTTTCAGGACATATGAGGTAGTTATGATATATTGAATAATCAATTCACACCAAAATGAACACTAATTTCATAGGGGTACTTAGGGAAGGACGTCAAGCAGATTATTTATTTCCCTTTCCCTATTCTTATTTGGAAAGAGTAAAATCTGAATCAGGTTGTTCCATATGTTGTGATTAATTTCCCATGTTTCTCTGTTTTAGCACTACCTAAGGAATTTAATGTCTTCTACTGATGTTTTGTGTCATTATGCCTATGAGAAGATGTTCAAATCAGATCAAGGAGTAAGGTACTACTGAACCATAGTGAGAAGATCCTCTAGTGCACCCAAATCTAGTTGAGGTGATTGTACAAAATTTCCATGATCTAGGACATGCACCACCTCTAGTTCCCATTCAGCATCCTACTATGGATCCTCAGGGGGATGTTCTTCGAAATCATTCACCAATGTGACTTCACTAAAAGACTCTTGTTTTAAAAGGATCCACTAATCCTCATCTTACTAAGGAAAGGATGGTAAAGATATAACATTTTTTTGAGTTCATGGAGACACCAGATGTGATCAAGGTTAATTGTTACACCATTGTTCTTGAGGTACTGAATAGAAGATAGTGGGACATGATGGTGATGACAGGGAATCATGAGGGATTATAGTGGAAGTACATCAATGATCTCTTCACCAACTAGTTATATCTATATTCAATGGTGTTGTCCAAGGATGTGTAGTTTTTCAGGCTTGGTAAATCAAATAAAACCATCAGTGAGTAATCAAATAGAATTGCTGAGTTAGTGCAGTTTTCTCCTGAGATTGTATTTAATGAGAGGATGAAGTCTCAGTGTTTCGAGTTGGGTCTTCTGTCATATATCTATTCTCAAGTTTTCTTCATATTGTTTCCACTTTATGTTGATGTGATTTATTTGGAGATTATGGTAGTGATGGACCAAGATATGATGTCATGGTTGACGGGAATTCATTTTTCTCCCTGTGAAAGCATTAGTTCTATTGTAGGAAAATGTAAGCATGATGATTCTCATGGCAGTTCTCAATAGAAAATTCAATCGCTACTTCCTACAGTACCAAGAGGAAGTTATTTTGTTTTCTACCAGTGTGGTATGCCATGAAATTCTAAGTGGATTTGTAAGAGGCTCCCAAGAAATATAGATCATAGAGACGTTTGGGGCACTTAGGCAGATTCTTCCATACCATCATTACTAGTCATAGATGAATGGGATCATAAACGCCTCCAAAAAATATGGGGAAACAATATGGTTCATGTATAAATGGGTTTCAGCCACACGTATCTATAAGGATGATTCTTCACAGAGTGGAAGAGTCTCTAGAGGAAGTCAACACATGTCCAGAATTTGTGAGAAGTACCATTACTATAGCATCATCATTAGTGACTGGTCTATTTTAATATTGGTGCATCTCATTCATTTATTTAAAACTGTATTATTAATCATCTTAATCTTCCTACGGATAAACTATCTTGTGCAATGGATATTACTATACCCCTAGGTACAAAAAGAAATCTGGGTCTTTTTAGTCCCGGTTGTGTCTTCACTCATTCATATGTAAAGATTTCATGGAGTTTATTGGTTCTCTACATGAAATTACTTGACGTCATATATGGGATGCATTGGCTCATTACCAATAATTCATGGATTGATTGTTATCATTGATGATTTTACATTATTACACCTAGCACTACATCTATTGTCTTTTAAAGAGATTGGTACCCAAGGTAACAAAATTCATGAAATTATAATATACATTTAGAGAAAATAAAACATTTTATGTTATTGATATGAAGTGGGAATCATTGTACAGGGATCTCCCTCCAATCATCATCGAGTTTCCTAATGCATTTCCTTTAGATATCTATGTTTTTTCACCAATAAGGGAAGGTTGGTTATTTATCGATTGAATACATGGTATTAAACCAATTTCAATTCCCTCACATCAGATAAAAAATTTATAACTGAATGATATGGATTCATAGTTAGAAAATATTCCCGAGATAGGATAAATACACCTGAGTGTGTCACCTAGGGATGTGATGGTTCTATTCACTAAAAAGGATAATGGATCTCTTTTCATATGTTTTGATTATAAAAACCTTATTGAGTCTTAATAAAGGAAAATAATTTCTTACCACAAATTAATGATATGTTTGATCAACTAAAGGGTCAAAAGTGGTTTTGATTGATCGATCTTCGTTTTGGTTACCATCATTTGAGGATAAATAATTATACCATTCAGAAAACTTCCTTTTGGATAAAGAGAAACCATTATGAGTACCTTGATATTCCCTTTGGTCTGAGAAATTATTTTTTATTTTTCATGGAATTGATTAAGAATATTTTCCATTAATATCTGGACACTTTTGTGTTGGTCATTGTGGACAACATCCTTGTTCACACTAACTCTGAGAAGGAACATGTAAATCATTTGAGAACAATTCTGAGTCTATTGGGAAGTCATTTACTGTATGCCAACCTCTTAAAATGTGATTTTTAGATCTAACATGTAAAGACCCGTAAAATTCAAGGGAAATTTTTTTCTTAATTTTCTTTAGAATTTTTACAAGAGCGCGGTTTCAGACGGCACCTGATTCCGAGGCCCGGAGTGCCCGGAATTAATTTCTGAAGTTTGGCTCGGGTACGTTCAGTGAACGAACGAGCGGGATTTCCTAACTTTTGATCCGGTGCTCGAAATTGAAATCCGAGGGCACCGATGAACTCGCAGCGCCGATATTCGCTTAAAGAGACCTTTTCGGGAGTTGCGTTTGTTGCGGGTTGAAAGTTAGTTTTAGGGGTTTTTAGTTTGAGTTAAATAAAATTGTGTAGAACAATTTTATTTTTAACTTGTTAAAACCTATCAAAGGTGGTTGGAAGTGGGACCCACACCCACTTAACCTCCCTTGGGAGGATTAAGTGTGGTGGGGACCACACGAACCCCTAATCCTTTCAAATTCTCTCAACTTGCTTAACCCCTAATTAAATGACTTGAGTTACTTTTAATTATGGGAGTTAAACCTTTTGAATTTCAAACTTTTGAAATTCTTGTGTGTTTTGTGATAATAAAATAAGATGTGGTCTTATTTTATTTTGGGGTTATTTGTTTGTCTTCTTGAGAGGTGGAGAGATTTTCCTTCATCTCCTTCAACTCTGACGAGGAACTCGAAGAACGTTCATCTTGACGAAGAACGTTCAAGCTCCGACGAAGAACGCCGCACCTCCATTCTTCGTTTCCCGTGTCAACGAAAGGGGACGCCACTTCTTCCTCGGACAACCTTCGTCGGCGTACAAGTTTCTCCAACGACGTGTCTCTTCGAACGCATCCCTTCGTCATCGGATTTGACGAACGGCTACCGCGACGCCCGACCTCCGCGACGTCGTCTTCCGCGGAACGTTCACGATCTTCGAACCTTATACCCGAGGTAGGGGTTGTTGATTCAATATTTATTTATTTCATTCCTTGAACGTGGATCTCGCATGTCTAACATGAGGCTTTGAATGTTTAAGTTGAGTTATTTATTTAACGTGAGGGGGGCCGGACCGCATGAACAGGGCCGAACCCCCCTCCATCGTTCGTGTTGATTTATCTTGCGGGTGGAAGCAAGGTGGCGTGGTGCCGTCGCACCACGCGGATGATCATGCAAATATTTTTTGCGGCGCCATCGCGCCACGCCGAGGAAGAATCTTCAAGAACGCGACGCCGTCGCGCCGCGTTGAATGGAATCAAGGCACGCCGAAGGGGCGCGGTGCCGTCGCACCGTGCCGGATGACGAACGCCGCGGCCGGTTCCGGGCCGCGGTGGGACGAGGAGACCGCGGCCGGTTCCGGGCCGCGGCGGAAGAGAAGACCGGCGGCCGGGCCGCCGGCGTCGGAAGCCGAAGGGGGGACCAGAAATTTCCGGTCCGTTGGAGGAAACCGGCTGGCCAGCTGGCCGGCCGGAAGTCATTAAAACCTGGGGAATTAATCCCCCGGCCGTCATAATAAAACCCCCCTCTTTAAGAGGGGGGAGGCAGTTCCATAAAGGGGGGGCAACAGCCCCCCGGTTCCGCTCAAACTGGCCCCCCACGTGGGGGGGGGGGGGCGTTTTTAAAATATGGGCGCGGCATGTAGCCGCGCCGTCCTTCCCAAGAAGCGGGGGCTTAGCCCCCCGCGTGCCACCCTCGTGCGGTGCCAGGCGCCAGCCGCCGCAGCCTCCTGCGCCGCCGCGCCGCCGCGCCGGCCGCCGCGCCGCCGCCGCGCCGCCCCGGGGGGGGTGGGTCGGGCCGGGTCGGCCCGGACCCGGACCCCCCCGTTTCGAACCAGAATTGGTTTTTGGCCCATAACTTGAGCCTCGGACCTCCGAATGACGAACCGTCTGCGGCAACGCGATCCTTGGATCGAGACGGTCGTTTTGATATATCGCACTCAAGGTTTCGGTTAACTTTGAGTTCGGCCGGGTTGGTTCGTTCACGAAACCAACCGGGCTTTCGGAGCGGAAACGCTCATATCTTGAGCTACGAACGTCCGATTGACGCGCCGTCAGTCGCGTTGTGTTCCTCTTAGTGTGACGGATCTTTTGGCATACTCTGCCCGAGGTTTGGACACAGGTGGAGTACGGTCGGCTTGGTTTAGCCTTAAAAACCAACCGGGCCCCGGAGACGAAAATGCCAATAACTCTCAGACCGGGCGTCCGATCGACGCGCCGTCTGTTGCGTTGAGTTCCTGTAGACGATACGGAACTTTTGGATACATCAACTCTGGTCTTTGTGACAGTTGATGTATCAGCCTCTCGGCTCGTGGAGCGGACCCTCCGAACGAGCTTGCTATGTGCGGGAACCCTAGTGCTGGCTGCGACTGTTCTACTGCTACGACTACTACTGCTACTGTGACTGCGACGACGACAGTACAGAGATCCTGTGTGGATTCGACGACAACGACTACAGCACTCAGCGATCCTTCGTGGATCAGTGCTACAGGTCCTGTGTGGGCCCGATCCTATGTGGGTCCTTGCGCTCAGCGGTTCTGTGTGAGCCAGCGCCTACAGGTCCTGTGTGGGCCCGATCCTGTGTGGGTCTTTGCGGGGGTTAGTTACCTATCGATCCTTCGTGGGTCCGACGACTTAGATGGATCAGTGATCATCTTTATCGTCCTTGAAGAAGTATACCTGTGTGAGCTGAATCCTTTTGCTTTCCTATGTGGATTGTGTTGTGCAATCCTGTGTGGATTACGTTTTGCTTTCCTGTGTGGAATACGTTTACTTTCCTATGTGGACTGAGTTGTACTTGGGCTCGGAGGTTAGAGCGTATTTGAATTGATGACTTAGGTATATGTATGGGCATATACCTAAGCAGTGTCGGTTATTACTTCGTGATTGTTACTTTTCTTCGTGGTTTATCCTTTGTGGATTTGAGAGACCTTTAGGGGTCTCGGGGTCCCTACTGAGTAGCTTATACTCACCCCTGCACGGGCTTTGCCCGCACTACGTTGTGTTGGTTGCAGACGACGGACAGCGTTGACCTTAGCTGAGGCTTGCAGAGCGGGACGGTACCTGGAGGTGAATCACTGGGCGGGACGTGCACGGAGCGGACGACAGGACCCGTGGAGCAGAGGAGCTATCTGTACCCACCCTTCAGGTGGGATTTCCAGTGGACAGCTCGGAGTAGCGGCTTTTACTTTTCAGTTGCTGTTTTCCCTTTAGAGTTGTACTTTACTTTTAGTTTGGGTTTGTATTCTGGCCCATTTACTTTTCCGCACTTTCAGTTGTACTCTGCTTTGTTTAGTGTTTACTTTCCGCTTGCTTACTCTGTGGTGTTTGTTACTTCTCAAAGGAAATGCCTTCCCTTTTTACCGGGATTTACGCCTTGGTGCTAGTCGCCAGCCCCTGGCCTATGGAAGGCGGGCTTGGGGTAGTCACGGCACGGACCCCGAGGGTGGGTCGTGACAAATTGGTATCAGAGGAGTTCGGTTCTACCGCGAACTCTGATCTTTTCTATGTGAAGCAATAATGTTTAGCGTATTGAGTGTGGATATCAGTCCAGGGAGTCCAGTGTTGGTGCGGCGGCCGACGTATCCGTACACCAGGACCCTGACTTCTGATTTCCGACTTAATGCACGAAAACATTGATTGCGTGTGTGTTTCAAAGTTTTCTTTGTGATTACTTATATCAGCTCACCAGGTATACTGTTCTAACCGTGGCACACCTGTTTCCTTTTCAGGATGCCCCACGACGGCAGCCAGCTAGGGTTCCGAGAGTCGAGCGAGACGACAGCCCACCGAGCGACGAGGCCTCGGTGCAGGGCCCTTTTCCAGTAGTGGCACCGGCGGTAGCTTTACCCGCCGATCCCCCGATGCTTCCAGCAGCAGCCGCTGACGATGCACGTCGCCTCAGCGCACTGCATGAGTTTCAGCGCCAGCGACCGCCCAGGTTTCGCGGGGAGACGGATCCCCAGGTAGTAGAGGACTGGCTGGAGGCAGTAGTTCGAGTGTTTAGGCTAGTGAGGACACCAGCAGACCTCATGGTGATCCTCGCTGCGAGCCTACTACATGCAGCAGTAGGACGATGGTGGAGCTTGATGCTCCAGGTGCACGATGAGGCATCTCTACTTTGGACGGACTTTGAGAGCCTCTTCCGCTCGGAGTTCGTCCCAGCCACCCTTCGTGCGGTGCGTATCCAGGAGCTTCTACAGCTGCGGCAGAGCAGCATGACGGTCGCTCAGTACTCGGCGAGATTTACCGATCTCTCGTGCTACTCGACCGACATGGTACGGGACCCATTCTTCCGGGCCCGGACCTTCGAGCAGGGTTTGAGACACGAGATCAGGGCATCGCTGATCTCCGTCAGCATACCGACTCAGACAGGAGTACTGGAGCGGGCCCTTCTGATCGAGAGCTTCCTTGCTGAGTCTACACCAGCACAGCGACCCACCGCAGGGCGGCACGTGGCAGAGTCATCCGCAGCAGGCAGTCGACGGATGACTGAGGGGTCCAGACAGACCAGACCTTCGGGCAGACGATCTCAGGGCACTGGCTCAGCAGTGCGGGGCACACAGCGCGGAGCCAGTCTACCGAGAGGCAGACAGTACTACTCGTGCGGCGGGCAGGGCCACATGGCTCGTGACTGCCCGACCCGTCGTGCCGAGGAGCAGCAGACAGTTGATGGACCACCGAGGTAGAGGTAGAGGATCGACCATGGCGGTCCGCAGGGAGGAGGCGGACGAGGCAGAGGAGCTGGACGAGCAGCTGGTGGTGGCCGACGCTTTGAGGCTCTACCACCACCACCACCGGGAGGTCCACCCCGACCACAGGGAGCTGGCGGGCAGCGACAGGCACAGCTTCAGGCAGCAGAGGCCTACCACCACGGCGCACCCGAGATGATTCGAGGTACTATCTGTGTCTATTCCACCCTTGCTGTAGTTCTTATAGACACAGGAGCGAGTCATTCTTTCATAGCCTCTGCCCTTGTTCGGAGCTCGGAGATTCCGACAGAGCCGTTGGCTCGATCCTTACGGCTAGAGACTCCTACGGGAGCAGACTCGACGATTACGCACTGGTGCCGGCAGTGTGAGCTTACTCTAGGAGGCGAGAGCTTCGGCTGGGATCTTCTTGTAGCAGCGTCGAGGCCTTACGACGTCATCTTGGGCATGGATTGGCTATCTACGGTCCATGCACAGATTGACTGTTTTAGGCGCAAGGTGCGATGTGTACGCACCGACGGGAACAGGTTCACCTTCACCGGCGAGAAGGGAGCCTTAGCAGCACAGGATGGACTTCCGCGGAGGAGAGGACAGCCCATCACTCATCAGTTGGCTAGCCTTATCCTTGGAGCAGTTGACGTGCGGAGTCCTGGTTTTCCTGCAGTGGTGGATCAGTTTGCGGACGTTTTTCCCGACGATGTTCCAGGGCTACCTCCTCGCAGAGAGGTAGACTTTTATATTGACTTGTACCCCGGGACAGCCCCGATATCCACTCCAGCATATCGGATGGCCCCCGCCGAGCTTCGAGAGCTACGGGTACAGTTGGAGGACTTGCAGGGAAAGGGGTTCATCCAACCCAGTGTTTCACCCTGGGCTTCACCGATATTGTTCGCCAAGAAGGCGGACGGGAGCTTGCGACTTTGTGTTGACTATCGTCGCCTGAACCAGGTGACAGTGAGGAACAAGTATCTGCTACCGAGGATTGATGACCTCTTTGATCAGCTCAAGGGAGCACGGTGGTTCTCGAAGATAGACCTCAGGTCAGGCTATCATCAGCTCAGAGTCAGAGACGAGGATGTGCAGAAGACAGCCTTCAGATGTCGGTATGGCCACTATGAGTTCTTGGTTATGCCTTTTGGTGTAACCAATGCTCCAGCAGTGTTCATGGCTCTCATGAATAGGATCTTTCAGCCATACCTCGATCGGTTTGTCGTAGTCTTCATCGACGACATTCTGATTTACTCTACGACAGAGGAGGAGCACGCCTATCACTTGCGAGTTGTTCTTGACACACTCCGAGAGCACCAGCTTTATGGTAAGCTCTCGAAGTGCCAGTTCTGGATACGTGAGGTCCACTTTTTGGGACACGTTATCTCTGAGGCGGGAGTTGCAGTAGATCCCGCGAAGATTGAGGCTGTGTTAGCATGGGAGCCACCCAGGAGCGTGACTGAGGTTCGGAGTTTCTTGGGACTAGCTGGATACTATCGGAGATTTGTGCCGAACTTCTCCAGAGTTGCGGCATCACTCACAGCTTTGACGAAGAAGGGGAAACCCTTCGTGTGGTCAGACAGATGTCAGCAGAGCTTCCAGGAGCTGAGACAGAGATTGACTAGCGCACCTATCTTGAGGTTGCCTGAGGAGGGAGTAGGGTACGTAGTCTACTGCGATGCATCAGGGACCAGACTCGGATGTGTTCTGAAGCAGGAGCGGGCCGTGATCACCTATGGATCACGTCAGTTGAGGCCGCATGAGCAGAACTATGCTACCCATGACCTGGAGTTAGCAGCAGTGGTCTTCGCTCTGAAGACATGGCGACACTATCTGATGGGCGAGCGCTTTACAGTCTTTTCCGATCATCAGAGTCTCAGGTATATCTTCTCGCAGAAGGACCTGAACCTGAGACAGCGGCGATGGCTCGAGTTCCTCCAGGACTATGACTTTGAGATAGTCTATACTCCTGGGAAGGGGAACGTAGTAGCCGATGCCCTCAGCAGGAGGACGGGCATTCAGCTACTCGAGGAGGCGACGGAGCAGCTAGCCTCTTTGCAGATATCCTTCGTGGATAGAGATGGAGCAGCCTTTCTTCAGTCTCTCACAGTCACTCCTCCACTACTGCAGCGAGTCAGGGAGGCACAACATGGGGACGCTGACTGTGAGACACGGTGTGCACAGATATCCTCGGGACAGGCACCTGATGGTTTCTCCCTTGGAGTAGAGCACGACATCCTTTTCAAAGGACGTACCATGGTACCAGTAGCTTTGCGAGAGGAAGTGCTGAGAGAGTTTCACACTTCTCCTTTGGCGGTACATCCTGGAGTGGCGAAGATGTACCAGGACCTCAGACGACAGCACTGGTGGCCGGGCATGAAGAAGGCTGAAGCAGAGTTCGTTTCTCGATGCCTCACCTGTCAGCAGGTGAAGGCAGAGAATCAGGTACCAGCAGGCATGGTACAGCCCTTGGAGGTTCCGGAGTGGAAGTGGGACGGCATATCTATGGACTTCGTGACTGGACTTCCACGCACTTCCAGAGGTCACGACTCCATCTGGGTGATTGTTGACCGACTCACCAAGTCGGCACACTTCTTACCCATCAGAGAGCAGGGCTCAGTGGAGAGATTGGGACGTCTCTACGTTCAGGAGATTGTGCGGCTCCACGGCGTGCCATCATCTATCGTTTCCGATCGAGATGCCCGCTTTACTTCCCGGCTTTGGAAGGGGTTACAGGAGGCGTTCGTTACGCAGCTACGTCTTAGCACAGCTTTTCACCCTCAGACGGATGGTCAGACAGAGAGGACCATTCAGACTCTCGAGGACATGCTCCGCGCATGTGTCCTCGACTTTGGTCGTAGCTGGGAGGACCACCTACCCTTGGTGGAGTTCGCGTACAACAACAGCTACCACTCCACCATCGGGATGGCACCGTACGAGGCGTTGTACGGCCGACCATGTAGATCTCCTTTGTGCTGGACAGACCCTGGGGAGTCAGCACTGGTGGGACCGGAGATGGTCCAGGCTACGACAGAGAAGGTCCAGGTCATCCAGGAGCGGATGAGGACAGCTCAGAGCCGGCAGAAGTCATATGCTGACAGGAGGCGGAGGCCACTGGAGTTCGAGGATGGCGACCACGTCTTCTTGCGGGTCTCACCTCGACGTGGTATTCGGAGATTTGGCCGAGGCGGCAAGTTATCTCCGCGCTTCATCGGACCCTTCCAGATTCTCAGCAGGATTGGCGAGGTGGCTTATCGCCTGGCTCTACCACCTCAGTTGCACCGGGTGCACGACGTCTTCCACGTATCTCAGCTGAGGAGATACGTGCATGACCCGACGCACATCATTGACCATGGGGAGCTTGACGTTGACGATGGGGCGACCTTTACGGAGGTTCCGGTGGAGATAGAGGATCGACAGGAGCGGGTCCTGCGTGGGTGATCGATTCCACTTGTGCGCATCAGATGGCAGCACAGGAATCTCTAGGAGAGCACATGGGAGCGGGAGGCTCAGATGCGTGCTCATTACCCTCATTTGTTTCCCTAGTTTTTGATGTATCTTTACGGGGACGTAAAGCCCTGAGGTGGGAGTAATGTAAAGACCCGTAAAATTCAAGGGAAATTTTTTTCTTAATTTTCTTTAGAATTTTTACAAGAGCGCGGTTTCAGACGGCACCTGATTCCGAGGCCCGGAGTGCCTGGAATTAATTTCTGAAGTTTGGCTCAGGTACGTTCAGTGAACGAACGAGCGGGATTTCCTAACTTTTGATCCGGTGCTCGGAATTGAAATCCGAGGGCACCGATGAACTCGCAGTGCCGATATTCGCTTAAAGAGACCTTTTCGGGAGTTGCGTTTGTTGCGGGTTGAAAGTTAGTTTTAGGGGTTTTTAGTTTGAGTTAAATAAAATTGTGTAGAACAATTTTATTTTTAACTTGTTAAAACCTATCAAAGGTGGTTGGAAGTGGGACCCACACCCACTTAACCTCCCTTGGGAGGATTAAGTGTGGTGGGGCCCACACGAACCCCTAATCCTTTCAAATTCTCTCAACTTGCTTAACCCCTAATTAAATGACTTGAGTTACTTTTAATTATGGGAGTTAAACCTTTTGAATTTCAAACTTTTGAAATTCTTGTGTGTTTTGTGATAATAAAATAAGATGTGGTCTTATTTTATTTTGGGGTTATTTGTTTGTCTTCTTGAGAGGTGGAGAGCTTTTCCTTCATCTCCTTCAACTCTGACGAGGAACTCGAAGAACGTTCATCTTGACGAAGAACATTCAAGCTCCGACGAAGAACGCCGCACCTCCATTCTTCGTTTCCCGTGTCAACGAAAGGGGACGCCACTTCTTCCTCGGACAACCTTCGTCGGCGTACAAGTTTCGCCAACGACGTGTCTCTTCGAACGCATCCCTTCGTCATCGGATTTGACGAACGGCTACCGTGACGCCCGACCTCCGCGACGTCGTCTTCCGCGGAACGTTCACGATCTTCGAACCTTATACCCGAGGTAGGGGTTGTTGATTCAATATTTATTTATTTCATTCCTTGAACGTGGATCTCGCATGTCTAACATGAGGCTTTTAATGTTTAAGTTGAGTTATTTATTTAACGTGAGGGGGGCCGGACCGCATGAACAGGGCCGAACCCCCCTCCATCGTTCGTGTTGATTTATCTTGCGGGTGGAAGCAAGGTGGCGTGGTGCCGTCGCACCACGCGGATGATCGTGCAAATATTTTTTGCGGCGCCGTCGCGCCACGCCGAGGAAGAATCTTCAAGAACGCGACGCCGTCGCGCCGCGTTGAATGGAATCAAGGCACGACGAAGGGGCGCGGTGCCGTCGCACCGTGCCGGATGACGAACGCCGCGGCCGGTTCCGGGCCGCGGCGGGACGAGGAGACCGCGGCCGGTTCCGGGCCGCGGCGGAAGAGAAGACCGGCGGCCGGGCCGCCGGCGTCGGAAGCCGAAGGGGGGACCGGAAATTTCCGGTCCGTTGGAGGAAACCGGCCGGCCAACTGGCCGGCCGGAAGTCATTAAAACCGGGGGAATTAATCCCCCGACCGTCATAATAAAACGCCCCTCTTTAAGAGGGGGGAGGCAGTTCCATAAAGGGGGGGCAGCAGCCCCCCGGTTCCGCTCAAACTGGCCCCCCACGTGGGGGGGGGGGGGGCGTTTTTAAAATATGGGCGCGACATGTAGCCGCGCCGTCCTTCCCAAGAAGCGGGGGCTTAGCCCCCCGCGTGCCACCCTCGTGCGGCGCCAGGCGCCAGCCGCCGCGGCCTCCTGCGCCGCCGCGCCGCCGCGCCGCCCCGGGGGGGGGGGGGGTCGGGCCGGGTCGGCCCGGACCCGGACCCCCCCGTTTCGAACCAGAATTGGTTTTTGGCCCATAACTTGAGCCTCGGACCTCCGAATGACGAACCGTCTGCGGCAACGCGATCCTTGGATCGAGACGGTCGTTTCGATATATCACACTCAAGGTTTCGGTTGACTTTGAGTTCGGCCGGGTTGGTTCGTTCACGAAACCAACCGGGCTTTCGGAGCGGAAACACTCATATCTTGAGCTACGAACGTCCGATTGACGCGCCGTCAGTCGCGTTGTGTTCCTCTTAGTGTGACGGATCTTTTGGCATACTCCGCCCGAGGTTTGGACGTAGGTGGAGTATGGTCGGGTTGGTTTAGCCTTAAAAACCAACCGGGCCCCGGAGACGAAAATGCCAATAACTCTCAGACCGGGCGTCCGATCGACGCGCCGTCTGTTGCGTTGAGTTCCTGTAGACGATACGGAACTTTTGGATACATCAACTCTGGTCTTTGTGACGGTTGATGTATCAGCCTCTCGGCTCGTGGAGCGGACCCTCCGAACGAGCTTGCTATGTGCGGGAACCCTAGTGCTGGCTGCGACTGTTCTACTGCTACGACTACTACTGCTACTGTGACTGCGACGACGACAGTACAGAGATCCTGTGTGGATTCGACGACGACGACTACAACACTCAGCGATCCTTCGTGGATCAGTGCTACAGGTCCTGTGTGGGCCCGATCCTGTGTGGGTCCTTGCGCTCAGCGGTTCTGTGTGAGCCAGCGCCTACAGGTCCTGTGTGGGCCCGATCCTGTGTGGGTCTTTGTGGGGGTTAGTTACCTATCGATCCTTCGTGGGTCCGACGACTTAGATGGATCAGTGATCATCTTTATCGTCCTTGAAGAAGTATACCTGTGTGAGCTGAATCCTTTTGCTTTCCTATGTGGATTGTGTTGTGCAATCCTGTGTGGATTACGTTTTGCTTTCCTGTGTGGAATACGTTTACTTTCCTGTGTGGACTGAGTTGTACTTGGGCTCGGAGGTTAGAGCGTATTTGAATTGATGACTTAGGTATATGTATGGGCATATACCTAAGTAGTGTCGGTTATTACTTCGTGATTGTTACTTTTCTTCGTGGTTTATCCTTTGTGGATTTGAGAGACCTTTAGGGGTCTCGGGGTCCCTACTGAGTAGCTTATACTCACCCCTGCACGGGCTTTGCCCGCACTACGTTGTGTTGGTTGCAGACGACGGGCATCGTTGACCTTAGCTGAGGCTTGCAGAGCGGGACGGTACCCGGAGGTGGATCACTGGGCGGGACGTGCACGGAGCGGACAGCGGGACCCGTGGAGCAGAGGAGCTATCTGTACCCACCCTTCAGGTGGGATTTCCAGTGGACAGCTCGGAGTAGCGGCTTTTACTTTTCAGTTGCTGTTTTCCCTTTCGAGTTGTACTTTACTTTTAGTTTGGGTTTGTATTCTGGCCCATTTACTTTTCCGCACTTTCAGTTGTACTCTGCTTTGTTTAGTGTTTACTTTCCGCTTGCTTACTCTGTGGTGTTTGTTACTTCTCAAAGGCAATGCCTTCCCTTTTTACCGGGATTTACGCCTTGGTGCTAGTCGCCAGCCCCTGGCCTATGGAAGGCAGGCTTGGGGTAGTCACGGCACGGACCCCGAGGGCGGGTCGTGACATAATAAGTGAAAATATTATGACACATTGTGTCTGAAAAGGGTACATCAGTTGATCATGAGAAGGTGTAGGCTGTTAAGACATGGGACCAACAATGGAATATCCTTAAGATCTAGAACTTTTTGGTCTTAGTAAGATATTACCACAGGTTAATGAAAGACTTCTCAAAGTTTGATTCTCTAATGAACACTCTAAATCACAAGAGGTTATGTTATCTTGGGATGATAAATGTAATAATTCTATTGTTGAGATTAAACATCTTTTGACTGCTTTATTGGTGTTGACTCATCCAGAGGTCGTTCAAGGCTATTTTTCCATTTTTGATGCATTGGTTTTCGGTTTGGGTTGTATTATTATAAAATGTAATGTTGTTTTTACTAATGGATCTCATCAACATAGGACACATGAGAATAATTATCCTACCCATGATCTTGAACATGCATTTTTGATGCATGTTCTTAAGAGTTGGTGACATTACCTTAATGAAGATGGGTTTAATATATTCTCAAACCATAAAAGTTTGATTTATATCTTCTCTCAAAAAATAATTTAACCCTTTACAGAGGTATTGGATAGAGTACATGTATTCATTAAACTTCGACATCGATTATATCCCAAGGAAAGAGAATTTTATTATAGATGTGTTGTGAAATAATCTTATAACCTAGGCTATGAAGGAATCTTCAGAAGAGTTAAATTTTATGGCTCCCTTTAGACAATTTCATATTGGATTTCAGGAGAAATGGGATGAAGTTTCTTTATACAATGTTCAATTATGATCCATCATTTTTTAGATAAATCATCAGGATCAAAATCATGGTGATTAATTCCTTATCATTTGAGACTCTTTTTATGGTAGGAATATAGTTTCCCAGTGTATATCCTACAAAGAGGGTGTTCTATGCCATCATAATCTCTTCAAAGTTCCTTTATAGGCTATGAAACCTTTGATAGAGGATTTTCATAATTCCCAGTGGGCAGGGCACCTAGGAAATAAAAAATGTTTTGTGAGATGCGGTGGTAGTTCTAGTATCCAGTAATGAGATGATACATTGCGAATTTCTCTTTCATTGCTTTACATGCAACCTGGTTAAGGACAAGCACCAAAATTCTTCAGGGATTATTTAGCCACATCCTATCTATACCTGGAAGTGGAATGAAATATCTATGGATTTTTTGGTTGTCTTGTCACATACTAAGAGAAAGAATAATGTGATATGGTCTATGATCAGTTCGATTATCTTATCGGATCAAATTATACCCATCCAAAATAATTCCAAAGATGAGGAGTTGGTAAGTCTCTATATGAGAGAGATTGTTTGTTTTCATAGAGTTCCATCTTCTATAGTCTCTAATAGAGATCCCCAGTTTACATCTAACGTTTTTAGAGTCCTTTAAGAGGCACTAGGATCTCAGGTCCATTTAAGAATGGCCAACCGTCCATGGTTGGATGGTCAGATAGAAAGTGGTATAATGATTATTGAGGATATACTTTTCACCTGGGTTCTCGACATCCTCATGTCTTGGAATGATCACTTGGGGATCGTTGAGTTATTTTATAATAATAGTTAATATTACATGATCATGATGTCTCCTTTTGAAGCCTTTTATGGAGGGACTTGTAAATATCTATTGTGTTCGATGGAGGATGGTAAATGTTTATTAGTTGAACAAATTTTGGTGCAAGATATGACAATAATGATTCAAATGATTCTTCTGAGGATTTTGAGAGCATAGATCCAATATAAGTCTTATGCTGATCGATTCCTTATACCTTTGGCATTTTCAATTTGTGATTTTGGGTTATTGAAATTTTTACCCTAGTTAGGTCATCAATAGCTTGGGAGGATAGGGAAGTATGCTCCCCATTTTGTGGGACCATCAAATGTTGTTGAGAAATTTGGGATAGTTTCTTGACATTTAACAATTCCAACATAGATGACATCAATGAAAAACATATTTCATGTGTCACAGCTGAGAAAGTGTCGCTCTGATCCATATCATGTTTTGATCTGGAGTGATAATGAGATTCATCTTGATTCATCTTTGACTTAATAGCCAATTAGGATAGTTGATTTTGAGTCTAAGGTACTTCGTTGGAGGATGATGCAATTTCTTTATGTTCTATGGCATTATGGTTCAGATAATAATGAGATGTGGGAATTTGAATCACTAATGAGAGATTATTGGACTCATATTTTTTTCATGGAAGCTTCATTATTTGCTTTATGGGGATAAGAGGTTCTTATGGTGGGGTGGTTGTGACATCCCTTTACTATTCTAATAGGTACATCTTAAACCATGTAGTGTTTTTCCTTTTTTTATGTAAGGGTTGATTTTGTGTTGGGAGGATAGCTATAATGGAAAATTATGAAACGTGATGTATTTTTCAACATTAAATATGTTTTTTAATCATCGAGGAAATTACATATTGTGATATGAGGTTACACAACATGTAAGTTGTCACAATGTACAAGCTATGAAATTAGAAATCACACTACGAAGCTTTTCACATCTTGAACCATGTTTACACATTTTCAAAAGTGACAGGTCACTCACTTGACTCCCATATTGTCCTTTAATGACTGGAAACAGATTTTATTCCAGTGGATGGGTTACTTAAGGATTTCAAGATGTGTAATATATTACATGTCTAGTAATACCATGATAGGATCCTATAAATGAAACAATGTTCTTGGATTTTTCTCTCATCCTCTTCTCTGGTTTACTCTGCCTCAACCCAAAGCCTTTCCCATGAATTTTGGGATACTTCCAACCCTATCTAATCCATTGCTTTTGAATTTGATCATCACTTCATTAGAAGGTGATATCTAGTAAGTGTTATTTATCCTTATTTATTTATCTCTTTTTATCCGGTTTTAGTATTTCAATGGATCACCCTAAAATGATGGATCATTCCCCCAAGATGTTGTATCTTTCTTGTAGTTTTCATTTTGAGGTCTTCAAAACATTCTCTCTCACTGATAGTTTTCATTTCATGTTTTTAGTTTCAGGAAGCGTTAGGTGGTTCCATCCCAAATATCCAAATTGATTATTGATAAATTTCATGATTTATTTAAATTTCTAATTACATTAAATTCATCAAACATTTATTTAATTAAATTATTAAGAACTTGATTCTAGTGAATCAGTAGATTCCAAATGATTTTGGCATGAAAATTTGGAAAAACCCCCAATTGCATTGAATTATTTTGTGCTTTATGGCAATTGGTTAATTTGATTAGTTGAATTTTAATTGTGGATTGATGGAAATGATTTCAATTATGTTTTTTAATTTAATTGTGGAAATTAATTGTAAAAAATATATAAGTGGTTTTGAATGGATTTAAAACTTGTGAAAATGGAATTAATTTTTTTTGATAGAAACCTAGTGGTTTTATCTTGTAGAAAAGGAATGTTTTTTTATTAAAACAAGTTATGGCTTTAAATTGAATGAAATTGGCATTTATGAAATGGAAGAATAGATTTTTTTTTATTTCATGATGTCCTAAAATAAATTTCGCATCATGTAGGAGTGCATGAATGACTTAGGTAGTAGGTGAGTTATTTGGATATACTATACACTATTAAAACGTTCTAAAACATACCTATGTTGGGTCAAATTTTCAATGGGAGGGTTACGAGTCTCCACTGGCCAGTGTCAAGTGGGCCTGAATATACTCATTTTACTAGAATAACATAGAGTGTGTAGAATCCAATATTGAGTTAATATTATCTTACCTTTTGGAAGATGACCATGTTTCATTCTTCTTTATTTGTATATGAGATATAAATGTATGAATATGATGTAAATATTCTTTACATTACTTTTTTGGTAATTTAATAAAATATTTTATGTAACTGATTTTTTAAACCATTTTTAGAAATATTCCATCTCTTATAAATATAATAATGTTCTTTCAAAGTATTTCTCATAATTCTGAAACTGTATAGAATTTCGCGTTTAAATAGACTATTTAAATTACCAAACCATTTTATTTTAAAATTTAAATCTTTTCTTTGGATATTATATTTTTGGAATCTATTATGGAATATTTGGTGGTATCCTACTAGGATTAGGCTCACACACTACCTTTACCATCAGGTGTTTGTATACTTTATTCATCAATGTTTGAGCATGGGGAAAAGATATCCTATAGGATGATCTAGATTTAAGACCATAGAGGTGGATCTACCTATTCATCTTTGGATTTGGTGAGTTGTTTCCTTAGGGTCCTTGGGGCTGTTTTCCCCCATTTGGTACTTTTGTTTTAGTACATTGGGATTTTATTCCTTGTTTTATTCTAGTAAATTACTCCTAGTGATGTTTCTTTTATCTGCATATTCATTAAATATGAATGAGATTCTATATAGAAAATGTTATTAATAGATATATAATTTATCTAATTTAATATTGAAATAAATTCAATATATAATATTTCTTTATAAATAATTTAACAAAGAATGATTATTTTTATTAAAATAAATTATTTTTTAGTATTGATTGAAAAAGTTATCTTCTCATAAAATTCTTAGATAATAACCCAAAGAAATTTTTTATATGTTTATATCAAAAGTGATGTTTATTTTACAAAATTAAAATTTTCAATTTCCAAAAACTAATTTTATTGAAGTGAATAATAAAAATTAATTTCTAAGAATTTTTTTTTCAAAATGTATAAATATATTTCTAAAAATTAAGTTCCTTTTATAAGAATTTTATCTTTATATTAATACATTATAATCAATATTTAAAATTTACATATTATTATCACTATCAATATTTTTAATTTGTTGGTTAAAAAAGTTTTGTTAGAATAATATTAATTATATTTCATTTTCTTGTTAAAAATTAACATCTCATTACAAAATCTTTTTCCTAGTGTTGTCTGTAGTGGAACTGTAACTTAGTATTGAAGGTAATGAAAGTTATCAATGAAATTTAGTATATTAAAAAGATATCTTAAAAACTATGTGTGATTAAAATATTCAAAATTTTATTCAATTTCTATCATATTTAATATGTTTTATATAATTACCACGTTAGTTTTGTTAATGTTTGTTATTTTGGGGTCTTTCATTTAATAATCATTAAAATAATTAAAATATTTTTTATTATAAATTCAGTTTTCCAATAGTTCTAGAAGCTATATGTGTGAAACATTAAATGATTTATATAAATATAGAAACAAAATATTTTAATTGGATTGAAATAATTTCATTTACATGAATCTTCATTGATAAGAATTTGATAAGGGTTTTAAATAATTACTATCGTTTACTTTTAATTTGATTTTTATGTTTGATGAATCATTAAATTACAATTATAAAAACATATTATATTCCTTATTTTCACATAATATTACTATTATTTACATTTCTATACTCATTTTTTACCTAAAAATTATATTATAGATCATGTTAGTGGTCATACTGACCCAAACAATATCCAGTTATAATGATTGAATGATACATATAAAATTTTATTATAGTAGTATATTATTTTTATTGAATATAATATATTTCAAAAACCACTTATAAAATTTATCAATCTGTTAAAGGATGTGTTAAATGAAGATGAAAATGGATATAATAGAATGAGGTAATAACATATAATTTGTATTTGAGTAGTCATTTTATTATAGTTAAATTTTACAATGAGAACTCACTGTTAATATAATTAATAGTATTGAACAATTATATTTACATAAAAATTAAATTTAAAATGTTAATATTTATTTATTAAATAAAATAATAAAACAATATATGTACTATATAATGAAAAATGAGATATGTTGTTTCATGGAGAAGGTATTACAGACATAATCATTTGAAATATTATCATTTTCAATTAACAAAATTGATAGAATATATAAAATAATTTATCATTCCATAATAATATTAATAACAAACACACACACACACATATCAAATTTAACCATTAAATATATATATATATATATATATATATATATATATTGTTAAACATACTTGTATGTTGATGATGATAAAAAAATATTTCATCAAAGGACGTGGTAATTTATATGCACACATAGAGAACATTTTAATTTTTACAGAAATGATAAGAAAGAACATAATTGTTATTCTCTCTCTATATATAAACATTTTAGTATATAAATACATATATTTAAATTATTTTTAGGTTATAGTAGAATATTTTATGGTGGTTTTAGAAGAAATAATCAATATTGATCTTGTTTAGAATGTCTACAACTTCCATGGATAATATTATTTGAAAAACATCCCTTAGAGTATCATATTAGACTTTTTTGATGAAATAATTATTCATTAATTGTTTTCATCTTGAAGAAAACCCAGATTCATGAGTACCCTGATACCCAATCTAGATCCAACATAGCTTGTTGGGTGTTTTAAATACCCATAGATGGATATAATCACTATGCATCACACATAAATTAATAAGGTGTGAATTTACTTCAATATGGTAGAATATAAAAGATATAATTCATTAAGATGAACATTCTAAAGGGAGAGAGTACAAGAAACTAATAAGTAAATCTATACCCATATAGAAATATATACATCCTAAAGTATAAAGAAATGTCAAGAAGAACAAAGTAACAAGATATACTATGTAACAACTAAACAATAGCTCCACCAATCACCATCATCACTTCATGGTCCTAAAGATCAAGAACATCATCCACATTTGATGGGTGCTTTACCTTTGGTCATACCTTTCCTACGATAATTGTCAAACACACAATGTTTAATGTATCCTATGAGCTATAATGGACTGTAGGTTCTCCCCAAATGTTCGATGATCAATTCCACAAAAATATAAACCAGTTATTATATCATTTATAAAATCTCAGGTCATCATATATCATTCACATATTTTATTCCAAAACATTATTCCATACCAAAAAGGGTGAAAATATCAAAAATTTCATAAGTGGAATTTTTTTTAAAAAAATTTAATGGAAATAGTGTGAAAAAATTCGTCAATTATCAATGGACTTTATTTCCATGTAAATAATTCATATAACCATTTAAAAATGATCCGTGATATTTTATATATTTTAATAGGATTATCACACATCTCAATAATTATCTCATCTCAAGATTGGAGTTCACTTCCATATCAATCCATACTCCAACTGATGAACCCTCTTGTGCAATCTAAACCAAATAATGGGAACCCTCTTGAGTGTTCATGAGAAAATTAATTAGTTAGAGTTTATAGTATAAAACCCCTGATATGGAATAAAAGTCCAAGCATGGTTTCCCATATTACCATAATCACCCTAGGTTATCATATAGTTCAATTTATCAATTAATAAATCATGGGAAAATCAATAGTTTGATATCATATCAAATTACAATTTGCCTTTTTTATTTTTCTACTTTCCTTTCTCATTTGAAAACCCAAAGAGTGGTTTTCATAATTAGGAATATCTCACTCAAATGATTGAGACCAAAAAGAGGGTAATGGTCAAAGACATTTCCATCATGAGGTATTGCACCTATGTATTCCATGAAGAATTTCCTAAACTTCCTCCTAATCAAGAGGTTGAGCTCTCAATTGAACTTATTCTAGGATATATACCTATATAAAAGACACAATATAGAATGCCCACCATTTAGATGGAAGAACTAAAGAAGAATTTACAGGAGAATCTGGACAAGGGTTTTATATGCCAGATTTGTTCACAATTGGGTGAACCAATCCAATTTTTTCTAGAATAAGGATTGATCAATATGCCTCTTAATTGATTATCATGATCTTAATAATGTCATGATAAAAAAAGTATCCCCTTCCTCATATACATGACTTGTTTGATAAGTTACTTGGGGACAATTAGTTCTTTATGTTGGAACTTTGGTTGCGTTATCATCTATTAAAGGTTTGAAAGGAAGATATTCTCAAGAAAACCTTTTGAATGATGTGTGGACACTATGATTTCATAGTTATTCACTTTGGACTCTCATATTATCGATAAATTTTAATGGATTTTATAAATAGAGTCTTTAGAGATTACTTAAAAAAATTGTGGTTGTCTTTAACAATGATATTATGATATACTCAAAAATTAAGGAGGAATATGAGGAGAATTTTAATACAATATTATAGACAATGTGAAGGGAAAAACTCTATGAAATGTATAGAAATTTTGAGTTCAAGATTTATAATGTACCATTCATGTTTCATGTTATCACCCACAAAATAATTTCATTCAATCCTTCCAAGACAAAGGCAATCAATGTGTGGCCTAGGGAAACATCTCTAATGGAGATCCATAGTATCCATATCCAAGCAAGGTATTACTGATGATTTTTGAATATGTTCTCATTATTTTCAAACCCAATAACCTAGCTGGAATAGAAGGGATTAGTGTTTTTCTAGAGTTTAGAATGTGGGGGAAATTTTAAGGAGATCAAAAAGAGTCTTATCACTATATAAGTACTCACAATCCTCAAAAGTTGAGAATTTTTTGGTGTACAGAGATTATTAAAAGAAAGTCTCTAGTTGATTACCGATGAAAAATGATAATGTGATATCTAATTCCTTGAGGTAGTTGAAACTAATTTTTAAAAACTATCCAACACATGATTTATAGTTGGAATTTGTGATCATTTCTATGAATACCTGACAACGTTATCTCTATGTTGGAATGTGTGATGTAAATACTAATCAAAATTGTCTCAACTATATAATCACATAGAAGGATCCTAATATGAACTAGTGAATATGGTTTTAGCTCTTCCAAGAAAATGACAACTCATCCCATCAACATTCTATTAATGTAAATAAGGTAGCATAAGATTTTAGTAGAAATGATCATGCTTCTTTATCAATGATGATAATTTAAAAGGATCCAATCTTAAAAGACTTAAAAAGGATTTACCTGAGAATATTTAGGAAAGTGACATCATTAATACATTCTCAAATCATTACTCAAATTTCCATTATGGAGAAGATAATGGATGCTAAAAGTAAAGATGTGAGAATTCAGAAAAGGGTGGATGATATCAGAAATGGGAAATCCTCATAATTATAAATGGATGAGTAAGGAGTGATGAGATTTGGGTCATGAATATGTGTACCATATTGTTGGGAGATAAAGAATGCTCTTCTAAATTATTATCTCAACATTCTCTATTCTCCCAAGAATTACAAAGACATATAGAGATCTCTAAGAGAACATTTTGTGGGGTAATATGAAAAAAATATCATTAAATATACATAAAAGTTCTTGGTATGTTAATAAGTGAAGGATGAAAGGAAATATTCTAGAGGGATGATGAAACCATTAACCATATCAGCATGGAAATGGGAAAGCATCACTCTGTACATTATCACTATACATCCAAATACATCCAGTGGGAACAATTCTTTTTGGATTATTATGGATCATCTTACAACTATTGATCACTTTATCACAGTTATTGAGGACTTCTCACTTGATAAAAATGAATGTATATATATCAAAGAACTAGAAAGGGAGCATAGAGTAACACTATTTATTGTATTTTATTGAGATATGATATTCACCTCAATGTCATGGAATTTTTTCGAACATGCTCTATGAACTGAGCTGAAATTCAGTACATATTATCATCCTCAAAAGGATTTCAAATCAGAGTGACCAATTAAAACACTATAAGACAAGTTTTTATCTTGTTCTATGGACTTAAACGTATGATGGGACTAACCACTACCTCTGGTTGAGCTCTCTTACAACAATAGTTTCCACATGAGCATCTGAATTGATCCATTTGAATCCCTTTATGGGAAAATTTATAGAACACGGGATTGATATTATGAAGCTAGTGAACATAAGATTATATGACAAGGAATGGTCAATGAAATGGTCAAGAAGGTGAAAACCATTCAGCATCACATTAAGGTAGCCCAATGTCAACAAAATAGCTATGAAGACAATCATTGATGGGAACGAGAGTTTTAGGTTGGGGGCGTGGTATTCCTATGCATGTATTCATGGAAGAGGATCATGAGATTTGGGATGATAGGGATGCTAAGTCCAAGGTACCTTGTACCCTTCAATATCTATGATTGTGTCAAGGTGGTGGCTTATCGACTAACACTCCCACCAACTATGTCTCATGTTCATGATACATTTTGTGTATCCTTCTTGAAGAAGTACATACTGGATCCCTCACATTTACTAAATTTTTATGTGTTATAATTGGATAATGATCTTTCTTATGAGGATCATCTAGTGATGTTCTTGAATTATAGATATAATGTGCAATTCAATTAGAAGACTCACCGGGTCAACGTACAATGGCATAACCATAAGTATGGAGTGACATCATGGTAACCCGAGGAAGTGATGAGGAAAATATACCAACACCTCTTTTTAACTTAGAATATTAAATTAAATTTCAAGGATGAAATTTCAAAAGGGGTTGAAAATAACGAAATTCAATTATATCAATTGAAATCCCATTCTTATAATTATGTAATATATTTTAGTCACATAAAGTCACATTGAGAACAAAATAAATTTTTTTGTGTAATGAATTAATGAAATAAAATGCATTTCTATATGTTAATGAACATATACCAAAAGAATGGTAACTTGAACTTTGGAAAAGTAACATGACCCTCATGAATAGTAAACGAGACAGTTGAATGGTAACCTCACCAATGACAGTATAAATAAAATTTATCCATCTTTTATGTAAAACTATTAATGAATCATATAATATAATAAGTAAATAAATATTTAAAAATTTAAAAATTAATTTTTGGAATTTTTTAAAATCATAATTATTTAATTACAATTTAATGATTAATTTTTTAATTTAAAATTAAAATTATTTTCATAAAATATATTCATAAATTAATATTTTGTTATCTTCTGATTATAATAATATTTTTTGAGGAATTAATAAAAAATTAAATTTGTTAGAGAAGTAGTTTTAATTTTTAAATTTTTATTTTCTATGTAGACTATGATTTTAATTAAAAGTTAAAGTTTTCATTTTAGAAAATAATTTATATAAAATAGAGTTCATTTTTTAATTTTACACATCAAAAAATGGTAATGGGGTTTTTTTTTTGAATTTTTCTAAAAGACATGAAATTTTGATTGAATGAAAATTAAATTTTAATTTTAGAAGCACTTTTGTGGAAAAAGTGGGAAACCATAAAGACATAAAATACAAAAAAGACAATCATGCCTCCAGAAGCCCAAATAATTTAAACAAAAAACAATACAATTCAAGAGTAAGGAAAATATCCACCCTAGTAATATGAATAATATGAATTTCATCACCCTTCCCATTGATGCTCGTCTAGCAGTCCCATGCATGGATGCACAAGCACGGTACCAATTGAAAACGACATACCATCTCAAAACATCCAATTTTGGATAGCAGTGATAAAAATAATTCTTCCTACTCTAAAAGTCATCTAGAGAAATCCCTATAAATTAAACTGCATGCAGTGTCTCAGTGACCAAGGCCATATTGCCACAGGAGAACACACAAAATTCTGACCAACAAAGACCAAAACCAACCTTCCCAAGTCAAAAGAAATCCTTGTTTCATCCTTCAAAGACTATAGGTTTTCTTTTATAAATTCATACCACTATGAAATTCAAACCACACCACCCAAACCAAAGGCACCGCCAATTCCTCAACAAAAAATTAAAACAAGACTATTGACAAACCCATCGCATTCATATTTAGGGATGAAGTTGTCTCAGTCTTACATTCAACAATTATGGACATTGCCACACTGAAATTAGAACCGATTGAAACCTCTGGTCTCTACAATAGAAAAAAATCAAACCACAAAATCCAATTGAACAGACATCATGAGAAAACATCACCAAATACCTCCAAATATTAGATTGAAACCCTCACTTGGACCAAAATTGTTAGATCCTCATATTGGCTAAGCATCAAACCCGAAGCAACCTAAAGCCCTCCATCAATCAAAATCAAAGAACCAACATGAACTCAGGATGAACTGAGCCATATAATAGAGCAGAAATCCCATGAAAAACGCATACCCAAAACTAACACAATAAGAGCAGCAACCAAATATGAAATCTAAATAAGAATAAAAAAAAGATCAAGAAAAAATCACCCATTTTATGGACGCCCGAGAACCAAATATCACCGGAAAAGATCCCAAATCCCATCGACACCATAAAATCTCTCTAAGGGACCACAGAGGACTACCCAACACATACGTCAGAGGCCAGCTTTAGTCCATAGACATAGAAGCCAGAGCTCTTCTGCTGGACCATCACTAAGCCACTAGAAAAACTCTATCCATCAAAGGTGGAGTGAGGTGAAGAGGGGCCAATAGTGATAAGGAAAGTTGAGGCGGCCGAGTCCACAAGGTCGTGAAATAGGAGTCATCGTAAGCCACCAAGCCAACTCCGAGGTGAACATCTCAACCGACCTGAGGCGGATAATATGGTAGGAGGTGATGAGGAAAAACCCAAACTAGGAATTTCCCCTTATAGGATCATCAATCCATCCTCTAGAGAAAAACAAAAATTGGTTTCTAGTGGATTGATCTTATCTAGTTAATAGAAAAATATGGTAATTTATCGTATATATACAATATAAGTTAAATAAACTAATCCTTGAGAAATATATGATACAAGAAACTTTGGTTGGATCTCACATGATCTAATTACTATATTTAGCCTCATGAATTCTCACAGTTTATTTTCGTGAGAAAAATAATCGACAAATGAATTAAATAATATGAAAAAACCCCTCTCTTACATAATAAATACCACCCTCACCACCTCTTCTCCACACACATTTCAGGACTTGAGTAATTTCCAAATTATGATCAAATCCCATCCCAATACACTACCCCATGTTGAGGATAATTTTTTCTTACCAAAAAATGAAAACCATTCCCATATAGATGTTCTCAGGAAAAAGGAATCAAGAGATAGAACACTGTTATATTTCAATTAATTTCTTTTCAGGTTCCTTTATTTTCTTTTTATCTTTATATTTCACCAAGTCAAAGTGGCTTGAAAACCCAAGTATCATACATATAATGGAATATTTATAGGTTTATGGAATAATTATTCATCAAATTTCTTATCCTCTCTCTTTTACCTTAAGAATTAAAACATCATATATGAGGTGTTAATTTACAACCTTCTTCGATCATGTGATTTCAACTTTCAATTTCATATTAATGGATAGTAATAAAAGGATTTTTATGGTTTAACTAGAATATAGAATATTTATTATATCTTATTAAATGTTTTAGAATCAATTTTTTACAAATATGTAAATTTTTTAAACAAAATGTCTTTTTTGTGATCTTAAACTGCCAAAATAAACCGAATAAATTATCACTAACTACATATCCAATGATTCAGAACTATTTTATAATACCAAATAATATATAAGACCAAAATAATATATTTTAAATCATTAATAACATATAATTTCAATTAGTGATAATTACCCCCACATTATATGACTATTCATACCTATATACAAGTAAACTGATCCTGAAAACGAAGGAAACGAACACTCCTAAATTATGAAATTAAACCCCATAACCCATAAAAAATCCATAAATGATCTTAATAAAGTTTAATAAAACAAATAAATCTATAAAGGGTTCTGGTCTTATTAATTATCCAATATAATTTATTATATGAGACATTATGATCAAGTGAATAGCACCTTCACACTTAAGGTAAGGGATTCTACCTGAACATCCATTATTCGTTTGAGTTACACATTATCTCTTTTTACCAAAATGAAATTCTATTTTATTTTTATTTAATAATTATTTATGATATTTATATGTTACAATTTCATTTATAAATATCCATTAATCCATCTATTTTGGGGATATAAATGATTTTAAAGTGTTCCCTACTCGATTCTTCACAATAAACCAATCCTGATTTAAGGGAACAACCTAAATTCTTACCCAATTACACATGCACTCTATAATCAATTATAATACACCATTATTGCTATATAATCACTAATTTCATTATTAAACATTTCTTCATTCTCGTCTGGTTTTATGTTAAATATTATTTACATTTATTATTTAAGTTCCCTTTAAAATTTTCATTAAACCACACAAAAATGTTTTAATTCTATAGTTTCCTAAATACCCTTTTTACATGTTATCAATTAGATTTAACATAACCATAAATAGATTATTCCTATTTTACATTATGAATATCCATTTATTATTTAATTACTTTATTTTATGTACAGATTTATTATACACCCATTTTTTTATGATTTATAATGGGATTATGATACCCAATTCCTTACATTGGCAACCCTTATTTTTATGTTTGATTTCTAGTTTATGATTATTTATGTGGGAAAACTATTAATGGAAATGTTATGATGGGATCAAAAATATAGTTCTCTAATTAATTGTTTAATTTCTAGTCCCATGAGATGTTATGTGAAATGGTATCTGTAGTTTTCCTTGACTCATGATCCATGTAAAATGGTCTTAGTGGTTAGCCTTTAATCATGCCCTCTATGTGTAACGAGCCTTGACTCGTGCTAAATCCATTTTTCATATCTGTTTCAAATTACTAAGATTCCAGGATTTTATGTTCACATGTTATATATGATTCCTTACTGGTAATCATGTTCCATGACTTTTTATATAATTATGTTATTCCTTCTAACCCATGTGGTGTGCAGTAATCTTAATTTATTTTCATACTTATATTTTAGTTTATCCCTCTATTCTTGTTATTCTCATGTAATTATTTTTAGATTTAAAGGATAAAATAATGTTTAGAGATAGAAATGGAAGATAAATAAGGATTTTTTGTCTCATGTTTTTAGTTTTTGGTACCTAGGCATCCAAGACACTAGACATTATGATCCTTGGATTGTAATTTGATAGTTAATTATGCTTAAAATCAGATTATGATATTTGTGAAAGTCTTTAGTCTCTATAATTGACACATACAAGTAGTGTTGATGGTTTCCTATATTAGATATAATTTTTATTCAAACCATTTACAAACTAATGAAACCAAAAAAAATGAGTTTAGATTATTTTTGGGGGATGGGTGAACGGTTTGGACTAATTGTGCACCGCTTTGCAATGGATCACCACCTGGCATGATGTTTTCTAGTTTAAATACATTATTTTACCTAATCATAATACACATATTAAGACTACATTATTATTATAAGATTATAAAACTTTCTTGTGGAACACCCCATGATAAGCCCCAACCTAAAGGAGATCAAAAGAATGGTCATGAAATACCTTATTGAAAGTAACTTGATGTTATAACCTCCAAATCATAAAATTTTTTATCCACATAAATACAACAAAGATATGTATATATCTAAGATTTTATACCATATCTCCATCATCATTACCTCCCACAACTATGTCATATTTTAATCAATCCCATGACCCCATAGTAATTAGACCAGTGGTATATTCTTCACACGAAGAACCATTTTCTAAAAGTCATTGATCCTGACTAGATTCTCAGTGAGGTATAAATATTTCTAAACATCAAGATAATAATTAAAGGGGAAATGATAAGGTTAATAATTATATATTAAATTTTCTAAAATATGATAATATTTGAGGATCAATGTGAAATATGGTTTATGTTCAAAATAACAAGTCTCTTTTCCAGCCTGCTCAAAAATCAAAAAAGTTCCCAAACAAAACAGTGTAATATTTCACTATTTCCCAAGATTTCAGGGGCCTAATTGGGGAAATAATATCAAGAACACTAGGTCCCAAAAAATAACAAGGTCATTGATGATGACAATAATAGGACTTATACCAGCACTTCTTTATATCCAATCTTAGATAAATCAAATGAATCATCATTGTCATCCCTTTGACCAAACTCTGTCCAACTAGGGAATCATCCCCAAACACCAACCAATATATCATAAATTTACATGGAATACAACATAGTTTCTAAAAATGAGTCACCTGAATTCTACACTGGTAACTTTTATTATTTTGAATCCTAATAAATCACTAATATGCATCCCATTCATCACCAATGTTGATAAAAAAGCCCAAAAAATTTTCTCATTAATTATTATAGATATTATAATTCATTCATACTTCTACAGATTATATTCTAGTAATAAAAATACATATAATCCCATTTCTTCCTAGAGGCCCCTACAAAATAAGGTTTCCCCTATCAAAGACTATAGTAAATGGGACTTCAATCAATATGACAATATCCTACCCATAGAGAAATCATATTTCAACAATATTACTTTTATGTAAAACTGTTATAAGGTGATTATATTTCATTATACGATCTATCAAAACCCATATTGAATTATTTATTTGAGGGGTAAATGGAAACCTATACATGAATTCCATAGAGATCTCATCCAACATCCATGTAAACACTAGAAGTGGCTGAAGCAAACCTGGTGGTCATGGGATTGAATTAGAATAGTATACGAGCATAATGATGAGAATAAATATTAATGATTTCTTGTATAGTTATAGGAAGTCAGAATATTAATTTAATATATTGAAACATCATCATGGTTCCATGGTGCACTACCCACTATGAATTATGAAAATAACCCATTACAGCCTTTCTTTAGAGAATAGGTAAAAAAACCAATTCTAAAATCATTGGATTCCATCAGAAGTGAATAGAAACGTGATAAAAATCACCCCAACATAAATAGTGTCCCAAATAATATAGAAATTATCATTAAGGGGATTTTTTATAAGATTATACACACAAATTATAGTTTTTATCTTAACACATTCATAGAAAACATGGGCCTCCACCACCTAATCTCCCAAATGAAACTAGGATAAAAGAGCACTGAAATTAAAATCTTATGAGGATTCATTCAGGTCATTGGAAGGAATTATCTTTCTTAATGACTCAAATTTTTTTATTCCCCATCCTCATGGTGTTGGAAATGTTGTAATCAATTTAATAAAGTTACTCTATGAAATATATTTATCCGATGTTCAACTCTTTTTGGGAGATAGCATGACACATACATTTGTGGTTGGAATTAATGGTAAAAAATTATCCAAAATTTTAAATCCTCTATGTCATATGAGAGTAAATCACAATTGCAAGTTTAATATTCTAGGTTTGGAAACTATTCTCAAGTTTCCTAATATCTCTGGAGCCAATGGCTACAATATGATCACCATCTATAAGAACACAACCAAGACCCAAAACCTCATGCCTCAAAAAATTGAACAAAACCCTACCCAACCTATGGAACCTGAAATAATGGATCAAAATTTAAAATATTTCCCAACTCATTAAATGATATATAAATTTTTTCATTCCATATGACCATCACTCCAATTTTGATTTAGATTGATCATTAGAGAATCAAACTTCTCGAAATACTTGAAAACCTGTAGTAATACCCCACCAAGACCATGATTCTTTATATCGTGAAACAATTATGGAGTTTATCACATATAAAAACATCTTTCAACTTTTTTTAACCATTGAGATAAATTATTCTAAGAACACATGTCATATAGAATTATTTTCTTAAATATTGAAATTTATTTTTAAATGATTTTTAATGGATTGGCTTTATCATGATTTAAAAGGAATAACATAAATAATTCACATGATACTCCAATATATTGGAGTAAAAAAATTATCTAAAAATTCCATCATGAACATATCAAGGTTCCCATTGAATCATTTTTGCATCAATGATATAAATTCCAAATGGGAATTTTTTAGGAAACAACTTCATATCAAGATACACAAGGTAACCATGCCATATCATAAGGGCAGTATTTGGGATATCGTATTCCTTAATTCATAACTAGTGGTAACTATAAAAAATATAACTCTTTGATAACCCCTTATCCCCTTTTAACTTTTCAAACAGGTCATTAATATAAAGAAATAGATACGTTTTCATCATCGTAACTTGATTTTGTTTCCAATAATCAAAATAATGGTGAATTTTTTAGTTATCATTCATTGTAAAGAGAATAAGCACAAGTCATAGTGAAAAATAATTTCTTATAATTCCTTGGTTTAATAGATCATTCAATTGGTTCCTCAAATCATTCAACTATACTAGTTCTATATTGTAATAAGTTATAGAAATTAGATGAGAAGAATGTTCTAAATTAATAGGTAACTCTATGTCACCTATAGATGAAATAAAATAGAAATAAGATGGTAACACATTAGAAAAATCAATGAAGTCTAGATAGAAATCATTACAGAATGGTACTCACTCAACAAAAATTGTGACCCCTATAATTACACTACCAAACTCTAATAAAAAGTCCATCTCTAACAATCATTAGGTCTCATTCTCCCTGAAAGAGTTGTCACACCCAATCAGGGGAAGTAAATGATACCCATCGAATGTAATAGTCAATCTAGAACATCTTGAAATTAGTAAATACATCATAAAAATTACTTGAAGAGGTTTCATGTTAATAACTAGAAAATTACACATAATATATATTTCTAATTGGGAGAAAATTGAAGCTTCAAAATGGATACCCTTCTCTCTCTTCATTCTGAGGGGTGTAGTACTATCCATAACATATGAAAAAATATCCAATGGAATATTAAGTATTTTACTCTATGAGTCAATAAAAACATGTGATATGGACAAGTATAAAAAAACAAGTCATTAAATATGATGCTATAGTGATGGTTTCTCTCACAGTCATGGGATATGTATCAACTTCCCCTAAATACTCTTTTACTATGTGAAGATGCTTCATCTGGAATTATTATCGATGGAGACCCATATATCATGAAATATCCAACATCAAAAAATTAGTTTTTGTGTGTGATGAACTCATTTCCCATTGTATTGTAAAAAAATAGTGGCATGAAATCTATTTATGCTAAGAGATACTGAATGAACTAATGATATTTAGTGACTCAATACAAACATGTCTTGAATTCACAACATTTCCATAAAGAACAAATTTTAATGAGCCTCTGTGAGAAACTATAGGTGGTATAGAATAATCCATCAATCTAGAAATCTTGAGATTGAATGTCATATTGGGTTCCCATATCAAATAATCATTCCTAAAACTTCCACTCAGTCACCACCTCTGATGAAAATGGAACATCCTTAGAAAATTTCATTATATATTGATTCAAAAACTTTTCAAACCACTAGAGGATGAAAAAATAAATCGATTATTCCAAGACCATAGATTCATCATATAACTTATTGGAAAAAATTACTCAAAATTCCTTCCATTCCAAACCCCCATGATTCTTCTCCATCACCATAGAATCCCACCATATCTTTCTTATCTATACTAGTATATAGGTAGCACATTTCAACATAATAGCTTAGGGTATTTCGATGAACTCAAAAGGGTGCACTATCCTTTTCAACTAGTTCTTAGTCTCTTATAGATAATTAGTGTTTTAAAAAATATGTGGGTTCCAGTGTAGAAACTATTAAACATGATTAGAGGAACATTCCTTCATGGATCCACTTTCGATTCCTGAACAAAAATTACTGTTGGTATACATCATGGAGAATGGATATCCTTAACCCCTTCCTGCGAATGATTTTTTCCATTAGAGATTTAATACTTTTGGTTCCCCAAAATCTTCTTCCTATGGCTAATTCACTGATCATATAAATGGAATAATTCTACAAAACAAAAATAGATAACTAAAATTTCATTAGAAATTATAGACATATCAGACATAATATAATATTAATTCCATTGAGCATTAATTATATATTGGGATTTCATCATACTCTGACCTAGTCTAGGGAAATGACTAGAATCATATCAAATCATTCCTCAAAGGAACTTTTCCCAAATATAGGTGGGTAATTAAAAAAGAGTACAATTAGATATGGTTAGGAAACCACTCACAACATCATACATAGTGTCATAAATATATCCCAAACCGTATAATAATATCACAAAATGAATATTAACATGTACCACATAAACCATTATATCAAAAACCAACCCAGACACCAAGATATCTTGAATCCCAAGCCAGCTATAAAAAAGGATGAACAACATCTCTAATCCCCATAGGTTGAAAACAATAAAATATAACCATATATGAAACATAAGGGAGTCATTTTTTCTCGATAATTTGGAAGATAAAAAATTCAGGTATTTATTTTCAACACTCTAAAGGGATAATGTAATAGAACTAAATAGAGTAAATAGTACCTCAAAAAAATATTATCTTTTCAATGGAATAAATAATTCAAACAAGAAAAAAAATTTAAAATCTTGTGTGTATCAATTTAAAAACACCACCACTGATCAAAACAATAAATCCATAGTCCAACAACTCACAAACATAGACCACCTCTAGGAGGACCATTCCCTTTCCAAGGACATTGAATAATAAAATATAAAACTACCTAATGGAATATGTAGTTTTTGAGAAATATTTCACAATATGGTCTCACTAAATGTTCTATAATCGATTCAATAAAAATTAAAATAATTATTATTTAATTTAATATTAAAAAATCATTGTTTTTAATTTATATATTTTAAACCAAAACATGCATCCACATCCTAATTTATGAAATATAGATAAGAAATCTCTTAATTGAACATTTAATATAGAACAATTGTATAATACAATTGGAATGAATAAAATTATTCAATAATCAAAGGAATGTATATCCAAGAACAAAATCACGTATTTTGTATAAAAGACATGTGTTATTTCAGTTTAGGTAATAAAATCATCAAACATGTAAATAATGATATTGGTGTTAGATAGGTGTGAAGCTCAAATCAATCTACACCAGAATTGTGGAACCCTCATGGGCCATCTAAATAGCCAAATGGGACCCCTCTTAGGCATTCATGTCATAATTTTATTATTTGAGTTTTCATCATCAACCTATTTAAATTTTTTCAACATCTTACCATGCTTTTTATAGTTACAAATTACTTCCAAAAAAATATTTTCTTCAAAAAAAAACAATCAATCCATCATCGAAAAATCAATAATTTTAAATTAATAAAAATTATTATTTCCGAGATTTAGTTTTCAATATTCCATTCTCATTTCAAGACAAAAACATATTTTTTCTTCAATTCCGTACATTTAAAATTATCTTCCATAATAATTTATTTTTCTCAATAATTAACATAAAATAAATTTTTCAAATCCATTTAAAAATTGATCTATAATTTTTCCCACCATCATCCTCACATTTCAATTCAATTAAAATGGATGTTTTATCCCCAATTCCATAGAAATATCAAAATAAAAAATGAAATATATTCATATACTAGTTTTTTGATTAGTTAAGTAATAATTTCAATTCCATCATGAAATATATGGTTTCAATCATAGTGAAATGTATTGGGGAACTTTCAACCATTAAATTAACAAATAACAACACACTATACCCGCAATAGGGAATATTAATGGATAAAAAAGGTTATAGAGTTCATGAAATGAATCCTATAGTCAATATCGATAATAATATTGATTAGATCCATCAAAAACATGATACTACATCACTTCATAATGTGAATTGAAATTGATAATGGAATAATCCACATGAGAGGAAATCCACTTAGTCAGAGGAGAACAAATGTTATCACTAAACCTTTGATCCACCAAGATAAGGGTTTAAAAGAGTTAAAAAAATTATGGGAGAATTCACTGACCAAGTATTTGATTTAGGATAGAAATTGGGTGATTATGTGTTATAATGAAAAATTTTGTTATTTTGAAAAAAATTGATGGAATAAAAACCCATGTGAATAGTTTTCTAGGTAGGGTTTCATGGTTAAGAAAATATTTTTCCCTAACATTTTCCCCTGTTGGTAGGGTTTAGAGTTATTTTAAGAGTTTTCAAATTTTTTCAAACTTTCTATGCTTTTTAAAACCCACCAATAGCAATGGTATAATAGTTTTTAGGGGATAATATCACGTTTTCAAAAAACTATGTTCCCCCTACTATTAGCACCCAATAGGGTGAATAGTTTGATGGGACAACAATAATATTTTCCCTAATCATTTTCCAAATTTTAATTTCTCAATGGAATAAGAGAATTACATAAATATCACTTCAGACACCTCTACAAAATAACCAAGCAACATAAGGTAAAAATAAGCATCAAAGAATACCTTAAAGAGGTTAGAGGATGTTATAACCTCCGCACCATAAAATCATTTCTTCCGAAAAATCCTAATACGAAATCTGCATATCAATGTGGTGGGTGAACATATACCTCTTCATTGAATACCACTCCCTTGATAATGATAATTGGATACATTATTCCACATGACTCAAACGAAATGTTTCATCTTCCCAAGAAGGAAAATCTTTATAGAATCATCCATTCTACTTATTTTCTCAGTCACTAATAAATCAGGCACAACATCATGGTCTCTCAATCATAGGTAATGATAGGGCTCAAAAATATATAATCATTACTATGAATATTTAAAATAATTTTGTATCATTTTTAATTGAAGTGGATGTTCTAAATAGTAAGAAACCTTCCCAACCACCACTACATTCTAAGAATAGACCAAAAATCCTCAATGAATGGTTGCCTGATTTCCAAAGAAGTTAGTGACCCAAATGAGGTGAAACTCTCAAAAACATGTGTTTTCTAACAAAAAAGTCAATTATTCATTGATTAAAATTTTATTAGGTTATATAAAATCTTTTTTTAATATAAATTCTACAAAAAATATACTAACTCTTTAAAGTTATATCTATGAAAATATTAGTCCATCCAAGGAAGATTCAACATCCTCTCAAAAAATCAATGGTGCTTTAAATAGCATTTCATGAATGGAATCATAATGATCCATCATAATTATAAGCTGGTTGATGTCATTGTCATAAAACATAGCCAATATCTATTGGTCATACCACACTTCTCCAAAGTAGAGAATGAAATATCGTAACAGTTCCTTGAAAATAAGTATATCTAATTTTGTCTATCCATCCATATATAGATGGTATATCATGATAAAAAATTCAAAGGATCCATGTTTCTCCTGAATCCCCCACCAAATGTGATAAGTAAAATAGAGATCCCTATCAGAGACTACAGTAGAAGGTACTCTCTGAAATTTAGCAATCTACAACACTTTTTGATATCTAGGGTCTCACTATTGGTTAATCTTCAAAGGGGAAAAAAGTGAGTCGATTCAAACAACCTATTTATTATAACCCATATATCACCCTCACCCAAAGGGGTTCATGGTAACCCAACCATAATGTATATATAGATCTTTTCCTTCTTCCAAGTCTTAACTATAAGTGTTTGATGAAAACCTGAAGGTATGTGGTGCTCTGTGTTGACATACTCATAGGTATAACAATGTGAAATAAATTAATTGATGTCTCATCTAATACATGTCCATGAGAATAATCACTATATAAAATTAAATGCCATTATGGTTGTAATGTTCATCCCTTCTGGAATTATAGAAATCTACCATTATGGCCATCCTTTAGGGAAATGGTAAAATAGTCCAATTTCAAAATTAAAGGATTCCATTGGAATATATCATCCACAAGGAAAAATTCTCATCACCATAACAAAGGTCCTTAATTATATAGAAATAATTATCAATATAATAATATCAAAGAATGATATAGAGAAGAATGTAGTTCAACTGAACACATTCCAAGCAAACAAAAACCTCATCTCCCAAGACTCCCAAAAAGAAATTGGGAAAAAAGGGCTATCAAATTCCACTCTTCAAATGATTCTTTAATGGGATGGGTGGGATTCTTCCTTATAAAATAATTAACTAGGAAATTACCCATTCATAGGTAGTAGGAAATGTCTAAATCATAATACTACTTGTAATTCACCCAATTCCACTATCATAGCTTAAAATATCTTTTATAAAATACACAACTAAATATATTTTTGGTTTAAATAAAAGGTAAAGATTTATCTAAAAATATAATTTCACCAACTCTTAAGATCATACATCACTTATTCTAATTTTACATTATTGGTTGTAAAAACATACTCATTTGTCCTAAGATGTATAGATCCATAGTCTACTATGTGATAACCCAATAAAATAACATATCATAGACCAAAAAATGATACATTATAGAAGTCTATATAGCTCTTCCTTGCATTTGGAAGTGTCAACAAAAGAATAGTTGTCAAAGGAAGTTTAAACTCCTCTATATAAGTCTATGAATTTTTCATGAAATGATAAAATCACTTCCATATTAGTGATATTGGACATTAGAGAATCCAACATAAATAATTATTTGAAAAACCTATAGTAACACCATGAAAATCCCACAAATCCTAGTATATCGAAAAATTATATAATTTCCCCCATGTCATATCATCATTAACATTGTTCATTACCACTACGATACTATGTTCTAAGACAATGTTTCAAAGTAACTACACATAATATAACCCAAAATTTAATATTCAATGCTTCACTTTACAATTCAGAGGTCTCGTTATTTATATGACTACTCTAAATTTACATAAATGGTCATCCTCAGTTATTGTGATAAAAAATATAATTCAAAAAATCCTCCATTACAGAATCAAGGTAACTCAAAGGTTATCTTATTTACTAATTCTAGAAAACCCAAAGTATAATTGGTGTGGTCAAATGAAATATCAAGATATTCAAAGTGACTATACTTGCAACTAAAGTCAGCCTTTGGAAAATAAAATTATTAAATTTCCAAATGGTGGTAACCAGACCAAGGATAAATCATCGATTAGAACTTCACCCCATTCAACCAATCAAAAATGTCACCTATTTGAGGAAGTATACATTTTTTCACCACTATAACTTTTTTGAGAGTATAGTAATAAAAACATAGGAAAAGTATTACATCAAAATTCTTAAAAATAATAAAATAATTTTCCATGTTGATTCGCTTAGGTGAATAATGGATTTTGCTAAGAGATCATATAACCAAGACTCCTATTTTTTAATCTTTTTTTTGTGCTAAATGGTAAGAATGAATATACACTGGTTTAGTACTAGGTACTAAATCAATTGAGTGAATTAATACTCTTACTAATGGAATACCATATAAATTAGAAGGAAAAACAGAGGTATAAACAAGAATAACTGATGGGAAATCATCACTCAAAGATTCTCACTATAAGTCAAAAAATACCAATATTACACTAAAATATTCAATAAAGAATGTTCGGCTCTACCTAACCTCAGGTATGATTATTCTTGAAATACAAGGAACTCCCCATCAACCGTAATAATGGAATCCCACCAAATATAGTAGAAAATATGATTATCATGATAAATAATCCATTCTATCCCAAAAAATGACACTATAAGGTTTCATGTTGAGAACCCAAAAATTACAGCTAATCTCTAACTCTAATAACGAGATAAAAAATAAGGATAGTGGAGACCCTACCCCCTCTTAATTCCGAGGTGTCTTGTAAAAATAATCACATAAGGAAAATTATATATATGTTTATTTAGATGGTTAACAAGACAATATACTATAGAAAATTTATATTCACAGGTATAATATAAAAAAGTAACCAAATATGATGATAAAGTGCTGATACCTCTCACTGTTAATGGACCTACATTAGCTTCATTTGGGAAATCTTCCACTATGTGGAAAATCATCATTCTAGTTGATTTTGGTTTGAAAACCTTAGATATTGTATCATTTTATTAAATATTAATACTTTTTATATATCATGAATACATTCCACTACATTCTAAATAATATAAGATGAATGGCCCCTGTAGATGTCACGAGAAACCACAATAATTTTATATTATTAGACCTTAGTTCAATCACATCTTGAATTCCCATATTCTCCACACTGAAATCAAATAAATGGGACTCTAAGAGGAACTATAGGAGGTCTAAAAGATAAATGGTGTTGATAAATACCATGATACTCAACATATTACCTATATCCATTAATAGAACTCACAAAATAGCCATTAAGAGAAAAAGGAACTCTTGTCAGACCTGATGTAGCTTTCAGATTGATATCACACATCAACTCCCTATATAATACATCAAAATAAGATGCAAAAATCTATATGAATACCTTGATATGGTATCTAAACTTATTTAACCATATAAAATCATCATGCATTTATATTCTCACTAGTAACCAAAACATAAACAAAAAAACATGATTAGAAAAGAAGTTTTTTAAAAAATTCAATGTCACGCCCCTATACTAGAGGTTGATAAACTCCAAAAAATACCATTAATATTGGTTCTGGATTGAAAAAAATCAATTTAATGAAATAAAATGAAATTCCATTCTAGGTTTTCATAGTTTTTCACTCTCATGGTAAAATCCTTGAACAATTTACTAGGCCCTATGGGCTTAATTGTTACACATTTCACCTTAATAACATTGTTCATTTCCAAGAACTCAATAATAACTTTAATATTTTTCAAGTAATCCTTATCCTCTTTAGGACCATTATATGCTTAGAATTATAGAATATTATTTCAGAAAAACTATTTATCATGCTCAACATATTAATACCTTTAAGGTCCCATAACCGGATCCTAGATAGGAAAAAGTTAACAAACTTGTTCTAGAGTAATGGAATCCTACAATAAATTTAGGACAATATTCTATCCAATATCATATTTTTACATTTTGGTTATGCATCATCTTTATAATGTGGACTATTCAAATTTCTTTATTTAGGAATGACTCTACCCAAAAAAATAGCCGACACATAAGACAATATAGAGGATATTAAACTTAATGACACATGAATGTCAATTAGGTAAAGTAGAAATTTAATATTTTAATTTCAAAATACTGAGATCAAGGGAAAGGAAAACATAGAATCATATTAAAAAATCATCCATGAAACATTTCCCAATCTCCCAATGTTACATAATTCTCCTTATATTGTGAGATTGAATGTAACATGCTTGAAACAACCTCATAAGCCCCATAAAGACAATCCCAACCACATTCTGACATCAAGGAAATATGAAAAACCTAAACCTTCGATACCACTATTTTATAAACCATCCCAGATACCTAGGTACCATGACACCCAATCTAGATCTGACAAAGCCCGAGGTGAAATTCCAAATCCCCCTTCATTGGCTACAGTCAACTAGAATCATACATGAAAGAATATGGAACTAATAATGCATAATATATACAAAGATAATATATATAAGTTAGTATGGTCAAGACTCTAGAGGAAGAATATACCAAAAAAAATAGTAATACAATTCCTAGATAAAGATATTAACATCCCAAAGGAGACACATACATCAATAAGAAATAATTCTCAAATGATCCTTTGTAAGAAGTTAAAAACAACACCTCTTGACACTATTATCATTCCTCTGTCCCAATAATTAATACCATCCCTAAACTCCATGTGGAATATTCACATTTATTATACCGAGAATAAGAAAATATAAAAATTCCCAAAGATAAAGGTAGGTTTTTTGTTATAAATCCTATTATGATCTACCCAAATGTTCCACATTAAATTTTATAAAAATTTATCAAAGAATAATTTCAATTAATATCATAAAATCCATGGTAAGTCATTATCATATTCTAAAACCTAAAATTCACCCACATCATAAAATTGTGGCATAAAAATAAAAACTATCCAAAATTACTATTTTATATATAACCTTGAAATATGTTTTCATTAATAAAATAGTTCAATAATAAATGAAATTTATATTCAATTTAACAAATGATAGAACAATGTATAAATGCCACTTAATATGTTCTTTCACATAATAGGATCCTGAAACATCTTAATAATTTTCCTAGTGAAATATTGGGGACAATCAAATCAATATATACCCCAATCGGGTAACTATTGTGGTTCATTTACCACCCCCCAAAAGAAGGAACCTCTTCAGTGTTCATGTTGTAATTATTTAGTTAGTGTTATAATAGTAAATAAAATGATATGGAATGATGGTTATAAACTTTTTTTCAAGTTTTCACAAATTACTATGTTAAACATGTTCCTCAATAAAAAATAATTTAATCATTTATAAGTGAACAATTTCAAATAAATTCAAATAAAAAATTTCCCAGTTTCATATATCAACATGCCATACTCATTTCATAAGGGAAAAAATGATTTCAATTACCCATTTAATTTTAAATAACAATCAAATTGTTTGAAAGTTCACAAGGTTTGACATCAAATAATTTTATCAAATAAATATAAATGTTTATCCATAACATTTCCAAAGAATATTATTTACATTTAAATTCACATAAAATTATTGTTCATTTCACCAATTCCTTTCCATTGAAAAAATAAAACATGAAATAATTTCAAATCAATTATTTTAGATAAATTAAGAACTCATTTAAATTCAATATAATTTTTTTAATAATCAATCATATGGAAATATATTATGGGAAAACCTATCATCAAATAAATAGATCACAACTCACAACACCTGTAATTGGGAAAACCAATGGAGAAAAAATAAGAGAGATATCAATACATTAATCCTAGAATCTTACCCTTCGAAAAATGGATTGATCAGTCATTAAGATGTTGATCTTCTTAAGAGTTTAGAAATGTTTTCTAGATGAAACAACATGATAGGAGATCCAATTATCTTGAAATGGTCAAACATAATCACTAAAACATCAATATTCTTTGAAAAGGTTTTAATGGATTAAGAATTGCCTATTGGAAGCCATCAAGGTCTAAGTAATCATGATAGGGTCTAAATTGGTAATTATCTGTTAAACCAAATTATTTACAGATTTTAGTAAAACTTTTCATGTTAATAACACCTATGTGCATGATTTGATGAGTGGGGTTTCACGATTAAAAAAATAGTTCACACTAACAATGCTCCCATATTGGTAGGTTGAGTTATCTATACAAGGAGGTAACATGGTGTATATAGCCATGATCCACCCCAGATTCCCTAAATTTTTATGGTTACATGGTTTCAAGATGATAGCCACATTATTTCGACAAACTGTGTTCCCCCTTCCAAGGGATTACAATAGGCTGTATGATTTTTTTATCCAAACCAAATAGGATTCCTTAACCTTTTCATTATCCCTGAGGAGCCCCCAAGTTTTATCATATTATCCATATATCACCTAAAATACTACAAGACATGTCCAAAAAATAAATCTATAATATTTACATGAATTAACAAAAATAAGGTGACATGTTGTTATTGTTTATCAATTTTATGAAGGAATTTGTGCATAAAATGGTCATTTAGATTGAAAAATATTTGTCGAGTTGTGAATATATGAGAGGTCATTATATAGGAGATTGGAGTGAAAATCCAAAAAATATTTTTCTTAGTAAAATAAAATGTCATTATTTTCAATTTATTGTAGAACCCAAATTCAAATTTTGTATAATGTGTGATGAAATAAACTCATCAAATGATATTATTAATATGATTTACTAATAATACATGCCATTATCAAAATTCCATTTCTATTATAACCCTTACAATGGTGAAATGTAATTTATGAATGTAATTTTTTCATACCGCACAAAATAAATTAGATAACGATTCCTAATTTTAACCATATCATTAAAAATATGTAATAAATAATAAAATATTAAACATAAAGTATTGTTAAAATATATTTTAAATATTAATATGAAAATGGAAATAGAAGATTGTTTTTTTACAAATTTTCCTTCAATTCATAAAAACTAATTTTAAAAATAATAATCTATAAACATTATCCACATCCAATATAGTAATTTATGACTAAACAATGAAAATTTATGTGATTTTAATAAAAATTAAACATTGAATGTAAATATATATTTTATGGGGTCATGACATTCCAAGTGAGTTTTGGGTACTCGAATGATACTTATAACTGATATTTACACGAAAAAATTCATTCATTCTAGGTCATGATCATGAATAGTGATGCTATGTCAATGAAATTGAACATGAATAATTTATTGTATCACACAAGAACATAGAACTCATTGAAATATAAAGCATTATTAGGGAATTATTATGAAATAAATGACTCATATTTTGAGGTATAAACTATTACAATATATTGGAACATCACATGCATGATGAAATTATCAAAAAACATGAAAATTTAAAACATAATAAAGATATGATGGTGTTGGAGTATTACAATATGATCCTATGAAGCTAAACAAAACCCACATTTGTCATTTATTATGTGATAATTTCATTAATTAAAATTACCACTAACTATTGTAAAAGCTGACTAAAAATATATTTTATGTTCCCTGTAATGAATTTGGTGATTTTATTATATGTAATTATATAATCATAATATATAATTTATCATATCCCAATGCAATAAATGAAATCTAGAAATATTCATCCATCTTCCTCATCAATTTATATGTATATCATTGGTAAATCATTAAAAATATGTAGTTACACATTCCTCATTGAATAAATTATATATTCAATTAAGATGATAATGTATTATTGATGATTTATGGATTAACCACTAATAATATTCATAGATCCTCCCAAAACCGTATTCTGTCTCGAATAATAACATTACAAAATGATAAAATGATAAACTGTTTCATATGAAAACATTTATCCTAAAATAATCAGTTTGATTCCTCAAATATTGTTTCTTAGAGGGTTCCATCAAAAATGATTTCATTGAGAATAGAGAGGATCTAATAAATATAATTATCCCAAAAATTAATTTCATGTTCAGGGTGTTTCATGGATTACTAAAATGGGAAAGCATTGGAAAACTACAAGCTGATTCCATTAAAATCTATCAAACACAACTCTACTAAATGATATTATATAAATACTTGATATGAGAAATGATTTATCAAATTATCATGGAATAAAATATATCCCCTATCATCGATGAATATTACACATCATTTTCCAATGTTGAAAATGAGACCTCCTCTAAATGTAGTCATTGATCAATCAAATATAATATACCAAATATATATTGAGAAACACATTTTATAGCTCTATATGAATCATGAAATAATCCTACAAAAACTAATTTTCTCCATTAGTGACTCATTACCATTGAATATATCTAAAAAAAAGGATGAATGCCCACCAATGTGGTGAATACTAGAGGAAATAAAATATTATCTACCTTGTATCCCATAGAATATACCAAGGTGTCTTTGAATAGGGAATATTATTCTCATGAATTAGACTCTAAAAAGTAATTATTTATAGAAATAAAAAATGATACCTCTCATAAACAAGGACTTGTTTGGTTCTATAGTATCCACTATGTGAACTGATCAATGAATTGTAACTATTCTTCACTGACCATGTTCATATCCACAAACATGTTTGTTCGACCTATCATGTCCCTATGGGGAGGGAATGTCAAAAAATGTGAACCATTCATATTTTATATCCTCAAATTTTATTGAACTACTTTATTTTATACTAATATTGAAATTCAATTAATTTTTATATGTATTTATATTCTAATTAGAATTCAATTCCATGTTGATCAATTGGAAATGTTATTGATGGCCACGATCAAGGTGAGTAAAGAACACATTCATAGATCACCTAGTGGATGCATAAGAACAAATACTCTAAGATGTTCGGATTATTAGTGTTCTCAGTGACTCTTAATTGATCAAAACATTTAATCAACTAATGTTCATGATCCTCTATCTGAATCATTTCCACTTGAAACTATTTTTTATCACCCACTATTAGGGACATGGGAAACAAATTCATTTTATTGTCTCTAATTCCTCTTTTGTGAACTGCTACTTGGTGGTTTTTCCTAAATTCATCATGACCAAAATTACATGTTTTTGAAAAAAACCCACTATTGATTACCTGATGTTTTTATGGACTGAAGGAATTGGATGGAATGAAGTTCTTATGTCTCATAGGCCCATTTATATGGCCTGAAAATTTCCATCCAAATATAACATCCAAACATCTCCATTTTCCCCCAATGATAATTAATCCACCACTATGGTTTGGATCTTCTTAGTTATATAACAACTCGTCAGTCCCATTACTATTCAATATTATAGACAAAACTAAATACATTATCATCCTTCTATAACTTATATTAAATCTATAAATTGTATATTCACCCATCATTCATCACTGAGGCTTGACCCAAAAACACTCATAGCAACCCCTTCCAAGAATTAACCGCCATATCTATATCATTCCATTGGAGGTCTATGTGATTATCCTAGAGCACCATTATATCATATTCAACAATTAAATGAAAACCAAATGATATCCCTAGACACATGGAAACAAACTATAAATCATGATGTCATAGATATAATTACCATTAATTGAAAAAAATATTATCTCTAAAAATATGAACCTTATTAGAAAAAATTCCTAGGGAAATCATAATGCATGTAAATATCCTAGATCTCTACCTAAAAATAATCATTTTAGCTTATAGTGTTTCAAATAAGACTATAGACTTAATGTCAAGTCATAGGGACCCAAAACACCTATATCATAGTTAGAAACACGAATAAATCACACATTATGTTTTATAGAAACTATTTAAACATTAAATATAAACCAGTTCCTAACTCTAATATCCATCCAAACACTAACATAATTTCTTGATAGAATATTTTCATGACCTTTCCCACTTTTGGAAACCACTATAGGTATGATATGAAGAATATATTGTCCCTTGAATCCATATTTCAATAGGTTATTGAGTTACACTAGAACTAACCATATAAATCAATATAATGGGTGTTATTGACCTAATAAATCAAAAACTACTACAAAATAAATATAATATTTAAATAAATATAATATCTCTTATTAACCAACATAAATGTAACTTTACATCAAATATATGTTTCTAGTGAAAAATTTAAAATTCAAACACCAATATTGAATCCTCTATTACTAATCCCATCTGTGATCTAGTAATGTGATGCTCGATTTTGAAATTCCTCCTCGAAATCTATTATCAAATATACATATATAGATTATGTAATTAATGTATTTTTATTTGGATAGTTCCTAAGATCCATCTGGTAGGAATTGAAAATTGAATTGGTTCCTTTTATGTAAAAGGAATAATAAACATGCACCCAAATCATGCCGTCTACCACCAAGCCTCACAAAGATAGACACACCAAACATTGAATCCATATTTAATAAATTAATATCGATTAATATAGATAAAATGATATCCCAAATGACTTCCCATTGGGTTTATAAATATAATTACTCAATGGAAAACATAATGATGATCTCAAACCATTGATATCCGTAAATATAGTTCCATATATATATATATATCACATATACACATCATAATAGAATATCTGTGTATATTATTCCAAACATCACATATTCTTATATCAACCTCAATATAATTTCTATCATTTTAGGGTATCGTGAATATGATGGGCATCAAACATGGGCCCTGATAATACAATACAATCCCCATTATATAATGATTCATCATTCATTCATCACAACATAACCACTCTTTATACATCTTTACATCACTACCATGCATATTAACCTAAGAAAGATACATTTTTAACATCTATAGAACTATGAGTATGGATAATAGAGTAGTAATCCATCCATAACCTTGTTATAATTGATGCATATGTTAGATGAAAGGAAATGAAAACATTATTTTAATGTTATGGATAACATGTGTTGGTGTAATGTGTATGAAACCCCAAAAAATAATTTAATGGAAACAACCTAAATTCCCAACCAATAGGCATTACACATAAATATTGGTTCAATAACAAAAAATACCACACAAAAATCCACTATGACACACCATCTATTTATTATAACTAATAAACAAGGACTATTGGAAAATAATATTCAATCCATCCACAAATAAAACCATAGATTAAAATTTTAATATATTAATTAAAAATTTAAACATTTAAATTCACATTATATTAATTAGGAGGTTCAATAAAAATATTTAAGGGTAACCCATTCATAATAAAACCCCTATTATAACATATCCACTCCAATCATTTTAATAAATAAAATATTTATAACATTCCACCATTATTAATTGAATTCAACATTATATATGCATATTTTCTCTTTCCATTTTTTATATACCAATGTACGAATCAATCCCAAAGCCAAAAAACCAAATCCTCCTTGAAAATAATTATCCAAAAAAGTAATTCTAACTGTAACCATAATTTACACTAAATGGATCCCTTTCTACCAATTGATATTTACAATTACTGATACAACAATAGTCTCATAATCTTATACACAATGAATTTATATCATAGAGAAATAATGTCATCCAAATATCACAATAATTAATTAGTAGTAACATTCAATGAAAACATGAAATTATATTTTATTGTTTTAGTAAAAATTATCTCTAAAAATTACATGTAACATTATGTTTTTTAGATTAGATAATGAAAAACATAATTTCCAAATGTAAATTATTAACATTTTAGTTATTTTGATTATAGAGTTAAATCATAATAGTGGGTTTTTAAATCATATTAGTAAATGAAACATATTTTGGATGATTTAAATATGAAAAAATATCAATAGTTATCTTATATACCGAATAATTCGATCATATATAATTTAGTTGAAATTATATTCCCACCAAATCAATTTTTCCATATTTTAATTATAATGTATTTTTAATAAATTATATAAATTATTATAAGGGAAAATAAGATTGATAATGCCTAATTAACAATGAGATTGAGATATTTCTTTAATATCCTACCAATTGTGGCACTTCAACAACCCGATTCATAGGAATAGAAAATAGATAGATAGTTTCATGCATTCTAGGAACCTATAATGGTGAACTCAACCTTATCGAATGGTTCTCAAAAGACTAAACGAATGTGGTTTCTCTTGCATATGTTTGAGAAAGGAATAACATTAAAATGGCCTAGAATACATTATTTGAAAGTCATAAAATGTATTTTTTATGTTAACCATCCTAGGGAATAATACCTAAGTCAAGGAAAACTCACCATTAACCCCCCATTAAATGTGTAGTGATATTCATTCCCGCAACATAGAATTAAATCACAGTAAATTTATGTGATAGATAATGAAATGGTGATGAAAGTCTTATTTTTTATAACATAGAAGATTATAAATGTTTTACTAGTTAAAATTAATTTTTTTATCATAAAAAAATTATGTCTTATATAAATAGAATGGGAATTATAGAAAATGGATATATATTATATATTTTAAAAAAAGGTACATGTATGATATTGTCCATGGGGATGAATGAACATATGCATGGATATATACGATACTATCAACATGTAATATATATTTACATTAAAAAATATAATATATATGTTAATTTCATATGTTATAAATTTATACATAGTATTTTTATTCTATAGATAAGATATATTTTGAATAAAAATGTTTTGTATAAATTAAAATTATTTATAGGTAATAAAATTATAGTACCTAAAATATTATACATTAAAAACCTATTTGAATAACTTGAGTGAATATGTATGTTTTTCTAAACTATATTATTTTATTCCAATACAGAAAACACAAGATATTTTATTTTTTATATGTGATATATTTTCACAATTAAAAGGTAGTATGTATGATTTTTACATTAACATGTAATATATAATACATTTCCAAAAGATGACAAAATAACCATAAATTATAATTAAATAAAACATAATGATTTAAAACTCCAATTGTAGAATTAGATTCAAAGGCATATAATTATTCTAAAATAAAAAATTCAATTTATATAAACATATGAAAATTTTAGATACTGCCAGAAAATATATTTGGACTTCACCGACACTTGGAATATGTATAATTAATTTTTATGGAAAATCGATTACCATATATAATAATATTATGATATGGTAAATTATAATTAAATATTTTAAAATACATTAAATATAAAATTATATATTTATACACAATATAAAATTCTTATTATATTGGTTTTGGACATTTATTTTCATTATCCATTATAGAGGAGAATTATATGATGTACTAGGGTACTCTATGGATATTTAGAAAAATTGATAAAATAGAAAATATGTCAAACTCAATTCATTATTCCTTGGAATACATATCCAATAACAAATAAATACCGAATAGTTCATCCCCATTCACCTCAAAATAGGATTTACATATATCAGTGGTATCCTCTAGATCCCTCTCTTTCACTACAATATTAACATGTTTTTGCAGTTATAATAGAGAACCATATGTCTCAAAGAATTTTGTGGTTAAGGATTATGGATATTCTTCCTTTTTATCTTAATTAATTTATTTGGGTGAAATATCCAATTAAATCATAGATCATATTCTGATACTATTATAAATTTGTTGTATTGAAATCTCATTAACCATTTTTCATGAATACATTATTCAATCCCTACCATCATATCCTCTTTATAAGTAATTATTATGTCATATTGATGGTTCAAATTTCACCAACTCATTTTTATAGTTATAATTTTAATATTACAATATACAATAAAAATACTGATAATATTATCCAATGATTACAATACATTTCATTACAATATTGTTGATTTATTTTTCAATTGTGATTACACATTTGGTTACATTATTCCATTCATGGTCCATTAAAATTCCCAAATAATAACATGAATCATACTCAATTATCAGTGATTTTCTATATACATGTTATTTTGAAAATGATGCTTATATTTTTAGGAATATCCATCACTAAATTATTATTTCATTATTTTAATGTATTCATTTTTAAACCCATTTTCCTATACCATTATATTTACACTTTTCACAGACAATGACCATGTCATCCACATAAATATCCCTCCATATAGAGGTACATTTAGTATTATTAGATTCAATGACTAATAATGGGTATGTGGGGGTATCAATACACTTGATATGTTACATAGAAAGATCACACGTATTTTTAACACTCCATTATTCCCTAATAAGACATGTTCCCTAACAATCTATTCTACAGTAATGCAATTCATTACTATATAGAATTTTAATTCACCTAAAGAATTTATAAGAATATTGATTTCTATATCCTTCATATTATGAAAATCATATAATAAATTGTTTCGATTTATGTATATTATATTTGATAATCATAATATTCAATGGGAATAGGAAATCGATTTACACATCTATATATTACATTTTTATATTGGAAAATATTAATAAATAATATGGATTAATATCTTTTCATTATTGAAAATTATTATACATATTTCATTAAAAATTTATTCAATAATTATGTGAATTAAATATATATATATATATATATATATATATATATGTATAATGTGGGTCCCAAGATCACATATCCCATTTGGGAATCATTAGGTCTTCATGATGAAACATTAATGAAGTGATGGCTTTCTTCACATCAATTATTGAATATCTCATATCGTAAGGCCTAGAAAATATGTGAACAATTTCCATTATATTTCAATCCCATTATATTATTCATTATGATATGTATTATTGTTACCCATTTGATTACTTATATCAATTTTAATATCGTCAATGGATATTATCTTCACATTTTTTACTTTTTGTGGAATATATTTATTATTTATTCTTATTGTATAATTTATTAATTGATTTTATTCCATTGGATAGAATTTTACATTTTCCATTATAGGGCATCTAAACTGACATGTATATATATATATATATATATGAATTCCCCTTGGTAATAAAGAGGAATATTAGACACAATTGGATCTATAGACACAATTAAGGAATGAAAAATGTTTATTGTGTAATATGTTATGTATATATCATCATGTAATGTTTATGTTTCTAAAATATTATTCAAAAATAATCATTTTTTGTGGGTATGTGATTACTTATAAACTATCTATAATGAAATAAATAACAACTGATTTGGTAATCCAAGTACATGTGAATTGAAATAATTATAGATGATAAAAAATAGATTAATCTGCAATTTCTATTATTTTATTAAATATAATTGAATAAGATATCATAGTGTTTCATATTCCTTGGTTGTGGACTAAAAATAATTTTTTCCATTAACTATAAATATATATATATATATTGAATTTACATAATAAAAATAATTTATAATATCCTATTTTGGTTGTTTTTTAAAAACCCTAAAATTATGAGGACATCAATAACAAGGGGTCCAAACATAGGTATCCTAAGATATAGAGTGAAAAAAACCTACCAATAATAGATCCCTTAATATATTTATACACCTTATAATAGGATATATCCTTTTAAACCTCCTACCAAAAAAAGTAATGGAACCCTCATGACACAAGATAGATAAAGTACTTCCAAGAATTATTCAACTCAACTATCGCATCACGAGTCACATCATATTCTATTTGAGGTTTTTAATAGCGAGTTCATTAATTTATATGTTTTATAAACTAACCAAACTATTGATTATGCCATTGAAAATCATATCTGGCCAAAATTGTGGAATGACAGACAATGAATCTTACTGAGCAACACATATTAAAAAATATTAAGAGTCACAAACAAATATTAATTCCACTAGAGAAGATAAAAATTAAAGGTATAAAATAATATGAATAAAAACTACACAACCACATCACACACAACCATCCATAGACCAATAGACCTATATACTGAAATAATAAAATATTTTATCTAGTGTTAAGAATGTAATGGGAATTATTAAATAGTTCCATGATACACATGAATACACTACTTTATAGATCATTGTTATTAGGATAAAACACTTCTAAAATAATATCCAAAACCATTAAAATGAATTACTGAGATTCCTAATGAACTATAAACTGGATAAAAATAAATTAATTGATATCATTTCAAAAAATCTCAAGCACTATCCGATTAATAAACCCAATCACATCATATCCCATCACCACTGACACAAATATTCATATCCTTATAAAAAACCAAACTATATTAATGATTCTCATCATCCATGAATAATTATAACCTCATAAAAATACCTACTATCTATACTAATAATATATTAGAGATTATGAAAAAATGGACTTCATGAGAAGTAATATAATAAATAGGGTGAAATACTATGTTACGCTATATGTATACATCCTATAAAAACATGATATAAATAATATATTTTATTTCATTCATTCCAATGACCATTTTGGTTTATAGTTTTCTAGAGTTATAATGAGTTGTTAACAAATATACCACACGTCATTATCATCAAATGGATAGATTTACACCACACTATGAGGTAAATAATATATAATAATTCAATAACATAAACTGTAAATTCTTTACAGATAATCCCCTCATTATGTAATTCTTCCGTATATAATATTAAATCACCTCACTTAATAATATTACCATTTGAAACATATCAAAATTAGTTATTAATCCTAATTCCTTATTAGGGATTAATAATAAAATTGGAACAAAATGTAATATCATAGGAAAATAAAAATGAAAAAACAATAAACATGAAAGAAAAAACATAATGCATTCCCAGAACATAATTTCATGAGTCATAACATGAATTTGATTCTATAATATACACATGGGACCACAATATTAATGTAACATATGTTCATCAAAATGGCGACGTTCAAAAAATATTACCATGGTTGTTCATAAAGGCATCCAAAAATATTTACAACAGATGTCTATGAGGTATCATAAAGATTTAATACTTAAATATTTCTTCCTCACCCAATGCATTGGACCACTATCATAAAATAATCACCATATTTTTAAGAAATTCACATAGGATTAATAAATCTTTACTAGACCATGTTTACATGGTTTCAAAAACATATCCATGGAAATATACTATGTTATCTTAATCATGTACACTTTAGATATTAATTATTTAATGAATTCATTGACATGTTGTCATGCTACATGATTGAATTTTCCTATGTTTTTAAAATGTTTTAATAAAACATTTCAAATTCACATTCCATGTTATTATAAACAACAAAAATCGAAGCATTGAATTTATTATAATTATTTTTTTTCATGAGATTAATTCTTAACCCATTGTATTGGTGGTCCTTGATAGAGAACCCACCATATGACTATCATTATATATGACAGATCAATCAAAGATCATAACATAGATTCCTTTCATACCATAATAAGTGATTGTTTCTTTCATAAATGGAATTCCTAATCATTAAAATACTGTTTAAATCTTTATGGATATACTTGAATGGTATTATATGTTTCTCAAAGCATCAAAATATTTTAAGGAAAATTAAGTAATTATTTTAGCATCTTTCTGTGTATACAATTTCAATTATATAATGGGTTTATTGACATATAATGGTAGTATTTGAACAATTTATATTCATTTTTATTGTAATGGTTTGATTATAAGCACATGGAAGTGTATTCACACTGAAAACAAAATAATTAAAACACAAAAACATGAAATAGAAAATCAAGGAGTGATTTTGATAGATTGATGTGTATACAAAAGTTACCAAGGAATTCATATTAGGATATATAAATAGATACTATTAGAAATATTAAATAATTTGGATAAAAAATTATATCTTAATAAAATATGTAAGTATAATGAGATAGAAATAAAATAGCTCACAACATGAAAATATGAGAAAATAACCAAGGAGTTCTTCATATTACATGGCAGGTCAGTAAAAATTATTATATATGTTGATTAATGGGTGGAAACGGTAGTACCACATTAATTAAAAATTATATAGATATAAATTTTTTTATTATAGAGAAATATAATTCTATCTAATGAAAATTATAAATATCATATAAAAGTAACAACATGAATTGAAAAAAGGTATGATTAAATCTATTTTCTTGATTGATATCTTCACAAGGCTTGGGAAGGGATCCATTAGACAATAAAAAATACTTCATAGTGATTTAGAGAGGGATATAAAGGTTAAATAAATTATTGAGTGTTTCAGAAAGGAAAATGATGGGAAGATGTGTGGATGTATGGTCATTTTATTAGTTATAAAGTTCATCTTTTCCATTGAATCTATGTTATGGATTTGGGTGAAAGTTGAATCACATGGGGGATAGGTGGGTTAGGTCTATTTTGTGATTACATTTTAGTAATTATTGTTTGATTAGTTTTTTAACCAATCAATCATATTCTATAATCTCATAGTTCTTTATTAATTTAATAAAATTTAGGTAAAATTACATATATAGTGATTTATACTATTAAGATCATATAAATTTGTATTTAACATCAAGGAATCATTATTCAGGCATTCCAATAATCTTTTAGATTTTCAGTTTCATATAATTTGGATAACAACAAAAAAAATATTGTCACAACCCATACCAGTGGGGCTCGTTCCGAGACTCCCCAAACCCACCTCCCATAGGCTAGGGGGTGGTGACTAGCACTGAGTGGGGTTATCACTAACATGGGAGGCATTACCTAAGTACCTACACACACACACACACACACAAACATCTTCTAGCCTAGAAAAGATGAGATATAAAAATCACTCAGGAAAAAAAATTCATGGATCCACTAAGCACAACCTATAGAGTATAAGAGGGAAGGTAAAGAGCACTGATATAAACTAGGCTATAATGGAAGCCCCCCAAAAGAAAGATCCTTTAAACTAAGAAGTACAACTTTTAAACAAAACATACTGGGACTGTGGTCTATATCCATAGGAACACCTTGACAAATCTAAACTCATGACTCACCACATGGTCTTAGTCCTGGTCCACCTTGTAATCTATCAAAAAAGCCACATGTCTGCATAAGACACAACACAAGCAACCAAATCCCATTTAGAGGTGAGTATAACAATACATATTAGGACACCCTAAAACCATAATGCAATACACAGAGTAAAGGTACAATCAAATCATCACAAGTATTTTTCTACATAACATATAAAAAATAAATCAACATATACTCAAATTCAAACCCATATGCTAGAGGTAAGATATAATTACAGTATATAAACACTGAAGATTTAGTCTGAAGTTTCCACAAAGAACTCATTCAGGTGAACACAATATTAGGTCTGATAGTACTGATTTTTTCCATCCAAGAGTTTATTCTCATCAGAAACAATCATGATATCGGGATACACTAATATATCTAAAGAGAGATACAATACAATCGCTCTTAGAGAACTTACTCCCTGAGGGGGAAAGATAATGATATAGAGATAAGGATCACTACTCGATCCATGGGTTTATACCACGACTTATCCATATTTACCTAATTAGTGTAGGTTCAATGTTCAGAAGGATATATCACTCGAATATGAAGACTCTACTTAGAGAACAATAATGGATAGAGGATGCTACTCCAGGACTCTCAGAAGAGATTCCAACTACTCAAACTAGAAAGTCTTACCGAACAGATCATACTCATGTGAGTAGGAAATGCTACCAACTTAAATTTAATGGATAGATCAAGGGAACCAACACTAATGAATACTACCCAAGATATAGTTACTAAAGATATCAAGTCATGTAGAATAAATTAAATGGCCTGTAGTAGAGTCACATAATGTGTCCCATGACCCTAGGTACAACCCATGTACAACAGACCATGTCAGAAGTACATTTCATGTAGAAAAAGGTATACCCGTCATGTATAAGGATTCATATGTCTTGTCCTACTATCTAGGGGAAAATACAGGTACACTGGCCATGTACCCATACATAGCTTCATCCCGTGTCTTCTAACAATGTACATGTACATGAGGTTATCCTAATGATCAGCTCAACAAATCTATGTGGTGGGGTACACACTGTGTATGCAATCTGCGAACTCCACCCCCGTGGCGGGGTGCTCCCGGAGTACACTCCATGTCTCGGGGAAGGTCCAACATGTCGTGTGATAGAGGAAACACACCATGTGACACTTTACTACCTCCTAAAATCCTAGCTGCTACTCGGTGGGGGGCATAGGTTTTATAGACAATACTACATGTTGTGTTCTTTAAAATTTATCCAAAACACTGGTTCTTCCACCATGTGTCATGGTTGATCCTCAAATGTTTGATCTGATGATTTTTTTCTTCATAAAAAAGATGATCCAGGGTCATCTCACCATTGCAACACTGAATCGGTATGTATTGGACCTTCAATCATCTCTGAAAATCAATTCCTATCATCCATACAAAAGTCACTTTAAGAAAAATATCACTTGAAATACATCGATCCTTATACTGTCGTCATCGTTTAACTTCAGGTAGGTTTTCATGAAGTTTGATATCTAATTTCATATGGCTGCACCATGAATCAGAGGCCCAACGATAATCCATTCATATCCCATGAAAAATACGAAGAACACAAAAACATATGGGGAGAAAATCACCTTTGAAAACCAACTGAATGAACCTCGGACATTGTTCATTATGGCATTGATCCATTCCATAAGAATGATTAAGATAAAAAATATTAATATAATCATAATCATTGACAAATAAAACCCTGTAAGAAAATCCCATCCTATAAGAATGACTAAATAGAGGGTAAACTTATTCATAGGTTGTTCCATATTCTTCATGAATTTAGGAGAAAGGAAAATAAAAATAAAAACAACATGCCCTACCATGAGGTTGGATCATTCCCTAATGAACATTTGTTGTCACATTATCATCATTCATCATTGAAAGAATCCTCCATGTTCCCCTCTCTGGAGCCTTCTGGGAATTCTGGGCTTATGATTCTAACCCTAGACCCCTTGATCTATGTTCATTGAAAAAATAAAATATTTTTCATCATTTTTTTGAAAAAAATATATAAAATAAAGTAAATTCATAATTTATTTTATTCATTAAAACATACTAAAAATTAACATTCATAGCCAACCCACATCAGATGATTTTAGGCCTTTTATTGGTTAAACACCATACTAACAACTCAATGGTGGTCTCAGATATCCTATATGAGTCACTATTCATGATTCATTAGGATTAAAATATAAAATAATTTTATTTAATTATTTTATTTACAGTTATGTACTTGGTGAATTTTTATACAGGTTACACACGCAAAACAATGTAATGTCACAACTTGGGTAAAATTGCTGCTCAAAATGCAACAGTTCCCTCATATTTTTGATTTGGGAAATTGTTTAGAATATATTCCAAAATTTTAGGAAAACATCCACTACTCTCTATTTAGTATATTTAATATGTTTTAAAGATTTATTTTGGAACACTGAGCCTCAGAATCACACACTGTCTTAGTGCCTGGTCACTAATTATTCTTGTGTAATATTTAAAAATAAAGCATGGAAAATACATAACATTAAATTATCCCCGTCTTAGGGATTAATATCTCCAAATATCCAAAAAAATGCTATACAGAAAGATGTAAGTACTATGCATGAATCTGATCCTCCCACTATGACATGTTTTCCTACAGATTCACGTTTTGTCATCAGACACACACCAAGGGAATGGGTCGCCTAAAAAGTATCCTCTCCTACAGATCCTTGATCTCTACTGGGTACTTATAAAAGTTTACTGAATTTTCAATGTCCATCTCTCCCTAGTTGGTGATGTGTGATGGTTCTTGCGCATACCTTCCCAACTACGACATGTGGAAGATGTCTTTTACCCCGTTTAACAGTAGGGGTATATCCAAGTGGTATGCCACATCACTAACACTGAACCATATCTGAAAAGGGTAGATAAAAAACATATATAACTTACTACCCAACGAATTATCTAAATCCATTTTTGATGTGTGACCTGAAGGAAGACATGGCCCCTTTCATTGAACACCAAAGGCCTCCATCACCGTTAGCATATGACTAATGTTGGTTCTATGCAGTCTCCATACACTCTGGAATAAACAGAACCTTCCTTGTAGTAGATATCACTAACTCTAGGACCATGAGTGATAACTCTCTTTGGTCAATCCATCAAAGTGGTGACCTACAGGGTCACCCATACAATGTCTCAAATGGTTGCATTCCAATGGTGGAATAATAACAATTATTTTACGTGAACACCACCAATGGTAGGTGGTCCTCCCAACTATGGCTAAAGTAAAACATGCAATCCTATATCACGTTCTCTAGGACCTTAATGGAACATCCTGTATGGCTATCTATTTGTTGGTGAAAGGCTATGCTCAAGCACAACTGAGTTCCAAACACCTCCTGTAATCCCTTCCACAACCAGGATGTGAAACAACCATCACAATCTCAAACTATCATTGATGGGACTCCATGGAGTCAAATTATCTCCTACACGTAGAGGAATCTCATGTTATTTACTGAAATCTTCTCTAGGATTTCTAGGATGTTGTCTGACTTGGACTATCGATCAATGATCACCCATATGGAATCATATCCCATGGATTTAAGTGGTAAAGCCATCATAAAGACCATCGACATTTCATCCCACTCCCAATCTGTCACCTCAATGGTTTATTCTAAATCTGCTACACCTGGTGCTCATCCTTCACCTGGTGGAATGTAAGGCATCATGTATTGAACTCTTCCACTATATTCTTTATCCATGTCAACCATAAATTATGTCATAGGTCCAAGAACATCTTCACTACACCAAGGTGTACCACCAAAGGGGAAGTATGAAACTCTTTTAGAAACTCCCCATGAAACTCTACTGGTAATACAATGTTTCCTCTAAAAGTAATTACATGATCAACACCTTGGGAATATCCATGAGGGGAATTCCCTATTCACATCTCAGAAAGTAAGGTCTCATAGTCGGTATCCCAAATCTCTGCCTCCATCACTCACAAAAAGAGTAGAGGGGTGACAACCATTGACTAGAGTTAAGCTAAATCAACTCCATCCACAATGGATAACTATAATGAGGTTAGCTAATCTATTGCCTCGCTCAATAACTACGAACTAGATCTCCTGCTAAAATAATATTCCTTCATTTTCCTCTTCCGAGGAGTATATAATATAAAAAATTCATAGTCCAGGAGGAACTCTATCCATCGCCTCTATCTCATGTTCCAATATATATGAGAGAATATATACTTTATACTCTTATGATTAGAGTAAATGATATAATGCTCTCCTATAAGGTAGTGTCGCATCATCTTCAATGCAAAGAATACCACTACTAACTCAATATCAAGGGGCACATAGTTATACTAATGTGGCCCCTACTTTCCTGAACAATAGGTAATCACTTCTTTACTCTACATTAGGATATAACTAGGTCTTGTCCCTACTGTATCATAGAACATTACATACTCGACACCCTTCTCTGAAAATATCATGATCGGGGAACACATCATACTCTACCTCATCTTCTGAATGAAATGGCCTAGGGTCAACCTTTGAGAGCCATTGTGACCCTCTCAACTAATCTTGGAGGTCATTGATCCTTGGTAGTGGATACTCATTCTCCACTATCACTCTGTTTATGTTTTGAAAATCCACACACATCCTTAAGATATTGTTTTCCCATTTTGTAAACAAAATGGGGGCTACCCAGGGTGTAACACAGGTTATTACTAAGACCGTCCTCTACCAGTTCTCTAACTGCACCCTCATCTTGTGAAACTTTGTAGAATACCTATGATATGTTGGTGTTGATATCGATGACATCCTGGGGTGTAAATATATGCAGAAAATAATCTTTTGATGGGGAGGTAATCCTATAACATCTTCTGGAAAAACATCTTCGTTTTCGCCACTATTTATGTGAACTGAAAGCTCAAAACATTTGTTCCTAAGAGGGAAAGTCTATACAACTATGGAGAAATTGGTTTTACCCACCAATTCCTTACTACAACTAGTGCGGTCGGGGTTTCATTTTCCTTGATAATGGAAAACCTCATTCCATTACAACGTACATACCATAATCTTTGCCAAAAATAGTCAATATGGATATGGAATGAAGATATCCAATCCACACTAAGAATGATGATATATGGAATTTCCCCCAAGAGCTTCCAAATGAAACTCTCACCTCCAAGGTTTAGGTTACAATGTCAACAAAAGTGTGATCATCTAGTCTCCTCCAGTAGGTGTCTCCAAGCATAAGGGTCAATTCGATGGTGTGAACAAAATATCAATGTCTCATACAAGATTTGTGACAAGAAAATAGTGACTAATAACATTTTCAATCATTATGTAATATAAAGAAGAGAATACTAATATTGTACCTTAAATCATTCTAGTATACTCTGGGTCACATGCCTCGACAACACACAGCTATCCCCACCCTGGTCCTCCAGGTCCTTGATCCACGCACGGACTACTAGGGGTGGTGGCGGTAACATGTCAAAATGTTTGTGACCTCATGCTAATCTCTCATCTCCTCCTCCAGGTCACCCACCCAATGAATTTTCCATCTCATTTTATCCCTCTACCTTAGAGGTATATACATTGTATCCTTATCAGTAACATGACAGGTTGAACCATCTTAATAAATATGTCCCATTCTATGACATGAGTAGCACCACCTATCCCTAAGATGACTGGATCCAACCTTTGAACACTGAAATAAAAATACTCTATCATGGGACCTCCTCTTGAATTGTCTCCGACATTTAGATCTATAAAACTAACATCATATCCCTACTATCGAAGTATATCCTCCTACTTTCCCACTAATGTCTACCGCCATTTGTATCTACCTAGCTAGGGAACTCTCAGCCTCCAAATCCTGCTCAAGAATCCCATCATATGTAGGAATTCAATGAGGTGATAAACTATCTTGAAAGTGTCTAACCAATCCTCCTTCAAATGTATAATCCCTATAGTTATGATTATGTGTCATATCCATTAAGTATCTGGAGTGGTAGGTATACCTCAATGAATACTTAGACACCGATATATCATCCTTTTAGAACTATAAATGATACTATATATTCATAACCCTCAACATATAAAGTGAAAAATTCTCTCTACAATGGTCCTCATTCTATACCTAGGGAAGGGTCACGTCGTCCAATGATTAGGTAACTAAACCCCACCATCACCTTGCTGAGCCAATGATAAGGATCACTACCAGAAGAACCATCTTATTTCCTAGAGTCTTGACTATACCTAAAACATGGTTCACCACCCCCCAAAAGTCCTTAGCCACCTGGGTGATAGGCTCACCTCGGTACCCGAGGGGTATCTGCTGCTAAAACACATAAAGTGCTCTCATCCTATGATCTTCATACAATGGTACTATGAATACCATGTTATACTCTACAGGTGGTAGTATGGCTAGTGGACCACCTTGAGGTAACATCTGGGTAACTAATCCATTTATCAAAGCCTTTTCACTAAGTGGGTCATCCTCATGATTAAGCTACAAAATCCTACCTCTTATATATAGATAATACATCCTATAAGAGAACAACATGTACCATGATCAATGAGTATATCTATAGAGATGAATCAAGAATGACATGGAAACTAAAACTCATTATTATATATTGCACGAATCATTATTGATTCCCTAGAACAATTGTTCCCATGTAAAATTTTGAAAAAAATGTTATTAGATTCCTAGTGTATGGGTATTTTTGATGTCGTACCAACACTAGAGTCCCTAGCCTAAAATATGAACTCGATACACTTAAAAATGTTTCTCCAAAGCAATCTCAAAGACTCTCAGTTCTAATATAGGACCAACCGTATTTGATCCCACTTTGTCATGACCTGAAAATGTGGGACTCATGACGTGACTTACAAAGACCATCTTGAACTATCCTGGTGGTGGTGACTAGCATCGAATAGGCATATCACTAAAATAGGAAGCATTTCCTATTTACATGTACACAAACACACATCTCATAGACAAAAAATGTATAAATGTAAACACCCCTATGGAAAAAAATACATGTATATACTAAAATCAAACAACATATTAAAATAGTAATGTAATGTACAGTTATGTAAAATGGGCCAAAATACAATCCCACAAAAATAAGGAGTCTATAAACTACACAGTCCTACCTCAAAAAAAAATGTACTAGGATTCTTGTTTGTATCCATAGGAACACTAAAGCATGTCTAAACTCATGTAGCGTCACCTAGTACTAGTCCTAGTACTAGTCCTTTACTTCCCAAGACTCTATCAAAAAGGTCTCATGTCTACATAAGACATGACACATGTAGGAAAATACCATGCAGGGGTGAGTATAACAACACTCAGTTAGATAACCTGAAACTAAAAAATAAATACACATGGTAAAGGAATAGTTACATATACACAAGTATGTGTATACATAAAATAAAAAAAATCAAAATATACTCGAATCTAGACCCATAGTCTAGAGGTATTCCACAACTACCATATACCAACACTATAGATTCAGTCTGAAGATTCAACTAAGCACTCATCTGGGAGAACTCACTCCTGAGTCAGATAGCTCTGAAGAAATCCATCAAAAAGGTGATTCTCATCATAAACTATCATTTGAGAGAAATATGATGATAGATCTGAAGGGATATATAATAAAATCATTCTCAATGAACTCCCAACACTAGTGGGTATGATCCCGATACAAAAATGAGGATCATCTCCATGGCCATGAGGTGATACCACAACTCCTCTGAATTCACCTGCTAAGTATAGGATCGATTTATGATAGGATTGGTTGCACTGATACCAAAATATAATCAAGGAACAATAATTGATAGATGATCCCTCTATGAGCTTCTTGGTGGGAATTACAACTACTCTAAGTAGAAATTCATATAGATGGGATCATACACATGTGAGTAGGAAACGATACCAACTAACGTTCTAGGGATAGATCAGGTGCTCCAACCCTAATGAATCCTATCCATCATATAGTGGATAAAGAGATAAAGACATCTAGAAATGATTACATGGCATATAGTTGGGTCAAATGTTATGTCCCATGACCCTGGGTACTACTTGAGTATAATGGCCCATGTCACAAGTACATGATGTATATAAAAAGGTATACACGGCATGCTTTAGGGTTCACCTACCATTTCCTACTATCCTAGGTTCTCTCTATGTATACTAAACATGTGCTATTACATGGAATTAACCTATGTACTCTTCCTGTGAAAAGGTACATGGGGTTATCAACATAATCATCTCAGCAAAGCTGTGTGGTGGGGTACATGCCTTATAGAAAGCCGGGTACTCCACCGCATGTCTGTGTACTCTTAGAGTACACGTTGAGTCTCAGAGAAGGGCCCACACACCTTGTTTTAGGGGTCACATACTATGTGACACTTGACTACCTCCCGAAACCTTAGTCATCGCTCGGTAGGGCCCGCATGCCATGTAATATCGATTGTAATCCGTGTGCATCAAAATTGTTTTAGAATTCTAGTTTATTCTCTATACACCAAAGTTGATCCTCTAGTGTTCAATATGATGATCTATTTTCCTTGAAATTAATGATCCAAGGTCAGGTTTCCATTTCAAAAAAAAATTACTGGGTTTCAGTCCATAAATCACCTCTGATAACCAATTCTAATCATCCAAATGAAAGTCACCTGAAGAATTATATCTTCTTAAATACATTGATACATCCACCACCATCTTTGTCTCACCTCTTCTTGGTTGTTACAATTTTTTATCTACTATTTCGGATTGTTACTCCAACATTCAAAGGTGCAACGATCATCCATTCATGTCCTATGAAGAACACGAATAATGCAAAGAATATAGGGGTAGAAAAACACAATTGAACAACCTATGAAACGCACCATGAACAGTTTTAATTTCAGCCTTTATCCATTCCATAAGAATGATATATTTAAAAAAATATAAATATAATCAGAATCATCCCATAATAAATACCAGCATGAGAATCCCATACCTTAAGAATAAGTGAACCATGGATCAACCTGTTCATAGGATGGTCAACATTCAATGTTGAATATAAGAATAGGGAAAAGAATAATAAAAAAATTCCTACCTCGTGGTTATATCATTTGTTGAAGAAGGTCAGTTTTCATGTTGTCATAGTTGGAATGATCTCCCAAGAAAAGATCTCGTTCATCTTCAATCCAACTTCTTATCATTGTTTTTTGCTGAGAGAATCCTTTATATTCCTCTCTCAAGATCCATTGGGGAATTTGTGGGTTATGAGTCTATCCCTGGACTCATACCTATTGGTTCATAAAAAATGAAATAATAATTCTTTGATGTGTTGAAGAAATTTTAAAATAAAAAAACATTAAATTATTTTATTCTTTAAATCATTCAGAAATTAACATTTTTACTTGACCTATGCCAACCAATGTCAGTACTCACATTGGGTAAAACACACATTACCAACTTAATAATGGTCTTGAATTTCAAATGTGAGTCACCATTCACAAGTTATTAGAATTTGAAAATAATATAATATAATTTTATTATTTTACTTATAGTTACTTTATTTTTGAATTCTTTTAAAGATGACCCATGCTGACAAATGTTAGGTCACGCTTAGGGTAAACATGATGACCTGAATGAAAAAATTCCATCATATTTCTAATCTGGGGAAAAATATAGATGTTATTCTAATTTTGTAAGAAAACTAATCAAGGGAATATAAAATATATTTAATACATTTCAAAATTTTTTTCCAGACACACCATGCCTTGGAATTGCATGTGGTCTTAGTGTTTGGCCTCGAATTAATCCCACATAATATTAAAAATTAATACATGTAAAATACAAGACATTAAATTCTCCCAACCATAGGGATTTATGTCCCAAAAAATCTGAAAACATGGCTACACAAAAACATGATAGTACTATGCATGAATATGAGTCTCCTTCTCCCATGTGATCTCCCAGAGATTCACATGCTACCACTAGACACACACCAAGGGAATTACTCATTTTTGAACCATCCTCTCCTACCAATCCTCGATCTCCCATGGTTACTCATCAAAGGTAGATCCATCATCAACGTCAAGATCCCCCCAGTCAGTGTCATGTGATAGGCCATGCACATACCTCATCTACTAAAACATGTGGAAGACGTCGTGTACCTAGTGAAACTATGTGTTTAGGAAAAAATGTTACTCTACCTCAAAAACATTACAATGTATCTAATAAGGGATTATAAACCTCAGATATAACTTTTCCTCCATCCAAATCTCTGCAACCCTCATCGAGGTGAGACCTGAAGGAAGCCATGGTTTCTTTCCTTGAACTCCAAATTCCTTTATCTCCTGTCAACATATGAATTATTCCAGCTATGTGAGGTCTTTAACTACTCTTGGATGATCTTCATCTTATCAGTAGTAGCTCGCACCAACTCTGGGCCTATTAGTGCTGACTCTCCTTGGTCAATCTAGCAAATTAGTGACCTACAAGGTCACCTATATAGAGACTCTAATTATGCCATACCAATGGTGGAATGATATATATTTTTTTACACAATATAGACCAGTGGTTTGTAGTCCTCCCAACTGTGGATGATGTCCAACATGTTATCCTATCGCATGTTCTCGAGGACTTGAATGGTGTGCCCCATCTGGTCATATGTTTGTGGGTGAAATGATGTGCTCATGCACAACTGAGTCCCAAACACCTCCTATAATACCTTCCAAAATTGGGATGTGAAACTAGCATCATGATCTAAAACTATAATTGATGGAACATCGAAGAGTTAAACTATCTCGTGCATGTAGGTTCATCCCATGCTCCCTACTGAACATTTCTCTCGGGTAGCTATGAATTGGGAAAACATGGTGAGTCGGTCAATGATCTCCCAGATGGAATAATGCCCCATTTAAGTATGTGGTAAACCCATATCGAATTCCACCAATATTGCATCACAATACCATTCTAGAACCTCAAGGATTTGAGAGAATCCCATTGAAACCAGGTTCATAGCCTTCACCTATGGGAATGTACAACATTGATAAATGAACTCCTATAGTGCCTTCTTCATCCCTATCCACCAAAACTGACATCAAAATTCCTTGTACATATTCACCACACCAAATTTTACCACCAAATGGGATATATGAAACTCCCTCCAAACCTCACCCCACAAAACCACATGGTAATACTAGGGGGACCTCTGAAAATAACAACACGCTCCCAACCTTAGGAATATCCATCAGGGGCATGCCCTAAAGACATATGGGCACATAAGGTCTCATAGTAGAGATCAACTAGATGTGCCTCCCTAACTCACAAAAATAGTGGAGGGTGAAAATTTTGTTTATTGTTAAGATACATCATATCAATCCATAAATTATAACTATAAGGAGTTCACCTTCTTTGATGCCTTGTTTAGAAATTGTGAACTAGATCTCCTGCGGAGAGAATCTGCCATTGAATTCCCCTTCCCAGGAGTATAGAAAATCTCAATGTCATAGTCCTAGAGTAAATCTTGCCATATCCTCCATCCCAAGTAAATTTCTTTCTGGGAGAAGATACTTTTCATGGCTCTTGTTATTGAATTTGATGATAAACCACTCGCCCATTAGGTTGTGTATCCTCATCTTTAATGTGATGACAATCACTACCAACTCAAGATTGTTTGTCGCATAGTTCTACTAATGTGACATTAATAGGTATGATATATAGTTAATACATAATTTCCCTATAATCAGGACACAACAAAGTCCAATCCCTGATGCATCGTAGAACACTACGTACTTGACACCATTCTTTGACAATCTCGTGACCGGGGAACTAGTCAAACTGTATCTCAAAATTCAAAAGCATTGACCTAGGATCATCCCTTGAGAACAATTATGAACCTCTCAAATACATGAAGATTTCATCAATATTTGGTTTTAGATACTCGTTCTCCAATGACACGTGGTATAAGTGCCAGTAATCCTCACATAACCATATGCTCTCATCTGCCCATTTTTTGTAAAAAACTAGGGATACCAAGGAAAAAACACTGGATCTTACAAAGACTATCCTTTACAAGTCCTCCAACTGCTGCCTTATCTTTAAATTCTATTTGGGAGACATATGATATGCTGCTTCTGATGTATATTTCATACTAGTGTGTAAATAAAAGAATATGTCGATCTCCCTACGGGGAGGTAATCCAAGAAAATCCTTTGGAAAGACTTCCTTGTACTCTGCCACTACTGATGGGAACGAAAGGAATATAACATATATTTCTTCATGGATCAAGATATCCCACTATGAAGTAATCAACTGCACCCCCCAATTCATGAGTACGTTAGGGGATTAATGGGTTTCCTTTTATCTGATAATGTAAAAAATTGTTCCATATTTTTGGACCACCCACACCATTAGACTAAAACCTTTAATCTGGTCATCGAAAAAAGATATCCAATAAATACAACAAATGATGTTGAAAAGGCATGACTATTCTACCAATAGGTCCAACTAAAACACTTGCCTCCAAGGATCAGGTCACACAATTAGCTTATGTGTGATCATCGAGTCTTCTCCAGTAGGTGTCTCCAATTATAAAGGTTGAGTCAATGGTTAAACTCAAATATCACGGTCTCGTGTAGGATTTGGGACAAAAAAGAATGACTAGTATATGTTTCTCTCAATAGAGAAGAAAATTTTGAAAATACATAGATTATACCTTGAATAATTCTTTGATCCTCTGGGTTGTACTCCTTGACAACATGCAGTTTTCCCCCGCCCCTATCCTCCAGCTCCCTGGTCATAGTGCAGACTACTCAGGGTAGTGATGGTAACATATCAAAATATCTACCACCTCATAAGCTCTCCCAGCTTCTCTTCCTTGTTCGACACCTTGTAAATCATCTAGCTCCAATGTATTCCTCTGCCTCATCGATCTATCCACTATATCTCTATCATCAGCATGGGTAGTTTGACAATCTCAAGAGAGATGTACACTGCCATCACAGAGTAGGACTTTCTATACCTATGATAATTGGATCCAACATATAAAGATTTAAGATCGTCTATCCTGGGACCTCCTCCTAAATTGTATCCCACATCCAGAGTCTTGAGTTTGACATCGACTCCCTGATACTAATGTCACAACAGCTTCCCACCCACTACCGACTACCACTGGTTCTATCTGCGCAAATAAGGAACTCTCATCCGCCAAAACCATATTTATCTACCCAAAATAGTTAATAAATCATAGAGAGGATACACTAACTCGAATTTCATTTTTTGGACCTCTCTAAAATGTCTGAACCCTTTAGTGATGATCTTGTGTCATATCCATCATGTACCCAGAGAGGTAGTTATGCCTCGATGAATACTCAATCACCAAAATTTCATATTGATAGATCTATAGAATCTATGGGATATGCATAAACCTCAAATTATATTTTGAGAACTCTTATCTGATAAGGTCTGCAATCAATACCCATGGAAGGGTTCCATCATTGTAAGATCAGGAAACTAAACCCCACCATTGTCCTATTGAGCCAAAGAGAATTACCACTACCAAAACCATAGTCAGAAGTATAGGTGTCTTGACTAGTTAGAAAACTTAGTTCACTACCTCAAGATAGTCATTAACTGCATGGGTTTCAGGCCTACCTCAGAACCAGAGGGGTCTCTACTGTTGAAACTCGTAAAATGTGCTCACACTATATTCTTCTTTCGTTGGTACTACGAATACCATGTGATACTATATAGGTGTTGGTATGGTTAGTTCACCACCTTTAGGTAACATATGTAGAACTAATCCCTATTTCATGGAATATTCACTAAGGGGTCATCCTTAAGATCGATCTACTCAATCCTAGCAGATATATGTTTCGAAGACATCTTTTATGGGAATAAGATGTTCCACAATTAATGGGTATATATTGAGAGATGACTAAATAAGGACATGGAAACCACAAACCACTCATATATGATGCAGGTACAAATATAGTTTCCTTACATGTAGTGTTCTCAACTACTCAGTCAAAAATTAGGTTACTAGATCCCTAGTGTGTGGATAAATCGGTCACTGAACCACACTAGAATCCCTAGCATGAAATATGATGCCGAAACACTTAGAAATTATTCCTAAAAGAAATATCACATACTCTTGGTCCTAAGGAAGAACGGAATTCCTCTTATACTAAACAATCATGAAATATTTTTGTGAGGTCCATGTCACAACTCCCCAAGCCTACCTCCAACAGGATTGGGGATAGTGACTACCAATGAGTCGGCATATCAATAACATGGGAAGCATCGTCTATGTACCTATAATCATGCACAAAACTCTTATAAAAGAAATGATTAAATGTAAAGTCCAACAAAGAAAAAAATTAATTCATTCACTAAACACAACCAATAGAGTACAATATGGAATGTAAAGTGCAGTAAAGTAAACTGGTCAAAAAAACAATCCCACCAAATGAAATTGTCTGTAAACTACAACGTCCAAACCATAAATAAAAAATTATTGGACTATTGTCTATAAATGTAGAAAAACCTTGGCCTGTAAAAATTCAAGAAACACCAATTTATCATGATCATGGTTCAGGTCCACCTAGGACTCTATAAAAAATGTCACATGTCTGCACAAGAGAAGACATGTTTGAGAAAAGGCCCGGAAGGGGTTACTATTAAAATACTCAGTAGGACACACCAAAACCATAAATAAATACACAGAGTAAACGTATAGTTATCTCTACGCAAGTATTCATGTATAGAACATATTATTAAGATATCCAAATATACTTAAAACCCGAACCCTTGTCTCTAGGTAGGTCAGAACTACCATATTACAACACTAGAGATTCAGTTTGAAGATTCCAAGAAGTAGTCATCCGGGATAACATACTCTTGCCTCTGATAGCACTAATGAAGTTTGTCTAAGAGGTGTTTCTTATAGGATAATGTCATGAGAGATGGATAAAGTGATACATTTGAAGGGAGATACAATACACTAACATTGGGATAAATCAAACCAAGAGTGGGAAATATCATGATACACAAATGAGGATCACATCCCTGTCCATGGGATGATAACATGACAATAGAGATTATCTAGATAAGTAGAGGATTGACATTCAATATTATTGGTCATGATGATACCTAGACATTTATTAGTGAAAAATAATTGATAGAGGAACCTACTTCGAGCCTCTCAAATGGGATTCCAACAACTCTAACCAGAAAGTCATGCTAAAGGTATCATACTCCTATGTGTATGAAACGATACCTACCATCCTTTATGGGATGGATCATGGGAACCAACCCTAATGAAAATTATACAATATATGGTAGAAAATTATATCAATACATACATAATATTGTACATGATGTGTTGTAGAGTCACATGCCATGTCCCTTGACCTCAGGTACTTCCCATCTACAACGACTCATGTTAGAGGTACATGTCATATAGAAAAAGGTATAAAATTCATGTAAAAGGGTTCACACACGATTTAAAAATATACAGGGTCCAATCGGTGTATTCTGGCCATCTTCATATACAAATCTTCATCCTGTGTCCTCTTCCCAAGTACAAGTACACAAGGTTATCTATGTAACCAGTTCAGAAAAGTTGTGTGGTGGGGTTCACACTATGTAAGAAAGTTGTGTTCTCCACCCTTGGTCCATATAATACCAAAGTATGCAAAGAGTCTTTGGGAAGCTCCCACACATCATGTGATAGGGGTCACATGCCATCTAACACATAACTTCCTCTCAAAACAATAGTCTTCACTCGATGGAGGCCACACACTGTGTAGTCCGGACTACACATTGTGTTCTATGAAATCTTTCTTGGATGTTGGTTCTTCCTCTTCACACCATAGTTGATCCTCCACTATTTTTTTAATGATCTTTTCACAATGAAATTGATGATATAGGGTCATATATCCATTACAACACAGAATTTGTGAGTTTTGGCCCTTTGATCGACTATGAAAATTGATTCTAATCATCTACATGAATGTCACTCGATGAACGATATCTCCTTTAATACATTGATCCATTTTCTACCATCATCATCACACCACTACTTGTTCATCAAAATATTGTATTTCCAATTTCAAATTGTTTTCCTAAGAACCGGAGGGGAAATGATAAACTATTCATATCCCATGAAGAACGTAAAGAATGTGAAGAGAATAGGGGGAGAAAAGCCCTATTGAACAACCCAAGGAACTAACCATGAATGCTATTCATTAAATCCTTGATCTATTTCATAATAATTATCAAGATAATAAAATATTAATACAATCAAAATCATCCCCCAATAAAACCCCCCACGTAAAGCACATCATGTAGGAATAAGTGAACCATGGATCGATACGTTCGTAGGTTGGTCAGCATTTTCCATTGAATAAAATAAAGGAGAAAGGAATAATAAAAAATTACACCTTACATTGAGGATAGATCATTCACTGAAGAATATCTGTTGTCCTTTCTTAAAAATTGTAAATACCTCCCAAGAACGTCTCCCATCAATCTTTGATCCATCATCCCATCATCATTCGTCGCTGAGAGAATACTCCATGTTCTCCTTTAAAGAGGCTTTGGGGAAATCCAAGGTAATTAGTCTAACCCCAGACCCCTACCATGGGGTTCATTAAAAAACAAATGATTATGTGTCTCTATGTTGTAGAAATAATAAAATAAAATTTATTCTTAATTTATTTTATACATTAAAATGTCCAAAATTTAACATTCCTATCATACCTGTGTCTATTGATGTTAGGCCTCTACTTGGGTGAACCCCACCTTTTAAACTCAATAATGGTATAGAATTTCCAATCTATGTCACCATTCGTGGGTTATTAGGGTTTTAAAATAAGATTATTTGATTTAATTATTTTATTCACAATTACGCCCATAGTGAAATTTTCTACTAATGACCCATGCCAACCAAAGTTAGGTCCCGCCTAAGGTAAACATGTTGCCCCAAATGAAACAGTGCCCTTAAATTCTGATGTGAGCACCCATTTTGATGTTGTTACACCTATTTATGAAAAATAATCAATCACTCTATTAAATATATATAATATTTTTCAAACCTTTATTCAAGGAAAACCAAGCTTCAAAATCGCTCCATGTCTCAATGCCAATTCCGTAATTAATTGAAAATAATATATAAAATTAATTCATAGAAAATCTATGACATTAAATTCTCCCCACCTTGGGGATTTTCATCCCCAGAAAGGAAAAAATAAAGCTACACAAATATATGTGGGTACTATGAAAGAATATGAGCCTCCCTCTCCCACATTCTCTCTTTGAGATTCCTGGTTTACCACTGGACACAAACATGGGGAATTACTCCCCCATGAAGGATCGTATCGTTCCAATCCATGATCTTCTATAGGTACTCCAGAATGGTCTCTCTATCATCATTATACAGTTTTTCCCAGTCAGTGATGTGCGATGGGTCATTCACGTATATCCTCAGCTGCGACACGTAGAAGACTTTATAAACTCGGTGCAATAGTGGGGGTAGAGGTAAGAGGTACGCCACCTCCAAAATTCTTCATAGTTTCTAAAATGGGCCGATAGACCTCAGAGATAACTTTCCACCCCTGCGAAATCTCTACAACACTCATTGAGGTGGAGCCAATGGAAGACATCGTCTCCTTTTTTTGAAATAATGAGTGCCCTAGACCAACCTATTCAGTGCTTTTGATTACCATATCTTGTATACAGTAAGCTATGCATGATCTCATATTACCATTATAGTGTAGAATTTTCTGCATCCACTATTGAAATGTTAATGTCCGAAGATTAATTGTCGTATTGAAAGATTATAGCAGTTCCCAAGTTATAATGAGAACCTGTAGATACTATGACATTAATCGTAAATATATGTTCTATTTTCTAGATACATATTACTGATTGGACACTTTAGATGTTTGACTATTAGGTGTTGGGGGTTTATAAGCATTGATACTTCTTCTCATGAAGTTCTCACTTGGTGGTCTCTAGTAGCGATATCAGGAGGACTGACTCGTTAATAGGAACACCACATGTTTTGGGTGTCATTAGATGTTCCTATATACGATCATGTGTAATGGTCTCCTAACTTGAGATCATTACCAATGTATGTCATTTGATTTCATACTTTAATGAATGATGAAAACCGTGGCAATGAAGCTGTGGTGAGGTAGTTTGTGTCAGGTGCATCATTGGTGGCATGACATTGGTTGAATGTTACAAAAAGTATTTTCCCCTTTCGAGTTATGGAAGTAATATATCTCAGGTCATGTTGATATGGCTTCCAGTACCTTTATAAGACCATGTCCATGGCAGTCAAGGGTAAATCCATCCAGTTACATAAATAAACTATAAATAAAGAATAGGGCGATGACACGAGAGTGCGTCCGACTTTATGAGAAATTACAGACAAAGAGATTATATTACTCATTGCATGTTTGTAGGTTGGTTGTCATTGATCTGACAACCCTTATTTACCCAGGGTCCATGATGGGTTGCCAGATCCTGCTCTTGGTCTGTAAATACTATTCACAACTATTAAGATAATGGCCTAGAGGGTCACACACAATATCATATTCAATAATCTTCCCTATTCAGTTGAATATGTGTTTTGGACATATTAGGCCCCACCATAGAAGTCAAGGATTTTTCCAAAGTGAAACGATCACCAATGCAATAAATAAATTCATATTATTTAATTTTAGAATAATGAGTATTGAATTTCTTTAACAAATGTATTTATGAGTTTTAGTTAAATACATGAAAAATATTAATTGACGAATATTAAATTATTCAAGGTTCAATTAATATTTATGGGTGCGATGAGTCGAGTAATGAATCAATTATTATAATGTAATATATTTTAATATATTACAAGAAAATGATAATAGTACTTATGGCTCAGTTTAGTTGTCATAAAATGTCGTTGATAGTGTTTTAGGTATTTAGGGATGGAAAGGCGTTACCGAGTATTTTCATTGAGCAATATAATTTGAAGAGAAAGGGACATTGAAAAAGTTTTTTCATGGAGATTATTTCTTCAATCTTCTCTGCCATAATCTAGAGAGAGTGGATTTGGATCAAAGGATCTCAGATCGAACTCTCTCTCTTAGGCATCGCTAATAATGTGATGCGGTGACCTTTGGAGCGTCGAAGGCATCATTGCAATTCCGCGCTAGCACCCGGATTACGACGAATGATGCTCCCCAAGATTCCTTGAGGTATGTGTGGGAAATCTAGGGGAATTCAGCTTCAGATTCTTCGAGCAGTGATTGCCCATAATGATTGGACATCATGCACAGATTCATATTTAAACTAGGTATTCATATGGTTTATTTTGTGCATAAAATCCTTTACGTGGGATCCTCGGCTTTAAAAAGTCTACTCTTCACCAACACCGACAAGTTCACATCGAATGTAGGATGAATTTTTTTAAAAATCCACCTGTTTGGGGATTCAACTGCATGTCCAGTTCAAACACCTTTCACAAAGTCCAAAGGCATCCATATCCTGTTATTATAAGATTTTCTTTCAGCTCTGCGCATGCTTCATGTACTCCTAAATTATTTTCAACTTATCAGTAGTAGCTCACTTCAACTATGGTCCCATGAGGGCTGACTCTTCGTGGTCAGTCCAACAAAGTGGTGACCTATTTGATTACCCTTAAAGAACCTATAATGGTTCCATTCCAATGGTGGAATGATAAATGTCATTTTATGAAAACTCCACCATCGGTATTTGGTCCTCCCAACTACTGCAAAGTACAACACGGAAGCCCATAACATATTCTCTATGACTTGATTGGTCCACCCTATCGAGATATCTATTTGTGGGTGAAACACTATGGTTAATCACAACTGAGTCCCAAGTTCCACCTATAATCCCATCCATAGTCGAGATGTGAAATGATCATCATGATCTGAAACAATCATTGATGGGACACCATGGAGTTAGACTATCTCCTAAATGTAGATATGTCTTATGCTCTCTATAGAACTCTACTCTCAGATAGCTAAGAAGTGGGATGACTTGGTGAGTCGGTCCATGATCATACAGATTTCATCATGTCCCCTAGATGTACATGGTAAACCCATCAAGAAGACCATCATTATTTCATCCCACTCTATTTCCAGAACCTCAACAGTTTGAGCAAAACCATCATGGAACCTAATGCTCAGCCATCATCTACTCACATGTAAGGCATTGGGAAACAAACTCTCTCACTAAATTCATTATACCTATGTGCCAAAACGACATTGGGGGTCCTGGTACATCTTCCCTATACCAGGGTGTACCACCAAAGTGTATGTATGAAACTCCATCATAACCTTTTACCACAACACCACTTATAGTACCATGCGTCCTATGAAAATAACTACAAGATCCACACCTTGGGAATATCTTCTAGGGGGATGGCCTATGGACATCTAAAAATGTAACATCTCACAAACAGTATCCCCAATCTATGCCTCCCTAACTCACTACAAGAGTGTAGGTGTGACAACCATCAACTAGAGGTAATTTTCATCATGAGAGAATATTCTATAACATTCTCTTTCCTATAAAATTCCCCCAACTTCACGCTTAGCTCACGATGCTCTGTGGGAGCCCTCCAATATGCTGGGTTTGATATCAGAGTCTTCTTAGGGTGTAAATTAATAAAGAAGTCAGTCTATCGATTGGTAGGTAATCCTAGTAAATCTTATGGAAATGAGTTCTTATATTCCACCACTACTTCTGGGAAATAGAAGATCATAACATTTGTTTCTCTGAGGGCATGTCTATCAAACTTAGGATTAATCGGTTACACCCTCCTATTCTTATGTCCATCATGTACTGCCTGCTTTTCCTTTTCAATGATAAAGGAAAACATCATTCTGTTACTATGAAAATACCACACCCTTAACCTAAAATAGTAAATCTAAGCTTGGAATGAACATAAAAAATCTATAATAAGAATGTAATCAAATTTCCTCGATGCTACCCCCAAGAGGTTCCAACTAAAACTCTCACATCTAAGGGTCAGGTCACACTATCGAAATAAGTGTGATCAATGAGTCCCCTCTAGTATGTGTCTCTAAGTGAAAGGGTTGAGTTAGCAGTCTTACTAGAAAATAAATTACTCATATATGATTTTTGATAAGAAATAAATGAATAGAATACGTGCCTATCAATATGGAAGTGAAAGTAAAAACAATACATGTATCTTTCCTTGATTCATTCTTGGATCCACTAGGTCATATGCCACAACTGCACGTAGTTGTCTCTTCCCCTATCCTCTAGCTGCTTGAGCCTACTGTAGACTACCTGGGGGTGGTGGTGGTAACATGTCAAAATTCCTTCCACCTAATACTACTCTCCAATCTCCTCATAAATATCTTACACCCTACGGATCTGTATTATCCTATTTCTACATCTTCCTTGGTTGTCAATCCACCTTTATCATGTTAGTAGAACGATGGGTTGGATGATCTAGAGAAAGATATCCCCTGCTATCACATGAGTAGAACTGCCTCTACCTAGGCTGATAGGATCCCCCATTTGAACACTAAATTGTATATCCTATATCTTGTTACCTCCTCCTGAAACATCTCCCATGTCCAGATCTCTGAGATGGATGTCATATCATGGATTTCAAGGTCTATACACAAACCTACCAACTTCTTATGGCCATCGGCTGTATCTTCCCATCCAAGGAACTCCGAACCTCCAAATCTTTTTCATGCACCCCAACATAAATTAGAATACATAGATGGGATACTCTAGATCAGATATCTCTATGTAGACCTTAGTCATAGGTCTGAAACCTATAGTAATGATCATGTGTCACATCTATTTAGTACCTAGAGAGGTAGGTATACCTCGATGAATACTCAGAAAATGATATGTCATCCTTTCATATCTATAAAAGCTCATGGATACACATAAACCTCATTATATATTTTGAGAACACCTCTATGAGAAGGTCCTCAATATCAACACACGGAAGGGGCGTGTCGTCATAATATCTGGTAACTAAACCCCACCATCGCCTTGATGATCCAAATAGAAGGCTTGTCTTTAGAAACAAAAATTGATATGATGGGTACCTCACTAGATGGAAAAAATGGTTCACCAACTCAAGCCAGTCCTCATCCACTTGGGTGTCTGACCCACCTTAGAACCTTAGGGGTCTTTGCTGCTGAAAATCATGAAAGGTGCTCAGACTACACTCTTAATCCGACTGTACTATGAGAACCATGTGCTGCTCTACAGGTGGAAGCGTGACTCGTGATACTCCCAGTGGTAACATCTTCAGAACTTATCCCTGTATCAATGGATTTTCACTATGGGGGTTATCCTTGTGATCAGGATACTGAATCCTAGCTAGTATACATTGAGAAAAAATGACATAAAAGAAAACGATGTACCTTGGGAAATGAGTATATCTAGAGAGATGAATCAAGAAGGAAATAGAAACCAAAACCCATTCCAATATAATTCATGTTCCATTATTATTTCCCTATAACCATTTTTCTCATGTACGGAATTGAACACAAGTAATTAGAGTTCTTGTGTATGGATACATTGGTCGTCTCCCCCATACTGGAGTCCCTGGCTTGAAATCCGAACATGAAACACTTAACAATGTTTCCCCAACTCAACCTCATAGAATCTTCATCCTAAGGTAGAACTAGCCACCTCTGATACCACTCTGTCAGGACCCGTCCCAGTGGGACCCATGGTGGGACTCCCCAAGCCCACTTCCAATAGGCTAGGGGTGGTGACTAGAACTGAGTAGGCATATCAATAACATGAGAGGCATTGACTAAGTACATGTACACACACACACATCTCCTAGAACACATATGATGAAATTTAAATACCAATAAGTACAAAAATTCCTGCATACACTAAACCCATCCAATAGAGTACACCAGGGAATGTAAAGTGTAGTAAAGTAAACTGGACATGAAAACAAGCCCAATAAAAGAATGAGTGAGTAAACTACAAACTCTAATCTTTAAACAAAAAGGTATTGTGACCTATTTATGTCTTCGTAGGGACTCCTCGGCCTCCCTGAACTCACAAAGTACTACCTGGTTAGGGTCATGATCCTAGTCTACCCAAGACTCTATAATAAAGGTCACCTGTCTCTACAAGACCCAACACGTGCAAGAAATGCCTTTATAGGGGTGATTATAACAATACTTTATAGGACACCCCAAAACCCCAATGAAATACATGGAGTAAAGGTATAGTCAAATATACACAATTACGTGTCTACAACAAAAATAATAATGATATCCATATATAATCAAACTCAGACCTGTAGTCTAGTGGTAAGTCACAACTACCATATACCAACACTGGAGATATATTCCGATGATTCCACGAAGCACTCATCCAGTAGAACACACTAAGGAGTCTGATACCATTGATGACGTCCTTTCAAGATGTGATGCTCTTTGAAAACCCTCATGAGAGATAGAAATGATGATAGATCTGAATAGACACACAATACAATCGCTTTGGTATAACTCACTCCAACAGTGGGAAAGATCACGATACACATATGCAAATCACTTCCAGGGCCATGGGGTGATACCACGACTCATCTTGATTCACCTGATAAGTATAGGATAGATGTCTAGTAGGATTGGTCACACCAATACCAAGATAGTACTTAGGGTACAAGAATGGTGAGAGGATCCTATTCCAGACCACTTGGAGGGGATTCCAACTACACTAACAAAAAATCCCCGCTGAAGGTATTGTAGACTTGTGAGTATGAAATGATACCATATTACCATTAGGGTATGGATCATGGGAATCAATACTAATAAAACTTTCTAGATATACGGTGGAAGAGGAGATCAATCCAAATAAAATATAGTACATTTTGTGTAATAGAGTCACACACTATGTCCCTTAACTCCAGGTACATCCTATGTACAATGACCCATGGCATAAATATATTTAGTGTTTAAAATGTATACATGGTGTTTTTAAGGCTTCTCACATTGTGTTCTAATATCCTTGGTTTTCTCCATGTATGCTGGACATGTGTTAGTACATGATTTCTACCCATTTCTTCTTCTCGTATATAAGTACACAAGGATATCCACATAACCAGCTTAGAAAAGCCGTGTGGAGGGGTACATGCTATGTAGGAAACTTGTTCACTCCACCCCATGTCCATGTACACCAGGAGTACACGATGAGTCTTGTGGAAAGTCCAATATTCCATTTGATAGGGGTCATATGCCGTGTGGAACTTGAATGACTCATGATACCCTAGATTCCAATCGATGGGCGCCACACACTGTGTAGTCCTGACTAAACATCATATTCTTCATAATTTTTCCATAACACTGGTTCATCCACCATTCACCTTAGTGGATCCTAAAATGTTCAATCTAATGATATGTACTCCTTGAAACTGAAGATGAAGGTCAGTCTCTCCATTGAAACACCTAACATGTGGTTTTTAGGCCTTTGATCGGCTCTAAAAACTAATCAAAATCATCAGTATGAATGTCTCATAAAGAAAAATATCTCTCAAAATAATTCGATCTATTTGTTTCCATCGTTTCAAACCTCCTCTAAGTTTTCATGAGGTTGGATATCAAATTTCTGATTTTTTTACCCATAATAAGAGGTGGAATGATCATCCATTCATATCTTGCAAAAAATGTAAAGAATGTGAAGAACATAGTGGGGAAAAGAATAATTGAAAAAACTAAGGAACAAACCATGGTCTTTTTTCATTCCATCCTTGATCCATTCTCTAAGAATGATTTAGATAACAATATAGTAATATAATCCCAATCATCTCCAATATATACCTATAAGAAAATCCCATCCCATAAAAACGAAAAAATAAGGGATCAACCTATTCATAGGTTGGTTGGTGTTTTTTTATTTAATATATAAATGGGAAAAAATAATCAAAGCAACAATCCCTACCTCAAGGTTAGATTATTCCCAGAAGAAGATTTGTTGTCGCAATGTTGTCATTCATCAAAGAGAAAATCCTCCACATTCCACTCTCAAGAGCCTCTTAGGAATTCAAGGGTTATGTGTCTAACCCAGGACATGTGCGTCTAGGATAATTAAAAAAGAAATGATATTGTGTATCGTTTTCAACAAAATGTTAACATAAAAGAAATTCTTAATTTATTTTATTCTATAAGACATCGAAAAATATAATTTTGCAACTGACCCACGTTGGTTGATATTAGGCCACTAGAAGGGTAAAAACCACACTATAAACCCAATGGTGGTCTTAGATAACCAATCTATGTCACTATTCATGATTCATTTGTATTTGAAAATAAAATAATTTTATTTAATAATTTTATTTATGGTTACATCTTTTATTAATTTTTCTACATATGACCATGACTGACCAATGTTATATCTTTCCTAGGGTATACTTGATTCTCTAAAAGTTACAGTACCCTCAAATTTCTCATTTGAGAACTCATTTAGATGTTATTCAACTTTTTCAAAAAAAACTGCTCCCACTTAATATTCAATATATGTAATATATTCCTGAAATTTATATCAAGAATATCAGGACATGGAATCCCATGCCAACTCAGTGCCTTATCTCGAATTAGTTCATTATAACATTTAAAATTAATACATGGAAAATCCAAGAAAATACAGATAAATACTTTAAAAGCATATTAATCGCATCCACTAGGATTCCATTTTTACAAAACAATTTTATTTTTAATTTTAAAAAAAAGTTCTATTAAATACAAATTAAATTAATTTTATAAAATATCTTAGTTAATTTTTAGAATATTTTATATTTTCTACATACACTTAGTCTTGATAAATTTTTTTGAAAACATTAAATTATCACCAAAATATTAATATGGGATATGAATACTAGTGGTACTCTTTATTCTATTTGAAAAAAATTAAATCCATAATAAATTTTGATCCTTTTCACAATAAAAATTTATATAAAATATTTGATTATATTCTCATAAAGTCAGAGATTTGGAACAATGTATAAAAAAATATCCTAACCAATAATTAAGAAGAAATCATAATATTGAGTAATTCAAAAATGATATTAATCAAGGGATAATATTTTCTTAAAAACATGACCATTCAACATTAATAATGTCAGAAAATTTCATAAAACATAATCATGTTTTAGTTGAGTATGAAATCAAAATATGTCCATATGATGTATTTTATATGAATATGAATTAAGTGTAGGTTCATTTAAAAATCATATATATAGAAACCATAAAATAACCCTTAAAATGTAATCAAATAACCATATGATTCCCACATATATTAGGGGTACCATATTACTAGTAAACTCCATAATTTTACCCAACACATTAGAGATCCATTTAAGGATCACCATTCATACATACCATTTTTTAAGAACTATATCATGAATAAAACTCAAATACATCTACACATAACCATAAAACACATTTTTAATTTTATTAAGTCCCATGAAAACACATTTATTTTTCTCCTAAAAATGATATGAAATTTTAGTTTCCATTTGAAAAAAATTTCAAAACAATAAATTATTAGAACATATTCTATTTAATTTAGTCTAAAAAACATGTTTTATCATAGTGGAAACATTAAAATTAACAAAAGTTTGATAAATAGACTAGATGGAAATGTTATAAATGTTTAGAAATAATTTTTTTCTTACATTTTCTGAATAGTAATGAATAATTTTTATGAATAATTTTTAAATGATTTAATTTTTATCTCATTTAATTAATTTAAAAAAATTATCAAAAATATGATTTCAGTGTAATTTAATAATATATATGGAAATTTAGGAAACATTTAAAATAACCTTCATGTGGAGAAAAAAGATTTGGTATGAAAAAAATACAATATTTTTAATGTAAAATCGCATAAGTTATGTCTAAATCACAACATATGATCATTAAATCTTATAAAATTAATTTTTTTTATGTCATTAAAGTTTAGAAGAAAAATTTTTAGGTTCAATATATTATCACAATAAACTTTTTAATTTATTTTAATGTTATACATAGTGACAATATTTATTCTTATTTGTTTTTAAATTTTCTGGTTTGTAATTAAAAACCAATTCTCTAGGATGACCACTTCAAAGGTGTCATCGATCCATTATCTACACATTTATATAATAAATAAATATATTTTATAAAATTTAATAAAATTTACACTTTATGAATTCTATGAATGAAAGGTGATCCATATCACTTTGTGGAGGTACTAGTGCACATATATGAATCAGAAGTGTTAACATTTCCTAACTATGAAGTTAAGTAATATCTTATCGGTACATAATCCAAATTATTTCATGAATATCATATATATATATATATTAATATATCCATCATAATTACCATTATTGTAATGTATTGGTGAAAACACATCACATCACGTTGTGGAGGTGGTATTCCACACGTATGCATGACTGATGGATTAATTTCCCATAAGTTGAAAAAATTGAAGAAATTGTGTTTTTACATCAAATATAATAATTTTTAATCCATTTAGTATACCTAGATTATTATATAATAAACATTATTTAATATTTAATGGTATGGAATAATAAATAAAAAACTAGTTACTCAGTTAAGAGTTATACATCATGTTTTAAAAACCTACTTTGGCTCAATCATTGGTCATTTTATGTTGGTCATTTCATATGAACATGATCACTATGACCTGAATAGAGATTTTAGGAATGTATATAGGTGGGTATTGGTTTGGATAAATGGAAATATAATTTTTAATAACCAAGGACTGTGGGTACTATTATAATTTAGGGTAGTGATATTCATGCAGTATTCAAATGTTAAAAAATAATATATTGAATTATTCATGGGAATGCTAAACTGAATATAAACAGTTAAGAAAATAAGATAATGTTGGGTGAAATAATATCATCCAATATTTTTTATGTGTCATGACATGACCCATGTTGGGGCAAGAGCCACAACTACACCAAGCCCACCTCTATGGGCCTCGGGCAGACAACTAGTGCTGAAGGCACAACAATCATGGGTAGGAATTTTTCAAAGAACCTACAAACACACACACCACCAACTCAATGAAAAAGTGTTGAGGGAATGGAAAACAATTATACAACACTAATATATATATATATAAACCATAAATATGCATTTATAACAAAATAATAAAAGTATAGAAATGTGAATGGAAAGGGAAAAGGGGGAAAATACACGCACAAATAGAAAAGTTCCATAATAGGGAAACATGTTGAAAAGTAAAATAAATAAGAGAGAAACACTACTAGTTCCTAAATACAACCACCATATGTGGTACAAGAACCATGTATCCCTAATATCCATTGATTCCACAATTAACCATTTCATCAATTGTAAGGACACACCATGAGCGGGAAAATCCAAAGAAGGGATGAGTATAAACATATTTAGTAGGATTGCCCAAAGCCTCAGGGGAGTAGAAAAAGACATACTGAAGTGGGGAGAAGTGGGTTGAACGAGGTACAATAAAAGAGTATAGTTCAACCAAAAAAGTTAGTGATGTAATCTCATCCAAACACAATGATCTAGAAATGGTGAGAACATTGACTTCATGACAAGTCTTCGCTACCATTAAATGGTGAGAGTACTCATCTAACCATGAGAATATATACAATAATGAACATGGAATACCCGCACCTCTTCACCTCCCTTGGAAGGAGAGTAACCAAAACCCAAGGAGTGGGTATTGTAAAAATATATATATATATATACATGCTTAGTCAAATAATCCAAAAAGAGAGAGTTAGTGGATCTCCATTTCATATCTCATACTAGGAATAAGTTTCGCCAACAGTTCTAGAAGTAACCCCCATTGATGCCTTGTATCCTCACATCTACCCTAAAATGAAACTCAAAGGGAATAAATCACCACACCTTGGTATTATCCTCTTTGGGTGGATATGTCTTTCCCGCACTATTTTTGGTCGCGTCACAAGGACATGTCATCATGGGACTAACATCTAACTTTCTCAGGAGTCCAAAGGTATGCCATACCATGTCTCATCACCAAAACAAATAGTTAAGAGGTTTTTACTTAATGTTGAGGACCTATTCCTATCCTGGATAAAGGGTTCCACACTCATGTCGTTGAGGACCCATGGTCAGCTTGGCTAGCGGGTTCCACTCAAAAGGCATCAAGGAACTACACAAGTCATCCCTACAGGATGGTACATCTCAGATGATCATCGACTAAGACACTTCTCTACCCAACTAGAGTGAAAGACTGGTACTACACTAAATATTATTCCTGATCATAGCCATAATCAAGCATCACCTCAGATATGCATCATGCTCAGAACATCGTACATCACCTCAAATAGTCTTTATTAATGGGATTTATCACAGCATAACTCGAATTCTATAATGTATGGTACTATCCAATTCTATGCAGTAAAGAACTCTAGGCAGTCTACTCATGGCCAAGTTATGAGTATAAAAGTAGGAGATATGAGAGATATAAAATTCAAAAAGGAGTACACGGTGCATGTGGGGCCCACACAAAATTTTGGACCACACATCATGTGATCCCACCTCATCATCTCGTCATGTACCTAGACACACTCGAGTAAGAAACTACGATCAAGTACCCTAGTTATGCTAGTGTACTTCCATAGTACAGGGGACATCTAGCCATAAGGCTTACAAGTGCATGATTCTCTTCACTAGTCCAAAAGAGAAAAAATGTATCATTATTGAATAGAATCCTTAGACAACCCAAGATAACCAAAAATATCTTACCATCACAATTATGGTGAAAAAATTTATAGGATCAACTATTCATTTTCCTGAATCAGACTCCCGGTGAAGAAACTACATTTCACAGTATTGAAAATGACCAGTTCTTCATGGGACCCTTTCCAAAATCCTAAAACATTTCAAATAGATTGCTCTGGTTCTATACCCTTGGAAAATAAAATAGGATTTTCTATTAGTTAGACCCAAACAAACACCCGCTGAAATAGATGTATTTCACCCGAAACGCCCAAATCAGGCCTCATGGGTCCCACACCACCATTTTGGTTTAAGTACCCAAAGTTAGCCTTGAAAAGTTAGCCTAAACTCTAGGGTCACAACACCTCTAACAGCACGTCCAAAAAATGATGTATGCACACATAAAGTCCAATACATATTCCATAATATTAATAATAATAATAATAATAATAATAATAATAATAATAATAATACTATAAGAATCACATTTTTCAGGTCACTGTTCCACAAGCATGAATTATAAAAAATCAAAAATAGCCTTAAACGAACTATCTTGAAGCAAGGGTCATGTTTCCATAGACTACATGTGAATTGGACATCTAGTTTCCAAGATATGACCTATAAAATGCTTTTGAATAATAATAATTACCTTATTAACATTAAACCCATGTGTTTTGAGGAACCGAGCCATGAAACCAACACATAAAAGTTGCAAACTAATCTAAAAATATCCTTCTAGATAAGAGGAACATGTTTCCATAGAAGACACATGAAACAAATGCTCCGTTTAAGAGTTATTGGGGTTTGAAGAATCCCCAACCAGCCCTGGTCCAACACTACCACCTCGGCCCAGCCCAACCACTACAGCCTAGCCCACACCACCATGTCCTGGACTACTCCTCCACGACCTGTCATGGCTCTGCTTCCCACCATGTCGAAATCTCGCACCACCGCTAGCATGCCCTTGTATAGACTCTTGAAACCCATGGCCAATGTGGGTTCCACTACATTCCCCCATTGGCATAGTGACCCGCTAGTTCCATGGGGGTTGTCCTTCCACAGACCACCAAGAACACCTCGGTTTCCCAAATCATGTTCTGAGACCAGATCTAGACACCTCAGGAGAAGACCTTCACTGACACAACCTTCACTTGAAGATCCTTCAAGGTTTCTGTGTAAGTAAAATTAGCCATTATTTTCTCTCTCTAAAGCACCTCCTCTGCCCCCCGAAACACAAAACCATCATAGATACAGAATCCTTGGATCACGACCTTCACATAAGTATGACCCTATCGACAATAATATATCATTTAAGCTTCCTGAAAAACTATCTGACGAAGAATGTGAAGAATAGAAAAAATGACATGGAACAGATGATCCATAAATTAAAAAATTGATGATCATTGTTAGTTTCTCCATCAAAAAATAATTTCAAAGCAGAAAAAAGGATCATAATTCAAAAACTATTAAAAATTATTTAATTAGGGAGGTATGGAAACCAAATGAGAAATACAACCTCGATTTTGGATCCACAGTCATGTTCGTTGCACTCTAATATACTAGTAACTACATTTTCATTGAGATCCTATGATATTTGAAAATAAAATCTCCATTAGGAGTTGATGGTCAGAGTTCCACCATCCGCAAAAGAAATGAGACAACACCAACTCATTTCTCTAAAATCATATTCATTGGAAACTACCAGCGGTCAGAAAATCGGAACCTCTGGAACCCTCTCACTTAAGGTCACCCCATGGGAAAAAAACCATTCCAAACTCAATGTTAGTCTCAGATTCCCAATATAAGTACTTTTTTAGAAATTATTTTATTTTAAATTTGATATAAAATAATTAAATTTAATTATTTTATTTACAAAAATGCTCTATGTGGAATTTTCTACTGAAGATCCTCGCTTAAAAACGTTATGTACTACCATGGGTAAACACCACACCCCAAAATCAACTACGAACTCTGATTTATGATCCTTCATACTATTTTAGAGATATCTCATCACTATCACGTGACTAATATAATATATACTTAGTATTTTTTTTATAATTTATTTTGGGCACTCCTGGCCTGGATATTTCACACTGTCTCATCGAACAACTATAGAAATATACGTAGAAATATTTCAAAGTCTTACAAGTAAAAATTTGGGTCTCCATATCATTCTCTATTTCTAGATATTAATCCCCAGAAATGAAAATTAGGGGTAAATATTAGGATACGAAGCTCACACCTTGCTCTCTTGCTCCCAGGAACTCTCATGCACACTTCCTTACTACCACAGGATGTGAACTAGGGGGATGGACCATCCACTCAAGGTATGATCCTTTCGATGATGTGTATAGGATCACATACATATCCCCCCCAGCTACGACACATGGAACACATCATGAATGCACTTCAACTATGGTGATAGGTCAAGGCGCTATGCATCCTCTCCATCTCTTTTCACTCTCCCAAATGGCTTGATGAATCTCAGGGGACCATTTTCCTCCCCACTCGAACCTATTTATCTATCATCAAGGATAGAATCGCTATTTTTCCATGGAAAATGGTCTCATGATTACCTCCTTAGGAATAACCATCTCGTGAAACCCCCAAGGATATCTAGTCAAGAAATATTTCTTAGTCGATGTCTCAAAACTAAGATTCTCTTAGATGCTCGAGGAGTGAAGGAGTCAACACCATCAAATGAAGAAATTGGTACCCTCCTGATTAACTAGGGTCAACCAAATGGAAACTAACTACTCCAAAACATCCCACATTTGGAGACCCTACGACATCCTGCTAAAGGATCTTCTATAATTCTACTTCCATCCGGAGTATAGACTATCTCAAATTCATAGTGTTGTAGGAATTTCAAACCAGCATCATTGTCTTAGGTTCAAGTGTCTCTGCATAAAGATTCACATGAGACTCTAATGGTCTGAACAAACCACAAAGAACTCTCCTTAAAGATAGATCATCCACATTATCAGGTCGATGACTACCACTGCTAGCACAAGATAGTGAGTCCCATAGTTCTCTTTATGGGATCTCCATCATCATGATCTGTACATGTTAACTACTATACCAAGTTTGATGTTGATCATGGAAGGTTCCAATGAATATGGTAGGTGAGTAAACTCATCCCTTTGTAAGAATCTATACATGCAAAACATGTGTCAAACCCCACGTGTCTTCGCATCCCTTGGAAAAATAGTAATTACCCAACTAGATAATATTTTATACTCACATTCTTCATCCTGAGAAAAAAGTGTTAACCAGTAAAACACCACAATCTATGCCAGGACCGACTCTGACACTCCACTTCACAGCTCCTCCATGAATGCACATTCCAAAGGGAATCATCCACCACATCCCGATAATATCCACATTGGGTGGCACTGACTCTCCATTATTATATTTCTCACTTCAAAAATAATGTATCTCAAGGGGGTAAGAACCCCTCTTCTTCGTGCATTCAAGTCTATATAGAACAACACCAATACATGGTTTCACAGTTTCCTAACATCACGATGGAAAAACCAAAACAATTAACTATGGAGAAAATTATACCATACCCACTTTCTAAAAAGTTATACTACAAACAAGGTAGAAAACAAATAGTGTGTATATGTTCTCATTTAATGTTTTGATGGATTTATAGATATCCAGAACATGAAGTTCCTAATGTCCCCAGCCACCAGCTCCTTGATCCATAAATGGAACACCTGTTGATGGTTGAAGGATAACATAACGCTATTAAACAACCACAACTCCTCCTACTCCCAGGACTCCACCGCCTCCTCGGGGACCAATCTAACCCCTCCTGGGGGATTTCTGATCATGGTGTCATCTCTACCATGGGGGTTTTTACTATATACTAGATAATATCTACAAATATAGTTAGGAAGTCTCGTTTCGTGGGACCTAACCTATCACAAGAATAGCACTGGACCACTCTAGGTTATTCAAATTATCTGCACTACCTCATCCCAAAATGAAAACATGCCTGAGACTGATTATGGGGAGGCCTCATGCATTAAGATCTTATAGACTAGTGTCTACTGTATCTAAAAGATGTCTGAGATTTTTTGCACTAAATGCCACAACCCACTATACGAAATCTCTCTGATAGAAATTTCTATATTACTAGTGCCTTCTCCAGCACCCCATCATAGGTGGTATTATCAAAGGTACAACGATAGACCATATTTATCTTCGAAGACCCTACACAAACTCATGTGCTTGGATTTATCCATCACAGATCATGCCCTTAGAGTACTGATTCATTTCTGAGAACTGGGCCTCAAACTCTTCCAATGTTATCCCTCTCCACTAAAGATAGAGGAGGTATTGTGTCATGAAGAAATATGAGATATTTGGGTATTAATCCTCACGAAACAGGTGTTGGAGGTGACCCTATGAGAGTGTCGACTCATCATGTATGTATGTAACTAGACTCTACCAACGGCTAGCTGCTCCATGAAAATGACTGGATTCCAAATCCACCATCAGATCTAGTAGGGTTTGAAGAAGCCTAAATAGGAGGACCACCAAATCTATCCAATTCCCTTTTTCCTTATAATATTCCTCACACAAAACATCGATGATTTTTCATACTAGAACTTGTGGAGTGCACTCATCCTATATACATCCTCATCTTGCACTGTTGGGACACTTTTTTTTATCAATAGGCAGAGTTTCTTCTACCTATACACTTAGAAGAGAGAAATTATATGATGAATCATAAACTGAGTCCACATAACTCAAGAGATTGTTTTCACGAACCAGAACTAGCATCCTAGTTGGTTGTCATCATAGAGGAATCCTAAATTCATAAAGGATTACCATGTTCAAAGAGCATATATTTATATATAACATAAAAAATGGGGAGATGATAGATGAAGGATAGTCAAAGACTCAATCATTTGTGATGAATTTACCATTGATTCCTGCAAGAGATGTCTATGCATGCTAAGTTGACAAGTGGGTAATCAGTGTCCTAGTGAATGGCTACGTTAGCTGCCGCACTATCACTAGACTCCATATCCTGAGAGCCTCTCTTGAGACTCTTTGGAACTAATTCCAAAAAACCAACCAATTACATTTTTAGGGAACATCTAAACAATGTCCCAAGGAATGAACCACCTCTGATACCACTTTTTAAGGACCATACACATGTTGGGGCTCGAGCCGACACTACCACATGCCCTCCTTGATCTGCCAGGGGTTGGTGACTAGCACCGAAGGCACAATAAACTCAAGGGGGCCTTTTCCTAAGAACATGTAAACACATACATGCAGAAAACCCAATGGAAAAGTGCACAGGGAATGGAAAAATAGACACAACACTTCTATATATATATATAAAACACAAATATGAATCAGCCTATTAATATTGAAAGTATGGAAATTTAAATTAAATGGGAAAAGGGGGAAAATACACACATAAACAAAAAAGTTCCATCCCCAACAACAAGTGGAAAAAGAAAATTTCCGAGAGAGCCTCACTCTTGGATCCCATGATATGACCCCTACACATGGTCCATGAACCCCATATCTCTAGGTTCCTTTAATGTTACAATCATCATATCCATCATCTATAAGTTCACACCAAGTTTGGACAAAGCTCAAGTAGGGGTGAGAATAAAAAACTCAGTAGGATGCCCTGAAGGCTCAAGGGAGTAGCGAAAGATGTAATGAAAATGGGAGTAGTAGATAGAACAAGGTAGAGAAAAAGAGTACAACAAAACCCAACCTGATAGAGAAGTAATATCATCCAACCATAAGGATCTAGAAATGGGGAAAAGATAAAATTCTCATCGAGTCTCTGCAAAATTTAGTAAGAGAGTATAGACATCCAACCATGAGAATCTAGACATTGAAAGCACATAGAATACCCCCTGAATCTTCACCTCTCTTAGAAGGAGAGTAACCAAAACTCATGGTGTGGGTACTACAAGAGGATATATATATATACATACATATAAACATATATATATATATCCACAATCAATGAATCCCAACTGAGAGAGTAATGGTATCTATATCTCACATCTTAGCTCAGGAAGATGTGTCACCAACAGTTCCAGAAGTAACCACCATTAATGACCAGTATCCTCATGTCTTCCTAGAACTGCTAGTCAAAGGGATTCAATCACTGCACCATGATACAATCTACATTGATCGACTCTATCTCACCTTATCGATTTTAGACCACGTCACAATGACACATATTAGTGGAAAAATAATCCCTCTTTATTGTGAGTCCAAAGGTATGTGAAACCATTCCTCATCCCTGATCCATATAATCAATAGGTCTAGCCACAAAGACGAGTACCCTTGCCGATTCCAAATGGAGGATGCCACTCTCATGTCATCGAGTACCCATGCCCAACCCGGATGGAGGGTACCACTCTAGTATTGTCAAGGACCCATTCCCATTTCAGCTATAAGGTTCCACTCTAGTGTTGTTGAGGACCCATGCCAAACCCAGCTGGAGGGTTCCACTCAGAAGTCCTTGATGATCTACACTTTTCATCCATGTTTGATGGTACCTATCAGATGATAATCAGGAAAGACACTACCCAATCCTACGGGAGGATAAGCCTAGTACATCTTGGGTGATTCTACAAAATCACAGCCATCATAAAGCGTCTCCTCAGATATGTTTCATACTCCTAACATTGAGAAACACCTCATATAGGTGTCATTATTGTGATTTCATACATTGTAACTCATAATCCCAAATAGAGGGCACCATCACATTTTACGTGAAAAAACACTTGAAATAGGCTACTAACAGCCATAATATGTGTCCAAAATAAGGAGATACAAGAGATAGAAGATTCATAATGTAATACATGACATGTGTGGGGAACACACGATGTGTGGGCCCATACATTGTGTGATTCCACCTCATCGCATGGCTGTGTATCTAGCCAAACATGGGTATGAAACTTCGATCACGTGCCCCTAGGAATTCCACTATACTCTTAGAGTATATTTAAGATCTAACCCTATAGTTGATGAGTGAAAGATGCTCATCACTGGTCCAAAATGGAAAATTGTAACTTTACAGAGTAGCCTCCTTAGACAACCCCAAATAACGAGATGGACCACACCCTCAAGATCCTTGTTCAAAAATAGACATGATCAACTATTCTTTCACCCAACTCAGGATCTTGGAGAAGAAACTATATATTAAAATATTTCACATGGATAGTGATTCATGTGACCCACTCCATGATCCTGAAACATGTCAAACAGATTTCACTATTTGTGAACCCCTTGGAAAGGCACACAAGGTTGGATATTTGTTCGTCCCAAATGGATATGCAAATCAAGCCTCATGGGGCCCACACCACCATTTATTTTATACACCCTATGTTAGTCTTGAAATGTCCACCTCAACTCCATGGTCACAATGCCTCTGACAAGACATCCATCAAATGTCATATGCAAATGTATGGTTTGATAAAATTTCACGAATATGAATAATAATAATTTTATAATAATCAGATATTTAATGCCACTAAACCTTGAGCATGAATTATAAAAAATCCCAAGAAAACTCAAAAGGTCTCCCTAAAAGAAATTGTCACATTGTAATAGATGATATGAGAATCATATTTATTGTTTGATAACTAGACCAGATATAATATTTTTTAATAATAATAATTATATTATTATGATTAATCCTAGTGTTTTCATGGAAACGTTCCACGAAACCAAAACATAAACGTCCCAAACTGGTCTAAAAAGATTAGTCTTGATAAGAGGAATGTTTGGCCATAGAAAACACATGGAATTGCCCATACATTTAATAGTTATCAGGTTTCAGAGAAGCCACAACCAACCATGGTCATAAACGGTCACCTTAACCCAGGCCAACTATCATGTTCTAGGCTAGCCATCACAACCCGAGCCTCATTTTTGCACCCCATATTGCACCGTCGTGGCCCAAACCTTTCCACTATGGCCGACCCACTACATGAAACCCGTGACAATTTTGGGCTCCACCAGACACCTCCACCATTATCACGGCCCACCGATGACGCGTTGGTGGTCCTTCCGTGGACCACTAGGAACACCCCAGTTGCCCATATCACATTTTGATACCAAATCAAGACTCCACAAAAGAAGAACTTCATAGATAAAAAAATCATCTCGAAGAACTATTGACATTTAGGTGTAACACAATGTAGCCACCACTTTTAGTTGTCGTTGTTCCTACTCCGATGCCCAAAACATGATATTATCGTCCATCTGGAATCCCTACATCCCGACCTTCATACAACCATGCCCCTCTCAATGATTAGATATCATTTCAGCATACTGAAAATTTTTCTAACAAAGAATGCAATGAATGACGAAGAATGATGAAGAATGGATGATCCATAAATTAAAAAAGTGATGGACATTGTTAGTTTGGCCATAAACGAAGGATTTAAAATCATTAAAAACAATTAGAATTCAAAAACAACAACAAATTCTTCAACCATGGAGGTGTGGAATCCAAAAGAGAAATCCTAACTCGATTTTTGATCCATAGTTGTGTTTAATAAACTCCGATCTACTAGCAACTATATTTTCATCATGATCCAAAAATGTTTGGATGTTGAATTGTTGTCAGGAGTAGATGGTCAATACTCTACAATCCGCTAGAGAAATGGGCCAACTCTTGCTCATTTCTCTTAAATACTATTTATAGGAAATTTCTAGTGAAGCAGAATATAATCCTCCTATCCCCTCTCACCTAATATTTCCCTTACGAAAAATACCCCATTATGAAGTTAACAACAATATCATATTCCAAATCTGAACCACCATTCAAATTTTATTTGATTCAGCATTTGAGATAAAATAATTAAATTAAATTATTTTATTTTTGGAAAACACCATCCATGGAATTTTCTACCAAGCGCATCCCCGACAAAATTTATTTCCTACCTAGGGTAAACGCCACACTCAAGACTCAACTGAGGCATCAGATTTCTAATATGTGCTACCAATTGAGAGATATCCCATTTGTTTCGTGTTCATAGTGTAAAATTTACTGATTTTTTGTATAATTTATTATCGGCATTTAGGGCCTCAGAATTGCATAGTTTCTCAGTGCCTGGATCTAGAAATATATGTAGAAATATTCCAAAGTATTAAAAGGAAAAACCAAGTATCAATTTTAAGAATAGTATTTATGATCCTATCAAATAGATATGACATTAAATAACCAATTTTACCCATTACCATGGTGACAAACTTTTACAATGATTAATATTCAATATAACCAAAAATGAAATTGACATCATTTTTAAAATAGAACATCCTCATTAAATATTTGAATTATATTTCTCCATAATGAATTTCTTTAATGGTAAAAAATAAATTCCAATATATATTCATAAAACACAATGAATAATTGTTTTACAGAAAATAATGTTTTTTCCTTAAACAGAGTTTATATAAAAAGAATGTATATTTTTTCTTCCTGTGACATTAATTGGATTATTAATAATTTAGGGAAACTATTTATATATTAAAACCATTTATAAAAATTATTTTATAATGTAAATACATTAAAATAAATGGCTTTCTTATAAAAAATGTTATATGTCACAATTCACCCAAAAAATTATAGCTATCAGACAAAGCCCCAATGATCACCCATATGATATAATAAATATAAAATTGATTTATATCTTCTAAAATTCAGTTAATAGAATTTAAAAATATTACATTTATAATAAAATATATAATATATTGAGTTCCATATAGTTAAAAATAATTTTCATTTATATTGTGTTAAGTAATATAAAATTATTATATTTAATGAAAATTTATAAAATATAATTCTGAATATTAATAAGACCTAAAATTTTTATATAATTAAAATTAACATCTAAATATAATTATTACCTCCTTAGTGAAATTTCTCCTTTACGATATTGTTCATAACATAACTAGGTAGGAATATTTTTACCTTATAGTTTTTTCTTGTTCACATGTCACTTCCTCAATTATCTTCCTCTTCTAGAAAACCATCTCAATGTAATTTAATAAAATACGTACAATTTAATATATATTATATTAATTCTTCAATAGAATTTAAAAAATAAATATTTTCTTCCAACAATATGAATACATGGCTCTTAACATGAGAAGAATCAGAATCATATTTCCTTAACAAGGATGTATGGAAGACATTTGCACCAAAGATAAATGTAGGGGTATGGCTACTTGATAAGAAACTAATCACAATTTTTGAAAAAAATATTATTACAAACCAATAAACCATATTATTATCATTTTTTTATTATGAATCTCAAAACACCATTTAATAGAGATATTTTAAACAATTCATCACCTCCTACCTTAAATTAATCATTCATCCCCTTGTTATTCATATAAATCATTCACAAAATCTATGCTACACAAATGTTATGGTGAATCATCATAACCCTATAAACCATTTTTCTTCCAGTTTTAGTCTCTCTAAAATTCATTCACTAACATAGACCAAACATTCTGTAGCCTAACACTCCATTCCAAATCATTAAATAAAAGTTGTCAAAGGTATACATGAATGAAAATTAATATTATATGAAATTTCCCCAAAAGAGAGATATTGATATGAAAATCCATAATAATAGAATGATTACAACTAAATAAAATACTCTAATAATTTAATAATTCGTTAAAACAATAAATTATATTGAGGATGAAATGATATTCTAAAATTTAGTTCCATACTCAATGGTTGTTAATGTACTTCCAAAACATTATAGTTAATTCTAGAGTAATGATCAGATAATAGAGATAGAGACTCTATATATTCAAACCCTCTCATTATAATATATCATACAATGATCTTCCAATGATATTGTATAATGAATAAGGAAAACATTTTAAGATTATGTTTATTGATCTAAAATTACTGGAATTATATAGTTATCAAAAAATATTTTAGGTAATCGAAGAATGAGATCTATGGATATACTCTCAAGTTTCAATTCATGGACTATGAAACGATAAAGCATCCACTTAGGTATATATCTCATAGATTTAACCTATTGATTTTAAAATATAATTATTCATTCCTTCACACAGATAATATTATCGCTGGAATCTGTATATCATATCATTTTTAGAATGAATAGAAAACATAGATATATGATATTTATTCAACAATTAACTCAATAATTAGGGAACAATTTTCACACACAAATTATTTCTAAACCCCATAACACTTCATTTTCAATATTAAATTTAGTATACAATAACATGAAAAAAACAATACACTTTCATTGAACCCTTGATGTTCCTTCTAGGCAGGCATAATTCATTGAAACAATAATGAATGCACTACATCCAAAATCATTACTATAGTTTTCACTACATACACAATTTTTATGAAAACATTCATTATATTTTGAACAAAATTATCATGTTCAAAATATATCATAAATTATTATTCATTATCATTATAAATAATAGCATCAAATAAATTTTCTACAATACATGTATTATAATAATTATTGCAATTGTAATTCTTTTTTAATTTCAAACATCTTCACTAAAACATGTTAATATCTTTTTAAATGAATATATTCTTTATACATTTATTTTTATCTTATATTACACATTTTATCCTATATAAATGATTGATCCAAATTTTAAATGAAAAAAATAATGTTTTAGTCTCATGAACATATATAGGGTAATTCTACTCATTGATTTTCAATTGACAAGTAGTGTATAAAATTACATTCTCATGATGAATCAAGACATAATAATGTTACTTAAAATAATTGTTATAAATTTAAAAAATAATTATTTCTTGTTGGTATTTTTAACAGTGAAGCATTTATATACGTAATTTCTAATTCACTAAAACATTTACCACACTCATTTTTCAAGAGGAATTTAAATCATTTTTGAAGCCTAATTAGTGGTAACGTTAACCATGAATTATTTTAAACATCATGTATATAGTAACCCACTAATCATGGAAAAAATAAAACATTAGTGACATTTACTGGTTATAGAAAATCTACGTCATGTTATTTTTAGATGGGTTGTCACATTTTTCATATTTATAAATAACATGTACATGCAAATAAATCCATTGTAACAAAAAATTTCTTTATTTTCCACACAACATCATATGACTTACATCTATTAAAATATTTCAGATATTTACACATATTAAATTTTAATTTTTTAAAAAACTAAATTTTCATCAATGAAACTCACTGAAATTATTCAAAAGAAAATTCATTTTTAAAAATTAAATATATTCCAGGTTTATTAATTAACCCAAAATTTAGAATCACAAACAATTAATGGTAATTTATATTTTAGAATGTTGTCCAAGGAATTTCTCCCTTCATCATATTATAGTGACCCATAGTATTCATACTAAGATATTACATCCTTTTTTATTAATATTCCTTAGAAAACATAAGAATCTGATCGAGAATCATATTGGTCTAGTTCCATTGGAAACTTAGAAACACAAAAATATGTTCATAAGTGAACTACATAGTCTCCCACTTAGTTATTTAAATTTTTGGCCCTTTATATACACATCATATATAATAAATTTCATTGTAGAATATAGTATGAAAACATGTGAAAGGGTAAGGTATTATACTCGGTAAGGGTAAATAAGATGGATTTCAATGATCTATGGTGCATAAAATGAGTATATTAATATGGGAACATGATCATACCATTTTAAAATCATTCCCAAAATTCAAATATTGTAATATAAGGTAATATAATTAATCATGGTAGTTCATAATACATAATTCATATAAGAATAAAATAAAAAGAGTCTTGAGTGAAAATAATTTTCATAATATGTAACTTTTAATGCATGTACATAAGCATATAAAATAATTTCTATAAATTTCAAGTATTACCTCCAAGACTATCGTTGTGGATAATGATAACTAACATGGTTGGTCTGAAAACAAAAAGTAGCACATGAGGGGGGATGATTATTTGTTTTCAAAAATCATCCACAATTATAGATTTTAACACCATTAATGATTTATATATATAATAAGTGATATATTCTATATGAAAATGAGAAGAAGATAAAATAAAAAAAATAAAATTATCTTTTTATAGTGATTTGGAGCATAAATATCCCCTAATATACTCTACCAATAACTCTCTCTCTGATCTAGGTAAATTTCACATTAATGGCCCTCTTATCACAAGACCATGAATTCACAACTGAGTCTAAGAAGTTGTAACCTTTACAATGAGAATAATAAACATTCTTTATAGTTCTATAACATATTACTAGATATTCACATATAAGATAGAAAATATAGTACTCCACCACAACTGAGTACAAGAATATGAGACTCCAAAAAATAAAAATATTGATTTCAAAGGTAATTTTTTATCTTCACCGCAACAGTAGCAATAAACTAAAAATTGAGGGATATTCTTATTTATAAAATAATATCTTCAAGAATTAAATAGTATAATGTGATACTTTTTGCGAAATGATATTTAATAAGGGAGCAACTAAATAGAAGTAGTAATCTTACAACTGTTAAAAAATTAACATGTATATCCCCATTGTGTAGCTTCTTTTAAAATTGATCATTTTTTGTAGTAGCACTATATAAGATAATTTCATTAATACAGTCACATATTTGAATATCTTATCACACAAATATTTTTGAAGATATTCCCTGAAGGAATATATAATACTGATAGATTTCTTTGGTATTCTATATCCAAAAGAATAGCTTGATTGATCACGGAAATTCAAATTCCAATTGACCAGGGGAGTGGTAACATTTTTTATGAACATGAATAATTTTCTCTAATGATTACGATTATTTTAAGAAATCTTAAAGATCCCTGAATCAGTCTTAAATTTTATCTCGATCCTTGTTGCAATCTCAGATTGTAGATGAGGCTTAAAAACCTCGCCATTGAAAACACAACATATGATTGAACTGTGTGGCATATGGTTCCTTTGCTTTGTATAGGGTTCCATCATGTAGAATAGGGTTGAAAATAATGTATGGTTTCTTAACCATACTTTCATATTCTTGTAATGTATGGAACAACTTAGCATAGGGATGATAATCCATATGTTCACCTTTTTAGAATAATATCATGAATGTAGCATTGACTAACCATACATTCAATTTCCCAAACATAGGGTTACAAATCCTTTTGCTTATCGATTATCTAAATTTAAGGATGTCAATCCAAATGTAATTGGTTTATCATAAGATAGAGTTGATACCATACACAAGCATTAACATGCCATCGTAATGCAGTGATGACGAACCAGACACTCATTTTCTAAACATGCGGTTTGAAATAGTGTTTATAGGTAAATTCTATATATGTTCAATTCCATTAACCTATATATAAATTCCTAAAAACTCACTCAGGGGAACATCATTTGAAAATGAACAAGGTTATTAGTGACCATCCAAATCATCATAAACTATTAAGTAATATTGTGAGAATACACGCCCAAAAATATCCCCTTTTTCATGATCAATTAACCTATAACATAATTCATAACATAACTTAAAGAAAATATACGATTTGTAAAAACTAAAAAGATAGAGATCGACATAAATATTTTGAAAAGAAAAAATATATTTTTTCATAAGAAATTTTGTGGTTTGAAAATATTCACCCCATCCCCCATAGTCTTCATAGATATTCCCCATAGATTATTCTTCCTTAAAAATATTCTCCCATTCTTTAAATATTCTTCCCCTTTTTGTGATATCAAAAAGTTGGTTTGAATGAATAAATGGTAATAATCACTGTTAATGTTACACTTAACTGTACATGAATAGTTATTATCACTCGTATGAGGGAAATAAATTTATGATTAGTAGTGAAATAATGGAAAAAAATAAAATAAAATAAATATCAATAAAAATAAAATAAATTGACATTAAAATGAATTCGAATGTTTTGAAAATATAGTACAATCCCAAACCAATCAATGGTTTTCTCAAAATTAGCGGCTATGTTTAGAATCACCAGAGACAGAAGGTCCAATAGAATAAGTACTAGATTAGAAAAAAAAAATTAATATCATTGAGAATGAAATGAAATCTATGGAAATGGTTTTGGAATACTTCTAGCCACTGTTGAAGAACCTTCACATAATCATGAAAAATATTTAGATTATCAACTAAATTAACCATTATAAACACATTCAGAACTTCCTCATACTGAAAGAACAAAGAAAACATTTCCTTAATTGGATTAATCACTAATACCTAATTTGATTCATTACAAGTCAGTTGACTAACCAGATTCCTTTGATTTTCTATGATAACACATAATGGAGTACTATCACAATGAATAGTGCGTAGTCTTTCATTAAAATCAACTAGCACTGGATTAATAGCTTCAAATATTCTGATCAGGTTTGTTGGGTTTTGTTGAGAGGAGGTTTATTCTTGATTGATTTCCGAGAGAGATTGAATTTCTCCCCATCTCATAAGCTTAAAACCATAAAAATATTACATGTTGAATGATTTATCTATCCATAAATTGAACTATGTAGACATTTTTTGATAAAATATTGAATGTACCCAATAGTAATATGATTAATTTTCATTGAATTTACATTAATATGGATTCTAATTGTCGCACTCTTTCCAGGAAGAATTCATATTTTGGACTCTCAAAAAATATTTCTCTCAGCTTCCAATTATAGTATAACAAAAAAGTTCTGGGCCTGAACTAGATTTATCATAAAAAAAGGATTCAATATAAGAATCATAAGATTTAGGTGATTGGGCATTAGGGTTAGGGATATCTTCTTTATTTTTAGATTTAATCAAGGCCAAAAATGGATATTCATTATCAATGGATTTGTCTCATAAGGATGATCCTCCCGTAGATTTAGAATTAAGAAAAAATAGAGATTGATATTGAGGATTAAGAACATATTCCCTTATATGTTCTTGATTTGGGGAGGCTTTATCAGTATGCTCTAACACTAGATCCTCATCCATAGATGCTCCTCGTGCTTCGTCCATAGTCTTTGGAGCATTGAATGAAATTATTTTTCTCTAAAAAATAGTCCATTTGGCCTTTATTCACCTCCATATTCTAGACTCTATCTAATAGAACCTACTAAAGAAATCATACTTTTCTCCACCTATGCAGATATCATAATCCTTAGTTTTTTTTCTACATAAATAGGAAAGAGACTGTTGCAAGAATTTAGGAAAACAAATCCTTACATCATAATAGTTAGATCATTTTAGAAGTTGTTGTGATGAAAAAAATTTTCCAAACACAAATATTCACAATTGTCCTTTTTCCTCATAGTAAAAAGAAATTTAAACCATATATATGGATAATATCCCATCATGGGATCCATTTGGCAGCAATGTTTTAAATACCTTATTCTAAACTGATAGAAGTTGAACATTATTTGTTTGAAAAAAAAACCTGGCATTCATGTCCGAATATAGGAAATTCTCTCGAACAATAGTCCTTAGAAAAATCCCATATTGAATGAATTTCATCATTAGTCAGTGGTAAAGAGTAATATCATTCAACAATATATTTTTATAGTTCCCATTCCAAACAACGAAAAATATAACATCCTATAAAAAATGTTTTCGATTACCTAGATTCATTAAATAAAACTAAAAATCACCCTAATGGGGAAAACATAACAACTCATCCATTTCTACAGAAGAAATATAAAATCTTGTATCTTTAATGTTAGAGAAAATAATATCTTCATTGAATCAAAGACTGAATGAAGAATTTATAAAAAATTCTTTAACATCAATGTCATGTACTATAAGCATGATATATTCTCCAAAATCATATTGTTGAACTTGAAATATTATTGCTTCCTTGAGTGAAATGTTTTTATAATTGAAATAATAAAAATCGTTTATCAATCATTGGATTACTTTGTGAGATTTTCTGGATGAATAAACAGACGTGTCCAACTCAATGTATTCATATTATTAAAGGTTTACATCTGTAAAGGTTTATTTATTTAAGGGATTAATGGTTTTGGGTATCAAGAAATGGGAATCAAAAGAATCTCATTAAACTAAAAGAATGTGCAGGAGAGGATACATCTTGTGGGTAAAGGAAAATAGTTTTCTCATGCTAGTGGAGAACGTACTAATTATTTTTTCATTTTTAAATCACAAATAAAAAGAAATAGAAATGAAATTATTTTAAATAATAAATTAAAATATTATTAAATAAAAATATTTCAAATAAATTAAAATATAAGTAAAGTATATTAGAATAAAAATAGATAGATTGGAAATAAATTAATAAAACTTTAATTAAAAATAAATATTCCTAACTCCCTTAATAAAATAAGAACATTAACTGGGAAGTGATTTAGTGAAAATATTAGCGAATTGATATTTAATATTATCAAATTATAATTATATTTTTTAAGGACATGATCTCTTAAAAAATGATGCCTCATAACAATCTTCTTATTCCAAGAATGACATATATGTTTTTTTTGAAATATTTATAGCACTTGTATTATCACATAAAATATGTATTCTTTCAAAATTTAGTCTAATGGATGGTAGGGTGTTTGTCATCCACAATACATGTTCATAGAAACTACGAGAAGATATATATTATGCCTCTGAATTTTTTAGGTAAACTGAGTGTTTTCTATTACTAGACTGTGAAATTAAAGATTTTCCTAAAAAGAGATAGGTTCTAGAGGTAAATTTTCAATCTAATCTATAACCACCAAAATCCAATTCTGAATAGGGAATTAAATTAATATTAATAGTTTTTGGGTAAATAAGATATTGAAAAAATAGTTTTTTTAAATATCTAAAAACTGTTTTAACATTTGTAAGATGCGACTCTTTTGGATTTGATTGAAATATAGCACAAATACATATAAAAAACAAAATTTTTGGACTTCATGAAGTAATATATAACAAAATACCAATTAAAACTTTATATAACTTGTTGTCTACTAGTTTTCCAGCTTCATCCAAATTATGTTTTATATTAGCACCCATGGGAGTTGTATATAACTTGTTATTTTCAATTTAAAACTTTTCTAGTAAATAAATCCTATATTTAATTTGATTTAAAACATTTCCATAATATTTTAGCCAAATTTGAAAACCTAAGAAGAGATTTAGTTTTCCCATTATACTCATTTAAAATTAATTTTTCTCAAAATTTGAAGATCATTATAATTATTTATTTTAGTAGAATAAAAAATAACATCATAAACATAAATTTTAACTGACAAAATATTAGAACAAACAGTTTTCTTAAAAAGTGTTGGATATGCCAACCCCCGAGTAAATCGAATTATCCAAATAAAAGTACTGAATAATTCATACCAATCTATATGTGTTTTTTATGTTCATAAAGTGATTTAGTATGTTTAGAAACCTTTTTAAGGAATTTCAAATCCAATATATTGTTTAATATCAACATCTTCCATTAAATACCCATTTAAAATGGAAGACCAAACATCAATATAATATAATTTAGTATTCATATGAGGTTGATAGGCTAAAAGGATTTTTATGGCTTATAGTCTAGCTACAAGGGAAATTTTTTAATTATATTCTATATTTTATTATGATTATATCAATTTTCTAAAAATATAGCATTATTTCTAGTTATGATCCCTTAAACATCCTATTTATTTTTAATGACCCACTTATTTCATATAATGGGATAATAGGATTGTCTGTCTACTCATTCCCAAACATCATTCATTTCAAACTAGTTTAGTTATTATTTTATTTCTAACATCCAATTCCCATCTTCCAAGGATTCCTCTATAAAATCGGGTTCTAACTATGATTGAATTGTAGAGAATTCATCTAGGTTTCCTACATTTCTTCTAATTAGAATTCCAATATCTTGGTCTCCAAAATTAGTTTCCAAAGGATGGTTCTTTAGATTCATAGATTTTCTAGTAAAGATATATCAGGTTCATTAGTATCATGTCCATAAAAATTATAATGAACATTATTAATATCATTTTCAGTATCAGTTTTATGGGTTTCATGTCTCATGTTTTCAAACGAGCCAGTAACTTCATTTGTAGAATATTTTTATTTAATAAAATTTCCAAAATCATCAATCTTCATACAAAGTAATTTCTTAACAGTCCTTGACTTTTTATTATATAGTCTTTAAGCTTTAGAGGTAGTATAATATCCCAAAAATATTCCATAATCATCTTTTTGATCAAATTTACCCAGGTTTTCATTAGTATTCATGATATAAACCATGCATCAAAAAATTTAATTTACATTAGGTTTTCTGTTATTTCAAAGTTAATATGGTGTTCTATTTAAAATAATCCCTATAAAAACAATATTCATGATATAGAAGGTTGTTCTTAAATCTTCTTCCCACAAATAGGTAGGAAACAATATTCTTTAAGCACATTCCTTTCCATTTATTGAGTAGTTCTATTTTTCCTTTCAACAATTCCATTTTTTGTTGAAGTGTTGTTCATACAGAGTAAATGTTTTTAATAAAAAAAGTTTAGAAAAATGAATTAAATTACTAATTCACAAATTCTAGACAATGATCCCTTCTCAATGAATCTATTTTTACGAAATTTTCATTTTAAATAGTTTTATTGAAACAATAAAAAATAGTGAATGATTCACTTTTTAGATTTCGAAAATATAGCTAGGAAAATCTAGAATAATTATCAACTAAAACATAGAAATATAATTTATCATCCAATCATTCTACTCTTGGTGTTTTAAAAAATCCATATGGATAAGTTGTAAAGGTATAGAATTAGCAATTTTTTTAATAGATTTTAAAGAAGATTTGTGATGAATTCCAATTGGGAAGGCATAAAAAAAATTTCATTGTCAGTCATAAGACATGAAAAACAAGTACCTAACTATTTCTTCAATAGTTTATATAAATAATATATATTATAGTGTCAATGTATTCTATGAAAAATCTCTAATTCATTTTCCTTAGTAGTTAATCAATTCACATTCTATTTACAGAAGGAATTTAAATCTAAAGTACAAACATTATCAGTTATAGGTGCACTAAATTTAAGAAACTTAACATTAAACAGAGTAGGAATTGTTATAAAAATCAACCTATAATCCATCATCACAATTTTGAGAAATAATTATCTTATTTTGGTTTCTCCATTACACATATAGTACTTTGTTTATTGAGATAGTCATTGGATCTCCAACAGTTTCAACTCCAACTATTTTTCCATGGGAATTGTAACAAAAAGTGATTAGTCCTCCATTCACTTGTGTTAGTCTATGAATGTTTTTTTATCCCCATTCATATTCCTAGAATTTCAACTTTCCATATACCACAATGATTTTCTTGTTCTATAACTTGTTTTCAGAAAAACTAATTAAACACATGTTTGTTTTGGTACCGCTCTCTTTTTGGGTCTAGCAATGTTTTCAAGATACGATCTTGGAATATAGATCTTATTTTTATTTACATAATTTATGCCACTTGCATCAGAAAAACTATTAGAAATAGAAGCTCTTTTATTACCAATAACTTGTGGATTTCTCAAAAAATAGTTATTAGTGAAATGAGCTTTTGTTCCAAAATAAAAACTAGTAGCATGTTTGAGTTGGGTAGAAAATAATTTTTTTAGAATTTTGATTTCCCACAATTACTTCTTAATTTGAATTTTTCTTTTTAATGGAATTCATTCCAGGAATTTCATTTAAAATATTTTCTCCTTGGGTAGAAAAAAATAGTATGACTATTATGGGATTCGACTTCACCCTATAATTATTTAATACTTTTTTCATGATCAACACAGTTTGAGGTAGGTTATTTGAATTTTTTTATCAACACATTATATTGTTTTAGTATGGTATTTGTTTCACCTAATACATAAATATGAATGTTTTTCCATGATTTTTGATTCTTTAAAAATAAATCATCTTTTTATTCTAACAGAGAATATTAGGTAGATAATTTATCATTTTAGAAACTACTATTATAAGAATCATAAGATTAATTAATTTGTACCTTACCCTCTTCAGCCATAAAGAAAATGTGGGATTTAATATTTTATTTCTATTTCTATAAATTATATATTGAAGGTCTTATAGGGTCTTTATATACTTTCCATGTATATTTTATTTCTCCTTTTCTTTTTCTTTTTTTCATAATCAAAATTTTTATAATATCTCTTTTATGGACATTTTAATTCATCTTTTAGTTGAGGATAATCATGTCTAATATGACCTAATTTCCTGAATTCATATCATTGATCTTCTCTTGGTTTGTATTCAACATTCCAGAATGATTTTTTGAATGCCATTTCTTTCATGTAAAATTTCCTAAACTTCCTGGCTAACTGAGCTAGTTTTATTTTAGAATCTGAGGAATCTGATTTTTTCTATTGTTATAATTATTGAATTGATTTTATAATACAGTTTTAAGATGTCACTTTCAGATAAGTATTTTTTTTATTCAATATAATCTTATTATATTCAACTTCAATGTTCATTTTCAATTCATACATCATCAGTGTCCCAATTCGTTCTTTCATTGTTAGATTCTTGATAGGTTATGATTGACGAATAGTATAAGATATTCCATTCCATTTTGAATGTAGTACTCTAATTACATTGTAGAATTGATTATATTATTTGAGGGGTTATCCTATGGAGATAATATTTATGATAATTTTATTAATTAGTCCATTAATATATGGGATTCGTTGACTATCAAACATTCTAAATCGGTCAGGATTTAGCGATGTTATAACATACCTCATCTATCTGATAGTATCTATTCCATTATAAAATATTTCTGTAGTTTTCCACATTTCATAGGTAGTTAGTCATGGGATACATGATTAAATTTATCTTTTCCAAGACCACAAATAATATAATTCATCATTTTAGAATTTATTTCTTAATCAGCTTTTATTTTAGTTGTTCATGTTTCTGGATTCTCAGGAATCATATATTGAGTAATTATTTTTTATAGACATTGAATACATGATTTCATAAATAGATAATCATTATAGATTTCAAGAATCCATAATTTTTTCCCATTAATGTATGTATCACGTACCATTAAAATTGCTTCTCTTAGAACATCCATTTCCATCATCGTATAGAACTTATAATATTAGTTTGTTATAAATTTATCAAAAATCTACCCTGGGATACCAATTGTATGGTTGGAATAAAAAAAAGTAACACAAGATGAGAGATAATTGTGTATTTTCAAAATTAATCCACAATTCTATATTTTTTCAACTTCGATGATTTATTCAGATAAGTAGTGTTTTATTCTGTTTGAAAATGAGTATCGAAGAAAATAGAAATAAAAAACACCCCTTTTTATAGTGGTTATGGGCACAAATATCCCCTAGTCCACTCTACCAATCACTCTACCAATGATCTTGTTAAATTTATCTAGCATGGTCCTCTTATCATTAGGATGTTAATTCACTACTATGTGTAGGAATTTGAAACATTTACAACCAGTCAAAAAAATATATTTTTGGTTCTATAAAAGGGAACCACATATTAACATCATATATCAAGAAGATAATAATCTACCACCACTGAGTATGAGCATTTAAGACTACAATAAATCAAAAGATTTATTTCAATGGTTCATGTTGATCATCATAATTGTAGTAGAAGGTAAATCAAAATTGATGTATCTTCTTCTTCATAAAAGAATATATTCATGAATGAAGTTGTTTGATGTGAAACTTTTTATAAAATATTCATCAATATGGTAGCAACTAAATAGCAGTAGTAATATTATAACAGTAAAAGATTAAACATGTATATCTCCAATGTGTAGCTTCTTTAAGAATCGATCATTCGTTGTAGGAGCACTATAAAAGATAATTTCAATAATATAGTTGCATATGTGAATCTTCTATCACACATATGATTTTAAAGAGATACTCTCAGAAATTTTTTTCTTGTCTTATAAGATAAAAGAAAACAATCCTTTCAAAAAAATTTGTAGAAATTCAAAAATAATGTTGTTTAGAAAATGTAAGGAAGATTTCATTGATTTTTTTAACTAAATAAAATTAGAAAATTAATGGGGAAAAGAAGAAACATTCATTATATATTTTTTTTGAAAATATCGACACATAACAAAAAGGTATTTCAACTGAAACGATAAATAATATTGATTTTTTTTAAGAATATATTTTGAACTCTTGAATGTTAATTTTATTGAAAATTAATGTAAATAATGAATTTTCATGAAATAAATTTTGGAGATTAAAATTCATTATTTTATTTAGAGGTAGATAATATGATTTCTTCATTAGAATCTTTATAAAAATAACTATGATAATCAATGTGATTGTAATAAAATACCCTTACCGCTTGCATGTCATGTTAATCATAATCCCCATTAATGAATAACATAATGTTAAACAATAAATAACATTAAATTAATTATAATAGAGATATAATATGTTCATAAGAATTATATAAACCACAAAAAAATGATAGGTTCAAGACATATTATATATCCAGAAAAAAGTACCATTAGATGATAAACCCTTACCTCGAGTTCTACTTTCATTCAAAAAACTCTACCGTCCTTTATAATAAATTCTTATTTAATATAGTTTTATTCCTAAACCAAAATAGTGACTACCTATGTTTTATTATTTTTTTATATTATTAAAATATAATTAATAGAATGTGTTATATGAAACACCAAGTTTATATTATCTTAAATGCAACCCCATTTTAGCTTTCATAACACACGATAATGAGTTTTAACATAACCTGACATATTATTACTATTATTATTTTAAATAGATCAAAAAAACTATCCAATAAACATATATATAATAATATTAATATCAAATTTTTTTAATATTAATTATTATGGTGTTACATAAAAAAATAGTATTGATAATGATTAGTTATTTTTTTGAAAAATAATATATACGTTCCAAAAATACTATTTTTCTAAAAGAAGTTTAATATTGTGAAAAAATGAATGTAATTTTTCTACACACTGAAAATTTATTCTAATAAATAAAATTAATCTTTTCCAATTAATTTTATGGTGGGGATGTTCTGATAATTTTATGAGAAGATAAATTTTTAGGACTAATGATGAAAAGTATGAGTTTTTATTTAAAACTAAACTTTCATGTAGCAATATTTTATGTATAATTTTTTATTAAATAAATTAAAAATATAAATTGTATAATTATTTAATTATTAAACAAATTTATTATATTTGATTCATTTTCTTAATGAATTTTGATATATAAACCTTCACTACTTTAGAGATTTTTTCCCTTTAAAATCCATCATTCTCATCACATCTATGGGATTAATTTCAAATTAAATAATTCCAATTCTATTAGATTAATTTATATAAATGGATTCCATATTTTTAATATGAATAAATTTTTTATTTAATATTTTCAACTTATCTTTTTTACCTTAATTAATAGTAAAAGTAGTAAATATTATATACCATTGTTTTGTTAGGAATGGGTTAACCATGGGATTAAACTAATGAGATAATGGTAAACATTGAACACAAAATAGTTTGAAACCCATTATATGAAAATATTTAGTCAATATATCCAATAAGGTTCCATATTGACCATTTTTTTACCTTTTTGGAATATGAAAAATGTTGGTTCACTTTATCACATTCCAAACAACATGTGTTTCCTCTCTCTCACCAATAAAAAGGAACCCCTCTCCTTTCAAATTTAAAAATTTAAAACAAATTTTTTCATCAAATAAATTCAAAATATCAAATTAATAAATCTCTCCTCTCATTATAGAGATTTTGTTTGATAAATAAATCAACCAAGTATGGATTTTGGTGGAGACCTAAGGAGGATACCTGATCAAGATATAAAATTCATCAATGACATTTTAATTTTATGTATTTTTCCACCACCTTCAAATATATTTAATCAATGATAATATAATACCCTAATTATCATCCATATAATTAGATGTTGTTATTATACAATCATGACCTTCATACATATACTATTTCCCTAATTGAGAAATGATATCGTCACTTGTATGTACGACGAACTATCATCTAGTGATCAGATGTGACATGTTTTTCCTAATTGCCTCTCATTTTTGAGGTATGAAGATATGTATAATTTATATGTCTAGAATTTTTAACATAAATATACTTCTAGAAATATTTTATCGCAAATAATTTTTTACTTTCCATTCCATTGGGGATATAATTACATTCGTTGTATGTACAACATACTACCTCCTTATAAAGGAATATGGTTAATTTTTCACTTACTTTTTACATGGATGTTAATATGGGATAAATTTAATGATTATTTTTGACATATATAACATATTAATGATTCTATAATGGAAATGTATTATTTTTCCTTCTTCCATTCAACCCATTTGGAAAACGGAAATAACGTTAATATGTATGTATGATGTACCATCTCGATAAACAGTGTATTCATTTTTTATTCCTAACATTAATGGATTACTAAAATACCAATATATTGAATATCTATAATATTTATATAATGGATAAACGTTTTGAGATAATTCAACGATGATCAATATAAGAGGAAAAAATTAACAAATCAAAATATACCTGAAAAAACAATGTAATTATTTCCCGAAATGTAATTTTAATTTGAAATTGTTAATAAACCTGTAATAAATGGTCAAAGTAAATTATATATTGAATTAACTATATAATTATTTATTGATAATAGATTTATAATAAATTAATATTTACTATATAATATATTCAAATTTGTATATAGGAATTCCAAATATTATGTAACAGATTTTTATCACATATTGTCTTCATTGGAACATAATTTATATTATGCACCTATCTATATATATGAGGTTTATATAAAAATAATGTCCCATGTTATGTCTTTAATGTCCTTATTTTACTGATATTCAATGTTCAATTTGATTTTATTCACTAATGGGTGCCACGATCCAATTGGTACCAAATTGGAAAGGGGTTAATGATAAAATCTCATCATTCATTGGGATTATTTATATTTATATATAAATTGACAAAATTTTATGTTCTATCTATTAATAAAAAAATTATTTTTTTCCACTTTTCATTTCCTTATAATAAAATTTTTCATTTATTTTTCTCTCTTTATGTAATATTGATTTTGATGGTTCATTTTTATGAAAATCACCATTATTTTTCTCTTTAGTTGAAAACCATTATTCAGCCATATATATATGATTTCAAAAAAAATTACTATTTTCAATACAATATAATAATTAGTAAAATTAATTTATACCCTTTTATGTCACATTGAGAAATTTTGAAGGGAATCATTATGTCATATCACCAACAATTCCCATTTCGATTTTACCATCAATATAAAAGGAATCAATTTTTATCATGTACGCAATGAAAGGAATTTTCCACTTTAATGAAAATTATTTTCATAGTGCATCCATTATATGTTTTCAAATGTATTTTCATATAAAATTATTTCTAAATAATTTATAACATTTAATTTTGAAACATTTTTTCAAATAAATTTTATTTTCATCAAAAAAAAGTTTAAATTATTCATTAAAATTAAATTTCTATATATGCTAGAATCATTTGATGATACATAGGATTTACTAGGGATCAGGATAAAGGATTCCATCATTATTCTTTCTCTCTATGGATTGTATTTATAATGACATGATTTTTATGAAAACCCTTTCACTTCTATAGTTTATACCATGATAAGATGCTTATGAAACCTGCTTATTTTTTAAAGGGAAATAAATGGATGAAATAATTAAATGATTATAAAACATATTTCTTTTACACATGTTATGTTAGTATTAAATTTTTATGAAACCGATTTCTCTTCATAATATCTTGTATGACAAATATTTTATAATCCATTAACATGGACATGTATGATTTCCATTATGGGATAGGTCAGACCAATTAATCATTCCAATGCAATGGGTGACAATTGATATCTAAAGAGATAAATTGGACTCGAATGGATGTTGACCATGTCTAGTAACTAAATCTATCCACTATGATAGTATTTTCAGTGAATCATGACAACTATGATGGTTTGGGACTAAACATCTTCCAATATGATAGTATTTTCAATGATTTTTGAAAAACTAAGGAAATTATTTACTATTCATATATATATATACCATAAATCTATTCTTTATTCCACTATTATGTTCTCATGGTTCATGTTCCTTTATTTCACTATAATTTAGTTCCCATGAACTTCTGTGATTTATTTCGTGACTCAAATTTATGATAGATCCTATGTTGGGTATGGATTTTGAATGTTATTCTCTTATTATAATACCCTTATGATGATTATATATTGATATCACCATTAATTAGACTTAATGAGAATATATGATCACCCTTAATTTTTATTTTACCAATGTTATGAACATAGTTATTATGCATTATGGGTCTATGAAGGGTGATATTTATTGTGAACTAGGTTTTAGTTGAATTAATTATCTTATGCACATGTTTGTTATTTTTCCGAATTTCCAAAGGCATTGTTCCCTAATGATCCTCAGGCACATGTTTTCGTAATATAATGAATGTTTATAAAAATATCCAATATCAACATATGAAAATACTTTGTCATCAAAGTTGGTATCATAGTATAGGTTTAGTTAACATCTATAAACAAGGTTGATAAAACATTATTGAGATCCATAGGAATACTTCTATGGATATTACTTGCTATATTTAAAAGGATTTCTCTATGGTAGAGTCACTGTATAGGAAAATGACCAATAATTTTTACAAAGGATTGATTAAGTTTTTTCTATGAAATTAAATCCCTCTCTCGATATAACATGTAACTATGGCTCTAGCAGAGTGGTTCATAGGGGTAGTAACTATAAAATGTGGGAATTCACTTGGACTTGATCATCACATGGTGAATAAAAATGGGCAATTCTTCATTTTTGGTCTAACATTCATAGTGGATACAATTTGGAAATTCAAAAACATTACCAAACATCATAAAAGAGTTTAATAATTAAGATGAATAACTTATGTTAAGCCTATGGTTTTATATATTAATAAGAAGGTTTCATGATTTATACATACTATAAGTGATTTTACATGGTTATGTGGTTACCCATTATTATTATGTTTAATTATAAATTAAATTATTATTTTATTAAATATATAGAAACTGATGGAACTATGTTTTTTATGGTTGTGGTGTTTAATACATTTATATTTTTCTTGGCAGCCAAATATTATGAAATCAATAATGAATCAACTTTTGTTATTATAACACAAAATTATCATGATATGAATCAAAATAAAAATGTAACATCTCATTACCTCTCATTAATGTATGTTTTAAACATTTTCATGGTTTTCCTTTTTAGTTATCTAGGTTGGGAAAAGAAGGAATAAGGAGGATAGCTATAATGGTGAATTCATTGATTTGTTGGATTCATAGCATAAAACCTATTGGTTCTACAACTTTATAGAAATTTACACGTTGTGAAATGTTATTAATGGACATTTATGTGGTATAAAATCTTTTTTTTCAATATGCAATTAGGGGTTTTAGTATTTTTCAGTGTTTTCCAATTCATGACATGTCAATTGGTTACATGTCATGTATATCCATGTTTTTTGTTTCTAACCAGACACTTTTTCTAAAATCTCTATTTACTCTTCTCTAGATATCGTTTATCTCAGCACAAGATCCATTCATATGTGATTTTTATCCCTAAAACCCTTAATGGTTGTTTCATTCAGAAATTGATCATTGTTGCATTAGCGGTGTAACATTCTCAGTAAGTATTCTCCCCACACATTTGTCTCTTTCTATTTTCCTCATTCGAGTTTGATATATCATAATGTGCTTGAAGGATCTAAACCACATTTTGTTGAATCTTATTTCTAGATTATGTTCCATGATCTTATTAACCTTCATTCTTGGTGGAATGTCATATTATGGGATTTTTCATTCAATGAGAAAGTTTGGCTGTTCTGTTATATTTGAAAATTTTGATTGAAATTCAATTTAATTATTTAATTTCAAATGTTTGATTTAAATTCAATTTCTTGAATCATCTTTAAATTCAATGATTAAAAACCCAATTCAATTAAATTGGGGATTTGGTTTCAGAAATTAGGGTTGGGCATGAAATTGGGTAACCCCCCTAATTCAATTGAATTAGTGTGTGTTTGTAAATATGATGGAAATTGATGAAATTTATTTTGTAGAATTCAAATTATGAAATTGGTTCTATGTAAATTTTTTGAATTTTATTGGAAAGTATTTAGATGAAATTGTTTTCAAATTTTATTTGATGTAAATGGATTTAAATGGTTTTGATAGAATCCTTTGGCCTTTATCTTGATAAATGACATGTTTTTTATTTAAAACCCATGTGCTTGTTTTTTAATGGAAATCAGAATATTTAAAAAATAGAATGGGATGAATTTTTTTTATGAATGAATAGAAAATATATTTCCAATCATTGATGTTATACTAGAGTATATGGAAGCCATAGGTTTTTATTCAGTTATTAGAAACAAACACAAAAGGATTTGAATGCCTTGACACCAGATTGATGATTTATAACACTAACATAAACATCTTGTAACATTTTATTTTATAGTGGGATGTTGATGAGTCATATATTACCTATGTTGAGGGATGTGTGTACACATTGTCGTTATAATTATATAAGTGTTTAAGGATCACATAATCGAGAACTATTATACCATTTGGAACATGACCATGTTGCTTTCTTGTTTGTTTTATAGATGAATATAATCCATTATTATAAAATATTTTTCATACATTTTGATTTAAATAAACTATTTTTATTTTATGAAATTGTTTAATGTATTTAAACCTTTTAAATTTATCCTGTATTTTGAAAGGTAAGGCATGAATTTTTTAAATATTATTTTAAAAGAAAAACCCATTTTATTAGAAACTTTGAAGCTATTTATTTGGTTAATTAATATTAAAAATTTGTTATGGAATCCTTGCTAAGAAACTAATGGAATTTTATCTCACACCCTAGCTATACCTTCAGGTGTTTGTAGATTATCTCCTTACAGGATCAAGCATGGGTAATGAACTACATTGATGTGGTTCTAGATATTGAACTGTGGACTTTGAGAGTCTTTTATGTGGGTACTTGGGACATCCATTTAGTTGTCTGGTAATTTTATGAAGTAAATTTTTTTGTTTTATACCTATTTTAATTCAATTCACTTCTCCCTATGTATTTTTTCTTATATGCACACTTTCTTATTATCTTACATCCACAAATTTTGTGTAAAATTTATTCACACTCTCATTTTGTATGATGTTAGGTTCTATTCACCAACATGATGGGATTGGGAATTCTATTTGGACTATGTCAGTGTCATCTCAGTTATTGGGAATGTAGGGTACCTAGGATGGTTGGTGATAATGTGGTTTTAGAGATCTACTTTAAGATTCTTATTTTTGACATTAATATGCATTTGTTTAGTCATGTCGGGGAATAAGAGGTTGTTTTGATTAAATTATTGTCTATATATCAATGTAATGAACCTTAAGTCACCAAGGGTGGTTTGGGAAATATTCTTTGAGAATTATTTCCATACTTTTCCCTACTTTTTGATTTGTACTGATTGAAATCCCAATATTTTTGTCTATTTGGGGGTGATTACTTTTCCCCTACTTCATTATTTGGGTTTTTATCTGATGTCTTCCTGGAAATATTCTAATCTTATGTAGAATCACGCTTCTATGAAGAAATGAAAATCATATATAGGAGTAATATGATGCTAATCCTCGTTGTGAAAATACTCTTGTGGAACCAAACCTAGGTTAGGTAATTGTGTATGCATTCCATGATCTGGGGAACACACCCCCACCATTTCACTTTTAGGATACTACTATGGAAGCTAAAATGGATGATATTCATAGTAATTTACAAGTGTTCCTTCACTAAAAGGAAACTTATTTCATGAGATCAAATGATCCCCCAGAGGCCAATGAATAAATGGTAATGATCAGGTGATTTTTTGGGTTCTCAGAGACACCTAATGAGATAAAGGTGAAGTGTTCCACCTTCATGCTGTATGGACCTAGTAGGATATGGTGGGACATGATGTTGAAAACAAATAAATATGATGGAATAGAGTGGAATGTAATTAAGTATATTTTCACTGACTAGTTGTACCCAGAGTCGATGGTATCGTCCAAGGATATAGAGTTTTTCAATCCTAATTAGGCCAATAGGACTAGGAAAGAGTATAAAATTTGTTTTCTAGAGCCAATGTAGTTTTCACCTGAGATAGTATCAAATGAAAAGATTATGTCTCAATGGTTCTAGTTGGGACATTTATGGGATATTATTTCTCATGTTTTCCAATTGAATATGAATTCTTATATTAATGATCCGGATAGAGTGTTCAGGGTGTAAATGGACTTGGAGGGAAATTCCAGGTGATCAGGAGTTTCTTTCTATCCTAATGGAATCATTTTATTGTTTAAAGGAAAGAATAATTGTTATGATTTTTTTGGGGGGTCTCTACATTAGGGTCATTCTAGACCTCTTGTGATACCTATAATAGGCCCTCTAATTTTCTATAAATATGGAATGCCTTTGAACTCAAAGTGGGTTTTCACAGAGGCAACCATGAATTGAGGTTCCAACAGATGTTGGGGTCACATATAGAGGTTCTAACATATCTTGTTCACTACTTGATGTTGAACGAGATTATAATCTCATAAAAAAATTATGGGGATATAAAATGATTTAAGGACAAAAATGGTTCCATCCATAAGCATATTGAATAAAGCTTCCCCACATTGTGGAAGGTCTCCATTGGAAGAGGATACATGTCCAGAGAATGTGAGAGGCACCATCACTATAGCTTTGTTATTATTGATTTCATTTTTTGATGTAGGGGAATCTTATTCATTTATTTCAAACTGTATTGTTAATATGAAAAATTATCCTACGGAGTCGTATCTTATTTCATGGATATTACTACACCACTACGTATGAAGAGAGGGAATGGTCTTTGTAGTCCCGCTTGTGTTTTCACACTATCTGATGTTGATATATCATTGAGACTTATTCTTATCTTCTTGGAACCTCTTAACCTCAAATTTAGGATATATTGGATCATTTCCAATAATTACTATATTGATTGTTTTCTTTAACATGTCTCCTTCACTAAACCAAATATTGGGTGTCATATTTTTCAAGAAGAATGGGACTAATGACGGAGCAGGGCAATCTCTTCTAATCCATAGTTAGGGAAAGTGTTGTCTATGTAAATATTTGATCTAGAGTGGGAATATTTGAGTATAGTTATTGTTCTAATAGTCATTGAGTTTCACGACATGTTTCATTCAAACATCTATAGTTTTCAACCAATAAAAAAAGTAGAGTTTTTAATAGACTTATTTCATGGAACACAATCCATTTCAATTCATTTAACTTAATCTCACTATCTAAAATGAATTATTCAAAGCCTTAGTTTTATGATCTTATTGTGAAAGGAATTATGCACATTATTGTGTCACAATGGTCCATGATGGTACCCTTTGATAAGAATTTAGATGGTTCACTTCACCAACGAGTTTATTACTGAATTATCAAATGAATTATGGTTAAGAACAAGTATACATTCTATGTATGGATGATATGTTTTGATAGTTGAATGGATAAATATTTTATTGAATATTGATATTTTATCTAGTTAAAATAGGTTGTGTATAAATGAATCTGACATTTAAAAAAAAGTATTACGGAGTAGTGATGACCGTTATGAGTATCTTGTTATATCATTCCATCTAAAAAATTATCACGAAATCATTATGGATTTATTGAAATGAATTTTCTATGGGTATCTTGATAACTTAATGGTAGTATTTTTTTTTATGAAATCCTTACTTACTCAATGTATAAGGATGATCATGTGAATCATCTGAGAACATTTTGAGTTTTCAAAGAGATCACTGACATTATTACAATATTTCAAAATGTAATTTTTGGATTTTATAAGTGAAATTCATGGGAAACATGGTGTCAAAATAGGGAATATTAGTTTATCCTGAGATGGATAAGGCTATTATGACATGTGATCAACCCTAATTGTTTTTGTGATTCCAAACATATTGGGTTTAGAGGGGTGTTATCACATGTTTTTAAGGGATTTTAAATGTTCTATTATCTGAGGATTGCTATTATTCATAAGGGATTAAGGTTATCTTGTGGTAAAAAGTGTTAAAAAATTTTAACTAAGAAATCTTTTGAATGAGTCTTCATGAGGCTGGATAGGGCAATGTGGTATTCTGTGATGCATTGTGGTTAGGCTTTGGATATGTTTTGATTCAAGGTGATCATCTTATTGTGTATAGTGCTCATCATCTTTGGCCACATGGGAAGAACTATCCAACTCGTGACCTTAATATGATAGTTATGGTGTATGCAATTAATAGTGGCCAACATTATCTTTGTGGAGAATGGTTTACTATGTTTTTAGACCACCAATTAATGAGTTATATCTTCCCTAAATAATATTTAAATCTATCATAGAGGAGTTGGGAAGAATACCTACAAGATTTTGATATTAAAATCACCTATACTGAAGCAATGGAAATGTAATTTTAGATGTTTTTTGTAGGAATACTAGACCCAGGTCAGGAAAAAATCATCAAAAGAGTAGAACATAAGGGTTATCTATAAACATTTTCGTATTCAAGTCATGGAATCAGGCATTGATATTTTATTGGCCAGTTTTCCATTTATATCTTCTCTTTTAGAGATGATTCTTCAAGATAACCATCTTGATAATGAGATCCATAGAATTAGATACACTTTTTATGGTGGGTAGAATGGAGTTGAGTGGTCATTCCCCAAATATAGAATTCTAATCTATCAAAATCTTTTTGTAGTGCCATTTGTAGTAATGAAATTTTTTATGGGATATTTCTATAATTAGTAATGGATAGTGATATAGGGAATAATAATGATATTCTATAACATGTGGTGGAAATTTTGGTGCCTAGGTATGAGATGAGAAATTTTTGAATTTTTATCTCATTATTATAAATGCTAGTAGGTCATAGTAGATATGCAGAAAACTTTAGGTTTTATTTTTCCAATTTCATTCCCTACTATGAAGTGGTAATAGAAATCTATGGAATTTTTTGATGGGGTTCTATATACCTACAGAAATAGGAATGTGATATGGTTTGAGATTGATAGGATTACCAAGACAGATCACATTTAATATTTTTGTGATAAAACCATCGTTGAGGAGTTGGGAAATATATTTGTTAAATAGATTGTTTGTTTTAATTGAGTTTCATATGATGTAGTTTAGGATAGAAATTTTAATTTCACTTCAGATTTTTTGAGTTGGAATCACGAGGCATTGGGATCTTAGGTTTGTTTGAGCATGGAATACGACCCACAGTCGGATGGCCAAATAGAAATATATATGTATATTCATGAGGACATGATATGTGCATGAGGTCTTGACATTGGAGGGGATTACGATTATCTTTTGGTTCTAGTTGAAATTTTAAAAAAAATAGTTAATAATATATGATCATAATGGGTCCATTTGAGTCCTTGTATGGTGGGCCTTACAAAAATCTCTTGTGTTGGTCAGAGATTGGTGAATGTTTCTTTGTTGGACAATGCTTGGTCTAATAGAAGACAACACATATTCTATTGATTCATAAGATAATGTTGACGACACAGAGTAGATATAAGTATAATGATGAGAATTTCTATAGACTGTTGTAATTATCAGCTAGTGACCATGTATTCATGAATGTTTCACCTTGGTTGTGGCATCATTGGCTTAGGAGGAGAGGGAAAATTTCATCTCTCTCTATGGGACCTTTTAATGATGTTCAGTAAGTCAGAAAAGATTACTTCATTTATAACTTACTCAATAAATGATTTCAATACATAACATGTTCCAGGTATCAAAACCTCCATAAGTATCTATTTGACCCATCATATATTCTGAGTTAGAGTGGTCTTGAGGTTGAACATGATTTATCCATGAATAAACATTTGGTCAGGATAACTGATTCTGAAATAAAGACACTTTGAGGGATGGTGATGTTGTAGGTCCATGTTATATGGTATCATGGTTATTATTCTCATGAGAAATGGGTAGGATATGCATTAATGAGAGACTAGTGGACTCAGCTTTTTGATTTGTAAGGTTCTTGACATGCTTTTTTGGGTAGAATTTTTTTATGTTAGGGATGTTGTAACATTCCATTACCTTTATGTCACATATATTTTAAACAAGGTCATGGTTTCCCCTTTTCATTATCTAGGTAGGGATGAGATGGAATTTAGAGGATACATATAACGGTGAAGTCAAGTAATTGTTGGATTCTCAACACAAAACATGTGGTTCTATTTCCTAATAGATATTTACAAAATGTGTAATGTAGTTAAAAAATGTGTTGGTTCTAAAATTATAATAAACCCATTTTTATCAGGAGATGATAGTTTTTTTTAAAAAAATGATTCTTTCAATAAAAAATGTGTAATTTGGTTACATGTCAAATAAATCCCCGATTATTGTTTTTAAATTATGGGTTTAGATAAAAACCCCATTTCCTCCTATCCAGACATCCTTTATCTATAACCATGGTCAGTACCCATGTGATTTTAGATCCTTCAAACCCATCTGGGTTGATTTATGGATAAATTTATCTTTCATATAGTTTTGGTATGACTTTATGGTTAAGTGTTATCCCCATCTATTCATCTCTTTCTCTTTTCCTCATTGAATTTTGTTATATCATCTTGGGATTGATGGATCTAAACCATGTTTTGTGGAATCATTTTCTAGGTTTAGTTCCTAGATCTTTTGCACCATCATTATTATTGGATGGTTTCATTGTGGGATTTTCGTTTCCATAAGAATGGTATCTATTTATGTTGTGATGTCTATATTTGATTAACCATGAACTGTGAGATTTAATTTCAATTGTTAAATATAAATAAAATTGATTTAAACTACTTATAATTTGTTTATTAAATATTAAATTCAATTGAATTATGGGATTTGGTTTTGTAAATTGTGTTTTTGTATGAAATTGGGTAAAACCACAAAATTTCATTTAATTGGGTTGTGTTTTTGAAATTGATGAAATTTGAAGAAATTTAAATTTTATAATATTATTGGTGAAATTGGGTTGATGGAAAATTAGGTATGTTATTGGAAATTTATTTGGTGAAATTTATTTCAAATTATATCTGATGAAAATGATTACATTCTATTTGACAAAATCCATCGGGTTTTATCTTGATAAAATTCATTTTTTATTATGAATTTGTGTGTTGGTTTTCGAATAGAAATTGGAATATTTCAAATGGAGTTTATTGAATTTTATTTTAAATTGTTCTAAATTAAATTTCTAACCATTTCATTTTTACTATATCACATGGAATTAATTGGTATTTACTAATATATTATGAAAAAACACTATTGGATGTGAATTCCCTAGTGCCGTATTGACACTTTACAACTCTAAAATAAACTACTTATAACATTTTATTCCCCAGTGGGATGTCGATCTGTCCTATTTGACTAGTGTTGAGGGATGCGTTTAAAATTTTTCTTATCATTATATATATTGGTAATGATCCCATGACCTAGAAGTATCAAATATTTTGAAACATGACCATGTTGCTTGAGTGTTTTTATTTAAAATGAATATATCCCAATGATGAAATTGGTTATACATGAATTATAATATATATAATCTATTTTATAAAAACGTTTTTTATGCCATATGTTTAAAGTATTTCCATTATATGAAATATATCCATTGTTTTGAAATGTCATGTTTGGTTTGTTTAAATATTACAATCAAAAGAAAAACCTGTTTTATTTCAAAATTGGAAGCTCATTATTTGGTTAATTAATTATAGGAATATATTAAGAATCATTAGTAGTAAACTACTGGGTGTTTATCTCACACACTACACATTCCTTTGTGTGTTTGTATATTATCTACTTGTTGATTTTTTGAAAAGGAAAAGAACCACTTCTATGTGGTTCTAGCTGTTGATCCATTTACATAGAGAGTTGAACCAATTGAGAAATTGGATATTATTTTAGTATTTTGGTACTTTCACAAGTAGTTTTAGTTCTTTTGTTCCTATTCGAATTCTGGTACACTTATCCGTATATACATTTTCTTATATTCATACCATCTTGTCATCTATCTTCATCAATGTTTTTGGAAAAACATTTCTCACTCTATGTTTTTATAATTACATGTGCTAGTTTCCAACCCATGGGGATCAGAAATGACCATCAAAACATGGTAGGGCTATCTCAATTTTTAGGTTACCAGGTTACCATGGTTGGTCATGGAATGAATTACAAATGGGAAAATGAGGGAACAAAGATCTATTGAGCTCATCATGAGTCAACATTTAACTCATTTTATTGGTTCTATTGATCCAATAGTTCATGAGAAATGGATTAGTGTCTTAGTAATGATAATTTATATTCTCCACTATCTATAGAATGGAAAATACATTACTGAAGTTGAACATTGTGATGTAAAATAAGATTAATTTTGGAATATTATCTAAAATATGAGTTAGTAAGATGAAATGGACTCTCTTGAATGTGATGATTTTGTGAACATATTTTTCAATAATTACTTTACTCATAATCTCTTCACAAATATAGATATGGAATTCCAGGACATAATTTGCATTGATGATCAATTTGTTGGGCATGTGAGGAGACCTTCTCAATAATTTTAATTCATTCTTCTAGTGTTATCATCCCAAATGAAATAAAGGATGATCAATTCATCTGTTATTTAAAACCATGTCTCTGATTGGAAGTATCCATGAGTGAGATCACAAGATATGAAGAAATTATTTGATGTAAAATCATGGAAGTAAAGGATATTAGGGTTACCCATCAATCAAACTTTTTTAATAATAAATTAAAATTTAAATTCAATGAAAAATCTAAAATATGAATAAGAGATGATGATCCTTCTTTTTTGCATCATTTTGGGAATGAAACATAGTGGAAATATAATTAATGGTACTATTACATATTTTATTTGTAGAAGGTAAGGCCATATAGAAATTGAAGGAATAAGTTATTAGAAGAAGTTATGTAATGATGCGAGAAGAGAAAAATATCCCCAAAATACATCACCAACACTATACTGTTTCAAATGAAAGATTTATGGGCATTGTATTATCCTGATCTCAAGTTTTAAGGTTAATGATTATGTTTGATGTTTGTAAACTCTTAATACATTAGGAAAAGATAATTCTCATATGATCATTATTTCATATAATGGGTTTCATAATTACATATTGAATGATATAATTAAAATTGAATCTATAACATCAAATGTATTATTTGACACTACATCTACTCATTCATTCATATTTAAAAATATTTTGTAGGTTATCATGATTCCATGAAAGCAATTAGAAGTAGAAATAAAAGGGAAACCCAAAATGTTATAATGATATCATCTCTATTATATGATTCCACTATAGTTTAAGTTTAAAATAATTTGATTCCTATATATCCTATAATTGATCTTCTATTTGAATTTGATATTATTATTTTCATTTATTATTTTTCACTATATAAATACCCTAACAATTTTAATGGAAGAGAAGTCATATTTTATATTCAGTATAAGAATATATTATTCTATTAGTGTGATGATAAATATGAACATATAGTGGAAATAAAATCCATTATATGGATTTTTATTCCAATTCTATATTGTAGTTTATCTGATATTGTTAGGTTGAAACTCATCACCGATGAAATTCCTATTGTAATATTTTTTTTGATGCCTATCAGGAGGTTTTTCAATTTCATTTACTAAAATGAAAAGTTTAGTTCATAATAAAACACAAACCTAGTATAATACCTATCTTAAGGACTCCATATATAATGGATCCAATTGTGTTTTAGGAAATAAAGAATAAACTCCATGTGTACCTTCAGAAGTGATTCCTTTAGACATGTGTGTAACCTTTGGGTGAATCTTTTATTATTATTCAAAGAAAGGTGGATCGATGAGATAATGTATTGATTGTTGGTATATGATCATGATCAAGATCCAGAATAAGTGTCCCTTACCACATATTGAAGATCAATTTGATCAACTATGCAAATTTTAATAATACTCTAATAATGACTATAACATCCCAAGATTTTGTGAGTTATTTTTTCCATTTATTTTAATTATTTTATATTTTACATTTCAAAAAACACTAAAAATATATTTTTTCTATTAAATAACTAAATCAAACAATCCTTTTACAAAAAACTGACTTGGCTTGGGCTATACATAATACCGAATTGGTGTGAATTACAGGCAACACCGAGTTTGTACGAAGCACCATTTTGTAATTATAATTATTTGAATTATATAATTATAAAATATCCATTAAATATAGTTATATGAATTTTAATACTTTTTTCCAATATTCTATATAATTTATTAATATAAATAAAACATATTCAAAATGATTGATATAAATTTTTGTAATGTCCTTATATGTTTCAATTTAACATTTTCTCTAATAAAATGCTTTTAATGTTCTTATATATAAAAAATAAAATAAATCATTGAAAAATTTATAAATTGAATTTGATTAAATAATTTTTATTTTTGAATTTATTAGGTATAAATTATCATAAGGTGAATTTGTGCAATTTTTCCGAGAAATGTTATTTTGGGATGAATAGAAAAAAATACAAGATTTTAATTCAACCTTTTTTTCCATATAATTACATTTTTATTGTAATATTATTTTTAAAATTTGTTAAAATTTATAATTAGATATTATTTTTATTAATTTTTGTAATTCTATTCATTGATATCAATTTCATTTTGATATTGGGTATAAAAACATAGCAAAAGTTCTGTTGTTTTTACTTTAAAAACCCGTAGTGTCGTCCCATTAGCGGTATTAATTTCAAATTAATTTTAGACAATACTATGTTTATAATTTAGATAAATTTCGTACATATTGGGAATAATAATAATTTATAATGGATAATAAATTATACATTGTTTTTTATTAAAAATATTAGTGAAAGTGATTAAAATTTATTAAAATAGTAAAGTGAAAAATTATGGTACTAAATTACTAAAACTTAAATTTATTACCCAAAAATACCTATAAACTTTTTTAAAATCAATTTTTGTCCATTAATATTCAATGAAACATTAATTTTTTATTTTTTAGCTGCTTGTTTTTGGTCAAAAAGTGGGTACACCTTACTTGTTTAAAAAATTCAATGTGTGTCCTTTCCCTTCCCTATAAATTTCCACCACTTATACCAAATCATTAAACCTAAAAAACCACAAAGAATCAACCATTGAATGACCCATACACTTCCCTAACATCCATAACCTCCTCCTAGAATCCTCCCAGTGGGCATAAAAAAATCCATGTAATCATTTTGGCACAAACCAAAAGGAGTTATCAGATTAAAAGGTAATGTCTTCTCTCAAGGTCCTTTAATTTATTTTGTGTCTCCCCATACACTCTCTTTATTCCATGTTTTTATAACCAAAACATTATATAATGTATACTATGATGTTTTTATGCTAATAATCTGACCTAAACTTACACAGACCTCTATAATAATGGGTAACAAATGTAGTGGTTATGTGTACGGTGAACTACCACCTCACAAAATGATGATTATTAATTATTTACATTATCACCTATTATAGTACAAATTAGGGTGGAAACACTATTAATATATGTTATATATTATATTTATTATTGATTTATTATTATTTAAAATTTTTAAACCACATGTCCTTATACAATCCATTTTTAGTTAATACGAGAATTTTGTTTTGTGAATGTGTGGAATATCTCCCCAACTAAGCAATGTGACTCATTCATACACTACATGGAATGTATTAAGGATAAGTTCATGGAATATAGATGATAAATATTGGAAATAATAAATATAGTTTAATAATTATATATATATATATAAACATATATGTATTTTACATTCTTTCTTTCAATACGACAATTAAACAAAAATAACATTCATCCATACATATGACATACTGTCTCCATGAAAACAGTATTCCATTTCATTATTAAATATTTTAAGGATTATTATAATATATATAATTTGAATATAAATTATATTTCCGTCAAGGTATAAATTTCATAAATTTGTATATTAGTATAAGGACCAAAGATATAACAAATTAAGAGACATGTGAAAAAAAAAGAAAATATTACCCGAAGTGAAACCCTAATATATAATGGTTAAAAATTGGGTAATATAATGAAATATTAAACCCATATATGGTATTATAATTTATAATATTGTTAATTTATATGTTTATAAAAAATATTTATTTTTTAAATGGGGGGGTGAATGAGTACGAAGAGAGTCAATACACAAGATAACATAATTTAATCTCCCTTTTATTTTTATGAGATGAATGGATTAATCATCACTCACAATTATAATGAAATTTATGTACATAAAATTAATGTATTAAATATTTATAATATTGAAATTTATGGGTATTAACATGTCCAATTTCTTATCATTTCTTTATAGGGTTTACGTTTCAAAAGTTTACAAAAAGTTAAAATAGTTTTTTTATATATTTTTTTTGAGACTCATTTTTTGTTATAGAAATAATTATTTATTGAGGTGAATTATATCATGAATGAATTTTTTTTTTGATATTTAATATTTATTTAATTCCATTTTCCTACTTGGAGAGTATTATCACATGTTACAAATTGATAAGAGTTTATTTACACAAACTTATAACATTTAGATATTGTTTTTGTTTATTATTGAATAAATTAAAAATCAAGATACCTCTATAAATAAAACTCATGAAATTAATTATACTATAGAAATTAATGGTATCCATATGTATTTTTAACATTTTCTAACTCATTGGTACTAAATATAATGTTTTTTTGTAAAATTTGGTCATCTTTATCTTTGATTGGAAATCTATTTTATTCAATTAGCAAGTTTTCAAAAATGATTCAGAAATGATCTCAATTTATCATTGAATATAAGGTTGAACGGAAAAGGGTTTTAAAAATGTTTTATTATTTTCAAATATTTTATATATATGTTTTCAAAAATATTTTAAAAGAAAATGGTTTTCTAAATGCTTTTAATCTTCTTTGATATGTTTTTATGGAAAATGGTTTTCAAATTTTTTTAGAGATTATTTTATATGTTTTTGATGAAAAATAGTTCCCAAATTGATTTTAGATTTGATTTATATGTTTTCAAGGAATTTGTTTTAAAACAAATTTCAATTATTTTTTATAGGTTTTAATGTAAAATAGTTTTCATAATGATTTGAATCATTATTTTTAACTTTTCAATGTATTTTTAAAGGATTGGTTTTTTAAAAAATATATTTTAATGAAAAATTTTCAAAGAAGAAATGATATTTTCATCATGAAATGTTTTAAAAATAACCTTCCATGTTATTTTCGACCTCAGATGACATTAGTTGTTGTTACTCATACCTTTTTATGAAATTAACCAAATGTTCCATTCATATACATTCATTAATGGTTTAAGTATTAATGTAATGATTATTATGACACATGTTTCTCTTTCATGGGTTATATGATTTCGAAACCTAATTCTTTTCATGGATTATTATTATGGGGAAATGATTACGAAACCTATATATTTTTTCACATGTTAGGATACGATTATATTTATATGATACCCATTTAATTTCATGGGTTATGATATGTGTTTTTATTATTTTGTTGAAAATGTATGTAAGATTTCATTATGAGATAGGTGGGACCTATATCTCCCACCAATGCATTGCGTAAATATTTATACCTTATCAGATACACTAATTTGGTCTTGGGAATAAACCTTGACTACTAAGACTAAAATGGGACCGAACCATGTCTACCACAATGGTATGAGTAGTGAAATAATACTACTAAAATTGCCATGGAAGTGAACTATGACTACCCAGATTGTATAGGGATTGAACCCATACTCAGAATATGGACTTTCTAGTGATGATTTGGATACTATAAAAATTATATTCTATGCCAAAATGCATGTCACAATTCTTGATTTTATTCCTCTATTATGCTTTCATAGCTTATGTTCTTCATTTCTTTATAATTCATGTCATATAATGTTCCAACAGATATGAAATGATTCATTCATATGATCTTTGATATATAGGTTATCATATTCTATTTTTATGATATTGTTATCAAACCCTTATGATCATGATTATGCTTACATATCTCATTTGTTTACCCTTACTGAGCATTTGAGGTTACCCCTTTTTAATGAGTCCTTAAATAGGTTATGAAGACATGTATTAGGCTTGATGTGTCTTAGAAGGGTTCAAGTCAAGAATACCCTTGTGGGAAATAATTTAGCTCACTTATGTATCAGTTCTTAGGTTTCGATGTTTCCAAAGGATGTAGACTATTACAATCTTTAGGCATCTATTTGTATAATGTTTTATGAATTCTAAAAATGTGATTTAATGTATATATATGAAATATGAGGGGTGAAATAGTTTTTATTAGAGAAAATGTTTAGTTATACTTTGGAATATGATTTTAGAAAACATTCTTTAGAACCCTAAGGACATGTAAAAGGATATGTTTAAAGATAAGAAAAATTATATGAAAATATCCTAGAATATGGGTGATGGATATTGTGAGTGGTTTCCTATAAATAAATCCATGTCTAGATACTACAAGTGGATGTGTCTCTTGAATATATGTACCTAGTGGTAAAAACAATGATAGGATGTTGCGAGCCTAACTTGGGATAATCTGGTACTTCATAACGGGCGTTGCGGCACACCTAGTTTGACACTCCTGGGGGATATGTTTTGGGAATTTACAAAATATCAAGAACCAACATTAAGGATTTAAATATAAGTTGGATACAAATAATGTATTATTAACCTAGGGTGACATTTATTAATTAAGGTGTAATGAATTAGACATCCTATAAGTAACTTTTTTCAAGACTATGTGGTTTTCTACAATGATAAGTAATGGTCAAACTATTCTTCTCATTTTATCCAATGAGGTAAGAAAAAGGAACAAGATTAACATTGAATGTGATGGATAATTTTTTTGATGAGAATTCAAGTAGGATGATAACTGGAGTAAAGGATGTTGCGATCATGTCTAATCAGTTGTCAAAGAACATGATTATCAATTTTCAACTTAACTAACCTTTGGACTCCCAGGGGAAAAAAAGGAAGGGGTTTAATGAGAGTTTGGTTAATGGAGACCATGTAGAAAAGAAGATTCAATTTCATCTGAGTCACTAATGTGTAATGAATCTAATAAGTGAATTTCTTATAGAAAAATGAAGATTCTTTGATTATGGAAAGGAAGAAAACCATGTAATTTACTACAAAGAGAAATTGAAGAGTTTATTTTATGAAATGGATGAGAATATTTTGATCCCTAATGTGTTATCTATGGTTAAGTGTTTTAAGTGTTGAATAAATGGTAATTATATAACTCAATTTCCAAAAAGGAGATATCCTGAAGGGAATCATTATGGTGGTGTGAGTAATGGTCACATTGCATATGATGATTGGAATACATATGAAATGTGCAAGGAAAGAGTTATTGGTTAATAATCTGAGGCAGCCCTATGAATTTCATAAGGAAGAATTGGGGTAATTAATGTTTTTTTTTGTATTTGGGTTCAATTATTATGTTATATGAAAGGTTAAATATATAAGGATAACTAGGATTATGGGTTTTTAGTAATTATTTACATGAATATATTGTATGGTTCCAATGGAATAAAAAAGTGATATAATGGAAAGGTAATGTCCATAGAAAACACATGATTTAGGGAAAGATAAACCCTACTATATTTTTTATGTTATAACAATGTTGCTTGGATAATGATATGTCGAATATGAATAAGTAAATTGGAAGACATTGGTTACCTTGGAACTAATTAAGGACTTATTTTAGGTGGCTTATTCTATCATTAAGGATGTTTAAATTTTTTTGGATTTATGAAATAAATCCAATATACTTTGAATAAGGAAGCATGCATGTTTTCAATAAAAATTTATCATAATTCAGGTTGTTACTAAGTTCTAGAGAAATTTAATAGGAGGTTATTCACATGTTTGTAATTGGACAACCCATATCTACTTTTGATATACGGGGGATCGATGTTGAGATTATTTTGTGAACTTCGTTCAATATTACTAGATTTTATTTTTTCAGAGGGGATATTAGGTTAACCATTCATGAAAATTTTATGTTAATCTTGGGAGGAATTATTTATGAATTAGGATTGTATAGAAACCCACAGTTAAAAGGATATTTAGTTATTATCCTTATTTTAAGGTTGTATATCCTCTGATAGAAATTATATTAGTATTGTTTTTGAAAATAAAGTCACGTTTTTCAGGAGAAAACCAATCATGTTTATCAAGTTCATGGTTCTTCAACGCATGGACAAATTATGATAAGGGTTTTAGGCCCACCATTTCCCGACATGATTTCCTGTTTAATCAACAATTATTTTTTATGAATAATTATTTATGATGAAGTAGTAGTGTTACTCTTTTTGTTTAGATATTTTTATATTAATAAATATTGATTTTTAAGAATAGATATTGATAAATAGTTATATATTTCATTTTTTATGGGCCTTAATATATACTAAAAGTGTATTTTAGTGAATCAAACATCAAAGTTATTTCTAGAAATCCATTTAATGAATTAATGTATAAATTATAAACAGTTAAAATCACAACCAATGAATGAAATTCTGTTTATATAAATATATCAAGTAATTATATTTCATTATATTCATGGTCAAAATAATAATTACTCAATAATCAGATAATGATAAAAAAATATTGTCCTATTAAAATAATTTTTTTGGAACATATGGCCTTATACGTCATCATAAATTAATGACACTAATTCCCTCAAATTATCTTTAATCATTCACTTTTTAGTGATTGATAATGAAAATTAATACCTATAAATATTTATGATTTTTATCTATGTCCAATATTCACTCCCAACCAATGTTATACAATGTTGAAACCAAGTTATATATATTTTTAAATAAACATTATGTTTACAGTTACAATTTTTAAATGAATTTTTAGTATTCATTTATATGTTGTGGGTTTCTGTGAATGAATTTTCCATGAATTAATATTTTGATTACCTTGATTAATTTTTAGGGAGAAATTAATTTTAATTGTGGTAGAATGTAACTACCTTATATTTTGTGAGTAATTTTTTCAAATTAATTTAGTAATATGATATTTTTCATTTAACAAATCACTGAACATATTTTTTATATATTAAATCACTAATTCAAATATTACTTTTAACATAGAACTAACATGGCTTGTGCTGCATGAAAAACCTACATGGAGTACGTTACACACAACACCAAGTTTCTACAAAGCATCATTTTTGTTATAATTAAATGAATGATATAATTATAACACAGCTCTTAAACCTATATATATATATGAATATTAATAACTAATTTTCCAATATTTTTTAAATAAATAAAAAATATTGATAATTAATGATATAATATTGGGTAAAGTCCTTATCTGTCTAAAAATACCATTTTCTGAAATGAAAAATATTTAATGTCCTTTTGTGAAAATAATAAAACTAATTTAATGCACATTTTTAAATTGAATTTGAATAAATAAAATTTATTTTTAAATTTCTAATTTCTAAATTATCTTAGGTAAATTTTCTTAGATTTCTTAAGAAACTTCATTTTTGTATGAATGGGGAATAATACTTGATTTTAATTCAAATTTATTTTTAATATAATTTATTTGTAAGGATAAATTAAATTTTAAATTGTTTTTAAGGATTAATTATATAATATTTTCATCAATTATTATAATTTAGGTTATTAAGTTTTATTTCACTTTGAAATTGGTTATAAAAACATAGAAAAAGTTTTGATATTATTACTCTTAAAAATTATAGTTTCCTCCCATCCATGTGATTAATCATAAATTAATTTCTTCAACTTATGGGTTAAAAATTTGGAAAAATGGATTGAATATTTCCAATCCGAAAAATTTATAATTTCGAATAAGTTAAACATTCTTTTTGATGAAAAATATTAGTAAATGTGATTAAAATAAATTACTATAGTAAATATAAATATTTAGTTAATAAATTTATAATCCATAAATTTAAGACAAAAAATGACCTAGAAACATTTCAAAAACCCATTGGTGGGAAATATTTCATACATGAACCATCTATTATTGAGTTTGGATGGTTTTTTAGTACATTTTTTAGGTAAAAATTTGGGAATGCCTAACTTGATTTGAAAAATTCCATGTTTTTTCCTATACTATAAAACACCACCACTTCTACCACTTATTCACACATATAAAACAACATAGGAACATCTATGATCTAGAAAATCCACTTCCCAATATCCATCCCTTCCCCATATAGTCATTATATTGGGAAGAAAGCAATATAAAGAACCCTTTTGGAACAAACCAAATTCAATTACCCAATTAAGAGGTAATGTCTTCTCTCAAGTTCATTTATTTTATTTTCCTTCTCTAGCCACTCCAATCTCTTTAATACACGATTTTATAAAAATACATATAAAATTAATATACTAATATTTTTTACTATGTTTTTTACATACACATACACACACCTCCATCTAATGGGTAACGAATATATTGTTTATGTGTATGGGGAAATACCGCCTCACGAAATGATGATTATTCATTTTTCCTTTATGACCTCTCATGGTGGAATTTATGATAGAAACTATATTTCTATATGTTATATAATAAATTTATTATGTATTTGATATTCAGTAATTATTTTAAAACACATGCCTTTACACTTTCCATTTTTTGTTAATACAACAATTTATTTTGAGGAAGTGTAGACTAACACACCGGCAATGTGATGTCATTTATTCATACACTACATAGAATATATTAAGGATGATTTTGGTGAATATATTTCATATATATATATGATATAATAAATATAATAAAACAATGATTTATATTCATATATATATATATATATTTATATGTATTTTATTTCTTTACTTCAACATGATAATTATATCAGAATGGTGTTCATGCATACATACGACATACCATTATCCTGAATTGTGTATTCAATTTCATACATATATATTTTATGTATTATTGTAATACAATTATACTAAATATAAATGGTATTTCAATAATGGATTAAAATATGGATATCTTGATATAAGTATGAGGACAAATGATATAACAAGTTAAGACACATGTGAAAAACAAAGTAGATATCACACAAAAGTGAAACCTTAACATAGAATTGGAAAAATGTGGGTAATATAAAGCCATAATGAAACCCTATAAGGAATTACAAGTAATAATTTGGTTCTGTTATATATTTATTAGATATTTATATTTATTATATTGGATGTACTAATGAGTACAGTGACAGTCAAGATGTGAGGTAAGAAAATTCCATCCAACTTTTATTTCTATAAGATACTGGCCTTAATCAGTAATCACATATTTTTTGGGGTGTATGTACTTCCCATGAATGTATTTTGTGTCTCATATAATATAATTTATGGGTATTAACATATCTATTTTATGATTTTCCTTTCATGGGTTATATGTTTCAAATGTTACCAAATCAGTAAAATAGTTTTGTCTCATTATTCCTTATTTAAGATTCATGTTTTATAATGAACCTAAATTATTTTCCATGATGTATTATATCATTAATATCCCTTTTAATGATATTTTAATGTTTACTTAATTCCATTTTCTTATATGTGGAGTATTATCCTATTTTACATGTGATATGAGTTTATTAAAACAGTCTTCTCGTTTTTTGAGATTGTTTTTCATCATACATAAGTTAATGAAATATCATGATCTATCTCTCATTAACACTACTGAATTTTATTATACATGTAACACCCCGACCCTAGTTACCCAGACTCAGTGCATTATTACATAACATTGGCATAATCACAAAGGATCAAGTCTCGAAAGACCGACTAGTTTAGTAGCCTTGGAAATACTAGATATATTCATAAGTCTTACATTACATCATAAAGTAAAAAAACTACAACAATATCTTGTCTACATATCCCCTCATACTATCCCTTTAGTTAATTTATAAAATAATTTTTCACATCCTAGGAAAAATAAAACATCAAAAGGGGTCAGCTCAGATACTCAGTAAAGATAACAATATAGCGGAAACTTTCATAAATAAGCATAAACATTTAAAGAAATGTATAACTAAAACAAAATTAATTTAAACCTGAACCTTATCATAAAATGGAAAAGATAAAATTAAATAATTCCATTTAATTATTAACATGAATATTTTACTAGTCAAATAATCACATGCAATATCAATTACCACATTCATAATGATGGAATGTATAATACCAGACTATCATAACCACGTAGTCAAGGCCTTGTGACAAGATGACAAATAATATTTTTGTCAAGGCCTTGTTCCAAGACACTAGTTTGTCTAATGAGACTTATCGATGCATCGAGGATCTATAGCAAGCTCCACTCGTCAATTACTAAGTCCAATGTATTCCTCATATGAAAATATTGAAACATAACATAAACATTTGTTTTAAAACTAGCATAAAAATGTCATTAATTTATCCACAAAACATGAATGGTATTTAAATAGCACGTCCACAGTCAAACATAACTTATTCGATACAATATATAAGATTGTATTTTATCAGATTACCCTCAATCGAGAATAATGAAGTTTATTGACATAGATGAAAATAATCATCAAAATTATTAGAGAGAAATATCAATTTTTTTTAAATCATTTAAAAGACACATAATTAAAACATTTAATTTGAAAATATTCTTATAAGATTTTAAGGGAATCTTCTATGATTTTATAATGGTGGAAAATAGCTGCACCCGCCGTATAAGTTAAAAAAAGACATTATTACCTTACTTCTGTCGAAAAGGTTAAAAAGGACCTTGTTTGGAAAATGACAGAAAGATTCCTTTATAAACATCTTATAAGAAGTCAAAAAGGGTAAAAATTAATTTAACCCATATTCTATAAAATAGTAATAAATATTTGAAATACATTTTTATGAAACATGGATGTGGATGATGACGAGGTCACAGTAGATAATTACGTATAAACATCCTTGGATAATCAAGAGATTGTGAAATAAACCCTTACCTAGTACTTTTCCTTGGTTGAGGGTAGTTTAACCTCCTTTATAATTGTGAAATAATTGTTATTAAATTATACAAGAATCATATACATTAATATGATATCATATATAATCTTTTAACATTGCTTTGTTAATAATATATTAGTATTATCATCATTTCAGGTGTTAACTTACTCATTTTTGTTTATATTTTTTGTTACATAAGTCATGTTTGTTATGGAAAGGTTGTAAATTATTCATATACAGAATGATATCAAGTCCTTAAAAATTATTTTTAATCATCAAATGAGAATAATATTTGCATGGATATGATGGGGAATGAATCTCATCGCGTTCGTGGAGACGGTAGTCTGTACGTACGCACGAGCGATAATATCATTATTTTGATATTAAAATAATATATTATTGGATGGTATATCATATATACACAATAATTATCATGTTATATTTATTATTTACCTCAATTACACATCATTATCATACCCATCCAAATAATAATGTTTCGAAAAACAATTACACCACGACGTGGAGACGGTAAGCCGTACGTACACACGTATGGTGACATGTCATTCAAAGGATGGATAGAATAGTGAATATGTTGTACAATATTTATAATAACATCACAGTATATATAATATACTGGGGATATTATTATAGAATGGAAATAACAAAGAAATAAGAAGTTGAAGAAGAAAGGAACATAAAAGAGGGTGGTGAAAACATTACCTCTTCTTTAGGTTCTTCCTTGTTATTTGATCAAAAGGGATCCTTAGATTGTCTTTCTGATCAAACTAAGGCCTCTAGGTTGAAGTGAGGGATATTGAGAGAATATTTGGTCAGGCGTTGGCTGAGCCAAAAAGTAGATACCCATATCTTGAAATACATAGACATTACATTACTTTTGCAGAATACTTAATACATACCAAAAATATACAACAAAGGACCGTAATTGTTTATTGTCTTTGGAAACATGGAACATAATCTTATAATCATAGTGAAATATCTTCAACATATTCCATAAATATCTTCAATTTTTTTACCTAAAACATTTCTTTATATATTGGAAAAAAGAAAACATATAAAGGGTGAGCTCAAATTCTCATTAAGGGTAATCATGGAGAAAATAAAACAAACCATATACATTTTAACATCAAAACATGAACATAAAATTTAAACATCAAAATCATGAGTTGTGAAATAAATCTTGGCAGTACGTAAGGAATAGATCATAAAGTAACATTAATCATGATAAAATATCATGAAAATAAAACATTTAATTATGTAAAAACATTAAGCACATGATATGATTTCCATAGTAGCGAAGGCATTGCTGCCAAGACCATCTTAGTGGACAAAGTCCCTTTCTGAATCGAGTACACTCCTCGTTCCAGTCCTGTATCACTGAACTTGATTAACTTACCATTCTAGCTATGTCTATATATTGAGATATAAATCATTACCCAATGCATTAGAGGGAGATATAGGTCCCACCCATCTCATAATGAAATCATTATTACGTGCGCCACAACATAAACATAAATCATTCATTATTACCCAAAGAATAAAATGGGTTTCATAAACATCATCCCATCATAACATAATCCATATATAAAATGAATATCATTTCGTCATAAGAAAAGTGAAACCATGTAAATCATAGAGACATTATACTTAAAACATACACATATGAAATAATTCAATCTTATTTGGAAAATGGATTTGATAAAACACTTCAAATGAATTCTTGAGGAAAATATCCTTTCTTCTTCAAAATCATTTTCTTTTCACAAAATTCCATGAAATTTTAAAAGAAAACGATTTTTTTTTGAAAATAGTCTTTAAATATTTTAGATAAAGCTTCATTAAAATAATTCGTTATGAAACCAAAAAAATCCGTTCATGCTGTATAAGTTAAAAAAATATTCTTCTCGTACTTTTGCCGGAAAAGTCAAAAAAGTACCTCATAACGTAAAAAAAACAGAAAGATTCCTTACATACCATATATTAAAAGTAAAAAATGGTTAAAAGGACTTTAAACATACATGAAACAATTTTTAGAAAATAGGGACACAGATGATAAATATAACCCCAGTAAATACTTACGAATAAACAATCTCGGATAAAAATGAGATTGGAATAGTTATCCCTTACCTTAGGTCTGATATGCTTCGTACATATCTGAACCTCCTTTATAATGATTTAAATGATGTCATTTACTTATTACAGAATCATATTCATTGTTATGATATCATATATGGTTCACTTATGACTTTATATTTCCGGTTCATTTGTAAATTCCATGTTAAAGTAGCGTTTCGGGTAAAATCATTTTATTTATCGTACGTGTATGGACTTGTTGTTCTTGATACTATTATTACTTATATAATTATTTAATTACTTCCAGAATGTAAGTAATGATTTATATATCATATATATTCAGTATATATATATATAATAGATAGATAAATGAAATGAAATACACCGTTCATGGAGACGGTAGGCCGTACGTATGCATGAACGCCGTTTTCCTTTCCTTATTTACTTGAATGGAAGTAAGTAGATGATATATATATATATACACATAAATACAGTAGCTTTATCATGTAATATATTTCATTATTATTAATTATATATACTTTATAATCATTCTTGAGTGGTTAACATGGATAATGAATCTCATCACGTCGTGGAGACAGTAATCCGTACGTACGCACGAGCGATGATATCGTGCCCATAATTATTGAATTAAATTGGAGTGGATGATATAACATCTCAGAATCAGTATGATGTTATAATAACCATATATAGTTATTATTTACACCATTATACCCATCCAAGTAAGGTGGTGGTGGAAAAACAGATTACACCACGGCGTGGAAACGGTATTCTGTACGTACGCACGCGCGGTGATTTCATTTTCTGTAGGATGGATAGAAGGTGAAATGGGGGTGTTTCATATTTATAATAACATATAAGTATATTATTGATAATTATGCTATTACTTTAAAATTAAACAACTAAAGAATAAGAAGTTGAAGAAGAAAGAATCTTGAAAGAATCGGTAGAAGAGATTACCTCTTCTTCGAAGCACCTCTTTTAAGCTTCCTCTAAAGGCACTAGAGTTGGTCTTTTGAGGAGACCAAAACCTCTATAATGTTTCTAGGGAAGTTGAAAAGGGAAATTTTCAGGGTTTTTCTGATCTTTAAGGCTCAAAAAATATTTAAAGAGAAGAGGGAGGAGGTTCCCTTTTATAAGGGGGTAGAGGGGCACTTTAGGAAAGAACATAAAATATTATTTTATAATAAAGTAATATTCAGTTAATAATTGCTCCAAATTGATTTATATAGAATCTAAAGTAGGTATGGTTCGAAATCCTCTCAAAAACATGTTTTATACAAGTTTAGGTTACTATTTTATACTTATCATTTACATTTAACTCAAAGTTAAATAATTTAACTTTTATTGTGCCTTCTTGTTTTCTTACACTATATGGTTAATAAACATACTATAAAAAGCCAAACGAACCTCAAGTGGTTAATTATTCATATATAAAACCTTATCTATGTCATTTTTTCTAACCTTATATATCTATGAAAATAATAATAATTAATGATATATTACTTTTTTTAAAAACTATTTTATGTTAATTTTGACAGTATTTGGTAATTGATTTTTGTGAAAATCATAACAGCATGACTAGTTGCAAAAAAGTTAATTGAATCAATATTTACATGTACTATTAACCTAAAAAATTATTGTAATTTATAAAAAGTCACAAATTACAATTATTTGGTTATTTATAACATTAATTATGTTAATATTTCATTAATAAGGTAATTACTACATCATCATTGTGTCATAAAAAAATAAATTATTTAATGTCTAAAAATTATAAATAAAATACCATTATGTATGAAAATGTTTTATATTTTTAATTAATATTTATTGTCTAATTTATATTATGTATAACCCTATATTAATAAATATTTTATTTATTAATCATTGATTTTAACTTTTTTAACTCTTCTTTAAATAAAATAATAACAAGTGTCCTAATCTAATCCAAGTGGACCAAAGATGTTCATATTTTATTACTATGTTTGTTTTTGGTATAATTATACTTATCCAATAGAATAAAGACATGTGTTAGGGTAATAATAATATCATTTTTACCCTTAGTTACCCTATTTACTTTTAACTATGGTAAATAAAAGTAAAAAGTTACAATTCACCAAAAATTATTTTAATCTTATTGAACCTCATTTTACTCCTTGATATTAACCATTTATCTTGTATTTTTGAAATTCTACTCAGAGAAGCGGTAAAATTATGTTTTATGTAAAATTTTAAATTCTCCTAGGAGGTGGGTAAATGACGGTGAAAAGTTCAATAAATTTTTTATATATCTAAAATTATTATAAAATGACTCCAATGAATTACATTGAAATTATATAGGATTTATGTATCATTTTTTACCTAAAATAAATTTAAATAAAATAAATAATTATTTAAATAAAAGGTCGGTTTTTAAATAGTAACACAATGATTTCACTATTCATCAAAAATTGAAAGTTTTCAGAAAATACAAAAAATTCACCCTAGGCTATTTTCAATATTCCGAATCAAAAAATGAAGAACATTTTGAAAGATAAAATTTATAAAATTTCAAAAAGTGGGTATTACTATTCATAACGACTAGTTTATATAATATTTTAATAACATATCGTTGTTTAGTGAAACCCGATATTGTGTACTACACACGCTATCGAGGAAGGTTGTGATTGCATGTAATGCAAGAAAAGTCAGGGCTGTGTGTAGTCAAATCTCCCTTTGGTGTTGTGTATAACATAATCAACAATTATTTCATTTATACATTAAACAAAATCCATACTTAATGTTGCGTAGAATAATTTCCACAAAACGAACATGAAATTGTGTGTACCAAGAGCCAAAAATAGTGTTGTGTATACTAAAAGCTAATACGACATTGTGTATAGTACAAGATAATCTTGGTGTAGTGTACAATAGAAGACATCAATGAATTGAAAATAATATTTCTTATAAAATATCAGGGTGATACATTCTACCCCCCATAAAATGAATTTCGCCCTCAAAATTCGTCGGGGTTATAAATCGTTTACTACTTGAATGTTTCATTCATACAAACAAACATTGTAAAAAGGAATACTAAAACTTAATTTTAAAAAGTGAAGTATGAAACATAATAGTTACCCAAATTAACTCATCTCTAGGTTCCAATATAGGAGAACATAGGTGAAAATATGGATATGGAAGAAAAATCAAACCATCATGTTCTGAGGGAGAGTGGTAGAGATCATGGCTATGAAAAATCCAAAAATCTCAAAGCCATAAATTTGTGATGATCTAAGGTACCATCTCATTCATCAGATATGAGGGTACTAGGAAAAAAGTTTTTGTTTTCAAGATCATTTCCCTAATGTTGAGGAATTTTTGAATTAAATGAAATACTTATTTGATTTTGGTACAATATCACTGTTGTTTGTGCCTTAAACAATTTCTACATCATCTCTTAAAGAAATTAAGTTGAATTTGTCTTCCATGAAGTGTTAGCAGATCATGCGATAAAATGATAGCTCATTCCATCTATCTCAAACATAAGGTTAGAAAAAGTTATATACATAATTCCATCTATGGTGAGGTTAATCGTATATGATTCCAAAAATGGACTTATAATTCATCTATCATACCGCTTAAAAAAATAAAACTAGTTACTACTAACCAAGAACTTCCTATAGGCCATAGGTAGGCGATAAAGGCTTGTCACACTTTGGTTGTGGTTTCGATTCCCGAAACCTTGTCCGACACGACGAGTTGTCGCCCATCCTACAGGTTTTCCCTTTTTCTAAAACTACATTATTATAACATTCCTCCAATAATATTGAAAAATGTTCTAGCCTTAAACAATACTATCTTATGTCTAACTTAATTCATTCCAATCTTTAGGCTTATCCAAAATTCTTTGGTCCATTCTCATAATATAAAGAAAAAGATTACTTGAAAGGTCACATAACAAGCACATTAATACCATCATTTATCCCCCATATATAATAAGATATATCTTGTAGGTCACATTACAAACATGTGAATACCTTAATCATGTATTCTTTTGAAACACGAATTACCATAGACCCTTAGTGAAAACATGAATGTGGTCAAATGTTAACTCTTTCCACATACCAAAATCCCAAAAAATCTATATACTCAAACCATGATATCACTTAGTCCTTATATCAATCATGAGCTCATGAATTCTATGAAACATATTATTTTCTCCTTATCCATTCATTATGCGCATATAATCTACTTTCCAAAAATATTTCAATCACTTTTAATGGTTACTTGTACCATATAATTATAGAAAATCACAATAAACGATAACATAGATATTCCAATGTTCCAAAATACTATAAATGAGATTCCACAACATTATTTTGGAATACCTTTACATAAAAACATAATCATTCCACCACATTTTTGTCATACTGAACATTGCTAATAGTTATCACATGTGACTTACCTTTTTCATTTTCCTTAAGAGGTTTCTCACATTGATCATCATTAACCCTTGGATTAGGGCATTGATTAGAATAATGCCCCATTTCCTTGCACTTGATGCATTGAAGTGTTGGTGGAGGGTTCTCTATAGTCTTTTCTCTATTTAAATCATTAGAATCCTTTTTCCCATTAGTTCAGAACTCAGCTGCTCGATGAACTTCTTTTCCACACATGAAACATTTTCTAGTACCTCTTCGACAATCTCCACCATGTTTCTTTCAACACTTTGAGCATAAAGAATCATTCACATTCCTTTCACCATTATTCTGAGATTTTTCCTTGAACTCCATCTTTAGTTTCTTGTCAAAACCATGAGATGGATATATAACACCAACTTCTAGTTCAACCTTGATAGCACAACACAAAATTTCATCATAGCTACTGAATTTGCTTGTCGCTAATTCCCTTCGAAGACATGCTTTTAAGCCATTGAAGAATCGATCAACTTTACTTTCAGGTTGGATGATAATTCCAGATGCATACCTTGAAAGCCCTGTAAAATTATCTTCATATATACCAACAGATTCATCATCAATTTTCTTAAGCTCAAAGAACTCCTTCTCCATCTTCGTTTGAAGAATACGAGGGAATTACTTATTGAAAACCAATTTCTTGAACTCGTTCCATTCCATGGATTCGATTTCATCTTGGGGCATTGTATTTATAATTAGAGTCTACTACTAGTATGCTTCACCTTCTAAACTATAAAAAGATAAAATTACTTTTTCATGTTCTGAACAACAAAGTATGGAAAATATCTTTTCAATGGTATTGATCCATTTCTCAGCAACAAGTGGATCAGAAGACCCATTGAAAGAAGGTGGGCATTGCCTCATGATGGAATCAATAGAAAATTGTTCCCTTTTCTGCTCATTTGGAAGTCCAGAACGATTCATAGCTTGTGTAAGTATAGAAATAATATTTCACACTCCATCTCCCATAATGTTGGTTTGTTCAGGAGGACAATCATTACATCGTCCGTTACATTGATCAACATGGTTTTTTCGGGTTCCAGCCATCGTCTAAAACCCAAAAAGAATAGTGTGAGAGAAAAAATCATTATAGGAAAACAACATAATAAAGGGGGAGTACCTTCAATATCTAACATCTTAGGTTTAATTCTAATATCTTTACTGTAATTCTAGAATTATAACCTATAGTTATACATAACCTTACAGACATCCCTAGAAATACCTTAGAAATATCTCTAGGGATCTCACTAAAGTTTTCGTATCCTAGTTTCCAAAGGTAAACTAAACCTTTCCTCTAATACCAACAGTAGAGACCCATAGCTTGACGTACATATACATTACATTACTTTTGCAGAATTCTTAATACATAACAAAAACATACACCAAAGGATTGTAAAATATTCGTGTCTTTGGAAACTTGGAACATAATATTCTAATCTTGGTGAAAGATCTTCAACATCTCCCATAAATATCTTCCCTTTTTTACCTAAAAACTTTATTTATATCCTGGGGAAAAGAAAACATATAAATGGTGAGCTCAAATTTTCATTAAGGGTAAGCATGGAGAACATAAAAGAAACCATATACATTTAAACGTCAAAACATGAATATAAAGTTTAAACATCAAAATCTTGAGTTGTGAAATAAATATCTGCAGTACGTAAGGTATAGATCATAAAGGAACATAAATCATGATAATATAGAATAGGAAAAAACATTTAATTGTGGAAAACCATTATGCACATGATATGATTTCCATGGTAGCCAAGGCATTGCTTCAAGACCATATTAGTGAAAAAGTCCCTTTCTGTATCGAGTTCACTCCTCGTTCCAGTCCTGTATCACTGAACCGGATTAACTTACCATTCAACCTATGTCTATATCAAGAGATATAAATCTTTACCCAATGCATTGGAGGGAGATATAGGTCACACCCATCTCATAAATAAATCATTCTTATGTGTTCCACAACATGAACATAAATCATTCATCATTACCCAAAGAATAAAATGGGTTTCATAAACATCATCCCATCATAACATAATCTATATAAAAAATGGATATCATTTCATCATAAGAAAAGTGAAACCATGTAAATCATAGAGACATTACACATAAAACATACACAGATGAAATAATTCCATCTTATATGGAAAATGGTTTTGTTAAAACACTTGAAATGAATTCTTGAGGAAAATATCCTTTCTTCTTCAAAATCATTTTCTTTTCACAAAATGAAATGAAATTTTAAAAGAAAAGGATTTTTTTGAAAGTTGTATTTAAATGTTTTAGAGTAAGAATCATGAAAATAAGGTGTTATGAAACCGTAAAAATCTGTTCATGTTGTATATGTTAAAAAAACATTCTTCTCATACTTTAGCCAGAAAAGTCAAAAAAGTACCTCGTAACGTAAACAAAAGAATGATTCCTTACATACCATGTAGTAAAAGTCAAAAATGGGTAAAAAGGAATTTAAACATAAATGAGACCATATTTAGAAAATAGGGACATGGATGATAAATATAACCCCAGTAAATAATATGAATAAACAACCTCAGATAAAAACAAGATTGGAAAAGTTATCCCTTACCTTAGGCCCAATATGCTTTTTACGTATCCGAACCTCTTGTATAATGATTTAAATAACATAATTTACTTATTACAGAATCATATTCATTGTTATGATATCATAATGGTTCACTTATGACTTTATATTACCCGTTCTTTTGTAAATTCCATGTTAAAGCAGCGTTTTGGGTAAAATCGTTTTATTTATCGTACGTGTTTGGATTTGTTGTTCTTGATATTATTATTACTTATATCATGATTTAATTACTTCCAGAATATAAATAATGATTTATATATCATATATATTCAGTATATATATATATATAATATAGATAAATGAAATGAAATACACCATTCATGGAGACGGCAGGCCGTATGTACGCATGAATGTTGTTTTCCTTTCTATATTGACTTGAATTGAACTAAGTAGATGACATATATATATATATATATACATAAATACAGTAGATTTATCAGGTCATATATTTCATTATTATTCATTATATATATTTTATAATCATTCTTGAGTGGTTAACATGGAGAATGAATCTCATTACATCGTGGTGACGGTAATCCATACGTACACACGAGCGATGATATCGTTCCCATAGTTATTGAATTGAATAGGAGTGGATGATATAATATCTCAGAATTAGTATGATGTTATAATAACCATATATAGTTATTCTTTACACCATTATACCCATCCAAGTAAGGTTGTGGTGGAAAAATAGATTACACCACGACGTGGAGATGGAATTCCATACGTACGCACGCGTGGTGATTTCATTTTCCGTAGGATGGATAAAAGGTGAAATGGGGTTCTTTCATATTTATAATAACATATAAGTATATTAGTGATACTAATGTTATTAAATTATAATTAAACAACTAAATAAGAATAATTTGAAGAAGAAAGAAACTTGAATGAATCGGTAGAAGAGATTACCTCTTCTTCGACACACCTCTTTTAAGCTTCCTATTAAGGCACTAGAGTTGGTATTTTAAGGGGACCCGAACCTCTAAAATGTTTCTAGGGAAGTTGATAAGGGAAATGGGTAGGGGTTGACCGAGATTGAAGTCTCAAAAAATGTTTAAAGAGAAGAGGGAGGAGGTTCCCTTTTATAAGGGATGAGAGGGGCACTTTAGGAAAAAACTTAAAATATTATTTTATAATAAAGTCATATTTGGTTAATAAAAGATCAAAATTGATTTATTTCTAAGATAAAGTGGGGATGGGTCAAAATAATCTCAACCAATATGTTTTAGGCAAGTGTAGGTTACTATTTTAACCTTATCATTTACGTTTAACTCTAAGTTAAAGAATTTAACTTTTACCGTGTCTTCTTGTTTTCTTACACAATATGGTTAATAAACACACTATAACAAGCCAAAACAACCCCAAGTGGCTCATTATTCATATATATAATCTTATATATGTCATTTTTTCAAACCTTATATTTTTACGAATATAATAACAATTAATAATATAATATTTGTTTTGAAAACTATTTTATGTCAATTTTGACACTATTTGGTAATTGATTTTTGTGAAAATCATAACAGCATGATTAGATCTAAAAAAGTGAATTTAATAAATACTAACATGTCCTATTAACCAAAAAAATTAGTGAAATTTATAAAAATTCTCAAATTACATTTATTTTGGTATTTATAGCATCGATTATGTTAACATTTCATTAATAAGGAAATTACTACATCCTCATTGTGTCATAAATAAATAAAATCATTTAATGTCTAAAAATTATAAATAAATTACCATTATTTAGGAAATATTTTTATCTTTCTAATGAATATTTATAGTCTAATTTATCTTATGTATAACCCTATATTAAAAAATGTTTTAGTTATTAAACATTGATATTAACTATTTTAACTCTTCTTTAAATAAAATAATAATAATTGTCCTAATCTAATCCAATAGGACCAAAGAGGTTCATATTTTATTCCAAAGTGTTTTTTTGGTCTAATTACATTTATCCAATAGAATTAAGACATGTGTTAGGGTAATAATAATATCATTTTTACCCTTAGTTACCCTATTTACTTATAACCGTGGTAAATAAAAGTAAAAAGTTACTACTCACCAAAAATTATTTTTATCTTATTGAACCAAATTTTACTCCTAGATATTATCCATGTCTCTCGTATTATTGAAATTCCACACACAAAAGCGGTAAAATTATGTTTTATGTAAATTTTCAAATTCTCCTAGGAGGTGGGAAAAAGACTGTGAAAAGTTGAATAAATTTTTATATATCTAAAATTATTATAAAATGACTCCGATGAATTACATTGAACTTATATAGGTATTATGTATCATTTTTTACCAAAAATAAATTAATATAAAATAAATAATCATTTAAATAAATAGTCGGTTTTTAAATTGTAACCCAGTGTTTTCACTATTCATCAAAAATTGATGGTTTTTAGAAAAATACCAAAAATTCACCCTCAGCTAATTTCAATATTCCGAATCGAAAAATGCAGTCCATTTTGAAATGTAAAATTTATAAAATTTTAAAAAGTGGGTATTACTATTCATAATGGAGAGTTTATATAATATTTTAATAACATATTGTTGTTTAGTGAAACCTAGTATTGCATACTACACACGCTATCGAGGAAGGTCACGATTGCGTGTAATGCAAGCCAAGTCAGGGTTGCATGTAGTGAAAGCTTCCATTGGTGTTGCGTATAACATAATAAAAAATTATTTAATTTATAAATTTAACAAAATCCATACTTAATGTTACATAGAATAATTTCCACAAAAAGAAATTGAAATTGTGTGTAACACAAGCCAAGAATAGTGTTGTGTATACTGCAAGCTAATACGGTGTTGTGTATAGTACAAGCTAATCTTGGTGTTGTGTATAATAGAATAAATCAAATAAATTAAAAATAATATTTCTTATAAAATCTCGAGGTGTTACACAAAATGCATTGAAGGTATGGATTAGAGAGAAGGGGGAGTTCCCTTTTATAAGAGGGGAGATGGGAATCTTAGGAAAAACATAAAATATTATTTTATAACAAATTCATATATGGTTTATAATGGTCCAATGTGCCTTATTTCGAGGCTATGGTTTAGATGAGTCTAAATCATTTCATCCAATATATTTTAGACAGGTTTGGGTCACTAAATTAACCTTATCATTTATATTTAACTATTAGTTAAATAGTTTGACATTTACCATGTCTCTTTGTATTTTTATATTATATGGTTAATAAACATACTATATACATCCAAGAGAACCCCATGTGTTTCATTAATTTTAAACCGATCATTATATAAGTCTCTTGGACAAACCATATATTTTTAGGAATATAATATCAATTAATAATATAATATTTTTTTTAAAAACTCTTTTATGTCAATTTTGACACTATTTGGTATTTGATTTTTGTGAAAATCAAAATAGCATGATTACATCGAACAAACATAATTAAATAAATACTAAAATTTCATATTTACCAATAAAATTAGTTTAATTCATAAAAAGTCTCAAATTACATTTATTTGGATATTTATAATATGAATTATTTTAATATTACTTTAATTAGGTAATTACTGTATCACCATTGTGTCATAAATAAATTAAATTATTTACTGTCTAAAAATTATAAATAATATACCATTATGTAGGAAATAGTCTTATCTTTCTAATCAATATTTATAATCAAATTTATCTTATGTATAACCATATATGAAAAATGTTTTAGTTATTAAACTTTGATTTTAACTCTTTTAATTCTTCTTTGAATTAAATAATAATAAATGTCCAAATCTAATTCAAGTAGACCAAAGCAGATCATATTTTATTCCTAAGGTTTTTTTGGTCGAATTATACTTATCCAAAAGAATTATGAGATGTGTTAGAGTCATAATAAAATCAATTTTAGCCTTAATTTACCTATTTACATTTAACCGTGGTAAATAAAAGTAAAAAGTTACTATTCGCCAAAAATTATTTGTATCTTATTGAACCAAATTTTACTCCTTTATATTAACCATTTATCTCTAATTTTCAAAATTTCACTTTGCGAAGCAGTTAAATTATGTTTTATGTGAATTTGCAAACTCTCTTAGGAGGTGGGTAAAAGACGGTGAAAAGTTCAATAAAATTTTTATATATCTAAAATTATTCTAAAATAACTGCAATAAAATACATTGAACTTATATAGGTATTATGTATCTATTTTTACCTTAATTAAATTTAAATAAAATGAATAATTATTTAAATAAAAATTCAGTTATAAACTATAACTCAGTCTTTTTCACTATTCATCAAAACATTAAAGTTTTCAGAAAAATACCAAAAATTCACCCTAAGCTAATTTCAATATTCCGAATCGCAAAATGACGTCCATTTTGAAATATAAAATTTATAAAATTTCAAAAAGTGGGTATTATTATTCATAACGGCAAGTTTGATTGGTTGTGGTGTGTGAAAAAACTCGATGTTGCATACAACACATGCAACTGTATTATTCAAGGAGAAGCGTACCGTGGAAGCTTGAGGTGTTACACTCCACCAATTATTAAAGATATCCTTCTGAATTAGTACCATTTTACCACTATTTTTTTAATTAATATAATGTTTTATGTAAAATACGACCATCTCTCTCTTTGATTGGAAATATATCGAATTAAAAAACCATGTTTCAAAAAATGTTTTAAAAAATGTTTTCAAATGATATGTGAAGATAATTTTCATGGAAAAAGGTTTTTAATTTTTTTTTCTTTTAAAAGAATAATTTAAATGTTTCCAAATCTATTTTCAATGTAAAATTTTGTTAAAATGTTTTGAATATTCTTTTACTTGTATTAAAAGAATATGGTTATCAAATTTTTTTCAATCATAATTTATAATTTTACAAGGAAAATGGTTTCCAAAATTATTTCAAGAATATTTTATATGTTTTCAAGTTAAGTAGTTGTCAAATTTTTTTTAATAATATTTTATAATTTTATAGGGAAAATGGTTTTCAAGGAAAACTTTCATCAAAAAATTTTCAATCTCTCATTCTATTTTTTAATGGTATATTCAAAAAAATGTTTTTAATTTTTTTTAATGTTTTAAATAACAATTTTCAATGAAAAATGATATTTTACCCGAGAATGGTTTTTTGAAATATACTTAAATTTTTTTTCCATTTATGATGACATTAATTTATGTTACTCATACACTTCAAGTAATTAATCCAAATGATCCACTCATATTCAATCTTGAATGGTTTATGTTTTGGTAGAATGATGATTATAAAACTGTTTTTCTATCGTAGGTTATATTCATTTTACACATGCTTATTGACATGGGTTGTTGTTATTATATAATTATTATGAAACCTATATTGTTTTCACTAGGTTATGATAAGAATACACTTTTATGATACCCATTTCATTTCACTGGTTATGATATGATTATTTGTGATTTTGTGGATCATATATGTGTGATTTATTTACGATATAGATGGGACCAATATCTCTCTCTAATGTATTTAGTAATTATATATATCAAATGAGATAGTCTAAGAAAGTATTGGGAAAAATACTTTCCTATTAAGATGCACATAGGAGTGAACAATGCCTTCCAAGATAGAATGAGAAGTCAAAAAATGCTACTATGATGGCCAAGTGAGTGAACCATGACTACCAAGATGGTATGGGGTGAGATCCCACACTACCTACATGGTATTGGAAATGGGACCTTGTATACTATGAAAATCATTTTATATGGTTATCTTTTTGCCACAATTTCCTGTTTTATTCCTATATTGTGTTGTTTTGAATTATTATCTTTATTTATTTTCGATTCCTATCATATGAAATGCTAATATGAATGTTATGATTCATGTATACGATATTTTATAGGCAGGGTATGATCTTATATTTTCATTATCAATTTCTCATATCCTTACTCTCATGATTTTGCATATGTATCTCCTTTGTTTACACATAATAAGAATTTGAGCTCAACCATTTTTAAGTTTCCTTCATAGTTTATGAAGATATGTATTATGATTTAAGTGTCTGAGAATAATGATATTTGAAAAGAACCATGTGGGAGTTAATGTATCTCACATATATATCAATGTTTATGTTTCCATGTTTCCAAAGGAAGTAGACTAGTACGGTATTTCAGGATCGGTTTTTATAATATATTATGTATTCTGAAAAAGTGATGTAATGTATATGTATGAAAATATATGGTCCCTATAATGAAAATAATTCCGGAAATCATGAAGTGAGGTTCAAGATGTAGGACATACCTATGAAATCATTATGTATAAGGCATGGACACTATAAATAAATATTCATTCCATATGATCTGACTAATTTTTATATTATATTCATGTATTTAATAAAAAGAGTACATAGATATTACCAAGATAATTTTATGGTATTATATATATATGATATTCTTCTCCATTTAATGAGCATGTAAGATCATCAATATTGCATGATAATTATAAAAAGACCTTATTGGAGTATAAAATATAATAACAAATTATAGAGTCTGAAGTTTAGCTAGATAAGTATTAATTGTTTTTGTCATAATATCTCAAGAAGGATATATAAGTAGATAAATCAATGATAGAGGCTAGTGAATGTTATTCTAGACAAACAAAAATGACTAAGATATATATTTTTATTGGTTTACATGGGAATTTTCATCTGATTGGTGACAATTTCTCATTAAAATATATTCCACTAAAAGAGTTAATGAGGAAGTGATCTAGGTTCATATGGACAAGTGAATGAGTGTAAAATTTCAATGAATTAATATATGGTTACTATGTCTTCATGATCATACACTACCCTTTTATGAATAATGGTTTCTAATCATTATTGAATATTTAATGAAGGAATTAGTTGGTTAAATTTTGAAAGATGAGATGAATATAGATTATACATCATGAAAATTATAGGTTGATGAGAAAAATTAACCAACTCATGATTTTGAGTTACTAGTATAAATTTATTCACTAAAGATATGAAGGCATTATCATTATTGAGATATGTGAAATATAAATATTTATCACAAAATTTAAATGTATATATTCACATAGAAGGAGTCAAACATTTACCATAGAAGACTGTTGGGGATGATTAATGATTATGATAACTCAAAAGAGAACAATGTGGTTGATACATTTAGTCAAAAGGATCTTGATATACTATCCACGATTTGTATCACAGTAGATCAATTATATTCAAATATTTAAATGATAGATCATTAAATCCTAAAGGATGTGGAGAAATATTATATATATTAATTGAATACTCTACCATATATCTATGTGGTGATTAAATCGAAATAGAAGGAATATATTATGTCATAAAAGAAGGAGGAAAATGTTCCTGAGATTAATCTTGATCATGATGGAATGATGAGGATTAGTAAATATGTATTTATTCCATCCATATGAAGTTTTATTAATTTTAAATTAGAGGAAGATCATAGTTATTAACTCTATTTTCATCCAGGAAGTAAAAATATGTAAAAATATTTGAAATAATATATCTGGTGGGATAGCATGAAGAGAGATATCACAGAGTTTTTATTATGATAGTTGGTTTGTTATCACATTATTGTTTATGGAAAAATATTTATGGGGATATTACATCCATTACCCATAACTTAATGGAAATGGAAAATAACCACCACAATTGTTTTCATTAGACAACCCTAAATATTTAAAGTTCAAAAATTTTCCATGTTTTAAATGATCACCATATAAAGACAGCGCACCTCACTGATAATCTGGAAGACTTATATCTTCACCCTCATTAGAGAATATATATTTTGAATGTTTTATGTGTTAATGGATTACCAAATTCATTTTTTATTATGTTTTTAGGTTTACCATATTGTTCTGGTAATGTTTTCAATAATCCCTTGACACATAATAATGTTTATGAAATTTTTATCATCCTCAAACATATTTTACATCTGAGAGAAAAAAATAAAACACTATAGAATATAGTAAGATCTAGTTTTATGCATTTCAAATGTGAATGAGATCAACACAATCTTATAATTATTTTTCTTATTATAATAACTTTCACTCAAGAATTCAGATGACTCATTTTGGAGCCCAATATAGAAATAAGTGAAAATCTCAAATGTTCTATAATGGTGTTGGATAAAGAAATCTATTTGGTTCTAAGAAATTAGATGAAATAGAAGTTAATATTTTATCAATTCGTCAATAGATCATGTTTGAAAAGATCTTTCAGAGAAATTATTTTGATAATTTGAGACAATATTTTGATTTTGAAGTTGGTGACAAGGTGTTTCAATGATGTTCTCTATGGATGAAGGTAATGATATTTAGAACAAAGGAAAAAACTAATACCTTTGTATATTGATCCCATTAAAATTATTAAACATATTGGGATGGTATCATATCAGTTTTATCTTCCACAAAACCTCCCTCATGTCGATGATTTGTTCTATGAATCTATCATGAGGAAGTATATACCGGTTCATTTACATGTTCTGAACATAGAGGTCTTAATAGTATACCAAAATATATCTTATGAAGACATGTTAGGGGAGAATTTGGATCCTATATAGAAATTGATATTACAAAATACTAATCCACTTGTAAAATTATATTGAACAAAACACATTCATGATGAATCTCTATAGGGTCTTGATTAAATTTTGAGGCATGGGTATCCTTATCTTTTTGTATTAGTATAATGAATTTTAGGGAGATTATCATTTTAACAAGGTTATAAGGATATTGTAGGTTTTATTAGGAATTAATTTTTATTCAATAAGTTTAATTTCATTCATATCATATGATATTTAATATAGGGAGTTTATCTTGTGTTATATGATATATTCATTTTAGATTGTGTTATTCTTAACACATAGTTTTAAAAAAGTATGAAATATTATAAATATTATTATTTAATCAAGAATGTTTTAACATAGTGGTAAAACAAATCATTATGAATTGTAATAAATAATTTTATAATATAATGTATAATTTTTTAATATAAATAAAATATGTTAACAAAAAATTACTCCAATTTTTATAAGATTTAAAGTATATTTCCAAAATATAGTTTTCAAAAAAATGTTTTTATTCCATTTTATGAAAATATCATATTTATAATTTTAGAAAATATTATAAATTTTATTTTTTAAAATAAACATATTTTTTAAAATATAATTGTCAAAATTATCATTGATTGAATTTTTTGATGTTTCCAAACATTTATATTTTTAAATTAAAAGTGAAAAATACATGTTCTTTTAAACAAAATATTGGTTTAAAATATTATAATGTTCCATTTATATAATAATTTTTAATATAAAATTAGTTCATTTACATATTCAATAATCAAAATTACTTCCCTAAAATAAATTTCAAATTGAATTTTGATATTTAGTATTTCTCCACTTATGAAATTTTTTTATTTTGAAAACGTTCTTTCCCATTAAATCCTCAGGTTTAATTTTAAATTAAAATCTTCCACTTAGGTTATTTGAATCTACAAAAATGAATCTAATATTTAGGATCATATTAATTTATATTATCCTATATGGTCAAAATAATTAATGACCATAATTAATATTAAAAATAGTAAAAATAATTTACCGTGATTAATGTAAATATTTGTTTTTGGGGGGGGGTCAAACTAAAAATATAATGGTTAAAAATGATTCAAGACATGTATAGCACTAAATATCTATCCCTATTGAAACTTAGTAGCCTGTATGGTATGATAATTATCAATTTTTCGTTTTGGGAATAATAAAAATTTAGGTACAATTTATTCTATTCAAAATAAGAAGTTTGTCATCTCCCCTACTTATAAAAGACCACCCTTATCTCATGAACATCACACTTACAATACCAGTTTTTTTTACAATCACTATCCAAATACCCAACATAATGTTCTTGTATAAAATAATAATGTTTTTATCATATTTTGATCCAAATTATTCATTTTATGCAACCCTATGGACATTACCTAGAAGAAATGGCAATGTTATTCAATAAGGGTTTTTATTTTATTTTTCTTGTACCTACTTTAAATAATAATAATCCATTAAAATAAAATATCCAATGTAGCTTACATATACTGATATGTTATTATGTTATGATCATGAGAAAAAAATATTTAATCTTCTATGAAATGTAAAGCATCAACGTTGATTGTTTGTTTTGTAGACTACTGCATTGCAAAATAATGAAACACATTTTCCATTAACTCTTCTCTAAATTTTGTATGTTGATGGATAAAATGTATGTTTATGAGATTATTGAAGTAATATTAAATATAAAAATATAATATCACATTTATATTATTTTCCTTTACTTACTTTGGGGGATATGATAACATCAATCATGTGTATAGTGGGATACTATCACGTGAAGTGATGTTATTCGTTTCCCACATTTGTTTTACATGGGAGGTAATAAGGGATATGTATGATATATTTGTGTGAATTATATGATATATAAATTATTCTATAATTTAAATATATATTTTACACTTGTTTAATTCAATCCATTTATAAAATGGAATCAAAATTGATGCATCCATATGTCCAACCATCTATATGTATGGTATATTTCATTTTCATTATTAGTCTTTTATAATTTACCCTAAATACATATATAATTAACATATATGAAATATATATATATATATATATAATGTTTAATATTATGTAGATCATTTAACCATGTTAAATATAATTGGATGAAAAATAAAAATCAAAACACACAAGAAAAACAACGCAGTTATTGCCAAAAACGTGACTTTAACATGGAATTAATAATAAAAAGGTAATAAAAGCTACAAAGTGTGTCATATAGGGTTGGATATATATATATATATATTTTATTCAATAATATATTTATAATAAAAATATATCTATTATACAGTAGGTTAAAATATATATGAATGAATTTGATACCTCAAGTTTGTGTTTTTTGTTTCAAATTTCCTTCCATAATATAGATGTTATATTATGAACATATGTTGTGCTATAAAGAATATATACAACCAATTTTACATTTGAAATAATTAATCATATTCTTTTCATGATATTATATTTATATTTTACTTTATTATTCAATGTTTATATGATTCAAAAGATCCTAAAGTGGTTACATTTTTAAGATAAAATATCATCATTTATCAGTATAGTTTATATTTTTGTTTCCATTGATGAAATAGTATGATATAACTCTTATCAAAATTATAAATTTTCTTATACAATGTTTTTAAGGTTAAAATAGTTTTCCCTACGTTTTCCTCTCTTTATGTACTAATTATTCCAAAAGAAATATTTTTATAAGAAATCTACATTATTTCATTCTTCAGTCAAAAATCTGTTTTTTATATCCATGTTTTGTAAAATAATTTTATTAAAAGAATTTTTTTAATTATCTAAATTTTTATTTTATATGATGTTTTTCCATTTTTTACATTAAAAATTTATTGAATCATTGTGACCTTATCCAAATAAGGGTTATTTAGCGTTTCATGAAAATTTGAAAGAAATTATCGTTGTAATGTTGTTGAAATCAATGAAATTTTATAATGTCATTAACATTTTTTCATTTAATAATACATTTTATGTTTTCATGTTAATATTAAAATAAATTTATTTCAAAATTATGTTCTGGTGTTTTTTAGAAAAATGAAAAATAATGAAAACCAAATTCCATAGAAAATGTTTGAAGTGATATTTTAAAAGTATTTTTCATTAAAAGATGAAATACTTTAATGTCACTTATTATTTAACATGGATATAATCCAAACATTCCACTAATATTATTTCTCTAGGTGTCTTATTTTTAATATGAAATGGTTTTTATGAATCCCATTTCTCATTCACTAGTTTTACCATAACAAAAACCTTATGAAAATCACTTCTTTTTCAATGGGTTAGGAATTTATTAAACAATGAAATGATTATGAAACCTATTTTTTATAAAGAATATGTTACAATAGATTTTTTTAAAACCCATTTCCTTTATGAGTTCTGATAAAATGAATTTTTAGGATATTTTGGAACACATATGTAACATATTAATTATGTGTTGATTGAGACATATATCTCCCTCCAATACACAGTGTAAAGATTGATATATCATGAGAAAAATATAACTGGAATGGGAGTGGACCTATTTAAATAATGTAAATTTCCTGAAATGTTGGTCTTGGGAGTAAACCACAACAACTAGGATAGTATGTAGAGATAAATGATTCCACTATGATAGTATTTTGAAATATCCCTTAAACCACAAAGTAATTTATTTTCTAGTATTAGTTTTAGGCCAAAAATATATTCATTCTATAAATTTTATTTTAGCATGGTAATTTTAACTAATTTCAATATGATTAATTGATTATTAAATACCATGATTTATTCCATGACTTATTTTTATGCCCTGTGATATGAAGGGTATGGTTTTTAACATAACTATAATGTTCAAATACACTTTCTCTCATGATATGTTTATATCTTACTTCATTACCCATACTGAGAATCTGATGTCACCCATTATTTTCTTCTTTTCCATAGGTTATTATTATAGGTATTATGTGAGATATTTTTATGGATATTTAATATAATTAGGAACTATATTGGATATAATTTATTTCTCCAATATCTTTGTTTTTTATGTTTCAAAAATTATAAATGCATTATACCTTTATAATCCATAGAAATATGTTTGTGTAATGTAATGAATTATTGTTAAATAAATATATAATATAAATGTATAAAAATATGTGGTCATCATAAAAATGATACATTTCATACAATATATTATTTAATTGTATCCTTTTATAAAACATGTACTAACAATTCTGTATTAAATTCACAATTTTAGGTGATATCTGATCCAATTTTCATATATGTTTAGGTTCAAAAGAATTATTCCTTTAACATTGATATTTTTTTAATATAATTGATAATATTAATCAGGATAAAAATATCATGTTTTCCTTTTATATACATATTTATAACCATTCATATTTTAAAGAAATAAAAAAATTAAATACACCATTTTTCAAGATGATAGGTTATACGTACACATGAATGTTGTTATCACTTTCTAACAGATCAAATGAATGAAATAAAAATAATAAATAACCATCCAAAAATAATTATTATATCAAATTTAAAATTTATATTAATTAAATTTATCTATTTCGTAATCTTTGTAAAAATAAATCACATGATTTTGTAAAAGAGGTGATCTACAAGTATGTGCGAGCAACATCATTTTTTTACAATAGATTTGAAAGTACATAAGTTGATATGATATTGTAATTTCCTAAGTAAAATTATTTCATATGTATCATGTATAATAATAAACCCCATCCTAATAACAATATATTAAATATAGTGGTGATAAAGTCTATTATATTTCTACATGATGATCGTAAGATGTATGTACGCATTGGAAATATTATCCCCTCTTGTAGGGGGAATAATTGTGAATAAAATTGGATCCATAATTAGAGAATAATATATGTATATTAAAGAAATATTTATCATTTGTTAATGATTCATAATTATTGATAGCACTGAAAAAAATATTGTGATTGGTAAAGGTGATTACATTATCTTTGAAACAACACATTTTGAGATTTCCTTAAAGATTCTCAGATTAATCTATTAGGAATTCAAAATCCACTATAATGAGGATATGGATTTTCCCAAGGTATTTTTCTAGGGTATTTGTGATCTATAACATTAAATTTTAATAGAATATAAATAGGGGTACCCTTTTATAAATGTGGGTAGGGGAACACTTAGGATTTCCTAAAATATTAAAATAAATTAAAAAGATTCTCCCTCCATAATTACATTAAAAGCATAGGTATTAAAATATATGATAATATTTGGTTTAAATACTATAAAAAATGTAATTTAAGTAATTATATGTGGTTTTTTAAAACTTAATTTTATAATTACCTACTTGGTTAACCATTTTTATCGTTAATAGTGATAACATATCTTTAACACATAAATAGTTTTAGTTTAACATATATAGTGATAATTTTAACCTAAAAGGATTAGGGTTGAAATTTTTTAGAATTATTTATCTATATTTTCATCTTATTATATTTTTATTATTTTTAAATAATTTAATAAAATTTTACATTGATTACATATCATTAATTAAATTTTTAAAACTATATAATTATTTTGACTTAAAAAATAATAATTTTCAGTATGTTATTAAAATATAACAATTTTACACAAATATAATATGTTTTTTAAAATAAATTATTAGAACACTAAAAATCCCTCAAAATTTATTACATTTAATATTTTAAAATAAATTTCTTATATTTTCTATTAGTTGAATAAATATTGTACTAGTTTTTCACAAGAAATTCAATTTAATATTTATCCACTAAAATTTTAAAATAAATAATTATAATGAGAATAATTTTATAGAGAAAAAAATTGAAATTTATATTAATTCATAACATTCTTTTTTCAATATGTGAAAATATAAGAGACATTTAAAAAAAATATAGCGATATTATGATTCTTTTATTCCATTAAATATTATATAGGTCATTTCATGGAGAAGTGTACCTTAATAAATAAATTCTTAAGCATATGGTTATATGGGTTTAATTTTACTCATATAATAATAATTTTTTATGAAAAATCATGGCCTTATAACTTAGTATTAACCATGATTAACAAAAATTACACTTTATCAAGGTCATAAATCTTACCATGATTACTATTCATAATAACAGAAAATGAAAGGTCCATATTACCCACATATGGCCCTATATATTCAAAATATTAAATCGATTTTATCGAATTCATGTTCTATAAGTGCATGATGTTAAATTTAAAATATTCAAACAATTGTCAATGAATAAAATATTTTCATAAAACAATTACGCATTAAATTAAATTTATTATAATCCCATGCCTGAAAAAACATAAATGATTTTTAAACCCATTATTTAATATATAATATTTTAATTTCATTTTAATAATTAAAAAGATAGTGAATAATTTATTTTATTTGGAGGAAAATAGATTTTTTTTCATAGAGTTTTTTTTGGAAAATATCGATTTTATACTCAAATGATTTTATATTTATTTTTAAAAAATTTATAATTAATGAATTAATTTTATACATAAATAATCTGTAAATTTTACATAATTTAATTAGTACTATTAATACATAATAATCTAATGTCTAGGTAATAAATATCACATAGTAATATCTTTATAGTATATCAATTGTTTTTTTAAATTATTAGTTTTTTGTAAAATAAGATGTCAATGATATAAAACTATTTCAAGGGAAACCTTTTATTAAAAAATTTAATTTGGATTCTAACCTATTAAATGAATTAAATATTATAAATTCATCACCTAAATAAGTAATAAATAAGATATATCTATTTAGTTAAATCATTGGGTTCCCATGTGGATTCTTTAAATTTGTGATTTCTCAAGTCAAATTTCACAAAGTCAGTTGGTTTTTTCATAGGACATTATATATACAATCCATGATTTATTCAATTTATTCTTTATAAAAATTATCATTCTCCATCATTATGACTTAATAGATCATTAATAGTGATGGATCATGTATGTTCTTCTTTATGATATATACATGGAACTCATCAGGATCTTGAGAGAGGTTTGGTGGAAGTGGAAAATGATAAACTAAAAACACTACTTGATTGAATACATTGAAAGGGAAAATAATACTAAGGATAAAATTACATGTCATTTTATATATTTATTTGCAATACATTGAGAAATTCATAAAAAAATCTCATTAATATCTAATTCAATATCACATCGATGAATCTCATCGTAATATTGTTTTTCAACTACGAGATTTGTTGATGTTTTGTTGAAAGGATCTAAATTTATATATTATTTCATTAACTATCCCAAATAAAAATTTATTTTTATCGTCGAATTCATAATATAACATTGTATTTATACATTTATTTTCATATTGGGATTCATATGGATCCATCAAAATTCTCTAGTGAATTGTATTATTCTAGGAAAACTCATCAAGAGAAATTTATGGATCCCAACTACCTTTAGGATTAATATGAGAATAGCCCAAAAAATTATATAGGGTTTGAATGGTTGTCTCAGATTGAACATCTATATGAGGTTGTTATCAAGTGAAAGAACATAGCATTGTATCCATAAAAAACTGATCATTTCTCCCAAATATCGAGGTAACAATTAGATTCTTATCAGATATAATATATCTACAAGCAACAATACAACTTCCGTAATTTATAATCTATAATATTAAATAATAATTAATTATTCCTTTATTTACATGAATTATACTTATGAAACATTAATATTTCATTAAAATATTTAAGTGGTCGGTTAATTATTATCTATTGTATTCAATTCATTTTAAAATAAATTTAAATTTTATATTTAAATGTGAATGTTTTGAATAAAAGAGTTGAAATGGTTTAAAATGAAGAATTTTAATGTATTACTAAACATATGATTATTTTAATGAAATTATATTAAGAGTGATTATGTATTTTTTGTTACTTATTTTTTTGGAAACAATAGTGTCAATGCTATGAAGTAGATAAACTATTGGAAACCCAAAACATAGACTAATCATATGGTTGTAGTCAATCAAGAAGCAATCTAGAGGTATGGTACAGTCAACTAGGTTGTACGACACATGGGTAATTCATGACTAAGTAGCATGTGACCCATAAGGAGGAGATCATGGGGAGTTATTATGGGATTAATCCCCCATAGAGCGATTAATGTTTCTCAACTGATTTATGTGTCTGGTATATATCTGGGTCCCCACCCTAGTGTAGGAATTTGAACTACTTATCACATGGCTTGTATGATATATGAGTGTGCAAACACATCACTATATTCAGTTAGGAAAATATTATTTTGGTTACTAGTCACAATTACTTCAAATGACACTATTCACACCCTACTATCTCATCTCACACTCAGATAAACCATGAAAATGTTCTTTTCAACTATACCATCACTTGTAGACCCTTTCCCCTACTTCATCATAGTAAAACTCCATATCAACCAGCATAAAAATAGGATTTGATCTGTTTGACACTTCTGTCACCGAGAATCAACATGGGAGACCTTATAGGCCTATTATGATATCCGTGATTACTTAATCTAACCACATTAAAGGCTATATGCCTCTAAGGGTTTGATATAGGAAACTTCACACAACATTCTCCACAAAAAATAACCTCTATATTAGTGCCACTTCTAAGAAAACATTTTCATTCCATGAAGATTCAATGTATGGGATGGTTGTTATGTTATTTCATCAAAGGTGAGAACATCAATAACCCTATATCATCCCTGTAAGAATTAATGTCCCAATTCTATAAGAAAAAATAACATATATAGTGAAATAAATGTTTTAAAAGGAAGCCTTCACCTAGGAAGGAAAATAATGAGGAAAATTCATTACCTATAAAAAGGAAGTGTGTCCACTATCAACATGAGTAGGTGAAAATTGGAGTAGGAAAACCACTTGATGGTGTCAGCTACTACACTAGTTTATTTTCCATTTTTTATTTCTGTTTAATATTTCCTTAATTTTTATTTTCTTTTTCTAAATTAATTAAACCTTGTAATATTTTTTAACTTTTACCACCAATCTATTTTCTTCTTCTTCTAATACATCTTATATGTCATCTTCTTCTTTGTTTTCCATTTTTTATACTTTTAATTTCTTTTTCACTTTTTTTATTATCTATTTATTTTTCTTCTTCTTTTTTATTTAATATTCATTTCTCTTTATTTTATTTTATTTTCATTGACTCTTATGTTATCATTTTACTTTATTTTTGTTATTTTCTTCCATCATTTATCCATTTCTACCTCTTACACTCTATAATAGGGGGTCACCCCTAAGCATGCCCTAGTGGAGGTTACATATTCTTTAATTATTTCATTATTTTTATTTTTATGTTTTTTGGTATAATAAATTGGTGTACATGGTTGTGAAGATTTTACACCATGAAAAGATACTCAATTATATTTCTATTATTTTATTTTTATATTTTCCCTCTTTTTAATCACAATACATTCAAATGTTGAAGATGATATGACAAATGGATGAAATGGAATACAATAGAGTTGGGTCCCAGGAGATTTCACACACTCGATTAGGGTGTCCAGTCATTATTGATTACATGAAGAGGGGGAATTTGGATTGATTAGGCATTGAATACTTCTCAATATATAAACAAACGAATATTAACTCATGTCTGATATTAAAGAACAAAAATGTCTTACTAATTCTAAATTGATTAAGTGGAATAGTTATAGAACTCATGATTGGAACTAGGTCCAAGTTCATTTTTTTGAATTTCATTTTATTTAACTTATCATTTTAAGGTATAATTTTTTGTAATTTCTATATGTTAAAAATTTATAAAATTCCAAAAAATTATATTTTAATTCATATAATAATAGAAAAACTAAAAATAAATAGTTCATAGTTGATTATAAATTGGTAAGTGATATGAATATGAATCTCCCAGTGTTAGACGTCCCAGTTGATCCACTGTGATGCAATGGAAAATATTTAGAAATTTTTTTCCATTCCCCATGACCACTTTGTGTCAAAATAGTCTATTTTCAGTAGTCCAATAAATTTTTATTTATGTTTTATTTATCACACTATATATAATTTATATTTAAATAATAATAATCAAAAATACATTAAAATATTATTTTCCAATAACATATGAAAACATATGATATATTTTTGGATAGACCAAATAATCACACGAAATGGAAAAAATTATAAAAAAATACAGATGAAATAAAGTCCAGCTAAAAATAACTCTAAGAGACATAGAATAATTGGGGATAAGATTTTTAATAACTTTTGAGTAGGTTCATGACATGATGATGCAACCAAAATTTGTGCAAGAACCTATAGAGAAATTGTCTATAGATCTATTTCATAGATATCAATAAGATATCTATTGCTTTAGGAATGCGTGTGAGGTACAGCATGATCTCCAAATATCATATGGAGAAAAATATATTGCACCACTACTATCTTCCAATCCATGTAAGATAAAGAATCTACCCAAGTGAGGAAATTTTATTAAAATATGGAGGATCCTGACTACATGTATCCATCCAATAAGATCTAACATCTCTTAAAAATCAACAATAAGAAAGAGATAGAACAAGAACCAATTCATAGAGATGATCATGTTTTTTACTCTTACATTTATAATTCTACACAATATAATTGTGGTATCATTCCTAATTTTTTTGGGAATTTTTGTTCTTGTCAATCCTTTCTATGTATTTGAGGATAATAATGGAACAAAACCTTCACCTAATGATGAGAAGATAGTACACCTAAATTTTATTTAAAATTAATTTGAGGAATCCCATGAAGTGGTATAAGTGGATGAGATAAAGGAAACCCAAGAAATATGATTCTCACTTCGAATGGGAAAATTTTAATTTTAATTTAACTTTTTTCATATAAAATTAAACACTTTACCATTTATCAGTCAATTTTTGTAGCCCAAATTCAGATGGAACTAGATAAGAAAGAAATTTTTTCACAAGTGGTATCTATAGAAGTGGATGATTCATACTTCATCATACCCCTACCATACTAGATAAACTTAATTATAATGGGGAATAATTTGATATACTCTATACATTTTTAATCCATCACCACTAAAAAATATGTATAAATTGTGAAAAACCACATGTGGAGGTTAAAAAAATATTCTACAAAAAACATAATACTGTGGTTAATAGCTATTAATTCCACTAGAGGAATTAAAAATCCAAGGACCAAATGGGGATTATACCAATATTTATATTTCAATATTAGTTTTAGGACTATAAATTTTATTCTTTTGACTAAATTCTTATTTTGACCCCTCTATATTAATTTTGAGATTTAATGACTTGGTCCTTGAGTTTTGATGACTTGTTATTTTTTGGTTACATGAAGGAAAAAAGGAAGTCCCTAAACTGTGGTGAAAGAAGACAAAATAATGATAATAAAATGATGTAAACAATTAATTTTTTCCCTTAAACTCTTAATATTTTTGTCTAAAAACAAATTTTCATATTTTTATTTGAAATTAATTTCAGATACTTGATTTATTACTTTTGATGACAAAACTAAAACACATGTGTTTTTAGGAATCATTTTTTCCATGTTTTAGATTTCAATGATAATGATATTTGATGTGTTAAAAAGAGAATTGGAATATTATTGTCAATTATGGATGTTAAAATAACGAATTTTTATTTGATGGTATTATTTGATTTAGTAAAATGAAGTTTAGAAATCATTTTTTATGCATTTAATTGTTGAATTATTTGTGAATTTATTATCAATTATTAGTCATCCCATTATGATTTTTCTAATATAATTTCTCTATTTACTAGAGGATTTATAGAATAACTAGTTCAGAGTTTATCTTTAGAATATTTCACACTGATGTTTGGACATGCCAGCAACCGGAACATGCATTGGACATTTTTAAATCTAATGACTATACAAAACACAAGTAAAAATAATGAGACTACTTTTGATAAAAAATTATCGTTGACAACACATATTAAACTAATCCATATATATATCCCATAAGGACCTTTAATACCATTGTTATGAATGATCCATTATTCAATAATATTTTTTCATTTCATACCCTACTCTTGGAAGTTTCGTGATAAATTTATGTTGATGTAGGGGGTGTGGGAAAGCCATGGTAATAGGGATTAAATATAGCATAAGGAAAAAACATGTGGGGTTATTATTTTTGTATTATTAATTGATTTTAATTCATTAATTATCATTATTGTTTTACCTTATTGGAAAAAAATAAAAAATGTGGGGGTTGTGATTTGGAGGAATCAGAAATCACCATTACTAGACCGATTTTTTTTATATTATGTGGAATTGTGGTGGGTTTGAGATTTATTTTAAGAATAAAATTGAAATTATTTGAATTATAACATACATTGATATAAATAATAAAATTATATAAAATTAAATAAGGATAACAAATCATTCCTTATGTTTTTATTCACGATGATATTTTTTTTTGTTTGGGGAAAGTGAGAGTTGTTACATGGAATTGAAGAATTTAATTACACATTAATTTTCTATATCATGGTTAATATATTATAAGGAAAACTCCACTTTAATATTTACTTTTAAAATTTAAATTTATACCAACATTAATCCTTATATTCATTTGATCCTTGATTGAAATCAATCACTATTTCATGTTTATTTTATCATTATAATGTGGCGTATGCATTTCTTTGACAAGACTCTATATAAGCATTATGTTCTCATGATATTAGAATAACACTACCAAAATTTTCATCATTATTGATGTGAGAGAATATTTAAAATTATGGTAAATCATGATTTTTTTATTTATAATAATAAAAAATTTAGGAACATGAATTACAAAAATGATATGTTTGACAAAATTCAAAAGGCAGAACGTAAAAGTCTTTAACATATTTTTTATTTGATAAGAAAGAAATTAAATTTATATATATGTGGATTTTTTAAATTTTTATTTAACATTGATAATAAATTGATTTTATTATATTTTAATTTGAATATTTTTAGAAATTTTGAACTTTTAAAATTATATATTGTTAATGTTTCCATATAGATGAGCATAGTTTAAGTGTGGGGGTATTAGACACACAAAAATTTAATTAATATTTTTATGTTTTTCAATTCAATATAAATTGTTTTCAATTCATATACCCATAAATTTAAATGTTTAGTTGAAATATTTTGAATCTGTAAGAAAATTTCTAAATGGATTAAAAAGAGGTTATTTATTGTTTTATCTCACATACGGTAATTCTGAGGAAATTATTATAATCATCCTTTATTATTTTTGATTACATATATTCATGATTTTTTTTGGCGATGCTATCCATCCCAAAATGGACAGACTAGACAAGATACCATAAGGTGGTTCAACATTGCTTGGTGGGGTGAAAGTCACATCTGGAAAGAAAGACCAAGTAGTGTTTTGATTATGGGGAGAATCCCACATTGAGTAATTATGTGTTTTAACCATCATGGGCAGACTGATATGGCCCAGTAACTATAGGTTTTTGTTGTGTATCTTGGTGCCCACCCTCATATAGGCGTCTGAACCACTACACTTGTGGCCTATATGATATATGTGTGCACACCTCTTTCACTCTTATATAGTGGCAGATTTCAATTTGATATAATTTTAACACTTAATAAAAACTACTCATTTACCATCCCCCTCTGTATATACATACTCATAAACACCACCCAACCAACCATCATAGATATTACACCACTCAAATATCCCATTCACCACTAAGACACTCAAAAAATCCACATCTACCATAAGAGAAGATTAGGATTGATCTGTTTACCACTACCATGGATGAGAATCACTATAAGAGACATAATATTACTATAATGACTATTATGAAGACAACATCTATCCACTTCGAATTTTGAATGAATCATAGGGTTCGATAAAGGTCACTTCCCACCACTACTTTCATTTCCAAGAACTATTGCGCCACTTCTACTACTATGCAAACACTTAAATCAATCCATTTTCAAAGTAAAATGAATTATTCTATGTGACTTCTTCCATGATGCAGTCTTCAGAACCACAATATCTTCATAGTATGTTCGAATAATCCCCTTCAATAAGGGAATATAATTTTTTATGTTACATCCATATTTCTAATATAAACTCTTTAAGAAGATGGAATAGGCCAAGTATAATCCATTTCATATAAATTTTTTTCATATCCCCTAATAATAGGAGTTAGTAAAAACATGAGGAGAAGAACTAAAAAAGGCCATCGTCTTCTACACTAATTAGTTTTCTCGTTTTCTTGATTAATGGTTCTATAATTTTATGTTTTTTTCTAAATTAATTCATCTATTAAGTTTTTTCTATTTCTCTCACCCATCCTTCTTATTTTTATTATTCATTTCATTCATGTTCTTCTTTGTATGACTTATTCTATGTTTCTAATTTCATTCAATATTATTTTATTTTAATCATTATTCTATTTCCCTTTCTTCCCTTTGTATTGTTATTTTATTATTTCATGTTATTTTTTTCATTTATATTATTTTCATACAATATTATATTTTAAAATTTATTCTTCTTAACACCTCTCCTTCCACTATTATGACATCATACCATTGACAATGATGGGATGACCCAATGCTTGTCCAAGGGGCGGTTAGGTGTTCTATAATTAATTCTTAATAATTATTATTATGTTTATGGTAGTAGATAGTGGAATGTGTGGGTTAGACTATTTTCAACCATGATGCAAACCACAATTATATTTCCATTATTTTATTTCTATCTTTTCCCACCCTTAAACTGATTATAATCTCTTCACATGATAGAGTTGATATGATCCACAGATGACACGATATATGATGGATCTTCATCCAAAAATATTTCACACACTTGAATGAGGTGTTCGCTTGACCTCAACTAAAAGGGGAATTGGAATTTACATTACAATGGAATTTAAGATTTCAGAACTTCTAAAAAAATGAATAGTAATTCCATTGTAAGATTTCATAATTTATATATCGAAAAATTACACAAACAAAGAGGTATAGTGAGGGAACTCATGACCATAACAAAGGCCAAGTGAATTCCATATAAATAAATACTATTTAACATTTCAATAAATGTTATAATTTATTTTCATTCCACAATTTTATATTAAAATAAAAACCTAAACATTTATCATTTCAATTAAATAATAATAATAAAATACTTATTTTGGGAATTTTAATATGTATGTGAACAATATGTGAATCTCCTTTAGTGATTCGACCTTGATCATATGCTATGATTCACTATGGAATATTTTGAAATTTCATTTTACTATTCCCCATTATAGGAGTGCCTCAGCTTATTCCATAAGGAGATCAACAATTACACAAATTCCATTACCACTCTATAGAAGTTTTGGGGAGTATGATTACAATGATCATTGTGATGTTTTCTAATTTCCATTCTTCAATGGGTAATGACTAGATCAACCCCTTGAACACATATTTGAGTAATATATTATTTATACACTTCCCTCAATATTTTTTTACATATCCATTAAAAATAAAAAAATATAGGATCTTTTCGGACCCTCATCTTATATATGCTTGCATAAACCTTTCAACTCACAACATATTCACCCTTGTTTTCTTTCCCAGGGTGGTAATTTACATACCTATAACAATAAGAAGTCATCTCCAATAAAATTATTTGGTGTATAATCAACTATTTAAATAGGAAAATGTGCAATAATATTTTATTATATTTATATATATCACACATTTCACTAAAATCAAAATGTCTCCAAATCATTAGGGAAAACAATATTATATCTAACTATAATTAACAGGTTGTGTAATTTTTCTCATGAATTGTATTTTGGGGTGAGGCATAATCTATCACGATATCATTACGCAATAGAATTATTCCCTTTACCATTTTGGATGCATCACTATAAATCATAAACCCATCTCTACTGTCGATTAACATTTTCATAGTTTTTTTCACAAAAATTATCATTATTTTTCTAAAAACATCTTCAAAACCATTAGTCTGAATGAAGATAGCTCTTTTACATGTTGTGGACTTGACATTCATGATAAATTATAAACCACACTTGGATAATATCCAAAAATAATTATAATAAAATATTTCATAATTATAGTGGTTTTTATGAGATTATATTTGTTAATGTAATACATTGAAGGATCTACTTTTATACCATTGTAATGGTTTACATGTACCTTGAATGTTGATTTCCAAAGCCAAAATTCACTCATGGGAAGTATTTTGGAAATATTATCCTATATTAGTGTCTTTAATAAAGACTTCTTGGGTTCTTTATTCCCTTTCATAGTCTTTAAATAAACATTCATACCATATCTAAAAACTAAAAAATCATATCAAAGTAATTTATAAAGAATATATTCATTAAATTCATAAAGATAACTTGGAAATTAGAAAGGGTAAATGGAATAACTATAAATTATTATTTTCCATACATTGTATGGAAGACTATCCTACGTATATCATCCTTTATAAACATCAAAATTTGATATCCATAATTAAATTCAATCACAAGAAATTATTGATCACACTATATTTGATCATTAAATTCATTAATATAGAGAAGATGATACATATTCTTGATATAGATATTTTTAACTTCTCGATAATCTATGAAAATTTTCATTAATACATATTTCTTTTTAACAAGTAGAAATTTTTTACTCCATGGTGATACACTAGGATTAATGAATAACTTGTCTATATTATCATGGTGATCCTTCCTTAATTTTTAAAACTCAATTGGTAACATTCATTAGGGGTACATTGAAATACGTGTAGAAATGGGTATCCGTTCTATAAAAAATTTGACATCATGATTCTATTGAGGGAAAAGATTACTATAGAAAGACATAAAAAAGTCATAATGTATAAGAATGTCATTGATTTTTAGTATCTCACCAACAATCTTTGATAAAATTACCTTTTTATTAGAATCGTTTCAAACAGAATAGATGAAATTTGAATTTAAAGTCCATATATATCAATTCCTTGATAGAATATCATATGTTTTTTTAGGAGATCGATCATAACATTCCTTCCATGAAAATGTATACAGGGATTATTTAAATAAATCCAATAAATTCCTAAAAAAATTAACTAAATAAAGAAATATGAGATCTTCATAAAGCACATTCCAATAAACTATGACTAATAAAGAATCATAGATAAGTGATTTAATCATAATTCCATTAAATAGTTTTACTACTATATAAACATCTAATATTTTAGGTGGTATTATGATACCCCAAAAAATAATCACCAGAATACTTTTTTTTGTATTATATAAAAAGTTACTTTTTGGGTAAGTGATAACCATACATAAAAAGCCCCAAACCACTACACACCAAATTCAAATTTCAAAAATTCCACTTTCAAATTTCCAAAGGCAGGATTGAAAAGTACCGTAAAGTCCACCTCGATCCATGAGTTAACCCACCTCGACCCACGAATGAACCATCATCCATCAAGACCTTAAACCAAGAAATCTGGACATATAGCTGTTATCCTCCATCAGTGACATCAAAATCGTCATTCTTACCACTGGAGAAGAAACTCGCCACCATCACGTTGACCAGACCGATGTCGTCGTCAACTTCCTAATATTGCACCCGTCGCTGGAAATCACCAGAGACATTCGTAACAACCGTAAAATGACAACACCATGCTGATGCAAACCCAAAACACCCAAGACACCAATACATTTTGAACTAACTCCAATGAAACACAAAAAAAAATATACCTTAACTAGAAATAACATAGTCGTGAACCACCGACATCTTCCACCAAAAAACATTCACATATAATTGATCTCATAGATCTATAATCAAATAATACATTATTGTTTCTAGATTGTATAGTTCATTTATCATTCAAAACTTTTTTATCACACTCTATAACAATAGTAGTGATCTCATGAGATTTCCATTTATCTCTCAACTGAAGAGGATATTGACATTTTTCATCCTCATTATCCTACTTGTTTGATCAATAGTTAGAATATATCTCATAGTCCATGAATTTGAATTTATAATGTGTGGGTGGTGTATTTTTTCTGCATTTTAAATAATTCATTCATTCTCTAGTATCACCACATTATTTTATATTCATATTTACCATTAACCATCCATTACACTTTTATATTATTTTCCTTCGACATAAATAAAATTTACACCATGTTTCATTCAACATTAGTGAATAAGGGAAAGGTCGTATTCTTGTTATACATTTTTTTTATAATTTTTTTTTCATTACACCATTATTTTCATATCTAAATAAATATAATGATAATATAATAAAACCTCTATTTCCTCTATAATATCACATTTAATTATATAAAAAAAGATATTTTTATATCTTATCACCAACACCCTTTAGATACTTTTTTATAATCATGTGATGAATCAATCAACCATAATTTTAGGATGGTTGAAAATATAATAATCTAACCTCACATGTCATGTAAAATTTTCTTCGTAGGTATTAAAAAATTCAACATCATAATTATTTACATCATGGAATTAATTATTAGTTTCCATATCAATAATAAGGAAATTTTTCATATAAAAAATAATATCTTCAACTACTATTACTTAATGGGTTAATATCACACCCTTCCCTAGTATTCTCGATATGAGTCTACCATTGATCCGATTTTCCATCCAAATGAATGATATCTAAAATAAGTATTTCATCATTGGAAAAAGCAAGAATGGAAAATGAATTTTCATTTTTACTGATCAGTCACTCCTATTTTGGTGGGTCAATTAAAGAAATAAATGAAGATATATTTTTTCTCATAAAGGACACAACAAAACAGTATTCCCTCCTTTTCTCTTTTTGATGTTTTTCATGAATCACATATTTCAAAAAAAATTAGTATAGAAATAGTATTTTACATTCCTTCTCCCATAAAAATTGATTTTTCAAAATTATATAGAGTCCATTTTCCATCACATTAATCATTAACATGATTCAGTTATGTTTCATCCATTAACTAATAATAGAGAAAATAGAGTCAGAAAAATAGCCGTGTTTAGAAACCACATTGAAACACCATGAGATATGAAAAGAATAAAATAATATATGATACTATTGAAGATACACACCACTAACTTGGAATTAATTACATGCAGTAATGAGTTTCATTGATAGGTTTCATTATACACAAAACTGTGTTTAACCAAACTAAAATGAACTAGGTTATATTTTAGCATTAAAAATTAGACATTAAATTGATAGGTTTCAATATCAATAACTAATTGTTGAAATAAAATAAAAATATTTAAAAATATAAATATCATAATTAATATAATTTATTGAATTTTCTCAAAAAATAGACAGTAAATTTTTAGTAAATGAATTTTATTACTCAAAAATATTGTTTTCATCAAAAATGATATTTATTACTTTTCATGAAAAAAAATTATAATAAGAATTTGGAATATTAATAAAATTTATTTAATAATACTAAAATCCATTTTATGTTATAATATCAATATATATATTAGGATAAATTTTAGGATTTTTATAAAAAAAATTATTTTTCGGTGAATAGTGAAAATATTAATTTTGGTAAAAACATTTTATTTTCAAAAAATTAAGTAATTTAGAAGTTCCAATTTGTTTTTACAGTTTTATAACATAATAGAATTTATTTTTATTCAACTTGATTACCATGAATAAAATTTATATTTGTTTTGTATATGTTTGTTTAAAAAAAATATGTTTTCTTAATATTTGTTTAAAAGGAATAACTTCTATCCATTTTAATTAATTTAAATAATCCTTAATGGTTAATTTTTGAATTGAAATATATATATTTTAATCAAAAAATATTAATTTAGTTCCATTAAAATATTAATATTAGTCCAAAGGTAAATATAGATTCATCTTTTCTAACAAAAATAGTCTTATTAAAACCCAGTTGTCTCACCGTATATGTGAGAATAATATTAAATTATATTCTTCCACAAGAGTGAATTTAATTTAGAAAAAATTGATTCTATACTAAAAAACATAAAAATTATAACTTCTAATAATTACCACTTAATTTATGACCAATGGTATTAGTGAAAATAATCAATATTAATTACACTGATTGCGGTAAAAATAAGATTGGTCAATGGTCCAAAAGTAATCATAAAGGGTAAAATGACATAGAAAAGTTTAAATAAAACATTTTAGGTCCATATCTACCATATATTATCATGTTTTTGGAATTACTCGAGCCACAAGACATAGAAAAATGTTGGTGGAATTTTCCCTTTCAAAAATTTAGAAGTTTTCCACTCACCCAACATACCAAATGCCTCAAACCCTTCTCCATTATTCTCACATCTAGGCCCATTTTCCTTGGAATAAGCCTACCATAATGAATTCTTAATGACCGTCCTCTAATCATATAATCATTTCATTAGGATAAAATCCACTTATGAAAGGCCTTTGGTGAAAACCCAAAGAAATTACCTGGAGAAGAGGTAACACTCATCAACTAGATTTTTTGTATAATTTCATTCTCCACATATTTAAATTATTTATATTAAATTATTATATAATAAAAAAGTATCATAAATACACCTATATTTATTTATTCAATGGTTATGACCTACAATATCAAGCATTTCAATCAAATAGTTTATGAATTCATCATTTCAATGTGGCACACTACCACCTCATGAATCAATGTTGATCATTTTTTCCATTAACACCTCTCAAAATAGTGTATAATGATGAATCTAAAGAATATATTTTATATTTATTACATTATTATACATTTATACTATTTAAATAACATAAAACTATATATGTTCCATTTCGTAAGTGATAGTATAACATCGATCATGTGTGTGGTGGACTACCCCCTAATGAAGTGATGTGACATGTTTTTCACTAACAAGTTACATGGAAGGTAATAAATGTAAATATAAAAATATATATATGAAATTAATAAAATGGTTATTATATTTAAGAAATATTTATCATTTCAGAATTATAATATATGTTATTTGTTCAGTTAAAAGTTATACTTCTTACATTTACATTACTTTTGTTTTGGAAATCACAATAAATTTATTAATAACATGTGTACTATCTTTTTATGTCCTACATGTTTTAGAATATTTTTTTTAAAAAGTTATATTTTACGATAAATATGATTTTTTTAAAAAAACTATTATGGGTATAAACATAAAATTTATCATTTGGATTTTCAGAATAAGTATGTTCCGCATAAAATCAAACTCCCTTTTACCAGATAGAAAGTTAGAATTTTTTTCTAGACATTTATACAGACAAAAGTATTTACTATTGTAATGATACTAGTACCAATAAAAATTATACTGATACTTATAAATATTATCAAATTTAAATTATTTTTAATTTCTATTAGACTAACAATGTTTATAATCAGATTATGGAAAAAGTTTTTCTAATGTGAGGAAAAATTTAAACATTGTATCAGTTTTATATATTACGATGCCAAAAATTAAGTTATGATGATTTATCATGTGAAAAATATCCTATGTCATTGCAAAAAACAATTCCAATATGACTATTGGGAGGATTATTATAAATAAGATGTCATTTTATGAGTTTAGAATATGTTTATAGCATTTAATATGTTAATTTTCTAAAGATTACGTAGCATGAAATTATGTTTTTTATATTTTTTTAATTCTTTAGAGAGATTCTTTGTTAGGAAAACATGTTAGGTTGTCTCCTTAATAATGTTTTTAATTAAAACATTGTCTCATTATTTTTACTAGTGTGAGATTACGTGGATTGGAAGATAGAAAATACAATCCATTGGATTGAGGAATATTAGGGCAAGGTAGATAGAGAAAATATAATAATCAAATCTACAGATTAATGGGATTGGAAGATAGATCCATTATGCTCTTTGTATCAAGGGTATTCTTGGTAAGGATTAATAAACATTTCTTCTTTTCATAAAATAGTGTATGCCTTTAGTCTAGGATATAGACTACCTTTCTCTTAAGGTTAACATAATTTTATTTTTTAATATATTTTGAGTCATTATTACATTTTTTCCATTTTATTACTTATTCTTTTCAATTTTTTATTTCCACTGTATATATTAAATAATGATATTCATCAGACATTTTATTATATAGGATATTTTTTATTGTACAAACTATGATATCAATAATAATTTTGATATTCGTTGTGTCTATAGTGATTCCAACTTTTCTTTCTTATTTAGTCAATAATAATGTGACTCTAATTTTGTGACATTTTTAATTGGGTTGAGTTACAATTCAAATAAACTATAAAAAGTTTATTTGAATTTTTTTAATTTAACTCTATTAAACTACATTTTAAAACAAAAATTCACCCCTTATTGTATATATTGACATCTATGCATATTCTTAGAATTCTAATTAGTATTAAATATATAATGATTCTAAAATTGGTATCAGAGATGGTTTCCACTGCTCATATACAGGCTATGGTTTTTACGTTTCTTATTATTTCAGGTATTTTAATGTTTTAAAATAAACACATTGTTTATAATTTTTAAAAATAACATATATTGGAGGAAAATATATTATATTTTTTAAAAGATTGAAGATATAAATGATAGATCAATATACGATCTCAATATTAACAAACTACTTCAATTTTATGGTGGTGATTTTGAGTACTCAAGGGATATGAATAAAAACGTTCTTATCTACAAAGGAGTTGAAATTTTTGTAATTTTCAAAAGAGAGTATAGGATTCTATATAAGGACTTTACTACTATTACTCATCCATAGAATAAAGAATATTAATTAAAATATTTTTTAATGAATACTTTGTTATGTTCTATGAAATTAAGAAATTACAGTCAAATAACTTCCTGTGAAGCTACTAATAGTATAGCGAAAAAAATTTAGGTCACAGATTTTGGTATATCAAATATTGTTGTTACAATGAGATCTATATTATTATTAGGATATTATTCCCTTGATTTACATTTATGAGAATCTATTGAGAATATTAATCATAGGTTAATGAAAATTATTAATAGTTTACAATAAATTGGTCAAAATGGTCTAATGATGAGATACTTATAGAAAATATAATTCATATCAGGGAAAATGAATGGGAATATATGATAATAATAGTTTATGAGACTATAAATCATAATAATATTTCAATGAATGATCTCATTGGTAACATTATGATGCAAAAGGGTAGGCATAAGAGAGATTCTAAAAAAGTAAAAAAGAGAAATTTTGGTGTTTCCTTTTCAACAACACGTTTCTTCCATTCGATGGGGTGTAGAGAATGTTTTCAATTAAATAAAAAATATGAAAGTTGTTTTCCCATTTTATTCAAGTGCTTCATAACATTCTATGAATGAGTTTGAAATAATTTCTACAAAGATGAATAAAATAATTTGAATGAAATATTACCTATATATACACACTAAATGGTCATAAATATATATGTGATGAGAAAGAAGAAGTCGGTTCTTAAAAATGTTAAAATAATAGACACATCAGAATAAATTCTCTAACATTAAAGGGGAAACATAGAAATTAATGAAAATTAGAAAATAACACCATGAAATATTATAAATCTAATGGAAAGAATCCTTAAAAATTTTGACAGATGGAGTGCTAGTAGAGGTTATTTTTCTGAATATTCAATTGATAATGAATGTATTTTACTGAATAACATACATCTTTTTCTAATGAATGCATTATAATTCAATATTTGATGTCTAAAGTAATAAAATCTAAAAACCATTACAACATGTATTTAAATGAATTTTATCCTTATTAAGAAAATTCTACATCCATGGATGATGAATCTTTCTTATCTAGTGAATATAATTCATTACCATCTTATGAAGATGTTTCTCATCTTACAAAAATGATAGAAAATTATAATTTATTTTTTAAATCTTAATAATGGTAATGTTAAAGTATACTAGGCTAATTCAGTGACAGATGTTTTAAGAGATGAAATATCAGATATTTCAATAGATTATAATAAAAATATTTCTGAAAAATAATCTATTTTTAAATATTTATAAAGAGTAATTTCTAAGAAAGATATATTAAAAAATAATTTTCATAATCATAGTTCCAAAAATATTACTAATGAAGATAATAATTTCATTATTAAACTAACATAATAAATTTCATCTTTGAATAAACATTTATAAACCAATTCCACAGGTAAAGAAAATATTGAGAAAATATATAATAAAATTCCTCCTCATGGGATTAGTTTTGAAATGGGACATTCATATAAAGAACTTATTTTTAGAAACAATTTAATTTTTCCCAAAAGATTCCCTTTTTGAATCAATTTCCAATGTGGTGTGAATTGGAAAAAAAATTTCGTAAATAATTTTCAATCCCTTGGTTTTGAAAAATCCTTTTTTTTATAACAAATGTGGATTCCAATTTTTTTTCTGACATTATCAGGCCAATGAAGGATTGGGTTTCGAATCTATTATCTTTATTTGTTTAGGAAGATAGAAAATGTACAATAAAATATAATACATGGTACATGGATAGTGAATGATCTAGTTAAATTACTAGAATCAAAGACATAATCATTAATATAGACAAAATTAAAGGTCGTAAATTATCTTTTAATGATAATTCTCAAAGAGATATTAAAAAAATATGTATAACATTGTTCTTATTAGAAAAAGTATTATTTAAAACGATTTATTAGTTAATTTTAGTATGCACAACCACACAAGAATAAGTATATTATCTGATAATGGTTTACTTTTGATCAATATGTATGATTAATGTTTATTACATATTTACAAGGGTGAATTTATGTTTTCCACCAATCTATATGAGAATTTTTATACACTAAACCTATAAGTCCTTAGGAGACAAGAATAACCTTTATTAATTTCAATAGAAGTTATATCTTGGTTTTAGAATAGAATTTTTGGACATTGTCACCATATAAACTTACCTATTATTACTAATAATGGAATTACTATGTATCTTATGGAATATAGGTTTGAAACTTTATAAATTTTTAAACCATGTTGATACTTTAAGCAAACTAATTCAAAATTTTAATCTATTAGTGAAGTCTCTACTTATGATTATTTAAAATTAGTGAACAATGTCTTATTTGTCTCTACACAAACTTGAATAATTTGTGGAAAATATTAAGTATATTTCACAGTTGATGATTACTCTAGATACACATGAGTTTATTTTTTCACAACGAAATTTGCATCCTTTTGTTAATGTATATATTTTGATCCAATGTTAAAAATGAGAAAACCCTTACATTGATATTTATTCTTATTGTTTAGGGTTTAGAATATTTAATTTATTATTTTGAATACTTTTGTACAATGATAGGTGTAGAACATATATTTTCATAACCTAGAACACCTCAAAAACTTTTTATTTGAATTATGAAAGATAATTTTTCTATAAATAACTAGAACAATATTTAATGAATATTCAATTTATAAAATTTTTTGGGACGAATTAATTAGAACATACTATTATACTATAAATCAATATTTAATTTGACATTTTCTTAATAAAATTATAAATGAGTTATAGATAGGAAGAAAACCAAAAGACACCTAATTCAATGTTTTTGGATGAAAATTATTCACTTGGAATATGAATGATACCTTACAAAAACATCACCCATTTCCAATGAATTAATATTTTTAGGTTATTCCATTCTTCAATGGATTATATATTGTTTAAAAAAAATATTTTACTATTTAAGAAAAAGTGCATGTTATGTTTGATGAAACTGATCACTTTCTTTCCAAACAACCACAAACCATATCCTTATATGTTATTTCCAAATCATATTTTCAACCACAGTTAGAAATTTCATTTAATATTTTAATAACTCAAGAAATTTATTTAGATGTTATTCCTTGAGAATATTTTCTATTTAATGTTGAAGACTATTTTTTTGTTCAACCTGATGAATTTAATTGTTTCTTATGAACCAGACTGGTGATTGTCTCATTGGTGATGTTGACAATACATTTAGGACTAGAAGTTATTTATGAAATGAAATTGAACCTTTATAAATTTGGTCACAATTTTAACATAAACATCCTGATGAGGCTTTAGGTATTGAGGATTGGATTAATGAAATGAAATATAAAATCACTGAATTTGAGAGGGAAAGTGTGTATAAATTAATTTAATGACCTAGAGAAACTATATAGTTGGTGTAAAATGAGGGTTTTAGAATAAGTGTGATGAAAATGGAATAATAGATAAAAATAATGCAAGAATTTTATTTAGAGGGTTATAATCAACAAGATGTAATTTACTATATAGAAACCAATGAAATGGTACAATGACCTTAAGTTATTTTAATACTTATATCCATTGGATCATTCTTTAATTTAATACATTTTCAAATGGATGTGATGTCAAATTTCCACAATTGATATGTTAAGGATGAATTTTATGTCTTACAACCTCTATGTTTTGAAAATAACAATCATCCTAAATAGGTCTATAAACATTTAAATTATTTTTAGGGAATTGAACATGTTATTAGAGATTTGTATGATAGGATATAATGATTTTTTAAGAATAGTTTTATTTAGGAGCTATGGGTCCAAATAAATTTATAATAAAAGTTAAAACATATTGTCATTGAATAAAAAAAGGATGAAGGAATTATATTAGGATCAATAAAAAATTATTCAAAAGATTACTTTTTGGTTCTTATGAAATCTATGATTGAATTGAGTATGATGGGAAAGATACCATATTTAATAAGTTCTTAAATTTAAAGAAAACTATAAGAAGATTTTAAATCTCAATGCTAACATATAAGATATCTTCAAAATAAATATTTATATGATAATATAGAATAAATTAATACTCCTATTAGTTCCACCAATACCCTTGATCTTGATGTTGCTGGGAAACTAGTTTATCAAATAATTTTTTATATGTCTGATAATAAGATTAATTTCATAACAGCTAGTTGTTATAATTTAACATTTACTTATGATAATGTGGAAGAAATAATAAAAATAAAAAATAGACTAATTTAAAAAAATTTAGATGAATTTTTTGTTATCATAAAGGAAATATGGATTAAGGAAAATTATATGATTTTTGGAAGTGTTTTTGAATTAATTTTTTTTCTCAATGATGAAATTTATAGATGTAGAATGGATATAAAAGAATATTTAAATGTGTTTTTTATAAATATCTTCATATGTTTTAGGGTTATATAAGAAACAAAACATTGCTCAAAATTTCTATACTAATGCTGAATATGAAGAGGGTGGAAGTTGTTGTTCTCATGGATTGTAGATGCAAGACACACTGAATTAATATGGAATGATTTTTATTAATACCAAAATACATTGTTATAGCTAAAGTTACATTTACTTAAGTAGAAACACTTAACACCACTCACATTCTATGATCTTGTTTATAAGAAACCAGTTCTTCGGTGATCACACACTAAAAAGAGATATAATTTTACAATTCAGTAGTATCCAATATCAATATTTTGATATGTTTACAAAACCTCTTAGTTCATATATATTTGAAAATATTAATAAAAATATAAAAATCGTCAACATAATGTAATAATTCATATCTACTACTTCCTGAAAACTATTCTTACATTAAGACACTCCATTACAATGGGGGTTGAATATGTTTTATGTTTTTAAAATAATTATTTTTTTGAGACATTTAGTTTTCATTAAAATTTTATTTTAATTAGTTTCTCATACTCATATTTCATGTTAAATATTTCTATGTTGTACTTATCAAGGGGTTCTTCGAACGCATAAAATGATATTAAATTTCAAAAATCATATTTTTTAAAAACATTTTGGGATTTATAAATTATTATATTTTGTTTCTAATGATACTAATGTAATTAATTTTCAAAAAAAAATCTGTTGAATCTATTAATCATTTGAAAAAAATTCGTAATCTGTTTAGTTTCCAAATAAAGAAATGGTTTATAATGGTGATGGATCTTTTCACTTCAAAAGGTACTCCTATATTATTTTAATTTTTTTCACTTTGGGAATAATTTAATTCTTAAATTGTTAATGTATTTTTTTTATAAAATAATTTATTTCTACAATTATTTTTTTTAAAAACATCTAATTAGATTCATCCCAAATCGGTTAAATGTTTAAATATCACAGGAGTTCATAAAATTCAATAAAACATTCAATGAAGCAATATTGACTATCATTTCAAATAAGTACTCATATCTATAATTTGTTTTGTTTGGGAAGATCAACTATCAACGCTAAAGCCTATTTATAGAGGGACACCCATATATCCCAAATCATTTCTCCAGTTATTTTTCTCTTGAATTGTTGTACCAAATATATTGGCCAGTATGATAAGTATCCTCTTCATCTTATTTACTAGTTTCAATTTTGAATCTGATGGAGAACAAAGAGGTTTTTGAAAAATAGTTTCTATTTAGGGGGACGTTAGATGAGATATTCTTATAGAAAATGTTTTATTCCTCACATAAAGAGATAATTTCTTTTCAATTATGGGATTATGTTTGAGTAGAGAAACCAGAAGAAGAATTTGATTTATTTTATGTTGATTTAGTTCATGATTTTTATTTATTTTTTCAATTTCCTATACTCGATAAATAACGAATAAACATGGTTCAAAAATGTGGCTATAACCACCAATACTGTTTGTATAGGCTATACCAATAGTTTTGGGAATCATGGGAAACTGAGGTGTCAATATAGGTCAACATCCTATACCCACAGTTTTCCAAACTGTGGGTATATATTTTTCAAATGCCTCATGTCATTATACCCAAGGTTGGAAAACTATGTGTAGAAATATTAGTAAAATTAATGGAGTGTATTTCATACCTATGACCTACTCTGATACCATGAAGCAGCTAACTATCCTAGGTGTGTCGTTTACATTTATATATATCCATATCTTCCTAATTATATTAATTCTTTCCACCTTTATAGAAAAGAAATTCCTCAATGAGTTTCAATCCCATGACCTACAATACAAACTAACTGCACCTCACCAACCAATCTATTAAACTCATGTGAATGTATTTGTATATTATGTTTAATTTATTAATTGAAAGTGTCTACAAAAAATTGATGCTTGTGAGTTTCTAACCCCCACCTCCGCAAAGATGCTGAACTGCACTACCACTACAACCAATTCAATAATGTTTATATATATATATATATAAATAATGTGAGTATAGATTAAACATTTGTCCTGTGTTTCAAAATAGGGCCTCTACATCATCACTAAAGTCCCTTACCGCTACACCAGCTACAGTTTAGTTTAGATAGATATATAATATGTTATATATATATATATATAAAATGTTGTATAAATAAAATGTACCTATAGGGTTTCAAAACTGAGCCACTGGTTCATCACTGAACCAGTTTACCACTACAACACTTTGAATTATGTTTATATATTCATATATCATCTTATATATATATTTTTTCTTTCATAAAACATAATGGAATATATACCCATGGCTCAATAAAACCATGGGTATATGGACATCTATACCCAATATTTTAATAAACCATGGTTATAGGATTATATACTGAAGGCTATACCCATGGTTCAGGAAAACAATGGGTATAGTTTCTCTAACACCATTCCCAAACAATTTATTGGCTTTCGGCACAAATGCGAGTACCATATACGTATAGTTTTACAGGAACCATTATTATAGGTTAGAAAATTTCACCTATACCCATAGTTCATGAGAACCATGGGTATATAAACAATTTCCTATAGTATTTTGAAAGAATATATATGAGAAAAAAATTAATTTATATATGTATAGGAAAACATATAAGATTTCTTATAAAAATCATGCAAATCTGTTTGATATATCATAAGATGGATAATATGAGTGTAAATATCATAAGTTTTCATGTTGTCTTGGTTCTTTTAACACGACTATAGACAAAATAATCATCATTTTTGGAGTATGAAAAGAAATGTGATGTTTCACACCACACACTGAATTATCTTGTTTTTTATATGTGAATGAACCAATTTTATATTACGATAAATAGAGAATAAGATACATTGAAGGTGTTAGATTTTTTATTGGATTTTGTGGTGAATATGGTAATGATTTATCTCAACTAATATTCCATTCTCACCATGGAAAAAAAAGAAACTCTATAAAATCAAGGATTATCATGTTCCCCACTTTCACAATCGCGATAGTGGAAACTGAATGAGAATTTCCCATGTTTTTAATAAATCATATCCAATGAGTAAAAGGATTTCATTTACTAGGTATCATATGATGAACATGATGAGGATGGTATTTATTAGTAAATAAATGCGATTTTTTTGAAATATTATGGTGCTACATTTAAAGTAGATCCATCATGGAAGGATGAAAAGGATGAAAATAAAAAAATGTTGGATATTGACATCCCCACCAAATAAAAATGGCGAAGAAAGATAATGTACTAGGTGATGTTTTTTAGAGATTGGTTAAAAAATCTAAGATGAAACTATGAGATCCAAAAATCCAGATATACCTAGCAGATGAAAAATATTTAAAAATACGTGTTTCCAAAAATATTTAATACAAATATAAGAAGAAGAAGAAAACAGAAATATTTGTGGGAAGAACATATTTGTTTGAGTCTGTTGAAAGAAATGGAAAGGGTATCTAAGAATGTAGTTTTACCCTATTTTTAAAGAAATAAACTAAATATAGGAGACATATTTTAATTTTGACAAAAAACAATGATACATAGAGAAATTCATTATGTCATCGACAATGGAAAATAAAATGTTTGTCTTGAGGAAATGGTTCTAGAGAAGGAATTGGTATCAGAACCATTTGTTAATGGTGGAATGAGAGTTTATTGAAGACATCATGAATAACTTGAAAGAAAATTTATTAAAGTTGGTGATGGAGGTATTATGGAATAAAAATAATTTTATGAAGATAAATAAGAATAATTTGAAGAGTTTGAGACATAATTTGGGGAAGAAGTAGATGAGCAAGAGTAAGACGAAGGATATAATGATACTAATGATGAAAAAACTCACACTGATATGTAATCATCGTATTCATCATAATCATCATCAATATCAGTCATTCCCCCTAAGGGAAATCATAAAGAAAAATATGAATATACTAAGGAAGAAGATTCATCTTTATAAAAAGAATAATAATAATCATTAGAAGAGGTAAAAATGATCAATAGTCTAAGACCAATTCCTATATTCAATAAAACATCAATGATTAATACATAATGAAAATTTATAATTACATTATTGTGATAATGAATGTTGAGAAGGAATTCTAAAAAAACAAAGGGAGAGGTAATGATATGGAAATTAAAACCAATCACATAAACATTCATGTGGTTTCAGTTACAACTTTTTCCCTTGAATTAGTAGAATTTATTATTGAGGCCTTGATGATGTTATAAAGAACTATTATTTATTTTCAAAATCATGAGACTCAGTGTTAGTTGAATGAATATATTCTAATTGAGAATTCAATATCGATAATTATTTTAATAGAAATGGTGATTCGGACTGAGGTTGGTAAAAAAAATTTCAGGAGATATATTAGACTCACCAAAATAAAGAAATATGATGGTTAAATGGACTCACCATATTAATGCTAATATCAAGATACATGATGGAAAATATGATGTAATAAAGAATATTTCTGAATAATCATCAAGTTATTTCAATTACATATCTATAGACATGACTAAAAGAGTATTATTTGTGGAGGAATTTAATTATTTCACCGATGAAAGAATATGGGAAGTCAATATTTTGAATAGGCTGATCTGAGAAATATAGCACGAGATCACTAGAGTCTAATTCATTGAGGCCAATCATATCATTATGAAGAAGAAGAATAAATAATTTGCTGGGGAAGTAAAGAATCTAAGGCATTAAAAATTCATATTTGAGACGATATAAAAAGCATAAAAGGAGTTCAAAAAGATGATGGATTTCTAATGGCCTTGGTGAAGAAATAAAAACATTTTCTTTTGAACTCTTGTTGTAATTGTAATTTAAAAAAATTTGAATGTATGATTTTGAGTGAATTACTATTTCAATCAATTATAAATTGTCTAAATGTATTACAATTCAAATTGGTTGAATGTTCTTTAATTTTTATCATGTTTTATTTGTAAATTAATTCAATTATTTCATATATTATTTATCAAAAACACTTTAGGAACCTTAATTTAATTTCACTATTCCTTTTTGAAAATCACAAATGGGGATAATTTTATTGAAAGGCGGAGAAAATATTATCAATGGGAGAATTATTAACAGGAGGGAGAATTAATAAAAGGAGATATTTTCAGATTCAGTGTGATAATATGATCCTTAGGGGAAGATATTATTCTTAGGGGGATTTTATCATATTCAACATCATAATATCCATAGAATTCAAAGTATTTACTAACTCATGGATATTTAAGTTGTAATTAATATCTATGAATAAAAATTTCTTAAAATAACAATGAAATTAAAATTTTCATTAATTTATTAATTTTAGTTTTGAAGTTTGTGTTTTCCAAATTGGGTAGATTGTTGAGTTGGATGTATTACATATTATTTTACTATTCCTTCTATTTTTGATGTAACAGACATATTCTTAGAAATTTTTTTACTAACTTTTTATTTCCTGTGTTTTTTAGAATATTTTTTAAGATAACATTATATTTTACCATAGATATAATAATTTTTAATGTATTATGGATATAAACATTACATTCATCAATTTAATTTATAGAATAAGTTTTTTTTCTGATAAAATCATATTCAGTTTTATCTGACTTGTAGATAAACAATATGTCTTCACTTTCATACTAATAAAAGTATTAAAAATTTTATTGATAATTGCATGGATATAAAAATAATAGATACTTATATGGATTATATTATTTAAATTTTTTAAAACATACATTATACTAACTATGTTTATAATAAAAATACATAAAACTTATTTATACTATAGAAATGTTTTAAGTCTTTTATGGTGTTACAAAATGTGACCTTAGACATTCAATAAGGACGAGCTTCCATGTACATGTTTTACAAGGCCTTTGTAAAAAAAATTAAAAATATGACCATTGGGATGATGCATATAAATAACATGTCATTTGATGTTAATTTGGATCTGGATGATTACATTCTCACAATAAGTTTTTTGAATGTTACATAGTGTGAACATCTACTTTTTTGTCATGTATAGTTCTTTTGAGACAGTCATTAGATGGAACCCTTGTCATGTGGTCTCCTTATTAAATTGTGTAATTTTTACTATGTGTTATTACTGTTATGATAAAGGGGTTCTAGGGATATGAAGACATAAAATATGATCCATCAGACTAATTGGTACAAAGTCTAGATACACAGATCAAATATGATTTTCATATTAAGGTATTTCAGGGAAATGAAGATATATCCATTCTGATATTCGTATCGTGGGCCTTCCTGGTATGGAAATACAAACATTGATGTAAGTATAAAATAGTGTATACATTTAATCTGGGTTATAGAATAGAATTACCATAATGTTAAATGTGGTTTATTTTTTAATATCTTATAATTATTTCTTTTTTTTATTCAATTTTATTACTTATTTTTAACATATCATTATTTCTATTGTACATGTTATAGAATGATAGTCATTAGAATTAGAGTTTTATGTAATATACTTTATTATATTAAATTTGTTTAAAATAATCTCTATGATTTTAATCAGATACATAATGATTATGATTTTCAATATGATTTATTTGGAAATATTTATATTCTGATTATATTAATTTGTTAATTGGACAAAGGGTTGAGCCAGATAACCAACTATTAGAGGCTTCAGTTTATTTTTTGTATTATTCTATTAAATAATATTATAAAAAAACAATTCTCCACCAAATCTTGTATTTATTTTTCATATGATTATATTATTACAATCTTAATGATTATTATGGATACACTACTCTTTTATTTTTTTTATTTTAAATTTTCACTCAAATAAATTATATCATCATTTGTGGACATGTGGACTACTACATCCTTGATCTGATGACATTTTTTTTCAAAACCACATCATATGAATTTGATGTATATATGTATGTATAAATAAATGATTTTGTGTTTATGATTTTAGGATCATTATGGAATGATGAAATATTAATAATCTTATATACATATTAATCATTGGAAAAAGGAAATTTTACTCATGCATACATAGAACCTCCTATCTCCATGATCTAAACATTAGTTAATTTTACAAAATAATCATTCATAATTGAATTTAAAAGTATATTTAAAGTATAAATATAAAATTTAATCATAATTACTGTAATTTTTCATATTTTTATTTAATAAACCCCAGAAAATAGTCAACCTACAAATGTATATTTTTCAAACATATATCGAATATATTCAAAATATCCCACATAATAATAATTAATTAAGTAATTTTATAGAATATTTTAATGTGTTAAAAAATAATAAGCATGAAAAAGGTTCTAATGAATGAAAATTGTTGAAATTTGTTTATTATTCAGTTATATAAATAGAGACGTGATTAATCTAACCCATGATATGGGGTTTTATTGTATCACTTTTATTTCTATGAGATACATTCCATATTAATAATTTATATTATTGTGTTGTATATAAAATTTATATTAGTGTATTTTATTATTACCAAAAAATTTATGGGGATTTACATATCCATTTTACGATATCTATTTCATGGGGTTTACAATATAAATTTTCCAAAGTTGTAGGGGATATTTTTCAGAATTTTCCATTCTTTGAGACATCTGTTATGTTATAAACCAATATTTTTTTATGTGGTGTATATAATTTTCCTTAGAAATTTTATTCTAGGAATATAATTATTTTCATGACATTATATGTTTTATTTAATGTTATACCCTGATGTATCTTTTAATTCCTTGTTACCAAAGTGAAATGAGTGTGATGTCACAACATCGTCATTTATAAGGATTGATTGTGATTAAGTCTCGACTGATGAAATAATATAACCTAAATCTAAATAATTTATTGACTCTCATTATCCTCTTTTTGTGTCATTATAATATATTTTTCCTTTTTTTCTCTCTTGTTGTAATCAAGAGTTCAAAATAACCATTTTGTGAAATAACTTTTTTTCCAATCCATGTTTCTTAAAATAATGATATTATTTTTATAAAGTGTTCTTCAAAGATGAAATGATATTTTCCTCCGGATATATTTTAATTTATTGATTAAATATACCATTATAATATTTATATGTAATTTTTAAATAAAATTATTTTAAACGTGTTATATATTTCAAAAAGTCTTTTTCAAAATGAAAAGGTTATTTTCCCCAAGATGTATTTAATAATTTTTTAATTTAATTTTAATTAATAAAAATAAATAATCCATGTTGTTATATATTTAAAAACTGGTATATTTTTTTCGTGATACAATTTTGATTATCTCTTTTCCTAGATAAAGATTATTTCAATGTGATTATTAAGAAACTCATTTCTTTTCCATGGTTCAATTATATTAAAAAAATATTGATAAGAAATTAATTTATTTTCCCATGTTTAATCATGTTTATATATGTTTTATGATGAAGTATATTTTACATGAATCATTTTATGGTTCATAAATATTCTTTAAAAATTAGGTGACCCATATGTCCCTTGGTAAGGTCATTACAACATAAACATGGGATAAAATTGATAACACTAGGTATTACCATTACATATTAAATATGTGAATTCCCTTATAGCAAGGTGTGAGCTCATTACAATAAAAACATGGGGTGTCTTAAATAGAATTGGGTGAGGTTATTCCTTTGTATATGATTGGTACAGCTAGACATTTCTCTAATGAATAGGTAAATCATTATATTGGATTTGGGATATTTGGTTATTCTTGTTAAAATGGATTTTAAAAGATTTTTTGATAATGATGATCCTGGTTATTGAAAAGGGTTTAAATTTCCTTATTTTTTGATTTTATAATGTTTCTTGGGATCAATATTGATATAACATGGCTCTTAATTATTGATTCTAATGACTCTTTCCCTTTTTATGTTATCATGTTTGATGATTCATGTATTGATGGATATGAATATTAGTATTTTATACTCATGTACTTTTAGTTTTTCGACATACTATTATGTTATTTTAATTCTCATTCATGAAATTTAATTTTTAATTATTATTTAAACTTTATTTAGTGTTTGATCTCACCCTTATTATGTTTCCACTTCCATGAGTAATAAAGAATTATATTGGACAAATCATGTCTAAAATGGATTCCATATGGATGATTTTGATGAGTTAATATGAAATAATGAAAGCAAGGATGAACAAGAGATTATTTCCATCATTATGAATCCAAGATGATGGGAGTCTATCCTAATTCCCAAAATCTATAAGACTAAATAGTATAACAATATATAAGTGATAAAATATTTGTTTTTGATATTTAATGATTTGATTGGAGAAAATGGGTTCAACTTCTTTGTTATAAAAGAAGAAAATGTATGGTTTTTTGAATTTAACACTGGATTTGGGATTGTGGGTTCTTGGTTGTTATGGTTGGTATCATAACATTGAAATGATAACATTGGATATTGGGATGTTTTCATTGGATTTTATCTTAAGTGTTATGGATACCATCATAGTTCTATAATAATATGCTTGATTCAATGTTCAAAGTCTTAGATGCCTAATTTATGTTGTACTTGATAATATTTTAAAGTGTTTTGTGAAATTGATGGAAATGTTTTATTGGGTTTGTGTATTCATATCCCCAAGAATAAACATAATGTTTTATTTAGGGATTACTTATATTTATTATTTAAAAAAATGGAATAACTCGTATGTTGGGTGTCGACCCGTTGAATCTAACATGGTGGAGGGATTGAACCCCTTACAAAAATACTATATGGATTTCTTCTCGAACAGTAGCCTACATGATTCCCGGGTTAATATAAATTTTTTAAAGGTAATTATTTATATTATTTCATAAATAAATGGTATTTTATTTGTGTAAAAATTTTAGATTTATCTTTGATGAATATATGATCAAATGCTTATAATATTTGGGATTTGAACATAGTCTGTAAATGTTTGGAGATGTTTCATGATAGTTATTTATGGAATGAATTAGAATGAATATTTTTTTACTATTAAATTTTGAGTGTTAGTTTATCATATTATGGTTTATCAAATTTGGAAATTATATTACCATGTGCTAGACATTTTTGTTTTTGTTAATTTTTAATGATTAGTGAAGAAATGTGTTATAAATTTTTTATTATTGTGGTATTTAAAATTTTATTTTTTTCTCCAGGAATGAAATATTCCTCTGGAAAACAAATTTATGGAAAAGAATATTTGATTTTAGTATAAATTGATTAATGGATTATATTCTACTCATCATATAAGTATATTTCCATACTCTATAAATAATTATGGTAAGGGAATTACCCAACTATAGGTAAAGGATATTGGGAAAAAATCTCAATATGTTCAATTCAACAGAACCAATGATCTTTTAAATCCTTACATATTTATATTTTGTTAGACCTTAACATTTAATTTATCATTCACATGCTTATGATCAATTACCTAAATCAATCCCTAAAATTATTTGATATCATATGTTATTACCAAATATGTTCTACTATCTAGAAACCTAGTTATGTGTTACTCTATATGAAATATTAAATTATCTATCTCTATTATTAAGAGCGCATTTAATTTAACATTTTCACAATGAGGGTTTACTACAGAAGATATTTCAAATTTCTAACCTTTATTTAGCGAGATAATGATAAACCTATGAAGTATAAATTTATTAATGATGGGGGAGGATGTAACACTTAGATATTTTAGAAGAATAAAATTATATATATAGTATATGGAAAAATTGTATTGACATATTTTTGTTACATCAAATAATGAGTTTTTCTAATAGTTTGTGATATACATAGGACGGGGATTAACTGAACAAAAAGGACCAATTATATATTCTACAATTATAACCTGTATTTTAAATTAGTACGTATGAATAATATTAAATTATTTAAGAAATTATTAAATTAATATAAATATTAATATTTTATACTAAATATAATTTATTTATAAATTTTAAATTATTAATTGCTCAATTTTTTTAAAGTGATTTTATTAATAAAAAATATGTTATCTTCAAAAATGATTTTTTTTATTTTCCTGAATAAAAATATTATAATAAATTTTTCAAAATTATTTAAAATACATGTGATAAAATTAATATCATTTTTTAATAGGTAATAAGAATATTTAATTTGGGTAAATGCTTGGTATTTTAAGAATATATTTATTTTTTATGAAGACTGCAAAATATGGATTTCTATAAAAATATATTATATAAGAGCCCAGATCTACCTTTCAGGTATGTTTTTCCTTTTTCTTAAGTTTTTGACTAAAGAAGAGTTTCTGGATGTTTTTGAAGTACATGCCATGTACTTTATGAGTACACACCGTGTACTTTATTTCCACCGAAGGCCGTGTGATGGTCGTGTCATGGCCACACACATGATCTTATGGGGTGATGTGGAGGCCGCATAAAGCATAGTACGGAAAAAGAGAGTACACGCCGTGTACTCAAAAAGTATAGGCCATGTACTCCAAAAGTACATGGCTTGTACTTTTTTTTCATTAAACTCACCAGGGTCCCGTATGATGGACAGAACCATCTTCTTTTTGGTTCCGTTCATCTGGGAGAAACCGTATGGCTGCAAATCTTCTCTGAGCCCCCGATCCTTCATCTCTTCTTCGAATCGACCATTGTCTATTATGTTGGAACCGCAGTGGTACGCTCTTCCTTCTTCTAGAGCATCGTTTTCCAATTCCTCCTCTTTTCCAGGTTATCATAGGTTGAACGTTTAATAAGTTTTCATAGATCTATGATGTTATAAGGAGATTCAAGCCTCGTGTATAAAGTATATTGATCTCTAAAACACATGGTAGGTGGTTTGTGCCTTTCTGTCCATAGTATTTTAGTATTACATGAAAATTCCTCCAATCCCCTCGAACGGGGTATTGCGTGTTTACCGTTTTACCGCTGCTGTTTGCCTACCATTCGTGTATGCTTATGTAGAGGTTATTTGGATATGAATTGGGTTGATTGCTATACCTTGGACATTCTACTTATGATTTGTCCTATTTACGACCGTACGTTCCTATTTAACCTATTGGTCGTTACCTGTTTTCCATGCCTTGTGGTCGTAGGATAGAGTGTTGTTTTTTCTGACATGCTAGAGATGTTGTCGACTGGTTAGCCAAGTAGTTCTGTAGGATTACTTTTTCCATTTAGCATTACTATGCATTTAACTACTTGAGGCCGTGAGAACCTAGTACTATTGTCTAAAAGAGGATAGACCGAGTGAGCTTCCACAGAGAGTCTTTGGAATGTATATACTATAAGAGTATAGACCAAGTCACATTCCTCAAAGAGTTTATGGACATTATAAACTATAGGGGGATAGACCATGTGAGATTCCTCAGAGAGTCTTTAAGCTTTATAGACTATAGGGGGATAGACTTTGTCAGCTTCATCAGATAGACTTTTTTTTACATGAATTACCTTGAACCACTCCATGTTATAAGAGGAATTGACCAAGTGAGCTTCCTCGGAGAGTCTCTGAACGACCTAGGGCTATAAGAGGAATTGACTGAGTGAGCTTCCTCGGAGAGTCTCTTGACCTTAGGGATATAAGGGGAATTTACTATGTGATCTTCCTTATAGAGTCCCTTACAACCTTATACTATAAGGGGAATTGATAGATAATGATTCCTCAGAGAGTCTTATAATTTTCATATGACTAGACCATAGGGGTTATGCTGAGTGTACTTCCCAGAGGGTTGTTGGAACTACTTGGGTAGGACCAGAGGGCATGGCTGTGAGTACTTCCCATGGGTTTAACTATTGTGTATAGCTGCCTTTTAGCTGCTACTTGATTTTTGGAAATGTGGATTGTTTACTGCTGAGTTTCTTTCCTATTTACTTCTTTCTGTACAGTACCTGCCATATATTCACTAACTGTTAGGCACAGATCTTTAGGAGGTTTCCTACTGGGATTTATTCTCACACCCTGTTTGGGCCATGCTTTTGGTCCAAAAAAGAATATATTGTTGTAGGTATAGACATGGGAAAGCGCCCTACAACTTCAGGAACTTGACTTGATGTGGAACTAGAGAGCATGAGACCAAGCATTGGCCTGCGACGCTGAGGAGTTTTTTATCTTTTATTTTGTACTTTGGTTCAGTACTATTGTGTTTAGCATTGTGACTTGATAGGATATTTTCCTATACATATGTATCATGCATCATTTATATATGTGCTCTAGTTGTGTCTTACTTTTAGCCATCCGATGATTTCTTTTTTATGGATTATTACTGCTTCCGATATTGTATCGTGTTTCTCTTCCACTATGTACTCTTCCAATGAGAGAAAAGATTCACCACTATCACACCCAAGGCCCTCGATGATAGTCAGAAGCCTCTGGAAATCAGAGAAATGCGCTTAAGGCCATGTGACCAACCGGGTACGGGGCGCCTTTGGGTGGCTTCTGGAATCAGGATGTTACAAAGTGGTATCTGAGTAATTATTTTCTATTAACTTACTATTTACAGCCTTTATCCAGGGATAGGATAGAATAGGTACTTGGTAATAAGTTGTGCCCGGGTGTAGCTAACCTGTGTTTTGGTAAAAGCCAATCTACCTCATTTATTGCAATTTCATCTGGTTTTTCAAGTATACGGTTGATCTAATTTTCACTGATGGGTGACTCACATGTTTTGTGTTGTTACTGTTGATATTATTGGGGTTCTATTTCTGTCACAACCCAACAAGATGAGGGTATTCCATATCATGCATCATATAGTCACTTTCTAGAAATCACGTGTCATGCATTTTGTCCATGCCATTTAGGGTGAATTAGCGATTGCATGTTGTTGTTATAGATATTGTGTAGAATATGCATGCTCTTGTGATAGATCATTTATTGAATGCCTGCTTTTAATAGGTATTGCTATATGTAATGTATTGTTTGAATAAACGCCAACTTTCAATTCTTGAGGTGTGATGGGCCCTCATGAATTGGAACATGGTGGATCATTGACTATTTTCCATTCTGTATGACCAATATGAGATGCCAAGCTTTGATTCGCGGGGATTTTGGACCCTCATAGATCGGAATTTGGGACCTTAATGCTTATTTTTGTGTTTTCTGGGATCCAGAGTAGTTTCTGGGGATACTTCCCAGAAAAACCTAGAATACAAGGCATGTACCTTATTAATAAACACTGTGTAGTTATTAACCATGTCACTGACTATGTGGGTAGGGACACAGGGTTATGAAAAATCATTAAGGAACACACCGTGTATGGTACGTACACACCATGTTGTAGTGACTGTGTGTCTACCTGTGTGACTAACAACACAGATGGATGAAACTACGATTATATATGCCATGTACTGATTTCACACACCGTGTCGTGTAACCTAGGTACTCGGTCGTGTCACGAAAAACACTGGTCAATAAAGTCCTTCAAGTAAATGTCGTGTGCACATGGAGCATGCCCCGTATAGTGAACCATGTAGCCGACCATGTAACTAAGAACTCAATTCATTGAAACTTGTCTAGTACACATCGTGTCCTTAGTGAACGCACCGTGTAGTCTAGGATTAAGAGGCTCATGTGGGTTAGCCATGTAAGGAGACTCAGGTAGGGGAATAGAATTCATGTATATGCTGTGTGTGGGGACAACACGTCGTGTGGTTGGGGTGTTACATGACTAGTCATGGCGGAAGTACACACCCATGTGAATGGCTTAAGAGGACATGTCGTGTAGTGTTTATACCCACTGTGTAGGCATGCTTTGTAAAACATCAATGTTTCTTTATCATGTTCCCTTCTTGTACTCTTATGTTTTCACTCCTTGATAGTCCTTATCTAAGGTGTGCATTTGACCTTTCTAAATTATGCCACCGAGACATCATTTGTACACCAGTTTCCAGACGGTGATCAGACACCATATATGGCTGACCAGGGACCTCCTACAGATGGAAGAGTTGACGCAGGATTTCCAGTAGTAGCATCCTCCCACTTTCTCTAGGGTTGGAGGACCCCAAGCTGAAGAATCATGGCTAGAGGCCACGGTGACAATCGTTAGGAATCTGGAGATACCTCCAGAGAAGAGGGTGAATATCGCTACCTATATGCTCTAAGACTCTTCTAGGAGGTGGTGGGAGGTGATCTCACAGTTAAGATGCCAACAGAGTATGAATTGGGATGATTTTTGGTTCATCTTCTGCAATTACTTCTACCCAGAAACCTTGAGTACCAATCGAGCCTTGGAGTTTATGAGTCCGGAGCAGGGCACTCTTTCTGTTATGGAGTACTCATCTGGATTTACTGAGAAATAGAATTCCATGCCCATTCTAAGAGGTGATGAGCTATTACTTGTGTGGAAGTTCGAGGAAGGTCTGAGGCAAGACATCCAATCATAGGTGAACATCTTCATGTTGACTTCTATATCCTCTATCGTCAACTAGGTGCTGATTAGTGAGCATAATCTGAGGGATTCGGAAGCAGTGAGCCAGGGCTGTTCGACATCCAGAGTTAGTGTTCCTCTTATTTATAGTAGGAAGTTCCATGGGGAGTCTTCTAGAAGAGATCAGAGTAGGAGGAATGTATCTTCGGGAAGCTAGGTAGTATACTACCAATGCGGGAGGAGCGGGCATACTAGTCCTCAGTACCAGAGTGACCTAATGGAGTGCCGATCTTGTAGAAAGATGGGCCATCTTCAGCATTTCTATCAGATCTTCTCACCTTTAGCTGGTGGTAGGGGTTCTTCTATGACCCTACGTTTAGGAGAAGCAACGCCAGTTTCTCACCATTATGGGAACTAGAGTTCTTTTCGCTGATTGGGCCAAGGTTGAGGTCAGGGCCGTGGTGGTAAGTCACCAGGCTAACCACGACAACATAGTGGATCATCTCAGAGTGGTCAAGTAGGTTCACATGGCTGTGGAGTAGGCCAGACCTTTATAGTGGAGAAGACCCATCTAGAGTAGGATCCCGACCCCTCTATAGTTCGAGGTATGATCTTAGTAGCCTCAGCTTTATCTTCAACTCTTTTCGATACATGGGCTTCCCATAGCTTTATATCTGTTGCTTTTGTGGAGAGTCTTGGTCTCTGCATCTTTTCTTCTGCCGCCATATTGAAACTTGACACACCTTTGGGGACTAGGATAGATAACATACGTTAGTGCAAGGATCTCCCTCTTGTAGTTGGTGGGTGTCACTTTCTATGGGACCTGTATGTCCTATAAATGAAAAGTGATGATGTCATTCTCAGAATGGACTAGTTAGTTCCCTTCTATGTATTTGTTGATTTCTATCACCATAGGGTGAGTTTCATATCACCATAGGGTGGATCCTTTCTTCATAAGGGTGAGTGGGATGTCTAGGTGAGTAGAGCAGGTCTAGAGCATCTTGGGTTAAGAGAAGATACAACCCAAATATCCAGTTTATATCTGGATGACCAGGGGACTTCGCAGTCAGACTTTCCTCCTATGGTGGATCATTTCAGGGACTTCTTTACAGAGAAATTTTCAGGTTTTCCTCAGGATCATGAGTTAGAATTTTCTATTGAGCTTGTGCCAGGGGCAGCAGCAGTGTCCATTCCTATTTATAGGATGGATACACTAGAGTTGCAAAAGATCAAGAAAAAGTTGGAGGCGTTACAGGCCAATGGTTTCATCCAACCCAGTACTTCTCCTTGGGGTTCACCTATCCTATTTGTGAAGAAGGCAGAAGGTACCCTTAGGCTTTGTGTGGACTATCAGAAGTTGAACCAGTTGACGATCAAGAACCGATATCCCTTGCTGAGTATCAATGATCTATTTGATCAGCTTCGAGTATCCCGAGTGTTCTTGAAAATTGATTTGAGATCCGGTTGTCATCAGTTTCATGTTAGGCCCTCAGATATACCTCTTGCAACCTTCAGGAGAAGGTATGGTATATACGAGTACTTGTTTATGTCGTTCGGTATCACTAATGTTCCTGCAGTTTTCATGGCACAGATGAACCAAGTGTTCCATCCATACTTGGATTCCTTTGTGGTGGGTTTTGTGGATGATATCTTGGTGTTCTCTCACACTCGACACGACCATGATACCCATCTTGAGATCATTTTGAGTACACTGAGGGAGCATCATTTATATTCTAAGCTCTCAAAATAAAACTTTTGGTTGGACCAGATTCAATTTTTGGGTCATGTTATCTCAGTGATGGGTGTGTTAGTAGACCCAGAGTAAGTGAGGGTAGTAGTTTCCTGGGAGAAGCCGAAGAACGTCTTTGACATGATGAGCATTCTAGGGATGGCTGGATACTATAGATGCTTTATTCAGGACTTTTCACACTTAGTATCACCGCTGACAGGTCTGACTAAGAAGGGTGATGAGTTCTTATGGTCAGATTCTTCTGAGTCTACCTTTCAGAAGCTGAAATGGAAGTTAACTTTAGCACCGATACTAGTCTTTCTAGAGCCAGGAAAAATATATAACGTTTACTGAAATGCCTCAATCATCGGACTATGAGATTTTCTTATGTAGGGAGATGGAGTCGTTGCTTATGGGTCTCGGGATTTAAGGCCACATGAGAGGAATTACCGGACGCACGATTTGGAGTTGGCAGCGGCTGTTCATGCCTTACACTATTGGTGACATTTTCTTCTAGGAGAGTACTTTTTGGTGTCCATCGACCTAAGGAGTCTCAATTACATCTTCACTCAGCGTGAATTGAATTTGAGACAATGAAGGTGGGTAGAGTACCTTCAGTCTTTTGACTTTGAGCTTGCCTACACGCCTGGGGAAGGTAATGTTGTGGCTGATGCACTGAGCAGGTGGACTCAGATATAGGCAGATCAAGAGTCCAGAAGTGAGTAGAAGCTTAGGGATATGTTCTCTAAGATGCATTTGGAGGTTCATGATAGATAGTAGCATACTTTTCTATCTTCTGTAGCTGTTACCTCTACACTTCCTGATCGGGTACGAATGAGGTAGCTATCAGATTATGAATGCCTAGTACTATGGGAAATCATGTCAGAAGAGGATCATATTCCTGGGTGGACCATAGGTGAGGATGAGATCTTGCGTTTCTAGGGATGCGTATGGGTGCCAGCAGATATATGTGAAGAGTTAATTTGGGACTTTCATTCATTAGTTTGGGCAGTTCATCTTGGCATCACAATGATGTACCGCGATCTACACCATTAGTATTGGTGACTAGGTATGAAGTGGGACGTTGCTGGATTCGTCTTGAGGTGTTCCACATTTTAGCAGGTGAAGGCAGATCATCCGTGACTAGCAAGGCTTCTACAGTAGTTACCCATTCTCGAGTGGAAGTGTAATGACGTCACGATGGTTTTTGTGACAGGGTTACCGAGGTCTCCTTGAGGGAACGATGCAGTACGGGATGTCATTGACAGACTCATGAAGGTTTATCAATTCTTGGAAATCAAGGAGACCTTCAGTGTTGATGAGATGGGGTGGATGTACATATGAGATATTGTAGGTCTTCATGGAGTTCAGAACTCCATTGTTTCAGAAATAGATGCACGTTTTACTTCTCAGGTCTGGAAGGGGCTTTAAAAGGCTTTGTGTACACATGTACTTTTGAGTACAACATACCATCCCCAGACCGATGGCCAATCCGAGCATACTATTCAGGTGCTTGAGGACATGATCTTATCATGAACCTTGGATTCTGGAGGTTCTTGGGAGAAGCATATACGTCTTGTGGGGTTTTCCTACAACAGCAGTTTCCTAGAGACTATGCTGATGACACCTTATGGGGCTTAGTAAGGTAGGCCATTCCGATCACCCTTATGCTAGCTGGAAGAAAGAGAGGTAGCTATGCTAAGACCTCGTCTTGTCCAGGAGACCACAAAGCAGATAGAGTTGATTCAAAAGAGGGTGGATACTGCACAGTCTCGTCAAAAGTAGTATGCTGATCAGCGGAGACAAACTCTAGAGTTTGAGGTCGGGGATCTAGTTTTCCTGCTTGTCACAACAAGGTTGGGACACTGGAGGATCAGGAGACAAGGTAAGGTTTCTCCGAGGTACGTCGGGAAATTTGAGGCATTGGTGAGAGTTGGGCCGATTGCCTATCGTTTGTAGTTACCTTATATTTACTAGACTATGCACGAAGTCTTCTACATTTCTCAGATCCAACGTTACTTTTCAGAACAGTCTCATGTATTTCAACCTGAGGAGGTTGAGCTCGAATCGAATGCATCATTTTTGGTGCATCTTATATAGGTTGCCGATTTCATTATGAAGGTTCTCTATGGTTGGTCTGATCCTCTGGTACGGGTGCTATGGCAGCATAGGCGAGTATAGGACGAGACTTGGGAGAAGGAGGCCGGTGTACGGTCACAGTGGCCGAAGTTTTTTTAGGTTACTTCTTCTACGCCATGCTAGGGAAATTCATGGACAAATTTCATTAAGGGGGGAAGTTTGTTAGAACTTGGATCTTCCTTTTAGATATGTTTTTCCTTTTTTGGAGTCTTTGAGAAAGGAGGAGTTTCTGAAATTTTTTGTAGTACAAACCCTGTACTTTATGAGTACACGTCGTGTACTTTATTTCCACAGAAGGTCATGGTCTGGCCGTGTGTTGGCCATGTTATGGACACACACACACAGTCGTGTGGGGTGATGTGGATGTCTCTTAAATCTGAATACGGAAAAGGCGAGTACACGGCTTGTACTCCAAAAATACATGCCATGTACTTTCTTTTTTTCATTAAACGCACATGGGTCGTGTCTGACGGACATAACCATCATCTTTTAGGTTCCGTTCGTCCAAGAGAAACTATACGGTCATGGATCTTCTCTGAGCCCCTGAACCTCTATCTTTTCTCTGAATTGACTGTCGTCGATTACATTGGAATCGAAACTTTAAGCTCTTCCTTCTACTAGAGCATCATTTTCCAATGCCTCCTATTTCTATGTTATCGTGGGTGGAAATTTTTATGTGTTTTTGTAGATCTACGACGTTATAAAGAGATTCAAGCCTCGTGGTTCAAGTATATTGATGTCTTAACCCCAAGGTAGGTGGTTTGTGCCTTTCTATTCAAAGTCTTTGAGTATTATATGATAATTAAACCAATACCATTAAAAGGGGTACTGTGTATTTACCATTTTACCTCTGCTGTTTTCTTCCATTGTGTTTATGCTTGTGAAGAGGTTATTTGGATATGAATTGGGTTGATTGCTACTCCTTGGAAATTTTTCCCATGCATTGTTCTACTTACGACCGTACGGTCCTATTTGGCCTATTGTCCGTTACCTGTTTTCCATGGCTTTTGGTCGTAGGATAGAGTGTTTTTTTTCTGACGAGCTTAAGATATTGTAGACTGGATATCCAAGTACTTCTGTAGGTTTACTTTGTCCATATAGCATTATAATGCATTGACCTACCCAGGGCCGTGAGAACCTGGTGCTATATACAAAAAAAGGATAGACCGAGTGAGCTACCTTGGAGAGTCTTCGGACATTATAGACTATAAGAGGATAGACTGAGTGGGCTTCCTCAGAGAGTCTTTGGATATTATAGACTATAGGGGATAGACCGTGTGAGCTTCCATAGAGTTTCTTCGAGCTTTATAGAGTATAATTGGATAGATTGAGTGAGCTTCCTCAAAGAATCTTTATTTACATAAATTACATTGAACCACTCCCGGCTATAAGAGGAAATGGCTGGGTGCGCTTCCATAGAGAGTTTGTGAATGAACTTGAGCTATAAGAGGAATTGACCAAGTGAGAATTCTCATAGAGTCTATTTACCATTGGGATATAAGGGGAATTGACTGTGTGATCTTCCTCAGACAGTCCCGGACTACCTTAGACTATATGGGGAATTGGCTGAGTGAGCTTCCTCAGAGATTCTTACAATTTTAATATGACCAAACCAGAGGGGTTAGGCTGAGTGTACTACCCAAAGGGTTGTTGGAACTTCTTAGGTAGGACCAGAGGGGATGTGTGTGAGTACTTCCCAGAGGGTTACCTGTTGTTTTTAGCTGCCTCTTAGCTACTGCATGATTTTTGGAACTGTGGATTGTTTACTGTTGAGTTTCATTCCTGTTTAATGCTTTCCGTACTTTACCTGCGATATATTCACTGAAAATTAGGCACAGATCTTCAGGTGGTTGTTTAATGGGATATAGTCTCACGTCCTATTTGGTCATGCTTTTGGGCCCAACCATATTATATTACTGCTGGTAGAGACAAGGACAAGCACACTTCAACTAGGTACTTGACTTGCTATGGAGCTGGAGAGCATGGGTCCAAGATTTGGCTTGTGATGTTGAGGAGTAGTTTATCTTTTATTTTATACTTTGGTTCAATAGTATCATGTTTAGCATTGTGCCCTGTTTGGCTGTTTTCCTAGACATATGTTTCATGCATCATTAATATATGTGGTCTAGTTGTTTCTTACTTATAGCCTTCTGCTGTTTTCTTTTGTATTGATTATTACTGCTTCCGCTATTGTATCATGTTTTTCTTCCGTTGTGTGCTCTACCAATGAGGGAATAGTTTCCCATCTATCACACCCAAGGCCCTCGCTGCTAGTCGGTAGCCTCTGGTGTTTGGGGAAATGCGTTTGAGGCTATGTGACCAACCTGGTATGGTGTGCCTCTGGGTGGCTTTTGAAACCTGGATGTTACATATTATTTCCAATAAATTAACTAATTTAATAGTAAAAATATATTTTTAATATATCTCCATGTAACCAATGCTATATTTAATACACTTAATTTCCTTGAAGAAAAATTATATTGGGTTTTAGAATTTTATTTTTTTGGTTTTTAAAACTAGGTTTTCTGAAAAAAATTAAAATGAACAATGTTTCTCCATTTTAATTATTTAAAATAATATAAATTTGTGAATATATTATATTAAATTTATATATTTTATATTATTAAATATAAATTTAGTTCAATTAACTGACTATCATTAGTCATAAGGTAAATATAGAGTCATACTTTTCTAAAAAGAATCTCTTAGGAAATAAATCAGTGTCTCACCATGTAAACTAGATTAATATTAAATTAAAATTTTCCACATAGGTGAATTGAATATAGATGAATTGATTCCATATTTGGAATCAGAATAATTTAAAATTTCCAATTTTCCTCAATTAATTTTTTACCAATGTTATTAGTGAAAAAAATTAAAATTAATTACAGCGATTAGGGTAAAAACCAGTATATAGAGTGGAATAAAATTAATCAGAAAGTGTTTAAATGTACAATAACCTATTTAGGAAATCATTTTATGGACACATATTGAAATTATACCTTCTATTATTGTGTTTTCCCACTATTGTATCAAGATGACATTGGAAAAATGACACTTAAATTCAATCTATCAAAAATTTATATGTTTTCCATTCACCCAACTTATAATGTCATCCCCATATCCTTTCATCTTCACACATATAAAGATAATTTTTTCCATAATTACCTGCCCAAATAATTTCCCATACCCACTAAACTCATCTTATAACACATACATGGGAATTAATCTATAAAAAGAGGACTTCAGAGAAAGCCTAAATTAGTTACCTGAAGAAGAGGTGGCATTCATCAATGTCTATTTTTGTATTATTTCATTCTCTACCAACATTAGAAATTATTATTAAATTATTATATAATTTCAAAATGTCACTAAATATTAATACATTTTGTAAATTTCTTATTACTTATAACTACACACACATTCATTAAATGGGTTACGAAATCATCATTCATCTGTATGATAAAATACAACCCTGCGAATCGATGTCATTCTTTTAACTATCATCACCTATCAAGGTGGTGAATGATAATGGATATATATTTTATATAATATATTTATTACTTATTTATAAATATGGATTCATTATAAATATATTCCCTTTATTGTTCCATTCTGTAATGGATACAATAAGTTCTATCATGTCTACAGGAAACTACCTCCTCGCGAAGCGATGTCATTCATTTTTTAAAAAATGCATTACATGGAAAGTAATATCGGTTCATATAATAAATATTTGTGATACAAATTAAATATTTATGATATTCATGCAATTTTAACAATTATTTAAATATATTATATAATTTAATATTTACCTCTACACTCACTAAAAAATGATAACGCCTGTGTAGTATATGTGGACTATCGCCTCCTCAAAGTGGTGTGATTATTTTTTAACACCCAAATAAAAATGATTCTATATATAAGTATATATAATTAAATAAAATGGTATTTATAATACTATTATAATCATATATTTATAAAATATTACTTATCTTATAGTTTTAATGATAATTGGAAAAATGCAAATGTTAATCTTGCGTACGTATGGACTACCATCTTTATGATCGTATTGTTAGTTCATTTTTCATAAACATATTTTTCATGAAAAGATTTTATAGTATAATTTATGTATTAATATGATAATTAATTATTTATTATTATTATTTTATTTAAGTAAAAATAATAAAACCCTTCACCATATTTGTCTTATCAAAATAATTTTTGAAACATAAACCAAATATTTTCATGAAATTTGACATAATATTAATTGATCAATTAATTCTATATAACATATTAAAAATCAAATAAAATTCATAATAAAATTTAAAAGGTTATAAAAAATTAAATAAATATCATATGTTTATTATAATTGAATATAAAACCACACATAGTGAATGAAGCTCCATTTAATTGTTTATCTTATCTCAGTTTAATTTATGTGGGATACATGCCTCATTAACAACTTATTTGTGTTCTGTGTGGAATATAATTCCTATTATTTTATCGTATGATTATTATGCCAAACATTGTGGGTATTAAAATAACCAATTGGGTATCTCTCTTCAATGGGTTATACGAATTTATATTTACCAAAGATGTAAGGTATATTTTCAAAATTTCTCTTCATTGAGATATTTGTTATGTTATAAAGCTATATTTTTTTTTGATGTATACATATTGTACGATTTTCATATCCAATACATATAATCCACTCCATTGTTCCCAGAGATAGGATGTATACATGGTCTCAAGAACATATCCCCAAATGCCCGAGGCTTCCGACTAGAAACGATATCCTAGGTGAGTTAATAGGGATTCTATGTCATCATTACCAAAGTATATCACAACTGAATTCAATAACCTGAAAATATGAAAATCATGTAAATAAGTGTACAACTAAAATATAAAAAAGGAATGAATGATTAAACAATGCAGAAGTGTATCGTATATAATTAATCAAATGACACATGTATCTATAAAATATCTAATATAGGTACATAGTAATAAAATACATTACATGTCCCAAGAAAGAGAAAAAGGAAAAAAAGTAACCTAGTGGCATCACAAGCCACATCTTTGTCCCATACTCTCCTGAACGAAAGAAAAAATCAAACAAATATGTTTGGGAACTTTCCCCTAAAAACACATGTAACCATATAATATGTTTGGGACCCTATGGAGGACCAAACTATTTGTTAGATAAGCATACTAGTAGGTAACCACCCATATATCTATATATATTAGTCAAGAAATATAAACTGTGATGCTTTGGTAATAAAGGTAAATATGAAATCATGAACCAATTTAATGTACCCATGGCATGTAAACCGTTACAATATAGTGATATATAATAGCTATTTAAGGCTCCCCAGAAAATAGTTTCATGCTCATAATAAAGAAGCTACAAGAAAAATAATTAATAACACAACCTTACACTATAACCATCCATATCCTATCCACATGACCCTGATGTATAATAAAACCATATAAAAAATAGATGACCTTGACATATAACCAATGATATCATTTATCCCCTAACTGTTCCCTATAAACTAATATATCAGACAATACAAGGGATAGATCTTTAGTGTCAAGAAAAAGGCATCCTCGTCGAGTGTAAGGAGAATCATGACAGAAATTCGGTATAGGCACTGGTTGGACTCCTAAGATCATTTCATACTATACAAGTCCGATAAGATTCCATGAATTCTGAATCCAGGGGGTTGAAATTCTTGGGTCATATTAGGAAGTCAAGACCCAAGGGGCATAATCAACCCAAGGAATCCATCTCTGCATTAATGATTCATAGAGAGTCGTCTGTGGAATCCATACAAACATCCAGGAATTCATAACATTATCATAAAAATAGAAGACTCATTCCACTTATTTATTTCATTCATATTCTCTAATGTAACTTTTTTACATGCACCCATTTATAATAAATCACTATTAAATATTTAATAGGGTGTACACACCCATTAATCAAAATTTTCCAATAATAAACTATGAAATTTAGAGGAAACACTCAATGAGTTTACCTAACTCATTTAAAAAATTCCTTACAATCCATTTAATCAAATGAAAATGGAATATTAACATGAAATAAATGAAGGAGGCAAAACATGTCTTAATAAATCTATTCATGGTCTAATTTAACGATGTAGTCAAAATAATCAACACGAAATAAAGACATCCCATATCCTATCTTGTTAATCCATCTCAATTCATTTTTTATGAGTTTCCTATAATAAGGTAACCATAATCTCACTCCAATGGTTGTTTAAAAACACATAAAAAGGCAATACCAATGGTTATACCCTAGGAATGACCATGGTTCAGCCAATTCCTACCAACACATCATAGTATAACCCAAGGTAATTCCTAACATGCCTTATTAAATCTATTTTTATTAACCAATTTAAATCTGGTTTTGTGCTAGAATGTATACTATTGATATAATGGATGATAGATTTATAAAGATCCCAAATATGAAATAAAAGTATATAACACATAAATTAGTTCAGTGGTGGAGTGATAATCTAGTATCAAGCCTTGATTCATCATAATTTATGAGAAATATGATGAAGAGATGAAGAATGATAAATTAGGGCATAAGATGCTAAATCCAAATAGCACAAAAAAAAAACAAAAAAAAATATGGAATGCCTATTAATGAATATAGTCTTTATTGATTAGGATATAATGATACAAACCGTCCTTGAATTTGAGGTCGAACACAGTGTAGATCTGAAGTCAGTGTTTGGGCTCCTTCGAGAGATTTTAAGGTATCTCCTTGTTGTGGGTATGAAATTAGAAGGTTTTTAGGTTTAAAAAATAAATTAATAGAATAAAAAATTAATAAAAACCCAAAATATAGGTGATTTATTGTTTAAGAACATGGTTTGGAAAAACTTGACCCAACCATGCCTGGATTACTATAGGCCAAGAGGCACCCACATGGTATACGAACTATACAAAATAATTCAAAGATCCTCTATTATGTTCTCAAAAACTATTGACCTAGATGCATGATCATGTGTCTAGTAGGACCCCCTTACATGCCTAGAACGTTTAGTCAAACCTTGCATCCAAACATGTGAAGTTTCTACTACCCATGATCCATTCTAAAAACAAAACAAAATTGGGATTCATTCTCTGAACAAGCACACACACCCCCTAAACCAATGTGACCTCAAGGGGTAAAAATATTTATCCATATATAACAATTAAAATTGAAAAAGAAGGGATCATTGACTAATAAAAAAACTTAGGTTCATTAAATCTTCCCCCCCTTATAGAAATTCATCCCCAAATTTCCCTTTGAATGGTGGTCAATATTCATCTGAGAACAACTCTATCCACTGAGTAGGTACATCGACCTTCTATTATAAAGTATCGTCATATAATCGATCATGCTTCCATAATGCTCATACTAAAGGAACTGACCATCCCCGTAGAACCATCATTCTCCTATATACTATACAAATTAGATTCTCCACAAACTATCCATCATCCAGAATCTCATCCACCACGAGGTGAAAAGAATGAGATGGTTCCAATTGATAGTAGTACAACTGTGATACACGACAAATATCTTTCATGGATCAGTACCTATGACATAATAGCAACCAATGGTATACCAACCCAAATCCCTCTATAATCTTAAATTGACCAACATATCATGGTCAAAACATACCCGGTCTCTGCATTTCCCTATTTCTCAGTCTTTGTTAAACAAAAATGAAAACCTAATCCCTAACCTCAAGAATTATAGTTCATCTTCATTAATTGGTGTATGATTTCTGCCAAGATTGGGTAGTATCCATCCATTTATAAATAAATTTGTCATGTTAAGAAGTATCTTATAGGAAACATGATCAGAGTAAAGCTTCCTCACCTACCTCTATCTAACATAGGCACGATTGGCATGCCCTATAGAACAAATCCTTGTATGGTTCCTTCTGTATAGTCATCTAATAAATGTTGTTGTAGGATAACTCAAATAGGGGTAATTGACTCTCCTAAGAGCCCCCAAAATATAGGATTTATTCTCATAGCATCTCCTCTAAAACCAATATCATATGCTCTGCCTGGCCGTCAATTTGAGGGTGGTATACTTTGCATAGAATATCCATTTTGACCAGTACCCACAAGAGGCTGTACTAGAAATGAGACATAAAGTGGGATTCCTTACCCAAAATAATAGTGTGAGAGACCCTATAAATATGTACTATATCTTGGATGTACAAACATTCCAAATAATCTACAATGATGGTCTCATTTATAGATAAGAAATGATAAAACTTTGTGATCCTATAAACTATAGACCATAAAATATTATTAACTAAATGGTACCTTTGTAAACCATTCAAGAAATCCCACATGAAATAATCCCATTTCCACTTTGCAATAGGTAACTATATTAAAATCCAGGATAATCACTAATGTTCCACATTCACCTATAACTAGTAGGAACACCTTGTAATAAAACAAGCTTTCTCTCTTTTCATACCCAACTACAGTACTGACGGTGTAATTAGAGTTACATATTGGTCACTCAAGGGTTAATTGTCCATGTTGAGCCATATAACTCCCATATCAACTCCATTCATATGTCCTCATCATCCCAAACATGTCCAGGGATACACAAGATCTCATTCTCTTCTACATTACAACTAGTAGGTGGATCCTCACTAGTTGCAGTATCCCATAGGATTAGGCCCTCTAAATCCGATAGTTTCCTTATCCTTACTATATCTTGTATAGTAGGGGTCACAAATAAGTATGTTTGATATTTCTTCCATTGACGTTATTGCACATCCAAGTGAATATCAGAGAATAATTCCATAATATTGCACTCACTACTGGCATGTTAAAATTCATGTATCAGAGTCATCTAGGTCACAAAATCACCTACTTCATTGCCTTTAGCTGGTGTGTTAGAAAGCTCAATTTCAAAATATTATTGGTACTCCACCCACTATCGAATCCTCATATTCATATCACACTATTTAAAAATTTAATTGAGGATTCTGTGTTACATGTTCACTACAAATTTTCCCCCATTAAGTAATGTCTCCTACAATGTAAATCATGAATGACTATAGCTTGCCCATGATTGTGCGTCAGGTAATTTCTCTCTTTCTCTCTCAGCTACCAAGACCCATATTCCATGAAATTATCTCCCTACATAAGCATTTCTCCCAACTCAATACCTGATGTGTGATATCATGTAATGTATATCTTTTCTTATTCTGAAAGTATATGGACTAGTGCTTATCTCAATCTCCCTTTCATCTCCTAATAGTATCTCTCACACAAATTTGACCAAAAAAAACCTCACACACTTCGTAGTAAAGCTCTTCAATAGAGATGATAACCATGAGAATTCTTCTATAAAATTCCTATGGTAACCAGTAATCCACAAGAAACTCTGCATGTCAAAAACATTCAAGGGATATTCCAAGGAAACTACAGCTCTCCTTTTCCCCATGTCCACTAATACTCCTGTCTCTTGAATTAGGTGACCGAGTAAGTGAATATTATCCATCCAAAATTATCTCTCTGTGTTTTGAAAATATAATTGATTATCTCTTAGTGTATTCAACATGATCTTAAGATAGTTTTCATGGTTGTTTCTATTGTGAGAATACACTAAGATATCATCCAAAAAAAACCAACACAATAGAATCAAGGTATGGATGGAGAACTCAATTCCAGAGTGCCATGAAAATAGTAGGAGCATTCGTGAGAATGAATGACATAACCAGATACTCATGTAGAATATACCTATAATGAAAAGTTGTACAAGGTATGTATGAAGGTTGAACACACACCTAGTGATATCCTGACCTCATTTTGATCTTCTATAACACATAGGATCCCCAAATATGATCAACTAGTTCATCTTTCCATTGTAAGTGATATCGGGTTTTTAACAATCAGTTAGTTCAGCTTCTGATTATCCATTCATAGTGTAAGTTAACCATCCGCATATTTGCAATGAGGATATCAAAATCCCATAGATTTGTAGTAGTTCCAATAAACCCCTTCACCTCTAAATTCTCAAGCTCAATCTTAAACACCTTCAACTCCATCATAGCCATCCTATATGGAGGAATGGATAGAATTACAGAACATTGAACTATATTGAGGGAGAATTAAAATGCTCTCTCTCATGTGGTAAACCCTAAAATTAATCTGGGAAGATGTCCCTGAAGCACTCAACCATTGATGGAATTTTTTCATGACTCAGTCACTAATCATCCATATAAAAAATAAAATTGTGGGCTATCACCAAACACAGTCCATGAGGCTCTGGTCCAGCTCAGCACATCTGGACAAACCATTCACCCTTATGAGTATTAACTGCACCATATGGTGATGTAAAAGCCACCATACCTCAATAGAAATCAATGTATTCATGATTATATACTATAAAATCCATATCGAGTTTGACATAAACCCATTTCATCTTGAGGAAATACAAATCCATGATAAAGTGACACCCACCAACCTCAAGGTGGAACTCCCATCCCAGGGTCACATTCTCTATTTGGATTACTGATGGTGTTTCTAGCATAAAAATACCCTCATAAGATAGAAAAACAAGACCATTGATTTCCACCACTTTTTGAGATATAATACAATGTTATGCCCATATAAAAAAGAGATGATGAGATATTAAATTCTACTAGGATCAAACCTATCACTGTAGAAGGTCTAGAAACCTACTCCTCGGGGTAGGCTATATAGAATAGAACTAGCCTACATCATGGCCCAGTGATAAAACCTCACTACCCGGAGTAGGCCTACTCTGATGTATCAGTGTAAATGGTTTCTATATGCCTCTACCATGACCACAACTACCTCATCCTGATCGGAACACACTACTCCTGCTCACTAGCTGATATGGAGCTGATGAACCTACTCCTGAACCTGGGGTGGGAGATGACCCCTACCACTCACAAATAGAGGGAGGTACCTACCATAACACTACAGGTGGATCATCATTCCCCAATATAGTCCCTCAACTGGTTTGTGTCTCACATATTTTTACATGGCCTCTCTACACTGATAATATTACATAGAGCTACTAGTACTCATAGCCTGACAAGTGATCGTCTCATGGGAAGAATCAAAATAGAATTCCTATCTAAAGATGCTAAACCACTAGGTCAATAAATAGTACATCCCTAGACTATATTCCCCAACTTTCCTTTGGTTCTATTCTCTAATCGATAACTGATTAACAATCTTAGTCATTGAGGTCAATCTGAACACATTGGCTTGAGATCTGATAGCATGTCAGATACTATCCTTGATGCATCTCGCACTAGATAGCCCATCAGTTAGGTACATCATCACAATCATCCATAAATATGTAAGGCATTTTGGGTACTCTCTAACTATCATTGCAGCTTCCTCTAGATGCATAAACTCACTTACCCCTCTTCTTAAAGAGTTGTGAGGTAAAATTTGTCATAGAAGCGAGTTCAGAAATCAATCCAGCCCATATCTGTAAGAACCCGTTTTTAGCTATAAAGTACTTTGGAATTTTCTTGATGTAATTCCAGAGCAGCGTCGTTAGACGGTGTGTGATTCTGAGCCCCGGTGTGTTCAGAATTATATTCTTAGTGCATTCACACTAGGAACGAAAAATAAATGAGAAACTTCTAAACGGTAATTTGGATCCTAAATCTGAGAGTACGGATGGGTCCAAAATGGGGTGTTTACCCCAGGAATGACATAAATCATGTCGGCGCAGGAAGTTGGGACCCCTCGCCCGTTAACAGAACATTAAACAGATAAATTTATTAATTTATTTATTCGTTTAATGGATTAAATCAAGTAACTCTTGAATGGAAACTCTGATCGGAAATCTGAGACCACCGTTGAGTTCAAAATGTGGTGTCTTTCCTAGGTACATTAAAAAATGTGGAGGCATAGGTTGTAGGGATCCCGCGCCCTTTGGCATGTGTTTTTTTTTGTTTATAAATAGAGGAGGGGGTAGAGAATTAATTCTCCAGCCAACTCCCCCTCTATCCTCCCTCTCTCTCTCTCTATATATATATATCTCTAACCTTTGATAGATGGCCGATGAGTTGCCGACGGATCACAACAGGAGCGGATCGAGCATGTCCGCGGAAATGAGTAGATCAATATGAGGTAGGATCTATCTCGTTTTAAGTTTCAATTTGAAATTTAATTTGAAAATCCTTCAAAATACATTAGTTTCAACATTTTTTGTCATAATTGATGGTCGCACGAACAAGGCCATCAATCCATTCGGGGAAATCCTTTATTTCATCTGCATTAGTTGTTCTTCGTGTTTACATATAAATATTATCGGGCACCAATTATACCATTGGATCGCTGATCAGAAGGCAGGGCACTCATCTTCGCGTCTCCATGAACCCTCATCAAGTCACGGTTTCATGATTGGGTCTTCAGATTGAGCACAATGGCTCGTTGAAGGTGTCACCGGAGCAGGGTTCGCCCAGAGGAGAGGGGTCTTCCGAGGCAGTGAGAGTGGTCAGGGGCTCGGCTGGGTGAGCGGCCAGCAAAGAGGCGGTGGTCAGGTTTGGGTGGTGAGGCAGTTCGGAAGAGGTGGCGGCACCGGGGGTCGGGCGAAGCAGCAGGCGGCTGCCGCTGCCGCTACGGCGGAGCAGCGAGCGGAGGAGCGGCGACGGGTAGTGCGGCCATGGCGTTTCACGGTGGTGCTGCGGGAGGCGGAGCTACCAGTGTCTGGCGGTAGTGTTCCGCAGGGGGCGCCGGCATGTCCCACTAAGTGGAGGAGCTTGAGAAAAGGCCTCGAGCGTGTGGAGGAATCCATGACCCGTGAATGGCGGGTCCTGTTGGTGTGCTGAGGAAGACCGGCCAAGCGGCCGGTCTGCTAGGAGACGAGGACCCATGAAGCACAGGTCCTGCTGGGTGATGCAGCGAAGACCGGCCAGTTGGCCGATCTAATTAAAAAAAACAAACAAACAAAAGGAAAAAAGAGGGGTGCGGTGAAAAAAGGGTGTATAAATAAAATAAAATAAATAATAAGTTTAAAATAATAATAATTATTATTATAATAATAATAATATTATTATGAAAATGATTTATAAATAATAAATCATCCACATGGTGTCCGATTTGTGCACTATTTGCAGATGCGAAAGCCTTGAATAGAGACGAGCCTTTTGATATGGTTTCGGGGGGTTTTTAATTCCCGAAATGAGGGGCCTCGGAGACCCGACACACCTTTAATTGAATTAGCTTTTTTCTGGGGGTTTTTGTTTTGTGCGGCACATACACATCAGATGTCCGTTTTGGGCGCCGTTAGCGGCGTTGCGACCCTCGAATTGAGACAAAGATTTACAATGGCTATTTCAGGTGTTGAAGCTAGAGATGAGGCGTGGACCCCACATACCATCTTTTAATCTGCGAGAAATGAACAACTTTTTCATCGAACGTCCGTTCAGGGCGTGCGAGCAATATCTTTTGGGTGTTTTTCTGAGGGCATCGTAATGGCGCTATCTGCCCACCTAAATTCCACATGGTGGTGCGGGCCCCATGAGGTTTGTTTTGGGAGTTGGCGGTGAATTTCATCTTTATCACCGGGTGTCCGTTTTGGACAAGTGATTAGTCAATCTTGTGTACATTTCCGAGAGGATTGCACCACCGTGATGCGTTTATAGTGCTTCAGAACTGGGATGCGGGTCCCATGTAGTACTGCTCATATGCAGTATGGAAAGACACACCTTTTTCTATGTATATCCGTTCCACATAAGTAGGTAGTCAATTTGATGTGTCTTTCTGAGGAGAACGCAATGGTGCAACGTGCCCAACTATTTTGGGGCTAAGGGTCGGGACCACTGGATGTCGTTCGGGCGTAATGCAGTATTGGAAACTTTTCTATCAGATATCCGTTTGAGGTGAATAAATAGTCTATATCATGCGTTTTTTCACAAGGATTACAATGGTATGATCCATTTGGATGTGCAAAGTCTCTTTTGAGATCTCACTAAATGTGGAAGCAAGAAAGGTGTACTGGTGGTGGTTCTTACTGCGGTGTTTGTCGGGAACCCTTGGCATGTGATCGTGTTCACTCCTGTGAGAGTGAAGTTAGTGTTTAAAGAGTTATGGTTAGCCGTGTTAGGGCCGTAGAGGAAGCAGGTTGAGGAAATTACATTTTCTCCCTTCGCGCTAACTTTGGGTTCCATGCGTTCGACATCCTTTGGGCTAGTGATGTGATATACTCTGGGAGTATATGAAAATTCCAGGAGGTACTTTTTGTAGTTGTACCTGGGAACGTTTATGTTCGTGGTTTCGAGATAAGCTTGGGCTGCATGATTTGTGGGCCCCATGTTTGTGCCATGTTCTACTATATATACCTTTGACCTATCGTGGCATAGAGGGTCCTCCTATTCTTGATGGTTTCACTAGAAGAGTTGTTTTGGTTCCCTTTTTCTTTCAGCAGAGGGGTTTTTAGTGTTGTGTCCCTTTCACAGGACTACGACATCATTTATGACTACATGTGTTTATACAGTTTGGGTGTTTTCCCACTTTCTACAGTGAGTTGTCTCGGTCCACTTCGATAGTAGACTCAACATATTGGAGCATGTATCACCCCAAGAGGGCCAAGGAGATCCTCACATCCATTAGTGTTCCCTAGTAGGGTTCTTTGGGTATCGGTATGACCAACACATTATGCGGGCACCGATCCTCTACCCAGGAGGTTGTTTCCAATAGGGTACGGAGCCCCTAGGGAGCCCTGGGCATAGACTCCCTAGCTGTGTATCGAGATCATATCTTCCTTCCGTGATCTATTTTGACATGTTTCCCACTACGTGTTCTGGTTACCAGTGTGGTACCATCCAACAGGGATGACCAGTGGTGTACCATCCAACAGGGATGGCCAAGGGTGTACCATCCAGCACGGATGGCTAGTGAGGTACCATCTATTTGGGATGGCCATTGGGGTACTATCCAGCAAGGATGGCCGTAGCAGATCCGGGTCTCCCTCTAGCAGATGACCCTTTCGCAGTGCTGGGTAGTGGGAACCTGTCGACTTTGACAAGACCTCTTGACCGTGTGATAATGACAAGGTGTGGTTTGAATTCCCCTAGAACTCTCCTGTACGGGTGGCATTTTCCCCACAAAGATGCATCCTTGAGACTTGACCTAAAACCACGAGGAATGTTAGTACCGCCCAAAGTGGATAGTGTCAAGGTGTGGTGATTTGAGCCCCTCGACTTGTAGTTTGGGGTAGGCGTTCGGATTCTGGGCATCGCCGGTGTTTACTTCTAGGACTATTGGCTACTCACTTTCTTGGGCTGAGCTATGGGATGGAGATCCCCTTACGATCTTGTTCGGGTTTCTTGACAGAGCATATGGATATTATATACCTTTTTCCAATACCCACTCCTTGGGATGGTTACTCTCCATCCTGGAGAGGTGACGATGCTCGGGGTATGCCACATGCTTTCCGTGTCTAGCTTCATGTTGTTGGATGATTCTACTCTCCTAGTATAGGTTGCAAAGACTCGATGAGAATTTCATCTTCTCACCGTTTCTATCTCCTTGTGTTTGGGAGAGTCTACTTCCTTCCTCTTGATGGGTTGAGCTATACTCTTTATTGTACTCTCTCAATTTTACTACTTTACTATACCTTGTTCGATCTATTGCTCACTCTTAGGTACGTCCTTTGCTGCTCCCTCGAGACTTTGGGGTATCATACTGAGTGTTTTTATACACACCCCTTCTTGGGATTTGCACGCACTTGGTGTTCACTTGAAGACGATGGACAGGTTGGTCGTGACTTCAGTGGAGCTTAGGAGTTCGGGAGCTCAGACCGCGTGTAGTGGTCTTAGTCAGGTTCCAGGTGTGGGACTCTCCCAGCTGTTTACTTTTATTTACCTATTTCTGGGTTGTGGCACTTTAATATTTGGGCGTGTGTTTTCCCCTTTACTTTTTAGTTTAACTTCAGCTTTTACTTTGTACTGTTTTGAGGTTGATGCACTTTTGTGGTTGTTTATAGCAGTTAGTACTTTACTCTTCCTTTTACTCTGCATTTCTACATTGAGTGGGCTGCATGTGTGTGTACAGGTACTCAGGAGAGGGCATCCTTGAGTTGATTAGCCTTCGGCGCTTGTCGCCAGCCCTTGGCATATGGAGGCGGGCTTGGGGTAATTGCGGCTCGAGCCTGGTTAGGGTTGGGTCACGACAAAGTGATATTAGAGGCGGTTCGTTCCATGGGAAATTGTGCGAACGTCCCTAAAAAGTAATTGGTTGGGATATAGGGCAACAGTGTAAATGGGTCTCAAGAGTGTCTCTCAGGACAAGAAGTCCAGTGATGGTGCGGTGGTCGACATATCCATTCACTAGGACCCTAATAACCCGCTTGTCAGATCGGAATGCTGAGACACTCGTTGTAGGGAAAATTGGTTTGTGCATCACATAGGAATGAGTCTGTGACTATCATTATTAAGTCAACTCCCCATTGTTGTTAATGTCATATTCATATATTCTCATCTGACCACGAAACTCCTTGAAAAACATTCAGGATTTCTCCACGAAGATAGCCCACCAGGATACCATCTTTGCTTCATGAATATGACCATGTGAGCTGCGAGGCCTCAGTCCAGGACCCGTCATGTGAGTCCCTTTCTCCAGGTGGGCTGGAAGTAGCACCCCCACCTGGTGAGCAGCAGACAACGTCTGCAGAGTAGACTGAGCTTGAGTGCAGGTCGAGCACGCTCCATGAGTATTAGTGATACAGACCGTCGAGGTTCAGTGGTGAGCCAAACCCACAGTCAGTAGAGGTTTGGATCGAGATAGTGGTTTTCCACTTCAATCTTGAACATACACCGAAAGATCTGATAGTGGATTTGGCCGTCAACCTTTTTCACGGAGCAGCGGGGCGTTGGTGGAGTCTGGTGACTTAGTTTCTTGATGATTCGTGGCATTCGTGGGATGACTTTTAGCTACTATTCCATGAGGAGTTTTACCCCTCCGGCTTACGCTCTATTTGGATCCAGGATATCCTGTAGTTTCAGTAGGGACGGATGACGGTAATTGAGTATGCGACTATGTTCGTGGACCGTGCACGTTCTTACCTGGACATAGCCCACGACGACAACTTCTGAGTGCGGAAGTTCGAGCAGGGTCTCCACAGAGAGATTTGTGATGTCATAGTACCCTTGTGCATTTCAACTTAAACCGAGGTGCTAAAGCAGGCACTGGTGACATAGAGTTTCCTACCACGCTTTATAGTTAGTAGTGGAAATGGGTGAGACAGAGCTGAGATGTCTGCTACAGCTAGCAGGCATCAGCAGACAGAACCTTGACGTAGGTGGCTTTCCGATAACTGTACTCAGGGGTGTGGTCGCACACCAAAGTGGTGCAAGAGGGCACCAGGGTACCGTGGAGAGCACCAGTGCTATGCTTGTGATGGGCGAGGTCACCTGGTGCGGGACCGCCTGACCAGGCACACTGAGAATATTGGGGAAGCAGTTGGTGCACCACCACAGCAGAGGCAGCGCCGTGATTGGAGTAGCGCCCGAATAAGTAGTGCTTTCATAGGAGCGGGATGAGATGGAAGTGGAGGACGACCATATGTGGTCTTCCCATCACCACCAGACGGTCTACGTCAAGGTCCAGGAGCAGACAGTTGGGACATCGGACTACCGCGAGCTTTGGATGTCTACGATCCTATGGAGCATGAGGTGGAAAGAGGTACGCTTTACGCATCTTCTACTTTTTGAAGTAGAATTGTTAGACTCTATGTGTGAAATGATTTTCTCCCTGGTCATTGCTTGATTTGTTACCAGGGTGACGTGGGGAGTCGATGTAACCCTATGTTAGTGGGATAGAATGTGTGAAACCTTTATCTTTAGTCGATGGTGGAGACTCCTTCACCTTTCGAGCGTGTAAGAGAGTCTGGGTTGTGGGACATCGACTGTGAAACTTTGCCTAATCAGATATCCTTGGGTGTTTCACCATATGCATATTCTGAAGGAGGGAATTATCGGGATTTATCCCATGTCCATATGGTGATTCCAGTCGCGTCGTGAGACGTTGGAGTTCAGACGGGAAGGTGAGCTACCCCCAAGGTCCTTCGGGCCGTTTGAGACCATGCGAAGGGATGGAGATGTTCCCTACCACCTTACCCTAAATCCAAAGGCTAGTTTGGATGCATATCATCTCCCACATGAATCACCTGAGAAGAAGTGTGCATGATCCTATGCACATCATTAGTGAGGGAAGACCTCACGTGAACTGATCAAATCCTTTGGTCTGTGTGCGGTGGTGTTGAACTGTGAAAGCGTTCTTCTTGGTACGGGAGATCCAGGTGTGGGATTAGTACCCTAAGTTGTTCCCCTAGTTTTTCTTTTTTGGGGACACAATTCATGAAGGAGGGAATGATGTAAAAACCTGGTTTTTGCTATAAAAGACTTTAGAATTTTCTTGATGTTATTCCAGAGCAGCGCCTTCAAACAGCATGGGATTCCGAGCCCTGGTGTGGCCATAATTAAATTTTCAGTGTGTTTACAGTGGGAATGCAAAATAAATGTGATAAATCCTAAACAGTAATTCATATCTTAAATATGAGAGTATGTATGGGTACAAAATGGGGTGTTTACCCCAGGAACAACATAAAGCTTGTCGGCGTGGGATGTTGGGACCCCTCTCCTGTTAACGGGACATTAAACGGATAAATAAATAAATAAATTTATTTGTTTAATGGCTTAACTCCAGTAACTCTTGGATGGAAACTTGGATCAGAAATCTGAGACCACCATTGAGTTCAAAATGTGTTGTTTTGCTTAGGCGCGTCATAAAACGTGGAGGCGCGGGTTGTCTGGATCCCGCGCCCTTTGGCTCGTGTTTTGTTTATGTTTAAAAATAGAGGAGGGGGTAGAGAATTCATTCTCCAGCCAAATACCCCTCTCTCCTCCCTCCCTCTCTCTCTCTCTCTCTCTATATATATATATATATCTAACCTTTGATAGATCGGCAAAGAGTCACCGACAGATCGCAACAGGAGCGGATCGAGCTTGTCAGCAGAAATGAGAAGATCAATCTGAGGTAGGATTTATCTCATTTTATGTTTCAATTAGAAATTTAATTTGAAAATCTGTCGAAATCCCTTATTTTATTCATTTTGATTATCATCATTGATGGTGGAATGAACAAGGCCATCAATCTATGCGGGGAAATCCTTTGTTTCATATGCATTTTTCGTTCTTCCCATTTACCGTTCAATATTCTCGGGCACCAATTAGACCATTGGATCGCTAATCAGAAGGCATGGCTCTCATATTCACATTTCCAGGAACCCATAGAATGTCACGATTTCACAACCGGGTCTTCGTATTTCACAGAATGGCTCATCAAAGGTGTCACTGGAGCAGGGTTTTCCAGGAGGAGAGGGGTCTTCGGAGGCATCAGAGGTGGTCGGCGGCTTGGCTGGGCGAGCAGAGAGAGGATAGGCGGTGCTCGGGTTTCTGTGGTGAGGAGATTTAGAAGAGGTGGTGGCACCAGTGGTCAGGTGAAGCAGTAGGCGGCTGTGGATGCCACCGTAGTGGAGGTGCGGCGATGGGCAGTGCGCCGTGGCGTGGCGTGGTGGTGCTGCGAGAGGCAAAGCCACCGGTGTCCGACGATGGTGTGCTCTAGGGGGCGCCGACCAGGCACGCTCGATGGGGGAGCCTGATGCAGGGCCTCGGGCATGCAGAGGAAGCCAGGACCCGGGCATGGAGGGTCATGCTGGTATTCTGAGGAAGACCAACCAAGCGACCGATCGGCTGGGAGACGAGGACCCGAGAAGCATGGGTCCTGCTGGGCGACGTGGCGGAGACCGGCCAGTTGGCTGGTCTAGTTTAAAAAAAACTAACAAAAGGAAAAAAAGAGGGGTGCAGCGAAAAAAAGGGGTAAAAATAAAATAAAACAAATAATAAGTTTATAATAATAATAATAATAATAATATTAATAATAATATTAATAATAATATTATTATTATTATGAAAATGATTTATAAATAATAAATCATCTGTAGGGCATCCTATATGGGCACCGTCTACAACCACAAAATCCTTTAATCAAGAAGTGCTTTTTGAGATGGTTTTAGGGGTTTTTAATTCCCGAAATGAGGGGCCTCGGAGGCGCGACATGCCTTTAAGTGAATTGGCGTTTTTCCGGGGGTTTTTGTTTTGGGCGGTATAGACACATCCGATTTTCGTTTTGAGCGCTGTCAGCAGTGTTGCAACCCTAGAATCTAGATGATGATTTCCAAGGGTGATTTCAGGCATTGAAGCCGGAGTTGAGGCATGGACCCCATAACCTGTCTTTTAAGCTGCGAGCAGTGAACAACAAACTTTTCATCAAACTTCCGTTCGGGGCGCGCAAGCAGTCATTTTTGGGTGTTTTTTCGAGGGAATCTTAATGACGATATCTAACCGCCCAAATTCCGCACGGTGTTGTGGGCCCCACAAGGGCCATTTTGGCAGTTGGCAGTGATTTCCATCTTTATCACCGGGTGTCTGTTTTGGACAAGTGATTAGTCAGTCTTGTGTACTTTTTTGTGAGGATTGCACTGGCGCGATCCATTTGTAGCGCTTCGGGACTAGGATGCAGGTCCCACGTAGTACCGCTCATGTGCAGTATGGAGAGACACACCTTTTTCTCTAGAGATCAATTCCACATAAGCAGGCAGTCAATTTGACATGTCTTTCCAAGGAGATTGCAACGGTACTACGTGCCCTGCTATTTTGGGACTGAGGCTCGGGACCACGGGATGTCATTCGTGAGTAAAGCAGTGTTGGCAACTTTTCTGTCAGATATCCGTTTGAGGTGATTAAATAGTCAATATCGTGTGTTTTTCTGCAAGGATGAAAATGATATGATCCGTTTGTATGTGCAGAGTCTCTTCCAAGATCTCATTAAACGTGGAAGTATGAAAGGTGTACGGGTGGTGGTTCTTCCTGTGGGGTTTGTAGGGAACCCTTGGTGTGTGATCACGTTCAATCCTATGAGAGTGAAGTTAGTGTTTAAAGAGGTATGGATGGCCATTCTAGGGCCATAGAGGAAGCATGTTGAAATAATTACATTTTTTCCCTTCGTACTGACTTCGGGTGCCATGCGTTCGATAGACTTTGGGCTAGAGATGTGATATACTCTAGGAGTATATGAGAATGCTGGGAGGAACTTTTTTTCGTTATACCCAAGAATGTTTGTGTTTGTGGATTGGAGATAAGGTTGGGATGCATGTCATGTGGTCCCCATGTATGTGCCATGTTCTACTCTACGTACCATTGAACTCTCATGACGTAGAGGGAACTCCTATTCTTAATGGTTTGACTGGTAGAGTTGTTTTGGTTCCAATGTTCTTTCAGGTGAGGGGGTTTCCAGTATTGTGTCCCTTTCACCGGACAGCAACATCATTTACAACTATGTGCGTTCATACAGTGTGGGTGTTTTCCCACATTCTTGAGTGAGTTTTCTAGGTCTGCTTCGATAGTAGACTCAGCGGATTGGAGAATCTATCACCCCGATAGGACTGAGGAGATACTCACGTCCCTTTTTGTTCCCTGGTAGGGTTCTTTGGGTATCGGTGTGACCAACCCATTAAGAGGGCACTGATCCTCTACCCAAGAGGTTGTTTCCAGTAGCGTACAGAGCCCCTAGTGAGCCCTGGGCGTATAATCCCTAGCTGTGTATCGAGATCATATCTTCCTTCCATGAACTATTGTGACATGTTTCCCACTACGTGTTCTGGTTACCAGTGTGATACCATCCAGTAGGGATGGCATGTGGTCTACCATCCAATGGGGATGGCCAGTGGTGTACCATCTAGAAGGGAAGGCCAGTGAGGTAACATCTAGCAGGGATGGCCAGTGGGGTACCAACCAGTAGGGATGGCCAGAGCAGATCCGGGTCTCCCTCCAGCGGATTACCCCTTCACGGGGCTGGTCAGTGGGAACCCATCAAATTTGAGAAGACCTCTAGACTGTGTTACAATGACGAGGTGTGGTTTGACTTCCCCCAGATCTCTCTTGTACGAGGGGTTCTTTGCCCACCAAGACGTGTCCTTGATATGCGACCTAAATCTATGCGAGCGAGTTGGTGCCACCCAAAGCCAATAGTTTCAAGGTGTGGTGATTTGAGCCCCATGACTTGAAGTTCGGGGAAGACGTTTGGATACTGGGCATCGATGGTGTTTACTTTTGGGACTGTTGGCTACTCACTTTCTTCGGATGAGCTACAGGATGGAGATTCCCTTACAATCTTGTTCGGGTTTTTCAAAAAGCATATCGATATTATATAACTTGTTCCAGTACCCACTCCTTGGGTTTGTAACTCTCCTTCCTGGAGAGGCAAAGAAGCACGGGGTATGCCACGTGCTTTCTGTGTCCAGATTATCATGGTTGGATTAGTCTACTCTCATGATATAGGTAGTGAACACTCGACGAGATGTTCATCTGCTCCCCATTTTTAGCTCCATGTGTTTGGGCGAGTCTACTTAGTTCCTCTTATTGGGTTGAGCTATACTCTTTATTGCACTCTCTCTATTGTACTCCGTTACTATACCCTGTTCGATCTACTTCTCACTCTTCGGTACCTCCTTTGCTACTACCTCAAGCCTTCAGGGTATCCTAATGACTATTTTTATACTCACCCCTGCTTGGGCTTTTCCCACACGTGATGAGACCTTGTAGAAAATAGACTGTATGGTTGTGACTTCAGTGGAGCTTAGGATTTTGGGAGCTTGGGCCACATGCAGTGGTCATAGTCGGGTTCCAGGTGTGGGACTCTCCCAGCTATTTACTTTTGTTTACCTATTTCCAGGTTGTGTCACTTTACTGGTTGGGCGTGTGTGTTTCCCCTTTACTTTTTAGTTTACATTAAGCTTTAACTTTGTACTATTTAGAGGTCGATGCACTTTTGTGGTTTTTTATAGCAGTTAGTACATTACTTTTCCATTTACTCTACACATCTGCATTGAGTGGGCTGTGTGTGTGTGTACATATACTCAGGAAAAAGCATCCCCATGTTTTTTAGCCTTCAGTGCTTGTCGCCAACCCCTGGCCTATGGTGTCGGGCTTGAGGTAGTTGTGGCTCGATCCTGGGTAGGATCAGGTTGTGAAAATATCTCATAGACTATAAAATTAATTTAGTATATCTCAAGAACACATTTTCCTCACGTAGAATCTATGTGGTGATCTTGATCCTTCTCTAAGCAAGAATCTCTGGATTCTTTAAGATATCTAGCATAGTCTCAATCCACATATCAACTGCCTGGGGACCTCCATCCCCTGAAAATGTGGGGGGATGCTGATTCTTTAACACTCGTGTCATCTTATCCGTATACATGGTTTTCCACGACGCTCCCTAGGAAGTATTCATGTATAAAATAAAACCCTTGTGGAATTACGCCTCATCACTGTGTTAGGAACATTAGTTTTTTTTCACAACTATCACTAATGTAAGATCCACTAGTATCCCATTGCCCACCACCTCTAGAGTGTAATTTTTGCCTCACTCATGGATTATGAATTGATATTTTAAAGGTGTCATGAATCCAAAATTAAAAACAAACACCTCTGAAAATAATGATACAAATATTCACAAATTAGAAGTACAAGATACCATAAAACTCTTCTAAAATTTTGATAGTAAAAATAAAAAGTCACCCACATTGAATTCTCTTAAAACATTGATAGTAAACAGGAACTATCAAAACCACCACTAGAATCTCTGCTTATTTCCCATTAATAAGTAAATTCTAGGTCATGTCTTGGTTCCCTGCTTTAGGTTTCCAATTCATTCCCCTTTGAATTCACATCTATTTACATTTAATTATCAATATTTCAATTAAACAAGAGGTTAATAAAATGGTTTTCCAAATCTGAATCCATGATGGCCCATTACACATCATGAACCCAATATTTGGTTCCCATTCAATCCAAACCTATTAAATTAGCATTAAAAATTGAATTCAAAATGTGTATCACAACCCTGTACATATGTGCCAGTAAAATTAATGAACTCAATTGTGGCATAAATTCCCAATCTAGTGCATGAAATTTATAACAATATCATTTATAGCTACCACAACACCTATCACAATAGCATGCAATTAGTAATTCATCCAAAATGGAATGTCATAATTAAAGGAATGTAATTTCTAAAATGTTCATCTATGATGCATGAAATGGAATACCCTATACTCATCCTGATTTAATAGAAATAGGACCCAAATTTGTATCAATAGTAACAACATATATCATGTATGACATCTAATGGTGAAGTCAAATGAAATGAAATATTTAATATCTCAAATATAATAATTCCATCCAAGGTAGTTTGAAGTTTCCCTATATGCATGGTAGATAATCCCAAGAAAATCTTATTTAAAAATAATATTTCGTTCTAATCTATGACTACTGTCTCCATAATGTAAGTAAACCTGAAAATAACCATTCTCTGATACCACTTTGTAACATCCCCGAACCATATGCCACTCAACCGTTCCCCATTCTTGGTTGGTTACAAGGCCTCAAGCATAATTCCCCAAATTCATAAGGCTTTTGAATAGACTCAAGGGCCTAGGTGTGTCATTGGGTAAATTATTCCCCCATTACTAGAGCATATAATAGTGTAAGTCCATAACATGAAAATAGAGAAATAAGGTAAACAAGAGTAAAACTGGAATGTAAATAAGGTAGAGATGTACAATCAAACCAGAAGTGTCACATATATAGTGATGCTGATGATACATGTATCTATAAAGCATTCAAATTAGGTATATTAAATACAATAAGATACATTTCTTGAGAAAGAAAAAAGGACCAAAAACTATCCCAATAGCATAAAAAGACTCATCTTAATCCCTTGATCTCCTACTCTAATGCAACAATAAAAAACTTGTGTAAGGGACCATTACCCTAACATCACCTGCAACTATATAATCTACATGGGTCCCCATGGAGGCCTTAACAAAGTGTTAGAAAAATTCCTTAGTATTTAACCACCCATAGGTCTATACATTTCAGTCATGCAGTATTAACTATGTATTTTAGTTAAAGAAGGTAAAAATCAGTTAAGCATGAACCCAATTAATGAAACCATAGAACATAAACCATTACAATCAAGTGATATAGAATAGCCTCTTGAGGCTCCAATAAAAAAAGTGAAATCTCTTAATAATATTGCAATAAGAAATATAATAAACAACACGACCTTTCTATAATCCCATCCATATAATGTCCACATGGCCTTAATGTATGATGAAACTATATTAAAAAAACCATGACCAATGAGTATAACTAAGTATGTCATATATCTAATGGATGTTCAATATTAAATAACATATTAGACCACATAAGGGAATGGTGCATGGTTTCATGACCAAGGCATCTTCATCGAGTCCTAAGATCATCTCAATGAAAACACAATATAAGCACTGGTTAGAGTCCTAGCAGTATGACATACATGAAAAGACCTATGAAATTTAATGCAAGAAAAATAAAATTGGTATCATGGCCTAGGGAATCCTATGGATCCATTATCTAAGGGGAATAATCAACCCATGAAATACATAACCACATTCATGATCCATGGAGAGCCATCCATGTCATTAATTCAAACAAGCATCCATTCATTCCTTCTTCATGAAAAACACTTGAGCCTACCAACTCATGCAATCCATTCAAAATCCATCATATATCATTGGTATACACACTAATTTATCATAATTTACAATAATTCATTTAATAGTGGTATACCCACCCATTAATCTCAATTTCTCAAAAATAAACTATGAAATTTATAGGAAACAGTCAACAATTTTACCCACTCTTTTAATCAATTACACATAATCCATTTAATCAAACAAAGATGGCATATAAACTTGGCATAAACTAATGAGGTAAAACATGTCCCAAAAAATCTATTCAAATTCCATTTTATCCATTGAGTCAAATGGATCAAAAATTTTAATTCTTGTTGGTACACCCCATGGGTGACCCTATTTCAACCGTCATTTACCTGCACGTCATAAAAAAACTTAAGGGAATCCATAATACGTATGATTACATCTATTTTCATTAATAAATTGAAATATAGGGCCACCCTAGAAAGTATTGTGGGTGGAATAATGTTCGATATATATATAAAGCACCAAAATATGAAAGAAATGTATAGACCACTTACCTCAGCTCAATAGTCAAGTGCTCATCCAGTATCAAGTCATGATTTGACTATTTTTAGGATAAATCAAAAGAATTAATAAAAAAAATTAAATTAGGTAATATGGGAATAAATAAAATAGTGTAAATGAAATCCAAAAAATCGATAATTTCTATAAAAATGTATATCTTAATGATGAGGATCTGATGAGACAAACCACACTCGAATCAGATGTATGATGATGTGTTGATATGAAAATGATGTGTGGAATCCTTGAGAAATTCCAAGGGGTCTACATTCTATACATATGAAATTATAAGGGTTTTAGGTTTTAAAGATAAATTAATTAAATTCAAAATCAATAAAAACCAAAAAAATGGGATATATGATTTAAGAGCATGGTTTGGGAAATAGTGTTACAAAAATGTAGGACTTCTTATAGGCCAAGACTCACCTGCACGGTTTACACACATGGTCTAAAAATTATGCCAAAACCTTGTGAAGAGCCTCTATGAAGTTCCACAAAAATTAAGACATGGATACATTGTTTTGTGGCCAATTATTCATGGTTTGATGAAACCATGTGGCCTGTAGTACCCCTCTATCTAGCCTCACAAGGTTCCGTCAAACTATGCTTCCTTCCTCACATGGTTTGTACTAATTTTGAACCACTCTAAAACCATCCCAAAATTGGGATTTGGGTTCTAAACAAGACAAGGACACCCCCAAAACCTCCCTCCCCACAAAGGGAATTCATATTAGTTTATATTTAAGCATTCAAATTAAAAAAATATAAGGGTTTTATACCTCATGCAAAAAACCGATGTCCATACAACCATTGACATGTTATGTCCAAAATATCAATAATATAATGATTTTATATGATTAAATTAATTTCATTTCCTCAAGGGTTATATGATTCAATGCTACCAATTGGTAAGAGTTTATTACTACTATCTAATCATTTATCTGGATTTATTATGATATAGTACTTAGTAATGAAATCTTATTATCTAACACTAAAAAATTATGCGGAATTTTATTCCCCTGTGTTTATATAATCAAAATTCATGTTTTCCCTTCATTTTCCTCTATTTATGTACTCAAGAGTTCAATATATTATTTTTATGAGAAATCATATTTTTGATCAAACAAACTTTTTCTTTTGAAAACATGTCATCTAAAATAGATTACAAAATTTTTAGAATGATTTTTCAATGAAGATAAAATAATTTTCTCATGAAATGTGATAAATGATATTTAGAATATTCATTTATATTATTTCAATGTTACTTTATAATAATGTTATTTTTAAAATGATTTGTGTTTTCAATAGTGGTTTTCAAAATTAAAGGGAATTTTCTTCAATAAGTATTTAATGATAGTTTAATGTTATTTCTATTCATCAGTGTCAACAAATATTATTCTAAACTATTCTCAAAAGGGGATATTTTTTAGTGATACCATCATCATTCATTCACCTGATGGACTAAGATTATTTCAATTATATTTTTGTGAAACTCATTTTTTTTTCAAAGGTCATTTACGTTTAAAATAGAATGATATGTAACCAATTTATTTTCTAGGGGTTAATTAGGGTTTTTTGATATTTTTGATGAAAAATATATTTATATTATTCATGTTGTGGTTCTTAGAAATTATGTGAAAATGGGGTGGCCTAGAAAATTTCAGGTAATCCTGTTACATAAAAGAACATGAGGTGGCCCAGATAGAGCAGGGTAAGCCTATTGCATCTTAAACATGTGGTGTTATAGATAGCACCAGGTAAGCCTGTTACCATATAAACATTATGATGGATATATATCATCAAGTGATCCCATTATTTCATTTTATAAGGGTGTATCTATATGGATCTCTAATACATTGAGTAATGATCATATTGGAAATGAAATTATGGTCAATCCGATTAAATGGTTTTGAATGTGTTTTATGAGAATCATTTTCCATGTTATTGGAAAGTGTATATTTTTTTAATGGGTTTATAATGTATCTTATTATCAAAATTGAAATCACATGGCTCATGATTATTGATTCCTATGACTCTTTCCTTTAATATTTAATATTTTGTGATGATCTAGTTATTGATGGTTTTTAATATTATTATGTTATACAAAATTAATATTGATTATTCATCATACTCGTATGATCTACATATGGTCGTTGAAGAAATTTAATTATTAATTCTTATATTACCCATACTGAGTGTTTGATCTCACCCTTCAAATGTTTCCTCATCCCCGTGATATAAATTCCGAGAGTTAAAGATTGTTGTCAATAATGGATTTCTTATAGATGATGTTGATAGCATGATATGAAATATGAAATATTGGGTATAAAATGATTGGATTTTTATATTTATAAACTTTTCTTTAATCTATATTGATATGTGTTGGTCATAATTCTTTAATAATCTAATATTAAATGTTCCAAAAGTATTATTTTGTTAAAATATTTATTTTTGATTATTTAGGGTTTGATTGGGGAATATTTGTTCACATTATTCGATATCAAAGATGAAAATGTAATGATTATGAATGTAGCACCATATATGGGAGTGTAGGTTCAATTTCTTTATACACATAATCATGAAAAACAATTTATTTGATTTTTAAATAAATTAATCTTCCATTCAATCTCTAAAGCCTAAGGATTAACACAATACATCCATGACCATTACCAAAACAGTAGGATTTAATCAAATATTTAGAATTATCCCTAATGTTATATTATTTTATCAACCTAGATTCAAAAGTTTAACTACGACATTCCATGATAATATCTTTAGTGATTCGTACATTTTATACATTTTTATTACCTATTTTGTGATGAATATAATACAAATTACATAATCATACAAGATAAAAGTTTATAATTATAGTTGCATTAAAAAATGAACACATAAATAACCTATTAAAAAATAAAATAAATCATATACCACATAATTCAGCATTATAAGATCCCTTCATAGTCATATCATACATTATTACTATTCTTCATAACCTGGGGAGAGAACAAAAAAGAAATTGTGAGCTCAGATGGTTAGTGTGGGTAAAAATGGTATATATCAATGATCACATGATAATAAAAAGATTATAATGGTATGTGAACATCATTATAACATTTACCAATAATAAATTTTTTATCATAGATTATAATCATGAGGAATGATGTAAATCATTTTAGTTTATAATACATGAAAATGATTTATTAGAGTATAACATTGAAATAAGAATTATATTTTTTTAATTAAATATAATTAAATGGTTATACATATTACAAAGATATTATGTTTTATGTCATTAATTAATTCTATTACATTTTATTTTCTTTTCGGATATAAGGGTTTAATAAATCCTCTTATAACTTATACAAGAAACCCAAAAAATAAAAAATCAAAACATTTGATCCATATCACTTTTCCCTCCCCATTAAACTTTTAAAAAATATTTTTTCTTTTCATTATTAATATTTACCACATCACACAAGACCACTTCATTTCACTTTCATTTTTTTAAATCCATTAATGATATTTTAAAAACATAGAATGTGAATATAATGCTTAGAAAGGGACATCAAGAGAAGAAAATTGTTAGTCAACTAAAAGACATGAAATCCCAGGAATAACCTATTTATAAAAACAAAACTATTTTCCCAAATAAATTGATTTATAATTTGATTAAAAATATCATTAATAATTCCATTTGAAAATAATTTTTTTAAGAAATCTCATAAGAATGAATATAGAAGTCATGTAGATTCCCCGGGTACTATGGGTTGAAAATATTGTTTCTTGTAATGTTTCTCTTAGATTACTCAATTTTACCCCCTCCAAATCCCCAATTTTTGAAAATTCAATACACCCCGTGCTTATATTATAACCTTGGATATTGAATAAATTTCCTTGGGCATGAGTTGGATGACCTGTCCATTTCAACTCTCTTCTCAACATATGATTTAGAATAGAAATATAGATAATATCCAGAATAACTATATAGAGAATATTTAACACCCCAGGACTTCAAAGTACTTTTTCTCTTTAAAGTAATTCAATAGCTTGCACTACAAGCTACAACGAGTTCGAGCGCACCACGACTTACTAAACTATTCATTCAAAAAGAATTTATGAGTTTTATTAACATACTTTTGAAGTTTATATACTAAATATAATATTAGAATCAATATTATGTGTTTCTTAAACATAATATTAGAACAAACTCATTTTTTTCAAATAAAAGAACTACTTTTCAAAAAATGAAATTTTACCACCTTTTAATGGAGAGCCCATTTTAAATCTAATATTTAACACTTTTTTAAATTCAATTTAATGAAATTAAATTATTATTTAGAAGTGTGACATAAAAATTTAGTTTGTATACATTTTTGGTACTTCTCTGATAACTTTCATATTTTGATAAATAGTGAAAAATACTAGATTTTATTTAAAAACAAAAAATTTAAATGAAATATTTTATAGATTTAAATTATATATTTGAGTGGTTTTAAAGTTTAATTAGATTATATTTTTATAATTTAATATAGTTTATGTCATTATAATTAATTCTACATTTAAATTTGACATAAACAAATGTCAATCTTTTTATAGTTTTTTCATTAAAAAAACCCCCTTTTGGTTTTGAAAACAGTAATTAATTTTAAATTAATTAATGCAAGTTCTATGTTTTGAATTTGGTAAAATAGAATTCATTTTTGAAATCATATAATCAAAATTTTTATATGGTGAATTTTTGGTATTTTTGTGAAAACATTGAAATTTTTATGAAGAGTAAAAAACACTAAGTTATTGTTTCAAACCGAATTTTTATTTAAATAATTATTTATTTAATTTCATTTTTTTATGTTAAAATAGATATACTATACCTATATAAATTCAATTTAATTCATTAGAGTCATTTTATAATAAAACTACATGTATAAAATGTTATTGATATTTTAAACGTCTTTTATCTACCCTCTAGGTACATTTGAAAATTTGCATAAAAGATAATTTTAGCACTTATATGAATTGATTTTCAAAAATCTGAGGGACACGGTTAAAATTAGTAAGTAAAATTTTGTTTAATATGATTAAAATAATTTTTGGTGAATAGTAACTTTTGACTTTTATTTACTATGGTAAAAAGTAAATAGAGTTATTAAAGGTAAAATTGATATTATAATTACCATAATACATGGAAGAATTCTGTTGGATAATTGTATTTTAACCGAAACCAATCTTAGGAATGAAATATGATCCTTTTGGTTCCCTTGGATTCGTTTAGGACATTTATTATTATTTTACTTAAGAGTTAAAAGTGATAAATTGAATGTTTAATAACTAAACCATTTTAATATGAGGTTATACATAATATAAATTTGACAATAAATATTCATTATAAATCTGAAAATATTTCCTATATAATGGTATTTTATTTATAATTTTTTGAGATGAAATAATTAAATTTATTTTTTACACTATGATGATGCATTAATTACTTTATCAATGATAAATTAAAATAATTGATATTATAAATATTAAAATAAATGTAAATTGAGGCTTTTGATACCATCCGGAACTGTTTTATGTTAATATGACATGTTAGTGATTATTAAATAAATTTTTTCAATGTCATAATGTTTTTTTGTATTAAAAAAACAAAATACCAAATAGTTTCAAAATTGACATAAATGGGTTTTTAAAACAAATACTATATTATTATTTAATATAATATTTCAAAAAATACAAGGTTTAGATAAAGTACCTTGATAAGTTTAGATATATCAATAATGAAACACATGGGTTTCCCTAGGCTTTTTATATTACTTTTATGAACCATTTATTATAATAATACAATAAGACATGGTTAAAGTTAAAGTATTTTACTAAGTGTTAAATATAGAAAATAGGGTTAATATACTGACCTAAATTAGTCTAAAACCTATTGGTTGAAATGATTCGACCCATACATACCATATATTTGATATAAAGCAATTTATATCCATTATAAACCGAAAATGAATTTATAATACGATAATATTTCAAACATTTCCTAAAGTGACCCCCACCACTCTTATAAAAGGGTACTTCCCCTTCTCTCAGAATCACACATCCAAAGCCATTTTTCTCAGCCAACCCCTTCTCAAATCTCCTTATAACTACCCTCACTTAAACCTAGATTCCTTCCCTTTAGATTAAAGCCAGCCTATGTAGCTCTTTTGTTCAAATAAAAATTTAACACCAAAAGAAGAGGTAATTATTTTATCACCTCTTTCAATGTTATTTTCTTATTCAACTTTCTATTTATTTGTTATTTCCATAACAAAATAATAACACTAGTAACTTATAAGTACTAGGATGTTATTATAGATATGGTACAACCATACTCATTATTCTATCCATCTTATTAAAGATAATGTCACCATGTGTGCGTACGTACGGATTACCGTCTCCATGTCGTGGTGTAATTAATTATTCAACACTATGTTATTTGGATGGATATAATGATGAGTAATATGTATATAAATAATTAGAATAACATGATAATTTACCTATATAATTAATATACCATCAAATTCTACACTTTTTAATCATTAAGAAAATGATATCGTCCCTCGTGTGTACGTACGGCTTACTGTCTCCATGACATGATGAGATTCATCTCCACGTTCACCATTCAATCATGATTATAAAGATATATATTTTTAATTATTTTTTAATATATTACATAATTATTATACTAGATTTATATATATATATATATATATGTATTTACAGACATATATCTTATTCACTTACTTCCGTTCAATACGATATGAAAACTGAAACAACATTTATGAGTACGTACGACCCACCGTCTCCATAAATGTGGTTTTCCATTTCATATATATATCTATTATAAAAATTTATATTCCTTATATATATGATATATAAATCATTTTTTATATTCTATAATTATTTAAATCAGGATCTAAATGATATGAACCAAAATAAAAAGTTAAAACACGTACGATAAAGAAATCGATTATTACCCAAAATGTTAATTTAACATCGAAATCATTATTAAATGGGTAGTATGAAGTCATAAATGAATCATGTATGATATAATAAATATTAATATGGTTATTGTATAATTTAAAAACATACTATGGTCATTATATAGGAGGTTAAATGTACCCTCAACTAATAGAAAGTACAAGGTAAGGGGTAATTCCTCAATCTCATTATTATCCAATATTGTTTTTGTGTATGTTTTTACTGGGATTTATTTATTATCCATGTCCATGTCGCATAAAATTATTTTAAAAAGGATTCTTTTTATGGTAATATTTAACTAGAAACTCATTTTAACTGTTTTAAATATTTATTCTTCTAAATCATTCTCGTTAATGTCGATGTTTTCAAAATGGTTTTAAGGATTTATTTATATGGACATGAAGTTTTTAAAATGTTAATTAATTTAAAAAGTTTCAATGTAATATGGGAAACTTTGATTCAAAAATATCTTTTAAATTCCTTCTTTATTAAATTTTTTTGACTTTTAAATGATTTCAGGAAAAAGGTGTATTTCACTCAAATAGTTTTACTCATCATTTTCAAGTATATCAACATCCATTACAGGATATAATTCTTTATTGAGGTTGATTTATGATAATATAGTATTCTATATTGTATTGAATTATTTATGATATGTTTCACTATGGATGTGATATTTTAAGACCATACATGATTTATGGATAAAGTATTAAAATTTAGTATGGTTGTTTAGAAAAAATCTTTATGTTATGTTTCATCATTTTCAATTAAAGAATGTATTGGACATAGTGAATGATGGGTGGGGACCACTATAGAACCTCTATGCATCAGTATGTTTCTTGATACAAAATAGTGTCTTGGAACAAGTCTTTGACCAAAAAATTAATTTTAGTCTTGGAATGTGGCCTTGACTATCTAGTAATGATATATTGTGTTAGACATTCCCTCATAATAAAATTAATTATTTCATGTGATTATTCAACAAGTAGAATATCCATGGGAATGTTTTTATGGTAATGCTTGATTTATTTTGTCCATATTATGTTCAGGGTTATGTTTAAAAGGCATTCATCTTTATTACACATCTTTGCTTAAAAGTTTATAGCTTATGTAAAATTATTTATCCTTACTGAGAATCTGAGCTCAACCATTTCTTATGATTTTTCCTAGGATTCCAAGAAGTTTATTATATTTGATATATCAGGTTAATCTAGAGGAATAATGGCATTCTCAGTGGATTATTTTTTTTTATATTTGAATGTGTAATGTAATGTTCATGTATATAATATCTTTTCTAAGATTACTAAACTAATCGGTACTTCATGAATTTATTCTTTGTAATTATGAAAATTTATTGAAAAAATGCACCAACTTTAGGCTTCTAGGGTCTGGGTGTTACAGTTGGAATAATAGGATTTTTAGTACAAACCTTGGAAAGTAGATTAAGAAGAACTCTGATTAGAGAACATTTCCACAAGACAGACTTTAATGATTAGCGTAGTAGAACATCATAGAATTTTGGTAATGTAGAGTTTTTGTGAGTTTTCAAAGAAATACATCCCTATCTAGATACGATTAGGTAGAGAGGGATCTATCATATATGTACTTAGGGGTGAAAACTCCGACAAAGAGTTTCAGCCTCAACCCAAGGTATCCTGGTCCACAACAACTGGCCTTGCTACACTCTTGGTTACAACACTCCCAAGGGACATGCTTATGATAATTACATTTTCTTTACATGAAATTATGAAGTATATATGTGTAAATATGTATGTAAAGAAACCATTTTTATGATTATGAGACTAGATGGGTGAAAATATTCAATTAATGTTGATATTTTTTTTAGTTTTTGGATTATAAATTATGATATGATCTAAACTAGGGTATTTCATCATTTAGAAATGGTGTCCAGTAGAAGGAATAAGAAGTAAAAAATACAGAAGATCAAAAGAGTAATACGGATCATATCTTGCATGGTATTAAGCCATCATTTAGAAGTTAAATATTCTTCCAGGTATTCTCATCATATGAAGAAATAATATCATGTGTTAATAAGATAAGTAAATAATTCTCTGAGTCTTATGGATTTGAAGGGAAGAAAGAGAAGAAAGGGATGGTAGAGAGAAAGATGGGGGGAAAGAAGGAACTTCCTAAATGTGATAACTATGGAAAGAATCACCTTGGTAAATTCTTTAAGGGAATAAAATTTTGTTATAAGTGTGAAGAAGTACACAAGGATCATTATTGTAAGGGTAATAAAAAGGTTTCCAATGTACAATGCTTCATCTTCAAGGAGTTAGGACACTATGTGAATTAATCTCCCAATCATCACATCATACCTAAAATGATGTTGTTGGATAATAATAAAGTTATGATTCTACCAAAGATGAAGAGGAATGACTAGTGTTATTATGTTTTTATTAATGAATTATATCATTTGAATATTTTATCAAAAATTTAATAGTTATATGAATTATGGAGTATATAAGGATTGTAATGCAGTATTATTTCATTAAGGACTTGAGATTGTGTGGAACCAAGAAAAGTGACACAATAACAATATATATTTTTAGAAAATACATAGTTAATGGAATGATAAACTATAATATGGTACTGATACTAAGGTATTGATTTTGGAATAAGCGATGATTGATTTGGATAAATTATATTGGATATTATTGACATCCTTGGAATTTATTTAGGGTTATTTTATTCCATAATTGATGGAGTAATAAAAAAATTTGGATTTAAGGAGTATATCCATTATTATATAAGGAACAAGAGAGAATTAATGTATTCAATAAGGTTTTATGGTAATTCGTGGTGTTATCGAGATCTAAGAAAATAAATGATAATGGTATTCACATGTTATTATGTGGGAAAAAAGAGATCTTCATTTTGTATACCTTCTATGTAAATTATGGACTATGAGTTTGGAAAAAAATATTTTGAATTCTTATAAAAGTTAGAATGGATTAAGTTGGACATTGGATAATTTTGGTTAAGGATAAAACATTTCTTAATATTATTTTTGTATTGTTGTAAAAAGGACAACCCGGAGGTCGGGTGACAACCCATTGTGTCTCGCAAGGCTGCAAGACTTAAACCCGCAACCAAAGGGTGACAAGGGTGCATAACCTACCACTGGCCTATGTGATGTCTTGGATTGTATAATGTAGTTTTATTAAATGGCCTGACAGATTAATTATAAATTCTTTTTTTTTTGTAACCCTATATAACTAGGATAAATAAAACATTTTTGAGTTATATTATCTTTTGGTAGTGAATGATGTGTTTGTGGAAGAATGCTAAGTTTTTTTTATTCTATAAATAAATTAATACATAAACAATAGAGAAAGAATATTAAAACACAAATTGTGTTACCCTAATACATTATGTTTTGATTAAGAAATTATATTTTAAGTCATCATAGATTTATGGCTTTATAGCCCTCAATTTTCTATTTATTGTTCACTTGTTTTTTATTGATGACCTCAATCACTCCCTATAAATATTTATGTTTTTTTCTAAAATTATGTGTCTCAAATTTCCACAAATGTACACCTATTTTAAATTATAATTTGGTGGGGTCATTTTCATTTCCATTTCCCTCATATTAAGAAATTTTTTATTAACCCTATATCCGATGTGGGTTTTCCATAAAGGCAATTTCTATTTTTAACATTTTATTTTTGAAGAAAAATTTCAAATTGTGAGGATGAAATTTATAAAAGGAGGGGATAATATAACACCCTAGGATTTTATAGAACTTTATCTCTTTAAAGTAATTAAATATCTTGCGCTACATGAAACAACGAGTTCGAGCGTACCACTACTTACCAAACTAGTCATTCAAAAAGATGTTATGAGTGTTATTAACTTAATTTTGAATTTTATATACTAATTATAATAATATAATCCATATTATGTGTTTATTAGACAAAATATTAGAAATAAATAATTTTTTTCTGCAGATAAAAGATGTATTTTTAAAAAATGAAATTTTACTGCCATTTAATGGAGAACTCTTTTAAATTACAATAATTAATACTTTTATATATTCAATTTAATGAAATTAAATTCTAATTTATAAGAAGGACATAAAAATTTAGTTTGGATAATTTTTTGGTACTTTTTTGATAACTTTCATATTTTGAAGAACAGTGAAAAATAATAAATTTTAATTGAAGAAAAAATATTTAATTGAAATAATTTATAATGTTAAATTTTGAATTTGAGTGGTTTTAAAGTATAATTAGATTATATTATTATAATTTAATATAATTCAAGTCATTATATGTAATTTCACATTTAAATTTGACATAAACACAGGTTAATCTTTTGGTAGTTTATACTTTTTAAAAACCTACCTTTTGGTTTTTACGATGGGAATTAATTTAAAATTAATTAATGAAATGTTTATATTTTAAATTTGGTAAAATAGAATTCATTTTTGAATTTGGAATATCAAAATTAGCTTATAGTGAATTATATATATTTATATGAAAACATTAATTTTTTTGATGAATTATGAAAAACACTATGTTATTGTTTAAAACTGAATTTTTATTTCAATAATTATTTATTGAATTTAAATTTATTTTTGGTAAAAATATATATATGATACCTATATAATTTAAATGTAATTCATTGATGTGATTTTATAAAAAAATTAAATGTATAAATTTTTTTGAACTTTTTAACGTCATTTACCCACCTTCTAGAAACATTGTAAAATTTGCATAAAACATAATTTTACCCCTTTTGTGAATTGAATTTAAAAAATCTAAGAGACACTATTGACATCATTATATAAAATTTTTGTCGATAAGATGAAAATAATTTTTTGGTAATAGTAACTTTTGACTTTTATTTTCCAGGGTTAAAAGTAAATATGGTAATTAAGGATAAAAATAATATTATAATTAACCTAACACATGTCCTAATTATATTGGATAAATTTATTTCTTCCAAAAACCACCTTGGGAAAAAAATTCCGATCCTTTTGGTCCACATGGATTATATTAGGACATTTATAATTATTTTACTTAAAGAAGAGATAAAGGTGTTAAATTAAATGTTTAATAACTAAAACATTTTTAATATAGGGTTATACAAAAGATAAATTCCACTATAAATACTTATTATAAGGATAAAAATATTTCCTATAATGGTATTTTATTTATAATTTTTAGGGATTATATAATTAAATTTATTTATGACACAATGATGATGCCGTAATTACTTTATCAATGAACGATTAAAATAATTGGTATTATAAAAATAAAAATAAATGTAAATTGAGGATTTTTATGCAATACACAGATTTTATGGTCAATATGACATGTTAAGGTATATTAAATAATTTTTTTGAAGTGATAATGTTTTTTTGACTTTAACAAAAACAAAATACCAAATAGTGTCAAAATTGACATAAATGAGTTTTTAAAACAAATACTATATTAATAATTGATATATTATTTCTAAAAATACTAGGATCGTCCAAAAGACTATGATAAGTTTATATGTATCAATAATGAACCACTTGGTGTATAGTTGTCTTTTTATGGTATGTTTATAAACAATTTATTATAACAAAACCAGAGGAAATGTAAAAGTTAAACTATTTATCTAAAAGATAAATCTAAATGATAGGATTAATATGGTGACCTAAAATTGTCTAAAACCTATTGGATTAATATATTTCCACCCATACCCACATTGTCTTATAAATAAATAAAATTTCAGCCATCAGAATCCAAAAATGATTTTATAATGAAATAATAAATCAAACTTTTCCTGAAGTGACCCACGCCTCTCAATTAAAAGGGTACTTACCCTTCTCTCAAAATCACCCCTCCAATGCCATTTGTCTTAGCTAAACCCTGACCAAATATCCTCCCACATTTCTTCACTTAATCATAGAGTCCTTCCCTAGAGTAGAAAGGCATCCTAAGGGGACCTTCTGTTAAAATCAACAGAAAACACCCAAAGAAGTGGTAATTATTTTATCACCTCCTTCAAAGTTCTTTTCTTCTTCTACTTTAACTTTATTTGTTATTTACATACCAAAATAATAAATCAAGTACCTTATAAATTTTTTTATGTTATTATAAATATGTTACAATTTTATTCATTATTATATCCATCTTATGAATGATAATGTCCCCATGTGTGTATACGTGCGACTTACCGTCTCCATGCTGTGGTGTAATTTGTTTTTCAACACTATGTCATTTGGATGGATATAATTATTAATAATATTTATATAAATAATTAAATTAACCTTCTAATTTCTCATTAAAATTAATATTTCATCCAATTACTCACCTTTTAATCATTAAGGAAATGATATCATTGCTCGGGTGTACGTACAACTTACCGTCTCCACAATGCGATGAGATTCATTTCCACGTTCACCATTCAATAATGATTATAAAAATATATATTATTAATGAGTATGTAATATATGAAATAATAATAATACTGTAGATATATATGTATGTATATATGTACTTACATATATCTTATTCACAAAAATTTGTTCAATGCGATATGAAAACCAAAATAGTGTTTATGTGTATGTACAACCTACCATCTCCATAAATTGTGCTTTCCATTTGATATATCTATCTAGTATACATATTCATCTTCTAAATATATATGATATATAAATCATGTTTTATATTGTTGAAGTATTTAAATCATGGTCCAAATGATACGAACCTAAATAAAGAGTTAAAACACGTATGATAAAGAAATCGGTTATTACCCGAAATGTTAATTTAACATGGAAATCATTATTAAATGCGTAGTATAAAGTAATAAATGAATCATGTATGATCCAATAAATGTAAATATGGTTCTGTTATAAATTAATAACATACTATGGTCATTATATATGAGGTTAAATCTACCCTCAACTAAAAGAATGTACAAGGTAAGGGTTAATTCCTCAATCTCATTATTATCCTAGATTGTTTATGTGTATGTTTTTACTGGGATATATTTATTATCAATGTCCATGTTTTGTAAAATAGTTTTAAAAGGTATTATTTTTAAGGTACTATTTAACTAAAAGATCATTTTATAGTTTTTAATTATTTATTAATCTAAAATCATCCTAATTAATGTCCATGTTTTCAAAATGGTTTTAAGGATTTATTTATATAGACATGAAAGTTTTAAAACATTAATTAATTTAAAAAGTTTCAATTTTATATGGTACACTTTGATTAAAACATATCTTTTAGTGTTTTTCCTTTATAAATTTTGTGACATTAAAATGATTTCATGAAAAAGGGTATTTCACTCAAAGAGTTTTACTGATCATTTTCAACTATATCAACATCATTTAGTGGATATTATTCTTGATTGTGGTTGAATTATTATAATACAATATTCCATATTGTATTGAATAAGTTAAGATATTTTTTTATAGTGGATGTGATATTTTTATACCCTTCATGGTTTATAGCTGAAGTATTGACATTTCGTAAGCTATTTTTGATTTGAATGTTTATGTTATGTGCTAACAATTTCATATGAGGAAGGCAATGGACTTAATAAGTAATGGGTGGGGCCTGCTATAGCCCCTCAATGCATCATTATATCTCATGAGACAAACTAGTGTATTGGAACAAGACCTTGACCAGATTTTTTTTGTAGTCTTGGCACGAGGCCTTGATAATGTGGTAATGATGTCCGACGTTAGGTATTCCATCATTATGAAATTAATTATTACATGTGGTTATTTGACTAGTAGAATATACATGTTCATGTTTATATGTTAATGTTTTAATTATTTCCTTCATATTATGTTCATGTTTATGTTTAAAAGGATGTTTTTTTTATTACACATCATTCCATAAAAGTTTATAGCTTCTGCTAAATTATTTACCCTTACTGAGCATCTAAACTCACCCATTTCTTATGTTTTGTTTTCCCTGGATTCCAAGAAGTGTATTATGTATGATTTTAAGGGTTAATATAGTTCAATAATGGAGTTATCAATGGATTTTTAATGTTTTTTATGTTTGAATCTGTATTTTAATGTTCATGTATGTAATCTATTATCTAGGACTACTAAATCTATCAGTCTGTTGGGACATGATTCCTTGTAGTCATGAAAATGTATTAAAATAATGAACTTACTTCGGCCTTATGGGGTTAGGGAATTTCAAAATTTAATAACTACCTAATACATTGACGAATTCCCTAGGATGACCCATCACATATGATATAACTGGCTCAACCAGTGCTATCTGGTCTCACTAATCGTATGACATGTAACAAGCTCACCTAGAGCTATTTGGGTGCACCCATTTTTAATTTACAATGATAAATACCATATAATGTATAAAATATATTTTATTTCACTTCTCCGTCATAAAAAATTTGAAAAAATATTTTAAAATCCTAAAAAATAACTTTTGTACAACAATATACCCTTTTCATTTTAAAGACCATTTTTAATACAAAAATAATGTTTTCTTTTGGAAACCCATTTGAAATTGAAAAATACCCAAAAAAAGTTAAATTCTTATTTTTATTTGAATAAAACCAAAATTAATGTTTATAAATACAAACATCATATAATGATTATTGGTGTGGGAGATTCATTAAGACAATATTTTTCAAAATATAACATTCATTTATTTGTTTGTCAAATCAGTCCAAATAAAACTCCTAAAAATATTCCTTATCTAAACCGTTGATATAAATTTAAATGAAAAATGAAATATTATTTATAATTATTTTTTAAATATAAAAAAAATCATAAAATCATTTTAGAATCATGGATATGTTAGGGAATAATTCTAATAGAAAACATTAACTGTGGATATTTTAAAATAAATTCTATTATCACTTGGGAAACATTTATCTATTATTCCCCATTAAATAATAAAATTCAAAAAACATTAAATACCTTAAGAATAGATAAATTTGTTATATAACATGTAAATTGGGATTTAAATATACTTCGTAACATAATATAGGTTTATAACATCAAAATATTCCCCAACAAATGGAAATTGAGATGAAGTCCCATACCTTGAGTTCGACTCATCAAATTCAATCTTTGTCTTCATGAATAATAAACATATATTAATTGTTTGCACTATTAAATTTTTTTTCATGTTTATTATTATTTTAATTTCATATATTATAGTATTAAATATGATTACATGGTAAATTAAATTTACATTAGATATTTCTGTGATATTTTGCTTATGTGTCAAAAATTAATCATATAGGTTGAATATGGTCAAGGAGGACAATATTTAGACATATCAGGAGTAATAATTATGTAATAATTAACATATATATACCTAAAATATAATTTTAGGAACAATCATGAATAAATTATTTGATAAATTAAGTACTTTATGATCATGGATAAATTAGGACATATGTATGCTTGAGTAACCTTTCAATTTTTCATTGATCATTATGGAATGGATATAAGTAACACCTTATTATACTATTATGATGAAAATATAATGTATTAATTTTTTTTAAATATACTTATATACATCATCCATTTGTTTTCTAGAGGAAAATAGAGTCACATAGCTTCATAAAGATGGTAGTCCATACATACATGAACAATTATATGATTTTTCAATGAGTGGAAAAAGTAAGAAAGAGAATGATATATTATATTTCATGAATGATAAAATTATTATAAAATACTATATATGTTTTTATATAAGTCATTTTAATTAAAATTATCCTTATTATCTACCCTATAAAGTGTTAGTGAAAAATGAATAACATTAATTTGTGTTGCGGTAGTTTTTCCTCCACACGAGCAAAATTATCATATCCCCTATGAAACTGAAACTAAAAGGTATATATGATATAATGATTCATGAAGTTTAATTATTTTTTTGATATTATATAAATATTTTATATATATTTTTATTCCCCATATGGATAGGTGTTGATGAAAAACATGAGACATCAGTTCCTGAGGCGGTTGTCTACCGTACACAAGACCAACATTATAGTATCCTTAATGAGGGAAGGGGAGTTTTATATAGATATTTTAATTGAAATTAAAACAAATCTATAAAATAGTGATACTTATATTTTAATAAAATCCTATATTAAAAATATTTTAAGGAGGTGGATGATGAAATAAATTAATAACACACAGTTAGGAATTTAACCCTTCTCATACCATCCTTTTATGGTTATACATAAACGTATTTCTATAATGTATTTTTGAAAAACCCATGTATAAAAAGATGCTGGGATAGATGTTTTGAATTTTTTTGCGTAAGTATTTTTTGGAAACCAATATTTGAATATGTGAAGAAGAGAGGAAAGAAGGTGTCCTTTACTAGTGAGGTGGGTCACAAACATGTAATTATTTAAAAATGTGATGGTGTATCGACATTTTTCAGATAAAAAATTGTCCAAAATAGAAAATTACCTATTATTGGAGATGATAATTTCTATGCATTTAGTTATAATATATTTAGTCCATGTTTTATTCCATTTTAACTAATAAATTTTTAGTTTATCCCATGGTAAATCTATTTTTAACATAAACATGATAATTACTTGTTATTATTTTCATTATTCATTATGTTATAAAATTAATTATATCATATTATAAAATTTAATTTTTTTATAATTAAATATATGATTTCATTTTTAATAAATTCAATTCACATAATTTATAACATTTAATTTTAAACAAAACCCAAAAAGTCGATGAAAAGGGGGTTTTGAAAATGGTACTTTTCAAGTAAAAGGTGCTTTTACATTAACTAAATGATTAAAAAAATTATATAAAATTTTAATAATATTTATTGAAAAATAATATATAAATAAAATTTATAATACTTCTAATCAGATTTTATCATAATTATTTAAAATGGAAGAACATTGTGCTTTATAAAATAGTTTATAAAAAATCATTTTACACCAAAATAAAAAATATAAAAAATACAACATAATGTACATTCAAAAGTAATTAATTATATCAAATAAAAATAATGATATTTTATGTTATATATAATTATATTAAAGACATAATAATTAATTTAAATGTATTATTTTTTGAAAAAAGTGAATTATTTATATAAAAATATGCATTTTTAACAATTCACAGAGAAATCATTATTTTTGGAAAAATATCAATATTTCACCTTATTTAAATTTTGATTTGATGATTTACATAATTATATTAATTAATTGACACTAAAATTCCTAAATTTATAAATAAAAATTTAAATAAAATCGTATAGTAATGTGTTCAATTAAAACTATTTCCATTTTTATTTACAAATTACATTAAATTTTTATATGGAATATATATTTATTAAGAAACATGGATGTGAATTATTCCCTATTTAACCGGGATATCAAATTGTTCATAATTTTTGGAAATTGTGTCATTGAAACTAATTTACTTTTTATGAATGTGGGGATATATTTCCCTCGTAGTATTCTTTGATTCAAATGATGCCTTTTCAACATTATGGGTTTTCTATAAAACCTTAACCTAGAGAATCACTATGTTTTACTATATATTCTCTCTTTGGTCAAGAATATGAAAATAATATTCCTAATTTGAATTTTTTTATTCTATAATAACTACATCATTTATTCATAGATGTGAATAATCCAACACATTTTTTTTATCATCAAAAATTTTAAAAAGTTTTATATCTCACATAGACATGGAGGTTTGGATACATTATTGGAAACCAATCCCTCATTATCCAAGATTTCATATGATCTATGGTATTTGGGACATAAAATCCCATTCGTATGAAAATGTGTCACACTATTCTTAAGAGTAATATTGAGAATGATATAATCATCTTCATTAAAAAAGATATTTCCCCTTGTTATATGGATAACTTTTCTGGTTGCTCAAAGATATCACAATATTGATGAAATATCAATTATATATTTTTATCCATTTTTTCTAATAAGTCTTTTCTAATAAATTTTCATTCACCATCTTCTTTCCAAAAATATGGTGTCTGAAAATGATATATATAAAATTATTCAACAAGTGTAGTCTATATAATGGAATGAAAATTATTGTTATAATTAAATTAAAAAATTAAATATATTTATCCCATATTATCTTATAATAAATTAATAAAAAAGAATCACATCTCTCTTATTATGAATCGTCCCTTGAGTCAGAACATCATATTGAGAATTAAATTTTTTGTTTTTATAAAATTTCGTAGCCAATAATTTTTAAAGTCCATTCCAAAATTTATTTGTAATCCTAGGATCATTTTTTGATACAATGTTGAAACTCACTCTATCTAACCAACTATTATCATTAGATACTGTAAATAAATTTGATCCAAATACATTGTACCATGTATGGGAAGGTAATAAACATTTAAATTAAATATCTTACAATAACCCAAATAATATTGTTACATTATAATCACACCATGATATACATTGCTATATTTTCCTATTTTTGCTCTGACACTGGAAAATGTTAAACTAGTTATTTTAGTAATTGTCTTTACAGATTAACCTATTAATATTTCAAACACATAATGACATAGTCAATTGTATCACTATTCATTCCATCCCACCCATAATGGTCTCGACATATCTTAGTGCTGCTTAGATGAATAAAAAATAAATTACAATGAGTGTCCCTTAATAACTCATATTTTACTAGGAATCATAAGGCACATATAATGATTTCAAAAACCAAAAAACACATTCATCATAAATATTTAAATTAGGTAACATACCCTTCTCAAAATCGTCTTCATTTTCCACTAAGGAATTATCCTAATTCTGAGATTGTTTAAATTTTCTTTTTAAATTTCATCCAATAAAATTGGAAACAATGTAGATGATGTCCTTGAAACCTAAAATTGTAGGATTTAAAAAAATTAATCAATTTAGAATATTAAAAAAATTACATGGTTAATAGAGAAATATTTTTTTCAATATCATCTATTTGACACATTTTTTTTCTTTTTTAGGATTATAAGGAATCATGAAATATGAATACTCGATTACTTCCAACAATCATTTGAGGCTCATGTTCAATTCATTTTGGGAGAATAAATACTTAAAACATTCTTGATCAGTATATATTTTTCACTTTAATCCTTAAAATTTTTTTCTAAAAAATTATAATGAAAAAAAACTGTAGTAGCTAATTCTGTATTATTTTTAGGGTAATTCAAATTTAGAGGTTTAAATTTTCAGAAATCATATGTAATTAACTATGAATTATTTATTTGGACACAAACAATCCCGTTTAACAGAACATCAATGTAGATGGAGAATTCATCACTTCAAAATTTTATGTCTAAAAATAGATCATTCAACAATCTTATATTTAGATCATTGAAACAGACATCATATTGTTAACTATAGAAGAATTTAACTACTTTTCAATTTCTCATACTTAGTTGTCTATTCATCTAATAAAAGATTACAAAACAAATTCAATCATAACCCACTAATCCAAGAAATCTATGAATATTTTTAATAATTATAGCCATAAATATTATTCAAAATCATTTATTTTAGCTAGGTCAGTAGTTATTCCATCATTAAAAATAATTTTTCCATGGGAAGAAAAAAACTGACCAAAATTCACACTTACTAAATTTCCATTAAGCTTTATTTATTTATTGTTTCTAAACCATTTCTCTTTTGTCTTTTATTTTCCACCTATCTTTTATAATACAATATAATTTCATTAATAACCATGATTATTAACAAGTAAAAGGGATTAGAAAGTAATCTTTTAATAATGTCCATATATACAACACATTAAATTGAAAACCTAAGGGTCATTACTATGAACTCATAGTGCCTATATAAATTCTTAAATGAAGTATTCAAAATTTCAACCTTCTTTATCTTCAGTTTATTCTACCCAGACTGTAGTTAAACCATAGAAAAATGGTTTTCTCCCTATATATGATAAAAAATACATCAATAAAAGGCAATGTATACATTTTCATAACATTGATGACATTTAGGGCTCTATAATCACTAGAAATTATCTTTGAAAAATATTTCTTTTTATAAAAAAAAGAATCACCCCATAGTGAACTGAATTTTTGTTTGAAACCCATATATGACAACTCATTGTATTTTCTTTTTTATACCTAATGTTACAAATTAGACATTAGATTACGGGATTCAAAAATATTCTTCACATAATGCACTATGTTAATAGATAAATCAGCATCCAAATCAGGAAAAAACACCAACCATATCATCCAAGAAAACACTTAGGTATTCATACACTAGTGGCACATCACAAAATACAACAATTTCTTTCTTATGAATAATATGTGAAGTGTAACTTTCATATTTTCTATTATTAAATTTACTGGTTTTTGGATATGTAATATAATGTATAAAATCATAGAGTAAATCATTATTAACTATTGAATCTATTTTATCATGATAAACTAGAAGAAAAATCCATACCCAAAATGATATCAAAATTTCAATGGTTAATTAAAAAAAATTTTAGGAAATTTTATTTCACTGATAATAATAGGAAGATTCAAATAAACACTAGTTAGAAACATCCACCTATTGTATTCACTAAAATTACTATCTTAATTGAATGATTTTATCTTCCTAACTTAAAGTAAAATTTCTATTTAACAATTGAATACAAAGAGAGATAGTCACATAGGTTATTAGACCAATTATAATCCAAAAGTATCCTATCTTTCAAAACTATATTTAATAACCCTATATCAACCGTAGTATTAGATAAATATTTTTTCACACCCTTTTTCATCCAATCATATTGATTCTTATCCTCTGTTACAAACTTTGGGAACATAGTCACATAATAACTGCAATCATTGCATCAAAAAATCATCACCACTGGGTGGAAATTAGTTACCCCAATCCTTTATTCATTGGGATTGTTTTCCATAAAATCTTGTTCTATATAGAAAAATATTCCACATTGATAACACTTACCTTATTTTATAAGATACATTTTACCACACTAACCATAAGATGGGAATTTTATTTTCATACCAAAAATAATAATTGGTGTATGTTTTCCCATCTCCATCCATCATGAACTCTTCATAAATTAGTCATCTTAAAGAAAAATAAGTGTCAGAAAATTCCAACTCAACATTTTCTTTAAAAAAATTAGAACTATCTCATATCATTTAAATTCACATATTGCTAAAGAACATTGTTGAATCTGCTTCATTATAGAGTAAAAAATATTAATTTTAAAATAAAAGTCACTAAAAAATCATGTATGTAGATAGAAAATATATTAAAACTATCTTTATATATAGATATATATCTTTCAACATTTTTGTCTCAATTCCTATAATTGACTTTCCATTGTGTGTCGAACTAACATAGGGAAATATTTCATAAGTATAATATCTTTAAATGTTTCTAATGACATGGCATCATGATCATATTTATCTCATGTATTCCCAACAAATGTCCACCATCGATTAACTAAACCTTCATAAATAAAAACTAAGAGTGGTACCTTTTGATGTTTTGAATAGCACATGACATCAAATATATTATTTGGATCTTTGACCTTTCCTTCTCATGCCATAGGGTCATATGATCCACTAAATTATGGGGGTTGTTATATTATGAAATGATCTCCAATAGAGATGTTCCTTAATAGTATATTTAGATCTTATCTTACTTGTATTCCACCACAATAAATTGATTTTTTACTGATCTATCCCAAAACAAACTATTCTATAGAAATTTTAACAATATCGAGATATTGATTAGGATGGATATTTTACTATTTATGACTTCCCTCTACAACTTTCATGTTTCCTCTATGGAAAACTAATCTAAAATTATATGGTTTAAATGAACCAAAAGGTAATCATAAAATGATATATTATTTCAACTTTACCATAATTATTTTCATTAATGTTAATGTTATTAATGTTTAACTAACATATAAAATTATCTAAAATATAATTCATTATAAACTATAAAGACAAGACCTTAAAAATTACATAATCTTGATTTTTTAGTTTTTTAATTCATTATATTATATTTGAGATCATTTTTAAGAATATATTTTTTAATAATAAGGTAATTACCCTCACATAAAAAACCGTATAATACAGATTTGACACATTTAATTAATATACATATTTCTCATAATATATAAAAATAGAAATAAATCATGATTTTTCTTCTTGAAAATCATCATGAAATCAAACATGAAATCTTCTATTCCAATAGTAATCCTTCAACCATATGTGAAACATTTGAAAAACAATGGATGCGTACAAAAAAGATTAATAGGTAACATTAAAATAAGAGAAATTTTATTTTAGTGGAAAGAATGGAATTTTTTTTCATAAAAACATTTATTATTTATATGAAATGGAATTAGGATTATATAAAAAATAAATCTACTATTATATTTTCAAAAAAATTCATTTCCATGAAAACTCCTTGATAGTAATTGAAAAGTAACATAGGCTCCTTAAGACATAATCTCATAGAAAACATACAGAACCCTGGAAAATTAGAATAACCTTATCAATAACTTTCAATATAATTACCCGTAGAACATAATCATTACCAAATTAATTAGAACACTATCTCATCCCACCCATTATATAAGATATAATGGTATCACCTGACACTAACTAGATTCACTAATCGTATTAGTTGTTACTGGCTCATTCGCTGCTATTTGGGTGCACTCATTTCTCATGTATTATGAAAAAGTACCATATAATGAATATAACATTATTGTTATTTCAAATTTACATTATAAAAAATTATAAAAAATAAGTTAAACTCATAATAAATCACTTTTCGATATCAAAATAACATCTTTATTTGAAAACAAATTTTCCAAACGAAAATAAAATTTTCTTATAAAATAAATTAAAAACTGAAATAAAAAATAGAAAGACTTCTTTTATTTGAAATAAAACAAAAAATATTATTATATACTCCAAAATAAAAGTAAATATTTTATTATTGTAAATTTTTTTGTCACAATTTATGTTGAGAATTAATATTTTTTTTGTTGTTTGTCAAAACATTATATATGAAACATATAAAATTATTTCTTTTAAAAATAATGGATATAAATTAAAAAGCTAAATAAAATTTAAATTATAAATATTTTATTTCTATATGAAAACATGCATAAAATAATCTTAAATATAAGTACATTGGAGACAAATTTATTGATAGAAAACATTAATAGTGGAATTTTAAAAATAGAAGTCCCTTATCACTTGGGGAAAAATTGAATGATAATCCATGTAAAATAATAATATTTAAGAAACATTAAATTCAAAAATAATAATAAAATTAATGATATAAAATGATAATGGGGCTGTATATACACCTAGAAAAATATTATTGGTGCATGACATCAAAATATGCCTCAAAGAAAGGAATTTGAGATGAAGACTCATTTCTTGAGCCTAACTCATCATCTACATTATTTATATTACTAAATAAAAAAAATTATTAAATTTATTAAGAACATTTTTCATTTTTATTATCCCATTTATTTAACTTGTTTAAATCTTATATATGCTAACTTAATCAATTATGTTTTTTTATATGTTTAAATGAAATTTAGCTAAAGTGTCAAAAATAACTATAGTAGTTTGACTATGTTCAAAGAGTTCCTTATTTCATCATCTATAAAATAATAATTATGATATAATTATCATATAAATTTATATACTTGAATTATACTTGTTTGAAAAATCATTATTGATGTTTTTTTAAAAATGATGTATGTTACAATCTGGGAGACACTAGGTCATACGTACGCTTGAGTAACATTTACATTTTTCCACGGTCATTATGGATTGGTGGAAACTAGTATTTTATCTCTACATATTTTAATAATATAACATTTATGGTATTATTTCATTAATTATACTAATATATGTCATACTTGTGGTTTGCTTAAAAAAATAGAGTCACATCGCAAGGTGAAGGTAGTAGTCTACACTAACAAGAAAGATGTTTTCATTTTTCAGTAAGTGAAAATATAATAGTGAAAATGATATATTAAAATTTCAGATTTATAAATATATAATAAATATCATAATTATATTATTTATATCACCCATATTAATTAAATGTATAATTATTTCATTCCATGAAAAGAATTAGTGAAAAACATTACTTCCCTCCATGAGGTGGTAGTCTACCATATGTATGAGAATTGTTGTCATATCCACAATTGAATGTAATGTGAATAAGTTGTATATAATATATAATGACTTCAAAGATATATTTATGTTTTTCAAATTATAGATACAATTTATACCTGTGATCCTACCCTGCCATGAGAGGTGGTAGTGGTAGCAATGTCATATTAGTTCGTGAGGCGGTGTTCCTCTCTAAACACAAGCGATACTATCATTTACCATTTGATAGAATATGATACAGATATAGGTCATTAACATATACATAAAAACATACCATAATATAGTAGACACATATTCTATTGTATAAGAATAATTGAAGAAGATTTAAAGGAGGTGGAAGAAGAAATAAATCAAAAAATAAAAAGTTTGAAATTTTACCTCTCCCCAAACCTGAACTTTAAGATTATGCCTAAGGTATTTATATATTGTTTTTTTAAGAAAGTGGAAAATTTTATGAGGGAATTGAATTATGAAGGTTTTTTTCATTTTTATTTACCAAAAAAATATTGTTTAATAGTGTGAAGAAGATAGGAGATTTGGTTTCCTTTAATAAGTGTGGTGAGTGGCAAACATGAGAATTTTTAAAAGACAACTATTTAGACACATTTTTTTCACAAGAAAAGAGTTTACAATATGTTGTATTATAAATATTTAAACATGATAATATTGAAGTAGGGATATAATATATACATTAAAAATGTTTTTGTGTCATTTTAACCATTATATTTTTATGATAACCTTTTTTAGGTCTATTTTTACCTTAAACTTGGTAAATAATTTTCACTGTTTTCACAATTCAATTTAGGGAAAAATAAATTTGACCTTATTTTATTATATATATTATTATTATTAAAAATATTGAATCCATCTCACCACATACAATTAATTATTTTGAAAATTTTAATTTAAAATTACACTTGCTAATGTGATGAAAACACATGTTTTCATGAAGTGTATTTTTCAAATATAAGGTGATTTTATATTATATCTATGATTAATAATAATAATTTTATGAATATATATTAATATATACTGATATATAGTTCATAAATTTCAGTTAATATATTTCACATTATGGATTATCTAAATTAATTTAAAAGAAGAAACAATATTCACATTAAAAGAATCAACAAAAACCAAATGTTTAGCTTCAGGTAAGATAGTAGAAAAAATGAATAAACCATTATATCATTGGTATATAAAATTCAAATTTAGTACCCATATATCAAAAAAATTTGATAAATAAAAAACCATATATCCTAAATAAACATCAAAGTGTTTTATAAGGAATCAATCATTTGATAAACTATAATCTTATAGACCTATGACTGTATTCATAACTCTTAATATAACCTCTTCTAAAAACATCTCAATATCTAATTTTATCTATACCATTCCTCTAACAAAAATTATTACAGCCCCTAACCCACTCTCTGAGATCATGTTTTCAAATGATTAACTTTACATTTTCATCATTCATAGTGTTAAATGTGACAAAAGTTCCACTATCAAAAACCTACAACATAAAAAGAAAAATATGGAATCACTTATATTCCTAAGGACATTTTGGTTTGAGTATTATAGAATAAAAAAAATTCATAACTTCAAGGATTCACAAAAAAAATGGTTCATAATGAGGAACTTCATCTCCTACTAAACCCATAATTTCATATTCCACATTAGGTCATCTCATCACCTATAAGAAACCCCTATAGAACAAAATACAACATTAATCATTATAACCTAGATAAAATTAATCATAATAAGGGTGAGCTCAAATTCATAGTGAGAGTAAATATAGAAAAAATATAAAGTGTATTTATTAATCGATCACAAAGATATAATCAAGATATAATGATATAGTAAAAGAGCATGATTATAACTATATAATATTTTTACCCATCAATATATATGTCATCAAATTGGAAAACATGAAATAATGTTTTAACAATGGAAAAATCATAAAAATAAATAATCATGAGCCATTTTATGAGAATAATGGTTATTATAATAATTATAATCCCATAAATAGAATAAATAAATCATATTGGTATCGTGGAACAGTATTTTTACCTCACTTATTACAAATGGTATAACCAATGTGGTTGAATAATATCTAATATGTACCCACTACATTAGTGGGAAATAATGGAAAAATCCATCCATAGTTTATCACAGAACTACCCATAAATGGTTCACAAACTAAACAAACCTAATTATATTCAATTTCTAAGAACCATATCAATAATATAGTATGTAGATAATTCATTTCATCATAAAATCATTGATATAACATTTTTTAGGATCATTATTATCCTGTGTAAAAGAAACAAGTTCCAAAAAAATCATTTCAAAACAAGATTAAATCATGGTAATGAAATGAGGTTGATAATAACATTTTTAAATTGTGATTAACACAAGAAAAAGTAATGGTTTCCATAAAAATATTCTTGAATCATGATTAATACATAAAAATGAACTGTATTTCATAAAAATCACTTTAAAACTTGATTATACCTTGGAAAAGGATCTCTTTTTTGTCAATATATTTGAAGAAGTTGTTTTCCATATAGGGAATTAATAAGGATTATCTCTTTAACAAATATCCCCATTTTATCAAATGTAAAAAAATTCTTTAGATTTTTGAATGGATTCACAATTAAATAATCATTTAAAATATATTTATTAAAATATCATATTCATATTTAATATAACATATGTGAATAAAAACTTAAAAAATGTATTAAAATTCATTAGATATTCTAACTTGATTGGATACATATTAATTAATTATCATAGAAAATAGTTTTAACAATGGAATAAAAATATTTTCATGTTGTAAATGTTAAAAATAATCATTATTTCAAAACATTTTTTAAAATGGAGTCAAAATTGACCCATTTCGAAAATGATAATGAATTTTCATTTGAAACCCATTTTAGATAAGGATTGTAAAAATGGAAAATAGATTTAGGAAATCATACTTTTTTTTAAATATCTTTTTGAAAACATTTTTGAATGTAAGGATATGGAATAGAGGATTTCTGCTCTGAAAAAAGATACATGATCAACATCACTTAAAATTGATTTTCAGGACATTAATTTAATCAAAATGGGTAGATATGGAAATAAAAAATTTGAAACAGATTCAAAAATAGAGGAGAATAAATTTTACTTAGTTCACATAAATAATAAAATAATTATTTCCAAATAATGAAACTTGAACATAAATAATATCAAAAGAAACTAGAAGGTCACATAAATCCTTTCCTACTATGTTAACTCTTCAATCATAAGACACAAGAAAGAATAACATAAAATGATATTTTAATGACAATGATCAAAAATTGATTAATTATATTAAATTTAAACTAGAATTTATATTAACCTTATTAAAATGTGAAAGGTGTATAATGATAACATATTTCACAAAGAAATGGGATTTGAGACAAATAACAATTAAAAATAACATATCATTGAATTGAAAATTAATAAATTATGGGATTTTTTAAAAAAAATGCAAATCCACACTGAAAATTTAGGAATTAAATGTAAGAAAATTTAGATATAAATTCACACATAATAATAATATAACAATGTCAATTGAAGAGATTTATAAACATATTAATGGAAACTGAGTTTTGAACCCCTTTAGCACTTTATAACATTAATAATGAATATATTTATATGAAATAATTCCAATTTATACATAAATTTCCCTGATTTATAAAATTTTCAATATAATAAATGTAAATTTTAATTATATACACCCAAAAATAAAAATAAGTGGTGAATATGGTAGAAGTTTCACAGAATTAAAATTGGGATGGTACAACCCCCTTACATCAAGTCTATAAATTCCTTATGTGTACTTTTAACTGCATTATATTAAGATTACTTAATTTTATGAATTAATTAGAAAACATTCTAGTATGAAAAACTTTTACATAAACAATTTGTTATATTTCATTATAATGACATCGTAAAATATTTAATCAATTAAGTCTATGACAATTGTTTTGAAGACATTTGATTCCTTATTTCAAAGAAAATTGGATGTGAATAATAAGGTCAAAGAAGTCATTATTTTATCTTCAACATACTAATTAAAATTTCATAAATTTCATATTTAATGATAAATGATATTTCCAATGTCAATAATGAAAATTGGTTATGAAAAATTATCTACCTTACGATCAGTGAGACGGTTGGTTGTATGTATGCTTGAGTAATGATTCAATTATTCAATGAAAATTAATGAAATTAATGAAATAATGTATCAATTATCTTGTATTTATATAATTATAAAAATATCATAAATAAAATATTTTTAATTAAATATAATAATATATATCATTATTTTTATGTGGTGATGAAAATAGAATTGCATAAGCTTATAGAGGTAGTTGTCCACACCTACATGAATAACGTTATCATTTTCCAGTTTAAGATCAGAAATTATATATTATTATTTATAACTATTAAATATCTCTTAAATGTAATTATTATTTAACTTATATCATATATATTTTTTATATTTAGTCTTATTCCATTAAATGTAATTAGTTTCAGATAATCGAGTCACATCGGTTCGTGAGGTGGTTGTATTCCATACACATAAGGGACAATAGAATATCAATAACAGAATGGAAAAAAATGAATATGTGATATAATAAGTAAATATTTTTAAATATTATTGTAATAAAAAATATATTTATATATTTTAAATATATCATTTAAAAAATCTGTGAGAGGTGATGATTGAAAATGAATGATATCGGTTCATGAGGCAGTGCTCTATCGTACACATGTATAATGATTTTGAATCCCACTTGATTGATAAAGAGATAAGATTATATTAATAAATTAATCTAATTACATATAATTATATAAAAAATATATATTTATATAATATGACCTTATTGGAAAATATTTCCAGGAGGTGGAAGAAAAAAAAACAAATATGCATAGATATAAAATTTCTATCTTCTCGAACTACCTCTTTAAGATTACAAAAAAATTATTCCAAGAATGAGTTTATAGAAAAATGTGTTATTCAAGTATGTCGTAATGGTATATTATTAGGGATTTATGAAGGTAAGGGATAAAAAATTAGTATTTTTAGGTTTGAATAAGAGATTATAATGAGTGGCATTTTATAAGTGGGGTGAGTGGCACACTTGTAATCATTGAGAATAAAAAGGTGTGCAATATTTTTTCACATACAATAATGGTAAATATTTTATTTTTATTGATAACATTTCATGATAAGGTGTAAATACGGTCATAAAATTATTTCTTGACATTTTATACATCATTTTACACATATCCATTATGTTTAACCCCAGGTAAACCCATTTTAACCTTAATCATAAATTTGTTTTATATACTCATTATTCATAATGGTCAAAATTTAAATTGAAATTAATATATAATATAAATTATTATGATTAAAAATAAGGAATAACTTTTCTCAAATTATATTCATATTGGTGGATATAATTAATTTAAAATTAAACCTTTAAAAATGATGAAAAAGGGGGTTTTCGGGATAAGTATTTATGACGTAAAAGATGATTTTTAATAACTATTTGAATATTAATTTACATTATATGAATACAAAATATATTTATTAATACATAATATGAAAATTTAATTTAAAAAATTTCTCATTAGGTATTTTTTTAATTATAGTGGATAAAAAATATGCATATTAATACTATTTATAAAAAAATCCAATTTTTAAAACAAACCAAAAACTTATACTAATATACAAAATAATGTAGATATAAAATTAAATTTAGTGGCTAAATATTACTAAATAATTTTCTTCTTAATTTAAATAATATTAAAAACATGATAAGAGTTTTAATATTCATTATTTATTGAATAAAATGACATTTATAAAAAATATTTTATCACTATTCACATAAAAATCAATATTTTATGAAAAAAATTCAAATATTTCACCCAAGTGAATTTCTATATTCTGATTTAAAAAATTTCTTTAATTTTATTAAATAAATTTTATAAATGATAGTAATAATAATTATACAATTTTTTAGTAAAAATAAATAAAAATCATTAAAAAAAATATATTTCTAGAATAAAATTTCTTAATTAAAAATTGATTGATTATTTACTGAATTCTTATCAAAATTTTATATTTAGTAGGATATACATATATAATAATAAATTACTTAATAATATTAAAACCATCCAATTTATGTTCTAGGTTATAAAAATTATATATATTTAAGCTGTTTACATTCGTAGTTGCATGTCAAATATGTCATTGAACAATGTTTCATTTTTGTAAATCACAAGGCTTTTGAAAAAAGTTATATATATAAATTAATAATTTTTTTAATTACAATATTTGAACTCATCCTCATCTTATCATAGAATATTATTATATTTTTTAAGTTTTCATATTTCAAAATTAATTTATATTATATTAAACTTTTATTAAGTTCCATGACTACCCCACCCCTCTCCTATAAAAGGGACCCACATCTTATGACTTTATAAAACATAAAAACCCATTTATTTAGAAAAATTATCTTACCAAATAACATCATAATATCCTTCCCATTTTTTATTTTCCTTATATATGGAATAATAAAAATAAGAGTGGTTATAAGTATTAATGAAATAGGGGTAATCTAATGATGAGGTAGAACGGTTAAAAAAGTTTTTTGTTTAATTTTTTTATCATCCTCATTAAAATATTATTCAATAATTAAAATATAAAAAAAAAGTTCCTACTATATACTAGGACATTATTATGTTAATGTAATAACTAATTTTCTTCTCTAACTCCCATCATATGGGAATGAAATCTATTGTCTTCATGTTTGACGGACTATCACATTAAGGATTTGGGAAATTCATTTTTTATAACCACATCTAATGGTAGGTTATAAAGATGTAATATTGTATATGATATCTATAAAATAATTATCACTCTGAAAAAATTTATATCTTTAAATTTATATCCTTTCCATTCTCTAAATAAAGATTTTGGTGTTCATGTGTACATTTAGCTGACCACCTCAACAATGTGATGGGATTATATTTACATCACCAAATCATGTGGATCATATATAAATGTATTATTTATGAAACAAATAGTATTTATGATATAACGATAATTTTATAATGATAAAATAATACATTCCATATTTTTGTAATTATCATCGAAAAGGGGAAACCACTCTCATGTGTATGTCCGACCTACCACCTCCTTGATTATAAAACATTTCATTTTTCAAAAACAACATTAATGATTGGGTTTAAAAGAATAATTTTCATAAAAAATGTTTATAATGTCATTATTATTATTTTATATATGATTAAATAATCATCTTTTGACCATACTCAACAATCGAAATCCATTTTAGATATATGAGCTGAATATCAACAATACACTTGATGTGAAATTAATTGATTAGTTAATTGTATTTAATATTGAATTAAGATAAATAAAATTAGGGATAAATATGATAAATATTGTCAATAAAATAAATAATTATAAATTAATTATTATTCAGTATCATAAAGAACATATGTGATGTGTTGAACTATATATAATCAACAATATACCTTAAAAACTCTTCTTAAATGTTTTCATCTTGTAATTTTTTAGAAATTCCCTTCCATATCCATGAAATTATATATGATTTAAGACCCCACAATATTCATTCATAAAGGGTTTAGAAATTTCATTTTTACCATATTTATCTTCTTTATATTGTTTTCAAAGAAACAATATTTTTTGATTTTATGTAATAAACAATCATTTTAAAAATCCCCTTGTAATGTTTCATTTCATCTATTTTTTTCCATGAAAATAATTTGAAATTTTATTTTATTAATATCATTATAAATAAATAGATGAATTATTATTTAATTTTTATGTTTCATTTTTTATTTCCCTTAAAAGTATTTCAATATAAAATTTTCTACATAATGAATTGACTTTAAAAAAACACAAAGTGGATGTTTTATGCTGACATATATGGTTACAATGAGATTTCTTTCCTCACTAGAAATTACATTAGTTTTATCCATTAAAATAAATTATTATTTAATCATTGAGAAATAATACATCCTTAGGTTATTGTTATTTTAAAAATAAAAATTTAAATGAAATTGATATATCAATATCTGATATATATTTTTTTATGCATGAAATGAAAAAAATGAAGTAAGATTTTATGTATTATATTATGGGTAATTATCATTATTAATTAGAGGTACTTTTTTAGTTATAAACCAATGGTTTTTGATTATGTTATAACTATCCAATGTATTGGTTAAAGGGGAAAATTTTTCTAATTGTGTTTCCCCTTAGAGATTATTATAACAGACTATTATGGTTATTCTTATTGTGATTGTGATGGTTATTTATGTGTAACTAGGTTGGTTATTTAATGTGTATCTATTAAGGATATATCATAGTTAAGGGTGAAATGAAAATTATTCCCTAACCTAACTATATGTTTTATCTTTATTTATATGGGAGTTATATTTGATTCATTTTGTTTCTCAAGGTAAGATATTGATCATGTACATATTTATGTTAAAAGGTATATCTTTTCGAGAAGAATATTATTTTTTCTGATTTCAATAAATCCTATAGGAGTTTTATTTTTCCATTAAAAAATTTTATGAAATGTTTTCTATAGAATAATTGAGGAATGGTGGTGATTAACATTTTATTCTTTCATTTTATTTCCGATATTAAATTTTTCTTCACATCCCATGTTTTTATAATTTTTCTCAAATGGTTTCAATTTTAGCAAGTAAATGGAATAATTATATATAAAAAGTAATCATATTTTTCATTAAAATAAAACATTTTATATTTAAAATTTTTTATACTATGTTAAAAATAGACTGATTAAAAGTGTCCACTTTTAAAAATATGGGTTTGTTATGTATGAGTTTTGGCCAAATTATGTAATACTATAAACAAGAAATGATCCAGACTATGAGAGAATGATATTATAACATAGAACATAACATGTTTTAATTTTTATGGATATACACACACATGAATTTAATATTCTCAAATATTAAATAATGAAATGATTTTATTCTAAAACATATACCAACTAGGATAAATTTAAATATTATAACACTTTTATGATTTCTAAACGTAGCCTATTATATTCTCTAGAGAAATAAAACCTCATAGAAATATGTTATACTATAATATATTATATGTCAATTTTTATTATAATAAAATTACTATGTCACACTATAAATATTTGAACAATATAATTCGTCAAAACTATATCCACACCAAAACATTCTCATTGTCAAACAACAACCTTAGAAACTCAACCAATAATTTCATTAACAAAAAACATATTAAAAACCAAAAATAAGAATTATTAAACTAATAAATTAATTAATTTGATGGAATCACATATATAAGAGCCACTAACAATCCAAATTTATTATCACTTTAATGGAAAAAACTCACTCAATAGTGAAATCAAATGGTCAAATTTAGAAAATGACATATTGATTTATACTCAGAGTTTGATGTAATAAAATTAATTAAACAAAACAAAATTTAACAAAAATAAATAGTTTAATTATAAAGAAGATAAAATTCGAACAGTCATACTTAAATAAATTTAATCACCATTTTAGAAAAATAAAATAAAAAAGTGATTAATTAAGAGAACCACATTTTAACAAAATGGATAACAGTATAAGAAATTAATTTGAAACCACATTCATTATTACTTAATAAATAACTAATGTATATTTTTGAATTTTTATTATTATTTATAACTCTAAAAATAAAACAAATATATATTTTTTGAAAAATATTCATGCTATTAGAAAATAATTTTTAATATAAAACTATTTTCAAATCCATAGTCGCAACACCCCAAATAAAATATGAAATCAATAACAAAATACATCACCCCAATTTAAAATATTATTCTCAATATTGAGGAAAATAAGTCACATTACAGTACATCAATTTTTAAGGACACTCAAACGAATTTTTTTCAACAAAATACATTATTTAAAATAATAATGATGAATTGATCATGATTTAAAAATAATGATACATTTCACATGTTAAGATTCTAACATATTAGCGAGACATGATAACAGTACCAAAATATATATATATTAAAATAATCATAATTATATTTAATTCATAAAAATATTAATACTAAAACAAATAATGTGTTAGTACACCAACATCATCCACCTAGAGAAATAATTATATTTATAAATCATTTTAAAAAAATAATTTAATTTCACTAATGAAAAATTCCCTCAATTAATTTTTTTTAACCAAAAACAAAATTAAGATAATATACTCTTAGAAACAATTGTTTAGTGTTTTCATCTGTTAAAAAACCATATTGTGTGATATTAGTTGAATCACCTAGGGTTCCTAATTTTATTATGTGGAAAAGTAATTTCGCATTCAAATTTTAGGTTCATAACATTTTTAAAAGTAATTTCTAATGTAATCTCATAGTAAATGATGGTTTAAATAATTGACTGTAATCACTGAACCATAATTAGTGTATATTCACAAATTGATTCTATGGTTTTCCAGAACATTATATATTTATGGGTGGTTTACATAATAACGTATTAATATGAAAAATTTATAACAAAATAATTTAAGCTACTTATATATGGATTCACATGTACATATTAAGCTACATTTCTATCCTCCATGATATATCATATTATAGAAAAAAATTACTTTGGAGGATTATTATACTTTTAAAAAAAGGATACAAAAAAATTCCAACCTATATAATATAATTATTAAAATAATTATTATTTGTAATAATAAATAATTAATTATATATCATAAATAAATAATAGTATAAATAAAAATATTTCCCAAAATCTTTAATAAATAATTTCAGGGTTTGTTTAGAAACATCACCCCTCTCCACTATATGTTCCCTATATGGTTATGATTCCCATAACATCATTAACTACATCATTCCTATGGTTCCTTTAATTAGTGTTTTTAAATTCATATTAGAATCTAATGTATTCAGATAATATTTACAATCAATACGGGTCATAATCCTAAAAAATTGATAAATAATAGAGTACACATAAATAAATAATTTTTTCATGAAAACCAATATATTGTATAAAAATTATTAATTATATATATATATGTGTGTGTGTGTGTGTGTTACTTTATATTTCATTTGAACCTGTTGTATTTCAATTTTCTCCATGAAATCATTCTCTATGCCATTACAATCTTTTAATATTATTCTCCCATTATCTCAGAACCGAAACATGTCAGCACATTGAAAAGTTATCACATATTTCTCTAATATTTATCTGAACATATATTTATTATTTTATGGTTTTTAAAAGGTAAAATATTAAAAAAATTATCATTGTGGTTTTAGGTTAGTTAGGGGCCACTATCATTAGTTTTTATATTTTTTTCAATAAAATTTTATCTAACAAAGGAAACCACTACTCCACATAAAGAATACAAACAAAAATATAAGTTAATCAACTGGTAAACACAAAAAATAAATTTAAACAAAATTATACCTAAATTAACAGACCTAAATTGAGTCAATATAAATTGGACCTCTCCAAATCCTACAAATATGACTAAATATAATAAAAATATATTAGATAGAATTTTTAAAAAAATATACTCATTTGAAAAAAATATAATCAAACATAATAATAAAAAACGAACAGACTAGATCACACCAATATAACATTAATTGAATAAAATTACCATAAATTAGATAAAATAGATTTTATTTGATGATAGTTCAAGTAAAAGGAATCATACCTTTTTCTCAATCCAATCTTGTGCAACCAACAATTACACAATTTTTTTTAAGTAAACTATTTTAAATTAACTATATATCTAATGAATCAAACAAATAAAAAATAATTGAATGTGGCCAGATCAATGTTTTACTGAATAGGTATTTAATATGAGTAATCAAAAAAATAATATTAAATTTTATAATTATATTAAATATACTTTTGAATAAAAAAATAAGTTTCCTAAATAGTAATCAATTACATAGAAAATAATAGAATTGAATTTAAAAAAATAAATATAATTTTTCATATAAAATCTAATTGAATAAAATAAATTTTTGAAAATAAAAGGTGCATTAATTTTGGGAGGTCTATAATATCACAAAATTAATTGAAATAAATTAAACTACTTTAAAGGTTGAGGTTGTGTCTATTTTTTGGATATATATATATATACATTAATATAATTCAATTTTTCTAGCAGTAGTTAGTTTTTTTCATGTGTTTGAAGTCACTAAAATTAATATTCCATTATATAACTCATTTTCTCACCAAAAATTCCTTATAACATATATAAGATTTATTTTTATGTGTTTCTAGTCGATCAAGTATTCCAAGAGAGAATAATGAACATACTACTTGTAAAATTTTAAAATAGTTCATAACTGAAAATGATATATAGATAATCCTTTATAGTTAGAAGCTTCGTATTGATAATAATTTATATAACTACTATATAATCTCAAATGACTAATACTACTATGATAAACTTTTATGGTGATGTAATAAGTTTTCATCATTTAATGAAAATATATTAATAATATGAAATGATAATCAAAGCGGTTTTATACAGAGATGAATTGTTATCATGAAAAAATCCTCATAAATATCTAATTCCATTATTATTATAAAATGCATGGTAATTTATTGTTCATTTTTCATTATATGCATTTGTATTAATAGAGAGTGAGGATACAATAAATTGAAAAATTTAACAATGAAGATAAACAGTATATGAGTGAATTTATGACTTTTTTTCGATATATTTTTTCAAGTTTCAATACATACTAATAATAATGATATGTTAGAAACCTGTCAATGGAAATTGATTCATGGTTTGAAGGAATAATTCCCAAACCACCTCAATTGATGGAATACATTTGAATTAAATAATTATTGTGTTAAATAATTAATTAACTAAATTTTGTCATGTTATGAAAAAAATGTGTACCCTCTATATCATATACAAATCAAAATTCATTTTTCCTAGTGTACTATGAGTAATTGGTGTATAAATGGTATCTAATAAAATTGAGTGACTTATATATAAAAATGTCTTCCAGTGAGTATTTATTCATAAATATGTCTAAAATGAAACTAATTGATTTATTTAAAATGTTCAATTATATTACATTACATTCATTTTTATATATTTTGAAATTATAGAATATGACTCATAAAAAACCTTATAACAACTTTATTATTATTTTGTTAATATAAATATATGAATACATTGTGATAATTAATTATTCATCATTATATTATCCATCACTTATGAGATATATATTTTCATTATAATCATGGAAACTGATTTAAATATACTATTATTAAGGAGGTATATAATTTAATATTTCTCTACTATTAACACCCACATCATACTTATCTATTATTTTAAAGTGAAAAACCACACTCCACAATTCATCTACAATATCAAGGACATAATATTCATTATTTATTTGGAGGAAATGTAATATAGATCATTTTCTATGTATTCACATTTATTTATATACAAATTGAATATGATGAATGTAAATTATAATTATTCTTCCATTATAACCGTGTTAATATTGAACCACTTATATTTTAATAATACAATAAAAAATATTCCATGATAATATAAGATGATCGTATAAATAGGTCTTCCACAGCAATCCAAATCGGAAAAATAAAATATATAGTTGTTTTTTGATTTTAACCCATACTTTTGTCAAATAATTTAAAACATAAATCATTCATTAGTGAAAAATTTAAATATCCAGAAATATTAAATTATCTTTGATGATAAATAATTCAATTCATCGAGATATTCATCCCTATTACTATATTTAGTTAACTATGAAAATTCATTATAAAGTATTTTTATATTCACTATATAATTATTATTATATTTTAATTAAAATTAGGTATTAGATGAAAAAAATACAATATGTAAAAAAAATATTTTGGTTAAAAACATTTATTATCATTGCCTCATTTCATCTCTGAATACTAAGACACAATTTCATAAATTTCCTTGATTAGTAGATATATATTTATTTATATATAATATCAATTGTTGGTATCAATTTTCTTTCACTATGTCATTTATAAATATTTTTCAATAAATATATATATAATTTCACAATAATGAAACCTTAATTTGATAAGATTTATTATTTATTATAAACTAGAGAATGGTTTTTATAATAATTATCATTCCATAATAATAATATTTTTTAATTTATAAAATAAAAAAATCAAGGTTATTGTCATGAACTCTTCTATAAGGTAACCATTTGAAATAAAACCTTCTAGTTGGGAATTACTTTTCATGTAAGACTTCAAATGAAATGGATAACAACAATAAAATTTATGAAATTTTGAGTTCAATGTTATTTGTATTTATTTGTGAAATTAAAATATATTAAATTAAATAAAGTTAAAATATTGTACCTCTATATTGGATACATCAATCAATGTTGTGTGAGACTACCAACTTTAGGTTCCTCATCCATATTAGCAGTCATAATTATCATCAATGTGAAAACTGATATGGTAATTATGGTACATTCCAGAATCATTTTGTGTAATATAAAGATCAGTAATTATTTTCTCCAATTCCATGAATGAATTTAGCTGATCATTGTTGTTCTACAATACAATAACAACTGTATAATGAAAAATCTATAAAAATTATCAATATCATTTATATATCAATATTGTGATGTAAAAAACTCAATTACCATTATAGATTATAAAAATATAACCACATATTATTCCAATGTTCTATTTCACTTGTATAAAATATATTTTGATGTTTTTTACCATATTTTATAAACCAAAATATTTTCCAAAATTTTTAAGGAAAATTGTTCACTGTCCTAAGATATATTTTATAAATTATATTAGTGGTTGAATCATTTAATTTTTCCCACTAAATCCTTACCCATTAAATAGAAATGGCCAATATCCCTGAATAATGAGTTTTTAAAACATGAGACACAAAATTAAGTTATTTTTTAGTCATTTATTCTCAAAATTATGGTTACAATGTTGGAAAATGAAACAAAAATGTTTTTTATAATATGTAGAATTACTTATTCTATGAAAGTCACAAAGAGATAATGTTTGGATGGCATAAATTTTAAACATTTACATAGTATATGAATCAAATATTTCTACAAAAATAATCCATAACATAAGAACTTTTATGACAGAAATCTAAATATAGAGTTAAATATTAGTTTCAAGATATTTTTTGGTAATAATCATCAATATCATGAATGATGTTTGTTACACACTCATTTATGGGGGAAAATATTGTGGAATGAAAAAAACTATACATGTCATTTAATTTCTACTTAGTGTCACAAAATGATTGATTACATCATATACCAATACAAAAGACACATATATATGATCACAAGAAAAATAATTATGTAATTAAGTGAAGGAAATAGTCATTTTAAATATCTTGGTGTCAGATGAACTCATCATTGTAAATTTTGAATGTATAAAAAACATAAATTTAAATATTTTCGAAGATATTTATAATATTTATAATATTTAATTTAATTGTCGGTATCATAAAACCATCACTATAGTTATCTTTTTATTGTTATTCATTATAAAAAAATGATTTAGAGTATTATTATTATTTTTTGACTCCAATATATATATATATATATAACATTTAAATCCCACAAAACTATTTCAATATTATACAAATTATAACATACCATCAGTGGGAAATTAATTTATATTAATATAAAATAGTCTAATATTTATTATACCATTTTTAATTAATTAAAATGTTATATTGAAATTAGTTTCAAAAAAATCATTATTAATAAATTTCTATATCAATGAAATTTTCATTTTTTCTAATACACATAGACATATGATGTAGTAAATCATCAACATTAAATAATGTTTTAAATACATGGTACATCCTCTATATAATTATTATTTTCCTTCATCGATAGGTTAAAAAGCTAGTTTCATCCATACTTATCTATTAGATTGAATTAATCACTAAATTTTCATACATTAATATGTTCCATCATAATCATGTTTTCTTACAACACTTTAATCGTTATTTATATTTCCAAAAAATATTTATATTAATTGATGGGATAAAATATTGATTTATTTTCACCACCATGTTAAAATAATCATTTATCATGATATTAATTTTATTATCCACCATCATGGAATTTCCCATTTCAATCGATTTCAATAAAAATATTCTAAAACATTCATAAATTTAATATTATTCTAGAAATTTCTACAACAAATATTTTTTATAAAACTGTTTCATCACCATGTTCTTAAATACATCAATTATCCTAAACAGTAATTTAAAAATACATTTCAAACATGGATATTTTATTTTATCTTCGATAGATTTATTTTCAATTGGAAATTATAAAAACATATATAAACCCTTTTCATGCTAAATTTTGTTACGACGTATTTTAATTTAATTTCAATACATATGTATCCAAATTTATAAATGTAAAAATGAAAAATATATTTAAATCAATATATATAAATAAAAAAAATTTATTTTAAAAAATCAAGAAACCCCTCACTATAATACTAAAATAGTATATTAATAAAGGAAAACCCATATTAATGTGTAAAAAATTTGACTATCAAATCACTGATTAAAAAAAAGTGTAATAATTCTAAATATAAAGCCATAAATTTTAAAAGAATTCAATTAATTAATGATAAGACATATTAAATTAAAAATTTACACGTTCACATCACATTTTGTAATCAGAATCATTTATAGTTGTTATCATGAACAATTCCAAATATATGTAACTAAAAATATAATAGAGGGACATAAATACAAGTAAAATATTTTTCCATGTCAAATAATCATCTCAGGATTAACATTAAATAATAAAAATTAAAAATGCATAGTTATTTGATTTAATAATTGAAAACTAAATTATAATTTGGTAATGACAGTTCCAATAGTATCAACTTCATAACTATGCTATTTCATTATCTAAAAGATTAGTTAATGTATTATTGAGAAAAAAAATTAAAAAACATTAATGTGAGTTAAAACCTTCTAACAACCATAATGACGTATATAAGGGACCATATAGTTATTGTATGCATAATGTTAGTGTCTAAATTAGTGAATAATATTTCATTTCAAATATATGTATTATACCCAAAATATACTGGAGATATATCTCTATATATGTATAATAATGAATGCGTGATGAAAACACTTATTATAACTAGGATCCCCTTATTAACAAGATCTAAATCCCTGGGGCATGGTGTTTATTATCACACTCACACCAAGATATTCTATAATTATCATTGGTAGCCACATGTATGGTAATGAGAATAATTATTCTATAATATGATGTCACTAACAGAAAATGAACATATATGATATATTTTATAGATTCAAATTATATTGTCTAAAGATATATCACATTATAAATTCCCTGAAATCTAATGAACATGATAGATAAAGACATTTTTATTCTCTTGATGTACACTATTGGATACCATAAGAGTATAGAGAAATTACATAAAAACATATTAATTTCCGACCAAAAATATCCTTCATCACCAGTAAAGTAAATATTTAATAATCATACATTCATGATTATTAATCAAATTAATTCAAAGATGTTAGAACTCATTTAATATATTGGGTTCAAAACTCAAGAGCCTTCATTATTAAATTTCCAGTAAAATATTTATCTTGAATACTTGGATGATAATTACATGCAGTTTATTAAATAACCATAGACTCAAATACACTATATCACTCAAATAAATAATACTTATTTAAATATAATTCAATTAATCATTGAATTCCAAATGTGTTATGTCAAATACCACACTCAATATTTCATCGCTTAGTGAAAATCTATGATATTTATTTTCTTCATGTGATAAATCACTAGACTTATTTGTGATACTCACACTTATTTTTTACTCAATATACTCTGCAACATCAGGTATTTATACATCATACATATTTTATACACGATTATTCTATATGTGGACCATGATTGATAATTCAAATGATATAGTTTCATGAATTCCCGGTTTATTTAGTTTCGCTCCATAAAAATAAATATTAATTCAAAAGTCTTTATATATGAATTAATATCACATGTATGTTGGTTTATTACATTCCCTTAAATCCTTATTAAATAGTTATCTCAGGAAACTCTCACTTATAATTTTTCAGGTGTTAATGAACGATCATGGCCACTATATTATTTGAACAATTACATTACAAACCCATATTTTTCTTCATTATATTGATTACAAGAATTCAAATTGATGTTGTATACATTAAAAATTTGGATCTGATTAATGAATAAAAAATTGATACATCTTCATAGAAAACCAAATCATTAAGCATCTAGTATGAATAAAAATGATTTTCATGCATTAAATAATGCTTCATGTGAATATAGAATTTTTTTTCTCAATTACTCATCTTATAAAAATATATAATGTCCCTTTTATCACGATATCACATTCATTCCATTTATATACTCATTATCCACACACATTTTTCTTCACCGAAAAAGGTAGGTTTTTCTTTCATAAAGGATCCAAAACTTATTAATTTTTATTATTGATTTAACACATGAGTTTGATCATTATATGAATAGTTGATACGAATTAATGTTTTAGTAAATATATATGATCAAATGATTGAACCAATGGTTATGTGGTTGATTTCCATTGATCTGGAGGTGTGACTGGACTCACTCTACAAGGTGGATCCAAAACCCTACGGTTGGTCATTATTTTTAAATGCGATCAATGGTAACATTCATGGTTATTCACTCCATGTTAAACTAATATTATGGAATTTATTCATTTTTAGATAATTATTGGACAATATTTATCATGTAGTTTATTCATCACAGATATCATGGTAGATCATATTTCATAGCTATGATTAATCTATAAATTCACTAGTTTAATTTAGTATTTTCATACCATTGATGTAATTTAGAATGAATATGATCTATATTACCTAGGTTGAGATTTATCATTATAACCCATTTCGTTAAATAATTACTTATAGATTAAAATTACATCATTCTAGACTTTCCGTTATCTTTGTTTTTACGATCGGTTCAGTTGAACATGAGTATGTAAGTGTAGGTAGAATGGGTTTATTACTATACAATTTAAATAATATGTTATTAATGAACATAAAAAAGTTTTTAAATGGTTATATTTATCATTTTTTTATATTTTACGAGGATGAAACATTAGATAAAAGGGTTGTGATAATCATTTAGATTTTATTGGCAGTTTTCTGAACATCACAAACTACTTGTGTACCATTATTTATTATTGTATATTTAATTTAGTTCAGGAAATAATAAAAATAATTAAATATATTTTATAAATTTTTTATTACACATATAGTGATTTTTTCAACTATGATGATGGAATTAGTGTAAAATGAAAATTCAACATCCACGATGCTGGTAAATTGACAAATCTAATGCGATGATTTTATTTTTAGAATAAAAGTGGAAGATAATAAAGTTTTATGATAGATATTCCATTGTCATGATATATTTAAAATATATAATATATAATAGAGTTATCTTGAACATTTTTATAGTGTAGGTGAGGAGATAAAATGAAAATAAAAAATAAATTAAAAAAATAAGAAAGATGATTTTAACTGTTGAATTCTCCTCTATGAGATCCTCTTTATGGAACCTAACATCGATATTTTTTGAGACCAGAACATCCTGGAATTCGTGAAGGGGGTTTGAAAGATATTTAGGAAAAATTTATACAAGTATCAAATATTGGATGTTGTCCGGAGAAGAGGTGTTGAAGGGTGGTATTTATATTTGGGGAGAGGGGTTTTATCCCATTTTGTTATTCATTTATTTTTTTATTTTGGACCAAGACTATGAATTGTTTTATCATTATTACAAAATATATTAAAATAGTGAAGGACGATTCATGATTTCAGTATTATATCCATGATACAAGATCTAAAACTCAATAATTCATTTATTTAGCATTTATCATAAATTTTTATATTTTATTATTCTTTAAAAATTCAATTATTTCATAAGAATCCCAAAAATTAAATCTGACCATTTTTTTATTTGTATAAAAAAATAAAGTCCATTTTATGAAAATATCTTTCTAAATATTATAAATTTAATTTTTAATTAAAATCAACATTTATTAGAAAAATACAAATTTTAAAATTTTATCATATTTTAGGACACTTTAAAAATATAACTAAGGTCTCGTAAATTTATCTTATAATCATATCACAAGGAAATATTAATTTATGATTGTATTTTAGAAAAATAATGTTTATTAAACCATTATTTTAATTTTAGAATATTAAATAAATATTTAATACTTATAAAAATAGAACTACTTAATTTATCATTTTTAAATTAATTATTTACTTGTTTCAGAATATAAATATATTATATTTTCATTCATTAAAATCAAGAATTTTATTTATACTTTCATAGGTGAAGTTACTATTCCATTGTATGGATTATTATTCCTATCAGTCATGTTACTATTTCACTGATATAAGTTCCTTTATTTCAGAAAAATCATCTTATTTCATTCATTATTCAATTATTAAGATTTTATTGTGTTTTATATAAGATTTTATGTGATATAAACTACATGAAATAATTATAATAAAGGATAAATTCCATGGATAAATGTTTAGGTCATTACATTCTTCACCCCTTTGGAAATATAACCCATGAAATTTAATTTCATATAAACAGGTGAGGGTACTTATTCTTCATCACCTCCACTAGTTCCCAAGATTCTTCTTAATATTTGTGGTTCCTCCATAAATATATCACATTGTTGGTTTCGTTTTGAAGTAGAACTTTACCTCTCTGGTCCATAATCTTGACCAGCTTCTCCTTATAAAAGATATCATCTTCCGGTTGTACCACCTCGGATTTTAGTACATGTGACAGATCTAGTATATACTTTATCATGACAGATGCATGAAAAATATCATGAGTTTAAGCCACAATTTTTGGATGTGAAACCCTATTGTCCACTGATCCTAGGAGATCAGGGAGTTCTAAGGGGATAATGTACCACGGGCTAAGATTCGCATTCCTTCCAAACCACATAACTCTCTTCCATTTTTATATTCGACTGAAAATTTTATATCAAACATCAACCTCCAAATCCATTCGATAGTTGTGAACATAACCTTTTTTGGAATAATTATTTACTTTGATATGTTGTTGGATGGATTGATCCTTCTTTATCATCTCTTTCACAAAATCTGGTTCAATTATATTTTCTTCTCCATCCTCATTCCTAATGGATGAATATCTACATCACTTTCCATACATAAATTCTTTTGGATATATTTGAATAATTGAGTGGAATATATTATTTTAAGAGAAATAAATAAATGGCTGAAACTGATCCCATTAGCCTCTTAATTCCATTGAACAAGATCTTAGAATGTCTTATTACATCTGAATATTTATTTCAAATTGGTCATTAGTTTTGTGGTGATTAGCTATTCTAAAATTCAAATTAGTAATAAAATCATGTTTAAAATCCTCAAAAATTTATATTTGAATGTTGAAATAGGATCAATGATAGTTGATATTAGAACCTCATGATTTATCATGACTTCTTCATATATATCATAACATGTTTTTCAAGAGAGAGATATTGCCAAATAGAAATAAAGTGGGTTATCTCGGTGGGCTGGTCCACCACAAACCTTATCACATTTCTCCCTTTGGGTGTCTCTAGAAGAACAGTGGAAAATTTTATGGTGGAATTATACCATTTCCAAATTGATATTGGTAATGGTTTCATCACCCATTTGGACTTCTAATTGTATTCATTAAATTTCTAACATATCAATCCTCATTAGTCATAATCTGAAATCTCCCTCATCATGTTGTCCCACCAAATTTTTCCTATGAGATCATGATGCATCTTGGTACTTCTAGGATGAATGGGTAAAGTTGATCAATGTGAATTATCCATTATACCAATCTTATTATCAGGTGATGAAGGCACAAAGTCCTTGTTCAAGACCAAATATCACAATAATAAATAATATGGAACTGGTATATCTTTATTTCTTTTACCACATTCACCTTCTTTTGTAACACCATATAATACATTTATGCTCCCTTAATGTTCTAAAGGATTGATGGTTGGGAAATCGCCTAGCCAAGGTATGATTTATTCTATGCCTTCATGGTTTCCAAATCCATCCTTTGTATATCCATAAAGATATGGTCCTTCACAATCTGAATCATAGATAGATAAACATGTTATTTTAAATTGTGAGCATCGGGTATCTAGTTTTTCTTGATTGGATTATATTTAATAGAGAACATTTTATCCTTGATTAACTCTAAAAAACCTCTGATGTAGGTTGAAATCATTGTGTGTGAATATATACTTTATTCTCTTATGATAAATATATATGTCACACAATACACCATAGATGTAGTGATGCTTTATTTTCCAGAAAAAATCATATTTTTTAGCTCTAGATCATGGGTCGGGTAGTTATTCTCAAGGATCATCAACTATTGTGAGGCCTATGTTGTCACTTTATCATCTTTCATGAGTACACAACCCAATACATTCTTTTAAGAAAGATTATATGTCACAAAAAAATTTCCACTTGTTGTTAATGTGAGTCTAAGTTTAGTTATCATGCTATTATTTATGTCATTAATGATTTCCCCAAATTCTTCCAACCAGACATAAATTATCACATTCCTTGTTAAATTAGTTATTGAGCTAGAAGATCCTATGAAATTTTTCAAAAAAATGTCAATATTACCCTGGTAAGCCAAGAAAAATGCATATTTTTGAGACACTAGAGGTTTCAGACATTCCTCAATAGCCCTTGTCTTTGAATGGGTCCACAAATATTTCCTTTCTTCTGATCATGTAACCCTATAATGTGACTTGATGCATCCAAAAATTACAGTTTCTGGATATAGTGAAAAAATTATCAATCCTTAATGTAACTAATACAATACATAGATTTTTTTTCTTGTTCCTCCTTGTTTTTTGAGTAAATGATTATATATTCACTAAAAACTACCAAACAATGTTCAAGGTAGTGTTTAAAGACTCCATTAATCAAAACCATGATGATCATTGTGGATTTAGAAATTTTAAACTGTATTACTAGATACTCATAGTTCCCATTCCATGTATAGAAGGTAGTTTTCTGAATATATTCCTTAATCACCTTTAGGTGGTGATATCCAAAATTAAGATCCATCTTTCCGAAGTACTGATCTCGTGGTAGTTGATCAAACAATTAATAAATACATGGAAGAGGATACATGTTCACTACAATGATCTTGTTGAGCTCACAAAATTGATATATTGGCACATTTTTTTATCCTTTTTCTTCTCAAAGCGCATTGGATCTCCCCAAGGCGATGCTCTAGGGCATATTACCGTTTTGTCCAAATTATCTTATAACTTCTTCTTTAACACCTCCAGTTTGATCAGATCCATCCTATAGGCACATTTTGAGGTTAGGGTAGCTATGGATATGAGTTCTATTTTTAACTCTGACTCACTATATGGGGTAATTCTAGGAAACTCTTTGGGAAATACATCACTATATTCCCTCATAGTGGGTATTTCCCCAAGGCTGGCTCCTTCCTTTGAATCAACCATTTGAGCAAGGTATGATTCTTCATAGAGAATCAACACACACACTATTGAAGGATTTTCCAAAGGGGATTCATGATATTATATGCTTTTTTATAGGATCATGGGATGGTTCGTAATATGAAAAGATATTTTTTTCCTGATAGTCTATATGTGATATATATAATGGGAGGCAATCTATCCCATATATAGTGTCTAATTCCACCAAGTGAAGTATCATAATATTTTCTTGAAGAATATTCCCACATATAAAAATCGGAGAAGATTCCAAAACATGGGTTGAAATGGTTTCACCACATGTGGTTTTTATAGATATCACTACATCAATGTTTCTAGTATTTGACTCAATAGTTATATAAATCATGCATGATATAATGGATTGTGCAAAACCCGAATCAAATAATATATTATCCATTCTTGTGTGAATAGGAAGTGTACATTGTAATAATTCATTTTCATATTCCACTTCAGTGGTATTGATGGAATAAGACATCACATGATCCTTTCAATTTTTGTTTCTAATGACACTGATTACCATTGAGGAATTGAGGTTTATTGAAATGGATTGCATAGTTCCCTTGTTCCCAACAGTCCTAGCACTAGACATTATTTGGGGATCTCATTTCTCCCATTATTCCATCTAGCTTCGTTATCAATCATTGACATTCATGATGATTGTGGAAATATCTCCCATAATTATAGAATTTCTCTATACCTTTGAATCAGTTCATATGAATCTTTTTTACACATTTTTACATGTGAGTGGTTGATATTTCATACCACCTTTTTCATTAGATCATCAAGCTTGAAACTCCATCATTATATTCTTTACACCATAACCATGAGACCATTCTCTAAAATCCTTATACAATTTGATATCAAATAGAAAAACATATTTATAACTCCAAAATTATTTAATTACTAGAGCCCTTAAATTTTTTGGTTTTATACATCTAATGTTTCTATCAATTTTTCTATCATTTTTTATAACAGATCCCAAAATATACCTTGCAAGCCTTATGGAATTTTCTTCATAGGACATGAAAAATTCACCTTCCTTTTGTTTCATCTCAAGTAATTGTATCTCCACCATTATATTAAGTTTTATAGGGAAATAAATGTTAATAAAAAATGTCTTAAAGTCTTCCCAATCCATCTCATTAATTTCATCATTCAACTTGGTGTTCTTAGTCAACGCCCACCACTGGTAGGACTATATGTAGATGATAAACTGTAACACCAGAGACTTTTATGTTATATAAATCACCAAAGGAATCTTTTTCTACACAACACTTGCTTGGCTTGCTTTACACGAAATCGAGACCTTCCTCGATAGCTTGCGTCGTACGCAATACCGAGTTTCACTAAACAACGATATGCTATTAAAATATTATTAAAACTAGCCGTTATGAATAGTAATAACCACTTTTTGAAATTTTATAAATTTTATTTTTCAAAATAGACTTTATTTTTGGATTTGGAATATAGAAATTAGCCTAGGGTGAAATTTTGGTATTTTTCTGAAAACATTCAATTTATGATGAATAGTGAAACCACTAAGTGGTAGTTAAAAAACTGAATTTTTCATAAAACTTAATTTTACCGCTTCTGTGAGTGGAATTTCAAAAATTCGAGAGACACGGTTGATGTCAGTAAGTAAAATATGGTTCAATGAGATTAAAATAATTTTTTGGTGAATAGTAACTTTTTACTTTTTTTTACCACGGTAAAAAGTAAATAGGGTAATTAAGGGTAAAGATGATATTATTATTACCCAAACACATGTCCTAATTCTATTGGATAAGTGTAATTCGACCAAAAACAAACTTAGGAATAAAATATGACCATTTAGGCCCAGTTGGATTAGATTAGGACATTTATTATTAACTTATTTAAAGAAGGGTAAAAATAGTTAAAATCATACTTTAATAAGTAAATAATTTTTAATATGGGGTTATACATAATATAAATTCGACTATAAATATTCATTAGAAAGCTACAAATAGTTCCTACATAATGGTATTTTATTTGTAATTTTTAGACATTAAATAATTTAATTTATTTATGACACAATGATGATGCAGTAATTATCTTATTAATGAAATATTGACATAATTGATGTTATAAACACCAAAATAAATGTAATTTGAGACTTTTTATGAATCCAACTAATTTTATAGGTTAATATGACATGTTAGTATTGATTTAATTAACTTGGTTCGAACTAATAATTCTGCTATGAGTTTCACAAAAATCAATTACAAAATAGTGTCAAAATTGACATAAAATAGTTTTTAAAACAAATATTATATTGGTAATTGTTATTTTATTCCTAAAAATCTATGGTTCGGCCAAATGACTTAGATAAGGTTATATATATTAATAATAAACAACTTGGGGTTCGTTTTTCTGCTTATAGTAAGTTTATTAACCTTATAGTATAAGAACACAAGAAGACATTGTAAAAGTAAAATTAGTTAACTTAATGTTAAATCTAAATGATATGGTTAAAATAGGACCTTAAAACTTGTCTAAATTCTATTTCATGAGAGGATTCCGACCCATCCCCACCTTATCTTCTAAATATATCAATTTGGAGCTATTTAAAACCGAACATGACTTTATAATAAAATAACAGTTTTAGTTATTCCAAAGGTGCCCCTCTCCTCCCTTATAAAAGGACACCTCCTCCCCCTCTTCCCCACACCACTTTGAGCCTTCAAGCTCGGCCAACCCCTGACACATTCTCCTTTCCACTTCCCTACAGACATCCTAGAGGTCCTGGTCTTCTTCAAAGACCAATTTTAGTGCCCTAAAAGAAGGTCTCAAAGAAGCACTTCAAAGAAGAGGTAATGTCCGTTACCGATTCTTTCATATTTATTTCTTCTTACACTTATTATTCTTTAGTTGTTTCATTATGAAGTAATAACATCAATATCACTCATATACTGATATGTTTTTATAACTATGAGACAACCCTATTTCACCATCTATCCATCCTACGGAAAAAGAAATCACCGCGCGTGCGTACGTACGGAATACCGTCTCCACATCGTGGTGTAATCTATTTTCCACCACCACCTTAATTGGATGGGTATAATGGTGTAAATAATGACTATATATGACCATTATAAAGTGATATTGATTCTGAAATAGTATACATATACTCCAATACAATTCCACGATCATAGGAACGATATCATCACTCATGCGTACGTACGGAATACCGTCTCCACGATGTGATGCGACTCGTTCTACATGATCTTCATTTCATAATGATTATATAAATGAATTGAATGAATGAATATGATATATATTACACTAATAACATTCTGGAAATGAGGTATCTATAACCTAAAGAAAATAATAAGAATTTATTCGACAAAACACGCATAAGAACAAAAAGTTATAAACACCCGAATAACAAGTAGCAATGAAATATTACTACTATGAAGCTATGAATATGACCATATATGATATCATAAAAATACATTTGATTCTAGAATAAGTCAATAACATTATTTAAATCATTATACAGGAGGTTCGGACACTTACAAAGCAAGTCGGGCCTAAGGTAACGGAAATATCACAATCTCATTTTTATCCGAGATTGTTTATACTTTGGAATTTACTGGGGTGTATTTTATCATCCACATCCATGTTTCCTCAATATGTAATATTATTTCCATCCACCTACAATTTTTTAAATCCAATTTTACCCTTTGGTGATTTTTTAGTAAAGGATATGAAAGGAATCTTTTGTCATTTTTCGTACAAGGTACTTTTTTTGACTTTTCCGACAAAAGTACGAAGAATGTTTTTTTAACTTATACGGCATGAATGTATTTTTAAAACATTATTTCCAAGAATATTCCTTTACAAGTTTTCAAGTTTATTTTTAAACAACTTCTTTTAGTTTATAATTGTATGACATATTAAGAAAGGAAAAGTGTTTTTGAAATAGAAAGGATATTTTCTTCAAGAATGGATTTCAAATGTTTTATCAAAATTATTTTCCATCTAAGATAATAAAGGGTTCTGTTTTTATCCCTATTATTACATGGATTTGATTATGTTGTGATGGAATTATTTTTATTAATTCCTTTATCGTATATGAATTGTTTTATGATGTCATGATGTTTAAGATTCCCATTTTTATTACATGGGTTATGTAATGATGTATGGTTTATGATTTTGTGGCACACATAAGAATGGTATCATTATGAGATGGGTGGGACCTATATCTCCCTCCAATGCATTGGGTAAAGATTTTATATCTCATGAGATAGACATGGCTAGAACGGTAGGTTATACCGGTTCAGTGAAATAGGACTGAAACGAGGGTGACTCGGTTCAGAAAGGGACTTTGCCCACTAAGATAGTCTTGGCAATGAGTCATGACTAAAAAGAAATGATTCTCTATTATTATGTGTGAATACCACAAAGTTTCATGTTTTATGTTATGATTATTGTGATTACATTTCACTGCCATGATTTATCCCATGTTATGAAATTATGATCTCTTTTGCAGGTTAAGATTTCCAAAAGTTATGTGCTTGTGTATATGATGTGATTGATATTTCTTTTGTTTACCCTTACTGAGCATTTGAGATCACCCGTTTTTATGTTTTCTTTTCCCTGGTCAGGAAGAAGGTAATTAAGTAGGTTATGCCAAAAAGGGACTGTAGATATGATGAAATAAGTGGGAGGCAAAGTTGATGCTTTATGAACCAGTTGTTTATGTTTCCCAGTTTCTAAAGACACTATACCTATACGGTCCTTTCGTGGTTTTGTTATATGTTGTAATAAGTATACTTCATCTTTGAAGTATTAACAATTTATGTAAAGTATGGGTCATTATAGTTGGTATCAAAGGAAAGGTATAGTCAACCTTTGGAAACTAGGATGTGAAAGACTTAGTAAGAACCCAAAGGATAAGTCTAAGCATAGAACACAATCTTAGTGTTTTAGAAATGGCCATGAATAACCTAGGATAAGAACTTAAGTGTGAAATTTTATTCTTGATTATGTAGTTTTCCTATTATAATTAGTGTTGCTCACACTATTCTTCTTGGTTTTAGTCAATGGGTGGAACCCGAAGGAACCGTGTTAATGCGGAATGCGACGGGCAATGAAATGATTGTCCCCCTGAGCAACCAAACGTTATGGGAGATGGAATGCAAAATCTTGTAGCCATGCTCACACAACTTTCTCAAGCTATGAATCATGCATGACTTCCAAACGAGCAAAGGAAGGAGCAACATTCTATTGAATCCTTCATGAGGAAGCATCCACCTTCTTTCAGCGGGTCTACTGATCCATTAGTTGCTGAACAATGGATTAGTACTACTGAAAATATATTTTTAGTTCTTCAATGTTATGAACATGATAAAGTCATCCTAGTAGTGTATCGTTTGGAAGGAGACGCTGATCAATGGTGGAATCTTATTAAGAATACGAGGCAAAGGGATGAAATTGAGTCCATGGAATGGGACGAGTTCAAGAAATTATTTTTCAATAAGTACTTCCCTCGTATTCTCCAAACAAAGATGGAGAAAGAGTTTCTTGAACTAACGCAAAAGGATTATGAATCTGTTGGTACCTATGAAGCAAATTTTACAAGACTTGAAAGGTACGCTTCTGGTATTATTATCCAACCTGAGAGTAAGATCGATCGATTATTTAGTGGCTTAATACCAAGTCTTCGAAGGGCGTTAGCCATAAGGGACTTCAATAGCTACGAGGAAATCGTTCGATGTGCTCTCAAAGTCGAGATGGAGATTGGAGTAACCCATCAGTCATATGGGTTTGATAAGAAGAGGAAAATGGAATTCAAAGGAAAATCAAAAGAGCACATTGAAAAGAAGATGAGCGTTCCCTTATGCTCAAAGTGTGGAAAGAAACATGGAGGGAGTTGTCTTAAAGGGACAAGTAAATGTTTCAAATGTGGAAAGGAAGGTCATCGGGCATTTGAATGCCGCAATGATGGGAAGATGATGTCTGATGATGCAAACAAAGGAAGGGATACACAGAATGAACCTACTACACTTTAATGTTTCAAGTGCAAGGAGATGGGGCATTATGCCAATAAATGCCGTAATCTAAGGGTTGATGATGATGGTCAAAGTCAACAAACTCTTAAGGCTAAAGACAAAGGAAAGCCACATGAAATTTCTATCAGCGATGTGGAGTACGATAACGATGTGGTGAAAGGTACACTTACCATCCACTCTAAAGTAGCAAATGTTTTATTTGATTCTGGATCCACCCACTCTTTTATTTCTGAAGAATTTTCTAAGGGTATCACCGTATTACCTCAACAATTAGATGTTGAGTTAGCTGTGATAACACCTAATGGCACAACAGTCCCATCAAAAGTTTATAATTCTTCTCCGATCGAAGTTTGTGGGAAAGTTCTTCCTGTAAATCGTGTGATCCTTCCTATAGTGGAATTTGATGTGATTCTTGGCATGGATTGGAATTCTTTATATGGAGCTCATATCAATTGCCAAATAAGGGAAGTCAAATTTCATATTCCAGATCAATATATGATTGTCTATCAATGCAAGGATGAACATAACCTTCCAGTGGAAATTTCTTCCATTTTATGGGTTTTGATTCCACTAAATGAAGGTTATTTCTCTCAAATGGTTGGTGAGAAACTCACAATTAAGAATATGCCCATTGTACGGGAGTTTGATGATGTCTTTCTAGAGGAATTACCGGGTCTTCCACCAAATCGTGAAGTTGAGTTTTCGATAGAACTCGTACCGGGTGCTTTGCCTATTTCAAAGACACCATATAGAATGGCCCCAATTGAGTTGCAGGAATTGAAGAAGCAACTCCAAGAGAATCTTGATAAGGGATTCATACGCCCTAGTGCGTCACCTTGGGGAGCACCTTTTATATTTTTTAAGAATAAATATGGATCAATGAGACTCTGCATTGATTATCGAGAACTTAGCAAGATCACTATCAAGAACAAATATCCTCTCCCACGCATTGATTACCTATTTGACCAACTATGCGGAGCTCAATACTTTTCCAAGATTGATCTTCGTTCAGGGTATCATAAATTAAGGGTCAAAAGGGTGGATATACCAAAGACGGATTTCCGTACAAGGTATGGACACTATGAATTTATAGTGATGCCATTTGGTCTTACTAATGCCCCTGCTATCTTCATGGATCTAATGAATAGTGTCTTTAGAGACTATCTTGATCAATTTGTGGTAGTCTTTATAGAAGATATTCTTGTCTATTCAAAGAGCAAGGATGAACATGAAGATCACTTGAGAATTATATTGAAGACCCTGAGAAAGGAGAAGCTTTAGGCCAAATTTACCAAGTGTGAATTTTGACTTCAAAAAGTTGTATATTTGGGTCACATAATCTCAAAAGAGGGGATATCTGTGGATCCAACAAAAACAGAGGTTATCGAAAGATGGTCGAGACCAACAACAGTAACTGAGATCCGAAGTTTTCTTGGTTTGGCTGGATATTATCAACGTTTTGTGAATGATTTTTCACGATTATCTAATCCACTCACCAAGTTGACTCAGAAAGGAGTTAAGTTTGTCTGGATGGAAGAATGTGAAGAGAATTTCAAGGAGTTGAAAATAATGTTATCTAGTGCACTTGTGCTCACTGTACCTTGTAGTGGAGAAAGGTTTGTGATCTATAGTGATGCATCCAAGAAGGGATTAGGGTGTGTTCTTATGCAAAATGATATGGTGATAGCTTATGCCTCACAACAGTTGAAAATCCATGATCAAAATTACCCAACACATGATTTGGAGTTAGCTGCGGTAATCTTTGCATTAAAGATTTGGAGGCATTACCTTTATGGTGAAAGGTGTGATATTTATACTGATCATAAAAGTTTAAAGTATATTTTCGCACAAAAGGAGCATAATATGCGTCAAAGAAGACGGTTGGAGCTGATTAAGGATTACGACTGCTCAATCCATTACCACCCTGGGAAAGAAAACAAGGTGGAAGATGCATTAAGTCGACAAGACCATGCTAGTTTATCCATGATGAGGATCACAAAAGATCCAATATTTATGGATTTACAAAGGATGGATCTTGGAATTATAATGGAAGGGGAAAATCTTATCTTTCTCAAATGAATGTTCAACCATCTATACATGTGAAGATTAAAGAGGCACAGAAAGAAGATGTCAAGTTACAAAAGAAGGTGAGAAATGTTCCTGAGTTCAACCTTGATTGTGATGGGATAATAAAGTTCAGGAATCGGGTTTGTGTTCCTCCCATCCCCGAATTAAAGAAGGAGCTGCTGGATAAGGCTCATAGTTCTTCATTCTCTATTCATCCTGGAAGCACGAAGATGTATAGGGACCTGAAAGAGTACTTCTGGTGGGATGGCATGAAAAGAGATGTTGCTGAATATGTCTCTCGATGCTTGGTTTGTCAACAAGTTAATGCTGAGAGACATAAGTCTAAGGGGATGTTACAACCATTACCCATACCCAAATGGAAATGGGAAAACATTACTATGGACTTTGTCACAAGACTTCCTAAAACATCCAAAGGTAATAATGCTATCTGGGTCATAGTTGATCGTCTTACAAAGTCTGAACACTTCATTGCTATTAGAGAGGATTTCTCTCTGGATCAGCTTTCCAGGATATATGTAAAGGAAGTGGTAAGATTTCATGGAGTGCCACTTTCTATTATATCTGATCGGGATCCAAGATTTACCTCGAAGTTCTGGCGAAGTCTTCAGCATACTATGGATACAGAGTTGAGTTTCAGCACTGCTTATCATCCACATACAAATGGTTAGTCTGAGAGAACAATTCAAACCCTAGAAGATATGTTGAGAGCTTTCTCTATGGATTTCAAAGGAGGTTGGGATCAACACCTACCTTTGGTGAAATTTTCTCATAATAATAGCTTTCACTCTAGTATTCAGATGGCTCCTTATGAATCTCTCTATGGAAAGAAATGTAGGACTCCAACTTGCTGGGATGAAGTTGGGGAAAGAAAGCTATTAGGACCTGATCTCGTTGATGAAATGGTAGAAACGGTCAGATCTATTCAACAACACATAAGAGCAGCTCAGAGTCGATAGAAAAGTTATGCCAAAAACCGAAGAAAAGACCTAGAGTTTGAAGTGGGTGATAAAGTGTTCTTACGAATATCTCCCTGGAAGAGGGTTATGAGATTTGGAAAGAAGGGGAAGTTGAGCCCTAGATATATCGGTCCTTTCAAAATATTGGATCATGTTGGGAAGGTAGCTTACCGATTGGTGCTTCCACCGAATCTCTCTCAAGTTCACGATGTGTTCCATGTATCTCTCCTGAGAAAGTACATACCTGATCCTTCACATGTACTCAGCTCAGATGTTGTACCGCTGGAGCAAGATCTTTCTTATGAAGAACAACCGATATAGATTCTGGATCGTAGCGAAAAAGTCCTACAATACAAGACCACTTGATTGGTGAAAGTTTTATGGATGAACCACCAATTAGAAGAAGCTACATGGGAGCTTGAGGATATCATGAGGGAGAGGTATCCTCATCTGTTTGTTACAAAGTGACGAATTTCGATGGCGAAATTCATTTTAAGGGGGGTAGAATGTAACACCCGAGACTTTTATGTTATATAAATCACCAAAGGAATATTTTTCTACACAACACTTGCTTGGCTTGCTTTACACGAAATCGCGACCTTCCTCGATAGCTTGCATCGTACGAAATACTGAGTTTCACTAAACAATGATATGCTATTAAAATATTATTAAAACTAGCCATTATGAATAGTAATAACCACTTTTTGAAATTTTATAAATTTTATTTTTCAAAATGGACTCCATTTTTGGATTCGGAATATCGAAATTAGCCTAGGGTGAAATTTTGGTATTTTTCTGAAAACATTCAATTTTTGATGAATAGTGAAACCACTAAGTGGTAGTTAAAAAACTGAATTTTTCATAAAACATAATTTTACCGCTTCTGTGAGTGGAATTCCAAAAATTCAAGAGACACGGTTGATGTCAGTAAGTAAAATGTCGTTCAATGAGATGAAAATAATTTTTTGGTGAATAGTAACTTTTTACTTTTTTTTTACCACGGTAAAAAGTAAAGAGGCTAATTAAGAGTAAAGATGATATTATTATTACCCTAACACATGTCCTAATTCTATTGGATAAGTGTAATTCGACCAAAAACAAACTTAGGAATAACATATGACCATTTAGGCCCACATGGATTAGATTAGGACATTTATTATTAATTTATTTAAAGAAGGGTTAAAATAGTTAAAATCAAAGTTTAATAAGTAAATAATTTTTAATATGGGGTTATAGATAAGATAAATTCGACTATAAATATTAATTATAAATCTAAAAATATTTCCTACATAATTGTATTTTATTTGTAATTTTTAGACATTAAATAATTTAATTTATTTATGACACAATGATGATGCAGTAATTATCTTATTAATGAAATATTGATAGAATTGATGTTATAAACACCAAAATAAATGTAATTTGATACTTTTTATGAATCCCACTAATTTTCTAGGTTAATATGACATGTTATTATTGATTTAATTAACTTGTTTAGAACTAATAATTCTGTTATGATTTGCACAAAAATCAATTACTAAATAGTGTCAAAATTGACATAAAATAGTTTTTAAAACAAATATTATATTGGTAATTGTTATTTTACTCCTAAAAATATAAGGTTCGGCCAAATGACATAGATAAGGTTATATATATTAATAATAAACAACTTGGTGTTCGTTTGGCTTCTTATAGTAAGTTTATGAACCTTATAGTATAAGAACACAAGAAGACATGGTAAAAGTAAAATTATTTAACTTAATGTTAAATCTAAATGATAAGGTTAAAATAGGAACCTAGAACTTGTCTAAATTCTATTGGATGAGAGGCTTTCGACCCATCCCCACCTTAGCTTCGAAATATATCAATTTGGAGCTATTTAAAACTGAACTTGACTTTATAATAAAATAATAGTTTTAGTTATTCCAAAGGTTCCTCTCTCCTCCCTTATAAAAGGACACCTCCTCCCCCTCTTCCTAACACCACATTGAGCCTTCAATCTCGGCCAAACCCTGCCACTTTCTCCTCTCCAATTCCCTAGAGACATCATAGAGGTCCTGGTCCTTTTCAAAGACCAATTTTAGTGCCCTAAAAGAAGGTCTCAAAGAAGCACTTCAAAGAAGAGGTAATGTCCGTTACCGATTCTTTCATCTTTATTTCTTCTTCCACTTCTTCTCCTTTAGTTCTTTCATTATGAAGTAATAACATCAATATCACTAATATAATGATATGTTATTATAAGTATGAAACAACCCTATTTCACCATCTATCCATCCTACAGAAAAAGAAATCACCGCGCGTGCGTACGTACGAAATACCGTCTCCACGCCGTGGTGTAATCTATTTTTCACCACCACCTTACTTGGATGTGTATAATGGTGTAAATAATGACTATATATGACTATTATAAAGTGATATTGATTCTGAAATAGTATACATGTACTCCAATACAATTCCACGATCATAGGAATGATATCATCACTCGTGCGTACGTACGGAATTCCGTCTCCACGATGTGATGCGACTCGTTCTACATGATCTTCATTTAAAAATGATTATATAATTGAATGGAATGAATTAATATGATATATATTACACTAATAACATTCTGGAAATGAGGTATCTATAACCTAAATAAAAGAATAAGAATTTATTCGACAAAACATGCATAAGAACAAAAAGTTATAAACACCCGAATAACAAGTAGCAATGAAATATTACTACTAAGAAGCTAAGAATATGACCATATATGATATCATAAAAATAATTATGATTCTGGAATAAGTCAATAAGAATATTTAAATCATTATACAGGAGGTTTGGACACTTACAAAGAAAGTTGGACCTAAGGTAAGGGAAATATCACAATCTCATTTTTATCCGAGATTGTTTATACTTTGGCATTTACTGGGGTGTATTTTATCATCCACATCCTTGTTTCCTCAATATGTAATATTATTTCCATCCACAAACAATTTTTTAAATCCAATTTTACCCTTCGGTGAGTTTTTAGTAAAGGATATTAAAGGAATCTTTTGTCGTTTTTCGTACGAGGTACTTTTTTTTGACTTTTCCGACAAAAGTACGAAGAATGTTTTTTTAACTTATACGGCGTGAATGGATTTTTAAAACATTATTTACAAGAATATTCCTTTACAAGTTTTCAAGTTTATTTTTAAACAACTTCTTTTAGTTTATAATTGTATGAAATATTAAGAATGGAAAATTGTTTTTGAAATAGAAAGGATATTTTCCTCAAGAATGGATTTCAAGTGTTTTATCAAAATTATTTTCCATCTAAGATAATAAAGGGTTCTGTTTTTATACCTATTATTACATTGATTTGATTATGTTGTGATGGAATTATTTTTATGAATTCCTTTATCGTATATGAATTGTTTTATGATGTCATGATGTTTAAGATTCCCATTTTTATTACATGGGTTATGTAATGATGTATGATTTATGATTTTGTGGCACACATAAGAATGGTATCCTTATGAGATGGGTGGGACCTATATCTCCCTCCAATGCATTTGGTAAAGATTTTATATCTCATGAGATAGACATGGCTGGAATGGTATGTTATACCGGTTCAGTGAAACCGGACTGAAACGAGGGTGACTCGGTTCAGAAAGGGACTTTGTCCACTAAGATAGTCTTGCCAATGAGTCTTGACTAACAAGAAATGATTCTCTATGATTATGTGTGAATGCCACAATGTTTCTTGTTTTAAGTTATGATTATTTTGATTACATTTCACTACCATGATTTATCCCATGTTATGAAATTATGATCTCTTTTGCAGGTTAAGATTTCCAAAAGTTATGTGCTTGTGTATACGATGTGATTGATATTTCTTTTGTTTACCCTTACTGAGCATTTGAGCTCACCCTTTTGTATGTTTTCTTTCCCCAGGTCAGGAAGAAGGTTATTAAGTAAGTTATGCCAAAAAGGGACTCTAGATATAATGAAATAAGTGGGAGGCAAAGTTGATGCTTTATGAACCAGTTGTTAATGTTTCCCAATTTCTAAAGACACTATACCTATACGGTCCTTTCGTGGTTTTGTTATATGTTGTAATAAGTATACTTCAACTTTGAAGTATTAACAATGTATGTAAAGTATGGGTTGTTATATAAAAATCCAAAGTCACCTTCATTATCGTAGAACAAATAAGCATATAAAATAACATCTCTATTGATTTGAAACATTTATTATGACTAGTAGATTAGAAGATCCACAAAATGTCAGGGGTCATTTTAGCATAAATTGGTTGATAACAAGTTTATCCCTCTTAGGTGTAGGATGATGTTGCAAATTGTTCTAGTTATTATTCATATCCTAAGACACTTGGGTAAAAATATCCTTGAAATTTTGATCTCCACACCCCAAATCATTGGGGGTCTCATTCATTATATCTTTACATTTTACCACAAAATGGTTTTTTGTCTTGGTTTTTCCATGTTCCTCCTATTTTCTAAAATAGAAAAGGGTTGAACAAATCATAAGTCAACCTGTCTTGAATAATTTATTCCATTGTGAAATTAACTCTAATGTAATATCTTTTGGGATCCCTATGTTTTGAAAATAGTCTTGTGTTCTTATATATAATTAGTGTTATTGTTAGGGTTTCCAATAAGTTCATCTAACCCTATTTCCAAACACAACTAAAATATTATCTAACATCAACTATAGAAACCCTACTTTTCTTACATGATTATTATATCATTTCAATGATAGTCAAAAGATAAACATTACACAACCATGAATCGAAGGATTACTGTATTATGAAAATTCAGACACAACATAACTTTTACATACTAAAACATAAAAATTTAATTAATTCTATCCTATCAAGATTCTTATTAGACCTCATGTTCTACATAGAACAAGAATTGGCCACAACATATACATAAAAACAAGGGGTGAACTATAATTCCATTAAGTGGATGAAAAATAGTCATCAAATATGGGTGATAGTTATCATAATCGTAATATATCAAAAGTATCATAATCATAATTATGAGTGGAAATATTAGTAAAATCTATAGAATTTGGAAAAGAAAAAAAATGAAACATCGTGTCTTAGGGGTGAACTAACACCATTATTTGTGAAAAATACAAGCATTGTGTTCATAAATATATAACATTTTATCATAAGATAAGTCACAATATCCAATTAATTGGTCTGATATATAATTCTGGGACCACACATCATATCATAACATTTACAAACACTGTATAATTCAGTTTTCCCTCATCACATCCCAACATTTACTTTATCATGCATGTCACATAGAATGTATATCCATCACGGATATAAAATAATCCATGTAAAGAAAGGAGTTTCATTTCATAAATAATACATTCTGGAATAAAATTAGGGGTTCCCAAATGAATGAGGGGATAACATACATGGTATATGAATTATCAATCTTGAGTGAAGAAGAAACAATGTAACGACCCAAAGTTTTTCAATGGAAATTACTTTCTTATATTTATGTCATAAAATCACATTAAAACACAACATAATGACCTTCTATGTGCTATGTGACTATTAAACATAAGTTTTTCACTTCTGTATTGGGAATTTTGAAAATATTACATACATGGTTGTGTTCAAGGTGATTTTTAGAGTCGAATAAAATAAAAAAAATGGTGAATAGTAACCTACCCATATGAGTAGTAACATACCCTTATGAATATTGATATAACCTAATGAATAGTAACCTTACCTATGATAGTATAAAAATAATATTCAAGTGAATGTATGATGTAACTATATTTTAGAATAAGTAAATGAATGTTTTAAAACTGGGATTTTAATAATAAATTATTATTTTGATATAATAATAAATTAATCATATTTAGAAAATTATTTTTGAAAATGGAATTCAATATTGGATTCTATATGTCAAAAAATGGTTTGGGTGCAATTTTATGATTTTCCTGAAATAGTTTAATTTTTTATGAATAGTGAAATAATGTAATTTACAAAAATAAGCTAAATAAGCTAATTATAGGGTCTTGTGTGATTTTATGATGATGTAAGCCCACTTAGTTTGGGATTAAATTATAAAATTACTATTCTTTTCAGGAAAGACTCACTATTCCTTGTCTTAGGGGAAATTAATAAACTAATGAATTTTATATTAAGAAAGCCCCTCTCCCCTCCACTATAAATACCACCTTTCACACACTCTTTTACTCACACCTCTCAAGATTAAATACTTGTATAAACTCTTCCCAATAATCTTCCCTATCCCCTCCCCCACTTCCAAGTGATTTTAGTCTCATAAAAAGGCCAATATTAGAGCCCTTAATGAGGATCTCAAGAGGAGGATTCAAGAGGTAATTTCTCTCCCTCTTCTTTAATTCCCTTTCAATTTGAAGTTATTTTCTTATTCTCTCCCCACCTATCTTTTTATAAATGGTATGGTAACTCCAGTATCTTGAATATACTGGAATGTTATGATACTAATGTGATATTATATCATCCAACCCATTTCCATGTTCTTTTTATTTTATTAAAGAGAACGTTGTTCGTGAGGTGTTAATTTATCACCATCAAGAATGACAGGTTTACTTCATCCATTTATACTTTCAGATCTGGGCATGAATCCATTTTTATGGTTGAACCAGAATATTTTATATGTATTATATCCTACTTAATGTTCTGTAACTAACTTATTTACATATTACTATGTGATAAATTAAAACAAGTTCCTTGTGATCGAAAAACCGCCCAAATTAACCCAAACAATCATCATTTAATATTTATCTAATGATTCATCCACATGGTATATAATATGACTCATTATAAGATCATTTTAAATTTTATAATTTCATTAATAACATTTAATATCAGTTCTGGATGTTTACCCATGTTCTACCCAAACTTTCATTTATGAATACAAGTGAACCACCCAAGAAAAACCATAAAAATGAACATCCCCGAACAATGTTTTTAAACTATATAAGTCGTCCAAAGGAATGTAATATTACATGATGGAACCATAATGAACACTATTCATGTATGAAAAGTTTTGGAATTTCTAATTAATCAATATAATGTCATTATACAGGACATTAAGGAGAAGGAATAGTTCAGATACAATGTAAGGGGAAATCTCAAGCCCAATTTTCATTCTTCGGGTTCTCCCTCTTCCACTCCATCTTATTATGGATACTCCAAAAAATCATTTTTTCATCATTTTATTTCCATTTCTGGGATATACATGTTTACCACTATTGTTTATGTCAAACAAAATGTTTTCCAAAAGAACTCATCTTTTAAGAACTCATCTTTTACTTATCATTCATGGTTGGTGGTTCTTTTATCAAGTATGTCATTCCCTCTTTGTTTTGGAAAACCAATGATTATGAATGTGTTATTATGAGATGAAACCCATTCCTTTCCATGGGTTGGTTAGGTTGATTATTGATATATGTTCTATGAGGCATTCATGATAATAATAATATTATGATTTGACGGGTGCGCCCGGAATTATATAGCGCTTCAATGCATTGGGTATTGTAATGAATCTCATGAGTAAATGTGAAATGATGTAGAGAAGATGCTATCTTTGTTCATAATTATGTGTGTTAGTTAACCACAAAGACATGATGTTTAATTTTTATCAATTTCCACACTTCCAGTCTTTTATTTATGTTTCGTCTCATGTTTATGATCTATTTCCAAAGTATGGATTATGCTCACCCCATGAAATATTTTCATATCTATCCTCTTACATGGATTTTACCTTAACCCTTTTGATATATATACTTAGTTGGATACATGTACTAAGGATAGGTTAGGTTCCAATAAGAAGATAAATAAGAAGAAATTAAATAAATGGTTTTGCTTGATGACATAATTGTTATGTATGGTCCTAATTTTTCCAAGACACTAAACCTTTGGATCCTCTATTTGTAATTATATTATGTTGTTTATATTATAATAATGTAATAGTAAGGTATGAAAAGGTTGGGTTTCTATAGTTGTAATCAGAGTAATGGTTTAGTTAATATGGGAATTAGGATTGTTGAACTCTAGAGAAAACCTTTAGCATGAGACTAAGTACAAATATGCACCCAAGAATTTCTACATAGGGATCCCATATGTTATGATTTTAGTATAAATTGGGAAAATTAATATGGTATTTATTCATGACTATTTGACTTATGTTTTGTTCTAACCATTACTATTTTAGAAAAACAGTGGGAACCAAGAGAAACCAGGCCAACAACTCGTGCGAGGGAAAATGCAATGATTTCCTGAACAACATCCCCAATTATTTTGGAGGTGGAGTTCAAAACCTCATGGAGATTATTACCCAATTATCTCAAATTATTAACTATAACCATAATAATGGGGAACATCTTCCTTCACCAAGGATGGAGAAACTGGATATCGAATGTTTAATGCATCAACGACCACCAACGTTTAGTGGATATTCTGATCCACTAGTTGCAGAATATTGGGTAATCTCCATAGAGAAGATATTTTGTATGCTTCACTATTCTAAGACGGAGAAGGTGAATCTATCTATTTATCGTCTATATGGAGAGGCCGATCAATTGTGGGATTTGATTAAGAACACCAAGCCAAGGGAATTAATTGAAGAGATGTAATGGGAAGACTTTATGATCATGTTTCTTAATAAGTATTTCCCACAAACTCTTCGCATGAAGATGGAGAGAGAATTCATAGAGATTAAGAAAAAAGAAGGAGAAGATGTCACAAACTACGAAGTGAATTTCACAAGGATCTCAAGGTATGCTTCGGCTTTTGTTATCAACAATGACAGCAAAATTGATAGATTATGTAGTGGACTAAAACCACATCTTTTAAAGGCTCTTGCAATTTGATACTTTGGGAGTTATGAAGAAGTTGTTCGGTGTGCTCTTAAAGTGGAGATGGAGTTTGGATAATTGTCCCACAACTATGGTCATATGAAACAAAAGATGGAGTTTCAAGCATGTGGATATAATGATAAAGGTGGGAAGAAAACTCAATGACCTAGATGCCAAAAATGTGGGATGTTGCACCATGGGAACTTCCTTAAAGGGATAGGGAAATGCTAAAAGTGTGGGAAAGAATGAAATCATCATCAATAGTGTTGAAAAGGCATGAAATGGATGGATAATGTAGCGGAATAAAGGAGAGAACCACCCATGGTTCAATGGTACAACGGCAGGGAGCTAGGGCACTATGAAAGCCAGTTCACTAAACCTCGAGTTCTCAAGGGTAATCAGCATTAGCAGCCACCAAAGCCAAAGGAACAAGGGAAGTCTTATTCCATCACTACTGCGAAAGTGGAACAAGATAATGAAGACGTACAAGGTACACTTCCTATTCACTCAAGAATGGAAAAAGTCTCATTTGATTCTAGTTATACGTATTCCTTTATACCTTGTATGTTTTCTAGAACTATATAATCGAAGCCCCGAAACCTTGACGTAGATATATATATATATATATATAAACACCAAGTGGTGAAATCATTGCAACCCAAGTGGTTGACTCTTCTCTTGTTGGCGTATGTGGGACGATTTATCCAGAAAATCTCGTAATACTTCACTTGGTGGAATTCGACACTATAATGGGAATGGATTAGCTCTTGTTATACAGAGCACATATCAACTATCAGGAAAATGAAATATATTTTCATATTTTGAACCATCCCATTCTCCTCTACAAAAGCAAGGCTGATCACAAATCTCCTTTTAAAAGACCATCATTTGTGTGGATGTTGATTCCCTATAAAGAAGCACACCTTTCCCAAATGGTTGGGTCGAAGGATAGTTCAAACATTGTGGAGATACCCATCATAAGGGAATACGAAGATGTATTTCCCGAAGTGTTACCTGAAATTCCCCCGGATCATCTGGTAGTGTAATCAATTGAAATCATGCCCAGAGCTACTCTTATGTCAAAGGGTCCCTATAGGATGGATCCTATCGAACTGGAGGAGTTAAAGAAGTAGCTGTAAGCACATCTGAAAAAATGGGTCACACAACCTAGTGCATCACACTATGGTGCACCAGTTTTCTTTGTGAATAAGAAGAATGGAACAATGCGGCTGTGTATTGATTATCGGGAACTCAACAAGATCACTATAAAGAACAAGTATCCTCTCCCAAGTATTGATGACTTGTTCGACCAGTTAAGAGGAGAACAATACTTCTCAAAGGTGGATCTTAGTTCTAGATATCATCAGGTAAAGGTGAAAAAAGGAATATATTCAGAAGATAGCCTTACATACAAGGTAAGGGCACTATGTGTTTTTGGTGATGCCCTTCGGACTTACTAATGCCCATGCAATCCTCATGGATTAGATGATTAGATTATTTAGACATTACCTTGAAAAATATGTGGTAGTGTTTATTGATGGTATTTTCATCTACTCCAAAAGGATGGAGGAACATGAAGAACATCTAAGACTTGTGTTGGAAACATTGATAAAGGAGAGGTCATACAAAAAGTTCAGAAAGTGTGACTTTTGGATGAAGAAAGCCACATTCTTGGGACATGTGATCACAATTGAGGGAATTTCTGTCGATCCTTCAAAAACAATGGCAATTGAGGAATGGACCAGGCCCTCTAGTGTCACCAAAATCCGTAGCTTTGTTGTATTAGTAGGGTACTGCTGACGTTTTGTGAGAAAATTCTCACGATTGTCAAGCCTTCTAACAAAGTTAACAAGGAAAGGGGTAAAGTATGTTTGGAAAGAAGAATGTGAGGGAATCGTCAAGGAGATAAAGAGAAGGCTGATCACTGCACCTGTACTCACACTACTGAAAAGTGGAGAAGGTTTTGTCATATATAGTGATAATTAAAAGAATGGATTGGGTTGCATACTCATGAAAAATGATAATGTGATAGCCTATGCTTCACAACAGTTGAATATCCATGAGCATAACTACCCTACGCAAGATCTAGAGCTAGAAGCCATGATTTTTTCCTTGAAAATCCAGCGACACTACCTTTATGGTGAGAAGTGTGACATATACACCGACGACAAGAGCCTAAAGTATATATTCACACAGAAGGAGTTCAATAGGCCTCAAAGGAGATGGTTATAGCTAATTAAGGATTACGATTTCTCTATTCACTACCATCCTGGAAAGACGAACAATGTAGTTGATTCTCTATGTAGAAAAGAACCTGCTACTCTATCCATGTTACGTATTGAGAAAGACCCTATATTCTTAGAAATGCAAAGGATGAATTTGGAAATCATAAGGGAAGGGGATACATCCTACCTTGCCCAAATTATTGCGCAACCATCCATCCAAGAGAAGATTAAGGAAACACAAAGGGATCATGTGGATATACAAAAGAGGGTGAATGCAGTAAAGGATGGGATACTTAAAGAGTTCCATATCAATGATGATGGTGTGATTCAGTTTGGAATGTGGATTTGTGTGCCTTAATCACTGAGGATAATGAAGGAGCTATTAATCAATCCACATAGCTCAACATTCTCTATCCATCATAGGAGTACCAAGATTTATCGTGATCTCTGAGAACACTTCGGGTGTGATAACATGAAGGTATAGATTGCAGAATATATTTCAAGGTTCTTGGTATGCCTGTAAGTTAAATCTGAGCGGCAAAAGACCAAAGTGATGATGGAGCCTTTGCCTATACCCATATGGAAATGAAAAAATGTTACAACGGACTTTGTAATGGGTATCCCGAAGGCATCGAAGGGAAATAATGCAATATGGGTTGTGGTTGAAAGACTCACCAAGACTTCCCATTTTATCGCTATTCGGGAAGATCTCTTACTTTAACAACTTGAAATGATATAAGTGATGGAAGTGGTGAGACTGTACGGTGTTCCACTCTCAATTGTCTCTGACTATGATCCAAGGTTCACATCTAAATTCTGGAGGAGCCTTCAACAAGCTTTTTGTACTGAATTAAATTTCTGCATGACCTATCACCCCCAAACTAATGGCCAGTCTGAAAGGACTATTCAGAGGCTTGAGGATATGCTAAGAGCCTTTTATCTATAATTCCAAGGTGGATGGGATCAACATCTCCCATTTGTTCAATTCTCATACAAAAATATCTTCCACTCGAGTTTTCAGATGGCTCCATATGAAGCTCTATATGGAAATCAATGTATAACTTCAACCTGTTGGGATGAAGTTGGAGAAAGAAAGATACTTGGACCTGATCTTGTGTAATAGATGACAGAGAAGCTTTACGTCTTACAAAAAAACCTCAATGCTACTCAGAGTCAGTAAAAGAGCTATCATGACAATCGTCGAAGGGAATTGGAGTTCGACATTGGAGATAAATTCTTCCATCGAATATCATAATGGAAGAGATTCATGCAGTTTGGAATGAAATGGAAGCTATGACCAAGGTACATTGGCCCATTTGATATCCTTGACCGCATAAGAGACATGGACTATCGACTAGAACTTCCAACAAATATGTCTCAAGCTTATGATATGTTTCACGTATTACTCCTAAGGAAGTACATACCGGACCCCTCAAATGTACTAAACTCAGAGGTGGTACAGCTAGAAGATGATATCTTATATGAGTAACAGCCAGTATAGATTCTGGATCGGAGAGATATGGTTCTACAAAACAAAAAAAATCACCTTGTAAAATTGTTTTGGAGGAACCATAAGTTTGAAGAATCTACTTGGTAACCGGAAGATATGATTAAGGAGAAGTACCCACACCTGTTTGTGTAAATTGAAATTTCAATGGCGAAATTTCATGGTGGATGAATGTAAGGACCCAAAGTTTTTCAATAGAAACTCCCTTCTTAGAATTCTGTCATAAAATCACATGAAAACACAACATAATGAACTACTAAGTTCTAAGAGACCTTTAAACATATGTTTTTCACTTCTATATTGGGAATTTGGAAAATCAGAAATACACAGTTGTGTTCAAGATGATTTTTCGAGTCTAATAAAACAAAAATAATTTTTGTTATATAGTAACCTACCCTTATGAATAGTAACATAACATTATGAATAGTGATATACCCTAATGAATAGTAATATTACTTATGATAGTATAATAATAATATTCAAGTGAAAGTATGATGTACCTGTATTTTAGAATAAGTAAATGAATGTTTTAAAACTGGTTTTTTAATAATAAATTATGATTTTAATTAAATATTAAATTAATCATATTTAGAAAATTATTTTTGACAAATGGAATTCATTTTTTTTTTCTACACACTAAAATATGGTTGTGGTGAAATTTTGGGATTTTTCTGAAATACTTGAATTTTTTATGAATAGTGAAATATCGTAATTTACAAAAATAAGAAAAATAAGCTAATTATAGGGTCATGTGTGATGTTCTGCTGATGTAAGACCACTTGGTTTGGGATTACATTATAAAATTACTATTCTAGGTCATGCAAAACTAACTATTACTTGTATTAGGGGAAATTAATAAACAAATGAATTTTATATTAAGAAAACCCCTCTCCCCTCCACTATAAATACAACCCTTCACACCCACTTTTCCTCACAACTCTCAAGCTTGAATACTTGTAAAAATATTCCCAATCATCTTCCCTAGACCCTCCACCACGTCCAAGTGATTTTTTTCACATCAAAAGACCAATCTTAGTGCCCTTAAAGAGGATCTCATGAGGAGGATTCAAGAGGTAATTTCCCTCCCTCTTCTTCTTTAATTCCCTTTCAATTTCTAGACCTTTTCATATTCTCTACCCAGCTATCTTTGTCCAAATGGTATGGTAACTCCAGTATCATGAATATAATGGAATTTTATGATTCTAATGGGATATTATATCTTTCAACACATTTCCCTCTTCCTTTTATTTTATTAAAGAGACCATTGTTTTTGAGGTGTTAATTTATCACCTTCAAGAACAACATGTTTACTTCTTCCATTTTTACCTTCAGATATTGTCATGAAACCATTTTTATGGTTGAAATAGAATATATTATATTTATTATGTCCTATTAAATGTTCTGGAACTAACTTATGTACATATTACTAAGTGATAATTTAAAACAAGTTCGTTGTGATCGAAAAACCGCCCAAATTAACCCAAACAACCATCATTTAATTTTTATCTAATGATTATCCACATGGTATATAATATAACTCATTATAAGATCATTTTAAATTCTGGAATTTCCATAATAACAAGTAATATCAGTTCTGGATGTTTACCCTTGTTTTACCTGAACTCTCATTTATGAATACAAGTGAACCACCCAAGAAAAACCATAAAAACGAACATCACCAAACAATGTTTTTAAACTCTATAAGTCATCGAAATGAATGAAAAATTACATAATGAAACCATAATTAACCCTATTCATGTATAAAATGTTTTGGAATTTATAATTAATTAATATAATGTCATTATACAGGACATTAAAGAGAAGGAAGCATTCAAATACAAGGTAAGGGGAAACCTCAAACCTAATTTTCATTCTTCGGGTTCTCCCTCTTCCATTCAATTTTGATATTATTACTCTTAACAAATATTCTGTTCATAATTTTCTATATTTTTTTGGGATATAAATGTTTTCCACTATTGTTTATGTCAAACAAAATGTTTTCCAAAAGAACTCTTCTTTTAAGAACTTACCTTTTACTTCTCATTCATGGTTGATGGTCATTGTATCAAGTATGTTATTCCCTCTCTGTTTTGGGAACCCAATGTTTATGAATGTTTTCTTATAAGATGAAACCCATTTCTTTCCATGGGTTAGTTATGTTAATTATTGATATATTTTCTATGTGTCATGCATGATAATGATAATATTATGATGTAACGGGTGTGCCCGGAATTATATAGCACAATATGAATGTTTTAATGTGACGGGTGTGCCCAGAATTATACAGAGCATCAATTCATTTGGTAAAGTGATGAATCTCATGAGTAAATGTGAAATTATGTGGAAAAGATGCTATATTTTTTCAAAATTATGTTTGGTATTTATCCACTAAGACATGATGTATCATTTTTATGCACTACCACACTTCATGTCTTTTATTTATGTTTCCTATCATGTTCATCATATATTTCCCAGGATATGATTATGATCACCCCATGCTATATTATTCTTATCTATCCTATTATGGGGCTTTTATATCACCCCTTTTGAATTATATCCTCAGGTGGCTACATGTACTAAGGAGAGGTCAAGTGCTAATCAGAATCTAGAGAAGAAGAAATTAAATAAATGTTTATTCTTGATGTAATTGCTATTTATGGTCCCATTATTCCCAAGACACTAAACCTTTGGATCCTATATTTGTAATAATATTATGTTGTTTATCTGAAAATAATTTAATAGTAATATAAGAAAAGGATGGGTTGCTATAAACAATATCACAATAAATAAAATATGTAATTTTGGAAAGAATAGTTGTTTTGAAAAATCATTTCATTTGTAATAAAAATAGATTGGAAACATTTATATTAGATAAAAGTAAATATAAGGTTTAAATAAATAACATTTATTGATCATTAACAAATCATCCATACCGAAAATTGTGTGAATGAGTGAAAATTCAAATAAAGAGAGTTGGGTTTGAGAATTACCCTGGCCTTATGTATGAGTACTTTATTTATATTAATATCATGGATAATGAAATTAAATTCATTAATTAAAAATTACCTTACCAATTCTAAATGTTTTTAATTTATTTTATTTTTATTATTTTTATTTATATCCTTTTAGTTGATTTATATAGTTCTATTCTATCATTCATGAGTATTCATTTTCTTGGTTATTATGATTGGTTCCATGAATACGAGTATGAATGTATATGTTGAATTTATATAATTTAATAAAATGAAAATTATATTTTATTTGGGAAAATATAGATTATAAAATGGTTATATATATAATTTTGTAAAATAGTGTGAGGTTGAATCATTAGATAAATGGTTAGTGATAATCATTTAGATTTTAATGTTGGTTTTCGAGCATTGAAAACTAGTTTTATTCCATTATTTATCATTATGTATGTAATTTGGTTATAATGCATAAAAAGATTTATTAACTAAATTTTAAATTATGTACCAAAAAATATAGTGTTTTCAAGAATTTTTTTTGAAGACATTAAAGTAAACAAAAAATGCATCATCCACGATATTGGTAACAAGACACATCACAAGTGATTATTTCATTATTAGAATAAAAGTGATAGAGAGAGGTGGTAGAAGATGGATGATCTATTAACATGATAGAATTATAGGATATAAAATATTATGGATTTATGGTGATCATTTTTATAGAGGATGTGAGGAATGATGTAGAAAAGAAAAACAAATTAAAATAAATTAAAAGCATTAGAAAGAAGATTTTACCACCACAATTATCCTCTTTGGGAGCCACCTATGGAACCGAGGATTGTTTTCTTGTTGAGAAAAATCTTATGGACGTGAGGAAGGGTATTGGGAAGATATTTAAGTAGAATTTGGAAAAATCACAATATTTGTAAAATATGGGGAGAAGTAGTGATGACGAGTGGGCATTATTGGGGATGAGAGGGGAGTTTTTGCATTATGCTATTCATTAGTTTGTTATTTTGGCACAAGATTATAAATCTTTTTCTTAATATTATGTAAATATATAAAAATAATGAACTATGATTCAATAATTATGGCTTATATTAGCCTTTCATCATTTATGACCTAATAATTCATGTATTTTGCTTTAATCCTAAATTATTTTATTTCACTATTCACCATGAATTCAAGTATTTTAGAAAAATCCCAAAATAATCACCCCAACCTTTTTTGATGTGTATATTTCAAAATTAAAGTCCATTTTTGGGAAAATATTATAAATATGAGAAATTTAAATTTTAATTAAAATCTATATTTTTTAAAATACAAATAAAAAATTTATAAATAATTTTATAACAATTTCAAATATTAACTATGGTCTCATAATATTATATTAAAATCATATGACTATAAAATATTAACTTTTGACTATATTTTAAGATAAATAATTTCTTTTAAATCGTTATATTAATTGTGAAATTGTATATAAATATTTACGACTTATAAAAATTCTAATAAATAATTTATCATTTGTAAAATATAAATTTACTTATTTCATTATATAAATTTGCAATATATTCATTCATAAAAGGCCAAATTTTATATACAATTTTTAAGGTGAAGTTACTATTCTTTTGGAAGGATTACATTTTCAAAGGGTCATGTTACTATTCTAAAGCAAAATTTACTATTTATTTGGTATATGTACCTTAATTTCAAAAAAAGACTCATATTCCATTAATTATTCATTTATAAAGTTTGAATTATATTCTCTATGTGGTTTTATGTGATTTATACTATATATAATAATTATAATAAGGTTAAAATTCAATTGATAAATGTTTGGGTTATTACAATAATGTAATTTCGTGGGTGATATCATAAAATGATATCTCTTCATGAAAATTTTTAGTCTTGAGATTATAATATTCTATATATTTCATCTAATAAAATACTATCATTCCTAAAACAAATATGTATCATACTAAACCAGATCAATCCATTGATAAACTATTTCATCAAACTAATAATATGGTCAAATATGAGTCCTTTAAAATGCAGATGAAAACATAAAAAATTGAAAAACACACAATAGAAAGAATCTATAATAAAAAATTTTATTTAATCAATCTTCATTTCCAATAGAATACCCAAAAAACCAGACGGTCTATATATCTATATCCATGTTAATGTTATTAGGGAATCCAAAACCCATAGGTATTGGGGATTTTTTTCCATTCATGAAACAATTAATATTATCAAATTGAAAATAGAAAAATGATTCTATTGTGCATGAACCATTATTACACCTCCACCTTAAAAGAAATCATTCATCTGAAGATTGATATTTAATATATAGGGACCATTATCATAGTTTCTCCCATATTTTCATTCCAACTCCATATTGGGGATGCATTCATGGAATGCTATTACAGACTAGTTTATAGTCACCATCTATAATAGAAACCATGTAAAGAATCAAAAGTTTTGTATACTGAAAAATCCCACAATGATTGAGAATATTATGAAGCATTATGATTTATCCAGTCAAAATTATTCATTATAAATTAAATATATCTATGTATATGGTAGGAATATGATCCCCTCTACACATTTATCATTATTTATAGTTTCTTAAGCTATCCCCATTGAAAGCATAGAGCATGGGTTGTCATTAATAATTAAAATAAGTATATATATGTTAAAAATGTAGACTATTTATAAGTCTATTATAATGTTTTTCATATTAATAATTGTATAAAAACATGAAATTAGAGGCCATCTAAATAAACCTCTTCTACCAACACCATGAGAATCAACCAAACATATTGGGAAAGAAGTGGCTAGTCTGTAACCTACCATCCATTAGATACAGCTAAATATATTCATTTAAAAGATATCCATATTCAACATGAAATCATGTCTAATATATTGAATAATATCAATGATTAATTACAAAGAGAGAAATTTATATTAATAATAGCTCTCAAGAAGAGGATAATGTTTCAACTACATTACATATACAATTAGATAATGTTTCTCAACCAATTAAAGTAGATACTGAACATTTGGTTATATATATTCCTAGATAAATAGATTAATTTAATTCTATGGAAAATTGAAATATATAATTTGATCTACTGGGGGAGTATACAAAACATTAAAAGCTAATTTACCAAAGGATGAGTTGGCTTGGATTTGGTTTTCTACACAATAAATATGGTTATATGAAGTACCCCCTCCCACCTCACCTCCTATGTTAGCTATTTAATGTGTACCAAAAAATACACCTAACTAATTCCACTCTGATAAGGCCTTTGAGGGGTGATAAAACCCCATTCAACATGAAAGGGAAGTAATGTCCTTAGTGGGGTGATAAGAGTCCTTCTCTGACCTTCATTGTGAATTTTAAATCCCAATCTTCAACCACACAATTGATCAAAAATACAACCTGGAGAAATTCATGAAATATATTTTCCATAATATTGGATGAATAGAAGAACATCAGGTGGAAAAAATTAGTTTTATTTGTAAAATCCATTGAAGGGGTTGAATTCTTCTAGAAAAAAATACCCAACCAGTTGTATTTATTTGAAAAATGGATGTTCTATGGTGGATATTCCATTACTTGTTCTTCTCCACAGGAAAGAAAAATTTGATCCATGATCTCCCTAAGTGGAAACCTTTTGAATGTGTAAGGGCTGCACATTTTTTTTCATTTGTAACATTTTTAAAAAACATGTTTGTGAAATATTCCTCATACAAAAGGAAAACTCAGTGTATAAATGTATCAAAATTATTTTATATGACTTGTAAACACCATGTATTATCATAAATAAAAAATTGAGGATATAAATATTTTTTAAAACCAATAATTGTCTAAAAGACTGAATTTGGTGTTGTATAATATTTTATCAACTGACACAATCAATTTAAGGAATGAATCTTGGATGAGAAGAGACTACAAAAATAATGATAATCCACCACCAATTCCATATTAAGTCCCATATAATGTAAAATATATTGTTTCACCTCATCCAAATAATATATAGTAATAACGCCTAAGATCCACATAAAAAACTATAGAAGAGGTTAGAGTGATTAATGGCATTGAGGAGGATGATGTCCTAATAGACCCCAATGAATATAATTTTTTTAGCCTGGGCAATATGTTTCATAAAAATATGATGATAAGTGGACCAAGGAACACAACAGGAACATAGTTCATATACAAATTCAAGCACACAATATTTTTTATCTAATAATATTGTACTAAAGACTAAAAATTATTATTTTTTATAATCTTTATTTAAATTATGCAAGGCCAAAAGAGCCTAACTATTACCTAGTTAATATGTAAAAAAATCTATTAAATGTATTAATCTTACAATTAAACCAATTTTGAATCCCGATTATGAATCTTTGATATATCTTCACGAAGGGATGCATAGAACATGAGTCTAGTTGTATGATATCATCACAAATAATGATATTATCCCAATTATGCATTCTATATTTAGTCACATTAACCTATACAAAAAACATAAATATGTTCATATAGATACCAATTTAATTTCATAATATATTGAGTCTATAGTCACTATAGATGATCGATATCTAATATATTTCTTCTTTATATTTTCTCAGTAATTTTATAGCATCCTAAAATATGGTCCACATAAAATGTTCTCTAAAATGGTGGGACATTGGGCCTCTAGTGCACCTCTACATATATCAAAGGATTCTGACTAGTAGGGATGGAAATCAATGTCTCGTCCACATACATGTAACCCAGAACCACATTCCATCCAATACACATGGTTGTCCATTCTAGATGGACTTCAGAGTCTCATCCATATACATGTTACCCAGAACCACATTCCATCCAATACCACATGTATCCCCACATCGAGTATAACAATTTTCCTAATGGACCACCCAAAAAATACTTCAATCCCTTATATATCTATTCATCGAATCCTCATAAAACCAATATCATGAATTCCCAATGCATAATCATATCAATCATCATGTTAATAATAAAACACATTCATCTTAAAATACCCGTGTCCCGGGGCATGGTGATATCTGGGACCCAATAATATTGTCCCATCACCTCCAATACAAATAGAAACCCTCACCACTCAACTAATTGACTCAGACACCTTCAACTATGGATTTCTATAATGAGAAGTTCCTCCATAATGTATAGTGGACACATTACACTAAACATATAAATTTATGATCTCCTACATCCAGAACTAGTGGTAACACCACATCAACTATGTATCAGCTGTGTGTAGACAACACTAATTGAAAAATTATCCCGAAACTATAAGAATAAATCACCAACAATACCAAATACACACTAACAAGAAAGATCATTTCCACATGTGAACCTTGTCACCAGTCAACATGGATATCTCTATTTTACTCACCAGGATGATCACGTCCCCTCGATTTCCTATTTCATAGCATTATCCAATATAAATCTTTCCATGCCCTTAGCCTGAAGAAACTCTCCATCTCAATCATAGTGTTCAAAATCACTTTAATACCGTGGGCCATGCATGTAACATTCAGAAGGAACTCATGTATTCATATAAAATTTCATCAATTTTAAAAAATAAATAATTTATATAACATTTCCATACAACCAAAAGCACCATACATGGAATAACATATTTAAATAGACTAAATAATTCCCATCAATAACTCATAACCAAAAAACATTATATTTATAAATGAGAATAATTTTATTAAGAATTTCCCCCATACATCGCACACATGAATATTTTTTAATGCATCCCACAGAATTATTATTATAGAGGTGATAGAAAGGGACCACATACCATAGACTTGTTGATTCCCACTCATCAAATATCATCCTCAAAGATGAACCATAAAAATGAATTAAATATTATTAAAAATTCCCTGAAAAGAGGGACAATGATCTCAAATTGAAATAGAATTCGAAATAATGAAATAATGGAAAATTGATTCAATTTGAATAAATGATAGTCCCTTACACATCTAACACACCTAAATATAAAAGAATCTATGTTAATATGGAATAGATTGGACAAATTATTTGGGAGGATGAAATTGGAGAGAACCACCTTCAATGCATATGAATGGGAGAAGAAATGAAGGGAGAATAAATAATGAGGTAAGGGTATATATATATTTAGACACATTTAAATGAATCACATGGTTATGATATGTTGTTTAGTTAACCATGAAAAAATTGTGAGATGACATTGTCCAAAGAAGACCTCATATAACGATTGTTGCACAATTTGGATGCATGTTTTTGTTAAACAGTGTGCTAATAATGTGCACTCACTACCTAAATGGCACCAAGTGTGTGGAATTGGCAACATATTCTATCAATCAATTAAATTCCCGTTAATATCCTCTATAATTAATTCTATGTGTCTCATGAAGTTTACTGTAAAACTGACATGGTTTTCTCTAACTATTCTCTATTTCAAATGGGTAGTGTGGTTATCAAAAACCATTATCTATCCATGCTCCTAGTGTTTTGACTCTAAGAGATTGTTTCTCAAATATCGATGACCTTGAAACAATACCTGACCTCTTAGACACTTATTGACCCACAAACACTATCTAAAAACAACACAATAATGCATTTTAATTGTTGAAAGTGTGCTCTGAAAACATATTTAAATGTCAGTCCATCCATGAAATATATATTTCAAATTTTCCTAGAAAATTTACTTACTCAAAAAACCTAATTTTTTTTAATATCCTCACTTTTAAATAGATCATCATGTGTTATGGGTCACACTCAAAGATGGTACCAAAAATGAGCATCACATAATCAACAATAGGGTATACCTTGATTATTTAATCATAGAAAAATTACTCTTGTGATGGTCCCTACCTTATGAATTAGCTACTAGGTTTCTTCCTAGCCCAAAATAGAATTTTTATGGTTCCTCATCTACCCCCTTGATATAAATGTCCCCAAATGAGTTAATTCCATTTATTCACCTCATCATATTCTCATTCCATAATTGTGCCATACATGAAACCCATAATTTCGTTTATCATACTGGATGCTATGGAGTCATTTCATCATGTCAACTTTCCAAATATCATAAACTATATCTACAGACATATACTTATTTATATAAATATCCCAATTCCTATGAAACTCACACAAGTGACACATCATACATGATTCCATCAAATTAAAAAACACATGAACTTTTCAATTTCAACAAATTCACCTCATGAAACTATATCATATTTTTATGAAATTAATTTTTCACTCCAAGATCAAGGTGTAACTCAAAATGTCATCATCTCCCTGACCTGCTCAAACCCTAATAGATTAATACCACTAACCAAGCCTGATACCCATTATATCGTTGGCTAACCTTCCAATAAATATGAACCATATAGTGGCTACTATCAACACTACTAGTTCACTCTCCACAATGACCAATGCATATTGTATATTCTCAACAACTAGCTCCTACCACCACTTTCGGTCCATCCTCATAACCATGAGTCTGACCCAGTCTATGAATCCCATATCTCAAATAGTTCTTCCTATAGAACATATATATGTTCCTCATCTAGTTTCATGCTTGTAACTCCATCATAGGTCACCCATATAATGTCTAAACATTACTCATCTTTTCTCTTTAAAAGAGAACTATTGACGACCCACTCTTTAGTGGTCTCCCAAAATATCTGTCATGAATACCCTAAGGATACACTACATAATATCTTTTATCAACCTAAATAATCACTTCTATGATTACCTAGTGTTATCACCGAGAACTAACATGTTTTCTTCATCATGTTTCCCTTGGTAATCGAAGCTTGGTTCACCACCTATGAGAATGAGGTATACTTGAAGTTGTTTAAATGCACCCAAATTGAATGTTTTAAGCCATACTCAATTGATATCACATTTCTATTTTATTCTCCTATAATAGAAGATAAAAATAAGGATAAGTTCATGAAATTTGTTTTATAATAATAATATATGTAGCACCCAACAAAAATTTTATGAACACACAAGATCAGTCCACCCTCAATGCCTGTAGGAAGAAATTCTCGATGAACCTGGTCTTGAAATCCATCCAAGAAAGTCTCTAATCTATACCATCCTATACATATACCCCCTGCAAATTTGTTTTTCTAATCCATAGTTAATATACATAGCAGGATTAACACTGTGAATTGAGGGTGTCTTGAAATGGTCAAAAAACATAATCAATGACATTATCCATCTCTTGGTTTCCTACATTCCATATTTTCTCTCAAAAAATTGTGGGTGATGATATTGGAACTCCCAAGTTAGATAATCCTTGGATTCATCAACTCCCTCATCTCCCCATTCAATACAATGTATGACTTGTACCAATATAAAACAATGATGATTATACATTCATTACTGAAAATAATCTATCTTCTATTATTGTCCCACCTATTTCAGAGCCTTTACTTGTGGATCGTGATCATCTAAAACCAAATGGTCCTCATACCAACCCTCATGGGCCACTTCTCGTTCATTATTAAGATGCACCATATCCCTTAAAAACTAATTCACTACAAGATCTTGTATAGGTTGCATGACATTGATGAAAAAACATTTTAGTTAAGAATCACAACAACAAAATCTGCATCACAAATTGGGAAATGTGTAATAGGTAGTTCAACTAAAAACCCTTATCCTCCCCTACCAAAAACTTATCCCATTTCATCATGCCACTAAGACCCATAACTACCTATATCAGAGTAAGGAATCAAAATCATGTATATAAAATATCTCTAATTTGGGATTTTAGAGTAGAATGTCACCAAACGTATATACAATAAAATTATATTGATAATTTTATTGAAATTTTAAATTGATATTCCAAATTTATTATTCCTGGATACCCATTCCATAGTCTAAATGATATAAAAAATATATTCATTGTGTTGTTTTCTTTTCTCATCATGAACCACATAAATGTGTCGGCTATGTAGAATGCCACCAAATGTCCATTTAAGAAATCACCAATTGTATTTTTTGGAACATTAGGAATCCCAGTACGTATTATATCATTTAAAGTTCCCAATAAAAATTTAAATCATATACACACATCCTATGAGCATATGTGGCTACTATTATGCATAAATATACCTCCCATTTCATACCGATCTAGTGGTCAAAACATCATAATCTAATAATATCACACTATTTTGCTCCACTCATGGTGGAAATCAATCTTGTATAAAATATAAAATCATGAATTTAATTTCTCAGCCATTTAAATTTTCTCTTAACAACATAAATATGTCTATAAGAAACTAATCATATGTTTTTACCCATTTCCAACTACACGCAACTATGTGGTATACTATAACCCAAATATTCAGACAAAAAATGTTGATAAAGACCATTTATACAACATGTAGAGTCCCAAACTGGTAGAAAAAAACATGTGCTCTAAGATGGTGAGCCATTGGGCCTTTGTCAGGCCTCTCCAAACGTTAAAGGCAACCTACATGTACTACGGGTCAAATTATGTGTTAATAGGGAGAATCTAAACACTTGAGATTATAATAATAATGGTTTCCTGATAATAAAAACTATATAATAATAAGTACACAACTGAGAGAGATCAATAATTGATAAAAATCATAAAATGTGAAAATTAATACCCATACAAGTTAAAAAAATTTAAAATGTCAAAGTTTCATACATGGATTAACATGAATCATTTCTCATGGACAATAATAAAATAACGTACTCAAAATCCCAAAAAAACTCCATTTTGAAGAAAAAAACAACCATGTTTACTATATCATAAATCACATGAAATTGTACATCACTCGTCATTTTGGTTGAGAGCATAATCTTAGTCTGTAATAATATGTCAAATGCCTCAAAATGTCCCATATTCCAGTGTAGGGTGTGAATATCATGTCTGTAGGAAACCACCAATGTTTTCTTATATTAAACAAAATTTATACAAAATTACATACTTAAATTTATTGAAAGTGAACCCATGTGTAGATTTCAAAACTGGATTACTCATGTTCAATAACCATGTGGAAGAGTTTACATGCTTTGGACTATGCCATATTCGAACTATATATCTAATGTCAGACATACCAGAAAGACCTTGGTATCTCACCCTCAATCATGTATTATGGTTCCTAGTTCCTAAAAATACAAAATGTTACCATGAAAAAGTTTAAATGGGATCCCATAGACATGGCCAAAATATATTTCACATGTCTCAAAGAATTCGATTCATTGAATACACATTGGATCAAAAGCTGGATATCACAAGGTCTGATGATATCTATCATCCAATGAATAATATATAACATTTTTCTCAATAGCCCGACATCTTGAGGAACATCAATATCTTTAGTCAAATTATCCATCCCCATCAACTCCATCATATATAGAATGCCTCATCCCCCAAAAGTTGGTGCCCCAAACCCTCAACAATATCATTCTATTGTGATAACCTCTACTATAACTTATAGTGAACACCATTCATAATGCAACTAAATCTAAGGTGGCCTCCAACCAAAATGATTTGTCTATACCACGTCAAATGAGGTCTATCTATGTGCACACAACACTAATGGATCTTTTGGATGATAATAGGGATCAGAATTCAATAATATTACTTACGACACACAAACCAACTAACAAGTTACCACATGAGAACCATATTTCTCATCCATGAAATTTTCATCCCCATACACTTCCACCTGAAGATCAAATCACCTCAATTTATGATTTCCATCACCATTGAATATATCTTAGGTCACACCATCATCTTGATGAACTATGTTAATCCAGTCTCAATGATCTACATCACCTTAAAACCATGGTCCATCACCATCACATTATCAAAGAACAAATTTTAACATTTCACAATTTAATTAATTTAAATAATTTAAACAATCAACAAGACATTCCCAACCAACCAAAATTCTTATATGAAATGAAAGAATATTCAAAAAAGGAAAGAGTATTCCCATTAACATCTAAAAACAACAATTAATTATGATTTAACCAAAATAATAAATTTATTATGGTCTAACCACTAAATAAAAGACACATGGATATTTATTAATGAATCCATAACATGATTCTAGAATCATATAATGTTAGGATCCCTATGTGTAATTATTATAATCACTCACTCCAAAAATATTGGCCTCTAAACAATGTCGAAACTAGAGAAATTAGGATATTAGAAAAATTAAATGAATATTGGTAAAATATTTTTTGATGTATATAACATTCCAAATAGTGATATAATATAAGAACTAAATCAATCATAATCATAGATTTACTACTAGACATAAAAAAAGTAGATGGAAATTGAATACATGTTTTAATTGAATATATTGGAAATATATAATGTGTAGATGAAATGGGATAGAACCTCCTTCTATGATCATGAAAGGGAAAATAATGGAGGAGGAAGAAGAAATTAGGAGGCTGGGTAGATTTTAAATTTCACTATATTAACGAATCACGCTATTAGGTCGTATGGATTGGATAACCATGTTATGCCTATGATATTACACTATTTAAAGGGGACCCATTTTCAAACTGGTCACACATTTTGGACTAGTGGTTTTCCAAACCATGCACCAACCATGAAAACTCATTGCCTATGTGGAACTATGCATGCAATACAAATAACACAATTTATCAAACAATTTTCACCCTCTATAATTAATTTCAGGTTCCAATCTCAGTTTTCTGGGCCCCTCACATTTTTTTTCAAATCATTCTCTACTTCCAATGGTAAACGTGGTTTAGGATTCATGTATATCACTAATTATTCCAAAATAATGATCGTGGAGTTGTGTGTCCTAAACATTTGTTCACGAATACCAACACCATAAAAAACATTTTAGACCTCTGAGAAAATTGAAAATCCATAATCCATATTTAATTAATGTAAGTAACTATTTACCATTAATGAAATTATTATTTGAAACAAATTATAGAATTTGGTCCATCAACCAAACTAAAAATTCAAAGTCACATGAAAAAACAACTCATTCAAAAAAAACGTTGTTTTAATTTTCCCTTAAAAATAATATTGTGATGCATTCATAGTATGAAATGTTAGAAATATATATACATATATAAAAAATTCTGTTAAAAATATTCATTTTTAATTTCTACACCATTGATCAATGATTAATACCATCATAATCTTAACACAAAGGAACTATGGTTATAGTGGAGTTCAGTTTTGCCCTTCTAACATGATAATTTAGTAGTGTGAAAAAGTGAGTAGAAACCACATGGGATGATAAAACTGAAATATAATTTTGTAAGTATCATTTTTGAAATTGATTTTTGGTTTTTTGAAAATGAAAATTGTTAAAATGACTCATTGGTATTTTTTCAATTCAAATATAAGTAATTTTATAATAATCTTATAATAATTATTATAAGTTCTATGTTAAAGGATAATTTGGGGTATTGTATGAAGGAAATCATCCCATTAGATTAATGTGAAATCTAATATATAGAATCATGGATTAATAAATTATGTGGAAAGAGTAATATTTAAAATATCATTATTGAAATTTCTATTACCCATGGTCATGAAACTACTCCCCCCAATCAATGTTTTGATTCCATCAAAGTCTATGTGTTTCCCATTAATTGAATAGTGGTGATATTTACAATTATAAATTTAGTTCATTTTTGTGATATTAATTGAATAAAACTACTAAAAATATTTTAACATTCTTTTTATATAGTGGTAATGAGGACATAACTATTGAGAAACATCCTTAAATGAAGGAATATACCAATTTTATGCCCATGTGTACCAATAATGCCTCTATTTTTAATTTACACCATGTTGTTCTTTTTGATATATTGAAAACCAAACCATGTAAATTTAAATAACATAATATAAATCCCAAAATTATATGTTAAACATGGGTTTTAGGTGTATTATATCCCTATAACACGGTAATAATTATATAAGGAAAACAAAATATTAAAAATAATGTGTTTATTCACATAAGAAATTAATGACACTATAACATCTCCTAGGTCATTGGATGTAATTTCAAATTCTCCACAAATGATAGTGAATAGGTGGATGATAAAAATATTTGGGACTCCACTATATCATTCGAGGAAGGGATCTCCATTAACATCGATGAAGTCACATAAGTAAATTGAGGTATATATAAAGATTGTTGGCTTATACAGATAATCATCACAAAGACCATTGAGTGAAAAGAATCAAACCTCAAATTACTATGGCCACATCAATATGTGTTTCCATATATTTATAAATAAATTACTCGATTGAGTCATGATATATATAACCATAATTTTAGTTTACTATTCATACATCAAGCTTATAATATGGAATCAATGAGATTTCCCACATCAAAACACACCAAAGTGGAATCCAAATTTGAAATTATCATCATAGATAAAACTATTTTATATTTTAAATATCTAATGTCTCACTAATATTATCCTCAACAAGAGAATTAATGGGTTATTCCTGGTCTATAATGGATTTGGGGACCATTAATAATACTACCCAAATGAATATTTCCCTTTCTAGATCACAGAACAACTGATCTATGTGACAAATGGATTTTAGTAACATTCCTTCTAGTGTGGGTGTTACTGATATGACTCAATATATATAGACCTTTAAGAAAAGGATGGAATTATCATCAATCCCTCCCAATTGATATATTATAACATTGAAATTTTCTTTTTCATGAATAATAATGGTTATATATTTAAATTTCTGATTCACCATATCATCATTCATAATCTGGTGAATACTATTGAACTAAATGTGGATCCTAATATATTCAAATAAGACCAATTATATGATAATCACACCTATATAGATATATTTTTGTGGAAACTGTTGTATCACATTATAATGTTGAATAATTTGGAATTTGATTTTGATGTATCATAAATGATTTACCACTTCGTATTTCATGACCCCATTGATGTTGAGACTAAAATAACTAAGGAAAAACATAGTTTTTCTTCTCCTTGAATCAGTAATGTCTTGAGGGGACTCCCTAGAATTATTTCTCATATATTTAACCATATGATAAAATTATTAAAATGTTTTCCATTCAAAATGATATTGAATAATGGGGTTATAATTAAGTATTATTAGTATTTCTAAAAAACCACAAATGATCTCAATTAGTAGTATAATTGGGTATATGTATTAGTTCTATATGTAGAAGGGAACTACTTCATCGATTATCTAGAATCAATGAGGTAATAAAATATTATCCCCCTTGGTCGAATTATTTATTTGGGAGAGGAAAAAATGTATAATATATTATAAGATCAATAGTGAATATTCCAACTTGATATTGTAATGTTGAAAATAAAAAAAATTGCTTTATCATTAAAGTATAAATATTAAGATATTAGCTTTAGAATTAAGAGGTCCATAATGTATCATTTTTTTAAAAAATAACATTTATCTTCATTTACATAACATTAATTGGGAATATATAATTGCTGGTGTTCATTATAAATTTTCTTTATATACAGTAATTTTCATACAATCCTATAAATTTATATGTGCTAGCTTATTTTTGTAAAGTTCCGGTTCCAGAACCCACCTAGAGGCACCCCGTACCTGGTTGGTCACATGGCCTCAGGCACATTTCCCCAAACGCCAGAGGCTGCTGACTAGCAGCAAGGGCCTTGGGTGTGATAGGAGGGAAACTATGCCCTTATTGGAAGAGTACACAGTGGAAGTAACAACACATACAATAACAGAAACAGTAAATATCCAACAACAATAACATCGGAAGATTGATAAATAAACAACTGGAGAAAAAATATGCAAATGATGCATAATACATATATGTCTAGGAAAAAAAGCCAAACAAGTCAAAATGAAGAATACAGTACTAATCCAAAGTACAAAAGAAAAACAGATGAACAACTCCTCAGCATCGCAAGACTCGGCTCGGTCCCATGCTCTCCAGCTCTAGAGAAATCATGAACCTGAAGTATAAGGGCGCTTGACCTTATCTATAACTGTAACAATATAATTTGTTTGGGGCCAAAAGCATGACCCAAACAGGGTGTGAGACAAAGTCCCAATTGGCAACCACCCAAAGATCTGTGCCTAATAGTCAGTGAATATATGGCAGGTAGAGGACAATAAGCAGTAAACAGTAAGCAGTAAATAGTAACACAGTAGTAGCAATCCATAGTTTCCAGCATATAATATACAAATGAGAAACAAAGAATCAATAAAGTATAAAAAAAGGTATCCTCTATATATTTCTCACAGTCTAAACCCTTAAGGTTAATCCTACGAGTACTAGCAACCCAATGGGAGGCACACACAGTCTCACCCCTCTGGTTCAACTATGAATAGACTCTCTGAGGAAGCACTCACCGTCAATTCCCCTTATAGTCTCGTATTGTACTAAATTCTCTCTAGGGAAGTACACAATATCTCATTCCCCCTGTGGCATGCGTCAAGTAACTACAGACTCTCTGAGGAAGCACTCAATTTGAATTCCCCCAGTGGTCTCGCATCGTAAATGAAAGACACTCTGGAGAAGCCCTTACTTCCATTCTTTCTATGGTCCACTACACTAGGTTCTCACAACCCTATGTAAAACAAATATGCATAGTGCGCGTACTGGCCCAAGTAAACCTCAAGAACTACTTGGATATCATTCTATGGTTTAATAGAAAACAGTACAATAGTTCCACTATCCTACAACTAGGCATGGAAACTAGAAAATTCCGAACAAGCAAAAAAGCATGGCAAACCATCCAGAGCACAATACAATTTACCCTATTCACAAGAAATGATCTCTACACAGGCATAGCAGCAAGGCAATCAAACAAAAAAGGAAAAACAGGAAACACGCAATACCCCGTTCAAGGGTATTGGTGGAATTTGCACAAAATATTCACAGAATACCTACAAAAAGGCACAAACCACCTACCTCAATGCTAGGTGATTGATATACGTGAACCATGATGATTGATTCTCTTTATAATGTCGAGGATCTGAGAAATCATCAAAAATTATCAACCCATTATATCTTGAGAAAGAGGAGGAATTGGAAAACAAGGCTCAAGGAGAAGGAAGAACTCACCGCTATAGATCCAATGCAATCGGCGACGGCTGAAATAGATATCAGACGAAGGAATGGGGGCTCAAAGAATAATTGCGACCATAAGGGTCACTCTCGGACATAAAACCTGAAGAAGGAGAGAGTTCTGTCCGTCAGGTGCGACCTCTATCCGTTTAATGAAAAAAAGAAAATACACATCGTGTACTTCTATGGTACACGATGTGTACTTTTTTTTTCCATACTCTGCTTTAAGCGGCTGGCACATCGCCTCTACACACCGTGTGTGTGGCCCAGACAAGTCCAGCACATGACTTCGAGTAGCAAAGAAGTACATGGCATGTACTTCAAAAATTTCCAGAAACCCCACTTTTCTCAAAAAGTCCAGGAAAAAGAAATACATACCAGAAACTAAGATCCTGGTTCTTACAAACTTCCCCCCATAAATAAATTTGTCCCCAAATTTCCCTAACGAGGCAGAGAAGGAGAAACCCCGAACAGCTCTAGCCACTGTGATCGTACATCGGCCTCCCTCTCCCAGGTCTCATCCTGTACTCGCCCGTGATTCCATATCACATGTACTAGAGGGACATACCACCCATGGAGAACTTTCTCACTATGATCGACAATATGTATTGGATGCTCCTCAAACGACGCATCCCCTTCGAGCTCAACCTCCTTGAGCTAAAAGACATGATATGGGTCTGAAAAGTAACGTTGGAGTTAAGAGTCATGGAAGACGTCGTGCATGGCCTGATACCTCTAAGGTAACTGAAACTGATAGGAAACCGGCCCAACTATCTGCAATACCTCAAATGGCCCGACGTACCGCGGTGAAAGATTACCCTGTCTAATAATCCTCTTGTGTCCCAAACACAGTGTGACATGCAGGAAAACCTGATCCCCAACCTTGAACTCCAGAGGTCATCTCCACTGATCAGCATAAGACTTCTGTCGAGACTGTACTGTATCCATCCTCTTCTAAATCAACTCTATCTGCTCTGAGGTCTCTTGAACAAGATGAGGTCCCAGCAAAGTTGCCTCTCCTGCCTCCAGCCAGCATAAAGGTGATCGGAATGGCCTACCGTACAAAGCCTTGTAAGGCTCCATCTGAATATTCATGTAAAAACTGTTGTTGTAGGCAAACTCAACCAGAGGTTTATGCTTATCCCAAGAACCACCAATGTGTAGAATGCAATCTCGGAGTGTATCCTCAAGCACCTAGATCGCACGCTCAGGCTGGCCATCTGTTTGGGGATGGTATGTTGTACTCAAAAGTACCTACGTACCCAACGCTCTCTGAAGCCCCGGCCAGAACCGAGAAGTAAATCGTGAATCCCTGTCAGAAACAATGGAGTGTGGAACTCCATGCAGACGTACAACCTCTCAGATGTAAATTCATCCCAGATCATCAATACTGAAGGTCTCCTTGATCGGTAAGAAGTGATCAAACTTCGTAAGCCTGTCGACGACAACCCAATCATCATCGTTCCCTTAAGGTGACCTCGGCCATCCAGTAATTAAGTCCATTGGGACATCGTTTCACATCCACTAAAGAATGGGTAATAGATGTAAAAGGCCTGCTTGTCACTGATGCTCCGTCTTCACCTGCTGACAAGTAGAACACCGCAAGAAGAAACCAGCAACATCCCTATTCATACCTGGGCACCAGTACTGGCGATGAAGATCCCGATACATCTTGGTGATGCCAGGATGAACTGCCCAAACTGAGAAATGAAAATCCCACATCAGCTCCTCACGTATGTCTGTTGGCACCCATACGCATCCATGGAAACGCATGATTGCATCCTCACCCACTGTCCATCCAGGAGAAGGGTCCTATCCTAACACACTATTTTGTAGGACTAAGCCTTATGAGTCTGATAGCTGCCTCATTCGTACCTGATCAAGTAGTGTAGAGGTAACAACTACAACAGATAGGTAATTCTGTCCCTGTCTGTCGTGCACGTCCAGATGAATCTCAGAGAATAGAGACATAATCTGCCACTCACTTATGGCCTCCTGAGCTACCTGAATCTGATTTCTCATGCTCAATGCATCTGCCACTGCGTTTCCCTTTCCCGGCGTATAGGAAAGCTCAAAATCAAAAGAATTAAGATACTTGACCCACCTGAGTTATCTCAGATTCAAATCACACTGAGTGAATATGTACTTGAGACTCTTTTGGTCGGTGAAAACCAAAAAGTGCTCTCCCTGAATGTAATGTATCCAACAACGTAAGCAATGAACAACATCTGCCAATTCCAGATCATGCGTCGGGTAGTTCCTCTGATGTGGCCTCAACTGCCAAGACCCGTACACAATGAATCCATCTCTCTGCATAAGCACAGTGCCCAGCCTGATACCTGACGCATCACAATAAACATTATAGCTCATTCTTGGCGTTGAGAAGACTAGTATCGGTGCTGACGTCAACCTTTCCTTCAGATCTTGAAAGGCCGACTCACAAGAATCTGATCATAAAAACATTGCCCCCTTTTTGGCCAGACCATTCAAAGGTGCTGCTAGGCGTGAAGAGTCCCGAATGAAGTGTTTGTATTATCCAGCCATCCCTAGGACACTTCGTACCAAAAAAACATTCTTTGGATATTCTCAGGAAACTACAGCTCTCACTGTCTCTAGGTCCACAGATACTCATGTCTCTAAGGTTACATGACCCAATAAGTGAATTAGATCCATCCAAAAGTGGCACTTTGAGAGTTTAGCATAAATTCAATGCCCGCTCAGTGTACTCAGAATGATCTCAAGGTGGGTAGCATGGTCATGTAGAGTGTGAATGTACACCATCATCCACAGAGACCACGAAAAAGGAATCCAAGTAAGGATGGAACACTCGGTTCATCTGTTCCATGAAAACTGTTGGTGCATTCATTAGACAAAATGGCATAACCGTGTACTCGTAGAGACCATACCTACTCATGAAAGCTGTTAGAGGTATATTTGATGGTATAATGCACAACTGATGATAGCTAGACCTCAAATGGATCTTCGAGAACACCCAGGGTCATCAAAAATGATTGAAAATTTCATCAATCCTTGGCAAGGGATATCGGTTCTTGACCGCCAACTAGTTCAGCTTCAGATAATCCACACAGAGCCTAAGGGTGCGATCTGCCTTCTTCACAAATAGGATAGGAAATCCCCAAGGAGAAGTACTGGTTCAGATGAAACCCTTTGACTGAAACTCCTCTAACTGCTTATTGAGCTCCTACAACTCTGGTGTATCCATCCTACAGGGATGAATGGACACAGGTACCGCTTTTGGTATGAGCTCAATAGAGAAGTCCACCTCACGCTCTGGAGGCAAACCCGAAAAGTCCTCTGGAAAGACATCCCTGAAATAATCCACCACAGGAAGGAATTCTAACTGTGAAGACCCCTAGTCATCCAGATAAAGGCTTGAAATCTGGGCAGTCACCTTTCCTAGCCCATGATTCTTGAGTCATGATCGACTCGCCTGAACATTTCATTTGCCTCTATGAAGAAAAGATTCACCATCTGGTGAAATGAAACTCATCCTGCGGTGATAACAATCGATGAATAGCTGGAAGGGAACCAACCAGTCCATCCAAGGAATGAAATCATAGCCTATCATCTCTAAGAAATAGAGATCCCATAAGAAATGATACCCTACAACCTTGAGAGGGAACTCTCTACACTGACGTATACTAGATGTTATCATCCTCAAAGGTGTGTCTAGTGTCAACGAGTTGGCAGAAGAAAGGATACAGAGCCCAAGGCTCTCCACAATAGCAACAGAGATAAATCTATTCATAGTACCAGTTTCGAAAAGTTATGAAGTTAAAACTGAAGGTACTAAAATAGTACCTCGAATTGTAGAAGGTTTGGGATCCTACTCCTGATAGGTCTACTCCACCGAAAATGTCTAGCCTGCCCCGTGGCCCTGAGACCATAGCTGGCAACTCTGAGCAGATCCTCCCTGCTGAAGCTGGAAGACTGGTGACTGACTGCCATGGCCTCGACCTCCACCTTGTCCCAAATGGCTGGAAGAACTCCAGTTCCCCGACTAGTGAGAAACTGGTGGTGCTTCTCCTGAACGAGGAGTCATGGGTGAACCCCCATCAGCAGCTACTAGTGATAAAACATGGCAGAAACGCTGAAGGTGACCCATCTTGCCCCATGATATGCACTCCACTATGTCTCTCTAGCATTGCGGCCTCGTGTGCCCTGCCCTTCTACACTGGTAGCATACCCCCTAGCTACCTGATGATATATCTCGAATCCTCGGATCACTGCACGTAGACAACCTACGACACTTCCTGGTATCAATTGGAGGAACATTAGATATGGAAGGAGAACTACCCGGGATCGCAACTTCATAGTCTCTCAGATTGCGCTCCGTAATCAGTGCCTGGTTGACGATGGAAGTGATATAAGTCAACTGGATGATATTCACATGCAAGTAGATATCCCGCTTAAGACCATCCTCAAACATCCTTGCTAAGAACACCCCACTTCTATCCCAGAAAGGTGTTAAATGCTGCAGCTCGGTGAAATAGGAGGAATATTCTATAACAAAAAGAGTACCCTGCACCACACTCATGAACTCCCGGGCTCGATTGGTCTTTAGGGTCTCTGGGTAGAAGTAGTCATAAAAGACTTGCTAGAACTCTTCCCAAGTCCTAACCTGCTGATGACCCGCCTGTGAGATCACATCCCACCACCTCTTGGCGGAGTCTCGTAGCATATAGGTAGCGAGCTTGACCCACCTCTCTGGAGGTGTTTCTAGATACTCATGGATTGTCAGCATGGATTCTAGCCATGACTCTACGGCATGTGGTCCTCCTTCCCCCGAGAAAGTATGAGGATGATGCAGCTGGAAAAACCGTGTCATGTCTTCCATAGTTGTGGCAGGAGGCAGTGCTCCCTGAAAGGTCTCAATCATCCCCATAAAGCCCTCCCTCAACAGCGCATCGGCTCCTGCAACTTTTATGATAGCTGGTGCCAAGGCTGGCCCGACTGGAGGATCGTTAGGAAGTCCCTGGTCAGCCATATCTGGTGTTTGATCACCACCTGACAACTAACGCACAACCGGAGGACGTCTTAGAGGCATAGTTCTGAAAGATCAAAAGCATACCTTAGATATGGAATACAAGGATAGAGAACAAAGGAGTGAAAAATAGAAAGAGGAGAAAAAACACTCATGTTTTACAAAACAAGACTACACGGAATGTATAAACACTACGCGTCATGTACTTAACTCTATTCCCCTATGTGTGTCTCTTTGCACTACTAACTCACACGGTCTTTTTAAAAATAGAGTTCACGGCGTGTTCCTGGTAGAAACGGTGTGTAGTAAACAAGGTTTCAATGACCTATGTTATTAGTTACACGGCCAGCTACACAGCTGAGACTACACAGCGTTTTCCGAATAAACACGACGTGTACTTGAATATTTTTCCGACCCATATTGTTAGCGACACGACCAAGTACATTGATGAAACTTACACGGCGTGTTCCGAACAAACATGGTGTGCATAGGAGGAGAGAACACCGACCCGTGTTGTCCGTGACACAGCTGGGTACCTGGAACAAGACTACACGGCGTGTTCATTACCAACACGGTATGTGCTACTCGAGCTTACCTTGCCCGTGTTGTTAGTGACACGGATGGATACACGAATCTATACTACATGGCGTGTACCTACTTTACACTGCGTGTTCCTGGTGATTTTTCACAACCCGTGTTTCTACTCACATAGTCAGTGACACAGTTTAAAACTACACGGCATGTATATATGACGTACACACGGTGTATTTTGGGTTTTTCCAGGCTGTATCTCTGAAACTGCACAGAAGCCCAGAAACCACTGAAAAAAGAGCATGAAGGTGCCAAATTCCAATCCGTGAGGGCCCATACTCCCCACGACTGAAAACGTGGCATCCAATATAGTCATATATAAGGAACGATAAGTCAATATTCACCAATTTTCGATTTAAGAGGGCTTATAACACCTCGCGAACCAAAAATTGGCATTCATTTAAGCAAGGTACAAAACAAACAGTCCTCTATCAACAGTAGAGATTATATCAAGAATCTATCACAACCACATGCATAATCTACAAAAAGTCTATCAAAATAACATTCAATTGCTAATGCACCCTATATGACATGGAAAAAATGCATGGCATGTGATTTCTAACAATTGCATATATGATTCATGATATGTAATACCCTCATCTCATCAGGTTGTGATAGAACTAGAACCAGAATAGTAACAACAATAACAACACAATTCATGTGAATCACTCTAGGTTAAATCATAAAAATTTTAAATCTAAAAAACAGAAACAACTATAATCTAGGTAGTATGGCTTTTCCTTGTACACGGTTTAGCAACTCCAGGGCACAACTTATTAGCAAGTACTGAATCCTTCCTATCCCGAGCTAAAGGATCCAAGTAGTAAATCAAGAGAAAAGAACTCCTCTGATACCACTTTGTAACGTCCCAATTCTGGAAGCCACCCACAGGCGCCCCATACGTTGTTGGTCACATTGCCTCAAGCACATTTCCCCAAATGCCAGAGTCTAGCGACTAGTAGCGAGGGCCTTGGGTGTGATTGTGGGGAAACTATGACCTCATTGGCAGAGTACACAACAGAAGTAAAAACACATACAATAGTGGAAACAATAAATATCCAACAACAATAATAGTAGAAGACTGATAAATAAACAACTGGAGCAGAAATATGTAAATGATGCATAATACATATATGTCTAGGAAAACAGCCAAGCAAGTCATAATGCTGAATACAATACTAATCCAATGTATAAAAGAAAAAAAGATTAACAAATCCTCCGCATCGCAAGCCTCGGCTCGGTCCCAGGCTCTCCAGCTCTAGTGCAGTCATGAACCTAAAGTAGAAGGGTGCTTGCCCTTATCTATACCTGCAACAATATAATCTGTTTGGGGCCAAAAGAATGACCCAATCGGGGTGTGAGACAATGTACCAATAGGAAACCAACCAAATATCTATGACTAACAGTCAGTGAATGTATGGCAAGTAAAGGACAGTAAGCAGTAAATAGTAAGCAGTAAACAGTAACACAGCAGTAGCAATCAACAGTTTCCATCATGTAATCTACAAACAAGAAAACTCCACAAAAGAAAGTAGAACAAAAAGGTATCCTCTGGGTATTTCTCACAGTCTAACCCCTTAAGGATAATCCTATAAGTACTAGAAACCCTCTGGGAGGCACACACAATCTCACCCCTCTGATTTATCTAAGAATAGACTCTCTGAGGAAGCACTCACCGTCAATTCCCCCTATAGTCTCGTATCGTACTAAAGGCTCCTTGGGGAAGAAATCAATGTCTCATTCCCCCTATGGCCTGCATTGAGGAACTAAAAACTATCTAAGGAAGCAGTCAACGTCAATTCCATATGTGGTCTCGCATCGTAAATTAAAGACACTCTAGAGAAGCCCTTAGATCCATTCTCCCTATGGTCCACTACACTAGGTTCTCACAACCCTGTGTAAAAAACATTCATAGCGTGCGTATCGGCCCATGTAATCCTCAAGAACTTCTTGGCTATCATTCTAAGGTATATCAACATAACAGTACAACAATTCCACTATCCTACAACTAGGAATGGAAACTAGAAAATTCCGAACAAGAAAACAAGCATGGAAAAGTATCCAGAGCACAGTACAATTTACCCTATTCACAAGCACTGGCCTCTACATAGACATAATATCAAGGAAATCAAACAATAAGGGAAAAACAGGACACACACAATACCCTGTTCAAGGGTATTGGTGGAATTTGCGCAAAATATTCATATACATCCTACGGAATGGCACAAACCACCTACCTCGATGATAGGTGATCGATATACTTGAACCACGATGAATGATTCTATTTAGAACACCGAGGATCTGAGAAAATGTCAAAAATTCTCAACCCACAATATCTTGAGAAATAGGAGGAATTGGAAAACAAGGCTCACGGAGAAGGAAGAACTCACCGCTGCAGATCAAATGCAATTGACTGCAGCTGAACTGGAGATCAGACAGAGGCACGGGGGCTCGGAGAAGAATTGCAGTTGTACGGGTCGCTCTTGGACGTAAAACATGAAGAAGGAGAGTGTTCTGTCCGTTAAGCGCGACCCCAGTCTGTTTAATGAAAAAAATAAAATACACGTTGTGTACTTATGGGGTACACGACATGTACTCTATTTTTTTGTACTCCGCTTTATGTGGCCGCCAAATCACCTCTAGACACGGTGTGTGTGGCCTGGACACGGACAACAAATGGCTTCGAGCAGCAATAGAGTACATTGCGTGTACTCAAAAAGTACATGGCATGTACTTTCAAAATTTCCAAAAACCCCACATTTCTCAAAAACTATAGGAAAAAGAAATACATAACTGAAACGAAGATCCAGGTTCTTACAATTTCCCCATTATGTAGCTTATCCTAGATATTTTTCTTTTGGACATAGATCACTACAATGATGAGATTTTTCACACCTATAAAAACATTCAATATTTTGATATATACATTGAAAATATTTTCTATGATAATTATAATAAAAACAATGTAAAGTAAGAATAAAATTTTATTTATTATTTGTATTTTTCTCATCTCTCTAGCTAGAGTGGTCCAATAATATTCGACTATATATTCATAAGGATGCACCAATAATGATGTATAATAATATTCATGTGTTTAATCCTTATCTATCACCCAAAAAAAAACTACATCAGTATTAAATATCAATCTTTCTTCAGAGTAAGTAATGAAGATAATAAATAGTTAATATTCCATTATGAAGAAAGTGTTTATTCAACAATCTGATTTTTCACATAGGTTGATGGATGAATTACATATAAATGATATGCTTTCTCAGTTCCTCTATTCGTATAATTCCAAGGATGATTTTTTGGATAGCATTATTATATCCATAGTTGATCAAGACTAGGTCTTGTTATTCATTCAAATGGAATTCCATAGGGTGGTATTTTAGCCAAGAAAAAAAAATCCTTGGAAGAGGTCAATGTTGTAATAACACCACTGAACATGGTGATTTGATATTCTCATCAACTGATTCTATAAATATTTTCATGTTTCCCATAATATAATTCCTCTAAAATATAATTCTTTATCCTTATAAAAATATGGAAGAGAGGATACATCAGTTGGATGAAAATGTCATCCTTAATGACTTCTTGTTTTCAACATTTTTCGTCACACCCCGACCGCCCAGATTTGTTATTATTAATTAAGTTAATTATTACTTTTGGTTTTATACAATTTTCCACTATTGCACGATCATCCTACCTGGTTAGGAGTAACAGCGCGGTGCCTGCACGGACTCCCCGGTGTGCCAGAGTTATGGCGCGCGACTCACGTGCAATTTATTGAACCACGCGGTGAGCACGTGACTTGACCCTACAAGCGAGTAGTACCGAAAGTCATGATTCGGGCATAATTTGTTCAACAGTGTGTCGGATAGCAGGTGAGCAGTGCAGCTGCCCCGATTTTCAAAGTAAATAAATGATTTGATTTAAATGGTAAATGGGAATATATATATATATATATATATATAAATAAAATAGAGTATGTCAAACTAAATTAAACTGAGTTTATAAAGGGTTTAATAATTATAACAATAATAATTTGTTTTTTTAACATTTATATTGTTATTATAGTTATTGTATTATTATTAAACAAGGGAAAAAAACCCTAATCAAACCCTAGCTACTTGGCCCCCCATTTCCCCCCCTTCTCCTATTCCATGGCCACCGCCTGCAACCCCCCTTATTCCTCCCTCCCGCGAACCAACCCCCTTCTACCCCCATCGCTCCCTTATCCCATCCCGCGCGACGCCTTGATGACCATCCCTCACTACTGCCAGGATCCCCAACACCGGGTCACACTTCGCCCCCCCCCCCCCCCCCCCCCCGGGCCCTCGCCGCTGCCGCGTTCCCCAACACCGGGTCACACCTTGTCGGCCCCCACGTCCTCACTGGTATCGCAATGTCCCACATCCCTCCACTCCTTGTGCCTCCTATAGCGCCCACCGCCTTCGGCGTCCCCAGCTCCGCCTCGCTCTACTCTGCACGACTCCCTTCCCCGGTCATCCCCTCGTCGCTGCCTCCCGCTTGCTGTAACCTTCCTTACCTCTCCTCTCTCAGAGGATACATCTAGATCGAGCTCCTCTTCTTCGTCGAAGACATAGCCCTGCTTTGGCGGTGGTTAGTGATTCAGCGGCTGATGGACCTGCTAAGCTACGGGCAGGAGGTGGGTTTCGGGTATCCAAGATTGGGGTTCGATGGTGGTTGCTGAATCTCCTCTGGCTGCTGAAATAGTTGTTGCATTCTGAATTCCTGCTAGTGAAATCGTTAAGCCTCTCTTTGCCCATGAATCCACGGTTGATATCACCAAACAAAAAAAATAGCTTTGTGTGCATCTGTGTCGAGATATCTACTGAGCATGATATTTTTAGTGGACTTGGGCTCCGACTCTTCCTCTTCAATTAAAGGAGTATGGCTGTGTTCTCAAAACATGTAGCTTCTGCATAGTTGTTTTCTCACCTTGTTAACCATTGTAAGAAGAATCCCGAGGAAGAATCACATGAAGGATGGACCAAAGTCACCGTAATGAATCGGGTTTATCAAAAGAAGGAACCATGGACGATTGCTTTGGAGTCGGAGGTCTTTTGGCCTATCTTCTTCTTGCTTACAGGTTGATGGAATCCCATGCCCCTACCTTTTCCTGTCTTGCAGCCGTTGTCCGTTCAGCCTCACCCCCCCTTTCGTCTGCGCCTCTCTTGCCCTACACCGGCGGTACCCCGACGTTGTTTCCCTTTCCCATATGTGTGCTCAGTTCGCAATTGGCCGCGCGACGAATGCCCGCTACCGAAGGCAAAAAGTTCGAGCTTGTTCTGATTCACATGCACTAGTGTTGAGGTGAGTTTTGTGCTTATTATTCATTTGAATTATTTGAAGTTAGTGTTTCTGAGTAATTTTTTGTTTTGCGATTGCTGCAGCATGTTGGCACGGAAAATCTGCGATACTGCGGTCATCAGCTTCTGCGTGCTTGTGCGCTCGGTTGAGGCATGTCTCATCATTATGTTTGGAAAACGAGTCTAGGTAGGTCCCCCACTGCACTTACCTTTGTATTTAGAATTTATTAATTTCTTGATGTTTTATTATTTTTAATAAATTGGAAATAATATAATATCATTAATTTTTATATGATTATTTGGTGTGAAAAGTGCTGTTTATTTTATACCGAACACTTGAATCATTTTCTTGACGATCAGACACCTAGTATTGAAAGAATTCCCATTTGGCCTTTATGTATAATTCACATAATTTCAAATGTACTTCTAGTTTTAAAGATAAGTGATTTCTTCTGAGCATGTGTTTTGGGTTCTCTCAAGAAATGAGGTTTTGGTTTAAAATTTTTGAAGGCCCATTTGGCACTTTAATAGAATAAATTATTTTGGAAAACCTATTCAGGGGTGATCTTTTGTGTGTGTTGATTGTGTGAGCTGTATGTGTTGTTCGTGCATCGTGACTGATTAATTTACATTGTGGACGCACCACTTTTTATTGTTTGTGTTGACATGGGAACCTGGCATATTGAGTGAATTTTCGGAGAACAATTGCTACACTAGTATAGAATACGCACTGGCTAGTGGCCCCATAGTAGGGGAATACTGAGTTATTGCTGCTATGGGGATTGGGCCCCTCTGTTAGGCCATGCAAGGATATATCAGGTAGTAGTATGGGTGTTATGACGTCATCGAGTTAGGGCATGCCTTCAGGATGAGTTAGATTTATAGTATGTTCTGGATTGTTCTGATCTCATAGGTTCAATCCATGTTTTCTTTTAGTGTTTATTTGTTTGTGGCAGAAAATTGAGAGGTCAAGTTCAGTTGCTGACCCCTGTGTGCCACTTTTCCCATTGCCCTTAGTGTGTGTTGTGTATTGTGTGTGATTTTCCTTTTTAACTAACAACTAAAGTTTGGATTTCTAAATTGTTCACAAAATGTTTTAAAATTCAATGCACCTATTTCTTTCAACATTAAAATTGTTCTAAATTAAAAAGGGAAATGGACTGTTACTTGTTTTAGATATGAAAGTGTGTGTGGAAACTATATTTTATATAATTTAGTGCAAACCTGGAATTGATAAATTCTTTGTTTAATGGTATGTGCATTGGGAATAGAATTAGTCGGGCTTACCTACTGAGTTTTAATAATCACTCCAATAGTGTTTTATAGTTTTTAGTTCTATTACTGGTTCCAGCTTCAGTTGTTCTCCTTGAGCGACGTTGGGTTGTGGTATTGGAGAGTAACCCCCGGGGTCACGTGATGATTTGGTTATGGTCAGGTTAGTAGCGTTGTTTGTTCTTTATTTATTTTCTTTTGTTCTTTTTTTTTCTGCTGCTTAATTTATTTTTTTTGGGCCAAATAGTTCCCACCTATTTATTGTTGATGCCTGACACTAGTTGCCAGCCCATGGGGATCGGGAATGCCTCTCGGGACTTGTCACGGACCGACTCGGGTGACCGCTTCAGGGTCGACCCGGGTTGGTTCGTGAAAAAATGGTATCAGAGGTGGCCCTTGTTATTTGGGATTTCTCGTAGATGGAGATTAGGATTTTCGGGACTTGAGAGGTTGGTATGGGAAGGACGTCATGAACCCTCGCCCATTCCACACCACAAGTCACCAGGGATAGTTCAGAAATTGAGTCGTTTTTTTGTTCTGGTTTGTTTTGGATTGAGTGATGACAACGAAGGTAAACCAATGTTACATCGTGATCTCACATAAAGTAGTGACCCATGTGGAGTCTGGGTACATGGTTTTAATTCCTCCTAGTTGTTGACTCTTACATGGGGCATGGCCCACTACCATGTCTCCAGGTTATGTGTGACCGCTAGTCCTTCACTACGGTGGTTTGATGCAAGTTGAGTGTTGTTTTCATTTAGGTTGGTGTAAGTGCATTTTTGGAAATGAAAAAAAAGGGTTTTTGAAAACAGGACAGATTTCTTTTAAATGACTATAAATTTATGAAATGGGTTTTTAAAATGAAAGCCTTTTTTTGGAAAACCGTTGTTTTCATGGAAAGTGGTTGAGAATGGATTGGGGTAAAACCTCAGGTACTCCTTATGAACGTTTGCACATGTGAGAGGATGCGTGGAAATTGCGTGTTGGTGCATATGAATGGAAGTGAATGAAGACATGTTCAACGGTTCATGGGATTACCTAGGTGTGTTTTAAATTAAAGGCTTGACCTTGTTGTCTAAATTGGATTTTAAAGAGGAAAATGGTTTTGGAAAATGATTTTGGTCTGAAAAGTGGATTTGGTATTTGGAAAGTAGCCTTGAAAGAAGGTGGTTTTGAAATATAAAATGAAAAGTGGTTTTGGGGTTGTAACTGTTTTTGTTTGGTTTTGAGCTGGCTGTTTTTGGATAAGGGTGCTATTTTGACGTTGCTTCGAATGATATTTGTTTCAGATTGGTGTTTTATATGTTGTTCAGAAAAATAGCCCAGAAAGGTCCCTAGAGTTTTGATGAGTCATGCCCAGTTTTTGGTCTTTCTCAGACGTTGTCTGTCATTCATAGTGATTGGAGTCTGTTAGTGACAATAGAGTGGCTTGAAGAGGTCGAGCGCGTCTTCAGGGTATTGGGAACTCCCGAAGCTGTTAAAGTGCATTCCGTTTTGGGTCTGATCGAAGGACCAGCTCTGGATGAGTAGGAGTTGTTCACCCAGCCATCAATGCAAGTTGGGATGATGTTGTATGTCTTTAAAGCCGTCTTGGTTCAATGGTTTATACTTGTGGAGGTGAAGATGAAGAAAATGAAAGAGCTCATCCGTGTTCAAATGGCCAGCAAACGGTGTAATGTATGTTGAACATTTCAAGGAACCTGTGTCTCTTTTTCCGGGGGTAGTGTCGCAGGATAGGATGAAGACTTTTCCCTTAATCAGGGGTCTTCATCCAGAGATAAAGGATCGAGTGCTCCATTTTTGGGAGCATCACTTTTGAGAAGTTGGTGCATGAGGTGTTCTTAGCTGAGTTGGTTCCCGGAGCACAAACGGTTGGCAATCCACCGTATCCAGTGGCTCGTGAAGGTCCCCCATCTGAAGAGCAGAGTGTTTTGGTAAAAAAAAATTCTAAAGAGTTATTTGTAGTGGCTCTAATATCCATTTCGTCAGACTGTCTAAAGGTGTACTGTTAATATAGACGGTTAGGGCATACAAGCCATCATGTCACACCCCTCCGAGGACGTGCCATCATTACAGGTGTCTGGATCATCTAGAGAAGCATTGTAGGAAGCGTCGCCTAAGGAAGAAACTGTGACAAAAAGATTCCAGTGCCTGACTGTGAGGCAGAAGATGCTTCAACCATCAGAGGCCCAACCACAGGTCTTGAGGTGAAGCTCGCACGCAGTCAGGAGTTGTCGGGGGTGTGACGCCTCATTTCGGGTTTCGTGTCCTGTGTTGGAAACAGAACATTTAATTTCCTTCCGTTCTCATCCTTCCACTATTAAAGTTTTGGAATTTTTGTAGGTGCATTGTGTCTTCATGAGGTTGGGATAAACGTGTTCATTTGTAATCCAAACAGTCTCATTTTTCTGATTGTGGTATTCTGGATCGTGCGTTTTTCTTAAAAGTGTGTTTGAACCTTGTATGGGTTAGTCTCAGTTTGGCTGTGTTCGTTTGGAGATGTATGTGCCTATGGAAGGATCAATGTTTGTGGTAATGCTCGAGTTTACTTCGTGGGTTATGTTCTTCTCAGAGGTTTCTCTCTATTGTTTGGGGATTTTGGTCTATGAAGAGAGTTCCATGTTTTAGCGGTGGTGTTGTTTTTCTCATGCAATAAAGGTTAGTTTGGGTTAGTTGGGAGTTCCCGTGTTGACCCCCTTCCCGAGGTGGTATATTTGAGTGTTAAAATTTCCACTCTAGTCGAGTCCTTGTGGTGGGGAGAACCCACTCATGTTCTCCCATTCTCTTATGTTGTGGGTTCTTCTAGTTTTATTTGGGCATTGATTCTTGTTTGGTCCATTATTTGGCTGGGTGACTTTCTGGGGGAAGAAAGTGTCTGTGGTGGGGAGAATTGTCACACCCCAACTTCACAGATTTGTTATTATTAATTAATTTAATTATAACTTTAGGTTTGATACAATTTTTCACTATTGTACGATCATCCCGTGTGGTTAGGAGTAACAGCGCAGTGACTGCACAGACTCCCAGGTGTGCCAGAGTTATGGCATGCAACTCACGCACAATTTATTGAACCGCGCGGTGAGCACGTGACTTGACCCTACAAGCGAGTAGTACTCGGTGGAACGATTCGGGCACAATTTGTTCAGCAGTGTGTCGGACAGTAGGCAAGCAGTGCAGCTGCCCCTATTTTTGAAGTAAATAAATGATTTAATTTAAATGGTAAATAAGGATATATATATATATATATATATAAATAAAATAGCGTATGTCAAATTAAATTAAACTGAGTTTATAAAGGGTTTAATAATTATAACAATAATAATTTGTTTTTTTAATAGTAAAATTGTTATTATAGTTATTTTATTATTATTAAAAAAGAGAAAAAACCCCAATCAAACCCCTGCTACCCAGCCTCCCATTTCCCCCCTTCTCCTGTTCCAGTGGACTCTACCCGTAACCCCCCGTCTTCCTCCCTCACGCGAACCGACCCCCTTCTACCTCATCCCTCCCATTGCCCATCCTGCGCGACACCTCGCCTACCCTCCCTTGCCGCTGCCGTGCTCCCCAGCACCGGGTCGCACTTCACCCCCCTACCCCCTCGCCACTATCGTGTTCCCCAGCACCGAGTCACACCTCACCGGCCCCCACGTCCTCGCCGGTGCCGCACTGGCCACATCCCTCTGCTCCCCGTTCAGCCTCCAGCACCCACCTCTTTCGGCGTACCCAGCTCCGCCTCGCTCTGCTCCACGCGAATCCCTTCCCCAGTCATCCCCTCAGTGCTACCTCCCCTTTGCCGCAACCTTCCTCCCCTCTCCTCTCTCGGAGGCTACATCTAGATCGAGCTCCTCTTCTTCATCGAAGACTTAGCCCTAATTTGGTGATGGTTGGCGACTCAGTGACTGCTGGACCTGCTAAGCTAAGGGAAGGAGGTGGGTTTTGGGTATCCAAGATTGGGGTTCGATAGTGGTTGTTGAATCTCCTATGGCTGCTGAAATAGTTGTCACAGTCTGAATTCCTGCTAGTGCAATCATGAAGCCTCTCTTTGCCCATGAATCCACGGTTGATATCACCAAAAAAAAATTATATTTTTTCCCATCTATGTCGAGATATCTACTGAGAATGATATTTTTAGTAGACTTGGGCTCCGACTCTTCCTCTAAAATTAAAGGAGTATGGCTGGGTTCTCTAAACGTGTAGCTTCTGCATAGTTGTTTTCTTACCTTGTTAACCATTGTAAGAAGCAGCCCTGGGAAGAATCGCATGAAGGATGGACCAAAGTCACCCTAATTAATCCGGTTTATCAAAAGAAGGAACCATGGACGGCTTTTTTGGAGTCGGAGGTCTTTTGGCCTGTCTTCTTCTTGATAAGAGGTTGATGGAATCCCATGCCCCTACCTTTTCCCATCTTGCAGCCGTCATCCGTTCAAACTCACCCCCCCTTCCGCTCACGCCGCTCTTTCCCTACACTAGCAGTACCCTGACGTTGTTTCCCTTTCCCATATGTGTGCTCAGTTCGCAATTGGCCGCGCGACGAATGCCCGCTGCCGAAGGCGAACGGTTCGGGCTCATTCTGATTCACTTGCACCAATGTTGAGGTGAGTTTTGTGCTATTTATTCATTGGAATTATTCGAAGTTAGTGTTTCTAAGTTATTTGTTGTTTTGCGATTGCTGCAGCATGTTGGAAAGGAAAATATGTGACACTGTGGTCATCAGCTTGTGTGTGCTTGTGTGCTCGTTTGAGGCATGTCTCATCATTATATTTGGACATCAAGTCGAGGTAGGTCCCCCAATGCACTTACCTTTAGATTTAGAATTTATTAATTGCTTGATGTTTTATTAATTTTAATAAATTGGAAATAATATAATATAATTAATTTTTATATGATTATTTGGTTCGAAAAGAGCCTTTTATTTTATACTGAACACTTGAAACATTTTATTGACAAGCGGACACCTAGTATTGAAAGAATGCTCGTTTGTCCTTTAAACATAATTCACAGAATTTCAAATGTACTTCTAGTTTAATGATAAGTGATTTCTTCTGAACAAGTGTTTTGGGTTTTCTTGAGAAATGAGGTTTTATTTTAAAATTTGTGAAGGCCAGTTTGGCACTTTAATAGAATAAATAGTTTTGGAAAACCCATTAAAGGGTGATATTTTGTGTGCACTGATTGCGTGAGCTGTATGTAATGTTCGTGCATTGTGACTGATTGATTTACATTGTGGACGCACCCCTTTTTATTGTATGTGTTGACATGGGAACCTGACATATTGAGTGAATTTTCTAAGAACGATTGCTGCACTAGTTTAGAATACACACTGGCTAGTGGCGCCATAGCAGGGGAATACTAATTTATTACTGCTATGGGGATTAGGCCCCTCGGTTAGGCCATGCAGGGCTATACTGGGTAGTAGTATGGGCATTATGACATCATCGAGTTGGGGCATGCCTTCAGGATGAGTCAGATGTATAGTATGTTCTGGATTGTTCACAATCTCCTAGGTTCAATCAATGTTTTTTTAGTGTTTATTTGTTTGTGGCGGACGATTGAGAGGTCGAGTTCGGTTGCTGACCCCTGTGTGCCACTTTTCCCACTGCCCTTAGTGTGTGTTGTGTGTTGTGTGTGATTTTCCTTTTTGACTAACAACTAATGTTTGGATTTCTCAATTTTTCACAAAATGTTTTAAAATTCAATGCACCTGTTTCTTTCAACATTAAACTTGTTCTAAATTAAAAAGTGAAATGGACTGTTACTTTTTTAGATATGAAAGTATGTGGAAACCATATTTTATATAATTTAGTGAAAACCAGGAATTGATAAATCCTTTTTTTAATGGTATGTGCATTAGGGATAGAATTATTCTGGCTTACCTACTGAGTTTTAATACTCACGCCTATAGTGTTTTCTTGTTTTTAGTTCTGTTGCAGGTTCCAGCTTCAGTTGTTTGCCTTGAGAGATGTTGGGTTGTGGTATTGGAGAGTGACCCCCGGGGTCACGTGGAGTTATGGTCGTGGTCAGGTTAGTAGCATTATTTGTTCATAATTTATTTTCTTTTGTTCTTTTTTTTCTGCTGTTTAATTTATTTTCTTTTGGGCCAAATCGTTCCTACCTATTTACTTTTGATTCCCGGCACTAGTTTCCAGCCCATGGGGATTGGGAACGCCGCTCGAGACATATCACAGACCGGCTCAGGTGATCGCTTCAGGGTCGACCCGGGTTGGTTCGTCACATTTATTCTCTACATGAATGTTTTTATTTATCATTAGAGAATAAAATAAAAGAGGATATTCATCTTCAATTATCAAAAAATTTATAATACAAAAAATGGTTCCCCCCATTATATTACCCGGATCATAGATCAATTCTTGTAATATAGATACACTTACCAATAAATGCTTTAATAAAATATCTTATTCATGATTTAATTTTATTTTTCATAAAACTTTAAACATTATTCATCAACCCCCAATGTATTTACACCACACAATACTATTTTCCATTTACTATGTGTGGAATATATGTATATGCACACACGATAGCGTTATATCCCAAATCTTCAACTAATCATTTAATTAATACCCTAACTACCACACGTTTCATCTTCGAGTGGGTTGATGATATGTCCCATAATGAATTTAGTAAAAACACTATCATCAAACTATTTTGGTCTAATGTAATTCACCGGTTAAAATGTATTCAAAAAACATTCACTAGAATCCAAAACAAAATATGTGACTCTAATTGAATGAGACCAAATTATGAGTACAAGATTAAGTCAAAATAATTATTGAAATTCCTTGTATTTTATAATCAAATGATAGAGGCAGTTAATAGGACTATATCTAACATATTTCAAATGATGATGAATAGGGGAAAGAATAAATAGAAGGGAAAGGTTATATATTCTCTTTGGGATTATCTAATTATGGATATTATGACCATGAATGAAATACAATTTCAAATATATATGGAATAGAGGAATTTATTCCTTTTGATGTACAATTTATTTCACTTTTCTTTTTGAATATAAAACATTTTTACTGAGATAATACATATTAGAAATTGTTTGATGTTAATTAGATTCTAGGTGAAAAAAGGATGCATGAACCTCATATACTATAGGTTCATTATAATCACATCATATGAGTATTCTACAAGAAGCTTCTCAATCAATTGATTAACCACCGATAACTAATAATGATTAAAAAAATCCCATGATTCCTAGGACAATACCTAATAATCAGAAGTTGAAATGTGAAGGATGTTAAAATATATATAACTATAATGTTGACCTTGCCAACTCCAATATTGCTATGGATGGGGAATGTATCACTTACACCACTAATATAATGTTTCTCTAAAATAGTATTCATAATATAAATTTTGTTTAGAAGATCATTATTACTTTATTTAAACTATAAGGAAATGGTACTTTTTTATAACCAAAAATAGCCTTTTATCCAAGTAAAATATGAATAACTATTAACTATATAGAACAAGGACAATTTTTTTTGAACTCAAACTAAATGACATATTTTCCACCCTTTGTGAAAATAATATTTATATGGTGGTTCATACTATATAATCCTAAAATATATAATGACTTGTGTTTTATATGACTCAAACTATAAATATAACTCCACTATGTAAGAGCTCAATATAAAATATATTCATAATTTTCTGATGGATTTAGTGGAAATAGATGTACCATCCAACTCAAATATAATGGTTTACCTAACCAATTACGAAAATGTATTGTTATGAGATCTATATGTTGATTCATTCCGATTACATTTCTAAATAGGTATCCCATATCGATGATTTCATTACTAATGGAAGCATTCAATACCTTTCATGGTAGGGATTTAGTAATGACACTTTAGTTAATTTTAATAGGTATTTTAAAATCCAACCCACCCATTGAAAACTTAATTCTCACATCCCCCCCCCTATATAACATCCCAAAATCTAGAAATTTTCCACATGCCAGGAAAGGGTTGGTTATGAGACCTCTAGTATGACTCCCAATGTTCTAGAGGATGCCAACTAGTAGAGGGGATGCAATTTGTATAGTGGGGAGACTATACACCATGTAATGAATTGTCATAAAAGTATAAAAAACCATACTAATATAGAAATAATAATAAATTTTTAGACATAGTGGAAGTCAACAAGGAAGACCAACTGAATAATCCAATAAAAATAATGGAATAATGTGATGACATGTAAGAATGTAACTAATGTCATACTAAAACCATAGAATAAAAATACTATAAGAATCAATAAAAGTATTAAAGTCCTAGGTCCCAATCCTTATGCTAGTCCCATCTCCATACATCATCCCAACAATATTCAAGTAATAAACAACATGGTCTTTTTCTCTTGTTCAAACTAACATCCATGATGTCTTCATTAGTGCCAACTAGTGGCCTCAATAGGGATTGAGTATAAATTAGTTGGTTTGAACCAAAATATATAAAAAAAACTAGTCTAATAAGATTTTTATGAAATATAGTGATATAAATATGTATTAATTATTTAAACAATTATATAAATACAAAAACCAACATCAGCTCTATTCTGGAATGTCTATGAGCTTGTCTTATAACCATGCCAACCATAACCATGTATCCAAGGAAAATTGACTACTTCGGAACCATGCTATAATATCTCATCGCATGTCTTATGACTATAAAAACCACCATATAACCAAGGTATAAGAACAACAATCAATTTGGGTCAAAGACCAATAAGCGTTACAAATTGTTCGAGTCAAATCCCTATAATAATTAATGGATTTATTGGTCAAAGCCCAGTTAAAATTACAAAATTTTATCTTCAAATACCAATAAGAATAATAATATTGGATTGGGATCAGCCCGATCACTAATAGCATTATATAAAATTCTTCTACAAGGGCCTAGGCCAAGCCCATTATATAAGCATCTCAGTGTGGAAAACAATTCATGTCTTGGAGCATGGATATCACAATATCCCATCATATATATCAATTTTTATTTATTAGAATCTCCATTTTTCTTTCATATTCCACAATAAATTAAATTCAGAAATGATTAACAATTATATCAACAACAAATAATCCACAATTTAGGTATTCTATTACATGACATCATCATAGGTAACATTTCATGATAAGCATACATTAATCCATTAGAAAAATAAAAATTAATTTAAATACAAAGGATTCTGAAGGATGAACTTATTAAATTATTTAATCGATTTGGGTGCACTCAATAAGGGTGCAATCACGATATTGAATAAAAATTGGAATAATCAAACCATGAGGATAATATTTAGAACCCCTACCTTTAACCAACAATCCAAAAATTATTCCAATGAAGAATACCCAAGAGGGAGAAGGTTAAGATTATTGGAAAGATGTTCCTATATAAAAAATGATCAAGAACCAAACTAACAACACAATCATACAATAGATTTCACCACAACAGGTTGGAGAAGAAAGGAAAAAAGGAAGATTCCTAACTAGAGGGACTTACCAAGAATTCATCACACAAATGGGAAGTTAGGAAGGTAATTAAGCATTCCAAAATAACATGGAGAATTCTCTAGGGTTGGGAGGAGATGATATATGGTGAAATGGAACAAATTTTGTCCACACAACAAGTTTAATATAGCAGGTTGGCCATTTACACGTCGTGTAATGAATCTTCATGTCGTGTAATTTTTTTAATTTTATTCGCCAAAAGTCTCATCAGCTCATATTTATTTAATTAAAAACCAGGAAACATTAAATGAATTTTAATCCCCATAAAATATGTGTACATTCCTTACAGTTGAATTTTTAACCCATTTTCCCCTTAACTAACAATCATTCTTCCAAATTTTGTGAACATTCCATGAAACAACATTATCACTTATTCCCATTTATACTCAGAGTCAATAATTATAAATGATCATTCATCTACATACATTAGGTCCTTTTCCAGAAAAAATCATTCCTTCTCCAAACAAGATGTAACGAACCGAGTCCAGAGCCCCTCCACTGGTGCCCCGTACCCAGTTCGCCACATGACCTCAAGCGCATTTCCCCGAACGACAGAGGATGCCGACTAGCAGTGAGGGCCTTGGTGAGTCAGTGGGGAAACTATGACATCATTCGGTAAGGTATACAAGGCAAGGAGACAACAATAAACAATAGAAGCAGTAAACAACATACATAACAAAAGAAACCAAATAGCGGAAGCAATGCATATGTATAACTATGATGAAACTGATGCAGCAGGTACAACTATCTAAGGAAAACTGCAAACACAACAACGTGCTGAAATACAACTGAAACCAAGTACAAAAGAAAAAAAAATAATCTCCTCAGCATCGCGAGCCATGGCTCGGTCCCATGCTCCCCAGCTCCTGGTGCAATCAAGATCCTAAAGTAGAAGGGAGCTTTCCCTTATCTATACCTGCAACAACATAGTCTGATTGGGCCGAAAAGCATGGCCTAAACAGGGTGTGAGATAGAATCCTAGTATCCAATCACCCAATGATTTGTGCCTAACAATCAATGAATACATGGAAGTAAATAAATAAGAAGTAGTAAACAGGAAAACCCAAGCAGCTACAATCTATAGTTCTAATAAGTAATGCACACAAGTAAGCAGTCAACAACACGAATAAAAAAGGTTACCCTCTAGGTAGCTCTCTCAGTCTAACCCCTATGGTTCAACCTCTAAGTACTAGAAAACCTCTGGGAGGAACACATAGTCTCACCCATCTGGTTCAGCTACGTAAAAAAAAAAGACTCCCTGGGGAAGCACTCACCGTCAATTCCCCCTATAGTCTCGTATCGTGCTAAAGGCTCTCTGGGGAAGCACTCAATGTCAATTCCCCTTGTGGCCCACGTCATGGATCTATAGACTCTCTGGAGAAGAACTCAATTTCAATTCCCCCTATAGTCTCATATCGTAATTGAAAGACACTCTGGAGAAGCACTTTTGTCAATTCTCCCTTTGGTCTACTACTCTAGGTTCTCACAGTCCCGAGTATAACTATACATGCTCAACGTGTGTGTATCGTCCAAGTAAACCTCAAGAACTACTTGGCTAACAACTAAGGTTCAATAGAAATAATAAAACAATAGTTCCACTATCCTACAACAAGGCATGACAACTGGCAAAATGTCAAACAGGCAGAACAAGCATGGTAAAGAAATCTGAGCATAACGAATTACTCTAATCACAAGCAATAACCTCTACTAAAGAAATCAAGCAAAGCAGGCAACTAACCAGGGAAAAACAGGAATCACGCAATACCCCGTTCAAGGGTATTGGTGGAAATTGCACAAAATATTCATCAAATTTATAGAGAAAGGCACAAACCACCTACCTCGATCCTATGAGATCGATATACGTGAACCTCGATGACAGATTCCTCTTAGAACAACGTAGAAATGAGAAAACGCACAGAACGTTCATCCAATGATAACATGGAAATGAGAAGGAATCAAGAAACAAGGCTAAAGAAGAAGGAAGACCTCACTGCTGTGATTCCAACACAACTGACCGTGCCCGAATCAGAGAACGGACGGCGAGGAAGGAATCCATCGAAGATTCGGCCATACGGTCTCTCTCAGATGGTCAAAAACTAGAGAAGAAGATGAATATGGGGGTTAGACACGACCCCAGTCCGTTTAATGAAAAAAAAGTACACAATGTGTACTTCTAGAGTACACGACGTGTACTTCTAGAGTACAAGGCATGTACGTCAATTTTTTTCCATACTCCAAAAAACG